>JAJEKV010000027.1:16347277-17657664 GCA_021234155.1 Isoetes taiwanensis | reverse complement strand
TGCGTGCCATTACATGTATTGCTGGACGCTTTAGGTAATGACGGTTAAAGTGGCGCCCATAGTGCCAATAAGACTGGTCCGCTATGGCTTTCCGATAAAGCTTTCATTTCAGTATAAATTTGGTTTATAATAGGTTCTCGAAAGGAACACTAACATTAGTTTTGGTGCTTCATTCCTTTACTAGCGCCATTTGTCGGCTCTACCAAGAAAGATGAACTTAAAGGGCCTTCAAACAAGGCAAATTATGCATCTATCAAGCAGAACACGCATCGGCTGCGGAAAGGGGATGAAGTGTGTATCATTCATTAGATAATTATTTATTTGTGACTACAAATCCAATTAAGCAATACAACAATGCGGTGCAAACGAAGACGGCCAATGAAGAAGAAGAAGAAGAAGAAGAGAGCAAACAACTAAAGACTAATATATTTGTAATGTGCAAATTAAGTATCAAGGAAATATATTAATTGAATTCAATTTAAATTTTATGCTTTGTTACATATTAAACAATAATGCTTCAATCTACCATTAATATAATTTCATTCAATATTTGTTTCTATTTTCTCAATTTTAAATTTTTAAATATTTATTCTCGATTTATTTTGTTCATATTTAATATTTAATACTATTAATATTATTGATACATTATTAATAAATATTACTAAATATTTATTTATATTAAATATTTGTTAATTTTGCATATGAATATTAATCGGCCCTCGCTAAATCATTGAATAATATTAAATAAATATTTTTTACCAAAATTCCTTAATCGCCGTTGAACGACGTTATTCGCGGGTCAGCTTATCGCCGGGCCAAGGCCGTTGAACGACGTTGTCGCGGCCAGCCGCCAGAAGTCGCATACCATCGCCAGTTATTAAAGTATTAGCCCACGCCAAAGAACGCCGTTGAACGACGCTTCACACGGCAGCCTACGCCGCTACGCTACCGGGTAACGCCATCACTGATTCGACATGATGATGTACTTTTCGCCGTTGAACGACGTTGTTCCGCCATCGCCACCAGTCATTGGCGCTGGCCACTGGCAAGAAGTACGCTGCGTATCGCACCCTTAATGGTAATTTAACGACACGCTTGAACGACATCGCCATGTCGCCGCTTAAAGATCACGCGTTGCGATTTATAGCGACGATAAACGTTGCCATCGATCTGATTTAAATAGACGCTGCTTATCGACGCTTTGATTGCCGACATCGACGGTAACGACGCCCTGACGCCGTAATGGGGACGCCGTGAATGTGGCTTTGGTTTTGTAGTGTTTGAAGATGAGCCGAGTGGCCATGGGGAACAGTGGGGAGGAGAGCCGGAGGGTAAAGTAAGTATAGCCTAAGAGGGAACAAAAGGTGGAACCGAGGTGTGGGAATACCGAAGGGGTGTGAAAAAATGTCAGGGTCAGAAGCGGAAACTCCCCAAAATGGATTTGAAGAGGAAGAGGGGCCCAAGTTGCCCAAAGATCCTATGGGAGAAGCCGTGACTTGGAAGAACAGTGGAGAGCCAGAGAAGAACGCGCCGCTCGCCGTGAAAGTTCGAAACAGCAATATGTTTCGCAGCCGCAACCTCGCATTGGCCATGGGGCGTCTCGACTGTGGTGCAATGTAGGACTGGCTCTGCGACGGGCCATCCAAAACAAACCCCCTTTAGAACCGACAAGAAACAAGAAAACGGAACCGATAATAAATACCAATGGATAAAATTTGCATAATTTATTTCCAATACAACAAATAATAGCAATCGGCGGTGCAACTCAAAGAATGACAACTTTATGTATAAAACATGGCCGCAGGATCAGCTTACAATGGAGTTTCTATGGATAGAAGTATCACATCCGGCCTCAAACCGACAAGAGTGCAAGAGGGGTTTGCAGAAGAAACGCCAAGGAAAGATATAGGATACAGAGCAAAATGGAGCAAAACGAGGCAACCGTGATCTCCAACCCGGTGCAGAGAAACGCAGCATGCAATCAGCGAGAACAACCGCAACCGAAACCAAATAAAGACGCGGGCTAATTCGCCCCACCACCAATGCAGCAAAGAACTATATCCCCTGCATTTTAAAATAATAATAATACATATTATCTATTAGGGACCTCCACCAAAAAGTTATTCGAAGCCGTATGAGGTCAGCGCAGAATAATCAACGCTATAATCCACCGGCCCATGGCATCATCCAGTAAGAGGAGAACTATAGGCAACTGATACAAATGTCAAAGAAGGAAGGAAGGGAAGGAAGGAAGGAAGTATATTTAACGCCTACCTGAGGCCAACCGCCCCATGAGACGGTGATATACAATATAATCTAAAGTATCCAAACACAAAAGAAAACCACCAAAACCCCGCATAATGTGTCTCTACCATCGATCTAACTCTATGGAAGGAAAACCCTTGTAGTAGGCGTCAGAGTCCCTATCACGCCAAATCTCGCGGGTCAGGCGGACTCCACTGACGAGACTGGGTAATGTAAGATTTTAGATCGCGGCAAACTATCAAGGCGGCTGCCAGCTTGATGAATTGCTATCGCGGCGCATCCGATCAAGATGAGCTGCCTTGATGTGCATATGCCTGACACCCCGTGAGCATGGTGTTCGCTCTCTACTATCTCAGATAGTGACAAAGACCGCATAATCTCTCATGCCAGGATTTCGCCTCCATCCGCATCTCACGTACCAGTTCTTCACTCCCCGAGATGGTGGGACCCCGTCTTTATTGCAGCTATAGCTCTTTGTTTCTTGGTAGAGATGTGTGCCTTCAAATAATCGGTGGGGCCATGTCTGCCGACCTGATTAATCTCAAGGTGGTAGTGTTTCCTTTGCAAGAGTGGGTGCATCCCATTATATAGAGGTAAGAAAGCGCCATTCAACGCCCCGCTCCGGGCAAAGATCCTGACATATCCATAATCGTTGATAGTCTATGGACCATCTTGGCGTAACCATCCCTACAATGCTCCCCGCCACGGACTCTCTTCAGACGCTAGGCCCCTTTGTGCCAATAACAGAGCCCTAGGAGGAAGACATTGTGCATCCATTCTCATTAACCTTTATGGAAATACGCAGGTTCCCAAGATAGCTAGACGTCGCAGGGCCAAAGCCGCCTCATACAACAAAATCTGATAAGGTAATACCGTCCTTAATTCTAGGCCGTATGTCGAAAGCCTTCTGTAATCTCTATTTATCCCATGCCCTGCTAATCACCGCCCCTAGACCTACCCCATAGCAATACCGGGTTCCACGAGTGGTGTGCTTTGGCGTGCCCAATCGCAGTAGATCACTCAGAATAGCCTATTCTCAAGATTGCATACAGGCTATTTTCCATCCCGCTGACCTCTTCTTTCTACATACCATATCCCATAGCATGTTAGCCTAGCCGTATGGGAGAATAAGCTCGGGGATCAGATAGAGCAATCGGCTTTACTTTATATATGCCTTCAAGTAACCCGGCCACCACCTCCATGTTCTTAATCCAAAGTCTCCAACTTGTCAATATATAGGAGTTCAAAAGCGAGATAACGGACCCTCGCTTAACACTCTATGGTGCTGCTCAATCTTGATCCATGCGCGGTGGCATATATTCATTATTATAGAGCTTCTGTGATGGCATTCTCAGAAATCTTGTGGACATGTAGCTCCGCAGTTGCTGCCAAACAGTCCCGAGGACCGATTATATGCCGCCTTTAAAATCATGAAACAAAGAATACAAGTCACGTCAGACATTGTGGCTAGCTTCCATAAGAATTCTCGAAGATTAAAAATATGATCACTGCGGAGGGGCGGTGGTGAAAGTCGCCGCCACAACCGCAGACGTGTATCTACCCCATTGCTAACTTCTTTCCAGCACAATCTTCGCTAGAAGGTTTTATGAAAATAAAATAATTCATGATCATACCAGAGTTGGGAGTCATCCCTACTTCCGCCTTAGAATAGGGGTAACCTTGCTAACTATCCATTCTCGAGGCCCTCTCGATGGTTCGACATTATCCTCACAAAGGCCCGGAAAGCAAAGCTGGTCGACGACATTTCAACAACAAATTTCTACCAAGTCCCCGCGGTAGTCCTTTTGCTTTATCATTAGCAAGATGCCTAAGACCCCGCGGATGTCCCTCTCCTCAAAGCCGTAGTGTTTCTCCTAGTCGATCTCGTACCTCAACATTGCCCCCGGAGGTCATACAACTCCTCCGCAACCGTTGTTCCACCGGTCCGAGGTAACATTTTCGCTGTGTGGTTGATGCTCTATACAAGACTCTCTAATGCCAAAAGGCTTTTGGCCCGGGCCATCGAGATCAAACATACAAGCATCGATTTTTGCAATGTAGCGATGCTTTTGATTTCAAGAATGCCTTTATAGTCCCTGTAATGGCCTATCATTGCCGGAGCTGCGGATCTAAGATAAGCGAGTCGACTTTTAGAGCCTTACGCTCTGCCACAAACCGTGGGCTCGCTGGAGGAATTGGCGCAGTTGTCCCTTCGCTGGGGCTTTCTTGTCGCGAAAGCATTCACCGGGTCACGCGAGGCCTTCACCAACCATTCACACTTATCATGCAATGTATAGAGGGCATCAATCCCCAGAGTCTACCGCTCGCTTCACCTCTATATCCTCGCTTTGTTCCATAGCTTCGGGGTGTATCCCCAAACCTGGTGGGTTTCCTTCGCCCTCGGGCTACTTTGCATCGAAAGTGCCTCCAACCTAAAGTGACATAAAGGGATAACCGGTTGTGTCTTTTCATCTCTTTCGTTCCCAGGCCTGCCGCTAAATCTCTAATGATATCAAGTTCTCCGCACCGGAGCTAGAAGATAGTCCACCACGCTATTCCACCATCGCCTTCGCCGCTTCGCAAGTGAAGCCTCCCCGACGCGCTATCCGAAAGACATACCATTGCATCACCATGTCAAAGATCCGCATAGCTGGACTAACTTTCTTCCAAAGGCTCCGGAAATCAGACCTCGAGCCGCCTGCATTGACGCTCGCTTAAGCAAAGTGGATTGGTCGCGATTCTCAAAGGTAACCGATCACGCATCGTGGTCGTGACGTAGGTACTAAAATCTCCTAATAAAAACATACATGACCTCCCCCGCGACATCGCCTATGTCATCATACAGCTTCCCTATAGGCATATGCACATCTATATCATCATGAACCCTATAGAACTTAGAAGTTTCATGGGGTATATAACATCCCTCGCTAACAAACAAGGCGATGGTGAGGCTACAAAGACTCGGGGATCCATTGTGTAGCGTTGAGCTCCATCAGCCTTGTGAAGCTTAGATCGATGCTATAGCATCTTTGAAGTAGCACACGACTTCTCCATACCCCTCGCCGCTTGCCAGCTCGCCTGGCTGAGAAATGATGGTACCTCTCGATGCCCTTCGTGGAAACTCTCAAGGCCCACAATACAATTCAAGACACTCTTCCTATGTCACTGCGGGTGATCACTCTATCCTGGAGGCTACAGGAGTTTCGGGGCCATTGGCAGTGTGCTCTGGCTCTTGTCCTACCACAAGGGTGGCAGCCCGTAATTTGGTCCCCTGGCCGGCTGTGTGATCTCGCCATTCGAGGTGGGGATCCGTATGCTTGGTCCCCTCGGTCGGGCCAGCTACCGCCATCAAGTAATGTGGAGGCAAATACTATCTTGCCATTAACTGTGCCCGCCGACCGCTCGGCCTCGAATTGCCTAATCTTTGCAAACTCCTTCTTTGCCTTCCTCTCGAGCCGGTTCGATCCATGTCTAAGGCACAATCGATGTCCCTTCAAACGGTATCACTAGAAGCGCCGGGCCGCGAACATCAAATAACGCCTTTGCCGCCCGGTCGAAAGCACCGTGGAGTTTAACTAGTCGGTCTCATAAGTTTGGCCCTCCACTGGCCTGCTTCTACCGCTGGTACGAATTGAGTTTTACAAATTCGTGACATGGAGTTTAGCCGGAGGTCTTTTCCTATTCTTCGTGCGCAAGCCCGAACTATAATGTTCACCGACGACCGGGCGGTCCTTCTCCTCGTGAAGGACTCCGTCTAATGCAACCGCCTCGTATTGGGTGGGTATGGTGATGATGCTGCCCATGTGGTGGTACTTATCTGCTTCATATGCATGCCAGATCATATATCTCACTGAACTCACTCCATCCTCTTCTAAGGCCGAAAGCCCTCGGCGCCAGCCTCGCGACTTTCTGCTGTCTCTTTTCTAGGGTGTTCAAACCCCTCGCATCTGCATATTGTATTCCCCTCGTCCGCCAACCGCCATTTAAAGTGGAAACTAATCAGGCAACCCCGCGCTAACGCCTCGGTCTGGAAGCTCATTTTGCCGCTATACCACGCCCTTCCGGACATTTGCCGCTGGAGCTGATCTAGACGTAGGTGTGGGATATCACTGCCACCTACTTCTTAGTCACAGATCGCTGCGGCTTTTTATTCGCTTCAAAGTCACTTCACAGCCCAAACGGTCATCCAAGGCCTAATGCATTCTTCCGAAATAATAAATAATGCTCCTTTTCTCGCTTAACCTGCTTTGAGAATAGTTAAGCCGGGTTGCGTCCCTTTGCATCTCCACACCCGGCCTTTATCCCCAGATGGCATTCTCCAGGCATGTATTGCTCCGTCTCAGGACGGACCAGGGGAGGAGCCCTCGCCATTACGCAGTTCGCCTTTTAGCGCAAGGCATTTCCTCCATCGCTTTGTGAGGCCTTACAACTTTTGAGCACCGGAGTGAATTATTAGAAATGCGAGGGAAGTATATATAGTTCAAAGATTGAAAAGCAATCATAAAGAGGCCCCCTTGGTGGCTGGCGTATATGGGGAGTCGGGGGAGTTCAAGCCTATGGTGGGGCTCCAACACCTTGTCAGCTTTAATTTTTGGAGTGGGAAGGAGTTGGGAGGCTGGCCATTAGGAGCTTTGCCTCTGCGAGCTTGGGAACAAGAGCTTGGTACCTAAAACCGCTGCGACTGAAAAGTGCTTTAGTTTTTATCCGTGACTGATCCGGAAAAAAGTGCGCTTTAGTTTTGATTTGGAGCATTAAAAACATAATGGCCAGAAAGTGCTGAAGTTTCTTCTTTGATTTGGAGCATTAAAAAACATACCGCACAGAGGTATCACTTTTAGTTTTTAATTGGAGTTACTGCAAATATACCGGGCTGCGAACTCATAGTGCCGTGCAACTAAAACTATAGTGCTACTCTGCTTTGACCAGGGCTTCTGGCAAGTAAAATCAAAATCATAGTGCGCTTTGACCCGTATTTAGAGAGAGTGAGATGAAAGTGTATCTGGGCCAAGGGACTAAACAAACAAGGCGATTGAAAGCAACGAAAGATTAGGGTCGTGGACTAAAACAAATGGTTGGCGATTGAAAGCTACAACGCAAAGATTGTGGTCAGCGGTCTTCAAACGAAAAGGTAAGAAAAGGTTAAATCGCATCTAATGATATTTGGCGTATGATCTACGGCAAAGAGGGGGTAATGCTCGCAGACGTGGGCGAGTAGCCCGAGAGAGATTGGATACATGGTCACCGGAAGAAAAAGGAGGAGAACCACATGAACAAATACGTAAAAATATCTAAAACATAGGAAGGAAAAGACAACAATGAAACCAACAAAAGAAACACACCATCGACAACCAAGGCGAAAAAGACAAAGAATCGAAACAACTCAAAACGAATTTATCTTAAAAGTAAAACCCCACAAATTTCCATGAGATATATATAGATCATAATGGCAATTGTCCACACATAGGCTTAATAAAATTACAATTATAAGAACAAAAAGGGCAAACAATCGTAATAAATAAATATTAAATAAAGAGACAAGGCGATGAGAGAATTAGATGTGTAGCAAAAGTTAATGCATCGATATGATCATACACATCTCTAGCCATAGTTCTCCGTAATAAAGTACTTCCTTAGTTAAGACAGTATGAATGCGCAGTAAAAGTTCATGAGATCACACACATAACCTTGAAAACAACAACAAACCATACATAACAACACACACACCATCGAACCTTAAAACAAAACTATTCACTACCATACAACATTACATAAAACACTACGACATAAAACCATTAACTATAGCAAAACCAAACTAAACCCAGGGAAAAGGAAAGGAAATCACCTAAAAGGGAAGAAGGAGGGGATCGATACCGGACCCTGAAATCCCGACCACCCGACTTCGCCGATACCCCAATCTCGTATCCCCCGGCAAAAGTACTGGCAAAGCAGTGATCCGCCGGGCTTACCGATTGAGGCAGGACCGCCCAAAACCTAGGATTTCGGGCTATGAAGAAACTCTTCCTGCTACCCAGAGATGAGAGGGAAGGAACACGTACCGGAAGGAAAGAAGTTAAGAACCCATGGGCCGTATACCAAAGGAGATGAGAGGTTAGAATCGAACTGATCGTGGGCTGCGCTACGACGGTAATCCACAACTGAGCAGTATGAACGTAATTCCAAACTATAGTTGCATGGGCCTGCTAAAACCGGCTGCATAAACAAGGGAAAGATCAAGGTAAGCATCCGCCGCAGAAACAAAGGAGAGCGTAAGAACATGGGCGAACTCTAATCATGGCTAATCGTAAAAGGATGTGAGCGTAAGAACAGTAATAATCGTAGCGATAGCGCGATAATCGTAATAACACATGTAATCAGAAAGGATAGAGCGAAGAACATGGCAAATCGTAAAAGATAGAGCAGATAACGTATCAAGTGGATCGTAAGGGCCAGCATCATAAAACGTAAAATGACTAGCACGAAAAGTTTCGGCGAGAACAAGCCGGGCAAGCAAGCACGGTAATTGCCCATTGGTTTTAAGGGATCTGGATCGCAAGAATACCGCGGATCCCCTAAAAGATGGGTAATTCTCGAGCCCAATCCATCCGAGCAAATGCTGATCATTAATATTTAATTCTAAAACATGCAAGGGAAATACCTACAACTACGTGATTTGCCCCTTCTCCAAACTGGCCAAAAGAAGGTGCACTCTAGAAATATTGTTTAGTACATGCATGAATACAACCGCTAAATCATAGGAAAACCCATGTAAAAAAACGCATAAAACACAAGAAAACCCCCTTATTATGTTGCCATATTGTTTTGAAAATAAATTACTGAAATTCTCATGAGTTTGAATACAAAAGGGCATTATCATTGGTAAAGCAATCCCTTCAAGAAGGATTTGGATTTAATGTTAGCGTATCGCTACTTTCCTTTTGGGAGGGAGGTTGTTGATAAATAGGCCGATCAAGCTTCAACAGATATATCCAAGAAACGAGCAACGTCAGCTAAGGCCACTTGGTACTATTTCAGAACAATACATTTGGTAAAGATTCGCTTTTAGTAATTGAATCAATCGCTACAAGAAGGTATAGGCAGGAAGAAAAATAGGCATTTGCATTTTCATATATTTTTCAATTTCTTCGTGGAAGGCTATGTCACACTATCAACGATTCCCCGAGGAAGGAAGACAAAGACATCAAAAGATGGACTACGAGTTGCCTTCGGCTCCACGTACCACCGACTTGGAGGCATTCATTAATGAGAAGAGGTATAGGGTCGTATAAGTTATGTTGATTTTGAACTTTGTACATTTTGGGACAAAAGAAAGGTTATCCGCTTCCATTTCTGCCCATACGATAACCCTATGATCACATGAGTCACATGAGTCACAGCTAATCTTGATGAGCATTATTGACCCAGTCTAATCTGGTTTTCTTCATAGTAGGAGCATTTTTGGACAATTATATAGGTGCCTATGAAGGCTTACATTGGAATAAGCTGTCAAAACAGGGTTGTCTTCTACTCAAGCTTGATTTCAAAAGGGACGCCATCAAATGGCCTTTTCTATATAATGTAATGGGTAAGCTGGGTCTCTCGGATGGACTAATACAAAAATCCATAGATTCGACCGCTCGTTGTGCTCTTCACAATGGTTACCCACTCTTCCCACTTCCGCAGGAGGGAGGAGGGAAGGGTGCCCATTGACGCACCTTTACTCTGTTCCCAATTGTGCAAACGGTCAGCCAGAGTTACCAAATCATTAATAAGTTAAAATCCAAGGTTGATTCCAAAGGCCAAGAGACTCGGACAATAAACGAATGGCGATATTTTTCGCGTTCAACGGCCACAAAGATCGTTAAGAATTGCATCAAAGGGCTTCAAACTTTGGAGAGGCATCCGGGGTGCATCCGCCACGAAGCGTATTGCAATTCTTGGAAGACAAAAGAGGAAAGGTGCTGGAAGCCATACAATTTGGCTAAGGAACAACGATAACCTGTTTTGCGTCGCAATTTCTGGCGAACCTGGCGCCGAAATTAATTTGATCATAAATGAAATCATTATTAATTATGAAATCCGATATTGAATTACCGTAATCATTGCAATTTGGAAGCTTCCCTCAATACTCATTAAATTATAAAAGGAACTTCAAAGTCCGGAATCAAGTTCCCTTTGTTTCTTGGTGGGAAAAATGAGAACAACATAGAGTGCCCAGATCTATATTTCTTTTGGCATATGGGATTCACTAGCCCTCAGGAGGGATGTCTTGCTCTAAAGCATCCTCAGGGATACAAATGCTTGGTGTCACATCTAAACCGGTCAGACATAAAGGGCAACTCCAGAGCAACCACTATTGGTCTGAAGGAAATCATCAATAATCTGACATGCATCTAGAATTTCAAATGTGTTGTTCCTTCGCGGCATCATGCCCTTCAAATTTTATTTCTTCAAATAGATGTAATGCCACCTTTTAATTTTTTCCAAGGATGCGAGCAGAAGAACTTACCACCGTAATTCATGAAATTACATTTATGTTGGGCATTGGTTTCAAGGCCTAATTTCGCCGCAAGAATCCCCAAAAGGTGACAATCTATCGCCTAGATAAGTCCGGCCGATGTACTACCTTTCTCCGCTTTTATTTGTGAAATTACATCTAACGATCTCGATCACGATCGCATTAATGAGGGACATGGTTATCCACATGCCAATGCAGGAGGCCACATTTATCGCTTTCTATTACATGGTAAGTCAAGCAATGTGTGGACGTTCACACTTCATAGCAGTAGAAGATCACAAGCAAAATGTTACATTTCTAAGGACATGGCTCCGCAAGGTATGCAAGGTTCTCCAAATTTAAGAGAACAACGCTATGCACGATTTTTTCGCAGACTTGCGCAAGTGTATTGAAAGGTGGTGGTAAGGAATATATGGCACTTTGCAAACCGCGGCTCATACACTAAGGTCACAATCTACATTTTTCCCCTCAAGATTCAGATGATGAGTCTTTCAGATTTTCCATGTTCCTTTGCATTTGTGTAAGCATCTTGGTAGATTTCCTCATGGTTTTGCAGTAAGATTACTGGCTGATCTTGATGGCATTCTATAACATCATTGAATGACAACATGGCTGCGTCCTTCAATACCCTTGTATCACAGCATCGAGTTCCGCTTCCGCCACATCTTTTATTGCATCAGACCACATCATAACAGCTTTAAAGATGTACAGCAAGATGCACCATCCGCAGTTTTGGCGATGGTACAAAACTTATATGTCTCACAACTTGGTATATTTTTTTCTACGAGCACCCCATGGTGGACATTCTTCCCCTTCATGTAACGCATGCCATGCACCTATGAACAGCTACCAAATGGTTTAAACATCTTTTGAGCAAAACATTGTCCTTGATGTGTTCCTATAGGGCAACGCCTTGACAAGCATGCCCACATTGTAACCGTGACATCTACATTGTTGATCGATCTACCATCTTCTAATTCTGTTTAAATTGCCTACCTACTTAAATTGTCACTGGGATTTTCGCGACTCGGATGCAAAGATAATATAAGTTCAGACTCCATGCTCAGATCCTCGATTTTGAATCACATTCCACACAACCTGGTCTTTTCCGATAGAAGGTTGACGCTTAAGCAATATAAAACCTTCGCTCTCGGCTACGCCATTACTAATACACATTGTTTGTTCCCAATCTTTAGAGAGAATAGAACCTCACCTAGTTTGTTATAGCATCATACCTCAAATTGCTAAGCTTCATGCCCTCGATGATTTGTCTAGTCCATTAATTCCTTTATATAAATGATATTACATTTCTCCAAATCAGATCTTCATCAAATATTAAAGTAGTTGTTTAATCCTCGTGCCATTTCCTAGAATAAAGGGGATTCAATCATTAATGACATACATTCCAAAATGCCTTCTTCTAAAGTGATTGAATACTTATATTATATATTTGAAAACAAAATTAGATGCCATCTAGAATGTAGCCTACCAAGTAATCTCTATGCAAAGTCAACTTTAAGCAAGTAAGATGGGGTGTTAAACGACCAAGAGCTACAACAATTACACGTCAGCTTTTGGGTAAATGAGATAGCACTTCGAACAAATACAACACTATAAACAATTATTGAACTAACTAAAGTAACTTGAGGGCTGAATTCATTACGGCATGTCAGACGCCAAAGCAAAGATAAATGCTTTGCATGGCCATGGTGGGCATACCTTGCAATTAGGGTGCTTCCTAAATGGTCTCCGAACGTAACTTATGTCTAACTGGTTCGCCTTCCAACTCACGGATTCGCTTAAAGGAACCCGTATTAGACGCATGGGCATTACATGCAGAGCTATGCTGCTCGTTCGCCAAGCTTCAACTCTAACCGTGGTTACCCTACGATGGTGCCGATGGCAAATGAAGGCAATGGGATGGCGTGCACCCTACCGTCACTTCGCTTCTAACCCATTCGTGACGAATGGCGGCCATAAGGTGGCTGCATCTGATGGCAGCCGACGGGTGATCGGCTGATCGCTCACCGGTTCGCCCTGCCGTAACCTGTATGCAAATAAGGCTATAACCGCTACGCAGGCGAAAGTACCTGCAAGGTGATCGAAAAGGTCTCAACGCGACGGGCTGGACTGCAGCGCAGCAGTGGACTTCGTGATCCTCACGCAGTGTCAGCTGCATGAGCCCGTGATCACAGTGCCGCCGCAGCCCTCGGGTTCGCCTTAAGCTTAACCCCCATGATAGGATAGATGATAGATAAGTTAACAAACCCACAATCTCAAGACTTCGATAATATTTCTCGACGCACATCAAACATATTTGATATTTTAGAATTTACTTATAAAAATAACACTCACCCATTACTTTGCACAATCACTTTCAAGGTTTAAACAACATTGCTCAAAAAGTTAAAAACTATAATATATTTCCATGAACTAGCATATATGGTAAATTGCTAATGTCTTGCAAGGTATTGCAATATCTTTTTTATGGATAAAAGAATTTATTGATATTGAGTAAATATTACATGATTCATAGGAGAACCCTTATATGAAGCGAACCCCATGAGGGGACCGTTACCACATGGGGTGGGTGGGCCAAAGATGCCCCCTAACGTTCGCCCGCCTTCGCGAACTCCAATCGGGTAGCCATTAGCACATGGGCTACTTCATTTCACGTTGTTCTTTTGGCCTTAATGAAAGATTCACCGGGCGAATCCTTTCTTTGGGGCCAAAGGGTTATTTATGTGCTGACATTGTTATAGCCGCCATTTGAAAGTTCTTCGCTCGCATGTTGTGTGCTGTGAAAGCAGCGCGCCAGCTTGCTAGAGCAGCACTTTCTATCTCCTCGTGATCTTCCTTTGCCGCAGAGCATTTGTCTTCCAAGTAGAGTGCACGAACGGCAGAGGTAGTCATCGATGAATACCGGAGCGTCGATGAAATGATAGTGAGTATTAACTTCATGACACCAAGGATGACACAATGTCGAGGAGGACACCTGGAATGCAAAGGCGGAACCCACCGTCAGCGTCGGTTCACAAGTTACTCCCACCCAAGATTCCAAGAACTTGTACATGAATCGCTGCTTCCCCTACCGACTCCAATAATGGTCTGTTGCTCCGGGTTAGCCCCTCAACGAATTGCGGTATGGGTTGATGAGGTCAGGCCTACGCTAACATCTATGTTCCCACCCGTCCGGGAAATAAGTGCGTCGCCGATCTCCCCATCAATTTGCCCCCGGCCTCGCTAGAAGCTGAGGCCACCCATCGAAGCACCACTATGTCCCGCTGATGTACCGATGGGTCGTGATATTGTGAGGAGTTTGCAGCTGACGACGACCGTTATTATTGTACCGCTGCGAATCGGGCCTCTTGCTAAGTTAGTCCTTTAATGGGAGTTTTGGAGCCGCCTAGTTGCCATGAGCCACTTGAATGGAAGCACCCATCTAATTTAATCGCTACTTTGAAAAAGATTTCGCAGGAATGGAAATCGGTCTCATGGGCGCCATGGCATCCTACCTGAATACATAATCGCGATGCATGGAAGTGTGCATCGCAAAGTGGCCGCACTCATGAAGCGACAACGACTCTAACTACTATGAGGAGACCACCATGGACCTCCCTCGAGCAAAGGGTGATTGAGCTCAAATCCATTTTTAACGTAATCCGCTTGGTCCATGGGCATCAACGCGTCCGGCCGCACCCGTGATTGTGGATGATCATACCGCCACCGTATGGAGTGCAAAACCGACGGTGAGAGGGACCCGGGATAGGCGTAGGACGTACAGCCCCACCGCAGAGGATGCTTTTTGTTTGCCATGAATGTTGAAAGATAATGGAAATGGTGCTACATCGAAAGCAATGCACCTAATATACATTAGCACGTAAATACACCGCCATGACCCTTTCACTAATGCGAGGATTATCCATGCCCGCATCCCGAATCGCCGCGCCGCCTTGGTAAGTACACCGCAGTAAGTTCCCTATGTGAACGGTTTTGTCTCATCACGCCTAACCGCTTTTCTATCCACCGAAGTTTGACGCTTATAGCACACGCCTTCATATCCTAAGAGATGTGCTCACTCCATTATCCAACTTTGCATGATAACTCTAACGCCATCCGTCAGCATGCCGCTGACGCCGACATTATCTATGGCTAGCCACCAATCCGAGTGGATTGAGATATACCGATATGAGAACGCATAGATGCCATTGCCCATGCCTCCTCATGCTGCGCGTTCATCTCATAGCTGAGATCATTTCACCAGCAGCCCACCCACCTGATTGTACAAATGAGCTATATCCCAAATCCCGACACCATTCACTTCATACCACGTAACGCAATTCCGCGAAATCCACGCCGATGTCCCGATGCTGGCCAAGTACAAACAAATGGGATGCATTGCTCATGTACGCAACACTCGCATCGCAAGCCACTATGCACGCTTCCATGCTCTTTGACTCACCTCCTATAGCTAAGGAGGGACGAGGTGGACGTACCATAAACCGTGGCGAAGATGATCCCGCATCATAAAACCGGTGATACCCTCAGATCCTCGCTGGAGAGCTCACTGAAGCGTTCTCCTCAGGGCAAATGGCTATCCATCCTTCCGTGGGTACGGCCTATCAGAAGAGCATGTGCGTCCAATACTTAACGCCACCGCGGGTATTCCGACTCGATGCAACCTTCATGCGAGCGGTTGCATCCTCTCGCAGACTCCCCGCCGGCTGGTGGCCGGGCTCTATGAATATGGCGCCGGCCCCTGGGGAAGGCATCAGGGTCACCAGTGGGTTAGGATTACGTCAGAGGGCGATTGTTGTTGCGCCTATCCTCGCTTCTCTGCGGGCGCTTCCATCATATCGCAGGCGCTTTGGCAGGTGGATCTTTGTCGACATTTAGCTGCCCCTTCCTCACGCTTCTGACAATTCACTCTATCCCGCACTACGGTCGACCGCGGGCCCTGAATAACCGCTTGGCGGGCCACCATATCCGGTGGTGGCTCGTGGTGGCCCCATGCTCCGTCACGACGCATCGCACTCTCAAATCCGTATCGCTCTATTATCCCGGCCGACATAGTGAGGCACCTGTGCAAATCCAATCATTGGCAATCTGGGGCCCGACCGCCCAACCGACGCAGACTTCGCAGACATCGAGGCAAATCTCAAATGCCATGGTATTCCCTCGCCACAAAACAAATACGACAATAAGCAATACAAAACACCGAAGGAAGCCAGCATTAACGTCGCTGATACCATTCTACAATGCTATCAGCACCGAACATCGTTGTTAAACTAAGGGACGCCATCCATGCCGCCGACCGAAATCACCGAAAAGACATGGTCACCGCGGATAAATGTAGAGCGCCTCAAATAGGATATCTGAAATTATATGTGAACAAGATTCCAAATAAGGTACCCATTTAGTACAATTCTCAACACTTGTTCCAGCACCGGAAATGAGAAGGTAAAAGATCGTGATGTTTCTAGAAACTCATATAGATGTCACTGTATGAATTGCCCTGTGGGGCCATGCATCAAAATTTGAATATGGGGAGTAAGTACAAATGCATTTGAGAAGTCAAATTCATTTAATGCCCCCGCTATTATATGCAGAGAATGGATCCAAAATGAAATGGATCCAACAAACTTGTTAAGGAACATTGAAATAAAAAGAGGCAAGAACACTATACAATCTCTTAGGTATGAAAATGTTTAAATAAGATAAAGTTGGCTATCAAACTTGACATTATAATCATCGTGATTCTATAATCGTCGACTGACCGTTGGGTCCATAGAATCTACCGTGAGGGTATACCCATCAAATAAATAAGATGGGTCAAACACCCATTTCCATGTCGTAATTGGTGATCACGGCCATGGTGTAGAGATCATTGACATTCAAAGTACACATCACAAGAGCCAAACAAAAACTAGTGAATAAACTTGCGCCTACATCCATATAAGACGCAGATATCCTTGGACTAGCAGAAAGTGTAGAATACAAGTAAAGCCCATAAGCATATAAGCATTTCGAGCAGCATGCCACAATATACAAAGGTATATATGTCAACAAGATACATTGAAATTAGAAAAGCATGTGTATTGAAATAATATTGAAATTAGAAAAAGCATGTGTATTGAACAAAAGCTCCTTTACAACTTAGAACAATGGCATTAAATTTCAAGGTCCTCCCAAAAATACCTTTATAGAGCGGAGATTTCAACTTCGCAGCCGAGAAGTCGCAATTGAGATATAAGCACTCTAATGAACAATGGGAGATATAAGCACTTAACAATGAAGCCATTTTATAAGCACTCTGGAATATATTAGTTCCTCAGATAAGCTGGTCAAGGCTATTCCCTACTATTTCCACCGTAAAGCGCCATGGGGATCCTCGCCGCCAGCTATTCCCGCAGCAAGACTCCTAATCCACCTCGCCGACTAACTTCGCGAATCCACACCGGCCGAATTCGCCCCGCCATCAGCTCGCCGTGGTCCCGCTTAACGCCACGTCTCGCCTGGTTCGCTTTGGGCTAACCCGAGGGTGATCAGCAGCCACCGCCTGGATCGCCATCTGCAATCACCGCTAACGCTTATATTCCGTATCGGCCCCGGCCGGTATTCGCTAGCGAACTTAGGGCTACCGCCATCACGCCATCCGCCGCCATCGACGCTAGTGGTAACTCCCCGGCAGGGTCTTTGGGCTAACCCGTAAGCAGCTAATGCCACGCATCCGGGCGACGCTCGCCACGCTTCAACCGTGTCTCAAGGACCGGCCAGCTCGCGAATTTCAGTTCGCTTGCCGTAAACCATTTTCAGGAGGAAATTTGAGATCTCACTTCATCCTATAAGAATCCTCCAAATGGAATGAAGCACTTCTATTAACCGCACTAATGCAAGCACTTCAACAACTTCATTATTTTTGTTTTTCCAGCAACTTTTGATCCACTTGTCAAAATGTTAAGGCTTTTGTTGCATTAGATGCGAATGAAAAGATCTTTCCAATGATATACGGGTTACGATGATTTCAATACGGTCATATGCTAACCTTAAAAAATATGATTTTGGCGATTTTTATATATTTATATCGTAGTACATTTGAATGGGTTATCACTAGATAGATCTTGTGAAGACGAACCCATTGCTACAAAAGTTTTGAACTGCAGGCCTGGATCAAAAGTTATAATGAAAAATGATACTACGTAGTTATTCGCGAAATGCATTTTCAATTACGCTACTCACATAATACCGAAATGAGGATATACCCGAGCCTTCATTGACAATTTAAAAAAGTCGACATGGCATTTTAAGCATCCCTTAATGGGACAAAATGTGATCCATTTTTTCCTCTAATGCCGATTGGTCTCTAACCCTCGCTTCTGAGCCAATAAAGTGGGCGGTAATTATGGTATTCCATGATATAGCATCTCTTCACGAAATTCTTATCAAATATACATATGGGAAGCATCTTCATCTATGCTCCTAAATTCTATATGTCAAGAGTGTTTCCAATAAAGACTTAAAATTCATAGCTAATTCTAGGATGCATGATATGGGCATATTTCTAACTACGAGATTGAGTCACCTTTGCTCAGATCTTCGACCAAGCTATCTTGAAATTTCGCGGATCAAATTCACAAATAAAGATCCTCCGAGCCATTCACCATGAAGAAGACATGTTTCACAACTGGCGATGGCAAATAACATGCATATATATTTTTTCCAACAACATAGAGGTAAGTCAACCTCCTATGTCATAATATCCGTAATGATCATCTCTTTATTAAATTCTTTCCACAGGGAGCATCAAGAACCCGCCAAGCAAAGTAGAACATCATTTGCCAAATAAAAATGCCTTTAAATCAACATATAAATCAGGGCTAATGATCCAAGAGCTTATACCAGAATAAAAAGAAGGAACCCATTACTTTCTTTATATTGTGAAGCATCTGAAGCGCAGCTTTCACTTGGATTGCGGTCTTGATATAAACCCATTATCTTAACCAAGTTCCTTTCCATCCCGCCTGAATTTTTCCCATAAACTAATGTAGATCTCATATAGCAAACCTAAAATGTCTATCAAATCAGCCACAAATTGAATCGAATGAAAGGAAAAAAGCCTATCGAATTGACATCGCCAAAATGTGTCAAGTTCTAGACCATATTGGACCTTTGAGATTGTGCTTTAAAGCAGTAAATCACCGATAAAGAGCGATAAAAAGAAAGAACAAATAATACCTTCAAGAGAAGCAAGTACACTTTCAATGTACCCACCAAGAATTAGGTAATGTTAGGGACAAACTAACTATGACAAAGCACTAAGTACGCACCTTACAACAACAACCTTATTACACCTTTGATTGAGAAAGATGCACTAGAAACATAGTTCGATAGATGCGCCGCGATCTAACGTCTTATCTTATATTATAACGCTTTTAGTGCAAGTAATGACCATTCTAATTTGAACGGCCCATTGATCTACCCAATGGCATGATGCCACGTCTAAAGCCTTTTAGCTCTTAAAAAAAAGAAAAAAAAAAAAGAAGGGGTTTGACGCATTAGGGTTCGGTGTCAGCCTCGCCAGCTGGCTTAATACTGCTATGGAATAGGTGGACCGCAATAACGTTTTTACCTTCCAACAAAATGAGTAGATGGGTTAGATCGCATTGAAGATTTCATCAGCCTTCATCTACACATAAACATAAGGAATAAATAACATTTAATGTTTAGGTTTGCTTCCTATGATCTTCGACGACTGTAATTCTTCTACAACACCTTCTGGCCTAATCGAACCGCCAGCTTGAATCCTCGTGACGATGACTTATACATAAAATTTCTGGGGCGACCTATCCCCCTCATCACGTTCTAGAACGTTCCCGAATCCTTTGAGCTCTCGCATGACCCTGGCCTCTATGGAAGAAGCTAAGATAGGATTTGATGGCTAAGGACCAATTCTCGGCTGCAGTGGTTAACAAATTTGTCGCCACTTCAAGAGCTTCAAATTCTGTAGGTTTCCAAAGAAGACCACAATTATGAATATTTTTCTCTCTCGATTTCCTTTGAGCTTTGTCGTGAACTCAAGTATTATATTCAACTAAAGAAAGTGGCTATTACTAAGAGAACCGAGAGCTCTCTAACATGGGTGACCGCTGACCGAGCTCATAACATTCGGTTGAACCGCACTGCATCGTTTAAATTATCTAGAAGAATCCCAAGGATTGAGTTGCTTCCGCCATATTCAAAGTCTGCTGGCGCTAACAACCGCCATGGCAATGCGCCATAAAGCCCTTGTGATCATTGTGGTAAATAGAAAGCAAAGATCGCGGAACTTTGAAATTCATTTGGCTACATATCTCGCTACCATTCTTATTTCCGTGTTCTTTTCCCCATCATAATTTGTTGCACCTTTGTTAGCGCGGAGAAAACCCCAACAAATTGTTCTAAGTTTGGAGAACTGTCGTACGCTAAACGAAAAGCTAGAAATGTTCTAAGGTACCATGACAAGAATGTGTAGTCTGCTGCATCTTGCACTTACATGTGGAGTAATATTCTACTCTATTCTTTTGCCATTAGACTCATGTGCATGGCTTGCTTGTTGCAACTTCTTGATTTGAGAACTACACCGAGTTAGCAGAGTATGCATACACAGCCTATGCCTCAATTTATTTCCACCAACATCTCTGTGGATTCTACTATATGCCCAATCACCTATAAATTCTTGGCCGCATTGTAGTTACTTGGCCTTCCTTAAGATGCATGTCATTTGATAACCCCAACACCTTTTTATTCTCAAGACTTCTAGAGATTTAATCATTGCCTAAGCAACCTAATCAACCGGAGTAAATGCCACATCTAATATGTATGATTCTTTAATATCCGCTTTATAAGTTTTGCATCTCCTCGCTTTCATTCCCTTTACAAAAAGGGTGGCAATTGTGGTAGCATATTCTAGCCTCTTATACCAATTGCACATTATATATATTGTGCTAAATTGACACGATCAGTTATGTTTATTTACATTTAGAAATTGTAATGCACGCTTAATTCCGCAGAGATATAGTTGCATTGTGTAGAGGAATGCTTTCAATCCAAAGAATAAGGATAGTTATGAAATTCTATTGTGCAGACGCCATGGAAATAAAACAACAAACTATAGTGGATATGGTCACGTAGGGAGCAATTACTTTATCAAAGTCAAAGCCCGAGCTACCGCTTCAACTCATAGAACTTAGGTGTTGATCCTCGAAGCACTTTGCTCTATCGCTAAAGACGCGCCCCTTCCGGGTTGGTTATCAAGATTTTCTCCATAGTTACAGGATTCCAAGTTCATTTCGGCCATTGCTAATGAGATTGACTCCATTTGCAACACTCATCACCAAACGATCACTAAGGTTTGGCAAGCACCCATTCATCGTGGATTTGCCCTTCAAACAATTGTTGTCCAAAGCGCCCATGTTCTTCCGCTTAAGCCGGCCTCTGTTAAATGGTCCGTTTTCGCTCTTATACTTCGACGCCGCTTCGCAGATCGCAGTAATCGCTACTCAACAAGTGGGTCCTCCATCTTCCTCCCAAGACTCCATGCTCCTAGATCAGCTCCCACCTCAATGGATATCTCATACGCCCATGTGCCTGCGGATCGCCTCGCTTCTCTTCCAAATGGGTAAATTTCCACCTTCACTCGATCACCAAATGTTGAGATCAGTCAAATCCAAATCGCAGCAAATTGAAGAGGCTCGTGACAGATATACATTGATCGCCGGTATATCCACCCACCACCTAAACATCCACCGCTCTTCAGCCAACCACGGTGCCAGCTATGGATCTAATTCCTCTCGGTGATCCTGTTCTCGCCTCCTCGCTCAGTAGCACCGCTTCTCCCATTGCATCCCACTGGTGGTCGCTTTGATCCACTCTTCAGCGGGCTGATTTGGTTGATGAGGTTAATGCTTACGTGCCCGGGGAAACATCCTCTCAAATTCCTTTGAGACACCGCTGGTCTCATCCGACCAGCCCCCATCACAAGATCAATGCAAGTTAACTTCATGGAATGTTCAGTGGATAGCCTCCTCCCCCGCCAAGCTGAAATGTATCGATTGATGCTCAGCTTGTATGTCTTCAAGAGCATACAAGGCCGAAGGGAGACGTGATCGTGCTCTGCGCATATGATTGGTCGCGGTGTTTAATGTCCTTATCGTTGTTGTACCTCGGGACAAAGGCAGGGTCGTGGATAGGCATGGCTTCCTTCCTCGCTACCATCTTTACTCAGCTGATTGCTTTGGTCATGGGCCCAATTGTATGGGCAGAACAAGGGCAATATGGTCTTAATTAATGTTTACTTCACGCACTTCACCGAGGGCTTCATATTGTGGGCCTCCTTTGCGAGGGAAGATATCAGCCTTTGGCCGCTACATTTCATGGCTTCTTTGTTGGGGATCTTAATATGGTGGAAATGGAGTCCGGGATCGACAAAGGACTTCTACAGGTGTCTCCGGAGCCGGAACGCCGCCAGAAGGGTCTAGACATCTACTCCATGACTGCAACCTGAGATTGATGGTGAAGGTGCCTTCACTTGGTGCAATGGCTATCAAGTTGGTGGGTGGGCTTAGTCCTCTCGCTTGATGGTTTATTGAATGCGTGCATACGTAGCCATGACTTCCGTGTCTCTTTCTGCCTGGCCTTTAGATAACTCGCCTGCACTCACCATCCGCATCTATTCTGCATCTAACCCCCGCAGCGAACGGGCGGTCCGAAGGACGGTTTTCGCTTAATGTGAAGTTCTTAGTTGATGTCAATTTCGCTAGTTGCAAGAATACTTGGACAACCTTCAACCGACGCTTTCTAGGTATGATCGGTATATAGTGGATGCACCCCGCGCAAGTACCAAGGGTTTTGCCAAAGAGTGGGGTCGAGAGTCCGCGCAAAGCAGCGGTGTCGCGGCTTTATCGACACCTTGTATTAGGACTCGCCTATTCTCGGCGACATGGACGCCTTTCGTGTGTTCATGATCGCTGTATATTTTGGCAATGCATCCAAACATTGAGGAGGAGCAAAGGAGCAAATTCAAAGAAGCAAAGACGGCAGGTCCGCGAAGTGGGTTTCGTTGATGGAGACCCTTTCTTGTAATGTATTTTTCGGGTACCAAGGAAGGCCGCATGACATCAATCATGTCCTCGCTTGCTTTTGCCTTTAAATGGCCCGCGCTACCGAGCCGATCAATTCAAGCAACATCTACATAATTTCCCGATGTTTTTGCTAAGAAACATCTTCCTTCAATCGTAAATGCGATGCTTATTTTGTCGATTTCTACTCATCTCCATATGAGAAAAGGAATACGAGGCAAATTTATGACAACCGATGATTTAGGTTCTGCCAGCCTTTGAATCCAAAAGAGGCAACCGCCTGTGTTTGGATGGTTTGCCAATTGAGTTCTTCCGTGAGTACGGGAAATGGAGCTGACATAGGTATATGCCTTTGACTTTCAAAGCGTCAGTCATTGGATAGGAATTTTAAACACAGCATCTCTACTCATCCCTAAGGTCAAGGATCCTCGACTATTTTAGATTGGTGGCCCATCACCTTATTGTCATCCATATATGTGCGATCTTCACCAAGGCTTTTGCAGAGTAAAGGACATCTTGGCAGAAATCCAATCTCAACAACCCACGTTTTTCCAAAACGGGTAATTTTCGGAACAATGCTGCTGCTATTTAATGAGGGAATTTATCGGGTAACGTAAGTAAAACCTTCCATTGTATACCTTAAGCTTGATTTTGCAAAGGCTTATGACAAGGAATTCATGCTACCATGTATGCTAAGACTGGATTTAGGGGAACAATTCACATCGATATTATAAGCCGCATAATTGCACTGCCTTCGTTCCGCTGGTAGAGCCGGCCGCCTTTTCACTCTGGCCGCCAGATTCGCTGCGGATTTTAAAGACTACTGCTGCAATTGCCGCAGGCTGACATGTTTTATTCACCACAAACCAATGTAATTCTCCCATGGTCTTGTAATGGAGGATGGCACACAAGAGTGTTTGCTAATCAATATGCGCATCACACGCTCTCTTCCTAGTCGCGGTAATGATGAGAATCTTGCTGCGCCAAATGCTCTTTTAGATACTTTTTCAATCGGGCTTGTTCTGCGGGGTGGGCAGGTATTGCCTTTAGACATTGGATAATCCTACCGCATGTGTTCACGACACCATGGAAATTACTTTAAGCGGATGCAATCGGGTCGCTGGGGATCCGGGCTGGCATCCATGTTACTATGGAGCTGCGTTAATGAGGATCATTAGGGTTTGAGAAGCACTTGTTCTCGCCAAGTCACCTTAGTGAAAATTCAACGTCATGGCGGCATCTCATCATAGCCCCACAGATCAAAGTGCGGAGCTCATTGCAATAGTTCAACTTTATTTTAATGGGTAATCGGTGGAAGGTGTCTGTGGTTAAGGTGGATTAGCCCGCTGCAACCTTCCAAAATGTAAGGTGTGGTCTGTGCATAATGGACTTCTTATCGCGCAGAGCAAAGTTTATTTTCCAAAGTTCATTTGGAGACTCTCGAATGGGTGAGGATGACTCTCCGGGTTCACGCCTCTTCTTGTAATAAGCTTCGGGTCATCAGATTCTTTTAGGCAAGAAGGTTGTCAAACCATCTTACTTTGGGCTTTATTTCGACTCGCGAAATTTTTCCAAGTATCTTCCATTTTTGCGGGCTTGTTGGCGATGGGAGGCGGTCGACATCTTTTCCCTCGCCATGCCCCTTATCCACACCCTATCGAGACTCCATGGTGGTGTAAGCACCACTTCCGTGACCTCTCAAGACCTATCATGTTCCCCGGCCCACTTCTTTACACGCAGACGATGGGTTCCGCAGGTGTTGTCTCTATTCAAGATGGTAAGGAGGCTAGTCACTTACCGCCTTGGTTCGATTTCCGTGCAAAGTTCCTCGCCTTATTAGAATGTATCTCTATGGAGAAGATCAAAAATTTGCCTTAGAAAAAGTTGCGTTGCTGAAAGCGCGCCATGGACCATGAAAATATTCACAAAAGGCAAGCACTTTGTCGATCAATATATCGCTTCTTTAGCGCACCATACAAACTTCTGCTGACATGGGTGCACCTAAGGTGTTCCACAAACCTACTTTGTCGCATACTTTGATAGGTTGTCGCACCCTAGAGTCTCAGACTGGTGGGCTATCCACGTGCCTCATGGCATTTTGACATCACGGCGATCCTTTTGCATATCCGCGAAGATAGCTCCTCGCTTCCGGTTTCTGGACGCTTGAGACTCTTTTGAGCATTGTCTCTTTGATTGTCCCCGAGGTTCAACCAGCGCGGGTCCCGGCTATAGCGTCATTTAATGTAAAGACATTGGACCACTGATGCATCCTCTTTACGCCCTATCCCAAACGCATGGCTTCCAAATTTAAACAAAGGGCATTTTATCTTGGTTCCGCTTTGGCCCTTATGGTCGATATGGAGCGCTGCAGACACCACATCTTTCGCGGCATTTATTCATCCGCATATAGTAAGTTATTAAGGTCTTAAAGATATTGGACAAAATTCTTTACTAGTGTTCCTCCCTAAACCCAACCCTATGGAATGCATCCGGATTCAAAAGATCTTCAATTGATTCTTATCGTTAGTCTCCTATTCGAGTAAGTACATTGTGCCTCAAAAGCCGCAAATTCTGTGGCATCTTTTTGTGCTACAAGATATATATGTAAATTTTTATACTTTTTCTCTCGATTAATAAACTTTTTGGCTTTCTTCCTTCAAAAGTCAAAGCCCTAATATTACTTTGAACTAACAAAATTTTAGCAAATTAACTTCCCTCCACTTTACGCACAAAGGTGAGATTTTTTATCGCATGGGTTGTAAACCTGCGTCTCATTTCCCTTATTAAACTTTCCACTGTGCAATTGCAAGATCCAAACTGAATGTACCAATAGCAACCGCTAAGAGCAAAATCGTGAGATGCAACTGTTCACTTTTGCGGATGCCGTAAGTGCAAATAGGGATTAAACCATTATAAATCAATGCTACTTGCTCGTGGCCGACTCAGTTTCATTTTACACATCCAATCCGAAAGCATTCCGCCAGTAGAAGATGGATCAGCAAGGCGTCTCAGAGGAATAGCCAAGAATGCCCGCACGTGGAGCTTAAATTGAGATATAATGGTTTCTCTAGCTCCATAAAGTAAGCATCATATAGCGCCAACCGCTAGACATAAATTCCGCCTGCGGGCAACATGTGCGCAAGATCATCACATCCGTCTTCAACGTTAAACCAACGTACGCATCGTTGAGGCTAAACCTCCAAGAAGTGCTTTTGTATCTGCGTTATATAAGTTCTTTGGCTTTCCTTTTATTATAACACGAGTAAAGATCCCATTATTTTGCAAAATATACTTTTGCTTCCAATGGCTCAAAACAAAGCTTTTATTTCTAGAGATACACGAGGCCCAGTTTCTGGGACACATAGAAAATCTATTTTCACCTTTTGCAATGTTTCTATTTAATTGGCAAGAGGCATTACAAAGTTTCTTACATGCTTTATACACACAATTAACGATTTTCGACTACAGATTCGATGAAACCGCAACAGACGAATAGATCCATATATATTTCAAATTATGCCCAAAGAACGCAGGCACCATTAGTAGTAAAGATAAGATGGGCTATCGCCCAAAGATCTAAAGTTTGATAATGCGGGGTTTTGGTTAAAAAGGCCGTGCTAAGTTTCACATCCCCAAGTAAATTTTTCGTTGTCCCCATATTCCGCAAAATCAGCCGTATCTATTGAACTGCTCCTAAATCAATCCTTCCTCGCCGCCGCAAATCGATTCTCACGCTTAAATCCATCCCCTTTGTTGCGGAAATTGATTCCTTGCTGCCTAAATCGATCCCCTTTGTGCCAAATTTGTCCCCTGCTGCCGATTACCATCTAAGGAAAGGAAAGGTCGAGAAACGCTTGAAGAAGGCCAAGCATTTCTCGAAATGCACCGCGAGTGTGTATAGTTACAATACTACGTAGAGTTTGTTGGGTATTTTTGTGGATCACCGCTGGTTAGAAACAATGGAAGTAAGGAATGAAATCAGTAGCAGCAGCCAGCCTCTTAGTTATAGTCACTCTATAATCAACAGCCACTACATCTTCATGTCATGTTTTTAGTTGAACTCTTTGTCATATTAAAGGTTTATGACTTAAATCATATTCTTTTTATGGATTTTATTATTTAAAACTTTATGTATGCATCAACGTGATCTTAAAATTGATAGATTCTTTTAGATGCTTAGATGCTTAAGATGTTTCGCGATCTCCCGTGATCTATCTTTATGCTTTTGAACTATGCATGCAGCTAGGAAGGAGAGTATGAAATAATTTTCTCGTGAGTGTTGGAATTATTCTTTGTTGAAAAACACCTTTTATGATGCCCAAAGTGGTTTTCAACAGTCAACACTAAGGCACATACATATAAATGAAAGCTTTAAACATATTGACATCTAAATTTTGTATGTAAAGTAATATATGGAGGATGACAATAATAATAGTTTGCACCGAAAGTTGTGAAAGTGCAATTGCAAGAGATGAAGCATCGGATTACAATTTTAACCATTGTTAAAAAGAACATTACTCAATACTTCATAATCACGGGCATTTACTGAGCTCTCAGCAAGAAGGTTCACATGTAAGACTTTCTCTTGCATTAAGGGTGAATCCGCTTTTGTTTGGTTCTATTATGATTCAGAGAATTGTAGAGAAGACAAAGAGAAAACTTTCCTTTAATATGGTTGCCTCCCAAATTTGCTAGTCTCATCCAGATCCAGAACCGTGTATATTGAGAAGGTGCAAATGTTGAAAGGCAATGAAAAGGGATCCCATTTGGATGGAGTAGACAATCCTTGCTCTTACTCGGCAAGTTGATCTGCAAAAGTTTTTATGGCGGCTGTTTTTATAATTTAATTACATTCTCCCAGTCTGCCCAAACGTTTGAATGGCATCTGAAAGTGACAAAGCGGTCTAAGCATACATGTTCTCTATTTTTTATGCTCTAGAGCGCATATCTGTATTGTGAATGTTGACAACTTAGAGGTTGATTGCAAACATATCTATAATGAAGGCAATTTCTTTTCGTTTTTTATATTCTTTATTCTTCCTTTTATAATGCCTCCAAGAAGAAGATAAGTAACATGTTTAGATATACTTGGGGTCTCATTTTCTTGGGGTAGATGGATACAGAGAGTGTTGGGACTATGCAGATGGAACAAATCATGGCATTCCGACATATATTTCTTGCAAGAATGTGTGGTGGTATTTCTCTTGCTTCTTTTGTCAAATACTTAATTCATAAATCCACTAATAACTTCCAAATAGAACATCAATGAGATTAGTCATCATCTAAACAACCAAGGGTTTATCTCTACCTAGAATCTCAAGCCTTCAGAATTACCTACTAGCAGGGTTGAGCTAGATCTCCCATCTCCCGGGTCCTCCATGCTACTGCGGGTTGACTACTCCACCCTACCAATTCGAATTAGGCAAATTAGGGTGGAAACTGGAAATTAGGTAACAAATTCAGCATCTCTATCTTGCTTAATCAATTTATGATGGTGCTTCCATAAACTAAATTATTAACATTCAATTAACATAATTCTTTTCTAGAGTTGTCGGGGACCATTCACGAGTCATGGGCCGAAATTGATCCGAGTTGACCTTTACTACTTAAACCAACTACATATGAGAATGAAGTTTACATTTCACAATACTATCACTTCTTCATATCAATCTTTACATGATTCTTAATGATCTTGGAGAATCACGTGACCAATGAACTCACCTATATGTTGTAAATATTGGCCAAATTTTAGAGAATTTTACATAGTTTTTACGGTCCCGAGGCTGCATTCTTGAGTTTCCTACCATAAAGCGGATCTATAGCCTGACAAAATTGGAGGTGCTTACCACACTTATATCCGATGGACACACATTGATTTGTGTATGTTTTTAGAAACACAGTTTATCATCACATCCATAGGCACATACCACACACTACCTAACCTTTTGTATACAAACCCATTTGTTTAAAAATCTTGCTTCTACAGTTTAGATTATTTCTCTCTTATTATTACAAGGTTTGGCTTAATTCTTGTCAATATGAGGTTGTTTCTTCTCTTGAAGTACAATGCACATCTTTTTGGGTGTCTTGAGTTATATCAACTTCAAAGTTGGCCCAGAATTTTTGTATCTACGCATTTTTGGACAAAATTATATGTTAAAATCCTCCAAAATCATTATCTATAAGTATCAGGAGGATAATGAATGATGCATTCTACTTATATCTACATAGAATATTACTCTATCAACTTGCATATAGTGTGATTAGGGTTTAACCATGCAATGAACTAGATTTAAAGATGATGTACAACCACAGGATTAACACGAAGAGTGGACATATATCTTCTGGATGGAGGACAGGAAGGATCAAGTTTGGGACAAGATGAAATCTCTGTATATCACCTTCGAGCTTATAAAAGATTAACAGAGGGCGACATCTATCTACATGGATGTCTTAGAGGATGGTATTATATGTGATACTCTGGAAAAACTGAAAATTATAGAAAAAAGATTACAACTCCGGAAGGGCGGAATAGCGAGGATTGGGCACGGAACACTTTGAACCCCTTAAAGATATGGACAACGGAGGTAAGTCAAGGACCAAAAATAAGGTCATGAGAAAAGTTAGATCACAGCACGAAAAACAACATTTTCTAGAAATCTATAATTAGGTTGCTCAATCTTGCCAAGATGTCTGGGTTAGTCTGGAGGGTCTTCAATGCTGTTCTTGGGGTAGTTTTCGAAGTATGAAACCTTTGAGACGAAGCTCAAAAAAAGACATGCACACAAAATCCCGGGGATGCCAACGGTTACTTCAATCTGTTAGAAACAGAGCAATGCCATTGCAAGAATTGCGAAGAGATCAATGGTTTGAGGCTAAACAAAACAAGTGCCAAAATTGGGGACCATCGTATATGCAACCGGATTCCTGTTCTAGGCAAAAGCGACAAGGCTAA
The DNA here is from genome assembly GCA_021234155.1 of Isoetes taiwanensis. Classification (NCBI taxonomy): domain Eukaryota; kingdom Viridiplantae; phylum Streptophyta; class Lycopodiopsida; order Isoetales; family Isoetaceae; genus Isoetes; species Isoetes taiwanensis. The sequence goes on along the minus strand of JAJEKV010000027.1, from coordinate 17,627,813 downwards.
ATGTCAAAATTTTCTTTCTTATAAAAATGCTTTGCTTAATGTTTCTCTTAAGGAGAAAGAAATGTTTCTGTAATTTCTTCAATGCCTTATTAATGTTACATTTAACTTGTATTTTGAACTGTGAATCAATTTTTTAATTCCAGAATTGCTTGTTGGTTTTGTATTTTGTAGGCAAGGTTTTAATTTGCAGGAAATTAGCTTGTTGGATTCGAAGCTACAGGAAGGAATTAGCAATTAGCAGGTTTATTTATGAAATACAGGAAATTTTCCTTGAGTAGTTCAAAAATTTCCCTACACATTCTTCCAATTTCATTTCATAGAAACAAACTAATAATTGAAACATCTTATTGAGGTCCATCCAACAATTATTTTTTTCATTCTCGGAGGATGGTTTTAGTAATATCTTGTTGCTTCATCGCATCCTGCATATACTGGAAAAGGGCAAGGTAAATATGCCTACTGAGATCAACATTATGAGACAACTCTTACATGCTCTCGAGACTTTGGTTCTTTCCTAATCCGCTTGGCACTTGATCGATTACAGTTTTCCTTAAGTGATTGGTCCCTAAAAGCTTCAACATTTCTATCACATCATCCTTAAGCAATATTACAAGGTTTTCTCTTCTTCCTCTAAGATATAATTGGATCCACGAGTATTATTATAGTAGCGATCCTTCTTTTAGAGCCTCCTCCTCCCGAAGCAAGGACATTTATAGCCTTCGGATTCATTTTCCTCTCTCTAGCCTCCAATAGAATCATTTTCAATCTCTCCTTAACCTTATTGTTATCTTCTGAGACTCTCTTCAATCCATGCTTTATTTAATGCACCTTCATAAGCAATTTCTGAGTAATTCTTCTGCACGCTTACTTCTTGTGGACAAGTAACTATTACAGTGACGAAGATAATTACAATTATTTAACACTTACAATGAACTCCATGCGACTGATGGTACATTGCTTGCAGAATTATCAGAAATCAGATTGTTACAATATCCAAGTAAGCCTTATTATTCTGAAGCAAAATGAATAAGCCCCATCTTTAAAGCAAAGTTTGAAAATCCATTGTTTAAAAAGTGAGTCACATTCTGATGTTTGGGACTCATGCAGTAAAATGGGATACATTAAAATTTTGTAAGTTTTGCCTTGAATAAAGGAAAAACAATTGAGGAGGAAGAGAAAATGGAAAAGTTGAGGGGGGGGGAGGTTATGGAGCAAAAAGTTTGGGGGGTGGGAAGGGGAGGAGGGAGGGAGAGGGGGGAGGAAAGAGGAAGGGACATTCAAAGGGAAGGGGCAACGGGGAGGGAAAGGGGGAAGGGCGATGGATAGGCACGGGGAGGGGCAATGGGGGAGGACAGGAACAAGGGGGGGTGGAGAGGGGGGCAGGGGAGGGATGGATACCCGAAGGGGGAGCAAAATGGGGAGGGAGGGGAAGGAATTTTAAAAAGAAAGATAATTAACTAATTAAACAAGGTGCTGCGCACAGAGGGTTGCCCTCCATGGCCGGAGGGTATTGTCGCAAAGCGCGAGCTTGAATTCACATGTGGTCGAGCGGCGTTGCGGAGCGTGTGATAGCATAAACTTGTGCATCATTCAAAATATTAATATTTGTGGCCTGCAAGGATAAACACATACCTTTACATCTTTACGCCTTTTTAGTTGCAGTTGCCATGGACGAAAAATATTTTAGTGATTTAATAAGAGATCACATGGGCAAGAAGATATGAAGATCCTAGTCGCAGGAGCAACTTTTTTGTTTAGGGAATCCAAATATAATCAACCGGTGAAGGAAACCAAAGCTTTTTATAGTTGCCAAGTGAACCAGATGATCAACTCAAATCGAGTCGCATGTGGCAAAAGAAAAAAAAGAGCATTTTAATGTATTGGTTTTTAGGTTGCCCCAAGGGGGGCAAACCCTCACTCACGTGGGTTTTTGCTCATGTGGGTTGCTGGGCGGCTGTGCAAGCCCGCTAACCGGCACAGGAAAATTGAGCTCAGCTATGGAGGTTGATGCATGCGCTAATACAAAGAAAATTGTCGTTATGATTGCTATAGATGATAGTGAACATAGCAGCAAAGCGCTTTTTTTGGCCCTCGAAAACCTTTGGCCCTCGAAAACCTTCATCACTGCAAATCCGGCAATGCAACAGTTGCTCTTGTCCATGCCGAATCTGTAGGTCAAGTGTATACAAGTGCGCCTGGGTCTAGTTTGCCTGATCGTTTTTTTTTTCCTCAAATTTTGTTTCTGTTTCTGTTTGATTCTTTGTTTTTTCTTTCATGTTTCTGACCTAAATGTTGAACCTTTTGCAGTTGGATATTATGTCACTCTAGACATGATTAATGGCATGACGAAGCAGCAACAACAGCAGCAGAGCATTACTCACAGTGCCTTTGAAAATGCAAAGCAGTTCTGTGATGCTGCAAAAAAAGTGCATGTTGATGTCTTGGAGGGAATCCGTGATGCTGCAAAAAAAAGTGCATGTTGATGTCTTGGTGGTAGGAAGCCATGGTTATGGAACACTCAAAAGGTATGAATTGAATCGAATTGGATTGGGCTCCTCCGCATGCTAAAAACTTTAATTTCATGACTATATGTGAAATACATGAATGTAAAGAACATCATAACGAGATAGCAAAAGAATTTTGCAGGAGTCCATTGAAAGCAGATTGATGCATATGTAATAGCACCATATACAATAGTTTGTATGAATAAATACGGCAATTCAATCACCACCTGTGATGCATAAGTGTTATTCTGTGTACAACTTATAGGTAATACAACATTTAAAGGAGAAATGGGTTACTTGAGCCAAAGCATATGGAAGAGCAGAATACATTCCAGCTGCTCGTTCTCTACAAAAGACAGTTCGTTCTGTTGCTACAATAGGCTAGTAGGCAACAACCAGTTAACCAGTCCCAGTGTACATGGAAACCAATTTTTACTGGTGCATACTCACACAATTATTGTGGAGCTTATCCTGCTGTCGAACAGTTATTAATACCAAGGAATACAACAGCTCCATACATGCCTCCTATTACTGTAAACAAATCCTGTTGTATACTCCTGAATGCACATACCATGAGTTCAATATCTAACTAGACATATAAAGCAAATAAAGGTAAACTATCATACACCTTTTCAAACCAGCTTTGTAAAATATGGAGCCAAAAAGAAGGGCGGCTACAAAAGTGAAAAAGAGTCAGACTGCATTGTAGTCAGGGCTTCGCCAATATGTCCAATTTTGTTTCCATAAGCAGCATTTAAATTGTCCATAAAATGATTGCGAAAATTGGGATGGAAAGAACAGATCTTTAGCATGTGGTGCTGGTTTACTCAATTCTGCCACTAGTTTTTTATTACGCCTGAAAATAGCACAGCGGTCAGAAAATGTACTTGTCAAATTTGTGAAGAAAATTCTCTATAGGATTCTATAAAGCTTACTGATATAGAGATGACTGCAGATAAATGTCTGCAAAATCTACTCCCAACCACTGCTCAGCTGCATCTGAGCTGACCTCTAACATCCAAATAGCAGGATTGTATCCTTCTGTAATTTTGGTAACTCCAGGAATAGCCTACATACCATATACTAAATAGTATAAGCAAGCAATGACGCCGGGGAGTTAAGAAATAGAACAATCATATAAACTGCACCTCAAAGTATTCAATGAGCTTTGGTGACCTTCAGCAAAGAGGTCCTGCATAGATCACTCGGCCTCCCCTTTTCATTAAGAACAACAACTGTAGTTCAAAAGTGGAAGTTATTAGTTTTTTATTAGTTGTTGTTCCTTCATGTTTATGATGGAAAAGAGATTACCTCATCAAAAGCTTCAAACATGTCTATGCTTGGTTGATGGATCGTACAGACTACAGTTCGGCCTGTATCAACTGTGTTCCTAAACGTCCTCATAACAATTGCTGCTGCTCTTGCATCTAACCCAGAAGTAGGCTCATCCATGAAGATTATTGAAGGATTTGCAACCAATTCAACCACAATTGTTAACCGTTTCCTTTGCTCTGTAGATGGGCCTGTTACCCCAGGAAGTCCAACAATAGCATCTCGCAGATTCTCAAGCTCCACTAGTTCCACCACCTGATCTACAAAAGTCTGCATGGAATCACATGTAAAACATCAAAATAAGCACTAAAATTTGATCAAACAAATAGTTTAGTAAGACCCAGTATTTTGTTTTTGGATGGAATGTCTGCTGGTAGATGCAGCCATGCAGAAAACAATAATGATTCTAGAACAGTAACCTGAGGGGAGTGAATATTGTGTGTGTTCACAATACCCTGAGACACGAGCAAATGTCTCTTGCTTTTTTGGAAAACCAGAAATACTAATTTCACCCTCGATATATCCACCAGTTTTTCTTCCCGCTAGGACATCCATAAAAGTAGTCTTCCCAGCACTACTAACCCCCATCAAAGATGTGAGTACCCCCGGTACCCCCAGACGAAAGGCACCTGTCACACCACGCAATAGCTGAAGTCTTGTTTCTGTTTCCCCTTGAGCCTTCATTTCCTGTAAAAGTAAAAACGAGATTTAGTGAAATTGTAGCAACACTTGGAGGGATAGAGAAGCTTACCAAAGGCATATCAACAAAATATTTCGGGTAGAGTGCATTATGCAGCCCCCCCTCCCCTACGTGGCTGATATCTGGCCGTCCATGTTTGAAATGAAGGGCTAGGATAGCGCCACGTAGGGGAGAGAGGCTGTATAATGCACTTGTCCCAATATTTCACATTATCAAAGGCAGGGTGCCCGTCTACGGGGCAGATATGAAGACAAATGGGACGATGGAGGTCCTCCACAGCTCAGAAACGGGCCCAAGATGGTGCATTCGATGCCCTTGAAAGAGGGCTTTCTGATGAACCTAAAACCGCCTGGTGCGGTGCCCTGAAACGGGAATAAAAAGGCTTTAAATGGAGCCCCTTAACTGCCCCACGGGGTGAATGGGGTGCCCTTCAATGGTGCATGTTGACCACATGCTCAAAATGGGACAAACAAGTACTCATTTTATAGGTCTCGTTAATGCGATTCTAATGCAAGTGGTCCGCCATGATTTCGCCTCCCACACAAAAAGTTGTGGGGCTTTAAAGAAAATGTAAAAAGGCGGGAATTTTGAACGGACAAATCTTAGCCGTCAGATTCAACCGCCCTTTCCTCTTAGCCGTCAGATTCAACCGCCCCGGAAAGGGCAGTGCCCCGTTGACGGGCACCCTCTTAGCAAGTGGCTCAAAAGGTAATATCATTCCACGTTTAGGAGCAACTGCTCCTGCAGATTCAATAGCACCGTCATCCCTGTTAGTGTCCAGTCTGGTCATTGCAATGTTGCCTGTAACAACCAACATTCCAGATCAATAACTCTTTACTTAATTAAAAAACAAGCTCGATGATCGATAACGAATTCCACTACCAAATCTATTGCCATCATGACTTGAGAAAGCTCTCGGCAATGATTTTCTTGTACGTGTCCTTGCATTTGGATCATATTCAAAACCTTGCTGACTCGCCTCTATTTCAGCAAGTGTTTCCTCGGATAGAACAACTTGAGGCTTACCTAGGGCTGGATTATATGCAACACGGGACTTAGAAAACAAAAAAGCTGACTTTGATCGCTATCTTTGACTTGGCTAAGCTTAATCTAATTGCTATGGAGCAACTCCATCTTCTACATGGTGTTATTTCCAAATCCAATTTTTATGATACACTGTTTTTTAGAGTCGTAAGATGATGAATGCTTATGGTATTTTTGGAAAGACGATTCTCGGTAAGCATGGGACCATTGCCATATGTGTACATGTCAGAACAAAACTTACAAGGCAACACAAACTTTAGAAAATCTACCGTGAGACTATGAAATATGCAATTGACATAACATTTGTGGGGTTGTTTGGTTGGAGCTTAAGACAAGCTAGTTTCCTTGCCAAGATTTGGTCAAAACCTTGAGTGTACCAACATGGCTTCCGTTTTCTGGCTCCATGCTTTTGGCTGATTCTCTTGTTTGGGCTCCCTCAATAATAGCCACGTTGTAGAACTAGTTGGTTAAACGTCCGAGAGAAAGGTTTTTAACACGCTTAAAGGATGAACGATTGATTTACAAACAGCAAAAGTGGCTGAACCGTCCCCATCGACATGGTGAAGACGGCCAAGCTAAAAACAAAGAATCATCTACTTATAAAAGAAGCATGGAAGACAAATCAAAGAGCAACAGGCATGGAGAAAATACCTGGGATCATCGTTCTGCTCATAATATGCAGCGCTGCCAAGCGATCGGAAGCCGAAGTCCAAGCGCTGCAAGATTTCTGTGTGGCAGATCTGAACAGCGAAGTGGTCCTGAATGGCTATCCCTGCAAGGAGGAGGAATCTGTGACAGCGGATGATTTTGTGTCTACAGAGCTCAGAAATCCAAACAATGTTACAGCCAGTCTGAACTCCAACCTTGTAAACGTGGCCAGGTTTCCAGCCCTCAACACTCAGGGCCTCTCCTTTGCCCGCATTGATTTCGGCCCAGGTGGCCTTAACCCTCCACATGTCCACCCCGTGCCGCCGAGGTTTTCCACGTCATCTCCGGCCGGCTTTACTCTGGCTTTGTCTCCACCAATTACACCCTCTATGCCAAGACCTTGCTCCCCGGTGACCTCACCATTTTCCCCATGGGCCTCCTTCATTTCCAGCTCAACCTCGATGATGATTCTCCTGCCGTCGCTGTCGCCGCCTTCAGTAGCCAAAACCCCGGTCGCTCGGATGCTGCTCTCTCCCTTCTCAATTCGAGTCCTTATATCCTTGATGAGGTTATTCAGAAGAACTTTGCTGGACTTACAAATAGAGATGTGTGGCTGCTCAGGAAGGCTGTAAGTAAGGCCTATCAGGACAAGGTTAAGCAAGCTTCTCAGGACAAATTTGAATAAGCCTGGAGGACAAGTCAAGGAGCTTTGGCATCTGTATGATCCATATTCTAATTGTTAAACCCCAAATAAATATGCGTTGAGATTTTCATGATTAGCAATATTAGCTATAGTGCAAATCTTCATCAAAATTATGTATGCAGATGTTTGAAGCTTTTGCAGCTTTTGGAGTGCTCGGTAATACACCATTTAGTAAAAGAAGGTAATGAAGCAATTGTATTATTGAGCTACAGTGCAATTGCGTCAATTTTTTCCCCCAAAATTTTGTTCATTTTATGATTTAAAAAAAGAAAAAGAAAAAAGAAACAAGGTGCTGCGCACGGAGGGTTGCCCTCTATGGCCGGAGGACGAAGTGGCCTAAATCATAGTTCAAAGTTATGTTTTGACAATCAATTCAAATTGCTAATTCTAGACAATAGAATACTTGATACCATGACTTTATTGGAATTGGCCTGAAGAAATCTTTGGAAGAAGTATTACAGAGCATAAGGACAAGTGTAATAGAGCAGAAAATGGAAATACATGTTTTGTTAGCATAGAAATGAGAGAACTCCTTGAAGACCTTTGATCGGTTTTTTTGTCGGAGAGCTTCAAACATCGAGGAGCAGGCTTTGTAGAGGAATGAAACATTGATGCATAGCCTAACATCAAGCGTCGCCTTAATGTCGGCATTTCCCGGTACCCACAATATTTTTAAGCTATAGGTCTTCATCTATAGCATCGTTGAACGAAGTCACATCCGCGTGAATGTATTAGATAAGGAAATAAACATTCGACATGGAGCATTTCTATATTTGGATGTATTCCATACATATTTGAATTGGAACAAATTATTAGGGTCACAAATGGCATATAGCAGATTGTGCAAGTTGAAATTGTAGTAGCATACATGATCCACAACATGGTGGGAAAGTTAGTTGGTTAGTTAGTTAGTTACATGGAGGTGGCTGCCACTAATTGAACCTTGGTTGTGATACCAAATGTTACGGTAATCTCTTAATGCTAAGCAACACACCAAAAGGCGGATCCTTCATCACTATATAATGGGCCCCAACCTTTTCATCCACGAAACTTCAGGCAAGGAGAAACAACTTCGCCATAACCCATTTTGTAGCGCAATATTATCCTTTTATGGCATCGCGCATCAACTCTCTGCAAATAAGGCCGTTTGTTGCGACTATCCTCAAACCGGCGATGCAAAAACAAGGTGCTGTGCACGAAAGGTTGCCCTCCATGGGCGGAGGGTGAAGGGGTTTAAATCATAGTTCATTGTCAGCAACCCATGGCCGGGGAGTGAAGGGGTTTAAATCATAGTTCAAAATCATGTTTTGACAATCAATTCAAAACTATAACCACGAACATTTGGAACAAAATCTATTTATATTTGCTTAATATTTGATCACGTCACGGTAAAATTCCATTTGGAAGCCTTCTCGGCTATATCTGTTTTGTGTATCACGTAAAGAACTTCGGGGACTCATTTTACGGCTATCTGAGATAGAAATCATAAATGCTTATGTTACAAGTAATAACAAAGAACCTCAGCTCAAAACACGTTGCTTCTTAGCATCCGTTTTTTACTCCATGGTACATTTTCTATGGCTTGCTGAAAAAAAAAATTGGTTGAAAGCATCAATAATAATGTCATAAATATGCTTTGCATGCTAGGCTTTTAGGCGAAGTGACATCTCGTCAAGTATGTGAAGGCAACTTATGCTAAATGTTAAATATGAAAGACAATCTTGCTCAGCGTATTTGGAAAAGCGAGTTTTCTTAGCTATTAAAGTGGTAAAATTATGTGGTCTTGCGGAAAGGTTCGATTGCTTTTGCGAGAAAGGCGGGGTGGATTTAATTGAAAAGCGTCAGCGAGAATGATATCAATAGATGTTAAATAAAATGAAGAACCTTGATCAACTTCATTTGGAAAACGAGTTGCTTCTTAGCCTCGTTTTTGCTCCATGGTACAAATTGTGTAATCTTGCCAAAAGACTTGGTGCTTCGCGAGAAAGGCTCGTGGATTTAATTGAAAAGCATCACCGAGAATGTTATGTGCAGGCGATCTTTGGCTCTTGGGCAAATAACATTTTGTGATGAACATGTGAAGAAAACATATTATAAAGTTGTCGAGAGTATCTCACATAGTGGAACAAGAAAGTCGCAAATATATATCAATGAAATTGTTAGCAAGGGGATTTTTATAGCAAAAGTTATGCCAATGCTTTGCACACTTACATGGATTTCTTCTTTGAAGTTCCGCTATCTTATGAAGAGAAAGAACCAATAAGAGCTGGTGTACATGATTAAATGTAACTTTTGGGTGGTATTTTGTTTGTAGCGATTGGAATTACTTGCAATGGCAAAATAGTTTCTAGGGCTGGAATAATTTGCAAGTGTGGTTCAGTAAGAGGCACTCTGAGAGTCCATTGTAGAGTGTTCTTGCTCATGCTCTAGTATAGGTGCTTCATGTCCTTGCGGTTGCTCTTGTTCTACAAAGGTTTTATTCTTTGGAAAATTCGTGAATTTGCACCCTATTATGGTTTTATTGCTGGAAATTTCATGCTATTGCCGCTCTAAGAGGGGTTCATTTTGGAAAATTCGTGCACTTGTTACGGGGCCGTACATGTTGTTTGGTATGGTGCTTGTTTGCTATGGTGTTGTATGTAAACCACGGATAAAAGTATGTAGTTTATGAAATGGGAAAAGGGGCGTTGTACATTACGGTCATTGTTATGGTTTTCTAGAAAATGTGTTGTGGTCATGTTGTCAATGTTTTGTAGAAAATGTGTTGATGTTGCAATTGCTTATTGCGATGTGCCATGTGAGAGAACCATGATAGCGTCGTTATTTTGATGCTGCAGGAGGTTGGCTATGGTTTAATATCTTTTTTCACCATTGACTCGTGTGAGAGGATTAACTTGTAAAAAAAAAAAGATCTCCCTCATCAATGGTCTAGAATTTAAGATGGAAAAAACCGATAAACAAAACGATGCATAAGAAATATAAGATGCCTATATTTCAAAGGTGCTTTCCTTGTGTCTAGGCCTAGCGATTTCTTACGTGGTTTTTTTTTAAGTTAGGCCCGTTGATACATAGGCTACAAACCATTGGATCGTTAAATACACATAGTAAATACATAAAATATGTTGGGTAAATGCACAAATGAGCATTTTGCTCCGTGAGTGGCATCCACTAAAAGATCTTTGTGGAACCTTATTGGACATGGATTTGAATCCGAATTGTGAATTGGAGCGTTATAATAAGTTGAAGCCAGGCGAGAGAAAATTCTAATATGGATAAAACATCAGAGATGTTAGGCGGAGATATTATTTATAGAGCGGATGGGGTTAGCAAAAGTACCCTTTCATCTCTGGCCCGAGGCAAGAATGCTTACGAAGAAAATCGTATCATCTTTTCTTTTAAGGAAAGCCGCTTGGAAATCTCTTACAAATAAATGGATCATAAAGCGGACGTTACTACCATAAGCAGTTCATCCATTTGCGGCAAAACTACATTTTTCTTTGTTGCTTCTAGTTAACTTAACCAACGTTTTACGGACTTGAGAAGAAGCTTTCAAGGTACAATCTCGGTTTGTCAAGGCATTATGCATTATGCCTATTGAATCTTTGTGCTATTTCAACAAAGATAGAATACCAAATTTGATAGCCAAAAGCCCTCGGTTTTTGTACATTTTAAAAAGAATTGTCGAGACAGCCCTAAGCGTTATTTTAATGTTATGAACACCATGGAGAGAAATAATTCTAAATTACTATTCCTTCAAACTGCCATAGACTTCAAAGAAACTTAGGTCCTTTCGAAATTCTTTTATCATTTGATGCATGGTGAGGAAGGTTAGGTAGAAAAGCGGGTAAGATGGCCCAACAAGATGGATGAGAAAAAAGTTGTATAAAATAAGTTAGTGACGGAACCAAGAAAAAATTCATTCTGAGAAGCAAAAATGTTGGAAAGAAAAAGCTTAAAATGGACAAGTGGTAATGCTAGTTTTAGCAATGAGATGCAACAATGCAAGGATGGTGCATCACGGAATTCTATCTGCAAGGCGGCGAACCGAACAACACAAAGCGATCTAGTGGGATGTTCAATTTCAAACATTGGGCAATTTGGAGCAATGTATGTGCATGACAACATCATCACCCAAGAGCCATCGATTCATCAAGTGTGGTAGGAAGAGCACGGGGAATTCTTTGTAGTAGCTGATCGAAATCATGGCTGACACCTTCTACTCCTTCTTTGTCATGTATGAGAGTGGCCAATTGCATGGCGGACTTGCTTTCTTTGGGTATGGATTATAAAGCGGTTAGCCGGTTGGTTGTTCTTTGGTGGTCTTGGGGATTTTAAATTGGCCTCGGCTATGCTACTTTCACTTACTTAACCTTTGGTGCCCTTTTTCCTTTGCTTTCGTATCTCGTCACTATTTATTACAAAGAAAATAATGAATTTTGACATGTAGCACATGGAAGAATCATGCACATGAATGAAGACATACATCCACGTGACCTATCCCCATGTATGGCTATCGGTGGCAACCCATTTTGACATAGCCATTCCTCGAGAAAGTCTGCTCCTCTCTTAGTCTCAACAAAAATCGGTGTCAAACATTCTTTGAAAGTAAAGGAACTAAAGTTGCTGAGATGGTAATTGGCAACACAAATATCTTCAGATAAGAATACAAGCTTCTGATAAGCAAAAAACAAACATTCTGTCCTATCCAGAATGGTTAGCAGGAAATAAAAAGCATGAAAAGTCAAATCCACTCACAAATGTTACCTTGCTTTTATAACTGGCCTGGCCAATAAGTAATACCTTCAGCCTATGACGCTTTTGATAGTCTTCAATAAACTCAATCTTCTGTTCTATGAGCTCAGAACTTGATCCAACCTTCCCAATAGTTAAAAATATGTGGTTTCTTAGAAAATCCAGAGCAAGCCGCTGTATAGAAGTTTCAGTATCAGCGATGTGTGATGATAAACAAAAGCAAAACTAATAACAAATTTCTTCATTATCCGAATTTCCTCTGGAAAGGTAGCACTGAATAGCATTGTCTGTCTCTCTCCAGCAGGCGGCATATTTGTACCTTGAACAATTTTACGAATTTCTGATTCAAACCCCATATCTAGCATCCTATCTGCTTCATCTAAAACTAGGTGTCTGATCATAGATAGGTTGACTTTTCCAAAACAAAAAAAGGAATGAGAACAATAGTAAATTATGCTTGAAGAAGCTTTGAAAAGATACCTGAGTCAAAATAGATGTGCCTCTATATACTGCAACAACTTTTTACGGTAGATCACGAAAACCTTTTGCCTCTCCATAAATCTAAACACACAAAGACACAATATAATTAATCACATGCTCCAATTATGTCCCCACAAATATGATAAGAATAAATTATTATTATTATTTTTTTTTTCGGAGGCAAGATATTTATATTTTATTGATAAAGAAATGGTACAAGACCTTATTACAGCCTCATATGGGGCTAGATAGGAAGTATTCGAACCACAGGCAGGAAAGGGGGTGGATAAGATGCACAAACTTAGTACTTGAGCAAAGGTAGCTCTACTTCTTCTCTGTTATTCCTCATACTAACGGAGGCCCATCCCGTTTTCCTCAAAAAAAAAGTACTACGACATAAGCCTACACCTCTTCTAAAAAAATAACAGGATACTAAAGGAACAACCCCTGGATCTTTCCCTGTTTGGGACATCTCATTCATCCCTCAAAGGGGTGTCAAATTGAGATGCCAAGAAAATTCTATCACACATAAAGTTTCTATCGGATCAAAGAAAGGCTGAGAAAGCACATTACTTCCGAAGCTTCTGCAACCACTTGAAGCTCGTCCCCTGAAAATGCAAAGCGCTGGGAAGGCGGGAGAGCGGCTTCATCCAGCGTTAACTAGGCTCTGTAATCCACAACATCAGCGGTACTAGGTGAAATACTAGGTGACATATAACCCGCAAACATAGCTCCCAGTAGGTGCAAGTATAAGATTTGAAGGAAATGCTTGTCGTCTCCGTTGTTGATTCAAATCTTGCGGTTGCAAGATCGACATTATTGAAATACTAGGTGATATATAACACCGCAAACATAGCTCGGTAGTAGGTGCAAATTATAAGAGCTGAAGGAAATGCTTGTCGATCTCCGTTGTTGATTCAAATCTTGCGGTTGCAAGATCTTTTCAATAATAGAAAAGCAAAAGGTGCTATATTTCCGGATCGGTTTGTGCACATGCCATCAAATCCCTCCTGCTAAAGAAATCGAATTGCATATGTTTACCTTTGGAGTAGGCTTTTCATATTTGCACAATTTAATATTTTCAAATAGAATAAATACGAGAAACCTAGATATGCAGAACTCTCCCCACTGGTGGTGCATTACTTCCATGGACTTCAACTGGTGCATCTTCATATTTGTCAAAGTCAATACCTATGTTTTCCCTCTCTAAAACCACGGTCTTCATCGTAGGGAGGATATGAAGGACTTCTAGCAACCACGCTCTCCTACCTCTTCCTCTCGACTTTGTAGGCTTTGCCTTCTCGGCGATATAAGCATTAATAGAATCATCACGAAAGTCATAACCCACGGATGATGTATTCCACTTTGATGAGATTCCACTCCATCCGGATGCATTAATATTATTACTATACTTATTTGTGGAGTTGCATTCCAAGCTAATCTCCACCATTATTTAAACTACCGTGCGTGTCTCCAAGAACATTCCATCCAGCTGGCGGGGTTCATTTCCTCCGACAACATTCCATCCGTGAGGTGGCAAATTCGCCCTTGACGACATCGTGTCGAGAACTAACGGGTTCATTTGCAAGAGCATACCATCCGAGCTGGGGGATCGGCTTCCCCACAAGCATTCCATCCAAAAGCTGGCGGTGCATTCCCTCCGGTAGCATTCCAATCGAACTTGTTCCATGGGAATCACCCCATCTGATGCAGCTCGAGGAACTAGCTCCATGAGTACCGTTCCACCCATTTGCACCAGCCCGGCCGAGGAGTTACCCCCATTGGACTCTGCTACATGAGCACCATCTCCCCAACCTTCTTTGTAACGTTGCTAACGTCTTGCCCTCCATAGCATCATTTCCCCAAAATAATTTGCATTTGTATTTTTGTGACGGTTTCGATTATAATTATTCAAGCATACTCGTTTGCATAAGCATCCGGTTTGCATTCCCATTATGAGCAATCATTCATAGCAAGTACTCCATATTCTTGTTTAAAGGAGCATAAGCTCGTCGGGATGATTTTACCGAAGCAATCAATTACTAATCAGACTGATCTTATCAAAGGAAAAAATACCTCTATATTGCAATACATCTTCAAGAAAGCGGCTCCAAGCGGCGCATCGTTATTTGCCAAGACACCATCGCCAGAACACCGGTTACCCGGTTTCCAGAGTGGCTGCCCAGCAATGAAATGACCGCCAGTTTACATACAATAGTGGGTTTTTAGCAGTCATTGGCATATTCCGGGCATATACTGGCATATACCTGGAATATGCCACATACCCACACAAACAAGAGTTTGCCCCCTTAGGGGCAACCCAAAAAGAGTCCAAAATCTAAAAGGGCCATTTTCACAAAGAAACCACGTGTTTTAAACAAGACCAGTACATAAAACAGCATACTACAAACTAACAATACAAAACTAAGAGTGAAGATTGAAATATTTAATTAAAAAAAGGTAGTCAATAAATAATATATTTTTTGAAATTTTCAACATCATATTTAAATGTCCAAAGGAACCTTTTTAACGAGAAGTTCCTCATCATCCCCATCATCATCCTTTGATGATGGTTGTCTATTTCAATGGGACCAGCATCATTGGAAGGTTCAGACATATGACATATGACATAGCATAAAGATAATGCTCAACAAAATGCCTGAGGCATTATAATCCTAACAATATGCTTTTCTCAAACAAAAATTGATCCTTGAAAGGTATCTTGGATCGATGGTGTAGATTAGAATTTTTTGCCTTTGCAACTTCATCTAATATAGACATCTAAATGAATCTGTCACAGTCGCGTCTTGCTTTAATTTTATACATGCCAGAACAACGCTAGCAGAGGCCTTAGAGAAGATTGGTATAACTTTTTAGTCAGGAGCGGGAATAGTGTTATATAATCACATTTACTAGAGGATAAATTTCAAATTGAATGGCAACTTGTAAAATTCTTCATTTTTTTTTGTCACCTCTGAACGTTCTGAAATTCTTCCACCATGTTGCCCCTCTAGCTTTCTTGCCAACTTCAAGCTTCATGGCGTCATTCAATACTACTCTAACAATGGGTGCCAAGTTGAGCTTGAAGAGAATGTGAGATTGAAGAGATTATTTGAACTAGCAAGAAAGAAAGGGAAAACATTATATCTTATATTATGGACTTATAAAAAATATTTGCTTGTATGCATTCAAAATTCTATAAAGGATCTTACCCAGCATGAGCCCGTGTATATTGGATCATGTCCAGATAGAATGGCGAATTGCTTTATGTACACTGGCACCGAAATTTCCATAAAAAAGCTGAACCCCAGAATGATGAGATTTCTTGGCAGGTTCAGATTTGCAAACTAAAGGTAAGAGATTCCACTTGACGCTGAAGTAAACTAGGAAATCTCACTGTAAACCTTGAAAGGAGTGATTCTACACAAGGGAAATATTCTTCCCACTTGGATTGTTTTTCAAAAACAAAATTCCTTTTTACATCCCAGGATCCTGTTAAATATTCGTTCTGTTTGTCCGTCAATTTGGGGTGATTTCCAGTACTCATATTGAGGCTTACTCCTAGTCTCTTCATAAAATCTTTTCAAAAAAACCATGTGAACTTAGAATCCCATCCGCTTATAATTCTTGGCAAACCAAATGTAGAGTACACAACTCATAGATACTCTTTTGACACATGTTGTCCCATAGCATCACCTCATAATGCTTAGAACTTTGCATACTTTGTCGAATAATCGGCCATTAGTAGTACTTATGTGTGTTGCTGATTGAACCGAGGGAGTGCAACTATGAAATCCATACTTATGCATTCCCACCTTTCCAAAGTCGTGACTGTAACTCTTTTAAGAATACATCCATGCAAGAAACACAATGAAGTGCTTGAGCTGCAGAGATGCTTTCTGTATGGTAGTAATCATTTATATCAGAGTTTTTCTCAAGCCATTTCTGTATTGTATGAAGTCTTATGCTGCCTAAAGCATGGGGGATTTTGAAGGTTGTTTGATAAGCATTGTACAGACCACGTGTGTAAATAAATCTATCATCCATGTCAGGTCTTATGTTTAATGCAAGTAGCCCCTTTGCTACAACAAAATCATTGAACTGTAGTTGTTAAGAAAATAACCTCAATTCCTTCAGGACAATCTTAGCAAACAGTGTTGTTGACAACAATGCTATGTATGAGTTGCCCCCATGTACCTCCTCATCCATTAGTTTCTTTCTTCTTTGTGATGTACAAGTCTTCTTGTGTAAATCTCATTTGAGAGATAGAGTGGAGTATATCCTTAGGCTAGAGGCAATTGAGCCCAGTCGGGAGAAGAAAAGTGAGCCAAGTTTGAACCAGTTGCCTAGGCCAGTAACAAGGCTAATCAAGGAGTTCCATGATGTGTTTACGGATGAAATCCGTCAATTACCACCCTATAGGGCATGGAGTGTGAGATCACACTAGCACCAGATGCTAAGCCTACCAGCAAGGCCCCTATAGGATGAGTGCTCCAGAGCTAGTTGAGCTCAAGAAGCAGCTACAAAAACTGCTCGGGCTCAGGTTCATCAGGGCGAGCGTGTCACCCTTCAGGGCACCAATCCTTTTCGTGAAGAAGAAGGATGGGAGTCTAAGAATGTGCATAAATTATCGTCAATTGAATAAGCAAACGGTAAAGAATAAATATGCCTTGCCTAGGGCAGACGACCTGATGGACCAACTGCAGGGAGCAAAGATCTTTTCCAAGATCACTATGAACGCAGTATGGTTACTATGAATTTACGTTAATGCCTTTCGGCTTATCGAATGCTCCAACAACGTTCATGAGGCTAATGAACGATATCTACAAAGAATTCTTGGATGAGTTTGTCATCATCTTTTTCGATGACATTCTAATCTACAGCAAGTCTATGGAGGAACATGTCCTACATTTGAGGAGAGTATTAGAAAAGCTAAGGCGGCATTGGTTTATGCTAAACTCTCAAAGTGCCACTTTGCAACAGGTAGAATGGAATAATTGGGGATGTAGTTACAACTGAAGGAATCCCAACGGATTCAGTGAAAATAGAAGCCATAGTGGATTGACCAGCACCAACGAATATGGCAGAAGTAAGAAGTTCCCTTGGCTTGGCAGGGTACTATCACAAATTTGTAAAGGACTTCACTAAGTGGGCGTCCCCTTTGTCGGGCCTTACTAAGAATAAGAAGGTAAAAGATTGGGTGGAACATTGGCTTGAGAATGTCCAACCTTCTTTTGAGAAGCTCAAAGAGGCATTAACAACAGCACCAATGCTTACCCTCCCAGATCCAAGCAAGGACAAGTTGGTAGCAACGGATGCTAGTAAGCTAGCGACAGGGGGAGTCCTCATGCAGGAGGAAAGAGTTGTTGCTTATGATTCTAAGAAGATGAATGTCGCAGAGCAATGCTACCTGACACACGACCAGAAACTCTTGGCCATAGTGAGAGCCCTGCGTATTGGAGGCACTACCTGCTGGGTAGGAAGTTCCAGCTGTACCAAAGCCTCCAATATATCTTTACACAACCACTCCTCAATTTGAGGCAAAGGCGATGGATAGAATTCCTCGAAGAGTATGACTTTGAGATAGTCTATAAGCCAGGTAAATTAAATGTGGTTGCAGACGCCCTCTCTCGAAGGCCATTGGAGACTTGAGTGCATTGCAACGCCATCTCCACCCTGTGTAGCGACTTCGGCAAGAATATCGAAGAGGTCTTGCCTTCAAGCAAAGAATTCAAGGAAATATGGGCTAGTCTTTGCAAGGAAGCAAGGACAGACAAGGAAAGAGAAGCTTATAAAGGATATAAGAGGGAAGGAAATCTTCTCTACCACAAGGGCAAACTTTGTGTCCCCAAAGTGAGGAAGTTAATTCTTCATGACACTCACAATAGCCCAATAGCCGGCCATGCATGGAGGGTTCATGAAAACCTACTTCAAGATAAGAACTAGTTATTATTGGCCCTGCATGAAGAAGGAGATAGCCAACTACATTCGGCAATGTCAGCTTTGTCAGCAAACAAAGGCCGAGCAACTTCGAATTCCAGGAACCTTGGAACCTTTGGCAGTGCCAACAGCTAAGTGGGAGGTTGTGAGCATGGATTTCATAATCGGACTCCCAAGAACAGCAAGGGGCCATGATGCCTTAATGGTAGTGGTCGACAAGTTACCTAAGATGGCTCACTTTTTGCCATGTCGAACCACGGATGCAGGATTGGACAACGCCTTGCTCTTCGCAAAGGAAATATTTAGATTGCATGGGATGCCAAGGGAAATTATTTCAAACGGGGATCCCAAGTTCATATGTGCCGTTTGGCCTTAAGGACTTCTTCGACATGATCCAGATCAAGTTGGCCATGAGCACGGCTTATCATCCCCAAACCGACAGTCAAACGGAACGCACCAATCGAATTCTAGAAGATATTTTGAGAAGCTATGTGTGGAACAAGCAATCCAAATGGGTTGACTACATTTACTTGGTAGAATTTGCTTATAATAGTACCAAGCAGGAGTTTTCTCAAATATCCCCCTTAATGATTAATTATGGTTATCAATGCTTAACACCAGACACTTGGCATAACCCAGTGTCTAAAGGTGAAGTTTCTCAATAAATGTTGTTTGATATGCAGCAGTTAGTGGAAGAGGTGAGAGGCTATCTTCTAGCAGCAAGAAGTCGGCAAAAGAGGATGGTCGAGCATAGGACTGCAAGAGAGTTTCAAGTTGGGGATAGTGTTTGGCTCAAGATCAAGGTCAAGTAGGCAAAGCTTCAAATTGGGAATTGCAAGAAGCTTGCTCCAGAGATGGGCGGGATCTTTTAAGATCCTGGAGCGAGTAGGAAATGAAGCCTACAAGCTCGAATTGCCAGCCCATCTTAAAGTCCACAAGGTCTTCCATGTAAGCCTGTTGAAGAGGCACACTCCAAACCCAAAAGAGGTTTTGAAAAGCTCCAACTTTGTTGGAGATGACGTAGGAGCAGATAGAGATAGTGCTCCAGTTAATTCTCGACAAGGCATTTAAGAAGACGAGAAGGTCTCAATTCCTCCAATATTTGGTCAAGTGGAAGCACTTGCCTGTGGAAGACGCAACTTGGGTATTGAAGCAGGATTTGGAGAAGCAATACTCGGACTTTATGAAGGAGTTCGACGGCCAAGTCATCTCTGAGCTGGTCGACACCGACTTGCTAGGTGCTTAGCTAAGTTGTATGTCTTAGTGTAGCAGTAGTAAGGCATATGCATTCGAGCCTAGCAAAGTGCATTTGCCAAAGTCTTGGAAGTGTAGGCGATGATGATCTAGGCCAGCACGCACCAAGAGTGCGCATAACCAGTAGGGTCATGTGAGAGGAAGAGTGGCATGGTGGGCGATGATGAGACCATCATTCGAATGATCTCTATGCCACGTGCTCAAATCCTTACGAGGGCCATGATCGAGTGTAAGGTAAAGGTAGTAGGGTAACCTTGAGCTAGTAGTTCGGCTCAAGGAGATAATTAGGGGGGTGGTCCCTTAAAACCACAAACTTATTAACTAAACTAACGTAATGTGCTACTTGTGCAGGCCAATGAAAGGGAGCATAGAAGAGGTTGCACGTTACGAGAAGATGGGAGTCATAATTTTAGACTTAAATTATGGACCTAATAACTATTGTGATAATGTTTTGAATTTACTATGATGAGTAAACCTTGTGAAGGCTATATAATTTTGTATAGGTACAAATATAGCCTATGATACGTATTAAGTACTTAGTTTTATCATTTCATTAAAGTCAAAAGCTATATGTTCATGTGTGTTCTTGCAGGGTTATAGGGTGAAAGTATGCTGGTGGGTAGCAAAAAAATGCGACCCCAGCACCCAGCACCAGCACCCTTCACACTACTTTTTCCACCCTTCACCAATTGAAGTGTAACCTATGCTATGCCCGTCACTTCACATCGGGCGTACCCGTTTCAATCATAACCTTCTTACCGCCACCAGTAACTAATGACTGTGACCGAAAAGGGTAGCTTAACTTTGAATTTGTAATTCGAACCGTGCTCCCCACCTTTTTGCTACTCCGCCAAATAGCCCATGGAGAAGAAGCTCTAGAATTTCGGGATTCACTCCAAGCTTAGTATTCCAAAACTCAAACGCCAAAAACTATGGTGAAGAAGGTTGTTAATCCGCCGGCTCAGCCAGCAATTCCAATGGATGCCATGCGCAGGGTAAGCAAAATGCAAATCCAATTTTGATGGCTTATGGTGCCCCCGTTAATTTGTTTTTCTTGATTTCTTTTTCAGTATATGAAGGAGCGTGCCCCTAAGACCCGACCCGGCTGATTGCCGAACCGAGGAGGACTTCCATGCCTACGCCGGGTCTATCAAACGAGGGTGTGCATCCCTCTCAATTTGAACGGATGTGATATATCCGCAGCTGAGAATATAATGAGGTTTGGGACACCAATGGTGTCATTCAACAAGACATCCATCGACAAAAATAAGGCCGAGCCACGAAGAAGCTCTAATTGAGCTGTTGAGCAAGATATACCAGGAAAGGATTGAAGAAAGAGAAGTAAGGAAGGCGGTTTCCTTTTATTTGCATTCAACAACCGCAAGAGGGGCCAAGCGGGATCCGTAAAATTTCAAGGTCAATTGGGCAAAGATGGCGGAAAAAGCGAGCCTATTCGAGCAAGGTCAAGAGTGAACCCAAAGACCCGGTGGCCTCATGAACAATGAGCCCGGCCAAATCCCGCAAGGAACAAAGACACGAAAGCATTGCGAGAAAAAGCCGACCTCGGTAATGCACTGAAAATTAGAAGGGAGGTTGTCATTCGGGAGTACTTCAATGTGTCCAAAGAACATTCTCAGCTTATGGGGAAAATATTTCCGTCCCGAAAGCATGATCAAGATATATGAGGAAGCCCTAAAATTGCAAAGTGAGAATGACCTAGTGTCAAAGAAGGAACAGTCGCACTAATCCGAGGCAAGGGAAGCTTCTTCCGGTGCAGAGGGGAAGTTGAAGACCATAAAGGATAATATTGCACGTCTTCAAGCACCGCCGGATCCTAATCACGGTGTCTCTCACGAGATTCATATCACTTTGAAGAGGGAGAAAGATATGGCGTAATATATGTTGAAGTCCCTACTTGAAATGGGGGGTGGGCCAATAGATCAAACCCTGTAGAAAAGGTGGCTGCACTAATCGGCCGAGATTGCCAACAACGAGTCCCTCCTTGCAAAAGCCAATGAAGACTTAAAAAATGTCACCAGCTGAGGGAGATGACCAAGAGAAATGATCAGCTGGTCACCATCACTCCAATACCATTCCGATTGCCAATTGGAGATGAGGAGAGATGCTCCACTGTTGGAAGAGGAGACAGTTGTAGTGTGGATTCTTGCCTCAACAACTATCTTGTCTCGCCTACTATATCCTCAATGCTCCATTAGAAGTACAAAGGCAGGTGCCGGGCACCCTTCCCGGCGACCAAGATGACTCAAGACCGATGACTCATGAAGTAACCATTGTACGATTACTTTTTTGTAATATATATGTATGATTACTT
Source organism: Isoetes taiwanensis (assembly GCA_021234155.1). Classification (NCBI taxonomy): domain Eukaryota; kingdom Viridiplantae; phylum Streptophyta; class Lycopodiopsida; order Isoetales; family Isoetaceae; genus Isoetes; species Isoetes taiwanensis. Next base: position 17,606,124 of record JAJEKV010000027.1, on the reverse strand, counting down.
TTTGTCTTATCTTCAAGATTGAGTGATATTATTGGTGATGTTCTAATCTTGAGTGTACAATTTTACGTAATATATATCAAGCTTACTCTCCAATACTACAAGCATTGTTTCCAATACTAAGATACTCCAATAATTCAAACCAATACTACAAACATTGTCTTAGGGGCATTGTCTCCAATACAATGATCAAAATTTGAGACAAGTACACAAGTAACTACAGATTTGTTACAATGATAAAACAACTAGGCCAAGCATATTCAACCTTCATATGGCAGACTGTCAAGGATCATCTGGTGAGTAGCCTGTTCAAGGGAAAATCTGTTGGTGCCAGGAATCTGATTCATCTCAAACTTGATAGCTGATACGTGATGACTGTACTGGAAAGTCAGGCCTTTGTCTTCAAGTAGCTCCCAACTACCATCATTTTGGGCAGCATAGTACAAAACCAGCCAACACATGTTCATCCACATTGAAGGTCGATCAGCTATCCTTGACAATTGCATCCAAGGATATGCCTCGACTTAACACATTTGACCACATAGAAATCTGCATTGTCACGATTTCCGCTTTCCGACTACAACAAAGCAAAGTTATCACCTTCCTCACGTTTGGGATAGCCATTCTCCATCACCTTCAAAAATGCCTCATCGATTTTCGTCTTGGTACCTTCACCAAGACTTATCGGCTTTAGTGTAACATATTTCCAATTCTTCAATCATTGCTTGTTCACACAAGATGACAGTTTCCTTTCAAAAACGATTACCCACGAAACAACTTAAACCTCTATGAGCCACCCCTTGTGCTTGATTTGGCCAAGTATGTGGGATGTCGTGTATTTGCTTGGTCCCTTCCACCTGCAAAGTCGGTGGTGCATCCTATCAACATCATCCTTTCCAATTACGGGAAGTGCACGCAAGGAAACAACAAGTATTGCATCTCACAGGCGGCATAATCAAAGACTACTCATCACAAAGTCTGGCAGTTCTGAGATAGCACTTAAAAGCGGATGAAAGCACTATTCAAAGACATTACGCCAGGTTTACGAGGCGGCTACTACTCAACGAATCTGGCGGAGATGAAAGCATAATACCTTTTGATGTCCCGTTGTTGGTACCTTCATTCCAGTGAAGGCGAATTCACATGCATCAAGCGGCACCCCTAAATCTCACCCCATCATACTTACGCTCTCTAGTGAATGCCTTTTGGGACCCCCCTTGCCCATCGTGCTCTCTCCCTTACCATGGGCTGTCCCAAAGAAATTCCATACTATTTCCTTCCTAGCTCATGGTGATATCTTGGTAGGAAATAGAATGGCGAGGGCAGATTTGAATTGGCTAGAACAACCATCTGACCAAACTATATGCCTGGAGAAATCTACACCATTTGATACAAGCCATGAATTGTGCTTTCTAAGACAGTGCTGCACAAAAAGAGTGTCATGAAGCTTGTCATCACTCAAGTAAAAATGGGTTTCCTTCAATAGCGATCCAGGCTGATGTCCATCTATCGTGATGTGGGCCGAGAATTGTTATCTGGTCATTGTGCCAATCTTTGGCTTTGAACCTCCCCTTTGTATTTTTTATGTGTAATTCTCGCAAAATCAATTCACGAAACAATGGTGTCATCTTGGATATTGTCCGGGCAACTCTGAATTGCATGGCCTGCCATCTAGCCCGTAATTGTGTGGCACGAATATCTTCAATGTGGAACGGATATGAAATGAAATCCTTCAATGGCGTTCTCTTGTAAGACAATCGAGGGGTGGCTTTGGTCCTTTCTTTTTTCCCCTTGCCATTTGAGGTCTCATCTTGTCTTTGCGGCTTCGGTCGTGTCCCACCGGCTTGCTTGGATTTCTTACTTTTGTTTCCCTTCTTCTCAACTTGTCTTTTGCGGCTTGGTTGTGTCCCACCGACTACCTTGGATTTTCTTACTTTTGTTTCCCTTCTTGGTGGCATTGGCTCTTTTCTTTTCACGCCACCTGGCACCTCCTTGGTAACGCTTGATCTGCAACTCCACCAGCCTCTTCGTCTCCACGGAATGCGTAACAAGGTGCGCAGCATAAAGCGAGAAGATTAAGCGCCAAGTTGAAAGCACAAAAGCGGTTTTCGGCCGGATAATGACACATATCGGCATGTTCGCGACATGCAATAAAGAGAGTATTACCTTTTCAAAGCGTCTTCCATTCAAGCAAGAACTCATGATTCTCTCTCTCTCTTGGACATATAGGAAGAGTTTTTATGCCACACGCCGACATATGCGCATCAAAGCGGTCATGTTTATGCCATTCTTCACCCTCGCGCTCTTGTTGCAAACCCCACGACCCTCGAGCTCATTTGGTTGAGTCATACATATATTGGTGGCGGACCGTCTCACCAGGTCCACGAGACCTCGCCAGGTGCACTTGCACTCTTCACCATGAAATCCGGTTTTCGCTGACCTTAATGCATTCGGGGCTACCTGGCATACTCAACTTCATATGGTATATGCAACAACGGGTTTCCCTTTACGATACTTTCTTTACATAAATAGGCTTCAACTTCACCGAAAGCCTTTAAGCAAACAGGGTGTTCGGGATGTGCCTTTTGTATTGTTGAAATAGCTCCAATTTGAATGGTGGCCGTTGGTTAGAAATATTTATGCAACAATAGCAAAGAAAAATTTGTATGGAAACTTATACAGTGTGACCTCCATAAGGTGCAAGGGATAAGAAATTCGGAAGCTTGACTCTCCAACGGTGTTCACAACATCTTTCTTGCAAGGAGAGACTTCGCTATTTTGTTTCGAATCTGTTATGCTTTGCTTGCAAAGGGGGTGAAGAATCGCACCTCAACCTCCTTTGGAAGCTAGACCACGGACCATTTCCAAGGGCGGCTTAGATTTTTCTTAATCACGGCCGGTTGCAATTGTTGACCTCATGCAACCTATCATAGAAATATTGCACATTAATCAATGAACATATCTCATCCGGCATCACTTTCGTGAGATACAAGCACTTAAAAGCACTTAAAAGCACAAAGAAGCACGGGCATGAAAGCAAGAATTAGATGCACCTAACAGCCCTGCCATAGTGGAATTGCATCACCGATTTTGTGGAAGAAGCCATCACCGATTAATCGAGGTTACGGCTCTCCAAACATCATGGTTCCTTTGCCTCTTTGTGGCTGCCATTGTCTGTTTCAAGTTGTTGAGCGGCACCCGGCTGCCTTGCACTCCTTTGGATTTGGCAAAATTCAGTTTCGAGATTTCCATTTCGTGGTGATGAACCACCCTCTTCATCACATCGGCCTTGAGTTGGGGTGAATGTTTTTGGTGAGCTTATTGAAGTAATCAACTACTTGCTTGGCTATTTCTTGCTGCGTCTCATGCTTTCGGATCCTCCCGTTCAGCATTTGCTTTTCTCATCTTATTCGTATCGTATTCTCTCTTTCTCGCTGCATCCAATTTCTTGTAAATTGGGAGGAAGCCGGATCTTCGCGTGATATTTCACATGTTGCATTGACATCCAACAAATCGGAACTTCTTGTATTGGGATTCATCGGGCCGAAAATCCAATGCTAAGCGTGTGATTGCCTCCAGGCGGTATCGTGGGGCGCCATGAAATTCTGAGAGAGGGAGGATAAGTGAATTGGAGGGAGAAATTTCAGCGGGCCATGACAAGTAATCCAATTTGCAGCGTACTACCACACCACTGTACGTGAAAATCGGCCCGAAGCCCACAATCATTTTCCCTAACGGCTCGTTTGCGTGAGGTGGGCGGCGAAAGTACATGAAGGCGTAAAAGAAATGGCGAGGCGATTCGCCCATCGGCACCCAATTAAGCAAAAGCGGGGGTGCGATAAGCGGGCTAAAACCCTGCTATAAGCATGCGTCGGGGCCGCATGCTTTTGCTACCCACCAGCATACTTTCACCCTATAGTAGGTTCGTCATCTTAGCGTAATGATGAGGATAGCATTATCCTGGGGGGGGAGGGGGGGGAGGATGATGTGACATTCCCGAGAAATATATGCCATAAATACGTATATTTTTAGGTCCGTCACTATATAAGTCTATCACCATAGCCTTGTATACTATAGATTAGTGGCAATAGGATGTGCTGCCCTTCGATGTTGGAAAGTCTTATGTGGAAAAAGATTGTGTGTCTCTTGGAAAAAGTAGCCTGGATTGGCAATGTAGTTGAGCAGCTCCTGAAGTTTCACAAAATGCTGGAGCGGCAAACCTCTGACTACCACCACTAAGAATAGTCTTTTGTATCGAGTTTGGAGGAATAGAATATAAAATAGAATAGAATAGTTTTTTTAACGTCCACGGAGACCAATAGGTCATGGGACCCATACAATGGGCTAGTACAATCATTACTATTAGGATTAAAAAACCCCTGCCTCGAAAGGTTTTCAAGGGAAAAATCTTTGCAGTAATGATGATACTAGACAAGCGGAGATAATGACTCTTGAGGGCTCGATGACCGAGGGCGTTTATCTAGAACCTCAAGTATGTATAATGCCAAGTCATGCACGAGATGGTGCTCTCGAAGTTGTGGAAGGCGTGGAATGGAATGCTAAGGTCAAAAAAATGATTCCGGACTATCTCAAAAGCGAGGGCCTTCGGAAGAGTATGGCTTTCATCTTCAATAACACAATGGCGGCTTGCGGGCACATAGTCTAAGCTTCTCGTGGCAATTCGCGGCGCTCCCATCTATCTGTCTCAATCCAGTAGCTTTGTGAGACCCGCGCGAATTGATGCAATAGCTACAAGCTTGTTCTGGACAATGAAGCAAGCAAATAAGCTTGGGGGCCACGGTGCCAAGGTGGGATTTATGTGTGCATGATAATGACCGTTTTCACTTGGGCCAAAAGTAGCTGCGTCCCATATCTTTTGAGAAAAAGCGACCATTGAGATATTGTTGCAAAAGCTTCGGGATCAGAGCGGCAAGCATCAGGCGGTGCTCACGGTTGCCTGACCAGCGGGCAAACCATGTAGTGCAATGCTCTTTCCAACATCGTTTCAAAGCGAGGAGGAGATTCAGCCATGGCAAGTGCAAACGGGATACCTAACATCATCCATGTGGTGCACCTTGCGGATATAGTGGAGATGGCGCTTCATGGCGAGAATGTTGAAGAGGCAAAAACGTCTCTTGTAAAAAGAATAGCATAGGGCACCGTTGTTTTAACTCGAGGGCTGTAAAGTGAGAAAGGACTTTTGCAGCTCCTCAAGCTCTCCCAAGCACTAGCACTAATGGCAGCCCCCCACACTTGAACCATCGTAAAAGCGGGGCTCTACCAAAGCCCGAAACAAATTGGGCTTTCCGTGGCCAATCATGAATTTCTGCTTGCGAAAACAATTGTTTTGCATTGCATAGAGTGCTCTCCATCCGGCTGACCACCGGCTTGGTAATACTGCTTTGTTCCCAAAGTGTGTTCTTCACAATTCTACACCAAGATACTTGTAGCTATCTACAACTTCAACCCGGCGGCTATCATAGTGCATAGGAGGAACATTGTGAGAAGATTGAACTACCAAAAGCTTGGTCTTTTGGAGATTAACTTTCTGAGACACAATGTGTTTTCACAAAAGCTGTCGAGAGCATGTAAATGTTCTTTGCATACTAGCGGCGATATGTGCGGAAGTGAAACATCATCGGCATACATAAGTTGCCTAATGATATAGTGTGCCAAATGTGGACCTCCGCCGCCATGATTATCAAGCCATTCTTCCAATTGATCAATGTACAAGCCAAAAGTGTAGGAGATAAAGGGCAACCCGGCCGAACTCCAATATTGCTAGTGATTTGAGTACACGATCTTTGGAAATTTAGCAAAAACCCTTTCATAGAGCCGATAAACTGCATTTTGAAGATCTTGTGGAACCCCAAGTGCCTGCAAGCGCTGCCAAAGAAGCTCGCGTGGTACTGTATCAAAAGCAGAAGTAAAATCCACAAAGCATATATAGAGGTCTTGTTTCAAACTTTGACTAAATGTGGAGAAGAAGTGAATTGCAATGTGGAGGAAGTTTACATTCGGTTACAAAAGTTGTAGGAGGGAGAATATTGGGAGAACGTTTGTTGGTGGAGGAGGAGTAAATTGAAGGGGAGGAGGAAGTCTGAGTGTGTTTGTTGTAGGGAATTGGTAATTGCACTGGCAGTATAAGTCGTATTACATGAGCGAAAGGGAAAGGAGTTAATTGTACTGATAGAGGAAGCCTAACCATGCACACAAGGGGACTAATGATTTACAAGTCAAAGTCAGACATAAAAGAGTCAGCATCAGCATGAAAACTATTGATGGAGATAAATGAGGTGGAGAAGGAGTAGACTTGATGTCTGATGGCAAGGAAGGTGGAGGTGGAGAAAATATCACAGGTGGAGGGAGGAGACAACGTGGCAGAGATGGAGGTGGCAAAGCCATCCTCTTTCCTCAGAGGATGTTTATAGGAGACAGATATGGTGGGGTAGAAATATATACCAACGAATAAATTTATACGAGATAGAGAAAACAAAAGAATCTACAGTATACAATTACCTATAGAAAGAAAATACACAAAAGCACAAGAGAAAAAAGTTAGTAAAGGCCGATTTTCATGCACCTATTTAATTACACGCGAGTTGGTGGTGAGGGTGCTCATGCTCCGCCTTATATAGCTGCTCTATTTTGTGATTCCAACTCATTATATACATATGTATATGGACATGGCCAGGTAAGTATCCAACCTAGTTTTTGTTTTTTGGAATTTGCTTTTTGTTTGTGCTTCTAGTCTCTACTTATACCTAGCTTAGCAGCTAGACGATATAAATGTATACTATTGCGGAGTTCGGTAAGCACATAAACGTAACACCTTGGACCAGATGGTAGAAATTAACACCGTATGAACTTAAATGGTTTTAATTTATATTGTGTGAGAAGTATAGTGGATAAATTTATATCACGTGAGCTCAAGCTGTTTAAAAATAAACTAGGAGAGAACTCGAGGGGTTAAAATTTATATCACTCGGGAGCTCAAGTGGTATAAATTTATAACACTTGCGTTCTCTCCCAGTATAAGTGCTCACATGCGGTATAAATTTATATACCACTAGAGTTAACCAGTGTAAATTTTAGCTATCTTAGCTCTCGGTTGACATAGATTCACACCGTCCATGTGTTAATTAGTGAAAAGTACAAAATATGCTTTGGACTGTAAAAGTTAGTCGAAGGTCTATGTTTCTTGACAAACAAGCTTTAAAAATTTTGTAAGGGACTTGACGGTATCTTTTTGTAGCTCAAAGATCGCAATGAAAAACAATGGACAACAGTCTGTTATAGAGATTCTAAGTATAACATTCTGGACATGACATCGCTGCATAGGGGTGCAAGAAGTAGTAGCCCCACTGAGGCTGGAAGGACTAAAACCGACAAGAACAATTATTTTCCAGCTAGAGAGATGTTTAGAGTCTCGAAAATTGATAATGAAAATGAAATTGTAGACCATCAATAATGACAAGGAACCTGACTTCCTCCTCAACATCACAATGATGCATGTGTCTCAGTGCACCAAAACCTATACAATTACTGAGAGTTTAAAAGGAGGACATGTAAGTCTGGAAACTAAAATACCGTGTTTTTTTGCAGAACATTGTTAAACATATTGTCATCAGTAATTCTTTGTGAAGACGAGAAGATGGTGAAGGATCTTTGGTACCCTTTGAAAAAAAATGCCTATGAACTAAAGAGAAACGTGATGATGAGGTAGAAGATGTCGGAGTAGCGGTTCAACCAATTTCGAAAAGGAAAGCTGGTCGTGTGAAAGGACATGTTTTAAAAATACCCAGAACCACAAAAGCACTTACCATAGAAGAGTCTGTGGAAGCAATGAGAAAGCATTTGGAGCCAACATAGTCACAAAAAAAGCTTACAGGTCGAGTGCTATCTTGACGCATGTCAATAAGGCCAAGCTTCTAAAGCAGACAATCTCATTATCCATCGGCACAATCAAGAAGCCACCTAAAAACGAGGATGGTATGAGAGTTTTGCAAGTTAAAAGGTTTATCTGGCACATGTAGCGATAGTTAAACAGAGAATGTGCAAAACTCTTCGTGCCCATGTGTTGCCCCTTGTGGTCATGGTCGACAGAAAGCAAGCTATTTTCTTAGGAAACTATGGAAAAGCCAATATTGTGGACTACACTTACTTTTTTCTTGGGTGACACACATAGCTACAAGGCCAGGAAATAACTATCAAAAGAGAAAAGTTGAAACGAAGTGTGGAAAAGTGTGGAAGCACATATTTATGTAGGGCTTACAGACAAGGAAGCCAAGGCCATTGCTATGAGTTACACAATATGGACAATGACTTTAGGCTTAAGATGAGCTTGATAGACAAGATTCGCTTCATGCATAGGGAGTACATCTACTTCAAAAACCTGCATAGAAAAAGCTTTTAAGAAGCTAAAAAACATGCTTCAGCAATCTCGTGAACCATGTATGACAGAATGTTCATCCCTCGCCACATGTTAAACAAAACAATGGAAGGGTGGAACAGAGAGGATGCTCCCCCTTGCCAGAAATGAAATTCTTCAGCTTGGGCAAAATGTTGCATGGTTGCTGGTTGGAGACTTTAATATGGTCGAATTGGAAAGAGATAGAGTGGTCGAGGCTCTGAAGTGGTGCAAGGGTTTGAGCAAGAACAATGGTTATGCTTTCTACATGATTGTCACCTTATAGAGATTTATGGTGATCAGTCCTTCACGTGGTGTAATGGTTGGACAGGAGTTGGCAGAGCTTATGCAAGGCATGATAGAGGATACTTTAATACTTGTGCAGCTGCTTTGCTAGAATATTTTCGTCATTTAAATCTTCTGGACAGCTATGTATCTGATCATAACTCGCAACTCCTATCCAATGATGTGGCTAATTGTTATAGATCTACTAGAACTTTCTTTAAGCTTAATTGCAAGTACTTTGAGGATGATGAGTTCAAAGTTAGCTATAATCAGGTTTGGTCTCGGGGCTTCTCACCTCGTAGGGACATGTTTGGAATTGTCGCAACATTGTCTGCAGTGAAGTTATTCGCAAAAGAATGGGGGATAGTTAGAGCTGCTGGAGCTAGCGGACTATCGACTTCGTTGTACCAGGAATTAGAACTACTCCATGCTCGTGGCTCTACTAATGGAGTTAGAGAAAAATAGTTACTATTTCAGATCAAGGCCATGGAACTGTAAACGTTTACCGAAGTCATAGTGAGGCGGGGTTGCAATGGTTCAAAGATGGAGATAGATGTTCTTGGTTCTTTAACTCACCATTTCTATACATACTTTGGTGTTGCTGGATGGCTTTCTTATCTTTGATTTTGTGCATCTCAAGCAGAATCTTCATCATCACTTCTCTTCATTCTTTGCGCGATACTCATTGCCCTTTCAAGAGGACATCCAATCGACTGCGATGTCGAAGGTACGTCGCATTATTTCTGAAGAGTAGAGGTAGCTTCTTGAGTCCAACACTGTGAAGGAGGATTTAAAAGAAGTCGTGGCTCTCTTAAAAAAGGACAAATAGCCTGGTCTTGATGGCTTTCCTATTGAGTTATTTCAGAAATGCTCAGAATGGTTGGAGGATGGTGTATATAATGCCTTCTGCGAGTCTCAGAGTGCCTTCTGCGAGTTTCAGAGATTTAAGTACCTTGATAAGATTTTGAACACATGTTGCATCTCCCTCATTCCAAAGACCAAGGAATCCAAGACTATTTCTGACTGACGACCTATTACATTGCTTTCCTCTGTGTACAAGATCTTTGCTAGACATTGGCAGAAAAAATTTGAGACATCTTGGTTGACTCTATCTTGTTAGCACAATCTGGATTGTACCAAGGAAGCTATGGGAACTACACTGACTTCAAGCAGTATAAAATTATACCAAGAATGCTACTCCACAAAGTAAAATATAGTCTATTTGTAGAATAAAATCTGAAACTACAAACTGGAAACAACTAGATTGCATTAGACTGGCTTGAAGCGGTATAAGTTTATAGGATGCTTCGACTTGACACATAAAAGAAAATTACAAGTGCCCAGCGTTGCTGGGCTTTCTGTCAAACATAAAGTAAAAAGATAAATAAAGATAGTGGATCAAATAAATAAAGATAGTGGATCAAATAATATGAGTTCAGATTCCATATTATAATAATCTATAGAGGGAATAACCAACCACCATTAGGAATATATAAGGAGTTGAGATTCCTCTTACTAAGATAATTTATAGGAGAAAGAAATCAATCAACCCTTAAGGATATATACTCGAGAATGAGGATTCTGGAAGGGATGGCATAACATGTGGAAACATGTAGATTACAAATTCAAATGTCACCATATTTATAAATGGAATTGGATATCAACTTAAACGAAGCATGACTTAAAATTCTACATTATGAGAATACTTGAAGGGACGGCATGGAAATAACTCAATGATTTATTGCAACTGGATAAAAACATCACATTGTTCACAAAAAATTAATACTCCTTTGGTTCTTGGGCGTCGAAATTGTTCAAATGAATACATCCCGCTCCTCTTACTCAGCCTTACAAATGCAATGTGTCTAGGCTTTAATTTCTTGACAAAGATTTCGTGGTTTGAATTTATTCACATTGATAACACGTGTTGCACCCATAAGACGAATAAGATCAATAGCTTTGTCTGGTGGAAAATGGCTCCAAATCCACATAAACAAACACGCCAAACAAAAATCACTCCATGCTCATCTTCACAATGTCCCACCTAGCACAAGAGAATAATTGTTAGAACATTGAGGTTTTCTCCATCAGTAATCAATAAATTCACAAAGGTGCCATGTGAACTGGAAAGCATGCAATCCAGGACATTACTATTGCTAACTAAAGCTTCATCTATAGTGTTACACGGAATTTTACCTTTTACAAAAACATGTCAATGAGGAGCACGCCCCGACCCTAAAAAAAAATAAGCATGTGGACAGGTAAAAATACGATGATCAATCTTGCATGTGCTAAATGACTTTAGCGCTAGAATAAAGTACATAATTGGACTTACATTATGTAGAAATTTGCACATAAACTCATTTCACTTGTATCATATATGCCATATCATATATGCCAGTTACAAACTTAAAAAAAAAATGCAAATGAAAAAAACAAACAGAACTTGTTGGCTGGCACATCCGCATAGAGAGGCCCATTACCTTACAAAAAGGGTAATTAATTCTAACATTTACATTATGGAAAGAGTAACCAATTACAATAGGCGGGTAACTGATGCATATACATAGTGGTGGACGAATCCTCCATTGAAAAGAGAATCAACATTACCAGATGGGACCCAACATAATACCTCATTCATACTATGAAAGCTTAAATTGTCTTTTCCTTGTATGCAGGGCCAAGCTTGGCAAATCATCCTAGCTATAAGGAATTTTAGAATGAAGCATACGTCATAAGAATTATGTGCCACAACTGTTAAAGCCTAATCCTTGGTGTCATATCTAAACCTGAATAGACATAAAGGGCAATCTTATCTTGCTAAATTAGAAAATGGAGGATTCACAGAGGGGAAAAATGGAGGAGCAATTAAGAAGATCATACCGCTTTATGAAGCTTCTTGATAAGAGGCCATTGGCTTTCTTTTTAGGCTGCATTCAAGCCTGCACAAGCAACAATTCTTAAGAAACTACCTACGGCTGCAAACAAGCAGAAAGAAGGAAAATGAGCAAGTACTTTTGAGATATTTTTCTGTATATAAATATAAAATTGGTAGAGTGTTATCACCTTACCTTGTGCATTGCTCCATTATACTGCCTGCCCTGATCTCATTTAATTGCAGACTCTTTGTCAAGCACAAGCTCGTCTTTCAAGTCCTGCGCGCTGCATTCACATATCAACAATACTGATCTTATGACAAATAGATTGCATTAACAAATATACCTTAAAAGGGTCCAAAAACAAATCCTTTATGATGATAAAGTGCAAACTTCTCACCATAAGAAAGAAATTCCTTGCTTCACGTGCCCCAGCATTTGCACATTCCTTTAAGATAGCTAGCAACGTTACTTCATTTGGTATTAATTTCATCTGTTTGCATTCTCTGAAAACGGTCTAGGGCTATAAAACTTTGGCGATGCTGAACATACGCTGCAATTAACGTACTCCAAGAGACTACATCTGAAGCTGCATCTTCTTCTTCCTTCCTCCTAAGGCACTCAAGTGCAAGAATCCCTTCTTCATAATAGATATATCCTGCAATCATTATGTTCTAAGATATAACATCTCGATTTGATAAATTATCAACAGCTTCGCAGGCCTCTTGAATACTTCCACATTATGACATGCATGTCAACAAACGTGTTTCCCACAACATCATCAGAAGTTTGTCTTCCAATATATTTTGATGAATGTTCCTTCCTTGGAACATGTTTTTCACTATGCTGCAATATAGATATACTTGTTTGGCTGGTGCAAATTCTGGTACGTATGTAGGGTTGTGCCCAACTTAGCATTAGCAGCTATGACAGCTGCCCATGTATGTGCACTTGGTGGTACAACCTTAACAGACACTTGGTTTGCTTCAAACAGATTTCCATGGCAAGCAAAAAGTCATATGAGGTGGTCACCCAAAGTAGCAATAGAGTTTACTTCAGTATAATTGAGAAGGAATTGCAATTGCCTAACATAATCAATGCCCTTTTTTTTTAATCTTGGAGAAGATTGAAAAGAGAATCAGCATTACCAGATGGGACCCAACATAATACCTCATTCATACTATGAAAGAGACTTAACTTAAATTGTCTTTTCCTTGCATGCAGGGTCAAGCTTGACAAATCATCTTAGCTATAAGGAATTTTAAAATGAAGCGTACGTCGTAAAAATTATGTGCCACAGCTGTTAAAGCCTAATGCTTGGTGTCATATCTAAACTTGAATAGACATAAAGGGCAATCCCGTAGAGCAACCACCATGTGAAGAGGCGTTGGTCTAAGAATTCATCAACGGCACATGCATCCAGAATTTCAACAAAGGTTCCTTCATTGGGCATCACGCCCTTCAGCTTCATTTCTTCAAATAGATGTAATGCCACCTTAATTTTCCCATGCTGAGTAGAAGAACTAATAATTGCACTCCATGAAATTACATTTCTGTTGGGCATTGTTTCAAGGCCTAATTTCAAGGCCATTAACTTCAAAAAGGTGACCACAATCTATCAGCTGGATAAATCTGTCAGATGTATCACTTTCCTCCAGTCTTATTTGTGAAATTACATCTAACGTATCTGGATCACAGATTCTGCACACAGAGGGACATGGCTCTCCACACATGCCAATGCAGGAGTGGCCACATTTATCAAGCTTTCTATTACATGGTAAGTCACAACGTGGACGTTCACATACTTTATAGCAGAGAAGATCACAAGCAAAATGTTCACATTTCCAAGGACATGGCTCCATGCAAGGTATGCAAGGTTCTCCACATTTAAGAGAACGGCGGCTATGCACGCATTTTTTTTTGCACTTTGCAGTGCAGGGCGAGCAGGGTAAGGAACATATATCTTTGCAGCTGTGCCCACGCGGAAGGTCACACCCACATTTTTCCCTGCATTCAGTATGATGAGTTCCTTTCTTGCAGGAGATTACACATGGATCTTGATGGCATTCTAACATCATTGAATGACAACATGGCAGGTCCTTCAATACCCTTGTATTGCAGACTGAGTTCCAAGGTTTGCCACATCTTTTGTTGCATTGGTGACCACATGATAACAGTTTTGAACATGTACATATGCAGGATGCACCATCGGCAGGTTTTGAGCATGGCACAGAACTTATATGTCCACAACTTGGTATATTTTTTTCTACGAACCTAACAGGGTGGACATTCTTCCCCCACGTGGCACGATGCCATGCACCTATGCGGACAATTACCAAATGGCTTCAAACATCTTTTGGAGCAGAACATTGTCTCATGTGTTCCTATAGGGCAACGTCTTGGACAAGCATGCCCACATTGTAACTGGTATTCACATTGTTGACTGCATCTACCACTTCGACCTGTTTAAATTGCTCAGCTACAGAAATTGCTGTTTCTGTATTTTGGTGACTCTGACAGCATAATATAAGTTCAGGACCTATGCAGCCAGTATCCTTGAGATTTTGAATCACATTTCTCCACAACCTGCTCTTTTCCAATAGAAGGTTGGCGTTGTCAAATATGTAAAAACCTTCTCTGGCTCGACACAAGGCCACACACACACGATTGTTCACTCTACCCTTTTAAAGAATAGAACCTCACCTAGTTTGTTATAGGCATCGTACCTCAAATTGCTAAGCTTCATGCCTGATGATTTGTCTAGTCCATTAATTCCTTCATAACAGTATATTACATTTCTCCAAATCAACATCATCAAATATTAAAGTAGTTATGGGCAGCTAATCTCAGGCCATTTCCTGGAATAAAGTAAGGGGGATTCAATCATTAACGACATACATTCTGAAATGCCTTCTTCTAAAGTGATTGAATACTTATATTATATATTTAAAAACAAAATTAGATGCCATCTAGAAAGCAGCCTACCAAGTAATCTCTATGCAAAGTCAGAACTTTAGTGCAAGATGGGCAGGTTAAACGCACCACGAGCTACAACAATTACAATGCTGCATTTTTTGCAATGAAATAGCACTTCTGGAACAAATAAATACAACACTACAAACACTTATTGAACTAACTAAAGTAACTTGAGTGGGCTGAATTCGCTCATGGCATGCTGCATTTGCCAAAGCAATATAAATGCTTTCTTTGCATGGCCATGGTGGGCATACCCTGCAATTATGGTATTCCATGATATAGCATCTCTTCACGACAGCCTATCAAATACATGGAAGCATCATCTATGCTCCCAAATTTACATGTCAGCAAGAGTGTTTCCAATAAAGACATCAAATTCATAGCCATTCTAGGATGCATGAGCATGGGCATATTTCTAACTACAGAGAGATTGGATTTGGCCTTTTGCTCTGTATCTGCAGAATTGGGTGCCATATCTTGAAATTTCGTGATCAAATTCACAACAAAAATCTCTGAGCTATTCACCTGATGTGGGAAGAAGACATGTTTCACAAACTTTCAATGTACCCACCAAGAATTAGGACAACGTTAGGACAGAAACTAACTACGACAAAGCACTAACAGACCTACAAACAGAACAGCCTTACTACACCTTTGATTGAGAAAAGATGCAAGAAAAACGAACACCAAGATACAATTCCGATCTTCATTGTTCATTGAACTGCCAATGTAGGGAGATCCTTTATCAACAAGACTGGCTCGAGTGTGTTGATCTAATAATCTCCTTTGTCTTAATATATGTCCATATTTACGACAATTGCACTCTCAATGTGCACTGCCAAGAATTAGGACAATCTTATCCTAAGCTACAGTAAAGCTTTACAGATCAAACTTTACAAATCACGAACATTCTATGGAGTATCAGTTATTGTCAATGTCATCGTTTCTATGCAACCACAAACAAGAATTAGGATCAAAAAGGTTGTATTATTAGAATTCTTTATAGACCACTAACATCCTATGGAGTATCCATTAGTCAATCTCATGGATTCTATGCAACCAAAAACATCTATGGAGTATACGTTATTATCAATGTCATGGATTCTATGCAATACAGATACTTCATGATGTCCTTATCAGACCTATCATAAGCATATAAATAAAACAAAGCATGCTAATTAACCACTGCAAAATATGCTAATAAAACAATTCATAGATATTTGTTTATCACAGTAAAGAATAAATTCAACATGACTCGACAAAGAAGCTGCCATGACATTTCCAATAAATAATGGATGAAATCAAAAGTGTTTTTAACTGTGGAAAGGTAAAATACCCTTAAAGGCAAGAGTACCCTTGCCTAAGAGTATCCTTAGAAAATTAGAAAAGAGTATTCTTGAAGATAAAAGAACACTATTCTATAAGAGTACCATTAGATAAGAGTA
Source organism: Isoetes taiwanensis (assembly GCA_021234155.1). NCBI lineage: Eukaryota > Viridiplantae > Streptophyta > Lycopodiopsida > Isoetales > Isoetaceae > Isoetes > Isoetes taiwanensis. The sequence goes on along the minus strand of JAJEKV010000027.1, from coordinate 17,590,135 downwards.
CCCTTGATAATTTTGATAAGCACAGGAAACTCACGTACACATAATATTGCAAACATGTTCTATATACAGCAGAAAAAAGGAATGAACCACTTCCTCCACTAACAACATGGAAGAGTCAGATAGCTTTTATTTCCGCAAGAAGTATAGAAGATGAGAGTAGCTTCTGTTTTGATGATGGCATATAGTCATACACACTCATAAGCTGAGCACATTTCAGCCTCCACTTGGCCATTAAGAATTCAATAGAATGGTGGCCACTAAAATGAATAAGTCTAGATAAGGATAAAACTAAATCTGCAGACACAAAACAACTTGCCCAATATGACATTTACCTTCGGCATTCGTAAGTTGTTAAGAAACTGGAATTTCGATGCTGAGAAAGTAGAAAGCTCACAGTTGCAAATAAATCATCAAAGTCTGCAGCCAACTTTAAGAAAATATGCAATTCAGACTTCAAGAACCTGACACAAGCTAAAAAAGCAGACAACCTGTATGATCATAAAGGACATCTGCGCCTAAAACAATATCACACTCCAAGTCTAATGTATCCAAGTCCCAGCTGCCCCATGTTAATGCTTGCATCTGAACTCAACAATGATAGATATATAACAAGGAAAGAGTAAGCAGAAAAAGATGAGGATACCAGGCATAAGGCCCCGTTTAGTTTGCAAGAGCTCTGCATGTTCTCGAAAATCTAATACACAACCAAACAATCTAATAACATGAATAAAGACTTGTTGAGCTCCAAACTTCAAGGTTGCCTTACTTGAATCATCTTTCATAGCATGTTTGTGTGGTCTTTCATGAATGTCTTCACCTTGGTCTTCAAGTGTCCACTTCATGATCTGTAGGGATGTGTTCTCTTCAAATCAATAATGCTTGTATATTTGTGCTCAAATCAATGTATAAGCATGAGTAAACTAAAATGTGTCTTGCTCTTCTATGCTGCCATAGCATGGCAGCATCATGCCAAACAACAGAAAAAACATCCAGCTTCAATTGCTTGTTACATCACTTGATGTGTTAAAACAAATGGTCGTCTATAATTACATTGCTGAAGTACTCCACCGTAAAGTCTCCAGGTAGATCGCCTTCGATTCGTAACTTGCACCAAGCTGACATAACAGTTGTCAGTTTTATAGATTAAACGATTCTTCAAATAGATACTGCTTTGGCATCTTCTTAAACTGGCTTAAGTGTGCTGATCTAATAGTCTCCTTTGTCTTAATATATGTCCATATTTACGGCAATTGCACTCTCAATGTGCAATTGAGAGTCTGTCTGCTTCAAAATGATTTTGATGTTTGGGCTGTGAAAATTGGATCAAAGAATCCAAACAAGCAGCTTTGGACGATGGCAATTCATAATCATCTATAGAAGCAACTTTGGCAGCCTTCTTGAATTCTGTCTGGCCGAGCATAAACTTTACATTTCGCGCACAAAAAACATGCCTTGATCCGGAGCATAGAAAAGATTGATCTGCTTCTGAATCTTCATCCACAAAATGCAACCTCTCTCTCACACTTTTTCTCGGCTTTTCGTCGTTTTCCACCGTGCTCGATAAAGAAGGGGACAAACAAAAATTTCTGCCATAGCCGAGCTCTTCAAACATGGGAATGAGCATGCTGGAGCAAGTTGCATTCTCGAAATAATTTTCTTTATCTTCTATTCTTCATCTGAGATAGTGGAGCAACTATAGAATGCCGGAGTTAAAAGGCAACCTGGCACTGCTTCTAAGCCTTGAAATATTAAATATTCATTCAAAGGACTATTCCATGGATTCATATTTTCATCTGTTGCTATGAAAGGAATGCACAATCAATCGTTCTTTGCACAACCGTCTGCAATAATGGATCATATCTTGCCCCAAATAAAGCAGTCCCGGTGTTTGTGAGGAAGAAATGCGTGGGGGCACACCCCGATATTCTTTTCGTAACCTTTTTCCGTGGTTTTTTTCCGTGGTAATTCGAAGATCGGCGGCGACCTTCTTAGGTTTTGAGTCAGAAATTTTCTTGAACAGGTGTTCAATAAGCTGGGCTTTCTTATTCATGATTCAGATGAAGTCAGTTTTTGCCTAATCTCTATCTATAAAAATACAAAACTTTACTCTTATATATCAGTTCTAGCTTTCGCTTGTCTTGTCATCATTTTATATATACCAGTCCCACTCAATTTTAGCTCTTCACATCCAGCACAATCCTTTCATACAATTGCTTCTCTTTCGGCTTCAAGTTGAGAAGCTTGCTCTTATGTAGCGGATGGCGTACCTTTCCCACCCATGTAGGCAAGCTCGGCCCGATCAAGCATGAGCCGCTGTACAAACGAAACCTATTAGACACTTAACAGACTTCATATATATATCTAAAATATAGTCTTACTCTTGCTTCTACTGCATCCACGATGTTCACCGAATCTGGAATGTGAATGAAACGAATATTACATCCCCTAATAAAAATAAGTGGCAACTGAATTTTATGACCCTGCAGCAAGACACAACGTGAAATGAGTATTCCAGAGAGAAGAAAAAAATAGTTAAAGAGAACTTACGTCAATGCTCTCAATTGTCGTGTCCTTCATAATTAGGCTGTTAGAAAGCCAAAAGTACGTAAAATTTTTCATGAACAAACGGCACAATACAAGAACTCATTTACGTACTTCATTCAAGTGTCCCACAGAGACATGTTTCATTCCGAAGTTCCACCAGAAGATATGCTCCCATTAATGCTTGCACTACACAAACTAGTGTCTTTTCATGCCGTCGTTGCCTATTTCCGCTTGCCATCTCTTCCAACTTTCACCGACCAAATAGTTCATCAGAACATATTTTGAGATCAATGACCTTGTAGAAGAATTTTCTTGCTTCAATTGGTCAAAAAAGAGTGACAACATTTTGTAGATGAGCACTTATTACATCCCAACTTCCAAAGTAAACGAGCAGAAGCAAACGAGATTCCCCCTCATAACCCACCAAACATTTCAGGTTATGTTCTGGCCGGATAGATTTCAAACTTGAAATTTTATATAGAAGTAGAGATGCTCCTAGCTAGAATTTCTTAAATCCCATTAAATGTGGCCTGTGCACAAGAGCCCGCCTGGCTGGGGGTGGTATGTTGTGATTTAGCACCATATAACGGACACGGTGGTGAAGTAGATGTGGAACCTTGCCTGGCATGGCTACGAGGATTCCTATAGTGTGCTAGGCTTATAGTCGGTCACTCTGTATGGGCCGGATATGGGTCTTACACCCTCCGGGCCGCAGGATACGTGCCTATAGGGACATCCTGGACTCGATGAGCGCGGCTAGGGCCGGCTTGTGAAATTTTGGAGGGTTAAGTAAGTACGGATGAGGGGGGTGCCAGTGATGCCACGATCCTCTAGCCACCTATGGAACCATCATGCCCGGGAGGGGACTCACCCCTTTCCTGCCTCATCGAACTAGGGAGATGTGACCTGGAGTAGTCTCATAGGATGATTCCATGAGATTGCATCTCTGGAAGGCTACAACCACGTCATAGCATGTTCCAGCCTATCTACAAAGTGTGGACAGGAGGGGCCAGCCAACGCCATTGTCATGCTTTCGTCTGTTGTTATCTGGAGGCCCTGAATGTTAGTTGATCCCTCTGTAAAATGGTCCTCTGTTAGGTTTTTCTATCCTTTTTTAAATAAAGGACTAGCGCTCTGTATGGAATGTCTCGCGAAGTAAAATCACACCAGGTAATGTTAATTCATTTTGTACGAAGAACATGGACAATAAAACTCTATCGTTCTACATATTCTATTTATGCAAGAGCCAACTCTTGAAAAGAAGACCTGTCAAAGATGTGTCTAGTAGAATAAAGGAAAAAATCAATCTCTCTGGAAAACCTTTGTTCAACTGGTTCATACCTGCATCAAAACACAACTCGATCAGTTTCTCACAATTTAAGAAGTACAAAATCAGAAGCAAAAACTTTGTCTTCCATTACAAGAAAACAACCTAAAACATCAGTAAACAATTTTAGATCATATTTTACATGAAAACAAAACAACTCCCTCTATAAAGCTGTCATATCCATTACTATTTCTAAAAATTTCTTCGCATAGCATGCTACATATTCTCAGTGCAACTAGACAAGCTAGTAATGATTATAATCTTGAGTTGTCTGTTTTATGTAAATCAAGGAACTTCATGCTGATATGCAACCCAACTTCACAGAAAAGCGATTCTATATTCTTACCATGAAACTACTTTCCATAATTGCATGGCTTCAGCGCATTGTGACATGCATCGTTGATCCTAACATGAACAGTGGACCTCCTCCTATGCAAATCCAAATCTTAACCCCTCTGCCCTTTCCTACTCAGGTTTCAGTATTCTTAAAACATTGTGTGCTATCTGTCGGAGTTATTGCAGCTTCCACATGCCCCATATTACATTTATCATGCCCCATATTGCATTTATGATGAACGTTGCGTCTACCTTTGGAATTATTGCTATCTATAACTTTTTGTATCTTCCATGCAGCAATGTGTAAAGGGACCTAACCTAGCCAGAATGTTCTAAGGCAAGTAAAGAACCTGATATATTAGATAAATACTCAAGGACAATCAAACAAGTAAAATTTATTAAAAAGCTCAACATTAATTGAAAGATTTATTTACCTGTCCTATGGGTAGAAGTTCTCAACTTAAATCTTATATAAAAGGTTCAAGATTTCAAGTTGTGGATTACATTTTGCAATGTCTTTGAACGTCACACCATAGTACTCTGGAGGGCTTTTCCAAGAAGAATCAAATGCCAACCACTCCTTTGATACATTTTGAGGAATTTCCTTTGCTATGAAGAGCATCCTAATGTCTTTCTCAAAACATTGGAATAGATCATGCACCTTTTGATCCTGACTAGAAACTTAAAAAAATGAATTTGTGTGTTCAGTTAGTGGCGTCCTTACTGTAATTTGAATTGTAGTAAGACCTCGTGGAAACCCTCCTGTTGCTGCAGCATCTTTACAATAGAAAAAAAAGACTGCATTAGGATATGGAGCGCTTGTTGGACTCAAAAATAACCTTTGTAACATGGCATCCCATGTTTTTGCAGGTGGGTTTACGCCATTGAAGTTTATGCCCTTTGCACCATAGAACGTACAACTTAACATTTTGGTAGACCCTCTAGTTCTAAGAGGAACTATGCTATCAACTTGAAAAAGCTTGTCTTGTGCAATGTGGTTTGCAATAAGGAATTCCACAAATTTCCCAACAACTGATGATGTGAAATATTTTGGGTACCTGAAAATGTGCTCAGCAGTGATTGCCAAGACACCATGGTAAGATTGTCTATAAAGCTCATAAGCAAACAAAAATGATTGTGTCCTTAGCAATCCATGTGACTGCTTGAGCATGATCCTCATCTCTGTACATGTATATAGCATCAAGAATTCCACCTTGAAGAATGTGACTTGGCAAGTTATACTGCACTGCAATAATGCTTTTCCAATAACTTTCAACCTCATATGGTTTTAAGTCATCCCAAAATTTCACTTGCTCAATGTGTATATCTTTCTTCTTTTTAGCTACGTAGACATCAATTCCCTCATGTATATTATAATCAGAATCCTTGATGATATGACCTAAGTTTACAATTTTTCCTATCGATCCACCTGTGACATCAAACACACTATCATGCTGCTCATTAGACAAAGTTAAATTGAATGTCGACATGTAATAGCTCATTACAAAATCCTTGTCACACAACAGATGACATTCAAGATTCATTCCATAACATAAGTATTGGGGAAGTTTGTGTGATGCATGCCCAACCAAAATTATTCTTGTATATTTTCTATAAAAAGACCATTTCTGTCTTATAATCTCAATAACTTGGACCATATCATGATGTTAATTGTCAAATCCGTCAATGACAAAAAACAAATAGGTCTGATGGTGTGCACAACATAGTTCACGGAGAAAAGCAGCGAAATGAAAGCGGCGGAGTCATTTTTTTTTTAAAAGCGAAAGCAGCGGAAAAGCGAAAACGGCAAAAAAACGGCAAAGTACTCAAAAGATACATAATAGGGTCATTTTACAAGAAAATGCTATTAATTTACTCAAAAACAACATAATAAGAACTCTTATAGTCATAATAAGAACAACTAACATAATTGAAAGTGTTTATATATGATAGTCGAATGATTGTTAAGAATATAGGATTAATTTTCAGAGTGAGGGCTCAGGAAGATGAGCATTGAGTCGTATAATAATAGCAAAAATGCATCTCCATTACGTTTTATGGTGCATCAATCAATCCATGTCTTTGAGAGAAAGGGCAAAGTTAGCAATGTTTTCCAATCGTGAGATCATTCAATCAATCATATTAGGTTTAATGGATATGCCTACTCGGAGGAAGGATTGAGCAAGTGGAGAATTTAGAGCAAGTGAAGCATATCCTTAAAATTTACGTATCATAATTGGCGAGAACAAGTCGAGGGTTTGGTATATACGGTAGCTTGTTCGGTTATCTGAGGGTTAGTAATAACTAAAGAGTTGCATAGCGCCGCCTTGATTTCTACGAGAAACGAGGCATGGTTTTCATCGTGGAAAAACGAGCGTTGTTGGGGGATTTGGAAATCTTTTAGCGAGGGGATCCTAAAAGGAAACATCCGCTTCGTCACTTATCGGCCGATCCGTATCCGGTCCCTTCAGTCCGCATCCGTTTATTCTCTTTGCTATATAGCGGATGTGAAGCGGAGGATTTGGATCGATTATGATTCTAAGCGAAGCTTACGGAAGTTAGGCTGGCTAATAAGCGGCTTACGGAAGTTAGGCGGCTAATGAGTGCATTAACGCTAAAATGAAAATTCGGCCGAAATGCACTTCGGTGAGAAAGCTGAAGAAAAACTCACCTTTTAAGCCAAATATAGAAATCTAAATCCGGAATCCATCCAAAAACAGTAGATTGGCCGCAAATTTGCTTTTTATGTTTGCCCTGTTTTCATAGGTTCGTTGAAAAAAAAGTAAAACGAAGGGTTTTCTTGAATGTTATTCTTTGAAAAAGGGCGTTTTTAGCCGTTTTTTTTAGACAAAAACGGATTTCTTCATCGTTTTTAGCAAGACCGTTTTCGTTGGCGCCGTTTTCCAATTTGAAAACGGCAACTTAAAAAAATCCGTTTTTTTTAGAAAACGACCAAAACGGCCGTTTTCCGTAACTATGGTGCACAATCGCTCCCTATCTCTTCACACAAAAATGCTAGCTTTTCCAAAGCCATCTGAATAATACATGCTGAGTACAAATCTATACATTCTTTATGCAAGTATGGGAAGGATCGAATAATTTTTTGATGCAAAGTTGGTCAATGCTACCATAACGTCTGTGCATATCAATGTACTTCTGCCTTGGTCTATGAATTTAAAGTTAGGCTGTTCCTTTTTTAATCTAATCATGATCTCATAGATTAGACAGCTTTTTCCCATACCACTCACCCCCAAAATAGGATATAAACCATTCAGAAAATTATCTGTTTTGCCATGTTTAATCTCTTTATCAGAAGAGCTTGAAGTAATCTCTTGGGAATCTGGATGACCAATTGATAATGTTGAATTTAACCAAGAAAGTGGTTCACCAATGCACTCCATCAAAAATTCCAGGTTCTTAGTACTCTGCATTAAAAAGAATGAAAATGACCTAAAAATTTCTCCCTTCCCAGCTGGTCATGATAAATAATTTTTTTTGGTTCTCTAGATGTCACCATCCCTTTAAACTGATAATGCCCCATTGAAAACCTATCCTTCAGCCCTGTGTGTGCTAGCTTTAGATCAAGAAGTTTAAGATCTGAGATTACTTGATCAAAAATTACTTCCATCTTTGTCAAACGAGATATTAATTCCTCATTGGTATCTGCACTTTGAATATCGCTTGAGATATTTGCTATTAATTGCTCATCATTGGTATCTGCCCTTTGAAAATCTTCTCTTAATGGCATATTCAACAAAACCTGGACGTTTTCAGATATAATAGACAGGGATATCATTTTAAGATTATATGTCATGTTTAATTCTTCTTGATTCTTATAATTTTATAAGTTTTAATTATATAACTTTATCTTTAAATTTAAAGTATAATTGTTATAGAAACATACAATTGCTTTCCAAACTAACTTTCACGTGAATCTATTTAGAATTAGACATTTCAAGAATATAAAATTTTAATTTTTAGTGATTTTTTATTAAATTTAAATTTGGCAATCAGGATAATTTGTAAATGAAATATGATGGTTTGATAAGTGATTGACTTAAAATTATGTGAGAATTTCACAATTTACAAACTCTTGGCACTTTAAAAATACTTTATAAAAGTGTGAGATTAAAATGATCAAAAGATAAAGTTCATGTTTGAATGACAAATATTGAATAGTTTATTATTGATGAAATAAATATATATTAAAATTTAATTAAAAAACATTATTCAATTTTTTTAATTAAAACATAAACGTAATTATTTGATTCATTTTATCTAAACTTTCTTTAAGCATTTAAAAAACAAATAACATTTTAATCATATAGAGTTCATCTTAGATGAAAATTTAATTTTAAGTAGATTTAAAGTAAAAACTAGCAAAAAAAACAATTTTAAACTTTTACCTATCATACTTTTTATTCGAAGATAAACTGTAAATTTTATAAAAATCAATAAGAGTTAAAAATATATGTAAACTTATTATCATGGAATCCTTGAAGGATATCTACTAGATTTGAATAAGTCCAAACTTTATTAAATATGTCATCTTGGCCTCTTTGAAGTGCTACCTTGCTGTATGTCCATCTGCTATATTAAGAGCCACCAGCCAAGTTTGATGATATATTAAGAGCTAGCCACCAGCCAGAGACAATCTGTTATCGACCCTGTTAAATGTAGGGTGTCTTCACGCAGTGAATACTTGCATTGCAATCCCTGCATTGGCTGCAACCAAGGGCCCAGGTTCCATGCCTCCTTATTTCGGGTTGCAGCTTCTCCGTGGTGATCCCTACTCTGCAACTCAGATATTTGATTAACCACCTGCTCTGCAACTCCGTCTATCAGGGTCTGATTTCGTATTCGGCTCCCTGTCGCAAAAAGGCCCTATCCGTCTTTTGATTCTTTTCTTGGTCCGTATATCGAAAAACAATAAATCATTAATGAAACCATGTAAACGGCGCCATATAAATGGCGCCATGGCACCATTTGCATCTCAACATATATTATTGAGAGCATGTATATGGCGCCCTAGTATGCATGTGTATGTGAGTAGCTTGGAGCCTGTCCTTTGCTCTTAACATCACACAAGAGTTGCATGCAAGTGGTATATCAGCAGATTTGAGGGACAAAGGCAAGAATATTACTGTAGAGGTGCATGCAAATGTACTAGTAGTTGATGTTGGAGGTGAAAGTCCTGCAAGTGTTAGTGATGTCTTGAAGAACCTGCACAACTCGTCCAGTTAGACTAAATGGCGCACCATGCAACTCTGTAATTTTCTGGCAACTCTGTAATTTTTTGGAACTTTGATCACTGGATCAGTTATGACACTGTGAAACTTTGTATTTGAAACTTTGTATCTGATCAATATTTGAAACTTGCAACTTTGATCACTGGATGAGTGATATGAAAGTCTGAACTTGTAATCATCACTGATATGAAATTGGAAGCTATTGACATTTAAGCTGTGTTGAAATTTAAACTGTATATGAAATTTAAGCTGTGTTGAAATTTAGGTTTGAAATGAACAAACAATCACCTTGAAATTTCACCTCAACAGACAACTCAAGATTGTAATGATTACTAGCTTGTCTTGTTGCACTGAGAACATGTAGCATGTTGTGTGAAATTTTTTTATAGAAATAGCAATGGATATGACAGCTTTTTCAGAGGGAGTTGCTTTGTTTTCATGTAAAATAGTGATTTAAAATTGTTTACTGATGTTTTAGGTTGTTTTCTTGTAATAGAAGACAAAGTCTTTGCCGATTTTTGTACTTCTTAAATTGAAAGCTGTTCGAGTTGTGTTTTGATGCGGTATGGACCCGGTTGAACAAAGTTTTTTTTCGAGAGAGATTGATTTTTTTCCTTTATTTTGCTAGACACATCTTTGTGGATCTTCTTTTCAAAGGCTGGCTCTTGCATAAATAGAATATGTAGAGCGATAGAGTTTTATTGTCCATGTTCTTTGTACAAATTGAATTAACATTACGGGTGTGATTTTGCCAGCGAGACATTCCATCTGAGCTCAGTCCTTTATTTAAAAAAGGAAAGAAAAACCTATGAGAGGACCATTTCTGAGAGGGGTCAACTAACAATCGGGGCCTCAGGATAACAACAGGGCGAAATCATGACAAATGGCTGGCCCCTCACATCCACACTTTGTAGATGGTTTGGAACATGCTATGGCATAGTCCCACACCCCCCTCCCGAGCATGATGGTTCCATAGATGGCTAGAGGATCAGCGGCAACAGCTGGCACCCCCCTCATCCGTGCTTGACTTAACCCCCAAAATCCACAAGTCATTTGGCCCGTGCTCATCCCGAGTTCGGGGATGTCCCTATAGGCCGCGTATTCTCGACCCGGAGGGGTGTCGGACCCATACGGCCCATATCTGGTGGCCAGGCTATAAGCCTAGCACACTTAAGATTTGGATTTGCATAGGAGGAGGTCCCTTTGTTCATGTTAGGGTTTCAAATACATACTTAGGTTTCAGTATTCTTAAAACATTGTGTGCTAGGTTTCAGTATTCTTAAAACATTGTGTGCTATCTGTCGGAGTTATTGCAGCTTCCACATGCCCCATATTACATTTATCATGCTCCATATTTCATTTATGATGAACGTTGCCTCTACCTCTGGAATTACTGCTATCTACAACTTTTTGTATCTTCCATGCAGCAATGTGTAAAGGGACCTAACCTAGCCAGAATGTTCCAAAGCAAGTAAAGGACCTGATATATTAGACAAGTACTCAAGGACAATCAAACAAGTAAAATTTATTAAAAAGCTCAGGAGTTATTGAAAGAGTTATTTACCTGTCCTATGGGTGGAAGTTCTCAACTTAAATCTCATATAAAGGGTTCAAGATTTCAAGTTGTGGATTACATCTTGCAATGTCTTTGAACGTCACACCATAGTACTCCAGAGGGCTTTTCCAAGAAGAATCAAATGCCAACCACTACTTTGATACATTTTGAGGAATTTCCTTTGCTATGAAGAGCATCCTAATGTCTTTCTCAGAACATTAGAACAGATCCTTCCACTTTGATGCATGCACCTTTTGACCCTGACTAGAAACTTTAAAAAATTAATTTGTGTGTTCAGGTAGTGGTGTCCTTAGCAGTAAGACCTCGTGGAAACCCTCCTATTGCTGCAACATCTTTACAATAGAAAAAAAAGTCTGCATCATGATATGGAGCACTTATTGGTAACATGGCATCCCATGTTTCTGCAGGTGGGTTTATGCCATTGAAGGTTATTTGCTTTGCACCATAGAACGTCCAACTTAACATTTTGGTAGACCCTCTAGTTCTAAGAGGAACTATGTTATCAACTTGAAAAAGCTTGCCTTGTGCAATGTGGTTTGCAATAAGCAATTCCCTGAGGCCCTCGCACTCCACTGGCGCGATCTCTCCGTTTCCTTGTCTCCTGTTGATATTCTTATCCGCCATTCCAAACGAGACCAACTTGCCCGCGGTCATACGATTACTTTAGCTCATTTGCCGTCGCTCACATGCCCAGTGACTAATCTCCAGCATCTGATTTCTATGGGTACTTATCATCTCCTCGATCCTCCTTTAGGCGGCCCTCTTTTTAGCTCCTCTCCCTTCTCTCTGCGTTCCTTATCCTATCCGACTACGCGCTTAGGGTGGAGTTGTCGTCTTCTCGCTATCGGCTTGGATCCATCCCAATATGGTACACTTTCTACTCGTGGCGGTGGAGCCTCGGCGGCTGCGGCTCGGGGGGTTCCACATGGTTGCTCACGCCCACGGTTGTTGGCGTCCCTCTTCCTCCCACTCTCGCTATGTGCTTCGTGACCCGACTCAACACTTGGAGGTTTCTCAGCGGCTGGTTTCTAGCTAAGGAAGTTCTCTGGTAATCGGCCGGTTTTGTGTCTCTTGCGAGTCCCTTCCCAGAATCGCATCGATCCGAGCCCTCGGATTGCCATTCTGGGCAGACGAGCCATTTGCACTCCACATTCAAGACCAGTTATCGGCATCTTCTGACAACAACACTTCTTTCATTCCCTTTGCTTCCCTCCCTTCCCGCCCTGATTTGTTGGGGGCGCTTGTCTCTTTTTTACGTGTTTTTTGTTCATGCACTCTTTTATTGTTCTCCACCCTCAGGTATTGCTATCATAATGTTTTCTTTTTTATCGGCATCATGCCACATTATTCTCCACCTGCGGATGATGCTGTTTATTTCCACCTCAAGAGTGACGTACATTTCTTTTAGCATGTTCGTTCTTCCACCCGCCGGATGACGCTTTTCTCCACTCTACGGGTGATGGTATCTCCTCTTTTTGCTATATATTGTTGTTTTTCATATGTCCTCATCGCTCACATCGTTTTGGGTGCTTGTTGTTGTGCAGCTTGCCGTCTCACTGCCATGCACGTTTTGGTTCTCTTTAACCAGTCACGAGTGTTTTCTCGGTGTTCTCTGTTTTGCTTGCAGGTATTACGCCATCTCGCAGGGTTCATCCATTTTGCATTCGCCATCGACCCACCTCCTTCAATTCTCCAGGCAACACATTCAAGGTTGTTAGCGACCATTTCTCATTAGGGTTTTCCTCGAAAACCCGAAAGGGCGGGGTTTTTTATCCCGATGAGAAGTTGTCGCCATTAATATCCTTCTATACTGCCTGTGCACATTTCTTCTTTACAGGGTAGCTCGATATTGTTCCTATGGTCAGCTCCCCATCTCTATTATTCACACATTGTATTACTGCTGCTGTGATGAATGACAAGCCTATCTATCGGCCGGTTTTGTGTCTCTTGCGAGTCCCTTCCCAGATTGCAGTATAACTTGCCAAGTAATATTCTTCAAGATGAAATTCTTGATGTTGTATACATGTACAGAGATGAGGATCATGTTCAAGTATTCACATGGATTGCTAAGGACACAAGCATTTTTGTTGCATATGAGCTTTATCGACGATCTTACTATGGTGTCTTGGCAATCATTGCTGAGCACATTTTCAGGTACCCAAAGTATTTCACATCATCAGTTGTTGGGAAATTTATGGAATTGTTTGTTGCAAACCACATTGCACAGGGCAAGCTTTTTCAAGTTGATAACATAGTTCCTCTTAGAACTAGAGAGTCTACCAAAATGTTAAGTTGGACGTTCTATGGTGCGAAGGAAATAACCTTCAATGGCATAAACCCACCTGCAGAAACATGGGATGCCATATTACAAAGGTTATTTTTTAGTCCAACAAGTGCTCCATATCCTGATGCTGACTTTTTTTTCTATTGCAGCAACAGGAGGTTTTCTACGAGGTCTTACTGAAATTCAAATTACAGTAAGGACACCACTAACTGAACACACAAATTCATTTTTTAAAGTTTCTAGTCAGGATGAAAAAGTGCATGCATCAAAGTGGAAGGATCTATTCCAATGTTCTGTGAAAGACATTAGGATGCTCTTCATAGCAAAGGAAATTCCTCAAAATGTATCAAAGGAGTGGTTGGCATTTGATTCTTCTTGGAAAAGCCCTCCGGAGTACTATGGTGTGATGTTCAAAGACATTGCAAGATGTAATGCACAACTTGAAATCTTGAAACTTTTATATAAGATTTAAGTTGAGAACTTCCACCCATAGGACGGGTAAATAACTCTTTCAATTAATCTTAAGCTTTTTAATAATCTTACTTGTTTGATTGTCCTTGAGTACTTGTCTAATATATCAGGTCCTTTACTTGCCTTGGAACATTCTGGCTAGGTTAGGTCCCTTTACGCATTGCTGCATGGAAGATACAAAAAGTTATAGATAGCAGTAATTCCAGAGGTAGAGCAACATTCATCATAAATGCAATATGGAGCATGATAAATGTAAAATGGGCATGTGGAAGGTGCAGTAACTCCGACAGGTAGCACACAATGTTTTAAGAATACTGAAACCTAGCACACAATGTTTTAAGAATACTGAAACCTGAGTAGGGAAGGGCAGAGGGGTTAAGATTTGGATTTGCATAGGAGGAGGTCCAATGTTCATGTTAGGATCAACGATGCATGTCACAATGCGTTGAAGCCATGCAACTATAGAAAGTAGTTTCACACAGAATCACTTTTTTGTGAAGTTGGATTGCATATCACCATGAAGTTCCTTGATTTACATAAAACAGACAACTCAAGATTGTAATGATTACTAGCTTGTCTTGTTGCACTGAGAACATGTAGCATGTTGTGTGAATTTTTTTTTATAGAAATAGCAATGGATATGACAGCTTTTTCAGAGGGAGTTGCTTTGTTTTCATGTAAAATAGTGATTTAAAATTGTTTACTGATGTTTTAGGTTGTTTTCTTGTAATAGAAGACAAAGTCTTTGCTTCTAATTTTGTACTTCTTAAATTGTGAGAAACTGATCGAGTTGTGTTTTGATGCAGGTATGGACCAGTTGAACAAAGGTTTTCCAGAGAGATTGATTTTTTCCTTTATTCTGCTAGACACATCTTTGACAGATCTTCTTTTCAAGAGCTGGCTCTTGCATAAATAGAATATGTAGAACGATAGAGTTTTATTGTCCATGTTCTTTGTACAAAATGAATTAACATTACTTGGTGTGATTTTACTTCGCGAGACATTCCATACAGAGCTCCAGTCCTTTATTTAACAAAAGGAAAGAAAAACCTAACAGAGGACCATTTTATAGAGGGATCAACTAACAATCAGGGCCTCTGGATAACAACAGACGAAATCATGACAATGGCGCTGGCTGGCCCCTCCTGTCCACACTTTGTAGATAGGCTGGAACATGCTATGGCGTAGTCCCCTCCCCGAGCATGATGGTTCCAAAGATGGCTAGAGGATCACGGCAACACTGGTACCCCCCTCATCCGTACTTAACTCCCCAAAATCCACAAGTCGGCTCCAGCCGCGCTCATCGAGTTCAGGATGTCTCTATAGGCACGTATTCTGCGACCCAGAGGGTGTCAGACCCATACCGGCCCATACAGAGTGACCGTCTATAAGCCTAGCACACTTAAGATTTGGATTTGCATAGGAGGAGGTCCACTGTTCATGTTAGGTTTCAAATATATACTTAGGTTTCAGTATTCTTAAAACATTGTGTGCTAGGTTTCAGTATTCTTAAAACATTGTGTGCTATCTGTCGGAGTTATTGCAGCTTCCACATGCCCCATATTACATTTATCATGCTCCATATTTCATTTATGATGGACGTTGCCTCTACCTCTGGAATTACTGCTATCTACAACTTTTTGTATCTTCCATGCAGCAATGTGTAAAGGGACCTAACCTAGCCAGAATGTTCCAAGGCAAGTAAAGGACCTGATATATTAGACAAGTACTCAAGGACAATCAAACAAGTAAAATTTATTAAAAAGCTCAGGAGTTATTGAAAGAGTTATTTACCTGTCCTATGGGTGGAAGTTCTCAACTTAAATCTCATATAAAGGGTTCAAGATTTCAAGTTGTGGATTGCATCTTGCAATGTCTTTGAACGTCACACCATAGTACTCCGGAGGGCTTTTCCAAGAAGAATCAAATGCCAACCACTACTTTGATACATTTTGAGGAATTTCCTTTGCTATGAAGAGCATCCTAATGTCTTTCTCAGAACATTAGAACAGATCCTTCCACTTTGATGCATGCACCTTTTGACCCTGACTAGAAACTTTAAAAAATTAATTTGTGTGTTCAGTTAGTGGTGTCCTTACTGTAATTTGAATTGCAGTAAGACCTCGTGGAAACCCTCCTATTGTTGCATCATCTTTACAATAGAAAAAAAAGTCTGCATCATGATATGGAGCACTTGTTGGTAACATGGCATCCCATGTTTCTGCAGGTGGGTTTATGCCATTGAAGGTTATTTGCTTTGCACCATAGAACGTCCAACTTAACATTTTGGTAGACCCTCTAGTTCTAAGAGGAACTATGTTATCAACTTGAAAAAGCTTGCCTTGTGCAATGTGGTTTGCAATAAGCAATTCCACAAATTTTCCAATAACTGATGATGTGAAATACTTTGGGTACCTGAAAATGTGCTCAGCAGTGATTGCACACCATGGTAAGATTATCTATAGCTCATAAGCAACAAAAATGATTGTGTCCTTAGCAATCCATGTGACTGCTTGAACATGATCCTCATCTCTGTACATGTATACAACATCAAGAATTCCACCTTGAAGAATGTGACTTGGCAAGTTATACTGCATTGCAATAATGCTTTTCCAATAACTTTCAGCTTCATATGGTTTTAAGTCATCCCAAAATTTTACTTGCTCAATGTGTATATCTTTCTTCTTTTTAGCGACATAGACATCAATTCTCTCATGTATATTATAATCAGAATCCTTGATGATATGACCTAAGTTTACAATTGCCCCTATCGGTCCACCTGTGACATCTGAAATAGGGCATTCAACTTGTAAAGCAATGTCTTCAAGCAAAGATATAGGTATCACTCCATCCATAATATCAAACCTAATTCGAAGACTCAAGCCATATGGAAACATCACACTATTGCAAAACAATTCAAAACTGAGTCACCACCAGCCTGATATCCCAGTGCTATTCAACGTCCGAAAGCACAATCTAGATATATAGAATACAAGCATTACCAATAAGAACATGAGTTGCTCATCTCGTCCTATTAGGACTTGGAATTTTTCTGCGTAAAGATATGCTCCTATCAAACCTGCAGCAACAAGAATACAATATAAAATGTAGCAGAATCAGAGCATATAAATCGGGGCTAACCTTCAGAAGCAGAGCACATTTTCGAAAGCAAGAAGGGCAGTGAGAGACCACATTGCATCCACATTCCGGACTTCTTGTTGGTCGTAGAAAAGAAATATGAAATGAGAGACATATACTGACTGTTTATTTGCTAAAATGCATCACATATGTTTTAGTAAGCGCAGCATCAACCACCAGTATATAAAACTTGTGCTACATGATGTTGGCATGCTGATTCCACTAAATGATAGAGTGGTGCCTTCTAGACAAGGCATTTACACATATCCTTCAACAATCGTTTCTTCCTCTTTCTGTTGCACTGAAAAATAGAGGCAGGCACAAGAAGCAAGCAAAAGCAAATCTTAAATCTTGGACGAAGGAGCAAAGCGGCTGCCCTGTTGAGTGTCGTCCTGAAGATAAAAAGAATCGAAAATAGCCCTAATAAAAAACCTAAAAAAGAGACGAAATTGGGTCTTGTGGGAATTCCGGGAGAAAAAATTTATTATTGCTAAATTTTTGCCTCTTAAACTTAGACACATATGTTATCCTATAAAGTAGTATATTTGGTCGGGAGCATAAGGAGAGTTTTCTCAATTTTGCACGGTGGTTTGCTATTGTTCCGAGGAATTACCTGAACTAAGGAAACTGCAAATATGTATAAAATTGGATGAGACAGAACTCATCAAAGGTGAGAAATATGAAAGGTGTTCTTGACACTAATGAACAAAGCATTGTCAAGTTCTGATTGTGATGAAGGCAAATTCTCTGGTCAGTCAAAAGATCACACTTAGTGGATAGGGATCTTTCAGGTGCCTGGAGGAAATCATGGTGTTCTTCAATGGGTCTTCTAGCAGACACCTATTCCTACTTTGATTGCTGCTCATGGAGTTGGAGAGAAGCTAAATGTTCCTGGCTATGGAGATTACGAGGTAAAATGTCATTTGGGAGCTGAAGTGCATGTACAATATGAAGCACGGATATGGTAAGACTACAGACGCATGTCCATATTGTTTATATTCTAGGGTAGATGGGAATGGGAAAGGGAAGAGCACTTTGGAGTGCTCCCTTGATACTAAACCAAGATGAGATAAGAAAGATAAAGAATTGTTTCCAATCCTTGGAATTCCTTTGAAGGGAATGCATATATGCACTCTTCATGCTTTGTTAAGAATATTTGATAAGATGATTTACATTAATATTGTTTTTGCCTAGAATAAGTCCCCTCAACCAGCCAGAGAAAGTTGCATGAAAGATGTGGAGAAAGTACTTTCTAATGTTGGACTTCATGGAGGTGATTATAAAATACTTCAAGTTCCTAAGAGGGGTGATAAGGTACCATGCAAGCCATCAATGGGTAGAGTGAAAGCAAAAACATTTATACCTGGCACTAAATTTCGTAAGAACAGAACCTTGCCATCTGGAAGGTGTGAGGGCTACAAAGACCTGCTGGCAGCTGAAGATGATTGGACTGCATGTAGGAGGATAAAGATTAAGAAAACAAAGATGTGGAGGAATCTTGGCATTCTTGTGAATTTACTCGCAGTGAAGAAAATGGTAGGCGATAAGTTGGATCTGTTCAAAACAAAAGTTAATTATTTCACTAAGTCATTTATAGATGCAAAGCCATGTGAACTTAGAATCCCAGCCGCTTATAATTCTTGGCAAACAAAATGTAGAGTACACAACTCATAGATACTCCTTTGACACATGTTGTCCCATAGCATCACCTCATAATGCTTAGAACTTTGCATACTTTGTCAAATAATCGGCCATTAGTAGTACTTATGTGTGTTGCTGATTGAACCGAGGGAGTGCAACTATGAAATCCATACTTATGCATTCCCACCTTTCCAAAGTTGTGACTGTAACTCTTTCAAGAATCCATCCATGCAAGAAACACAATGAAGTGCTTGAGCTGCAAAGATGCTTTCTGTATGGTAGTAATCATTTACATCAGAGTTTTTCTCAAGCCATTTCTGCATTGTATGAAGTCTTATGCTGCCTAAAGCATGGAGGATTTTGAAGGTTGTTTGATAAGCATTGTACAGACCACATGTGTAAATAAATCTATCATCTATGTCAGGTCTTATATTTAATGCAAGTAGCCCCTTTGCTACAACAAAATCATTGAACTGTAGTTGTCAAGAAAATAACCTCAATTCCTCCAGGACAATCTTAGCAAGCAGTGTTGTTGACAACAATGCTATGTATGAGTTGCCCCCATGTACCCCCTCATCCATTAGTTTCTTTCTTCTTTGTGATGTACAAGTCTTCTTGTGTAAATCTCATTTGAGGGATAGAGTGGAGTATATCCTTAGGCTAGAGGCAATTGAGCCTAGTCAGGAGAAGAAAAGTGAGCCAAGTTTGAACCAGTTGCCTAGGCCAGTAGCAAGGCTAATCAAGGAGTTCCATGATGTGTTTACGGATGAAATCCGTCAATTACCACCCTATAGGGGCATGGAGTGTGAGATCACACTAGCACCAGATGCTAAGCCTACCAGCAAGGCCCCTATAGGATGAGTATTCCAGAGCTAGTTGAGCTCTAGAAGCAGTTACAAAAACTGCTCGAGCTCGGGTTCATCAGGGCGAGTGTGTTCCTTTTCGTGAAGAAGAAGGATGGGAGTCTAAGAATGTGTATAAATTACCGTCAACTGAATAAGCAAATGGTAAAGAATAAATATGCCTTGCCTAGGGCAGACGACCTGATGGACCAACTAAGATCTTCTCCAAGATTGATTTGAGGTCAGAATACCACCAAATAAGGATCAATGAGGAAGATATTCATAAAATCGCTTTTAGAACGCAGTATGGTCCCTATGAATTTACGGTAATGTCTTTCGGCTTATCGAATGCTCCAGCAACGTTCATGAGGCTAATGAACGATATCTACAGAGAATTCTTGGATGAGTTCGTCATCATCTTTTTTGATGACATTCTAATCTACAGCAAGTCTATGGAGGAACATGTCCTACATTTGAGGAGAGTATTAGAAAAGCTAAGGCGGCATCGGTTATATGCTAAACTCTCAAAGTGCCACTTTGCAACAGGTAGAGTGGAATAATTGGGGCATGTAGTTACAACTGAAGGAATCCTCAACGGATTCAGTGAAAATAGAAGCCATAGTGGATTGGCCAGCACCAAAGAATATGGCAGAAGTAAGAAGTTCCCTTGGCTTACTATCGTAAATTTGTAAAGGACTTCGCTAAGTGGGCGTCCCCTTTGTCGGACCTCACTAAAAATAAGAAGGTAAAAGATTGGGTGCAACATTGGCTTGAGAATGTCCAACCTTCTTTTGAAAAGCTCAAAGAGGCATTAACAACAGCACCAGTGCTTACCCTCCCAGATCCAAGCAAGGACAATTTGGTAGCAACGGATGCTAATAAGCTGGCGACAGGGGGAGTCCTCATGCAGGAGGAAGGAGTAATTGTTGCTTATGATTCCAAAAAGATGAACGTCGCAGAGCAATGCTACCCGACACACGACCAGAAACTCTTGGCCATAGTGAGAGCCCTGCGTATTGCACTACCTACTGGGTAGGAAGTTCCAACTGGATACAGACCACCAAAGCCTCCAATATATCTTTACGCAATCACTCCTCAATTTGAAGCAAAGGCGATGGATGGAATTCCTCGAAGAGTATGACTTTGAGATAGTCTATAAGCCAGGTAAATTAAATGTGGTTGCAGACGCCCTCTCCCAAAGGCCATTGGAGACTCGAGCGCATTGCAATGCTATCTCCACCTTGTGTAGCGACTTCGGCAAGAAGATCGAAGAGGTCTTGCCTTCAAGCAAAGAAAATATGGGCTAGTCTTTGCAAGGAAGCAAGGATAGACAAGGAAAGAGAAGCTTATAAGAGATATAAGAGGGAAGGAAATCTTCTCTACCACAAGGACAAACTTTGTGTCCCCGAAGTGAGGAAGTTAATTCTTCATGACACTCACAATAGCCCAATAGCCGGCCATGCAGGGTTCATGAAAACCTACTTCAAGATAAGAAGTAGTTATTATTGGCCCTGCATGAAGAAGGAGATAGCCAACTACATTCGGCAATGTCAGCTTTGTCAGCAAACAAAGGCCGAGCAAGGGGCCATGATGCCTTAATGATAGTGGTCGACAAGTTACCTAAGATGGCTCACGTTTTGCCATGTCGAACCACAGATGAAGGATTGGACAACGCCTTGCTCTTCGCAAAGGAAATATTTAGATTGCATGGGATGCCAAGGGAAATTATTTCAGACAGGGATCCCAAGTTCATATGTGCCGTTTGGAAGGACTTCTTCGACACGATCTAGACCAAGTTGGCCATGAGCACGGCTTATCATCCCCAAACCGAGGGTCAAACAGAACGCACCAATCGAATTCTAGAAGATATGTTGAGAAGCTATGTGTGGAACAAGCAATCCAAATGGGGTGACTACATTTACTTGGTAGAATTTGCTTATAATAGTACCAAGCAGGAGTTTTCTCAAATGTCCCCCTTCATGATTAATTATAGTTATCAATGCTTAACACCAGACACTTGGCATAACCCAGTGTTTAAAGGTGAAGTTTCTCAACAAATGTTGTTTGATATGCAGCAGATAGCAACAAGAAGTCGGCAAAAGAGCATGGCCGATAAGCATAGGACTGCAAGAGAGTTTCAAGTTGGGGATAGTGTTTGGCTCAAGATCAAGGTCAAGAAAGCAAAGCTTCAAATTGGGAATTGCAAGAAGCTTGCTCCAAGATGGGCGGGACCTTTTAAGATCCTGGAGCGACTAGGAAATGAAGCTTACAAGCTCGAATTGCCAGCCCATCTTAAAGTCCACAAGGTCTTCCATGTAAGCCTGTTGAAGAGGCACACTCCAAACCCAGAAGAGGTTTTGAAAAACTCCAATTTTGTTGAAGATGACGTAGGAGCAGATAGAGATAGTGCCCCAGTTAATTCTCGACAAGGCATTTAAGAAGACGAGAAGTTCTCAATTCCTCCAATATTTGGTCAAGTGGAAGCACTTGCCTGGGTATTGAAGCAGGATTTGGAGAGGCAATACTCGGACTTTATGAAGGAGTTCGACGGCCAAGTCATCTCTGAGCTGGTCGACACCGACTTGCCAGGTGCTTAGCTAAGTTGTATGTCTTAGTGTAGCAGTAGTAAGGCATATGCATTCGAGCCTAGCAAAGTGCATATGCCAAAGGCTTGGAAGTGTAGGCGATGATGAGATACGCTCTAAGGGCATTCTCTAGGCCAGCATGCACCAAGAGTGTGCATGACTAGTAGGGTCATGTGAGAGGAAGAGTGGCATGGTGGGCGATGATGAGACCATCATTCGGATGATCTCTATGCCACGATGTAGGGCATGTCAAGGTTGCACCAAGAAAGGGAGAGAAGGGAATGCACACCAATATCCGAGAGCGCAAGCTCCCAAAACAAACGTAAAATGGAATTGTATTGAACGTATGTATGAATACAAGATATAAAAAGGGGCAGTAAATAATAACTGCTCCCGTTACCAACCACACCTAATTATGCCATAACTAATTAAGGCAAGTGGATGCCGTAGCTAATTAAGGCAAGTGGATGTGCTGGTGTAGGTGCTGATGAAGTGCTAATTCAGCACATAGTCAGCACCTATATGCTGCATGCTGTCAATGCTGTTAAGCAGCAAGATGGTGATCTCGATATCATATATCTCGACACTCCTCCTTGATGAGAGATCGCCATCTCCATGCTCAACCTCCTCCTCCTGGAGATAAGATCTGAATCTTGGTCAAGATTGTCACTTAATCAGAGTCATCTGAAAAGCTCAAAAACCAAGTTTGCATGAAGAGATCAGCTCTATTCTCTCTGATAGATAAATAGACCTGCTGATCAACCACTGTATCAGGAACAATAAGTCGATAGAGTTTGTCTTTGATATCCATAATTGTTTTGACAAGAGGAACATGAAAATTATTTCCATGCATAGCCTCAATATAGGCAATAGAAGCATCAGATATGATTACTTCGTTAAGACTTATGGACTCAACAACCGTAAATGCAGCTACTTCAACAATACTAGGTCGAAATTCTCCATGAAAACAGGGTAAAAATTATGAGCACCTATTATATTTTATATTATTAACCATGGGCGATTTTCTAGTGTTTGCATCACATTGAACATCACACCCCCATATCTTCCACACCAACTGTTTTTTATGGTGGTCTAGTACTAGCTGTTATGGTGGCTTTTCCATAAATATCTTGATATTTCCTTTGTGCATAAACAATGGGTTCTACAAACCTCTAGAGCTTAAAGAGACGGGTGCTGCAATTGGTGCTAGAAAATCTCTTTTTCCAAATCTCTTAGTCATTACAGAGGCCGTTGCTATGAAATATCTGCCATAAAATCTTGCTAAATCAGGTCTAGTTCAAAAATACCTATGTCAATTATGAACAATGGTTATAATGAAGAAGGTTATCCCCAATTATTTTATGCAATTTTTTAAACTTATTATTTTTGAAGATCATATATGGGCTAATCTATTTTTAAAATACCCATAAAAGAATCATGACATGGGCAATTATCTCTTCTGGCAAGATAAAAAAGAATTACACATGGGCGATTGCACATCCCAAAAATGCAAAACTCATCCTACTAATCTCTCAAATCTTAATCCAAGAATTAGAAATAAAATAGCCCATTTGCAATTAATCGTCCTTAATTTTTACCCTGCATGAAAATCAAGCCTTAGTACCTTTGCTTGACCTTGATCAAGTGTTGCTAGAAGTAAAGAGTCAACTGCTCCTCCTTGCTTTGGAATCATGATCATATATGATGCATATTCAACTCCTTCACAATCAAGTGAATTAAGATCTCCTCCTTGATCTGGAAACAGAAAAGAGTTGAGTGCCATAACAGGTG
Source organism: Isoetes taiwanensis (assembly GCA_021234155.1). Classification (NCBI taxonomy): domain Eukaryota; kingdom Viridiplantae; phylum Streptophyta; class Lycopodiopsida; order Isoetales; family Isoetaceae; genus Isoetes; species Isoetes taiwanensis. Next base: position 17,566,351 of record JAJEKV010000027.1, on the reverse strand, counting down.
CTGGAAGTGTTGGAAGTGCTGTAAGTGCTGGAAGTTTCTGTAATCCGAACAGAAAAATCAGTTGATCAGGTGTTAGAACCTGAGTGCCTCCTTGCATAAATGCCACCAAAGTATCAGAAATGAATGCCACTTGATGAAGTGTTGCTACATTAATGGGGAGGTGAAGGCCACATCAAGATATTCTAGCTCAATGGCTGAGGTATCTATTAATCCTTGCTTGGAAGGTGCTGGAATATCAAAAATTGGCATCCATTTATTGGGTGCTACTGCATCGTCTGATATCCAAAAAGTAGATGGATCTAAATCCACTACTTCATGCTTAATAAGAAGAGATAATTTGCTGCCAATGTGCTTCTCCTCCTCATCATGCTCATCCCCATTTAGGGTAGTTTGAGTCTTTGAATGCCCTGCTGCAAAGAGAGTGGCATGATCATCTTTACCTGCATCTTGCCTCATCATGATCTCCTTCTTAATAGAAGTGATTGCTTGATGGAAGCCCATATCTTTGTCTTGCATGAAGCTGCTGCACAAAGAATCAAATGCATTAGATAATGACCTGAGGAAGAAAAATAGTTGCATCGATTGTGAGGTCTGATGCTCTTCTCCAAGAGCTTCAATCTGCTGGAAGGTGTGCTTATGTGATCCGAGAACTCGTCAAAACTTTCAGCAGTCTCGTCCCAGCACATATCCATTACATCTGCATACAAATGCCCAATCTTATGGGTCTTTTGGTCATGCTTCTCAATGAGAGCATGCCACAAATCGTGGCTATTCTCTTGTTGGAACTCATCAAGGATAGAGTCAGCTAAAGAGAGCCCAATATATGCCATTGCCTTGTCATCTCGGCGCTGCCAAGCATGCAAATCAGCAATATTTTTGGCATCCGGTGCCGGTTCTTGGCCATTGACAATTCCCCAAACTCCTTCATCCTTGAGAATGAAGATCATTACCTTTTCCATTCTTTGGAAACACAATCGCGATCAAAGATTTGAATCGCATGACCGCCCGAGGGAAGATATCTGATTTGTAGCTTGCATCCTTCTCCATTGCTGTGTTGATCTTGAATCAATCTCAGTACACCTAGTGCTCTGATACCATGTCAAGGTTGCACCAAGAAAGGGAGAGAAGGGGATGCACACCAATATCCGAGAGCACAAGCTCCCAAAACAAAGGCAAAATGGAATTGTATTGAATGTATGTATGAATACAAGATATAAAAGGGGGCAGTAAATAATAACTGCTCCCGTTACCAACCACACCTAATTATGCCATAACTAATTAAGGCAAGTGGATGCCGTAGCTAATTAAGGCAAGTGGATGTGCTGGTGTAGGTGCTGATGAAGTGCTGATTCAGCACATAGTCAGCACCTATGTGCTGCGTGCTGTCAGTGCTGTCAAACAGCAAGATGGTGATCTCGATATCATATATCTCGACAGGGCACGCGCACTTGACCATGGTGAGGTATGGGTGATCATGCGCGATGATGGGATCATGAGATGTTCCCTAGCTTAAACCCTCAGGGGCATGAGGCACTGTGGGTGTACTCGAGGAGATCGTGTGTATAAGGTAGCACCCGATCATGGACAATGATAGGATTATCTTAAATGGTCCTTAAGCTCAAATCCTTACGAGGGCCATGATCGAGTGTAAGGTAGTAGGGTAACCTTGAGCTATTAGTTCGGCTCAAGGAGGTAATCAGGGGGGTGGTCCCTTAAAACCACAAACTTATTAACTAAACTAACGTAATGTGCTACTTGTGCAGGCCAATGAAAGGGAGCATAGACGAGGGGGCACATTATGAGAAGATGGGAGTCATAATTTTAGACTTAAATTATGGACCTAATAACTATTGTGATAATGTTTTGAATTTACTATGATGAGTAACCCTTGTGAAGGCTATATAATTTTGTATAGGTACAAATATAGCCTATGATACGTATTAAGTACTTAGTAGGAAGTTGATCATTTCATTAAAGTCAAAAGTTATATGTTCATGTGTGTTCTTGCCGGATTATGGTAGGTTAAGTCATCTTAAGCGTATCTTTGAGGACATCATTATCTAAGGGGAGGGGGAGAATGTGACATTCAGATAAATATCGCCATAAATACATTATATTTTTAGGTTAAATCACTATACAAATCTATCACCATAGCCTTGTATACCATAGATTAGTGGCAATAGGGGGCATGACTAAGTTATTCATATAACTTACCCAACCTTAGGTTAAGACCATTTCCACATGGCCATAACCTATTGGACACCTGCCACATGGAAGCACCCTATTGGAGCCACGTGGCAGATGACATCAACCCTCACCTATAAATGGCCAAATCCTAAACCTAGGCCATTTTTCTGGCTCCAACCGTCTGGGAACCCTATTCGCGCTCGAAACTCCGTTTCGAGAACCGTCTGTTGTGGCACAGCATTCCCAGAGCGTGTGCACATCAGTAGGAGTGGGAGCTGCTTCGACCACCTTGAAGGCCATGGAGACGCCGGGAGTAGGAGGGAGTTCCTCAGGAGCAGGTATTTGGGTTAGAGTTCTTAGTAGATCATCTGGAAGTTAGAACTCCAGATGAGGTAGCATTTCGTATCTCTAGTAGAGCCTTCCTAGAACACTTTTAGTCTAGATCTTGAATCCTAATCAATGAACCCTAACTGTAAGTTAGATGTATATGATTAGGTTAGATGTTATTCTCATTATTATCATGTTATGTGGATATGTGATGAAGTTAGATGTATATGATTAGGTTAGGTGTGATTCTCATTATTATCATGTTATGTGGATATGTGATGTTGGTTGATCATGTTTGCTCCTCTTATATGGGGAAGGGGGGTAGAGACCTAGTAGCCATTACTTAGTTGATGCTCCTAGTTTAGACCCCCTTAGTTCCTATTATATGCGGCCTGTGTATAGAAACCCACTGGGCTACGGGGGCTATGATGTGACTTAGCATCATATAACGGGGTAGAGGCAAAGTGAAGAGAGGTCTCTGTTGAGCGCGCTACTGGGGACCCATAGCGGGCTAGGCCTATAGCCGGTCACTTCGAGTGGGCCGGGTATGGGTCAATGGTGTCGCCCTGCCTCTCAAAAGTTGCAGGTGTCGCCCTGGCTCTTGTTTTGGGAGGTTCAGTCGGGTAAGAATCGTGTGTCACCACGATTCTCTAGCCGCCCATGGAACCTCTAGATCCCGAGAAGGGGAGATGCAACCCTTCCTGCCTCATCAGACCGGGGAGATGCAACCCGGAGTAGTCTCGATGGGTGATGCCACGAGATTGCATATCCGGCAGGCTATAGTCACGCCAGAGCCCGATTTAGCCCATTTGCAAAGTATGCACAGGAGGGGCGGATAGAGTGGTCAACCCTAGCCATTGTCTATAGTCAGCCCCGCCATTGTTATGCCTCGGTCTGCTCTATCTTGTGGCCTAGCCGCCAGTGTACCTCCCCATGAGTCCGAGCCTTGGGTAGGAGCTCTCATGTTTTATGGCATATGTTTATCTCTATTGTATCTATGGATGTATGGATGCAATATCCTTCGATGTTGGAAGTCCTATGTGGAAAAAGATTGTGTATCTCTTGAAAAAAGTAGTCTGTATTGGCAATGTAGTTGAGCAGCTCCTAAAGTTTCACAAAATGCTGGAGTGACAAACCTCTGACTACCACCACTAAGAATAGTCTTTTGTATCGAGTTTGGAGGAGAAGAAGTGAATTGCAATGTGGAGGAAGTTTACATTCGGCTACAAAAGTTGTAGGAGGGAGAATATTGGGAGAACGTTTGTTGGTGGAGGAGGAGTAAATTGAAGAAGAGGAGGAAGTCTGAGTGCGTTTCTTGTAGGGAATTGGGTAATTGCACTGGAGGTGGAAGTCGTATTACATGAGCGAAAGGGAAAGGAGTCAGTTGTACTGATAGAGGAAGCCTAACCATGCACACAAGGGGACTAATGATTTACAAGTCATAGTCAGACATAAAAGAGTCAGCATCAGCACGAAAACTACTGATGGATATAAATGAGGTGGAGAAGGAGTAGACTTGATGTCTGATGGCAAGGAAGGTGGAGGTGGAGAAAATACCACAGGTGGAGGGAGGAGACAAGGTGGCAGAGATGGAGATGGCAAAGCCATCCTCTTTCCTCAGAGGATGTTTAAAGGAGACAGGTGGTCACAATAGAAATGTATATAGTGGGGTAGAAATATATACCAACTAATAAATTTATACGAGAGATAGGGAAAGCGAAAGAATCTACAGTGTACAATTACCTATAGAAAGAAAATACACAAAAGCACAAGAAAAAAAAGTTAGTAAAGGCCGATTTTCATGCACCTATTTGATTACACGCGAGTTGCTGGTGAGGGTGCTCATGCTCCGTCTTATATAGATGCTCTATTTTGTGATTCCAACTTGTTATATACACATGTATATGGACATGGCCAGGTAAGCATCCAACCTAGTTTTTGTTTTTTGGAATTTGCTTTTCTGTTTGTGTTTCTAGTCTCTACTTATACCTAGCTTAGCAGCTGGACGATATAAATGTATACTATTGCGGAGTTCAGTAAGCACATAAACATGCCACCTTGGACCAGACGGTAGAAATTAACACCGTATGAACTTAAATGGTTTTAATTTATATTGTGTGAGTGGATAAATTTATATCACCTGAGCTCAAGCTGTTTAAAAATAAACCAGGAGAGAACTCGAGGGGTTAAAATTTATATCACTCGGGAGCTCAAGTGATATAAATTTATAACACTTGCATTCTCTCCCAGCATAAGTGCTGACATGCGGTATAAATTTATATAGCACTAGAGTTAACCAGTGTAAATTTTAGCTATCTTAGCTCTCGGTTGACATAGATTCACACCGTCCATGTGTTAATTAGTGAAAAGTACAAAATATATTGCAAATTTTACAGTTTATTAGTTGTTTTGGACTGTAAAATTTAGTCAAAGGTCCATGTTTCTTGACAAACAAGCTTTAAAAATTTTGTAAGGGACTTGCCGGTATCTTTTTGTAGCTCAAAGATCGCAATGAAAAGCAATGGACAACAGTCTGTTGTAGAGATTCTGAGTATAACATTCTGGACATGATCACTGCATAGGGGTGCAAGAAGTAGTAGCCCCACTGAGGCTGGAAGGACTAAAACCCGCAAGAACAATTATTTTCCAGCTAGAGAGATGTTTAGAGTCTCGAAAATTGATAATGGAAATAAAATTGTAATGAAGACCATCAATAACGACAAGGAACCTGACTTCCTCCTCAACATCACAATGATGTGTGTGTCTCAGTGCACCAAAACCTGTACAATTACTGAGAGTTTAAAAGAAGGACATGTAAGTCTGGGAACTAAAATATCTTGTTCTTTTGCAGGACATTGTTAAACGTATTGTCATCAGTAATTCTTTGTGAAGACGAGAAGATGGTGAAGGGTCTTTGGTACCCTTTGAAAAAGAATGCCTATGAACTAAAGAGAAACCTGATGATGAGGTAGAAGATGTCGGAGTAGTGGTTCAACCAATTTCAAAGAAAAGCTTACAGGTCGAGTGCTATCTTGACGCATGTCAATAAGGCCAAGCTTCTAAAGCAGACAATCTCATTATCCATCGGCACAATCAAGAAGCCACCAAAAAATGAGGATGGTATGAGAGTCTTGCAAGTTAAAAGGTTGTATCTGGCACATGTGGCGATAGTTAAACAGAGAATGTGCAAAACTCTTCGTGCCCATGTGTTGCTCCTGTGGTCATGGTCGACAGAAAGCAAGCTATTTTCTTAGGAAACTATAGAAAAGCCAGTATTGTGGACTACACTTACTTTTTTCTTGGGTGACCCGCGTAGCTACAAGGCCAGGAAATAATTATCAAAAGAGAAAAGTCGAAATGAAGTGTGGAAAAATGTGGAAGCACATATTTATGTAGGGCTTACAGACAAGGAAGCCAAGGCCATTGCTATGAGTTACACAATATGGACAATGACTTTAGGCTTAAGATGAGCTTGATAGACAAAATTCGCTTCATGCATAGGGAGTACATCCACTTTAAAAACCTGCATAGCAAAAGCTTTTAAGAAGCTAAAAAACATGCTTCAGCAATCTCGTGAACCATGTATGACAGAATGTTCATCCCTCATCACATGTTAAACAAAACAATAGAAGGGTGGAACAGAGAGGATGCTTCCCCTTGCCAATTTTCAGGACGAGATGGGCTGACCTCCTTTCAGAATCATGCGAGGTAGACATGGTTGATTTTGGCTCTATTGGTATGGAGCTGGAACATAATATTTAGGGCACATGAACCTTTTGTCTTGGAATGAGAGGGGAGTGGTTTCTTCCCCAAGTAAAAGGAGCTGGTTATTTCTTTACCATAAATATCATTGAGATGATGTACATAAAGTAGCTAATGTGTTTGGACGTGACTATAGTGTGTCTATTGCTGATGCATCTAAGGCTGGTGTGCTTACTGCATGCAAGTGCTCTGCCCTGTGGCTATTGTTCTGCATTGCATAAAGCGCTTTCCAGCCTGCCATCATCTGTAATCAGATGGATGTGTCCCAATACAATTTAGAAGGAAACTCCACTCCCAAATATTTGTAGATGGGCATCACCTCCATGGAATAAATTACTACTCCTATATTTTAGTGTAGCCAAAGTAGGTTTAGCTAAACTACCTTCAAATTGGGGCTAGAAGTTTCTAACATTTGGCTATACGAAATGATTTTTCTCCATCACAGTTTCTTGCTTTTGGCTAAACTTTCACAAAATGGAGAGGCAAATATTAGCCATCTCGATAGAAAAATAAAAAATTACCGAGAGAATAACCCAAAAGTATGTCATTGTTACACACGACACTATTTTCTGTACCCTTTGCCATTTTCCCTACCTTGTTTTTACTTTTTTGCCTTATTTTCCTTACACGTTTCCTTTTTCATTTGTTCTTTTTTTTTCTTTGTTCCACACCCCTCCCCCGAGGCCTTGCTTCCCTTCCCTTTTTCCTTTCCCTTTACTTGATGGACTTTTTCTTTCCTTTTTCCTCCTTTTTCTCTTCCCTCCGTGGCCTTTTTCCCTTTCCTTACGCCTTTCCCCCTTTCTTTCCCTTTCTCTTTTCCTATGCCATATTTTTCTCACATTTTCCCTTCCCTTTCCCCCTCTTTCTCAATTCCCTCTCCCTTTCTCTTTACCTTTTCCCAAGCTACTTTGTCCTTCCCTTTTCTCTTTTCCTCACCCTTTCCCTCTTCCCCTTTTTCCCATGCCCTTTTTCCCTTTCTCTTTTTCTCTTTTTCTGTGCCTTTTTTTTTTTTTTTTTTCCATCCTCATCTCTTTTCCTTTCCCCTTCCTTCTTCCATTTCCCTTCCCCCCTTCCCCCTTTCTCTTTCCTCTTTCCTCACCTTTTCCCTCTAACCTTTTTCCCTTCATTACTTCGATGCCCTTTTTGCCTATTTTTTCTCTTTCTTCACCCTTTCTCCCTTTTCCTTTTTCTCGTGTCCTTTTCCCCTCTCTTTTTTCCCTTTCCTTGTGCCGTTTTTCCATGTTCCCTATTCTCCTTTGCGCCTCCCTTTTTCTTTTTCGTTTCCCTTTTCCTTTTTCCATGCACTTTGCCCGTCTCCTTCTTCCCACCATTTTCCCATTTCTCTTTTTCTCTTACCCTTTTCTCCTTCCCCACCATTTTCTTCTTCCCTTTTTCTCAGTGCTCTTTTTCCTGTCCCTTACATGAGGACCCGCGCATCTGTTGCCTCTGCCTATCTAGTCAACTGCTGCTCGAGAATGCCAGCTAGCAGCTTTGCAAACATGAACTAACCATGATTGTCTAGTAGTTAGCGGGACAATGTGGATCTCCTGCCTTGTAAATGGGAGCAACCCTGCTTGTGGTCCATTGTCGGGGAAAACCTTCTTGCAGCGTCCTGTTGAATAGGGTAGTGAGGACTAGTACTATAGGCTGACTCGCACACTTAACCATGATTTCATTACTTTGAAATTATTCCATCGTTTTGAAATGTATAAATAGTAACAATCCCAATTTCAACACATGTGGAATTGCATATAAATACTTTTTATTACCAACCTTAATTCTAACAGGTCATAACCTACAAGTGAACACTTAGTTAATTACAAGCCTATATTCCACATAGTGATTACATGTAACTCAAAATATTTGTACTCATTATAAGCAATTCATAAGATTTGTACTCAAAAGTAACGGAAATAATCACTCAGGAGTTCTATTATCCTTCTCTAAATTAACTCTCGTACATTATTTTCCTTCTTCGACTATCTTGTCCAATGACAATAGAACTTTATTCTTCACAGAGAGTGGAAGCTTCGTGTTCCTCTTTCTCGGATAAGACTTGCCCTTTCGGGGGTTCCATGAGATCAACACGGAACTTATTTCCACCCATTGGGGGCAGATCACCTGCATCATACCTCCACTGCTTATTGTTTTTTTTTTTTTTTTTTTTTTGAGGGTAAGAGTGCAATTTATTAATTTAGAAAATGAGTACAGTGGGTCCCCTCATCGGGACAGATAGAGAAATATAATCCAAAGGGAAGAATACCCAAAACTCAACAATTGAAGGTGTACTAGTGGCCCAGCCAGTTCTTCTTCCCCACTAATGTAGGTAGTATAGGGCGAAGCACCTTCTTCACCACAAGAGCGAGTACTATAGATAAGGCTGTACACTTCCACCCGTCATTTGCAGCTTGGGGTTTTTTTGTTCTAGACAAGAGTTTACCTTCTTCATTGATGGTTGCCTTCATCCTTGTCAACCCAATTACACTTGAAGTATGTGTAAAAACCTTCAAGCCTGCCAATTCTGTCAAGTTCTTTGTTATAGTTCCTACCCATCTTCCTATGATGGGCTAGCGCCATTAAGGCCACTTCCATATTGAAGAGGCTTTTAATTTTATCAATGCTAACATCTTGCCCCCCGTAAGCAACCTGACACCGATGCTTCCAGACCACCCAAAGGGCAATTGATACCAGTGAAGTAGTAATTTGGCAGCTCCCATATGAAATTATAATACCTGGCCAGTTGAGTTGGTGTAAGTCAAGTCCTAGAATAGGAGTAGCCCACCTCCAGAAATCAAAAATCATGGGGCAAAAGAACACGTGTGCAGTAGATTCGCTGACTTGGCAACCTAGAGGGCACAGGTCACACGCTGATATATCTCTTAGGAAGAGCTTAGAATTGGAGGAGAGACCACCTTGAAGGGCTGTCCACTGCAAGAACTGGATTCTTCGGGAACACATGGACTTCCAGGAGTTGGCAAGGAGTTGAATAGTAGCTGGTCTATTGACCCCTAGAATGAGCTCGACTTTAAGAGGAACTTCTCCACGAAGCGCTTGATATACATTAGCTATCTTGTAAGAAGGGGATTCCACACATTCCCAACTTTCTTCAGGACCCTCCAGCCCTGAGAGACTAGAGATATTAGCTTGGGATTTCCCTCAGGATCTTCCTATCACCCTCGCCAGCGTTTGGGACCAACCCTTTTAGTTTGGACCAAGAGATCCATCTACCATTCTCCCAAAGGTGAGATAGCCTAGAGATCCCGTGAACTTTCCACTTACTAAAGATCCGGGGGTGTACTAGTGCAAGAGGAATATTCCTTGATCCTCAAACCCTAATATTCCAAAAAAGATTGATCTTACCCAGGGTAATAAAGAGTGGCTAAAATTCGCCAAATGGCAATTTTTTAGACCTTTAGTCAAATTTCATGGCTAAAGTTTATAAAGGCAATTTTTTTAGAAAAAGCATAATTTAGCCACTCCAAAAGGGGGTAAATTCTAAACGCTTAGAGTTTAGCTAGGATTGTTTGCTGCATGGTGTACTGAATCGCCTTCTCTAAAGTTGATTAGGAGAACCCTGATCAATTCAAATAGCCATGCCAATTCTATTCAGGGACCTCTTTCATTTAGGAATTGCCATTAGCTACCTCAATCATATTTTGAATTTGTATCTATAAGTTGTTTAGGTTAAATGCTATGAAGAATGTTACATGATGTGCATTTTAAGCTTTAAATAGTAGTGATCTCTTCTTGCAATTATTGACCCTAAAGGGCTTTATCACCAAATTCACCATTTAGATGCATTTGACCCCAACGTAAACATGCATATTCCTTCAAACGATATTGTTTGTTCCTTATGAATTGTACTTTGAACAACTTTGTTATCGTTTTGTAAAAGAAGCATATTGAATCAATGACATTCATGTACTAATCAGTGCTCAAAGTTTGAAGTTAAATAGTTGCACTTTAGCTGGGGACCAAGAAAAATTCGCCAACATCAGAATTTCATGTCATATAAATTTTACATTTTAGCCAAGTGGGAAGATAATTAAAGGGCTTTATTTTATCAAATTTCGCCAAGAAAAAAATCTAAGAACTTTTGTTTTTCATAGGTTTAGCCAACCTTAATTTGAATAGAAAAACATTTAGGGCCGTTAAAATTTACCCTGGATCTTACCAACATGTGGAGGTAGCTCAGCTGCACCTTCGCCCATGCCTGGAGTATTCTTCTCATAACAGGAGAGGTACCTGGGGCCATCTTAAAGTCTCTAAAGGCAGCCCCCCAATCATCCCTTGGGAGGGAAGGCTTGCTTTTGAGTTTACATCGTTGAAACCAATATTTGACAAATACCAGGGCAGGGGAAGTGTCGCCTTGCAATACTCTCCATACGTATCTAGCTGCTAATGCCTGAGCTTGAGAGAAGGGATCTTTGCAACCAAGACCACCTTCTTTCTTATCTCTATATAATTCAGACCAACCAACCTTGGCCATACCTCCCCAGATGAATTTCTTGATTATGACCTGGATCTGGTTGTACACAAATTTCTGTGCCACTATTACAGACGAGAAGAAAATGTGAGAGGCAGCAAGGACATCATTGGCCACCGTTACACGCCCTGACATAACAAGACCTTTGGCTGACCAGAGGGCAACTTTCTTCCGAAGACGATCCAATAGAGGCGACCAGAGTCCTTTGATATTATCAGATAAGGAAAGTGGAAGGCCCAGGAGAGTAATTGTTTCACCTGCTTTCACCACCGAGAACCCTAACATACTGGCTCGAGGATCAGGCACAGTTTCCAGTGCCCATAGAGTGGAACATTTGTTAGGGTTAAGACCAATCCCAGATATGATCTCAAAAGCCAGAAGAACGTCCCGAAATGCCTGAAAGCTACCATCATCAAATCTGAGAAACATGAAGGTATCGTCAGCATATTGCATAATTGTGAGCTCGTCAGCACCACCAGGTAGAGAGAGACCACTCATTGAACCCTCTGAAATTTTGAGTCTTACCATCCTAGTAAGTAGATTCGCCATGATGCATCAAAGGGGCCAAAGGGCACCCTTGCCTGATACCTTTTCGGAGATCAAAGAGGCCAGATGGTTCACCATTAACAAGCATCGATGCTGATGCTAATTTGTTCATGCCCATAGAAATATCAACAAACTGTCTATGAAAACCCATATGAGCCATCACCTCTTGCAGACCCTCCCATCTAAGAGAGTCATATGCCTTCCTGAAATCCATCTTTATCAACACACAGTTCTGTCTTGATACCCTACACCAATGTAACCCTTCCCTTGCAGCCAAATAATTATCCAGAATGTTTCTTCCAGGGAGAAAGGTTGATTGTTCTCCGCCAATAATCCTATTTAGAATAGGTTTCAGACGGTTCGCCAGAACTTTTATGGTGACCTTATATAAGACATTGGTCAAAGCAATAGGTCTCCACTCACTGATAACCTGAGGTCTTGACACTGTAGGCACGAGAGTGATGAATCCATCCGCCAAGGAAGGATGTAAAAATTGGGAGTTCCATGCACCTCTAATAGCCCTGAGGAAGTCCTGCCCCAAGAATTCCTAAAACTCCCTGAAAAACTCCGGGGGAAATCCGTCTGGACCAGGATTTTCCAGTTGCCAAGGACAAAGAGTTCTATAAACTTCTTCATCCCCTAATTGTTGAAGTAAGGATTGATTGTCAGCTTCCGAAACCAAGTACGCTCAATCAACCTTTGGCAGCCATCTAGCAATTTCAGATCTGTAAGTGGATGGAAGCGGCTCCTCTTTAAATTGGTCCTGGAAGTTTCCCCTAATGAAGTGCTTGATTTCATCTTGATCTGTCAAGAGAGCCTGATTTTGATCTTTGATAGAAGTAATGCTATTTTCTGCTAATCTAGCCCCAGCCAGTCTAAAAAAACACTTAGAATTCTCATGATCAAGTTCAGCATACCATTTAGTTTTGGAGTGTATAGCTGCACCCCTTGCTTCCTCCTCTTCTATAGCTTTAGCTTTGCCTTCGAGCTCCTCCTCCAAAGCATGTTTGTCTCGATTGTAGGGGTCGCTAAAAAGTTCCTGCTTCACAATCCGGAGACTATTATAGACAAGTTCCTTTTCCTTTTTAAAGATCAGAGCCCTATTTCTTCCCCATTTCTTAATCCAAACTTTCATGAGGTTGAGCTTATGGGCCCATGCCTTCATGGAGGGGGAGTTGTCCTCATTTTCCAGTGAGCCAAGAAAAGCCTTAAAAGGGCTACAGAACACTTCTTTGGTTAACCATGAGACGTTGAACTTGAAAGGAATATTACCTAATTTCCTGGCAGAGGGGATATCTTCATGTGTAAGCCTCTGCGGAACATGATCCGAATGAGTGAATGCAAGATCTCCTTCAACATAAGACTTGTCCATAAATCCAGCAGATTTGTTGGCCAGGTAGAATCTATCAAGCAAACAATATACTCTATCCTGACCCTTCTGTTTGTTAGACCAGGAAAATGTAGCATTGGAGGGAGGAACCAAAGAAAAGCCTGCACTGTTGATTAGAGAAATCTAGGCACGCTCTTTCTCTTCCTGCAGATTCCTATGCAAACCCACTTTTTGATCCCACATGTCAGTCATATTCAGGTCGCCCCCAAATATCCAGTTATCAACCACATTCTCGTGCTGGAATATCCAACTCTCAATATTATTCCACATTATTGCCTTCTCAGCAGGTTTATTGGAGGCGTAAACATTAATAAGCCCCCACTGACAGTTATTGTTTTCAAATATAACTGACTGCCATCTGCCCTCCAGTCCTGAGAAATGGCTTTTCTGTGCCTGTCCTTTCCAAATAATACAAGTACCTCCCTTAGTTCCCTGAGCTGCACAACTAAAAGAGCAATAGCCATTACCCACCCAACTGCCAAGAGATCTTGCCTCAAAGTCAGGGAGCCTATGTTCCTGTAGCATGACAATGTCCGCCTTTATTGATCTAATTGTCGCTAAGACTCTAGCACGTTTGAGTGCTCCTTGCGCATAAGTCAAATTTTACAACACGCGGATAGGCCTCTCCATTTAAAAAATTTCAACGGCCGAGATGCTCTGCACAAACTATCTTTTTTTGCTTTTATTACTATATATAGATTATTATGGCTTTCTCTTTTTAACCCAAAACCTAATCTACAAAGGAGCACTATGTCCAATAACGTCTTCATGAGCATAACCCTCTATGAACTCTTTCCAGTCAGGGATTTCTTGTATCAATGAACCAATTAGAAGAGGTGAAGAACACTGCTTAAATATCTTCAAAAGTCTCGGATAGGTGTGACATTATTTCTTTGCAGTTTGATCCTGTAATGCTCAAACATTGCATCATTGTCTTCATGAGTATGGCCAGGCATCAAATAACCAACATAGACCATTTCAAACACTCTAACCCATGTAAGATACAACAAATATGCAAATAAGTATCTATTCTTATTCTAGCCAGCACAGTTGCAAGTTGCATGAGCAGCTTCTTAGGTATTCGCTCCTCCAGTATTAGGTTCATATGAATTGCAGGCGCTGACCTATTCATTCTTCCTATGGCCAAATCCTCTAGTTTCATGGGAGCAGTATTGTGCAAAGCCTTGAAGAGATGTTGCAACGACCGAGAAGAATGCACATCTCCATTAAAACCATGCTCCAAACTGCGCAAAGCTTTTATAATGCCACCAATATTGAAGTTTAGGCCATCACTTCATAACTCTAATGTGAAATGACATGAGGCACTGCTCTCTAGCCATGAGTTATGAATCTAGCTAATTATCTAGAACTAGTAGTAGTGCGCAGCGTTGCTGGGCATATGTTGGAAGTCTGTAAATGTTTTGACCGCAATGAGAAAAGCGTGCAGTAGCCATTTATTATAACAAAAATATTCGAAGATAGTAACAATGTCAAGCGTTGTTGGGGATTATTTGGGAATCTATAAAGTTATAAGAACAATGAAAAGAGAGTGCAGTATTAACTCTGCAGTTAAATTTTTATTGTTGACATCTTGAAAATTACACATCAATTTGAAGAGATACTACATTATTACTCATAAGAGATCCCGTGTTTTGCTTTGGTGGGTATATGTTAAGTTAATGAGCTATTTCATCCCGTAGAATCTCTTTGTAGACTACATTTGGAGTGAACCTCCTATTGTTTTTGAGCAATGTTCCTTTTCTTAAGGTGTCTTGAATATATACCTTCACTTCCTGTTGTGTGGTGCACCTTGAAAATGCGATATAGAGCAGCTGGCTTGCCAACAGAGGTCATGGATTGGCCTTATGATTTGTTTATGGTCATCGAGAATATGAGTCGCACGGGGAACTGCCTTCGTTTGAAGGGGAGCTAATGACTTCAGGGTTATCCTTAGTATATAGGTGCCTGTGATTATCTTTGCATCTACGATTCTTGGGTGCGCTTTGATTACACGAAGGCGGGTGCCATTGCAGAGACTGACCTTCGGGTTCATGTTTCTACGTAGGATGATAATGGCACCATACTTAATATGTAGCTTATGCGATGGCATGCCAGAAGGGGTCAGGTGGTTGATGTACTCCTAGTTTATGTAACCAATGATCTCTTGCGAGCTGCACAAGGAATATTTATGTTAGCCATTTCAATATATTATGAGTAATAGTAAATAGACATCAAACACCTACGTCTCGCGCTAAACGTGACAAGCTAACTGAAAGGATTAAAAAGAGGCAAGTGTGAGGGCAATGGCTAATGATTCGCGCGAAGCGCGAGTTGGAGGGCATTCCCCTCTGTTTTAAATTGTTAGAAGCATCAAATCTGGACTTCTCATGCTTAGTGCGAGCTTAACATAGTTTAATGAATTCCACGTAATTTTTGAAATGTACGTAACACTTCTCGTGCTAAGCGCGAGAAGAAAAGCTTAAAGACTTATTATGTATCACATCTAGTCTTCAGTCTTCGCCCCAAAGTTACACATACCTCAGTGAAACATAGAATGCATTAGACTTTGCTAAGCTCACACTAAGTGCGAATTCAAGGTTACTTACTATGGGGGGTCCTTCGACTCGTGTTACGTGCGAATTATAAGACAGTGTCCTCACTGACCTATAACTACTACTAATTCTAATACAGTGCTACACTTGGGTGGAACCTATGTAGGACATGATATATGCAACTGACATAGTATCATATATGCTTCTTTCACCGGATAATCATAAGTTACACAATCCTAAACTATAATCCTAGAACAACAAAGCAGCAGAGAACTTTACAAAACAAAAGAGGGAGATCCCAAGATCTGCATCTCCCTCTTTTGTTTAGTAAAGTTATCTACAGTTATGCTATTTTAGGAATGTAGTTTACGTTTTGTGATTTAAAATCTAAACATAACAGCTAAGAGTGCAGCTTAGGTTTGTGCATAACATCCAAAAAAACAAGTCCAAAATCAATGCCTGACAGTAATTCAACCTAAGAAATACAGAGTCCTCATATTTTGAAAGATCATTGCAGAAACCTGAGCTAATATAAGGAAAACACTAGAAAGAAAAAGACATTACAAGCAAATTAGACTCAAAAAATATAAAATCACTAATCTATAGTAGTCATACGGTTGATTGCTCAGAAAATTCAGAGATTAGATTGTGAAACTGTATCACAAGCTCAGAATGTTAATGCGAAGCTCAAAATCTGTATCAGGAGCTGGGGGTCCCCAAATCACTTCAGGATTTCTGCAGGCAGGCTAGAAATCGACCTAAGAGTATGAAATTGGATGAATCGCGCGAGATTTCTGTCGGATAGGAAGATCACTCAAGAAAAAGCACTGAATAGGAAGGCGCTCGAAAAATATTGGTGCAAGAAGGAAAAGAGACGGTTCGATTTTGATTAATTTGGGTTCATTATGTTATTGTACAACCATTAATGGCAGACGTATGCCATTAAAAGAAAGTACGCTATTTAGATGTGGCCAGGTTTTCATGACTCATCTGGCATTTGATGGAATCAATATTTTTAGGATCAGGAAGCCAATATCCCAATCATGCCTCTTCCGATCTTGCCATCAAGAGATCAAGGATTTAGATGCCAAAGAATGGGATGTTTGCAAACCAGACCTGTTGTTTATGCTCTGGAGAATGTGTGCATGCATATTATAGCAATTAGTGGCTGCATCATTGAGTACACTGTACCCACCTGTCTGTATTCTGTGGTAGTATTTTTCATGTGGTAATTAACTAAATCTAATATAAACAGTAAATAGGTTTATACATAAATATGTATTAGACACTATTGTCACTTTTGCCTCGCGCTAGGTGCGAGCTGATAATATTATTTGCCTTTTTCCTTTATGCATGCAGTCAAACTCGTGCCGGGCACGAGATATATAATTTTATAACCTGAAATGTTCAGAAAATAGACTTTACTAAATCCTCTCAAAACATCCACTCTAGGAATGACTTATTGCATGATACCCATGCTCGACACAAGAAGGAAAAAAATATATAGCCAAGAAATAAAAAGAAATATTTGATTACAAAGAAATGTTATGGTTCTCTTCTTATATAGAAGAGAACCATCATTCTAGGGATAGGGACACCAGTTTTAGCGCCAACTCTCTTTTTGGACCCAAGCTTTCTTTGGCACAAACCTGCTATAGCACAAGCTTTCTTTGGCCCTTTCTCCCATAAAAGTCTTGTGTCTTCCTACATTCCTCATCGGCGTTTCCGCTGAGCTGAATCTTGTTGTTGTACGGAGTTCCCCCCCTCCCACCTCTTATTCTGATATATGGGTTATTTCGTTCAATGTTGGTCGATGGGCTTCTGCATTTTTCCCAGCGTAGCATGGTGCTTCTGGAGGGCACCAAGGGGAAGCCCCCCTGGTCGAGCCTATATTTTCTTATCTCCGCGTAGCTCCGTGGCTTCCAAAGATCCTCATGGATCATCTCTTCAATTTTCAACATTGTGCTCTTATATTTCTAGTCCAACTTTATAGCTCGCTGGCTCTTGGCCCGTGAATGGCTCCTAACACAGTTGACAGTCATATATGGTTAGGTCTTGGGCAGTTTGGAGCTCATTGATGTGCATGGGGATGCTTTTTATATGCCTCTAGTTTGGAGCTCTCTGATGTGCATAAGTTTGCTTTTTATACGAGCGGCCAAGAGGGATACATGGAGTGGTATCTTAGCGGGACGGATTTGAGTCACTGCTTGGATAGGTGGTGCGACCTGACCATTGCAGTTGTTGCAGTTCGGGAGCATTATAGTATAGTGACTTTCTGAATATTCTATGTGGGGCTTGAACTCATTGTACACAATTATCTTATATATCGGGTGGTCTAATCCAGGGCTGTATTTGTTGTTTTACTCATTTGGGGTTTATTATTTTGTTCCCCTCTTCACTCATTTTGGGATTCATCAGTTTGTTCCCCCATGGGTTATTGTACTCATTTTTTTAATTCACCTAGAATATTTGATTACAAAGAATTTATTTGATGCTCTAGTAGGGCTGGTAGTAGTGGTGCATGATCAAGAATTATTGTTCTTTGAACAAACTAATCCAAAAAATCATCATCAGCAAAAGGCAGTTCATTCTACCCTTCAGCATTCCATCATAGTAACTTTTAAGAGCCTCTAACAAATTTCTTTTGAGCTCAGCACTATGAAATGGCTCAAAATAAAACTGATGCCCACGGAAGAAGCTGCATGCAGCACTACATTAGCAATAAATGCATGGATCTGGGCATCTGATAAGCATGCCACTGGAGATATGGCATTCTAGAGAAATCTCTCTGCTTAGGGGCTGAAATCACATGATCGAACTTGTGAATCAACCTGTCAAAATCCCTAAATAAGGTTGATTTTGGGATAACTTTTAGAAGTGCCTTGTCTTGGACTTTGATCAGATCAGCTCCAAGCCTTGATATGGACGTGAGCACGATTAGTAGCATTGACCTCCATGAACCCTATTGTGTAACCCATTATGCAAAGAGTAACTGCACAAATAGCCTAGTATAAAATTAGGCGCCACGCCAAGCGCAAGTTTCTTTTTATGAAAACTTTTTAATTACTTATTATTGCATACACCACTATTCGTTCCTCATCTCTTCTTTTTTTTCAGATTTCTTATGAAGCTATTGCAGAAGAACACTGTAACAAAGAACCTCGAGTATAGAAGGATGATGTGGACAACATGGATGTGGAACAGAATAATGCAAATAGTAATGAGAAACCATCTGAAACAACTGCAGATAGCGCTAGAAAAACCAGTTCCTGCCAATGAGGATAGGAAAATAGTGGTTGTCAGATCAAGATGGAAGGATGAGAAAGTGAATTTGCATTATCAGTGCAGTAGAGGATTTGTTGGTGAAGGTGTGCTTATCCTATGGGATTCCATGTATTGCTACAATGGATAAGCTATTGGTGATGACTTTGTGGGGGTCTCCGTCTCATCAATACAACTTCAGAATTTTGGTGTTGAGCTGAAGGACAAACATTGTTATGCTTGCAATAATATTTTTTTTTTTTAGAGAATGAGATATTTTTTCCATTAATTAAAGATCAAAAAGTACATTTTGGGCAACATGTTGTTGCTGTAGGATTTATAAAAGATACTAAGCTTAATAGCTATTAAAACCAGAAATTATAGGCAAAACCAGTCTTAATAGTTTTAGCATAAAATGATTTTAAAAGTAGAATAAAAGGCAGCCTCAGCAAAATAATAGTGGACTTTCGATTCTTCTTTAACTGATCAGATCAGATGATGAACTGAACAAAACCTGTGTAGACACAATTGAGCCAAAATATGAGAGAATCAAGAAAATTATGATATGAGCTGGTTTCAGTGGTCAAGGTAGATGAAGTGGTCAGTGAATGCAGGCTGTAGAATATGGTTGGTATTACTGCCCCAATCCAAAGCCTCCAGAAGATCATTCACACAAGAGGTTGCCATGATAAGCAAGAGATTTCCATATGCATCTGCTTTGCCCCTGTGGTAATAATAGCATTCCCTGTAAATTCGAACTGGCTATCTGTCATCTGCATGTGGTTTATCTTCAGAAACCAGAATAAGGTATTCATTTGATAAGTGCTCTTACAGAACTCATAGGCCCATTGAATCTCCCTGACTGGAAAATCATGAAGCTTTGGGAACAATCTGTCTGGTATTTTGGATTTCCAATCAAAATCAACAAAAGCATTGACCTGTGCGTCAAAGTGATTCAGATTTCTCTCAGCCTCAAAGCAGTCAAAGCTTGTGTCCAGTACACGGTAGAACATCAGGTACTCTAGCATCAACATCAAAAGATAAATTAGTATGTGCCTGAGAACAATGTAAATTAAATAATTTATATTGACCACAAAATGAACCATCTGTTATCATAGCTGTTTTCTTCATTTTGAATCCTGTGAGCAGTTGCAGATGTTTGCAAATCATGCATAATATTGACCTTAATCCAACAAATAGAAATAACATGTCCCCCATGAATGCATCTGTTCTTGTGCTTCCATATGTTCCATAGAACAGTGAAAAATAAGGTATTAACAAACTTGTCACTATTCATCAAGAGATCAATCAAATTATTTGGCTTACTAATGGATAAAACATTTTGACACCATGTCCAAAGAGGTTCTAATTTGGGACAGTTGAAAATATGGACCACAGACTCAGTGCAATTACAGCCAAGAGGGCAGTTGTCAGAAATAGGATTAAGGCCATATTTCGATCTAGAAGGATTATAATGCTTGCAATGCTCTCTAGATTGGATAAGCTCTTGTTGGCCAGCAACCAAATGATATAAGAAACTTTTGGAGGGCAGTAGGATAACCAGGTGTTCTCGTGAACTCTTTAAACTTCCTCATCATTTAGGCTCCAATAGACTTTAGCTTTTGAAGGAGTGTTGTTGTAAGCTAACAATTTATAAATCATGGAAACTTTACAGATGTATTTCCCCTTACAAGACCAGTCGATATTAGAGTTCATAGTGTTCATGTTCAGGAAGAATAATTTGGCTTTTAGATGCTTGAAAAGGCTCATATCAGAAGAAGGTCCACCAATTTTCCTTTTGAGAGCAGTCCATGAGGTCCACCTGTCATCTATTCTAAGATCCCTAATTGAAGTAATTCTACACAGAGACCATTTTTTATAGATCTTGGGATGATTGATAGCAAGAGGGATGTCATTTTCTTTAGATAAGAAATGATTCCAGAATAAAGATGTAGTCAATTAAAACAGATCAGGTTAAAAGTGAGTCAGAAGTTTAGAAATTCTGTTCCAGGCTATAACCAAATTCCTCATGAGAGGGGAGATATTTTTAGCTAGATTGATACCAAAGAAAATAGAGGAGGGAAGTTGATGACTAATAGATGGATGCCCTGTAATTCTACAATTCTGAAACCAATATTTAATAAATACAGAGGCTAGGTTATCTTTATGAAAAATTGCCCTCCAAACATGTTTGCCAGCTAGAGCAATTCCTTGAAGAAACAAATTTTTGCATCCTAGACCACCATGAGACTTAGATCTTGTAATGTGATTCCAGCTAATCAAATGATTCTTTCCCCAAATGAAATTTCTAACTATTCTCTCAAGCTGAAGATAGATATTTTTTGGAGCAAGCAACGCACAGGAGAAGTAGATGTGAGAGCTTGCAATCACAGCATTTGCAATTATGGATCTGTCAGCAAGAGACAAGCAGTTACATAATTATTTAATTTCCTTTTGATTCGAGAAAGAATAGGAGACCAAAAACCCTTAATATTTGTGTCCAAAGATAATGGCATCCCCAACAAGTTGATAGCTTGAGATGTTTGATAGCACTTAATTCCAAGAATAGATTGCAGATTAGTTTCCCCCATGATAGAGCATTTGTCTAAATTCAGATTAATGCCAGAAGCAGCATCAAAGCAACTAATAATATTGAGATAAGTCCCAATGTTTTGAAGATCATTTTTTAGGAAACTGAATGAATCATCAGCATATTGGAAAAATATTCATATTGGAGGTATTATCAGGTAGAATTAAGCCCTTAATATTGCCAATTTGCTAATGACTCTAGTCAAAATTTCAGTAATAGCAATGAAAATGTAGGGAGCTAAGGGACAGCCTTGCCTCACTCCTCTGGCCAAAACCATTAATAAGAACAAAGGACTGAGATCTGGAATTAAGGCCAAGAATTAGCTGGATAATTTTATTTGAAAAGCCAATTTTCCTTAGAGAAAAATCAATGAATTCCCAATGCACAGAGTCAAATGCCTTTGAAAAATCAAGTTTGAGGAGAATACAATCCTGATTAGTGTGCTTGTTCAGATGGAGGCCTTCCATGGCAGCAATATAATTATCTAAAATGTATCTGTTTGGAAGAAATGCAGATTGGCAAGGACTAACTTTAATTCTATTTGCAATGATCTTAGCACAGACTTTGTAAGAAGAATTAGTTAAAGATATAGGTCTCCAATCCGAGAAATGTTTGGGATCATCAGTTTTGGGAATGAGAGATATCAATCCTGCAGAGATGGCAGGGTGAAGGTGATTTGAATTACAGAAACCATGTATCATATGCACAAAATCAAATTTGATAATGTCCCAAAAGGCAATGTAAAATTCAGGGGGAAAACCATCAGGACCCGGGCTCTTACCTTTATGAAAAGATTTGAGAGTGGCAAAGATCTCATCACAATTTGGGAGATTGCTCAGATTGTCATCCATGTAAAAATTCTGAGAAGGATTGGACATATGAGGCAAAGAGTCAACCATTTTGAAAAATTCATCAGCCTTAGAATTGGGCTTAGAATTACCTTGAAAATCTATTTTTGTGTCAGAGAATAAGGCTCTATATTTCCCATTAAAGAAAGAAGAGATGTCATCATAATTATCAATAATGGAATTACTATCATTCAGAACAGAGGAAATGCTAGATTTCAGGAGCCTATTTTTGGCAACTCGAAAGAAAAATTTAGAATTGCCATTATCCATATTGGAATGATATTTGAGCTTGCACCTAATGGCAGCATCTTTTGCTTCAGACTCCTCTATAATTTTGATGGCATTCTCGAGGTTGCCCTCCAGGAAGTGAAGATCAAGGTTCTTGGGATCATGTTGAAGCTGAATTCTGATTTGTTTAATTTCCTGAAGCAAAGATAGCTTTTATATATTTTTCTGAGCATGATTTGTTTTAGACCAGCCCTTGATCCAAGATTTTGCAGCTTTGATATTGGCATAAAGATCTCTCATGGAGTGATTATAATTGCTTTTAACCTTTGGAAGACTAGAGTAGAAATTCCTAAAGTCAGCACAGAATTTCTCAAATTTTAGGAGGGAGGTGTTAAACTTATAAGGAATTACCCTGCCTCTTTTGTGAAAATCAAGCCTAGTAGAGAGAAATTGTGGCTGATGATCCGAGATAGATGTGCTTTCATCACTGGATACCAAGCAATTATCTCAAATAGGATTATTTAAATTGGTGACGTAAAATCTGTCTAAAGCACAGAATACTCTTTTATTGCCATTTTGCTTATTTGACCAAGTAAATTTGGCAGTAGAGGAAGGAATGTGGTGAAAGAGATGATTATCCAATAGGGTAGACCAACATTCGTTTTCTTTAGCAGACATATTAATATGCTTACCAATTTTGAGGTCCCATGAGGGAGTGTTGTTAAAATCTCCAGCAAGGATCCAAGATGTAATATTCTGATCATTTAACCAGTTATCAATTTGTGACCAAGTAGCTTCCCTAACCTTGGGATTGGTTGAGGCATAGATGTTTATTATTCCAAAATCCATACCATTTAGAGAGTAGGATAAACTTGCCAAGATCTGCATGGGCTAATATAAATAGCAGTGTGAGACAGATTTCTCCAAATAATACATAGGCCACCTGAGGTTCCATTGGCCTCAATCCATGTTGAAGAATATCCAGGGGAAATCCAATCAGCCAAATTGGAGCATTCAGACAGAGGCAATCTGAGCTACTGAAGGAGAATGATATCAGCATTATATTGCCTTATTTGGGCAATGGCTCTTCTTCTTTAGTTAACAACCTGCTAGCATAGTAATTCACATCATAATGCTTTTGCTGATTTTTCTGACATAGTGTGACAGCCAAAGCTTGCTCCCAAACTGTAAAGAATAAATGAAATGGCTCACTTATTCTTGGAGGAATCAGCAAAGTTCTCTCTTTTAGTTGTGCAAGGCACCATTCAAATGCTTCTTGAGCATCTTCCTTCCATCTAAAATGCTGCCCTGGCTTCATACAATCCACAAGTGGCTGGGTTACTTTAGCAAAATTATGCAAATACCTCCTACTAAAACTGAGTTGGCCATATAAGCTTCTCACTTGGGATACATTTGTAGGTGGTTTGACCTTCTCCAAGGCTGCAATCTTACCATGATCCACTTGTAATCCCTTTTCTGAAACATAATTGCCCAATAGTTTTCCTCCTTTAGTGAAGAAAATACACTTAGCAGGATTCAAACTTATACCATACAATTGGCATCTTTCAAGAACTTTTCTGAGATGATCCAAGTGATCCTTTCTTGGATTAGAAAATACTGTTAAGTCATCTATAAAGACTCTCAAAAAGTCTAAAATATCATGAAAAGCATATGTCATAGCTCGCTGAAATGTAGCTGGAGCATTTGTAAGGCCAAAAGGTAATACCTTATAAGCATAGATGACAAAAGGTGTTCGAAAAGCCGTCATTTCTTGATGTGGTGGATAGATTTGGATCTGATTATATCCTGAGTAACCATCCAAGAAAGAATAGGCCTGATTTCCTGCAACAATATCCAGCAAAGTGTCTATGAATGGTGTAGAAAAATGATCTCTTTTGGTAGCTTTGTTGAGATCCCTGTAATCAATGCATACTCGGATTGAGTTATTTGGCTTTCTCACTGGTACAATAGGATCCAATCTGAATTTGGCGCTGGTACAATAAATCCTGCCTCCAAAAGCTTCATGACTTCAACCTTTACTTGCTCCTCTATTGCTGGACTCATTCTCCTTTGAGCTTGTTGGACTGGTTTTGATCCTTGTTTCAAATCAATGGTATGAAGCACGACCTCCGGTGGAATGCCTTTCAATTCTTTGTAATTTCTTGCCAAAACATCCCTGAATTCTCTTAACAAAGATATCAAATCACGTTCCTCCTCTTGAGTAAGATCGCCTCCAATAGTAACCAATTCTTCTTGATTGCCTTGAGAAATATTGATGTTCTTGGTGAATGTGTAGTAAGCTGTAATGAATGTGGTGAGTGTGGTGACAATGGCGAATGTGGTGAATATGGTGACTGTGGTGAATGTGGTGACAGTGATGAATGTGGTGAATGTGATGGCGGTGATGAATGTGGTGGTGTGGTGAATGTGGTGGCGGTAGTGAATGTGGGTGCGGTGATGGTTGTGGTGAATGTGGTGGTATTTGTGATGAACATGGACTGATATGATTTACCTCATTCTCAGAATGCTTATGCCACCAAAGCTGCTTGCACCATTGCCGATTGTGCTAAAGCATCCGCCACCTGCTTGTTTTGTTCCCTTGGAACATGTATCACAATGCATTGCTGAAAACATGACTTCAAATCCATGGCTTGTTGATGTAAGCCTCTCAAATTAGCACTTAAAACCTGAACTTGATCCATAAGTTGTTGACACACCAACAAAGAGTCTCCAAAAATAGTCAAACAATCAACATGCTTCTTTTTTGCCAAAGTCATCCCTTGAATAAGTGCATGACATTATTACTACTTGCATTGCATGGTATACTCAATGTAACAATCTCCTTCTTATGCCCATATATCAGAAATACTCCTACACCTCCATAATTCTTGAGTTTAGAGAATGCACCATCAAAATACATTTGTCCTTCCATAGTGGGCTGATTTCTGCTGATCCCATCCATGCTTGATGTCAAAATCAACATCTACAAGAGCAGAAATGGACTCATGTGGAGCATCTTGGGTTGGCATTGAAGTGGGCCTTGAATAAATTTAGACATTATCTTCTTCCTTCACAATGGAATTCAGCCAATGTACAATATGTTTACATTCATATGGATGTGAACCCATTGCCATGCATTTACAACAAGACTGTCCAGGATCCTAAGTTTACAAGATGGGCTCTTATCATACAAGAATTTGAGTTGAAGTATGTTAAGATGGCTCAAGGAACTCATAATCCAAGTGCCTATTTGAGTAGTGGTGCTGAAATAGAAGAGGAAACAGACCAGCAAGTAGCATTTCAGGATAATGGAGTATTACAAGGGTTCATTGAGACCGTGGATCTTTGATATGCCAATATATCACGGTATTTACAAGATCAGACTTATCCTTCATCATTTTCAAAGCAACAAAAGCATGCTCTTAGAGTACAAGCATTTGGTTATGTGGTGCATGAAGCTATTCTTTATAAGAGGACTATGGAAGGTCTCTTATTAAGGTGTGTTGCTGGTCAGCAAATTCATGATTTGTTGCGACAAGCACATGATTGTCGAGGGGCATTTGCGGCCGGGGAACCACAGCTAGGAAGATCCTTCATTGGGGATATTATTGGCCAACTCTTTACAAAGGATACTAGAGACTTTGTTAGCAAATGTGAGAAGTGTCAAAGGCATAAACAATTAACAGGCCACAATAATATGCCATTCCATCCTATTTTGGCGTTGGTCCATTTCATATGTGGGGATTGGATTACATTGGGCCTATCAATCCTCCATCTTCCAAAGGTCATAAGTATATCTTGGCAGCCACATGTATGTTTTACGAAGTGGGTAGAAGCAATTCCAGCAAAGCATGCCACAGAGAAAATACCCACGAAGCTTTCTTTATCACAATTTGATTTCGGTTTGGTGTTCCAACCATTCTTTTTGTCGATCGGGGAACTCATTTCATGTGGAAAGTAGTAGCTCGATTAACGAAAAAGATTGGTGTTCAACATGTGCAAGCTTCTGCTTATTATCCACAAGGAAATGGGCAAGCTGAGTCTACTAACAAAATTCTGAAAGCTAGCTTGGCCAAAATAGTGAAGGATAATCAAAGAAATTGGCATGAAGCCTTGGACAGGTGCCTTATGGAGTTTCGGGTGTACTTACAAGTTGGCTCTGAGTTTACACCATTTGAATTGGTTTATGGAGTGCAAGTTGTGATGCCTATTCATTTGGACATTCCTTTGTATTCATTTGTGGAGCTACCTTATTATGAGAATTTAGGAGAAGTTCCAACTCCAAATCAAGTGCATAACAATCAACACACAACTATCATTAACATTATTAACACAAACCATTGTATTTCACACATTTAAATTAAAATCCCCCTTAAACCCCCTTTGGTTTGGGTGCATATTCACACGGGGGGTTACTCCGGGCAACGAGAGCTGTCGGATGGGCATATTTGCCCTTTATTCCAAGATCTGGACCGTACATAGCAATCCTCGTTTGTGGGGTATGCATGTACAAGTTTTTGTATACTGTATATTAAAGTTTACAAAATACTATAAGGTTTGAGGGAATGTACTTAATGGTGTTAATTTTGTACATGTATTGTAAATATATTTTTGGAGCTCTCGCTGCCCTACGTAACCCCCCGTGTGAATATGCACCCAAACCAAAGGGGGTTTAAGGGGGATTTTAATTTAAATGTGTGAAATACAATGGTTTGTGTTAATAATGTTAATGATAGTTGTGTGTTGATTGTTATATTAAAAAAAATTTTATGGGCCTAAATAATAATTACTAAAAGGCATAATAGCATCAAGACAAACAAATTATTTACATTGCAAACAACTATTTACATTTATTCATTATAGCAAATGCCTTTGGCTGGGGCGGCACATCAAGATGTGCAATAGCAAACTCCTTAGAGACAGATCAAAATAGATACACTCAAAGTAATATATTCAATCGAAATTTTTTGAAGGAGTCAAAGATCATATGATGCCACATTTTGCCATAAATCTGATTTTAAGCTGCATCATATGATGTCACAGTTTTGCCATCACTGGTGGTAACCTGAAATGACAAACTCTAGCCATTTAAGAGGCTGTTTCTGGACATTGCTTGCCACCTAGTGTTT
This sequence comes from Isoetes taiwanensis, assembly GCA_021234155.1. Taxonomy (NCBI): domain Eukaryota; kingdom Viridiplantae; phylum Streptophyta; class Lycopodiopsida; order Isoetales; family Isoetaceae; genus Isoetes; species Isoetes taiwanensis. Next base: position 17,539,045 of record JAJEKV010000027.1, on the reverse strand, counting down.
GATCCCTTTATCGTCACCGACATCGCATGCACATCCCCTGCCCCTCAACATTTGTTATAAGTACTAGATTGAAGTATGAATGCCCGTTATTTGGAACCTCATTCACATTCAATGAAAAATAACTTTTGAAGGAGTCGCATCATATGATGCCACAGTTTTGCCATAACACCGCTTTTTTAAAGAAGCTGCATCATAACATGATTTTACCTTCTAAAAAATTATATAGAAGGAAGAAATGCTTGTACAAATGATAGCCAATATCTTTGGTGAAGCAAGCAAATTGATGAGAGCGAGCTTTATAACAAAGCTTCAATTATTTTGCCATCACATGAAATGGCATCAAGGCGTAAAGACAACATTTAAATTGAAATCCAATAAATTGGAGCACCGACATTACTCTACATGACATGTGCTGCTCACTTCTTGTTCTTGCCTAATTCTCATATAATCCTGCATCAACTAGAAACTGTAAATTCAATACAAAAAGGAATATATTAATGGGTTGTTCCTTCTGGAAGAATGAGAATCAGGAAAACCATATGCAAGCGAAGATTCTTGCAACGAAAGACATGAGTACTGGAAGGCCTCTTGTAAACAGATAATTTTTAGTAACTCAAATGGCATTCTAGATGCATTCCGTCAGTCGTAAAATCACACACCATAAACCCTTCTGACGATGCATTCTGCCTGCTATGCCTGCTAAATGTCTACTCTGGCATGACGCACAAGTGCCCAAGCAAGAAGGCAACGAAATGAAAAGCATTTAAGCAGAACCATAGTTCAGCTGAAAGATGCAAATCCAGTGTGTACAATAGATAAAGAGAATTTAAGGATTAGGTGCTCAAACATTTGGAAAATTGTAGAAGCAGGATTATTGGCAACTTGAACTTAAATAGAAGTGGATTTGGCAGCTGCAAAACTGTGTTTATCTTTCAAAATTTCCAAGGATACATGCAGGCAAAAGTGTGTTTACCTTTGAAATTCAAAGCTCCATTGCATTCCTTGCTCCAGATCAAGAAAATTAAAAGCTTGAAGGAGGAAAACAATAAATTACCAGCATCCGGGGATGACAGATCTGGAAATTGGACAAGACCCAACTTCTTTTTTTTCTTAGGGGACAAGACCCAACTCCTTGACATGTCTTCAACTTCAAATCTCAAGATCGAATCGACTCATGAAAAACCATGGAAGCGAAAACATAAGAAGTTTCAGGCAGCTGGGAAGCTTGACCAGGCCATCGAGATATATGAGGGAAAACCTGCAATCACCAATCTATCGCTTGATATTACACCCGTAAATGGAGGAGAAGACCAGAAATAGAGTTGTTCATATTACCTCCGGTATTCATAGGGACGGTCCCTCCAACATACTTGGCGATTTTGAGCCGTTATTATCACACTTGAAGCTCCAGGCAAATACCACTAAGGATCTAATGCCAGAAGACAGACCGTCATCATACAAGGCATTGCTTAATGCCCTAACTCAGAGCAATTGATCAAGCTAAACACGGACTGTGGTAGGATCTGGGCCTGGAGGGCGGATTCGTGAGCTGCAAGCCGCCTCTGTCACGTTAGGTTTAAAAGAAAATAAAAATAAACAGTTAGTTCGAAATAGTTAAATGGTTAAAATGGTCATGTTAGTGGATGAAGATTACCTAAAGAAAACCCTAAACAACCCTAAAAAAAAACCCTAAACTAATGGGAGGATATTCACCACAGGATTTGCCCCCTTTTCTAAAATCAACGGCTTACAAAAGGGTGCACTCTAGAAATACTATTTAGTATACCTGGATGAATACGGCCACCAAATCATATGAAAACCTTAGAGAAAACAGTACAAAAACACAAAAAAAAACCCCCTGTTATAATGCTACATATTAGGATGGATGATTTGCTACAATTGCAAGAGATGAGACAAGAAGCAGCAGACTTCAATATGAGACATAAACAAAAAGTAAAGCTTATCAAAGACAAGTTACAGGTTGTCAATCCATTTGAGGAAGGGCAATTGGTGTTGTGCAGGACCACTAAGCAGCATCTATCCAAATTTCAAAGCCCATGGGAAGGCCCATTTCTGATTGATAAAGAGGTACCAGGTGGAGCTTTCTACTTGATGACTCCAGAAGGGGAATTGTTGCCAAATCCCAGAAATGGCAAGGATCTCAGGCCTTATTTTGAAAGAGAAGTGCTATTCTAAAGGATTCAGATTTGGCATAGCTCCAATTACAGAGAATTTGTGGAGAATTTTTGAGTTACAACAGGTCATTTTTCTGTAAAACCAGATGGTGACAGTTCAGTAATACTTCATCTATCCTACATCAAAAGATGTCTTTCGGTGATACGAATCCAAGGAGCTATGCTGCAGGTCAAACGGAGGTCTGGAACTCAAGATATCAGCTTTCAAAGTTTGCCACAGTTACAGAGGCTCTGTTTCGTCACTGTCATTTTGGACCAGTTTGTTTGTATCAGTCATTTGGATTGAGGAGGGTATTTTTATTCTAAACATACATGTAAATGTGTCATTTGGGGACATGTCCCAAGGACTATATTAGTATTTTTGTTGTTGTGGGTTCTCCGCCACGGAGTGGCACATTTTCCCACTGTGGTCGCCACTGTTGGGGTGGTCACCACTCACCACACTCGTCACCATTCACCACTCACCACACTTGTCACCACACTGGTCACCACTCACCACACTCACCACTCACCACACTTGTCACCACTCACCACTCACCACACTCACCATTGTTGTGGTGGTAGAGGAGATAGTATACTGTATATGGAGGGAGATACGCACATGCACGCGTCTTGGGATATTTTGCGTATGCATTGTGGGCATTATGATTTGCATTATCTAAACAGAGAGAGATAAGAAAGAGGAGGAGGCGGTGTAATTGGAAAGTATTTTGCTTGATCTGGCTATGGAGATGATGATTCTTTGTCTTGTGCATTGCCTTGATCTGATAGATTGAGCTTGGATTGTTGGGTTTTCCATCCTTCTTGCAAGGTTAGAGTTCAGGCTCTAACAACACCTTTAACAACTGAATTATCAGCAGCAGCAGCAGCAGCATTTGTAGGAGTTGCCTTTTTTCAACTTGAGTTAATGCAGTGCTTTCTGAAATCTCCTCTTCTATTTGCGATATTGAATGTGTGCATTGCTCTTCTATTGGCTGTGATTCATTGTCCATTCTGCAGAAATTTGATATCAAGACACATGAATTTGAAGAAGAAATAATTTTGAAGAAAGACGTCAAAAAGCAAAGGGCAATATATTTGAAAAAGATTTAAACAAGCATGGATTTCAATGAAGGTATTGAAAAGATTAACAATCAGCATGCAAGAATTTGGACAAGGAATAGAGTTACAGGAATTTGGAGAAGGAGTAGAGTTACCTCAATCGAAAATGCCTTGTCGGACCTGTGTGTTCTCCCTCGTTGCTTTTGGCGGGCTTGTATGTCCAGCATGGATTCTTACTTGGCTCTCAAAGGGCAGGCAATAATGTGATATCGGTGCCTTTGCCACTATAACACCCTACCCACGGAAGGAAAATTTAGGAGATGGGCGGGCACAAGTGTGATTCCACCCTAAGTTTGCCCAATTCGTTTCGTATTGCAGGAGGGTTATCTAGCAGTAGTTGCGACTAAGATTCTTATATTGTATTGTACACAGAACCGTAAGTTTTGCAGGGTTCAACTGCTTGGTGCAATATTTCTAATTGTGGCTACGGTGTGGTCGCATGTTTCCAATGGTTCGAAGAAGGAAGAAAATCATTGGAAATCTGGAAAGTTTTGGAGGAGGGACCCGATGGTCCCTTCCTCGTGAATGCATGCCGACGGTTCTGGCTGGGGCAGTCACATGCGCTGGATCAGTACCTGAGGTATGGAGCGCCTAGGTGAGCCAGTTTGATTTTGATTGCTTGTATGTTTGTATTGGTTGACGACTAGGTAGTTCGGCCACAGAGCAGCTCTTGCGGGAGGCAGGTCTAGGGTCTGTTATATGAGCTGAAATTTCATAGCACAATGATGATGAGGAGAGAAGCAAGACTGAAGGTAAAGGTGTGTGTCCTTGCCCTGCTAGAGGTGTGAAACCTGTGCTTGTGCAGTTTGTAGAGATGGAGAGGGGAACCGATGCACCCATAGCTTGGATGCTCAGGGATGGAAGCCAGAGTGTAGTAGCAGGGCAGGGGAAACCAGGAAGAAGGAAGTGAGGTGTGACATGGTCCGATACTCCTCCTATAACAGGAGATGATGTTGTTTGTGGGGGAGGTCGATTTGTTGTGGAGCAGCATTAGGGAAACTCATTGACCATGAGAAATTGGGTAGGGAGTATGCATTGTTTAAGCGTCAAGCTAGTACAGAATGGCAAGGAAGGAGCTTCTTGGATATATGGGGTATGATTTCTTGTAGTGACTTGTGGAAGGAGAAGATGCCTGAATTGCTAAACCTTGCCACAATTGGGCTTGTCCAATGCACTAGTACAGCAGCATGTGAGCACGGCTTTAGCCGCATGAATATTGTGAAGACCAAGTATCGGAGTCGGCTACAGAATGATGGTTTGGATGCATTATTGCGCATTTCCATGGAAGGACCTGAAATGAAGAGCTTTGATTTTAGTGAAAGCATTGAGTTATGGAAAGAAAGTGCACATTATCGTCATATATTTACTAGATGTCCTCGCTAGGAACGGGCTCGTTTGGAGAAGGAACATTTCATGGATGATGCTTTTATGGTGGATTTAGAAGACGATGATTTCTTGAACAATAAGTATTATATTCACTTTCATTTTATGAGCATCATTTACTATTATGAAGCATTGAAGCATTGTAAGTTTTCTTTTTGATTAAACTAAAGCCTTTTATGTTAAATCTTTGATTGAAGGTCTAATTATCAAGTTTATTCAAGCTATTTAATGATTTGTGAAGTTTTAATTTAAAAAAAAAAAATTTAGGTATTGAATTTGTATATTTCGGATTTGAGGTATTAGCAGCAGGGAGCTTCCGGCTGTATTTTATAATTTTCGAATGGTTTTAGGACTTGTAGGAAATTTTCCTAACAAGGTTTGAAAGAAATATTTTACCATCAACATTTTTTTGCACTCCATTGAAGTCACGTAATTTCTTAAGCTCATCGATTCCATAAACCTTCAATTCCTTGGCACGACTAGGCATGTTAATAGGACATAATACTTTCAAAGAAGAAAGAATAATCTGTTCCTCTAACCTTTTCTTCAATATACCTATTAGTGTAGTAGCAAAAGCTTTTCGAAACTCAATAGCAAGAGATAGATCCTCACCATCAATTTGTCTATCCAACTCGATGGACCTGTACATGTTCCCTTTCACGGATGCTCTTAAAACATGAAGCATTCCTTCGCCTCCACCATAATCTGGAATGATAGGATAATCTCTACTATCCTTTTGAAAAGAATTCCGATCTATGATTTGCACCAAAAATAACTCTTCTATCTCTTGAATTGCATTTCGGCATAAACTAGCCACATTGTTAACATCCTAAGTTCTTTGAAACTCTAAACTCAAGTTTGTCATGATCTTAAGTACATCAGCAAGAAAGTGGAGAATGTAAACAACCAAAAATGATTTTAAACTCAAATAAAGAGCCTTAACATCAGGATTTTCCAACAAAGTTTGCATGAGCGGCTCATAAACTTCGTACATCCTCTCAATTGCCCCATGTCTACTAAGCCATCGTGGCTTCACATGCTACAACACAATTTTTTTTTTTTCCAGGAGCAACTCCTGCCCGCGTGTGCTTCTGTGGATCAATCACCGCCCACACCTTGATCCCCTGATCCCACATCGACCTTATAGTTTGTTGCTCACAAAAAATGGATTCTTCAAGAATCCTCCCTGACATAAAAATCTGAACTATGAGGAGCGCCTATTTTCTTGATTTTTCGGTTAAGTTAGTTATTTTACATTTCTTGGGAAAAAAACAAGAGGGAACGAGCTCAGCTTGCTTGATCTGAGGGGATTCCGAGGCAAATTCAGCTAGCCTTGTAGAGGGCTAGCCATGATTTGCAAATAATTGCATCAAATTTGAATGGAGTGCAAAATTTTTGCAATTATTCAAGATAATTCTCGATTTACCTGTGGATTTCTGAAGGGAGATAGTTCGGCACTTTGGGAAAAACTTATAATTGAGCAGATCTTTCCTGAACACCTCTTTCAAAAGGAATATAGCTTCGATCCCCCGCCAGAAGAATTCAAGTAGAGCACAGTTAGAAGAATTCCTTGGTAAGAGAAATATTGCTGCTACAGGAATCTTTCAAGTCTTCAATCGAGAACTCAACAGCAAAATTATTGTCAAGATCTTCAGTCCAGGTGAATTAGAAGAGGAAGATCTTCAAATTGATCTTCAATAGATCGATCTTTGTCTCAATTTTTTGGATTTCATGGTTTTAATATGGTTTCGACCTGCTTAGTGGCATTTTTAATTAGATTGCCATTATTTCTTCCTTGTCATTCTTTTTGTCCATGTCTCAACCCGCTTTGTTGTTTTCCCTCGATCTTGTTCAAAATTTGTTACCAAAATGTTACCAAATCCTAAAACCCTAAACAAAGATTTCTTAATCTTTTGCACTTCTTTGCGTCTCCCTCCTTCCAAGGCGATCCGCTTTCTCCGTTAAGTCTCATTCATAAAAATCCTCGGCTTTAATTAAGTTTGGTGATTTTGTTGACCCAAACTTGTTTCTTAAAGAAATGCATCATATGACCGGAGATGTGCCTAATGGGATAATTTGTCCAAAGATCCTGGTCTTCATGGCGATCCGATCCTTAATGCCAATGGAGTGCCCCGGCCTATGGAAATGTCGCCCAATCCAAGAAAGAGCCCTCGATCAACAATTGGCAGCAAATTTGGATCATCTGGCAAATATCAAACTCAGCCGGTCTGCGGCTCTACAAAGGTATTCATCTAAATCATGCTTCTATACTTGAGGAAAATTAAAACTCCCGGCTTCTGTCATTGTCTTAGTAGATAGAGTTGGAGCCAAAATTGGATCACTTACTTTAAGACTTAACAAATCCATCACAATTAATTCGGTATTTTGGATGAGATATCCCTACATCCCTGGTTGAATGTGGAAACTCTAGGTACGCTAACTTCTTGCTTAAGCCAGCAGATCGACCTTTGATACCTTTTCAACTTTCTTTTCTCAAATGGTATCCCAATCTTCCTATTGATGAATATGATAAATATTTCATTGCCTCACTTTCCATGACAGATCTTAGCCCAATCTATTGGGATGAAGAGTGTTTTTCTGCAATCTTTAATTCCTTTGGAAAATACATCTCATTTAATATTGTCCTTATAAACCCCCAAATGCTATGTCCAGCTAAACATCTCCAAACCCGCTCCAACATCCGTACCTATCTATGATTTTTTATGGCAATCAAATTAAAGTTCAACTAAATTGGGTAGGTTTACCAATTTATTGCCATGAATGCAATTGTAGACATTTTTCTGGTACTATCTGTCAGAAAAATACCAAAACTGGTCAGCGAAATGCTTATGAGGGTGAATGTTCAGCAATGGATACCAGGATATCACCTAAAGTGGATTTTAATCAACAATCCAATCTTTAAGGGACTAATATAAAACAGGTACAGTACAAATTCGATGATGGACATATCATTTTGAGGGAACAAGCTTATAATGCAGCAAATGGTCATGGTATGAAAACAACTCCTCTGTGGGAAAGAGTCAATGGAAGTAAGAAAAGGATACAAAAAAAGGGAAGCCAAACAAGCCCGCCAACCGGAAATCAAGAAATCGCAACTCATGCTTTCAAAATGTCAAATCGACCGCCGAGATAACTCGCTTAAGGTCATAAACAAAGGGTTGGAATTTATTAAGAATAAACATGATCCTTATGACAAACAAGGATGCACACCTCGAATTTTTTTTTTCCTAATAATGGTATTGACAACCAAATTGGAAAAAATTTGAAGGGCAAAGAACCTATGCAAGAAAATCGCCTTCATCAAGAACGAGGATTATGATCAATCTTGCAAACACTTTGCAAGGTATAATGGATAATTCTAAAAGAGCAATATCTTTTAGAAAAGCCATGCCCATCAATTAAAGATTAATATTCAATCACAGTTGCAAATCTAAGGGACAAGAAGACGAGCCTTTGAAAATATATTCAAAAGATAGAATCATTATCAACAATTCAAAGGCTACTTCTGCAACTGATACAAACAGGAATATTGCAGTCAACAAGCCTAGTGTTGAGGACAAGACAGGGTATGAGGAATTATTACTTATGGAGAATAAGGATAACTCTGCTGGCACAGAGAGCACAATTTCAAGCAAACATGAAAAGGGAAGCAACATCAACATCATGACATGGGGAAATTCTCTCATTCTATGGATATGCATAAACCTCCTGAAGATTCTCTACATCAACATATTCATGATGAAGACTTCGAAAATGACGCCAATGACACAATTTCTGGAATAATTTGTCAAAATAAATTTCAAATACTGATCTTGCTAATGAGTTTTGTGCAGATTCTCTTGAGCCATCAATTGTGCCTGACTCATTCCTTCACAATCCATTCAATTATGCAGCCTGCGGTTGTCTCACCCACGCCTATTATCCGGAGAGCCATATTGCTACAACTTTAACCTCGAACTCGACATCTACAATTAGGACTCTCATATACTCCATGGGGATCTCATTGACCCTACTCGACCCAATGGACCTCAAATAACCATCTCTCTCTGATTCCAAACCAATTGATAATATTGATGGGGCTGTTGCTAAGCAATTACAAGAGTTACATATGGAATTAAATGTGGATCGGAATGCACAAATAGATAAACAAGAAAAGCAGTATGTCGGGTATGGAAGGGTATTAAACTAATCGGTGGAGGTAGCACTGCTTAAGTTGGAGACCACCTTAGAATCTGATTCTGGAAAAACATCGATACAAAACAAGTTCACAGAATTATGTGGATCTCCCCCTGTCAGGCAAGTTCTTTCCATTATTGATGATATTAATTTCAATAAACCTAATAATCTGATTTAATTACTTTGACTCCTAATCCAAAATAATGATACCTTGGTTGAGTCAAATAAGGATTGTATTTCAAATTTTGGACCTGCTCTCATGAGAATGATTTAGATCCCTAATTCCCACGATAAGGAAAACAATTCTTCCGCCATTTATGGGAGGATGATAAATTTCTCTCTAATCCTTCCCTCTGTTGATGAGCTAAAAACTCTTGCTACCGATGGCAAGTCTAGCAAGAAGAATTAAGGAGTGCCTCTCCTCACTTTAAACACTTGGCTCAATCAAAGAAGAGCACTTAGAAGGAAAAAAAGAGCTCCCATTAATTTTTTCCTTCATTTATTCTCCTTTCTCTATCGATGAAGATTCTTTCTTGGAATTTAAGGGGGATAAAAGGACCTTAAAAAAGAAGAAGAGTTATTGCTCAATTAAAGAATATAATGCGATATTATCACGCTTCTGAGACTGAGGCTCCCAAACTTTGAGTGCTCAATCGCCAATTGGATTGCACTGAGTATTCATCTTGTTGGATAGAAGCTACTGCGCTGGTGGTATATGCATCATTTGGAAAATATCTCCCATTTCTAATATATATAATCCGCAGGAAAATTGGCAGCCGTGATTTTTCACGGTAATAATGACCTCACCTTTGGAGTTATCAATGTTTATGCCTCGACCTCCCAAGGAAAGAGAGCACTTCGGCCTAAAATTGGTAATTGGCTTGAAAATCAAAATTACATTTCTTGGATGTTAATAAGTGATTTTAACACACCTACTAATCGACCTTAAGCTTGAAAATGATATAAATATGACTAGAGTTTCAGAGGATCAATTTTCGGGATTATTTCAGATAACGCTCTTCACTCTATATATCCTCCGCCATGTACCCAAATACATAATTTGGTCAAATAAAATGTACAGCCAAACGGTTCACTGCTCTTGATGATTTTACATCACAATTCTGATAATCCTTTTTGGGATAGTTGGTCGAGGATTTGTGTCACTTCCTCTATTTCCCTGCACCACTCACCCTCAATTTCTCGAGACCAAACACTCTGCTTAGCATCAAAAGGATCCAATTGTCCTTATAAGTTCAAGCAGAGTATATTTGAATAATGACAAGTTACGTGAACAATTTAAAAGCTTTCTACTTAAATCTTCAAGAGTCAATCCTTTCCATTCTATTAGAGATTTCTATTCTAATGCGGGCCTCCAAAAATACAGATCAAACAGTGGTCTAAAAATAATTTCAATATAAGAAAAGAGGAAAAGAAAAGATGTCTCACTCAACATGAGGAACATAAGGCTTCAGATCCAAAATGACCCCTTTATGAGAGATCTTCATTCGCAAAGAATCTAATATTGAGCAAGCAATTAAGGCTATGGAAGAATTTGGAGGTAAAAGGTGCAAACATCAAATGTAAAATAAAATATCTTTCAAATATGGATAGCAAGAACTCCTAAATTCTTCTTGAGTGGCCAAAAATAGAGTTTACAAAAAACCAAATTCTAGCACTCAAAGATGATAATGATGTCCCTCCGTAGATGCTAAAGATATATAAGTTTTTCTATTCTAAATATGCTGGAATTTTCTCAAATGATGAAAATATTTCTGTGGCATCTCCCCCTGGCCAAACAATTTATTGATCTTTGAATGCCTCTAATTGAGTATGACATTAATCAATCTTAGATAATATTATTGATCTCCTAATGAAACGAGATTAAATCCACTCTTTTGCATCTTGCTAAAGGAAAAGTCCTGGTCCTGATGGCTTGCCCCGTAGTTCTATATCCATTTTAGGGATAAATAAGTAAACATGATTTCATTCAAATGATCCGAGGGTTTTGGTTGACCAATCATTTGCATCTGCCATAACATGGGTTTGGTTACCCTTGTGCCAAAGACGGATAATCGGAAAAGTTTGATGTGGAGACCTATCTCACTATAATATCATATAAGGTATGTGCAAAATTATTGCTAATGAATTAAACATATTGAGAATTTATCTCTTTGAATCGATTACCTTGCTTCTTGCCAAACGGATACATCTCTGACAATTACATTGCTGCAATGGAAAAGATTACGTGGGCCAAACATTCTAATCAAATTGCATTCTGCACTTTTAAAGTTAAAAGATTTTTCTAAAGCTTTTGATTCCATCGGTGGGATTTCTTAGAGCTGGCCTTGAGGAAAATTGGCTTCCGAAAAGTTGATCCAGCTTATTATAGGTTGAACTCGTGCTCAATCTTCTGTTTTGATCAATGGTTTTCCAAGTAAATTCTTCCTCTCAAAAAGGTGTGTTAGACAAGGCTGCCCCTTAGCACCTTATCTTTTATTGTTTTTTGCTGATCAATTAACAAGGGCTATTTGCATCATCAAAAACAGGAAACATAAAGGTTGGTCATGCCAAACTCTCGTAATCGGTGACTTACAACAACATGAGATGACTCCTTTTCATTTTGCGGAATGATGATAGAAACATTGAGTTTTTCTTGAGAATCATTCAAAATTTCGGTCCAGCTCACGGTATTTGAATACTCAAAAATCTGTAATTATTGGTGCTCCTAATCAATCATATATTTTTGGGATTAAATGTAGCTGCTAATCAAGCTACCAAGTTGCTAGGTATGCCCTTAGGCCTGATATTAACATCAAAACTCTCTCGAGTCTTCTATTGTTGACAAGGCTCTAAAAATCCCACAGTTATATGCTTGCTCATCTCTTGGTCGGGATACTATCATTAGCCTCTTCTCATTACTGCTTTTCACCACATGTTTATTTCTCTCTCTCCGCCCCTCATTGTCTCTAAAATGCATTTACTACAATTAGAGAGAATCATTAGAAAAGTTTATCCTGGGTAAGAAGCAATTATTAATCGATCATTACAAGGAAAAAATCATAGGTGGCCCCTGTGTAAAAAATCTTAGGACCTGTTTATGTCTTAGGAGGTAAGTATATATGAAAGCTCCTTTGAAGTAAGATAGTAAGCATAGTTGGAAAACCTTAAGCGATCATATTTTCCAGCTCTGTTAAGTGAGACCAGTTGCATTATAGGTAACGTCTCATGTTCTCACATTATTTAGACTACAAAAGTATGTCTTTTATGTTTTGATTCAATAGTAATCGGATGCATTTATTGCAGGTACTGTTTTGCAAATCCCCAAAGAATGAGGAATCTAACCGTCGCTACGTTGAAAGATGGAGAATTGTGCCATGCAAAATGTAAGATCTTTTTAAAACTGCATATATACATAGACATGAGGTGTTGGCATGACTTCAAGATTATTTAATCAACTTATTTCTACAATATTTATTGCGTGATAATGGATGGTAGCTTCAATGAGCATTCGTTGAGCATTAATGGAGTAATTACACGAATTTTCAGTTCAATGCACATTCATAGAGAAATCTGTGTAAGCTTCTTGACGATTATTTTCGAATGTTTGAGATAGAAAATTTGTCTCTGTAGGAGTTGGAGAGCAAGATAGGGGTAATGTTAGAAGAGAGAATGCATGATTTAGAATTGTCCTTTCACAGGTGTTGTAATGAACTCCAGACTAGCCTCTCTCTTAAATGATGGCATTGCTCCTAAACCAGAGAGAAATAGTGTTTTGTTGCATTTTTTGGATGAGGATGTTCCAAAATAGCTATTTTACCAGTCTCTGATTTATCCTGAAGCCAAGTAAAAGACGTGTTTTGCAGGACGACGATTGTCCATGTAGTATATATAGTATATGCTTTGTATTTCTATTAAAATGTTAATCATATAACTTTTTTGTTTTTGATGTTCATGCATCAATATGGAACTTCCATGTGTATTATGATGATAAATATGCGAGTAGCTTTTTTAAACCAATAACACTTTGTGGTCTGCTTTGCAAAACTTCAAGAGCTTATAAGTTGAGTCAGTTCTTATAAGTTTGACTAGTAATTCGTCCACTCTTGTATAATTCGATTTGATTAATAATTCGTCCAGGCATGTTCTAATTGCTGGCATAGTGGGTGTTCTGGTGGCTTGCCAAACCATGTCCAAATAAAGTGGGAGGTGTTCCATGTGAAGGCCTCTATGGTGTTTTGACAAAATAGGTATAGAATTCAGGATAAGAGCATCGATATAGAAAGATAGGTATAGAAGTCACAAAAAGACCATAAAGACCAGCATGAAAAAGACCATAGAAAAGATTTCCCCAATTCCTTGGTAAGAGAAATATTGCTGCTACAGGAATCTTTCAAGTCTTCAATCGAGAACTCAACAGCAAAATTATTGTCAAGATCTTCAGTCCAGGTGAATTAGAAGAGGAAGATCTTCAAATTGATCTTCAATAGATCGATCTTTGTCTCAATTTTTTGGATTTCATGGTTTTAATATGGTTTCTGACCTGCTTAGTGGCATTTTAATTAGATTGCCATTATTTCTTCCTTCTCATTCTCTTTTGTCCATGTCTCAACCCCGCTCTGTTGTTTTCCCCTGATCTTGTTCAAAATTTGTTACCAAAATGTTACCAAATCCTAAAACCCTAAACAAAGATTTCTTAATCTTTTTGCACTTCTTCCTGCGTCTCCCTCCTTCCAGCCAAGGCGATCTGCTTCTCCAGTTAAGTCTCATTCATAAAAATCCCTCGGCTTTAATTAAGTTTGGTGATTTTGCTGACCCAAACTTGTTTCTTAAAGAAATGCATCATATGACCAGAGATGTGCCGGAATGGGATAATTTGTCCAAAGATCCTGGTCTTCATGGCGATCCAATCCTTAATGCCAATGGAGTGCCCCTGGCCTATGGAAATGTCCGCCCAATCCAAGAAAGAGCCTCTGATCAACAATTGGCAGCAAATTTGGATCATCTGCAATATCAAACTCAGCCAGATCTGCAGCTCTACAAAGGTATTCATCTAAATCATGCTTCTATAGCAGAGAAAATTAAAACTCTATCTGCTTCTGCTGTCATTGTCTTAGTAGATAGAGTTGGAGCCAAAATTGGATCACTTACTCAGACTTAACAAATCCATCACAATTAATTCAGTATTTTGGATGAGATATCCCTACATCCTGGTTGAATGTGGAAACTCTAGGTCTGCTAACTTCTTGCTTAAGCTAGGCAGATCGACCTTTGATACCTTTCAACTTTCTTTTCTCAAATGGTATCCCAATCTTCCTATTGATGAATATGATAAATATTTCATTGCCTCACTTTCCATGACAGATCTTAGCCCAATCTATTGGGATGAAGAGTGTTTTTCTGCAATCTTTAATTCCTTTGGAAAATACATCTGCACAGAATATTGTCCTTATAAACCCCCCAAATGCTATGTCCAGCTAAACATCTCCAAACCTGTTCCAACATCTGTGCCTATCTATGATTTTTTATGGCAATCAAATTAAAGTTCAACTAAATTGGGTAGGTTTACCAATTTATTGCCATGAATGCAATTGTAGACATTTTTCTGGTACTATCTGTCAGAAAAATACCAAAACTGGTCAGCGAAATGCTTATGAGGGTGAATGTTCAGCAATGGACACCAGGATATCACCTAAAGTGGATTTTAATCAACAATCCAACCTTTAAGGGACTAATATAAAACAGGTACAGTACAAATTCGATGATGGACATATCATTTTGAGGGAACAAGCTTATAATGCAGCAAATGGTCATGGTATGAAAACAGCTCCTCTGTGGGAAAGAGTCAATGGAAGTAAGAAAAGGATACAAAAAAAAGGGAAGCCAAACAAGCTCAAGCCAACCTGGAAATCAAGAAATCTGGCAACTCATGCTTTCAAAATGTCAATCTGACTGTCAGAGATAACTCAGTTAAGGTCATAAACAAAGGGTTGGAATTTATTAAGAATAAACATGATCCTTATGTGACAAACAAGCAGATGCACACTCGGAAATTTTTTTTTCCTAATAATGGTATTGACAGTCAAATTGGAAAAAATTTGAAGGGCAAAGAACCTATGCAAGAAAATCAGCTTCATCAAGAACAGGGACAGATCAATCTTGCAAACACTTTGCAAGGTATAATGGATAATTCTAAAAGAGCAATATCTTTTAGAAAAGCTGCTGCCCATCAATTAAAGATTAATATTCAATCACAGTTGGCAAATCTAAGGGACAAGAAGACAGAGCCTTTGAAAATATATTCAAAAGATAGAATCATTATCAACAATTCAAAGGCTACTTCTGCAACTGATACAAACAGGAATATTGCAGTCAACAAGCCTAGTGTTGAGGACAAGACAGGGTATGAGGAATTATTACTTATGGAGAATAAGGATAACTCTGCTGGCACAGAGAGCACAATTTCAGCAAACATGAAAGGGAAGCAACATCAACATCATGACATGGGAGAATTCTCTCATTCTATGGATATGCATAAACCTCCTGAAGATTCTCTACATCAACATATTCATGATGAAGACTTCGAAAATGACACCAATGACACAATTTCTGGAATAATTTGTCAAAATAAATTTCAAATACTGATCTTGCTAATGAGTTTTGTGCAGATTCTCTTGAGCCATCAATTGTGCCTGACTCCATTCCTTCACAATCCATTCAATTATGCAGCCCTGTGTTGTCTCCACCCATTGCCTATTATCCGAGAGCCATATTGCTACAACTTTAAATCCTGAACTCGATATCTACAATTATGACTCTCATATACTCCATGGGGATCTCATTGACCTATCTGACCCAATGGACCCTCAAAATAACCATCTCTCTCTGATTCCAAACCAATTGACCAATATTGATCAGACTGTTGCTAAGCAATTACAAGAGTTACATGTGGAATTAAATGTGGATCAGAATGCACAAATAGATAAACAAGAAAACAGAGCATGTCAGACTGTGGAAGGGGTACGGCAAGCACAATCAGTGGAGGGTAGCATAGCAAGATTGGAGACCTTAGGAGATACAGTTGCAGAAGAAACATCAGTACAAAACAAGTTCATAGAATTATGTGGATCTCCCCCTATCAGGCAAGTTCTTTCCATTATTGATGATATTAATTTCAATAAACCTAATAATCCTGATTTAATTACTTTGACTCCTAATCTTAAGAATAATGATACCTTGGTTGAGTCAAATAAGGATTGTTGTATTTCCAAATTTTGGACCTGCTCTCATGAGAATGATTTAGATCCTGAATTCCCTGATAAGGAAAACAATTCTTCTGCTCATTTATGGGAGGAGGATAAATTTCTCTCTAATCCTTCCTCTGCTGATGAGCTAAAAAGGAGCTCTGCTACCAGTGGCAAGTCTAGCAAGAAGAATTCAAGGAGCTATGCCTCTCCTGCCTTAAACACCAGGCTCCAATCAAAGAAGAGCACTAGAAGCAGAAAAAAGAGCTCCCATTAATTTTCCTTCATTTATTCTCCTTTCTCTATCCAATGAAGATTCTTTCATGGAATTTAAGGGGGATAAAAGGACCCTTAAAAAGAAGAAGAGTTATTGCTCAATTAAGAGAATATAATGCTGATATTATCCTGCTTCGAGAATTGAGGCTCCCAAACTTTGAGTGCTCAAATCTGGCCAATTGGATTGCACCTGAGTATTCATCTTGTTGGATAGAAGCTACTGGTACTGCTGGTGGTATATGCATCATTTGGAAAAATATCTCCCATTCTCTAATATATAACAGTCCAGAGAAAAATTGGCAGGCTGTGATTTTCAGTAATAATGACCTCACCTTTGGAGTTATCAATGTTTATGCCTCGACCTCCTCTAAGGAAAGAGAGCACTTCTGGCCTAAAATTGGTAATTGGCTTGAAAATCAAAATTACATTTCTTGGATTATTGGAGGTGATTTTAACAATACACCTACCACTGACCTTAAGCTTGGAAATGATATAAATATGACTAGAGCTGAGAGGATCAATTGGGATTATTTCATAGATAACGTTCTCTTCACCTATATCCCCTCTGCCACAGCCAAATACACTTGGTCAAATAAACAAGAAGGTGCCAAACGTGTCTACTGTGCTCTTGACAGATTTTACATCAATAATTCTGATAATCCTTTTTGGGATAGTTGCGTGGTTTATAGTGACGAGGTCACTTCTATTTCAGACCATCAGCCTCAATTTCTTGAGACCAAACACTTGCTTAGCATCAAAAAAGGATCCAATTGTCCTTATAAGTTCAACTGTAGTCTGCTGAATAATGACAAGTTCTGTGAACAATTTAAAGCTTTCTACTTAAATCTTCCAAGAGTCAATCCTTTCCATTCTATTAGAGATTTCTATTCTAATGTAAAGGCCTCCAAAATCTGGATCAAACAGTGGTCTAAAAATAATTTCAATATAAGAAAAGAGGAAAAGAAAAGATGTCTACTCAACATGAGGAACATAAGGCTTCAGATCCAAAATGACCCCTTTAACAGAGATCTTCATCTGCAAGAATCTAATATTGAGCAAGCAATTAAGGCTATGGAAGAATTTGAGGCAAAAGGTGCAGTGTCAAATGTAAAATAAAATATCTTTCAAATATGGATAGCAAGAACTCGAAATTCTTCTTCAGAGTGGCCAAAAATAGAGTTTACAAAAACCAAATTCTAGCACTCAAAGATGATAATGATGTCCCTCTGGTAGATGCTAAAGATATAAGTGAGTTTTTCTATTCTAAATATGCTGGAATTTTCTCAAATGATGAAAATATTTCCTGGCAGACCCCCCAGGCCAAACAATTTATTGATCTTTTGAATGCTCTACCTGAGTATGACATTAATCCAATCTTAGATAATATTATTGATCTTCCTAATGAAAACGAGATTAAATCCACTCTTTTGCATCTTGCTAAAGGGAAAAGTCCTGGTCCTGATGGCTTGCCCCCAGAGTTCTATATCCATTTCTGGGATGTCATTAAACATGATTTCATTCAAATGATCCAGGGTTTTTGGTTGACCAATCATTTGCATCCTGCCATAGCATCAGGTTTGGTTACCCTTGTGCCAAAGACAGATAATCCAGAAAAGTTCAGTGACTGGAGACCTATCTCCCTCACTAATACTTCATATAAGGTATGTGCAAAAATTATTGCTAATCGAATTAATGGCTATCTTCAGAATTCTATCTCTTTGAATCAGTCTGCCTTCTTGCCAAACAGATACATCCTTGACAATTACATTGCTGCAATGGAAGGATTGCATTGGGCCAAACATTCTAATCAAAATTGCATTCTTTTAAAGTTAGATTTTTCTAAAGCTTTTGATTCCATCAGGTGGGATTTCTTAGAGCTGGCCTTGAGGAAAATTGGCTTCCCTGAAAAGTTGATCCAGCTTATTATAGGGTTGAACTCTCGTGCTCAATCTTCTATTTTGATCAATGGTTTTCCAAGTAAATTCTTCCCCCTCCAAAAAGGTGTTAGACAAGGCTGCCCCTTAGCACCTTATCTTTTTATTGTTGCTGCTGATCAATTAACAAGGGCTATTTTGCATCATCAAAATCTGGGAAACATAAAGGGTTTGGTCATGCCAAACTCTCAGAATCAGCTGACTCTACTACAATATGCAGATGACTCCTTTTCATTTTTGCAGAATGATGATAGAAACATTGAGTTTTTCTTGAGAATCATTCAAAATTTCAGTCAGGCCTCTGGTATTCATTTGAATACTCAAAAATCTGTAATTATTGGTGCTCCTAATCAATCATATATTTTTGGGATTAAATGTGTAGCTGCTAATCAAGCTACTAAGTTGCTAGGTATGCCCTTAGGCCTGGATATTAACATCAAAACTCTCTGGAGCCCTATTGTTGACAAGATCAGAAAAAAACTCAATAATTATGGCAGTTGCCTATCTGTTGCTGGCATATCTATCATTGCCTCTTCTGTCATTGCCAGTTCACATGTTTATTTCTCTTCTGCCCTCATTGCTCCTAAATGCATTTATCAACAATTAGAGAGAATCATTAGAAATTTTATCTGGGGTAAGAAGCAGCTTGTTAACTGGGATTATGTTACAAGGAAAAAATCTGTAGGTGGCCTCGGGTGTAAAAATCTTAGACTCCAAGCTTATGTCTTAGGAGGTAAGTATATATGGAAAGCTCTTTTTGAAAGAAAAAATGCTGCCACTGAATTCCTTAACTTCTGGATTTCCAAAAGTGTCATCAAGGACACCCTGCAATTGATCATCAGCTCCCCCACTCAGCTTTTAATGATATCAAACCTGCTGCAAATACCTCACCTTTGATGAGGAATCTTTTGAAGGCCTGGAATTATGTATCCAAAGCATTTTCATATTCTAATATAGATCAGGCTCATCAGGAAATGAGTATCTTCTGGAATCCAAACCTATCAAAAAGAGATGGCATCCCTTTGGCTATTATTCATCCTAAGATTTATAAGGAAGGAAGGAAGGAAGGAAGTTTATTTTAACGTCCACGGAGGCCAGAGGCCTATGAGACGGTACATGCAGAGAACAGGCAAAAAAGCCAAAAACCCAAACACCAAAAACAAACAATGTAATCAGACAAGAGAACCCTACTCAGGGATGAAAAACCCCCACTTGGGAGGAAAAACCCTAACAAGAGGCTCTCAAATACCATGCCCCGTAAGAGCAAGTCCCGGACGGGCCGAAATCGCATGATGTAAGCTCGGTCGGCTACCATAGGTGATGCGAGTAATCGATGTAGCGGTGTGTCGAGCATCTAAGATCGGTGTAATCGCTTTTCGGACATGGGCATATCTTTGGGCAATTTGGAGGGCATGGTGCTCATCCTCTATCACGTGCATCTCACAACACCGACATATCCTCTCCTCCACGGGGATCCCGGCCCGCCATTCACCCCAAATGACTGTTTCAATTATGAGGTAATGGGAACCCGTCCTTATGGCAGCAATAGCTCTCCGTTTCTTCACAGAGATGTGTGCTTTCAAGTACCGATGGGGTCCATGCTCAAAGCCGGGATTAATCTGAGCGTGATAGTGCTCTGTCTTGGGCTTTGCAAGAGTAGAGGCATCCCACAGGGTGGCAGCATAGCCCGCATCCAATTGCCCATTCTGCGCATCAGAATCTGCCAGTGCCACCATCTGTTGGTAATCCATAGACCACCTCCTAAACCATCCCTTACAGTGCTCGTGCCATACCCTCTTCAGCCGCTGGGGGCCCTGCGTTAACAACACGGCCTGTGGGGGCAAGCGATGGTCATCCATCCCATCCACCTTATGAAAGCAAGTAAGATGCCTGCGCATAGCAGAATGCTGTAAAGGCCAGAACCCCGTCTCATACAACAAAATCTGATACGGTACGGTGTCCTTCACTCCCAAGCTATATGTCAAGAAAGCTTTCTGCACCCTTTCCAACCTATATAAGAAATGGATGCTTAATAATGTTTGTAATCTAGGTGACCTCTGGTCAAATGGAAGATGGATCTCTTGGACCAGACTCAAGGCCAAGATCAGGGGTACAAGCACTGATAGATTGCTTTGTAGACATATTATTAGTAAAGTGGCCAACATAAATATAGATGCTAATCCTATTCCAGAAAATGATTGGCTTCTAAACAACAAAAATCTGTATAAAGTGTCCAGAGTATATGCCTTCTTATCCAATTCCAATCTACCTTCCAAAGCAGCTAAATATTGGCACATCATTGAGCAGGTTGAAAAGGATCTATTTATGAATGTCTGGAATTCTTATTGTGCGCCAAAAATATCTTATTCAATTGGCTGATAGCTAATAAAAGTGTCCCTAACCTCCTAGCTATTTGCAGTCATCAGAATCAACAGAGTATTCAGAATATTCAGTCAGGTGTGCAACAAATGATCTCCCCATTATGCCCTCTGGGTTGTGACTCTGTGGAAACTATGGAGCATATCTTCCTCTGTCCTAAATTAAATAGCTTCTGGTCCTAGTTTGAGAATAATTTTAATATTCATAGACCTGCTGCTATTCTAGATTTCATGATGAACAATAATGCTTCTAAAAATACTATTAGCTTCATCTCTTTATGGAATATATGGAAACACAGAAATAGATGCTTATATGGAGGTCACAATCTGTCTACCTTTTGGATTAAATTGCAGGTTATATGATTTAGAGCTAACAGCAACAGCACAAAAGATTAAATATGTTGATGCTCAATTTGATCAGCTTTGGAATTCTATTGGACATTTTGCTGGTTCTTTTAATCTATTTAAATTAAACTGTCATGATGATAATACTAATTCTGATTCTAATTTTCCTAGAATATCTCTGGAACTGCAAGTACAAACTTGACCTGCAATTTGATGAAATTGGGGCCTCTAAGTACATTGGTCTTCCTTTGTCAGAGCAGCATGGGATACAGAGTCAAGTGCAGAATCAAATGGATTACAACTTTTGGACAGGTCATGTCAAAGGAAAGTTATATGAGAACTTAGTTGAGATTCCAAGAAGAGAGGTTGAGTGGGCCAAAGAATTCTGCAAGGAGACTCAGTTAATGTGTGTGCTATGGTGGTTTATGCATGCCAATAGTATGGATATGACAGATAGGCAGTTCGAGTTTTATAGAGAGTGCTACTACTATCATAGGGGCAGAGCAGATTGTTATGGCACTCTTATCCATTTATATTCCACATGTAACTCAAACAGGCTGATCGAGATTGTTGATTGGGGAAAGAATTTCATTCCAATACTCTATCCACAATTCAGAGACCACTTCCACTTTCTGGACACCTATAACTTCTGATTTCTGCCTCATTTTTCTATAACATGGTTTTTGCATATTTTTGTCTCAAGGAATCTACATGAAATGTAGTTGGCTTCATCAGCAAAATACTTCAAGATCTTATTCCTACTGAAAATGTTGCTGCCATCAACAGCAATATCTTTATTGTGTTGCAATACTATATGTTCTCGGCTATTTTAAGTGCTCTACATATTGCTGCTACTCTATGCATGGGCTATACCAAGTCCAAAAAACATTTCCTTATGTTACATATTGTTGACTTCTCTGTCATGCAATACTCTATTTTTGTACTTATTCTCCATAATTAATGATTAAAAAGCTTCATTCCCTCAAAAAAAAAAAAAAAAAAAAAAAAAGAATCCTCCTTGGAAGAGTATCCACCGGCTGTCAAGCCCAATCCGGCCCTGGCAGCAACAATCTGCCCTTAATCCCAACCTTAGGTTGCTATTTCGGCCCTGTGGGCCAATCCTTAAATCAACCGGACAGTACAGATAGCATAATCGCTTATCAAGCTCTCTGATCCCAATTCATTTATGGCAGTAGCAATCTGCCTTAGGATCACCAGCACAGCCTTTGGGCTGCAAATCCGACCCTATGGGTCCAAGCTCGATCTGGCTCCTGGAAGCAACAATCAGTTTGCCAAGTCTTATGACAGAATTCAGCCTTCAATATTTCTGATCCGGTTCCCTGCCCTGCTCGAATTCCTCCTGTAAGTTTTATAACCCTCATCTCTGAGTTAACTAGCAGTCTTGCATGCCCAAAACCGGCCAGATTAGGCCTTGATTCGACCCCAATCCGTCATCTCTAGTTAACCCATCGATCTGGCAGGCCGGATCTTCCACGAGTTCGTTCCTTTTGATACATATCAGGTTTGAAGACCCATCCAATCGTTTGATGCCATGTGTCACTTTAATGTTTTATTAAAACCATAGCTAACATTGCTTCCTTATATTTAAATAACATTGGCCCCTAGGGCCTATACAACTTACATTAGCATTAATATCTAATGTTAACCATGCAAGCCTATAGGTCCTCTGCCCCGGCAATCCCTGCTAGCTCTTGCCGCGCTAATATTTAATAATATTAGCGCCCTCTAGCGAACCATTACCCACCGCTAGCCATTACTACCATTTACCCCGCATCCCGTCACCGTAGACTGATTACAGTCAACACGGCCCATTAAATCACAATTGCCCGGCAATCGCAACCAACAGTACCCCCGTGCTCATGGACGTCCGTCAAGGGCCCGATTCTGGCTATGCCCTTGGGAGCACCTGTAACATTCCTCCTCCTCCTTTTGGACCTTGCCCTCAAGGTTGATCCCTTAGATGAGGGGAGCTGCTGCACAAATTCCTCCGTCTCCCAGGTGGCATCCTCAGGAGACTGGTCCAGCCACTGAACCACCCTTATTGCGCAGCTGCTGAACTCTTTTATCCAAAAGACGTTCTGGCGTTATAGAGGAGTTTAAGACGAACGGTATACTTTGCGGACTAATCACGTTAGCGGTATCCAGTATAGCCCTCTTCAGCTGACTTACATAAAACACAGGATGGATCCCTACTTCCTGTGGTAAGTTCAACTCGTATAGTGTTTCCCCAATCCTTTTAATAACCCTAAAAGGTCCAGCATACTGCGGAGTAAGTTTAGGCACCCGACCTTTGGTTAAAGGCCGTAATGTGTTCATTCTTAATGCCGAAGGATAAACGACCCGTAAGAAAATGTAATCACCTTCCGCATAAGAGATATCTTGTCTATGTTGATTAGCAGACGTTCATCGCAACGCTTGCTTGCATCGCAAGATTGCATCCATATCATGAAGCATGTGTACTGCAACTTCGGTTCTAAGGTACTTATGCATACCAGAATAAGCCCTTGGGTCTCGGCCCATCATAGCCACAAAGGGAGTCATCCGAATTCCCGTATGATGGCTATTATTATAAGTGAACTCTAGATAGGGTAAATAATCCCCTCCCCCCCCCCCCACCCACCCACCCACCCACCGCCATCTATCTGCTTCGTGGATAAAACTTTGCAACATGTCTTCTAAGATCATGTTTATGCGCTCAGTCTGCCTATCCGTTTGTGGATGATTTCCACTACTCATGTATAATCGGATCCTCAATCCTTTCATGAGATCTCTCCAGAAGTGACCCGTGAACTTCGTGTCCCGATCACTCACAATGGACAAGGGAATAGGCAACTGCTACGTTACATTCCATCTGGCGAACCATTGATCTCTCTTACCCCTCCAACAGGCCCTAAGCCGCTGCGGACTCATTGCCACAGTGTAAGCCAGGTGCGGGAGCCGAGCATCACCCATAGTAACCACTTTCTGAAAATAGACGATGTGTCTATCAAGGGCTGCCCGCTGAAGCGGCAAGAATCCAGTTTTCTGCAGCAGAATCTGATAGGGAACTGAAGGTTTCACCCCAAGTAAAAATGCCTTCTGCATCTGCTCCAAGTCATTCCATGTCGCCAAGACAGTCTGGAAACCTTTCAACATCAAAAACTTATGGGGACCAGAAAAGTCAATAAAGGTATTGTTATCCATTCAGGATCTCAAACAAATGCAAAGGATACAGCTAATTCTACTCAAGCAAACAAGGTAGCTGCTATCAAAATTGGGATAGAGTCTGAGATTCCATTAAATAAAGATCAGAAAGATCAAAATATGCATACAGGATTCAACTCACAATTGGCTAATCAGCAGAATTGGAATTCTGAAAAGTCGACCTCTCCAGATAATGCAAATCCTCCTCAACATGCTCAAGAAAAGGGAAGTCTTCTTAATTATGATGGTAA
Source organism: Isoetes taiwanensis (assembly GCA_021234155.1). Classification (NCBI taxonomy): domain Eukaryota; kingdom Viridiplantae; phylum Streptophyta; class Lycopodiopsida; order Isoetales; family Isoetaceae; genus Isoetes; species Isoetes taiwanensis. The sequence goes on along the minus strand of JAJEKV010000027.1, from coordinate 17,514,540 downwards.
CATAATCTCAGATACTAACAAATCAGATAAAATATTATGCTCTAATAGCTTCAATATTTTAGCTGATCAATTGGATGAATTTTGTGCAGACTCAGTTGAGCCAAATATTTTACCTTCACCTAGCAAAACCTTCCATGTCCAAAATACTATTGCATATCCTTGCCTTATTGATTTATCCCCTGATTCTTCTCCATCCTTTCCAAACACAAGAAAGGTTGGATATATTTCCCCAGACATTGCTCTTCAGATGTCAGAATTGCAAGAGGATATATTACTCGAAATTTGAACAGCTCATTAGGACAGAAAAATCAAGGTAGCTCATACATGCATGATGTGCATGATAACAAGATTCAGGAACCAGTTAATCAGATCAATTTGCAAGTTACAACAGAGCCAAATGCAATGGTAACAGATTCTCAGACAGTGTGTGATGAAATTCAAACTGGAGATACAAATATTGAAATGGTACCAGTCCAATAAGGGAAATCATTGATGAGGTTGACATTCTCAAGGGAGATCATTTACTGGAGATGCTTGAAACCAGGCAAGATCTAAACCCCAACTATATTGATAATTTGGATTCTAATAAACTAGTTTCTCAAAATCAATATAAATCTAAATTTTAAGAACAGTCACCCTTAAATAATATTTATTGTGATAAGGAAAACTCCAATCCCAATATTGATTGGGAGGATGATATCTTCCTTAATAAAACTCCAGACTCCATTTAGATGGCGAAAACACTGTCAAAATAAAGAGAGAGAGAAAAACACAGCTTCTAAGTTGATAAAAATCTCTGGAACTCATGCAGCCAATACCAGACATAAAACTAGCAGAAAAACTAGAAGCCATCATTAATTGGCCTTTTTCATTCTACTTTCCTTTCTTCTACTTGTAAATCTTCAAGGATGAAGATCATGTCCTGGAATTTAAGGGGGTTGAACTTGATCAATACCTTGCTGAAATAAAGTCTCCCCAATGGGTCTTTGAATGGACTCCTCCTGCATGTTTACAAGAGTCTCTTGTAACTCACCTTCACCAATACTTTCAAGTCTTTGGATATACTTATCTGCAACTTGCTGCTGTAAATGACATATTTCTGAAATTTGGGTACCTTTTAACCACTTGTACAAAGTCTTATCTTCCCTGTCACCCACTTCCAAGACATGAAAACAACTAAGACCTTGCTGCCCTGATACCATAGCATTCTCTTTGCTGATTTCTAACTGCGGGCTGCTCAAAGAAGGATTGCAAAGAAAGGGACCTTTTGCTAATTTCAGAGGATGATCTATAGTAACCTTGTGCTCTCCTTGAAAGATGTTCATTTCACGCTTCCTCCATGAAGTCTCAGCTTGTACGGCATCTAACCATGTACGACTCAGCAACAAAGTATAAGTTTCAGCATGCACACTCTCTGGAAATTTCAAAACCATGAAATCCAAGATTGCTTCCACCTCATACACCTTGCATAAAACATTTCTTATGACTCCCATAGGCTGCACCTTCATTTGATTGAATGCTTTGAGCATCATAGTTGTCGGTTCCATCATTTTCAATCCAACTTGAAGCATTATGTGGTAAGGCATGACATTCACTCCACTGCCGGTATCTATGTTGGCCTCTTTGATTAGATATCCATTAATACTCACATCACAAAGAAATGGCCCAGGATCCTTGGATTGCCGGGCTGGTGGCTCCATTCTCCTCTTGTCGGTATCATTTGATATGATTTGTTGGACTGAAATTTCTGATTTTGTTCTTCCCCCTAACTCTTGCAACAAATTTGGAGAATAATGCATCAATTGCTCAAGAGTAAGTGTAACTTTAGTGACCAAAACTTGGCTGATCACATCATCTTCATTTTGAATTTCCTCATCCACCATAGGAGGCATCACTATGGGCTGATTTTCTTCTATAGACTGAATTTACTACTGATTTTGCCTTCTCTTGCTTCTTAAGCTCCTCAATAAGAGCTTTAACTTGAGGATTATCAATGTACTTTGCATCTTGAATGCGAACATCATTATTAGGAAGAGGTACTGATTCAAACACTTGCTGCTTTGGTGGATACTTATTGGTTGCCCATTCTGGTTTCCCATGGATTTTCCAACAAGTAGTCTCATCATGCTTGAATTTATCACATAACTTGCAATATAAATGAGCCTTACTTGGATACCATCCCTGTTTTGGCTGCACCATTGGTGTGGAACCCATTGGAACTTGTTAGGCAATTGGAGCTTGTGGCATCATTGGAACTTGTGGCATGATAGGTGCTGCTTGCATTGGTTTGAATAGGAATAGATGGTGCTTGTTGCATAACAGCAAATACCGGATTGGCCCTCTCAAAGAATTTCTTCTCCCTACATTCTTGATCATTATGGCCCTTGATTTGGCATCTTGAGCAGAATTTCAGCAATCTACATGTAGTATCAGAATGCCCAATAGATCCACAATACTCACAAGTAATAAACTGCACCTCCCTTGGCTTCTCACGAATTGTAAGCTTAGAAATCTTGGCTGCAATATCCTCTGTTTTATTCTCTGGAACAGCAACTTCATGAATGTATCCCAACTTATCTTCAGCCTTGAGAGCATACATTTCTGCCTCTAATAATGTTGTCGGCTGTTTGGGATGTCCATTTCATCATTCCTTGCAATCTTCCAATGAACCACGGCTTTGAGAACCACAATATACCTCTGATTATACTCTCTAATTGATTCATCTTCCTTTTGTGTGAAATTGGTCCACCTTTCCATAGTCTTATCCTTACCATGAACTTCTTGATAATTAGCAATGAAAGCTTCCTTTAACTCCTGATATGTCATGGTATCTGGCTGAGTTTGTGCCCATTCCTCCACTGAATCTTGCAAAGAACTATGAAACCAAAGCAAGTAAACAGCAGCCGGTAACTTACATTGCTGGCAATACCTCTCAAACTTCACAATATGCTTCAAAGGATCCCGATCCACTAGATCATCAAACTTTGGAATCCCCATTGTCTGAAAACCCCATACCATAGGTGGTAATACAGCCATCTCTGCCTCTTCTTGGGTTTCTTGAAATTGGAAAAACGAAATTGAATCTCCCTTCAATTTGAAAAACGAAATTGGATTACCTTCTAGATCGGGTAAATGGAATCAAAACCTCCACGGATCGAGAATTAGACCCCGGATCTGCTCCCAAATCTGAAAACGAAATTGAATCTTGATGCAATTTTGAGCCCAAAGATTGACTCACCGGACCCCTTCTTGTGACGATGGAGTTTAGTGGGATCTCCTTCTTACTTCTCTTGGGCATAAAACTATGCTCCCCTTGTCAAATTTTGCCCCGCAAATCAATTACCGCAAAATCCCCTTCACACAAGAAATTGCTCCTTTCTCAATGGTGTCGTTCTTTACCGACGATCACCAATACCAATGGTAACAACTCCTTTTTCAATGGAAATTCTTGCCGATCAATGGTCTGCAGCCGAAAGCAAGTGGGTCGCCAAATTGTTAGAGCCTGAACTCTAACCTTGCAAGAAGGATGAAAAACCCAACAATCCAAGCTCAATCTATCAGATCAAGGCAATGCACAAGACAAAGAATCATCATCTCCATAGCCAGATCAAGCAAAATACTCTCTCCAATTACACCGTCTCCCTGTTCTTCTCTCTCTCTCTCTCTGCTTAGATAATCTGTAATCATAATGCCTACAATGCATACGTGCAAATATCCTGCACGCGTGCATGTGCGTATCTCCCTCCATATACAGTATACTATCTCCTCTACCACCACAACAATGGTGAGTGTGGTGAGTGGTGACAAGTGTGGTGAGTGGTGAGTGTGGTGAGTGGTGACCAGTGTGGTGACAAGTGTGGTGAGTGGTGACCACCCCAACAGGTGTTTGTAGAAGGTCAGGTTCAGCTCCTTTTCATGTTGATTGCATGGAATAGGTTAGTCATGGTATTACTTATTGAATATAGATCCCAGATTATACGGAGAAACACAAAAAGGAGACTATGGGCATACAAAAGAGGGCCAGGATTAGATTCACTATTACAGAATACATACCATGAGAATGAATTTAAGAAAAGATTACGTATTTCTAGAGACACTTTTGATTATTTATGCAGGACTTTAGGCCCAATCTTGCAGAAAAAAGATACTTGCTTTAGGATGGCTATTCCAGTGGAAAGAAAGGTGATGTTGGCTTTGTCTAGACTTGCCACAAGGGGACACATTGACTAGCATTGCAGATTCATATAGAGTAGGCTATGCTACTGCTCAACAAGCTGTAATGGACTTCGTGAATGCGGTGAATTATAAGCTCAAAAGTCTTTACACCAAATGGCCTTCACCTGCACAGATGAAAATTCTAGCAAAGGAGTTTGAGGAAGTTCATGGAATTCCATATGGCATTGGAGTTATAGATGGCTCTCATATTCCAATCATTGCTCCCAAGTCTTCTCCTCAAGAGTATTATAACAGGAAAGGCTTCCATTCTATTCTTTTGCAGTTGATAGTCTCTCGTGAATGTATCGTTTGGAACTTTGATGTTGGCTGGCCAGGTAGTATTCACGATTGGACTCTATTTCAAAGATCTGCAGGAGGCCAACGCATTATCAAAGACTTCATCAATCCTTACTGTCTTGTTGGGGATGCAGCCTATCCGCTACGTGATTACATGCTTAGTCCTTTTAAAGGACACAAAGATGGCCTGAGTCGAGATCAATATTATTGGAACTATGTGCAATCATGCACAAGGATGCCACTCGAACAAACTTTTGGAAGATTGAAGACTAGATTTAGGATATTGTTAAAGTGAAATGACATGGATCTACAAAATGTGGTAAAGGTTGTATCAGCCTGTTTATTCATGCATAATCTTTGCATTGTCTATAAAGATGGTTTTGAAACTCCTTGAAAGCACGTAGGAAACGCCATAAAGTTGATAGTAGTCAAGGAAGTAAAAGCGAGGTAACTGAGATGCAAAGCTCTTGCGTGTATGGAATTTACAAAGTGCAAGGAGCAACATTATAGCAGATGAAGCTTATTCAAGAAGTTTAGATGATGGGCATGTGCTACTAAAATTAGAAATACCCTCTGATGCTACTAGACACAATGCACTTGCTAATATTCTCTTTCAAAATAATAGTCATGAGCTGGTTAGCAAGCGCTTTGGAGCTACAATTCAAGAAGAAGACTCCGGAAGCGAGTCTTAGTTTTCTCTTCCTCATTCATGAGCAAAACAGAAAGTATTTGTTGTTGTAAACAAGCTTATTGTTGGCATAAACAAGCTTATTACTATTTGCTATCTTTATTCAATTGTTCTGTGAATGATGGCTCTTATTTATGATCCTTCTCTTGTGAATCATTCTTAGATCCTTCCATTTCCTTTAATCTGTTTCAGGTTATGGATTTGTTAAATATTAGCACGTTTGGGACTTTGTATAATGGTTATTCTGTCTATGCTATGGTAATTTCATGGTAGTATGAACATACGAGATGATATTTGTGTTGATCGATTTTAGCTTTGATATTTTGAATGCTTGAGTAAATGTGTAACAGTGGGTCTATCATTGATCTGCTTGTGTGATCTTTAAGATAGTTGCGCATTTACAGAACCATGAAAACACAGAGCATACGTATAGAAATAAACAGGTCAATTTTGATGCTTTAATCAGATGATTCTACATACACATGCTGGATACAGGTACCCAAATATGTTGCATATGAGAAGGAAAATGTCAAGCTTTCAAATAGCAGATCATTTCGAAGTAAATCCAATAGAAATAGGTAATGTGCAGCATATAACAATAAGGATTCATAGAAATAGGCAATGTGCAGAATATAACGTGCATTTGCTATCTTCGTTCAAATTTACTATTTACTTTTTGGTCAGAGAAATGCTGAATAAAGTAACCTGCTTCAGTTTTGTGACTGATATAAAAGCACTTTTAGCTTGTTCATTAAGAATGACTGCAGTAATAGATGCAAAGAATGATTGATTTTGTCTGAAGCTTTCTTAATAGACCGATGGTTGCTTAAGGATATGATGCTGAGGTAGCTTTCAACAGCATCTATTTCAGTATATCTAAAAGGTGCCACTATGTACTTGATTTGTTAAGATATGCAAACTTGCATGTGACTGTTTTTACTCGTTTAGTTGACTGTTGTAAAAGTTGAGGTATCACTTCATAAAAACATGAGTAGATACATATAATGATTGATACTGTTGTGGAACATGTGATTGTTGTATGTCTCTATGCAGTGTTAGCTCAGACAGCTTGGAAAACATGTGCACTAGTGTCAATTGTTAATCCATGCGGGAACACGTTACAGACGTATGCGAAAGAAATTATTGTTCCACGTGGGCTTAAATAAACGTGTGAGAAGTGCAGAAAGCTCCTAGCTATGGCTCCGGCTCAAGTTGATTTTACGGAACTGGGGTTAAGTAGACTTGTTCAGGAAGCAGCTTTGGTGCCTATCTGGGAGTATATAGTTCTCTCAATCCTACTTCTTGCCATATTCCTTTACCACATCCTTGTCTTCCACTTCCTAGACGATCTAGTTACAGGACTCAGAGGTGATTTTGTACAAGTCTATTATGGCTCCAGCTCCAGCCTGACAGCTGAATTGCTTCCCAATTGTGAAGTTCTTAAGAAGAGGTACTCAAGTAAATTGTTCTGGTTTGAGTCTACAAGTTTCATCTTTTTAATTGTTATGAATTATGAAATTTGTAGTCCATATTTACAACTAGCTTCCTTCACTTCTTTGGAAACCACCGAAGGTGGAATACTCCAGGTGAGATGGTTATTGAGTTTGTAGTATTGCATTTTTAAATACAAGTGCAAGATATATTAGGATCAAGGGACATGCCATTTGAAGCTAGGTTAAGCAATGCTTTTATGTTGTATTCTATTTCTCCTGCAAACATATCCAAACTGGAGTATGTATGCAGTTATAATATGGCATTAAGTTGTTGAGTTGGATCTGTGAGGTTATGTAACACATGGAGTACTCCAGTCATTCATTGCATTTCCCATGAGATCTCTTGTTAAAATTTGAGAATGCACTGGCTCCAGAATGTAGTCGAGCGCTCCTCGTGCGAGAAAAAGGTCCTGGGAATTGGTACTCAGTCTCAAGTAACAGATCTAGCTTCAACCATCTCAGAAAGCAATCGATAATTTTTATCCTAGGGGCAGTGATATCTGCAGTTGTTCCTGGACAGCAAATGCCTGAATGATAGACAAGACATTTGTATGACGAGGCTACTGTTGGAACCATTATTTTTATTTTATTATTTTAGTTCGAACTTAATGTTTATGTGGACTTTTTAATTACAAGTAGTAATACCTTTCAGGCAGTTGTATGTGATGCCGGATGGAGGAACCATAGCTCTAGATTGGTGTAAGTATTTCTCTTGCAGTACAGAAGAAATTGTAGCTTTGGTTTGTTGTGTTGGAAATTAGACTCACTGCAATCCTGCTCGGTTGATAATGATGAGGGAAAAGAACTGGAAAGACCAATTGTTGTTAAAATTTCTTACAAATTTTGTAGTTCTTTCCTTTGGTGATACTGTAATTTGTGCAATAGAACTAAGGTCTTTAGATAGACAGGTTCACCTTTGTTTAATGCCTTATCTTTTACTAACTTAGTAAAATGCATATTTATGTAGCAACCCAGCAAGCTACAGCTCTATCTGAAGATGCCACCACTATTATTGTTGTACCTGGTTTGACTAGTGATTCTGCTGATCCAGTAAGTTATACTTGGCCATATATTTTAGCCGATAAAGCCTTCTTCACCATGGCATCAATTGAAAATCTATGCTCAAATTCATAAATGCACAAAGGGCCCATTTATGTTAGTGCGTCTTTCTCTCAAACTTGAATCTTTTCAAGCCTGCGTGGGGGAGTGCACATGTTTTTCAAGCTGTGTGAAGGATATGCTGCAGATCTGTGCATTGCAGATGAACCAAATGAAAAGACATGAAAGGGGAGATCAAATTTGCACATGAACTAAATGAAAAGACATTAAAGGGAAGATCAAATATGAAGCAAATGAAAAGGGAAGATAAAATATAGAAAAAAAGTTAAAAACAGGAAATAACTTACAGAAAACAGATTGTCCTTTCACATCCAATCAGACTTGGCTGTTTGCAATGGCATCTTCTTGCAATCTATGGAGATGTGCTTCTTCTTTTTCACTGTAATGATTCCAGATAATTCTGATCAGCTCAAAGTGGATAATAATCTAATTTATGGTGGTGTTCAAAAACACCAATTCTTATGATAGGAAGTTAAAGCCTTGTAAAAACTTGGAACAGTCACCTAAATGAACTTGTCAACCAATTTGGCAAAACTGCTTTCAATTCGAATGTCTACCTTTCTTCGCTCATCTTGTCGATGTTCTTGCAAAGACTTGTTCATTTCCCTACCTGCAACAAGAACTTGTTCTAAAAGGCCAACTGCAATGTTTTTTGTTTTCTTCGCCTTTGAGATGAGTGAATCTGCAGTCCCAATCTTCACTTGTTTAGCTCACTTTTGCAGTCAACATCTTTCTTAAGCTCTCCATTTAATTGAACTTCTCCATTCATCATTGTGTCATCGCATTCTTGATCGTCAATTGCACATGCATGCACATTCTCACATTTGCTTTCCCACTAAAGTAGTTGTCCATCAATTCATAATGACCACAAGATTCCTTTCTATCATTGCCTGATATCTGATTCCAGGCAACATCCGATTGATATTGCTTGAAAACATTTCCCCACTTTTTTTTTGCAAGCTCCTGTATCCCTACTGAAATCTGGACATAACCCAATGATCCTCACACAAACTTTGTCCCACAAGTTGATTTCCTGTTTAGGTGGACATTCAAATTCAGAATTAAGCTCACCACCAGCATGTATCAAGGCAACCACATGTTTTTCTGGCCATTTTTTCCTACTAGACTCTTCCTCGTCTTCAGAACCGTCATCGACATTGACAACCTCTTTAGCAACTTTCTTACCTGCTTTCTTGCTTGTGATCTTTGCCTGTTGCTGTCCTTTTCCCCTTTTTCTCTTCTTACCATCTTTTTGTCCATCTGGAGATGAAGGCGTGAGACATGGTGCAACAAGTGTAGGAGAAGTCACACTTGGAGAAGCAGGTGTAGGGGAGACTAAATTTGCAGCATAGAAAGACGAAGATTGAGTAGGATAGAATGTAGATGGCATAGCAGAGTTATGAAATTGATCTGGATTTGGCTGAGATGGCATTAGATACTGTGGAAGTGGTGTACGAGAGGCAAATTGATGACTTGGTAGATCTAGTGGAGAGGTTATGCCAGGCAATGTTTGGGAATTACGAACCATCTGTCTGAAATCATTTTGTTGAGTGCATGGAATGTATTCTTTCTGATTAGGATCCATCTGCCAAAAATAATAGACAGAAAAGAAGAAGATAAGCATGGTAATAGATACAAATTGCATTGAAACCAATAAATTTTTACATGTTCTTGCATGAATTGGAGAAAAAGCATTCATGTTGGAGTAATCTTTTTTTATGAGAACAAATGCGAGAGAGAATTGGAATGATCTTACCTCAAACGCAGCAATTCTAGCCTCTGCTCTGCCGACGTGCAGTTCCCGCCACGAGCTCCAAGAAATCTATCTGCCAGGATGGATTTTCCTGCTGAGCTGTGATGCACCCAGGACCTGGACAGACCATATCCCCCGACCAGGATTGAATCGCCTGCCCACGTTTAGGGCATGCATAATGTGATAATAGAGGTGCCCAGAAATAAAAAAAATCCGTTTTCCTATTGGTCTAAAAATTTTTAGACGGACAGGCGGGCACAGGTGTGATTCCACCCTATAACACATAGCTTAAGGGAGATGATAGCTTAAGGGAGATGATGATCAAATACACTTGATGTTTAAGGAAGATGCCTCGAATATTCCTAAATTCAACATTGATGTACACATTTATTTATGTTTTTGTATGGCACCGTGTATTTTTGTATTGAAACCCAAGATGCAAACAATTTTCTCACATTTTCCTTTAGAAGAGACGAGGTACAGTACTGTACAGCAATAAAAATACATGGAGCAGCAAGGAGTCGTTTACACCCAGTCCTTATGGCTATGGAGTTCCTTGCTGGTTTTGGAAGGGGGGTTCTTCTCCGGCGAAGCTTCCTGCAACATTTGAACTACTTCTCGCATGGAAGGCCTTTGCATCGGTAGAGAGCTTGTGCACAGAATTGCAACCTTGAGCACCATGGCCATCTCCCGCTCAACCCAGCCAATCAGTTTTGGATCTATCAGATCTGCCAGAGTTTTTTTGCTTTGAATCATCTCGCAGACCCACTTCACCAAATCGCCATCTCCAAATTCGGCCTCGATTGGCCTCCTTCCGGTGATCAGCTCCAGAAGAACTACGCCGAAGCTGTAGATATCGCTCTTTTCGTTAACTTTGAGCGTGTAAGCATACTCTGCGTCAAAAAAAACAGAGGAAGATCTGTCAATAAATGCCCCAAATCTATGGCAGCATCCGAACAATCTAAGAATTTATATAGAACCGATTCAATCGATGAAGATTAAAAGCAGGCATTCAGGCATAAATGCGGACTTGATTTACTGAAGAAGCTTCCGAATCAAATGCAGTGTCGGATTTGATGAAGAAAGAAATAGGATCCAAAAGGACAGAGAAATTCTTTATGAAGAACAGGCAGTAGAACTCATAGATTTGGGGCAGATTTAGAGGGTTTTAAGCAGAACCCAAATCGTTTATAGAATCAGAACAGAAAATTCAATGAAAAAACAGGCGAATTCGATGAAAAAAGGCAGATTCGAAGAAAGAAGAGAAAAAATTTACCTGGAGCAATGTAGCCATGGGTTCCGGCGACGCTAGAGAGGGAGACCTCTGTGCCACAGCTCTGCAAGATTTTGGCGAGGCCAAAATCGGCGATATGGGCTTCATAATTCTCATCCAGCAGAATATTATTGGATTTAACATCGCAGTGGAGGATCTGCGGGGAGTAATCGTGATGCAGATAACAAATTCCCTGTGCAGCGCCAAGAGCAATATGAAATCTGGTGTGCCAATCCAATTTCCGGCCCTTTGATCCATGGAGCAGATCGCCCAGGCTTCCATTTTCCATATATTCGTAAACGAGAAGCTTGGATTCTTCGTTCGAGCAGCAGCAGAGCAATTTAACGATATTTCTGTGCCGGATTTTTCCCAGAGTTTCGACCTCTGCTCTAAACCCATAATCGTGTTTCTGATTTTCCTTTCCGTCTGTCCATAGCTTTTTTACTGCTACGACCTGCCCGTTTTCAAGCATCGTCTTATAAACCTTGCCGGATCCTCCAATTCCGATCACATTATCCTCGTCCAAGCTATCCAGCACTTCGTATTCGTTGAATTTTAATCGGTGGAAGGATGTCAAGCTCCAGGAAGATTTTTCTTCTCTGTTTCTGAAATAGCCGCCATATTTTTTGTAAAAGAAGCACGAACCCAAGAACAGAATCAGTGCTGCAGCGGCGAAAGTGCCCCCCACTGCCCAGGCCAGAGGTCCAGGTCCCTTTTTATGTCTTTTTTCTTGTACTATGCTGCATGATTTTACGTATTCAAGCCCATTTTCCTCTCCGCAAAGATCCGGATTGCCCAGAAAACTGGATTCGAACGCAGAAATCAACAACCCAGAAGGTATTTTGCCGGACAAATTATTGTAAGACACATTGAATTTATTCACCTCCAGCTTTGAAATTGCTTCCGGAATCCGCCCTGTTAGATGATTATACGAGAGATCTAGTTCTGTCAGTGTAACAATGCTTCCCAGCTCTGCCGGAATTTCTCCTGTTAGCTGATTCTTAGATAAATCGAGCATTGCTAGGGCACAGTTTTTCAAATTCGTCGGAATTGAACCATTGATTTGATTATCATGTAGCTGCAGATCATATAATTTTTTCAAATTTCCAATTTCTGCTGGCAGAGAGCCACTCAATCGGTTGCTGTGGGCATAAAATTTGCTCAAATTGCCAAGCCTGCCCACTTCGGAAGGAATCTGCCCTTCGAATTGGTTGCCCCAAAGCATCAGAAACGAAAGATTTGAAGCCTGCCCAATTGTAGAATGAATGGGGCCGCTCAAGGAATTATTGTACAATTCAACCAAATTCAAGTTGGCAGATTGCCACATTCCCGCCGGAATTGATCCATTAAGCATGTTTCCTCCAATTCGGAGCCTGATCAGAGATGGGCAGCTGCCAAATCCGTCTGGAATAGCCCCTGATAATTGATTGCCATAAGCTATCAGATGAATCAACCGGCCTTGTTTACATAGATCAGGAGGTATAGATCCAGTAAGAAAATTGGTACTAACATCAAACACTGTCATGGGCGAATTTGCCCCAAATTTTTGAGGCAGCGATCCATTCAAGCGGTTCTGAAACAGCCGGATCTGCTTCAATTTCGGCAAATCTGCAAGTCCGGCAGGAATTTCTCCTTCTAAATTGTTTTGCCAGAGATGAAGCAGCTCTAGATTTTGAAGCTTGCCAATGCTTGCCGGAATTGATCCGGTGAGACTGTTATTTGCAAAATCTATATCAGAGATCGAAGACAAATTACCTATGTTACTGGGGAGCTCGCCGCTCAGCCGATTGTTGTAAAGCTCCAAGCTTCTTAGATTTGGCAGATTCATAAGGCCCGCCGGGATTTTTCCTTCCAGCTTATTCTGAGACAGGTCGAAGAAGTATGTCATCTGCTTCAAATTTTGCAAGGACTCTGGAATGGGTCCGTTCAGATTTGCCTGCGCCATATGCAGATTCAATAGCTTGGTTAGATTGCCGAATTCTTCCGGTATGGGCCCTGCTGCAAATGGATTAAACGAAAGATCAAGCCATCTCAGATTTGTTAATCTTCCTATATCGGCAGGGATTGTTCCATTCAGGAGATTATTCGTCAGATTTAGGCTCTGCAGCTCCGGCAAATCCCCAAAAGCAGAGGGTATTTCTCCGGTAAAATTATTGCCATTGAAATCAAGATCAACCAGCTTAGAGAGTCTAGAAATCTGTGTCGGAAGAAAACCCACTATCAGATTCTGGCTCAAATTCAAATACCGGAGCTCTGTGCAATTCAACAGACCGTCTGGAAACTCTCCTGTCATATAATTATCCCCCAAATCAAGCCGCTGCAGATTTTTCAGCCCACAAATTTCTGTTGGTATCGGAGCTTCGATCCCTAAATCTGCAAGATTAATCTCCGTTACATTGCCATCGCTGGTGCATTTTATTCCTTCCCATTTTGTGCAAGGATCATCCGCTTCTAGCCAGTCGGTCTTATTCAAACTATTCTTCAGCTGTATCAGAATATTTTTTTCTGAATCCCCTGCTCGGCATTGTTGCACGGATATTACCAGAGTTATGAACAGAAAACAAAAACCCAAAACCCTCATCAATCCCATTCTTAGAGCTCAAATTTTCTTAACATGATGCCTCGATTGACAGAACCCACAACAGGGGCAGATCAATCCGGCCATAGCCAGACGATAGTGGCGATTTTGGGCGGAAAAGGTAGCGGAAAATCAAAGGAAGCCATAGCCGAGCTTGAAAAAAGGATTAAAAAATGGGCGAAATTTGGATAGACACGCCAGGGAACGAAGAAATTTCTGCCATAGCCAATAATTAAAAAGCAGAGACCGTCAAACCTCTGTAATGGGCGGCCATAGACCGAGGTCTTTACATGCTTGCTTCGAGGAAACGCTCGCCGGACTTCTAGAATCAAGACAAAAACAAAAGCATCTCCCTGTGCCGAGACAAAAGAAAACAGAGGCTGGTGACCTGACAATTGAAAATTACTCCATCAAATCAAACAGTCCGAAAGGTCCTCGCCCATCTTTGACGAAAAAACAAATTAAATAACCAAACCCACATGAACCTGACATTCGCCGCATCGATCCGACCCCAAACCGCCATTAATCCACCGATTTTGAACCTCGGTTTGTTAAACTAATTGTAACCCACATGGTCCCCGTGCATCTTTTACTGATGGGTTCGTTAATCTGTTCAAATCCGGGCTTAACTGAAGGATTTTTTTTGCTTCCGGAGCCGGTTCATCTGTTCAAAAAAGAGGCGAAACTACGATTTCTGAGGTCAGGGCTTAACTGAAGGATTCTTTTGGTTCCAGAGTCGATTTCTCTGTTCGAAAAAGAAGGAAACCTACGATTTCTGAGGTCGGATTTGACTGTGTTGCAGATTAAAGAGATGATTTTGAATGATGGGTGGTTAAGTTGGGAGAAAAATGATGAGTTTAGACCAGATTTGAGAGGGATTTGAATGTGTCAGATGGAGGGAAGTAGGTGAAGAGCCCTTTTAAGTATGATGGAACTACATTTTTGTCCTCTGCTGAGCACAGCTTTTTCTAGAACCATACTTTATGATTTTTTCTTGGGAATTGCCATAAAATGTAGTGTTTGTGAAAGGAAAATGTGAGCATTTTCAATGTCACTTTTGCTAGAATTGCCACATATCAATGTTATGAACAGAATGCACAAATGTGATATTTGAACAGAAATCTCACAAAGAAGACAATAGAAAATTGGGAAGTCTATATTTAATTCATGGTACATAGCTGACTTATCAACACAAATCTAAGACACAAAGAAAAGCATGAGTATACAAGCAATGTTCCACTAATAAACTCCAGTACGCATATAGCATGTGTATATATTGATGGCACAACTAAATATTGACATGCATGACAAAATGAAATCACATCTTTACAAGCAAATGTTGTATTGTTGAATTGAGTATGCATGCATGACATAATTAACACTATATATATACAAGTGTTGGCTCATGCACGCATGCCATTAAAATAAGGATACGTATGTAAGTGTTGATCAAATGGCATATTCTAAAGCATGGTGATACGAGCAAACCAATGTTTCATATACATAAGTGTTGATCATAAAAGCATTGTGTATACAAGCAAACCAATTTTCATATTTGCGACTATTGATCACGCACGCCATTTAAATAAAAATATATACGTACAAGTGTTGGCAACTTAGTGTTCATCTGGCATATCTAAAAGCAATAGGGGTTTTGGAGGGGTTTGATTTGGATAGATAAATGACTATATTCGAAACCAAGACCATACCTTTAAAACAATTCAATGGGTTGTTATGAAAAAAAAAATAATAGAAAAAATAATCATATTAGCCCGCTGGATGTATTGGTCAATGCATTCTTTTTAGTCCATAAAATTAAGTTGCTAGAGGTTGGAATCCCTGTATTTCGTATTCCACAACCTTAGGCGCATTTCATATTCTCGAATCAGGGCTCAAATTTGTCGGCTTTCATGCCTGTTTTTTGGGATTTTTCCTGTCAAAACAGGTGGAAAAAATTTGTATGGCAAATCAAGTGCAGCCATTTGCCAATTGCCCGTCCTAGAGAAGGGCAACTACAAGATACATACTCGTCATTCGAAAGGCTAGGAACAGAGAAATGTCATCATTTTTTAATTTATATTATTATCATTGAATATAATATTAGGCATACATCCCATTTTTTAAACAAAGTTAAATATACATTATAGAAACCATTGACTTTAGAAACATCCTTTTTTTTTTAATATGTCATTCCATATATATTAATACCATTACCAACCAACCACCTAACCAAACCATCGACTATTATTTCAGCCGCCTAAATCTAAGTCAAGAAAGAGGTTCTAGATTCTTGGTGCTCGACCAGCCAGTTTTTGGATTCTTGAGTTCAAACCAGAAATGGAAGGTACAAGGTAGTCTATGGTGTCATCAAAGGCAAATTTCCCTCATTATACAGCGAAAAAACTTCTTTGTTATGGCAGCGAAGGCAAACTTTCCTCCTTATGTGCTAGGGAACCGCCTACTTTGAGGGGTTTTCGGCTGGAAACCAGCAGGGCATCGCATGCGAGTGGCGTTAGCCGCGAGCGGCGTTCCGCCGGTTTCCAGCCGGAAGTAGGTGGCTCCCAGCCGTAAATCACGGGTAGTCGAAAATTTCGTTGATTCTTTTTACCCTAATTTTTTTCTGTCTTTCCTGCATCTGCTATGGCAGAGCTTCGGAGCTCCGCCGATGGCGCTCTCCATGCTGGTCGAGGCGCTTGAGTTCTTGATGAGCCTTTGGAGAGCTTGCTAGTTTGGGCTATTTGGCTGGCGATTTTTTGTTTGAAATAGGGCACTTTCGGAGCTGTGATGCATATTTTATTATCTGACGAGTTCATTTCTCTATGTAGAGGTCCTGATGCATTTCTTTGCTGCCTTTTCTTAAAACAGAGAAGTTTCTAATGATTTTCTTAATATTCTTAGGTTCTTTGAGTTCCAGTGGCAGTAGAGCATGGATTTTTAGTAGCAAACTTTGTTTCTAGATTTCCACCCCGGACCAAACAGTAAAAGAAGCTGGCCCTCAGGGCGGCGTTGTGGTTAATGTTGAAGTTGTTTCTGAGATGGCTGGAGCGATGTTGAAGCTATTGTTATGTGGCACGGAACTATTTTTAGTGGCATGCAAGCTGTTGTTTCTATGTTTAGGGTTACTACAGCATCAACAACGAAAGCAAGCACATAACTGATTATTTATTGCTGGATTTTTTGTGCGGGCGGAGATCTGCAGGTACGTGGAGCTTCACGATCCGCACAATCTTGAACTTCTTATTACGCACAATGCTAAAGCGTCTTGATTTTGCGGTGCCTTTAACTCCGAGTGTGGCGCTCCCGCTAAACATACGGCACCCGGTAGGTACACTTTCGGCAGAAATCCCCGTCGGCTCAACAACCGCGACAGGCCCTCGTCTATCCGCACTATGGAACTCCGTAGTGCGGAAGGGGTTTTCTGAAAGGTGTCTTCTTGGCGCCCTCTTCCCTATGGGCTCCTATCACAGCGGAAGCATAAACAACGTCGAGAACTAGCAATAACAATACAACATACTACCTCGAAGGGTAGTCCATCACATATCCATATGAGCAAAGAAGATAATCATAAACCATAAAACATGAGAGCTCCTACCCATGGCTCCGGAGCTCATAAGGAGGTAGACATTTGGATAGGTCTCAAGATAGAAGCGGGACCGAGTCATAACAATGGCGAGGGGCTGGCATAAGACAATGGCTAGGGTTGACCACTCCATCCGCCCCTCACATTGCATACTTTGCGGATGGGCTAGATCGGGGCTCGACGGGACTCTAGCCTTCAGGATCACGCAATCCCATGGCATCACCCATCGGGACTACTCCGGGTTGCATCTCCCTGGTGGATGAGGCGGGAAGGGTTGCATCTCCCCTTCCCGAGGGGTCTAGAGGTGCCGTATGGCTAGAGAATCGTGGCGACACCACGATTCGTACCGACCGAACCCCCAAAGCGAGAGCCAAGCTATCACTTGCGGCTCTCGAGGCGAGCAACAACACCATTGCCCGGGGAGGTGTCGGACCCATGCTCGCCCCCTGCGCAGTGACCGACCATAAGCCCTAGCCCACTATGGAATCCCGAAGCCCCCACTTTCGGCGGGGATCCTCCCTCCACTTTCCCTCTAGCCCGTTATGCGGTCTTTGAGTCATATCATAGCCTCAATAGCACGGTGGGCTCCTATGCTGAGCCGCCGCAACTAATAGGAACTAAGGGATCTACTCTAGGAACATACTACAGATGGCCCTAGGTCTCTACCCCCCTTCCCAATACAAGAGGAGCAAACATGATCAACCAACAACATATAATCATCACATAATGAGAATAATCATAAGAAGAACATCTTAACCTAATCATACAACTAACTAATAGTTAGGGTTCCTTGATTAGGGTTCAAGATGTTGAATATGGGTTCTAGGATGGCTCTACTCTAGATACAAGATACTAGCACATCTGGAATGCTAATTCCAAATGAGCTATCACAACTACTACCCTACATACCGCTCACGATGCTCTCCCTCGGATCCGTGTGCCTCCATGGTCTTCGACTCACAAGCTGTTGTTCCTACTCCAAGAACGGGTCTACCCTGCTGGGGCTGCTGCACCAGTCTATGCCACAACGAACGATGTTCGAAACGGGGTTTCGAACAAGTAGATGAGTCTCTGGGTGCTAGGGCTGGAAAGAGGCCTAGGGTTAGGGTTCCAGCCTATATAAGTTAGGTCCACCTAAGATGCCACGTGGCACCAATCGGGTGAGTCTCGTGTGGCGGGTGCCCAATAGGTTAAGGCCACGTGGAAAATGGTCTTAACCTAAGGTTGGCTAAGTTATATGAATAACTTAGTCACGCCCCCTAGTGCCACAATCTATGGTATACAAGGCTATGAAGATAGACTTGTATAGTGGTGAGTCGAGGAATATCATTATGCATAGCGTATATTCCTGGGCGTCACATTCTCCCCTTAGGACAATCTTTGTCCTCAGCATTGCACTAAGGTGACGAACCTACCTTATGCCTGCAAAACAACAACATGACATAACCCTTAGTTTACTTTAACAATCAAGTTTTATTAGTTAAAAGTCAAAATTTAGGCTATATTTGTACTTATACAAAATTATATAGTCTTAACACCGTTATTTCTTACGCTAATTCAAACATTATTTTAAGAGTTATTAGGGTTCATAATCTAAATTATGGCTCCCCTATATCATCTAAATCTTGGCGCTCCTCGTTGAAGTCCTCCTTCTACTTGCACGCAAAAGGAGCACATTACGTTAGTTTAGTTAATAATTTGTGGTTTTAGGGGACCACCCCCCTTACCTCCTTGAGCGAACTCTTGGGCTCAAGGTTGTCTACCTTGCCCAAGATCATGGCCCTTCGGTTTGAGCTTAGGGATCATTTAAGATGCTCCCATCATTGCCCATGATCGAGTGCTACCTTGTACCACGATCCCCGGATCGAGTACACCCGATTGCATCATGCCCCAAGGGTTTTAAGCTAGGGAGCGTCTCGCGATCCCATCATCGCGCATGATCACTTCCACCTTCACCATGACCCTCCTACGGCCGGTGTCGTCCCCGCATCAGCGGCATAGAAACATCCGATCGATGTCTCATCATCGCCCACCATGCCTCATTCCTCACTCACATGACCCTAATGGTCATGCGCACCTCTCTTGGTGCGTGTTGGCCTAGAGAGAATGCCTTGAAGGCGTATCCCATCATCGCCCACCGCGTTCCAAGATTCGGCACATGCACTCTACTAACTAGAATACATGAGCGAACTTAAACTAACTAAGAAACATACTAAGCTAACCTCTGGCGAGTCGGCGGCGATTAGTTAGGGGAGACGACTAAGCCATCAAACTCCTTCATAAACTCACGGGTATTGCTTCTCCAAATCTTGCTTCAATACCCATGTTTGCGTCTTCCACGGGTAAGTGCTTCCACTTAACCAAATATTGGAGGGCGAGACCTCCTAGTCCTCTTGAATGACTTATTAAAAAGTAATTCGGGCACTATTTCTACTTGCTCCTCCATCATTTTCAACAAAGTTGGGGTATCCAAAACCTCCTCAGGGTTAGGATCGTGCCTTTTTAATAAACTCACATGGAAGACCTTAAGGTGGCCAAGAGATCCAACTTGTAGGCTTGAGAGCCCACTCTTCTCCAAGATCGTGAACGGACCGGCCCACCTAGGGGTGAGCTTCTTACAATTGCCGATCTGAAGCTTCCCTTGCTTAACCTTTACTTGAGCCAACTTTATACGCCACAACAAAACAACTCCCAAGGAGTTTTACCTCTATCAAGCTTGACTCTTGAGGATATGCCCATCTTTGTTGAAGATACTCCCACACTTCTACCAAAAGCTACGCGCATATATCTTTGTCGTTGTTGAGAAACTTCCACCTTGGGCACTAAATTATGCCACATAACTAGGGTCAAGCATTGATAAGCTATGCGATCATGGGGAGACATCTTGATGACTCTTGCTTCATATTATTATGCGTAATTGACCCGGATGGATGTACTTTCGGCCCATTTGGATTACTTGTTCCAATCATAGTTTCTCAGCGTGCTCTCCAAATTTGTGTTGGTGCGGTCCCTTTGCGATTTGACTCAATTGGTAAGCAAAACTCATCAACAAGTTGGTGCGGCTTCGTGTTTGAAGAAGTCTTGCTAATCGTCGCTAAAGAACTTGGATCTCTATTGGTGATGATCGACACTGTGCCTTCCATGCAGCCTAAAAAGAACTCTTATTTAGACCACCGACTATGGTCCAAAGGCGGTGTCTATGGTGTGGCATGGCAATTATGTGCCCTTTTGATAACTATGTACCACCACCATCAAGGCTTCAAAGCTTCTTGTTGTCCTTGGAAGGCCAACTATAAAACCCATGCTGAAGACTTCCCACTTGGCATCTGGCACCGCCCAAGGTTCCAAAACTCATGGAATTCGAAGTTGTTCCGCCCTTGTTTCTTGGCTCCTCCGACATTCTTGGGTATGTCGATTATCCGCTTCTTCATACGGCGGGGCGTAGCTACTTCTAATCTTGAAGTAGGCCTTTATAAATTTTGCATGGTAGAAAATAGGGCTATTATGCGTGTCATGGAAGATTTTTCTTACTTCTTATACTTTGGGTACGCATAATTGTTCTTTGATATTAAAGATTACCTTCCTTTTTAAAATATTTGAAGGTTTCTCTTTCTTAATCCGTTCTTGCATTCTTGTGAGGACTAGCCCATCATGTGCTTGAACTCCATGTTGGGGAAGATGGCTTCTTCTATCTTCTTGCCGAATTAAACTTGCTTAGAAGTGGAGATGGCATTGCAAATTGCTTTTTCAAAAGCTTGCCAATGAGTGGCGGCGTCTTAACATCTCCGCGGCTGCATGCTCTTCCATTGATTTCTTTGTAGGTCGCGATGTCGTCGAAGAGAATTGATGAAGAAATCATCAAGGAATCTTGAAGATGTCGTTCCTCAAATGCATACAAGTTGGTGGACTTAGGGGCATTACTATGAAATCATAGTGCCCATACCACCATTACGAAGGAGTCTTATAATTATCTTCCCCTTCATCCTTATTTCTTTGATTGCAGAGCTTACGTCGATTTTTGCGAGAAGAATCCTACTTTTGGGGCTGATCCATTATGTCGTTGCTTGTTGAGCTACCCATGGTTGATATACATCTTTAGACTTCCATCTTGGCGAAAGGATCCCCAAGTTGATCAACTCCTACAAGCTGCTTCTTGAGCTCACGCTGCTTTCGGAAGTCTTGATTCTATAAAGAGCCTTCTGATCGGCTCTGCCTCGGTCAAAGAGTGATTTCGGACTCTATGCCTATATAGAGCAAAAGCTCTCAAATTTCACTGGAGATATATCATGGGACTTCTTGATTAACTTAGAAATTGGCGAGGCAAAATTTGTTTGAAGTAGCATCTTCCTTCTTACTCTTGTAGTCGGGAGTCGACAACTTGTAGCTTGTGTATGCGACCTCATTCCACATGATGTACTTAAGTAATTGCTTTTCTTGACATGCGTTGCCGCGATTGGAATTACTTCCTTAACTTAAATTATAAGGTACTTGCTCTTTGGTCTTTGGGATAAGTATCTCTTGCTTATGATAATCAATTATTGCCTTAGCCGACTTTAATATTGCATGCTTATTATGAGGTCATAGTTGCCAATGTGCATAAGTTGGTGCCGATGCTCTACTTTGCTTAAGCTTAAGGTTGATGTCGAACTTGACTCTTGTTCCGTTGGTGCTGCTAATTACTTGGCCCTGGCTTAATTACTGGCCTAGATTTAGACTTAAGAGTCTTGCTCTTAAAGATGTCCGTCATCTAGGAGGTGCAAAATTACAAGTTAAAGAACTAGTTACATAAATCCTATGGCCACAAGTTAGTCGGCATGACATTACTTTTGGGCACACATAGAAAACTATATGGTTAGATAATTATTCTTGTTTTAGATCTAATCTTTACTCTAGGATCTACCCTTTCTTAATTATTGCCCTCTTGAAATAGCCCCACCTTTGAGTGGATGCCATCTAAGAAGTTGGCGGACTTATTAGATTGCTTCCCTTCATTTGGTCGGATTATTCCTTATCTTTGGAAGTACTTTCGTCATATACATGGTCGGCGGTTATCCTTCTATTGAATCCTTCTTAGCGAGGTGATCAAGCTCACGAAGAGGTTCCAATATGTTGGATATGCCCGACAATGTATACAATTATTGTACTCCATACATTTTCTTCCCAATACTTGAAGCTTTGCTCCATTCTTGGGTCCATCTTTCTAAAGGAAAAGACAAAAAAAAATCTACCCGAAATTTCGTCCCCATCCCATCATGGATGTTACCACCCATAATTCTAAGAAACTCAACTATCTGATAGGTCCTCTAGCTTGCTCAAAGCTGGTGTAGTCATTAGTCGTTGGAGTAGCAAGGCGATACTCCATAATTTGTTGAAAAGAATCTGGTATCCTTGGAGTTGTTGCATGATCATTCAAGTGCCCTGCTTTCTTTTAATGCACATATTCTAACTCTGCTCGGTCTTAATGTTGATGCTGACTACCTTCATTAACATTATCCCTCTTAGTGGACTTGCTGATGTAGATAACATAATGCTCGGTGTCGCATCCCAAGAGCTTGAAGATAATGTTCTTCACATTCTAAAATCTTTCATGTCGCTCATCTGCCTTGGAGGTTACGAGATTCGAGGATGATTCTTCCAACTGCTGAATTGCTATTGTTGTGTTGACCTTGTCGATTCTATTCTTAGATCCTTTGGTTGCATCTTTCTTTGTTGTAAAAGTGAAGACAATGTCAAGTGCCTTACCACTTCTAAGCTGTGCAACTTCTCTTGCTGAGAGGAGTTTATTTGCATCCATGTGCAGGGACTATAATCTTGAGTGATCAGTTAGTAATGCTGGTATTTTGTCCCTCATGATGCCTCTTCTTGATGGTGCTTGACCTCCAATCTCTAAGGTAGAAGATTGTCGTAATCTTGAGATGGCGCCGTCGAGGTTGATGCAGCTGCTCTGAAGTATCGGGCTGATGAGGAAGAAGTTTGTTGCAGTCTCGCCATACTCGTATTCCTGAGCAGCCCCCCTTGGCGGCTTGTAATACCTATAATAATTTCTCTTCAGGAGGAGGTATATCGAGTCTCATCTTCCTTTAGGGCTCTTGACATCATAAGTCGATGAAGTCTACTTGTTGGTGGCGTAAATTTGTGACATTAGTCATCGATGTGGGGTCGTTCCTCGAGGCAATATGGCACTTAGAGAATATCCTTGACTAGGAGCTAATGTGATCGATTTTATAAGTGCCATGTTGCCCATTGGTTGTTGCATAGCCCTCTTGGCAAGTCTTGTGTCTATTTTTGATGTCGCAATCGTCCTTCCTTTGGCCTCCTCTTTATTATTTGTGTTCGGGCTTCCCTGTACACCTTTTTGGCCTTTGATTTGCTGAAGTTTCCTCCATAAGTTTGCCCTTTGCTTTCAATTCGTTGATGTTGTCGAGTGTCTCCTTTGTCGAGGGGGCTCGAGGATGCATAGCGAAGGTTCTCCTGACCTATTTTACTACCTTAAGAAGCACAAGGCAATTAATACTACCATCACAATCAATTACTTATGTCTATTTACTTGAAAATCCATATTTTTATACCTTTATCCACTCTACCTCAAATGACCGGCTTGGCACTTTAGTAGGCGAGAAGGTAATTATTTTCTTTGTTATGGGGTGGTAGAAGGAGACTCATTCCTTTGGGTGTACTTGGTGTGCTATTTGAATTGCCTAGATAGAATGAATTCCTAGATAATTATCTATGATACAAAGGCAAATTTGAAGACACTTGATGATAGTGCATCTATAGCGTGTGTTGGTGTACCCTACCAGCGTGTGACAACAATTTCTAAGGCCTTGGCAACTATTTGGGTTTCTCTGAAAAAAGTTTAATTATACTACCTGTATGCAGACAAGAAGACACTTAGCAAGATAAGAGTGACAACTAAGCTATGATGAGTGCAGATGATGTCGCTATCTCGCTTAAGGACCTTGGTTCTAAGTTTAAGGCTTGGCCATTAATATTATTTAACTTATTAAAGCTTAAATATAATTAAAGATTGTAATTCAAACATAAGCGATGCCGATTGGTTGTACGGGGGTTTGGGGGTTCAACCACTGTGGGTGGGAGGTTCAATTCCCTTCTTGTGGGGAATTCTTTTAAGATGAGGTTCAAATAGATTGAGAAGCTAGAATGGGGTGTTACAAGACACTACAGTGCATGGCAAGAGGCTAGCTAACACCACAGTGCATGGCAAGAGGCTAGCATGTGCACTAAGAACCTTTCAATGCATTTTTGCAAAATTTTTGGCCAAAAACATATGAAACCGGGTCAGAGCGCGCAAATGAGGTCTGCGTCTCCAAGCGCATATGCCTTTTTGGCGGTGTGACCGATTTGGGTCTTAGGGGTGAGGCGACTAATTGGGCGCATAAATGAGGTCTGCGTCTCCAAGCATATGCCTTTTTTGCGGTGTGACCCGATTTGGGTCTTAGGTGGGTTTGGGGTAAGAGTTTTAGGGGATTTGAAGATGCTAACCACGACTAATTGGGCAATTCTGATCTAACTAGCAACTTTTTCCCATGTTAAAAGGATATCTAAGAATACAAATCTGAGGGCAAATCGGGTCGAAGGGCGCCAAATGAGGGCGTGCCGCAAAAGCTTGAGAGAGGCTTTTTCTTGGGTGAGACCCAGTTGACCGATTTTTTTTTTTTTTTTAGATATTTTTAACAAATTTAAAAGTGCTACACTTTGCATTTTTAGACAATTTCTAAGCATTCTAACATCTTTTAATATCGAAGTTTGGATCAATTTTGCCCTAAATCAAGTGACTTCGGATGGGTTAAGCCCGATTTTGAGGCAATTTTTTATTTCTATGTCAAAATTTTATGCTATTTAGCCAATTAAGAGCATTCTAAATAAGATGCAAAGGATTCTACTAGAAGTAATTTATACAAGAACATTTTTATATCTTACAAGCAATTAATTTCTGATAATTTTATTTCTAATGAGTAAAAACAATGTACAAAAAAAAAAACTTATATTTATATAGTTTGGTGTATTTGGGCTCTTCACGACTTCTCCTTGTAAATTCTCCTCCTTAGGGTGGAGGTCTTTGAGCACTGCTTGGTATGGATCGCTTGAGAGGTTGCCTTCTTCAAAAGTTGTATCAGCTCGCTTTGTACTACCTCTACTTGGGGCTCGGACCATCAAGGGTGCATATCTTGGCCTCCTCGGCTTTGGCGCTTCTGGCGAGACCCCACCGTCGTTGATGTGGCTCGGTGAGTAAGTAGCCCATCTTGAATTCTGCATAGACCTTTGATGTAGGCACTTTCGAAAAGAGACTTTACGGATCATCGGTGAGTAATGTTTGTTGGCAATGCCAAATATCTTTGGCGTAGCTCTCTTGTCTTTGGGGATTTGGCCCATGGCAGACTTTCTTCGGAGAATCGAGTCGAGGTGGTGGAGGCTTGCTTTTCGACCCTGGTCGGCTACCTTGTCAGATCCGTTGGCGGAGATAAATCTTGCATGCTGCCTTCTTCTTCTCGTACTCCATATCTTGCTTCAGCTTTAAGTAGCTTCTCGCTGATGTTGCCCTCCTTTGGACTGCATTGGATATTGTTGTCGAGCGTAGGCTGTGTCTGTTCTTCGGCCTCCTCCTCCTCTTCTTCTTTAGCCTCTTGCTCCCTCCTCTTGTTGTTGTGGTCTTTCCTCCTCAGGCTCGTCCTCCTCCGATTAAATCTAGTTGTTGTTCTCTCCTTGCGGCATCTCTTCCTTCCTTTTCTTCTGCATTGATTGTTCGCTCCCCTACATTTCTGCTGTTCACGCATTTGGGTTGCTTTCGTATTGTCGAGATTGCTCCCTCTTGCTTGCTGCTCTCCTACACTTCACGGTGTTGGGGTTGCTTACATTGCCGAGCTTGCTCTTGCTACTTGCCTTCACCTCGAAGCGAGGCGTTGTTAAGTCGTTGCTCCTCCTCGACTGAAGCGATTAGATGCTAAAGAGCTTGAGTGGCCAAGTTAGGTCGTCGACCTAGGTCGCGGGGCCTCAGAATTTGCTTGTCGCCGCCCCAGAGTGAGTGCTTGACGTTCGGTGCAAGCTGGAGCTTCCAACCTTCCTAGCTACTTGTTTGGTCCTCCCAACAACTTAGCTTCCTTGATGGTGGCCTCTTGGCGATCTTGCCTCTATCTTGGCGGCTCCTTTGGGTCGATCTCGTCGGTTTGTTAGATTCGGTGGACACTCTTATGGCAGCGGAGATTAGCTTCTAATTAAGCCTTACAAGGGTAAAGGAAAGGTTCAAGCTACTATTTTGGAACTTCTAAGGAGTAGAGGCGCTTTTATAGGTTTATTAGCTACTTTTTCTTAAGAGTAAATTTATTATAACTATGGGTTAATAATTAAGGTATTTCCCCTAATCACTTAACTATTTCTCAAAATTTCCTAATTCCTTTTTGGGCCAAGTAGTGGTCATTTCACGCGATTTCTTTCAAGCTTTATTTTGGCGATTTCTCATTCAATTTTTTTCACTTGAAAGGTGCGGTTCATGAACAACTTGAGCTCAAATTTACTAGAAGGTTTCTTTTGACTATATTATTTCTACCACTTAGACTATACTTAATCTAATTACGACCCTGCTAATGGGAAAAAAATTTCTCCCACATTTTAGCGGTTCAAATTTGGAATTCTCATTCCATTAATTAGCTAGGCGGTTAGTCTACCTATTGAGGGGATATGGTGGGTGCTAGCTCTTGGTCAACCAAGAACATTGCTCGATACCATTGTGGCGCTCCACTGCTAAACATACGGCACCCGTACGTACACTTTCGGCGAGGAAATCCCCGTCGGCTCAACAACCGCATACGAGGCCCTCGTCTATCCCGCACTATGGAACTCCGGTAGTGCGGCGGAATTTCTGTGAAGGTGTCTTGCGCGCCCTTCCCCTATGGGCTCCTATCACAGCGGAAGCATAAACAACGTCAGAACTAGCAATAACAATACAACATACTACCTCGAAGGGTAGTCCATCACATATCCATATGAGCAAAGAAGATAATCATAAACCATAAAACATGAGAGCTCCTACCCATGGCTCCGACTCATAAGGAGGTAGGCTATTTGGATAGGTCTCAAGATAGAAGCAGACCCGAGTCATAACAATGGCGAGGGCTGGCATAAGACAATGGCTAGGGTTGACCACTCCATCCGCCCCTCACATTGCATACTTTGCGGATGGGCTAGATCAGGGGCTCGGACGGGACTCTAGCCTTGGGATCACGCAATCCCATGGCATCACCCGCCGGGACTACTCCGGGTTGCATCTCCCTGGTGGAGATGAGGCAGGAAGGGTTGCATCTCCCCTTCCCAGGGTCTAGAGGTGCCGTGGGCGGCTAGAGAATCGTGGCGACACACGATTCGTACCCGACTGAACCCCCCAAAACGAGAGCCAAGCTATCACTTGCAGCTCTCGAGAGGCAGGGCAACACCATTGCCCCAGGAGGTGTCGGACCCATGCTCGGCCCACACGAAGTGACCGACCATAAGCCTAGCCCACTATGGAATCCCGAGCCCCCCTTTCGGGGGGATCCTCCCTCCACTTTCCCTCTAGCCCGTTATGTGGTCTTTGAGTCATATCATAGCCTCAATAGCCTGGTGGGCTCCTATGCACAGGCCGCAACTAATAGGAACTAAGGGATCTACTCTAGGAACATACTACAGATGGCCCTAGGTCTCTACCCCCCTTCCCAATACAAGAGGAGCAAACATGATCAACCAACAACATATAATCATCACATAATGAGAATAATCATAAGAAGAACATCTTAACCTAATCATACAACTAACTAATAGTTAGGGTTCCTTGATTAGGGTTCAAGATGTTGAATATGGGTTCTAGGATGGCTCTACTCTAGATACAAGATACTAGCACATCTGGAATGCTAATTCCAAATGAGCTATCACAACTACTACCCTACATACCTGCTCCTGATGCTCTCCCTCCAGATCCGTGCGCCTCCATGGTCTTCGACTCACAAGCTGTTGTTCCTACTCCAAGAACGGGTCTACCCTGCTGGGGCTGCTGCACCAGTCTATGCCACAACGAACGATGTTCGAAACGGGGTTTCGAACAAGTAGATGAGTCTCTGGGTGCTAGGGCTGGAAAGAGGCCTAGGGTTAGGGTTCCAGCCTATATAAGTTAGGTCCACCTAAGATGCCACGTGGCACCAATCGGGTGAGTCTCGTGTGGCGGGTGCCCAATAGGTTAAGGCCACGTGGAAAATGGTCTTAACCTAAGGTTGGCTAAGTTATATGAATAACTTAGTCACGCCCCCTAGTGCCACAATCTATGGTATACAAGGCTATGAAGATAGACTTGTATAGTGACGGGTCCAGGAATATACGTATGCATAGCGTATATTCCCCTGGAACGTCACACTGAGCCTGAGCTTGGGTCTTTGCTTCTGTTTTAGCTAATGCTTGGGCTTGCGCCTTTGGTATGGATGTCGAGAAGTTGTTACATGCATGGTCTATATGAGGTTTCAGAATAGAATAGAATAGAATAGAATATGATTTTATCGTCCAGGAGACCAACTGGCCTATGGGACCCAAGTACAAAGAGAGAATAGAATAGAAAGAGAGCAGCAGGCGTATTACTACCAGGATTAAAAAACCCCCGCCCCGAAGGGTTTTCGAGGGAAAAACCTTAGTAGCAATAAGGATCTTTGACATAACGCCACAGTTATATACATAATCACAAATACGGTGAGGTTAATGTCGGACGGGGGCATAACCGAGTCCGCAGTATCCATTACCTCCCTGGAGGTCTGATCCCAACAAGCCTACTGAGGCCGCGGCTCATTAGCTCATGCAAGGCCCGATGGGGCACAACTAACCGAGCATACCGAGCCAGGATATGCTCTCTGTGGCCCGACAGGCCCGGAGGGCGTGACTTTCATCCTCAATGGCGCCTCGTTGACGGCACTGACAGACTCTGTCCTCACGCGGCTCCGAATCCATCTCCCCTGTCTCAATGCGGGTGGGTGTGCACTGTCGCGAATGGAAGCAATCACCTGGCGCTTTTTCATGGGTAGATGGGTGCGCTGGTAGTAGTGGTGTGGGCCCCTCGTGAGCATGGGATTAACCGGGCGCCGATAATTTGCCACCTTGACATGTGATAGGGCCTGCATCCCAAAGCTTGGCCATGAAGCAAGCATCAAATCTTGCTTCAAAGTAGCGTTCCTTCGGTGTATGCAGGGTCCACATCGTGTGCGCACATTCCATAGCGAGAACCACCGGGCTTGCTTGTCTTTTGAGGCTTTGAGTCATTTGCGGGCCCATCGCCACCTTTGCCAAAGCAAAGGTTGGGCAGTAGGGCTTCATCCATAGCCACCACCTTCCTCGGAAGTAAATAATGTGACGTTCAGTAGCTGACCCCCTGAATGGAAGGAAGCCTTTGTCTCTTGGAGCAAGATGCGGTATGGGATCGTGGATTTCACTCCCGGTGCCGGGCCAAGAAAGCTTTACGTACTGCTCTAGATCGATTTCAAGTGGTGAGGGATATCACCGGCCCCCACACTTCGCCCCATAGAGGAGGACGGTTCAACCAAGGCCCCGAACAAGTGTGCTGGTGACCCCATGCATCTGACTACGCCTTTGTTGTTGTTTTGCATTGCATACTGGGGCTTTCCAAACTGCGGTGACCCGTAAACGATGGATGCATCCCGGTGTGTGGTAGTAGAAAACTCAATGCCCAAATACTTATAAGATCGAGCCACCTCCACTACCCCTGGTAAGTGAATGAGGGAAGCGTGGGTCTTAGGGATGATGGGACCAGCAGACACCCTTGTCTTGGCCAAGTTAACTCTCATGTCGATGAATTGGCGAGAAAGTGTCCAAAGCATCCGGTGGCGTTGCATGTCCTCTAGGGTATATGCGGCAGGCCAACATCATCGGCATATATGAGTTCTTGGGATTATATGGTGCATCAACGGCGCCTCCCCCCTCCGTGCTCGGCTAGCCATTCTTCTAGCGGGTCAATGTACAAGCCGAAGCGTCGGGGATAGAGGGCGCCCCGGGCGCACCCCAATGCTACTAACAACGGGGCCCCGACGATTGTGAGACGGCCCGAGCAAGCCTCATTATAGTGCAGTATATAGCATTCGCAAGTCGACGGGGGTCCCTAGCTGCCTCAATGGTCCCACAACTTATCCAGGCAGCGTGGTCAAAAAGCTGCGAAATCCACAAAGCAACAAGCAGCATTGGCAAGGGATTAGGCTATCCTCTATGAGTGTTCGCCAAGTGAAGATATGGTCAATAGTAGAATGCCGGGGGCGAAGCTCAAGGCGGCGACCCGCACTTCTCCATCCTTCGCCCAAAGTGTCAATCGCCGCCAAGAATCCCAAGCAACTTGGCAAAGACGAACCGAAAGCATAATGGTACGATAGTTGGTCGGGCGTGGGGGTCCCCGCTTTGTATATGGGCACAACTCTACCGGTAGTCCGGTCTGGGGGAAGCCTTCTTGCAATGCCCCTGTTGAAGAGTCTTTGTGAGAACCGGCACCATTGGGGGCCCGCCCACTTGAGAAGCTCCCAAGCATACCATCCAAATCTGGCCGCCTTCCGATTAGCGTAGGTTGCAGGCCCATTATGACATCCCCTTCGCAATGACCCGGTGCTAGGGCTGCCATCATGAGGTACCGGTGCCCCGGCTTCCCATTGGGTCATACAAGTACCGCAGTAGTATCTCACCCATTGTTCGGGGTAATATTTCCTCGTGGGTCGTGGGGGCTTACTCAAGACCTTTCTCCGTAAGGCCCTAGGGTGGCGGTCTAGAAGACCAAACATCATTCGGTGCTCGCAAGGTACGGCTTTCTTGGTCTTGAGGAAGGAGCGGTATTGATCGGACGGCACTGCGGGCTTAATGGTGGGGTCCAACTTGGCGGAGCCATCGTTTCAGCTCCCCGACATTCGTCATCGAACCCGGTGATTGCGGGGAAGGTGGTTGCAGCCCCCGTGGATCGCCGAGAGCGGTCTCTCCCAAAGCATTTGTCCCCTACCCTCAAGGAGCCGGGTTCACCGGGCCGCCTGGCTGTTGAAGTGTGGGGAGTTGCAAAGACTCCGGCAGCTCATGCTCAAGCATCCTCGCATAGACCGCCGCGATGATCATAGTCCGGGCCGCTAACCGGTGGTACATGGGGTGTTGGGGCAATGGGTGCTCGGTTGGCACGCCAATCTATCTGCAAGAACGGTGCCGATGGTCTACTCTACTTCCCTCGTCCGAGCCCACTGTCCGACACGGCGTAGTGATCAAGTGTAGGCATTGCTCGTGCGCTAGCACGTAATCCACCACACCGGTGCCCCCCCCGGTTCTCCGTCTACAAGTGAGCGGGCGGTGGGGGGCGGCCATCTGACCATTGCAAATGACCGGGTCAAAATATCTTGCCCAAAGGCGGAATTTAGGCCATACCGTGTCACCGGTCGTCATCGGCGCCCTTGGCCAAACCATCTCTGCGGGGTCCATTTGCAACACATCCTCCTAGAGGTGCAAATTTTGGGATCTGCTCGCCCACGTGTTGAAATCTCCAAGCAACATGACCTTGCCCAATTGTGCATGCTTGTTGTATGTCATCATATAGATCGACATAGGTCTCCCCGCTTTGTCCACATCCAAGCGCGTGTGGTAAAAGTTGCTCGGCATGTGGGAAGTAGCAAGCCGCCACAAAAGAGAGGGCTGCCATCGCCTGTTCGCACTTTTCGTACCCACAGGTATCTGTTGTGCCTGTCGCCTTACCGGGGAGACCGGTGGGCCAAAGAACGTGCGGTAATAACACGCAATTCCTCAGGTGTCCTCGTTTCCGGTGCACTCATTGAAGGCCGAGTAGCGGTATCTGGCAAATCGGTAGCTTTGTGACCAAACATGTTCCCATGTTTCCATGAGGAAGATAAGGTCCATGTCCATGGCGGCGGAATTGAGGCTGTCCCCTTACGCCATGGAAAGCCACGCGGCAATTCCGGGATACCACGCCGAGGCACGATCCCTATTTAGTGGCATGCATCGCCACCAGGTCCGGTGGTAGTGGTGGTCCTGTGGGGAGCGGAAGATGTGGATGCACATGCAGTGCGGGGCCCCCTCGAGGGGGACTCGAGGGGCTAGGAGTGCCTGCATCCCTGTTTGGCTCATGCGAATTCGCGCATCCTTCCCGGACCAGCCCCGGTGCCCCTCCATGTCTGCGGCGGTCCACGACTTTGGCCAGCTCGCGCCGGGTCTCTTCTTTGTCTTTGGGGTCAAGTCCCGGCCAGCGTCTGTAGCCGTCCCCTTCAACTTCAGGCCACGGCGGGATGGCCACCCGCTGCACGCGCTCTCAAGCGTGAAGATGACCACCCGGGGCGTCCGGTAGCTTAATTCCATGGCGACTTCGCCTTTCCAATGATCACAGTCTTTGGGAACATCATCCGGTCCAAGATCACGTAATGCGGAGTGGGAAGTGAGATGTTCTCCCAGACTCCTCCGTCGGGCCTCGCACTACCACATTGCGGCTCCTGCGTCTGTTTCACGAGGTTCGGCGGGGGCGCACAGTGTTGGTTGAGGTGGGTGAGGCATAGGCGTGGCCCGGCGCCCGGGGTGGTGGCGCCCGGCGTGATCGATGTGTCGCGGCATGTGTTCCAGGTTGGCGTCCCGTGAGGTTGGTGGGTTCGCGGGGTTGGTGTGTTCTTTCTTTGTGGTTTACGTTCTCGGATGCGGGCTCGGCTCTTGCGGGGCGTTGTCATGTCTTGCCATCTCCGCGTGCAATGGCGGAGTTGCTCATGTGCCTCGGCATGGAGGCCCTTGCCTTCTTGGGCAGCGGCGCCCGGCTCTGTAGCTCCGTCTCGTGCTAAATCCTTACTCCGGCTTCGATTACGCTGGCTAGCTTCAAAGCGGCTGGAATCCTTGTCTCCGCGGTGGCGGCCTCGCAACCTCGGCGAGGAGGGCGGCACTGTGCTCCTCGGGCGTGGCCTTAGCCTCCTCAACCTCGGCACGGATGGGAGGCGAGGTTCTGGTATCTCTGCTCTACGGTTCTGTCTGCGTCCGGCTTCCATAAGCGCCAACCGCGGTGTCTACCGCGCCCCTCATATCACGCAAGCTCCTGGCGGTATTCTTTGTCTGTCAAATTGTAGCAAGTGGATGCTATCATCGCACACTGTCGTATCGCGATCCTCCAATTACGTGATTCGCCGTTTTTCGGCACCAATCTGCCTGCGCAACATCCGAGATGTTATGTTCTCCACCTCTGTCCGGGAGGCACGCAGAGCGCGTGCTGCGTTGGCCTCAACCCTCACTGGATGTGGCTCCAAGGTTCGACCGGGCGGATTGCCTATGTGGCCCGCCTGTCGGGGTCGGCTAGAGGCCTTGGCTCGGGCCTCCCTCTTCATGGAAGGCGTCTCTCCCGCCTGCGAGGCCTCTTCCTTGGTGGCCCCGCTTCATGGTCTTCCCGCAGCTACTCTGCTGCGTGGGGGTCAACAGGTGGTTGGTGTGTTTGGGCCTTCCCGGGATGGGTTGGTGTGGTCTCGAGGTAGCTCACCAACCAAGTGTGGGTCCACACACGGACTGTGTCTGTGGCCATGACTTGGGGTATGACTTGGGACGACTCTGGATATCGGTGTGTACCGGCCGCCACAAAACCCTAGCACACAGCCGGGAAAAGTGCAGATTTGAGCACTGAAGCAAAGACAAGCATGCAGATATCATACACCGTTGGAAAGATCTCTGAACCAGCTTTCCAACAAGCCCAAGCACATAAGAATCATTAATCGGATGTAGAGAGATCTGATCGTCCGAAGTGTCTACCGATTGCCCGTAAAACCCTAGCACACAGCCTGGAAAAGTGCCAATTTGAGCACAGAAACAAAGCCAAGCATGCAGGTACCAAACACCACTGGAAAGGTCTCTGAACCAGCTTTCCAACAAGCCCAAGCACATGAAAATCGACCTTGGGATGCGAGAGATATGACCGATCAAAATTTGCCAAGAAGAGGCGAGACCAATCGAATACTTACTAAAACATACGCCAATCCCTATATTGGTGTCGGACTTTCATCAACAGCACCATCAGGAACTAGGGTATGAATTAGTAAAACATTCTCGTAACCTTCAATAAGAGTACAACACACACCTGTCAACACCGCGTGGCCAAGGCCAACAACGGCATCAGGCGAGGGCTATACTTCTCAAAGAAGGAAGAAGAAGGGCTGCCACAAAAACCCTAGCACATAGCCCGGAAAACAGCAGATTTGAGCACTGAAACAAAGACAAACATGCAGGTATCATACACCGTTGGAAAGCTCTTTGAACCAGCTTTCCAACAAGCCCAAGCACATAAAAATCTGACACCGGATGTGAGAGATACAGTCTGTCGAAGTGTCTACCGGTTGCCAGAGAATGAGTTGTTGCGCGCATAGTTGTACATGAGATTTGAAATAGAGAAATACTGTGCTGTTACTTTGAATATTGTATCCTTTGATTGTTATGCATAAATTCTGTTATAGACTTGTGGCGGCGCTCTAAGCGGCGCCGCCAGAAACCACATGGCAAAAAATTACCCATTTTAAACAAATCAGCAAAAATCCAAGAATTTTTCGACTACCGGTGGTTTACGCATCAGGAAGCAATTCTGGACTATTCAGAAAAACATTGACCTCAACACCAAATTTCTATACCAAAAAATACCAAATACCAAAAAATTTCAATAGCAAATGTTGTCAAATATGCATGCATGACATAACTAACACAAATATATATAGAAGTGTTGGCTCATGCACGCATGCCACTAAAATAAGGATATGTATGTAAGTGTTGATCAAATGGCATATTCTAAAAGCATGGTTATACAACAGGGGTTTTGGAGGGTTTTGATTTGGATGGATGAATGACCATACTTAAAACCAAAGACCATACCCTTAAAACAGTTCAATTGATTGTTATGAAAAAAAAAGAAAAAAAGAAAATAAATAATAGAGAAAGTAATTATAT
Source organism: Isoetes taiwanensis (assembly GCA_021234155.1). Classification (NCBI taxonomy): domain Eukaryota; kingdom Viridiplantae; phylum Streptophyta; class Lycopodiopsida; order Isoetales; family Isoetaceae; genus Isoetes; species Isoetes taiwanensis. Next base: position 17,479,577 of record JAJEKV010000027.1, on the reverse strand, counting down.
TAACCCGCTGGTTGTATTGATCAATGCACTCTTATTAGGCCATAAAATTATGTTGCTAGAGGTTCCCATATTTCATATTCCACAACCTTAGGCACATTTCATATTCCAAAACTTTGGGCGCAACTGTATTTCATATTTTAAAATCATAGTGCCTCAAATGTAAATGACTGTAATCGAAAGGAGAGGTGCCCAATAGCTCCAATATATGATCTAGGCTGAAGGATCAACGGATCTGACACCCGAGGTAGTCCAAGCCGCACGTCATTTAGAATATGCATCAAAACTATACAAGGTATATGTTCAACAAATGGACTTAAGTATACATATTTCTACATGTAGGAAGTAAAGGGCACAATATATACACGTAGGCAACATTATATTAGTGCAATAGAAAGGTGGGAGATACTAAAGTAAGAAGGAATGGCATCACTTAGACCACGTGGCAACTTGTGGCAAGAAGGCAAAGATAAACCTCACAATACTCTAGCATTGTGGACCATTGGTTTGTCTTAAAACTAGTAGGAGTATAGTAAGAAGATTTCAGATGTCCTTTTGGTAAGCAAATAACCAAGGTGGAGGCTCGACATACAGAATTGGAAGCAAGCATATGTTTATAGCTTGATGGTGCTATAAGGCTTATAATTCCAAAGTCATATTGAGCTATGGCAAGTTCCTCATTAGTAGTTCATGCTATGGCCATAAAGAAGCCCCCTCATGCAATTGAAATAGAGGGAGAGGATTTTTTTGGCCACTGCTCAAAAAAGCAGCTTACAAACAGATTCAAGATGGTAAATTGTCGACCACAAAGACCTTACAAAGCACAACCTGTTATGAAGAACATCAATGAAGGAAAAGGTGTCTTTGCTCCAGTTGTTGTGATAGTGAGAAATATAGTTGGCCAGAAACGCTTCAACCAGATCAGGGGAAAGGCCATAGCATTACACTCTCAAGTAAGCAAATTTTTGAAGTTTTATCATTTCATATTTAAAACCAATGTTTTTGCTGCAATTTTATATCCTCAGGTTATTACTGAATTCTGTAAAACAATTGGAGCTGATTCAAAACAAAGACAAGGCCTCATCAGATTGGCAAAATTGAATGGTGAGAAATTGGGTTTCTTGGCTTGATAGAAGATTGAAAGAAATCAAAAGTTTATCTCGACTTTAAGGCTAGAACTAGGAAACAATTTGGTCCACATAAAACTTATCCTTAAAGATTGATGTCATCATTTTTCCACAACCATTCAATGTTTGAAACTTCAATAAGATGTATAGAAGAATGTCGCATCTTGTGTATTATCTCTTGTATCTTATTATGGGGCTTCAGAACAAAATTAAAGCGAGGGGATTTCATTATATAAATAACTAAATCGAATTCAATAGATTTTTATTGTTCGGGAGAACGATATCGGAACTATTGGTGTGTATATATACAAGTCAAAAGAATTTCAAAGATAAGAAGAGAATAACGTTTTTCCTTCTTTTATAGATCCCAAGAAGTTATGGTCCTCTCTTCATTATCACTATGGGTCAACATTCTACGAGCAATCTATTTTATGTGAAATGGTTTCTCCAATATTCCAAGCAAGACATCAATTACTAGAACCTCCACCTCAAATAGGTCTAAGAAAATCCACAACCATTCAATATTCGAGACTTCAATAAGAAGCGAAAAAGAATGTATAGGGGAATGGCCGTGGGGATGCCATTCCGGCACCACAGGAGGGGCCCCACGACCGGCGTTAGCTGGGAGCGGATCTCCTGTGTATGCTAAAATGGCAGACCCACTGCAATTCCCCTACAAAACAGAAGTTGGGATGCATTTTTTTTTGTTGCTGGATTTGAAGTTTGAAGCAGAAGACACCGATTTGTAGCTGGAAGCACCGATTTTTCCTCATCAGGATGCATCGGTTTGAAGGCAAAAGCACTGATTTCTTATCTCAGGGATGCACCGACTTAAGCAGAAGCATTGATTCTCTATCTTGGGGATGCACCCATTTGAAGCAGAAAGAGAACAGATTTTAGGCAAAAGAGAACCGATTTAAAGCTTCTTAGCAGAAGCTTTCTATTTCATTCTTGCATTTCAATCTTGCAGACAACCGATTTGAAGATCTCAAGCTTGCAAAGAACTGATTTGCAGAGGAGAAGCTTTCAGACTGATTTAGAGCTTGTAGATAACCAATTAATAGAAGCAAAGAATCGGTTAGCAGAAGCATCAGAGCACCGTTCTTCACCAGCTAAGGGGAATCGTCGACCCAACTTCGATTCCGCGTTGAAGGGAATATGCACACGTCGACACATGAGTCATCTTCCGCCAGAAACGCAGACCCAACTTCTGTTTTGTTGCATCTTGTATATAATCTCTGTATCTTATGGTTTCTTAGGACAAAAAAGAAAAAAGAAAAAAGAAAAAAGAAAAAAGAAAAAGGGAATTTCACTAAACAATAGAAAGAACTTGATGTGAACTGTTAATAACAAAGAATTACCAAGATAGAGAAAGAAAATAGAAAGAACAAGATGGGAACTATTAATAACAAAGAATTACCAAGATAGAGAAAGAAAATAATGACATTTTTCCTCCGTTGGAAGTAGCTCCCAAGAACTTTATGGTCCTCTCTTCCTTATCACTATGTTTCAACATTTTGTAAGCAATATATCTTATGCGCAATGGTTTCTCCAAAGGTCTAGGAAAGACATAATTACTAGATCCTCCACCTCACATAGGTCTTGGAAACATATGTATTACTATGTATTCTAGTTTCACTATTTTTGCACCTAAGTGTCCAATCCTTGGGAGAATGGGAAAGGGACGTGGAAAGAACATTGCTAATACAAAAAAAAAAAAAAAGGGAAAAAAAAATTTACCACGGGACCAAGGTAGTCACGAAACAAATGCAAATGAAGCATTATCTTGTGAATTCAAATTGTAACAGGAAAGGACGTAGCTGAAAATGCCAAAATGTCCATTCCATAGCTTCATAAAAATTAACATTATTTGCACTACGCCAGAGTAAAATGAGTTAGTCACAAAATTTCTCTCTTCCCACAAATGTATAGCTCCGCACTTCATTGCTCGAAGGTGTTATTATGTCTTTACATATGCCTCTACTATATTGGATGGAAAGGATAAATGCATATGTGTGATATCCAAATTTAATAGACCATGTTGTGATCATTGGCATGCATGTTTATTGTTGGGCTAAGATGATGGTTAGCCTAATGAAAGTGGTGCTAGTCGAATCGCATGGTGCATCAATGTGATATTAATTTGCCTTATTGCCCTTACAATTCCTTATGGGTAATTTATTTATTTTTTAGGCAAGGCAATGCTTGCTTATGAGAACGTGTACGCACTCCAAATATAGGGGATGCTCACGATGTGGTGCATGGCCGCTATGTGGATTGAAGATCTAGAGGTTGTCAGGTCGGCTTTTGGATCTGAAGCCACTGCTAGAACAAGTAGATGGACTAAAGAAGGAAGCTGGAGAAGCAAACATGAAGGGTTATCTCTAGTTTGGGAGAGCAGCTTGGTTTGTTTATTTGCAAAAAGATTGCCGCAATTCAAGGAAAAAAAAAATTGGACGTGAAACTTCATCAATTAGAATAATTATAAATATTTGTGGGGGACAAAAACTGAATGGCGAAAATATCCACTAAAACAAAACCAGCTATCATCTTACAACGTACAATATCTAAACCATGCAAGATCTACCCAAGTACGGTTCTTCACTTCATCATTCACTGATGAAGATATATATTCTTTTGCAATGTGTTCATTAAGCATCAGGGCATCTATTGCCCCTGAAAATAAAGATATTTCTTCTTTTTAAAATCGACCAAATGATCAAATATATAGCAAGATAACAGGGGGTTCCAGAGGGATTTAATATGGATGTAAAGTGACAATTGACCATATCCTCAAAACAATTGAATTGGTTGTTATAAAAAAAACATAGCTTAAAAATACAAAATAATTATGTTAGCTCACTAGTTATACTGGTCAAAGTAGTAAGACATTGAGTTATTTTGATAGAGGTTCAAGCCACCGTAATTTATATTCTAAAACCTTAGGCGAAGCCGTATAGAGGCTCAATATTCATAAAAAACTTAAGCGAACTCGTATTTCATATTTCAAAATCATAGGTGTCCCCAATCATAAATGACTATAAGCGAAACGAGAAGTGTCCAGAGGCTCCAACATACGGTCTAGACCGTAGGATCGACATATTCGACGATTGTGGTAGTCCAAGGTGCACCTCGTTTAGAATATATAGCAAGATAACAAGGAGTTTCAGGGGGATGTAAAGTGACAATTCTTGAAACCATAGACCATATCCTCAGAACAATTGAATGGGTTGTTATAAAAAAAACATAGATAAAAATAAAAAATAATTACGTTAGTTCAATAGTTATACTAGTAAAGTAGTCTTATTAAGACATTGAGTTGTTTGGTAGAGGTTCGAGCCCTCGTAATTCATATTCTAAAACCGTAGGCGAAGCCGTATAGAGGCTCGATATTTATCAAAACCTTAGGTGAACTTGTATTTCATATTTCAAAATCATAGGTGCCCCCAATCATAAATGACTATAAGCAAAACGAGAGGTGCCCAGAGGCTCCAACATACGGCCTGGACCGTAGGATCGATAGATCTGACGATTGTGGTAGTCCAAGGTGCACCTCGTTTAGAATACTTTAGCCAAACGAAATACCTTTTTTGGTAGATTGTTCCAAGAACTTGGATATATTGCCAATAAGTTATGTTGTCTATTCAAATTGCAATTGAAGATACTCTGAAACCACAAGCAAGACGGTCTAGTATAACATTCTCATGAACCACCCAAGGCTAAGAAACTATTATTTGTGGTATAGGAGGAAGAACAGAGACTACTTTCTATCAAATTGCTTGATCCCATCTCAAAAGGAGGAACTTTGTCCTGAATTCTTTGCAGCTGAGCAATCGTGCTTCATTATACCATGCAAAAATGGTAAGCACGCCTACTATTCTCCAAGATCGTTGTGTCAAGGGATGAATCGATGATACTAGAGGCATATCTATTTAGTTATTGCCCAAAGGGATCTACTAACATCTAGCTCCAGTAAAACTTTGTGCCATATGATAGAAATGGAAAAGTGCTCACACGGTCTCATATACATCAAGTAGCCCTTTGAGGAAAGGAGAAGCATGAATGTGACGTTCCACGTATTTATATGCTATATATACAAATACATAACACGTCACTATGAGTATGTAATAATACATTGGCCATTATTGAATAAGCCAAACATATTAAAGTTAGCTATGTTAATTTGCCATTTAATTAAATAAGCTAAATATCCAAGATAGTTAATTAATAACTAACTAAAAAAATTAAATAGGCTAAATATCTAAGATAGTTAATTAATAACTAATTATCTACTTACTTAAAAAGTTTTTGGGTTTTCTCTTTCTTGCATGTGTGCCCTTTATAGGGTGTGACTTTTGGAACAAAAGAAAGGGTTTTCTGGCGATATATTCTTTTTTTTTCGGCTAGCTTTCTCTTTTACATTATCGTTAAGATTTGGAGATAAACGTGACAGCCAATGGGGGATATCGCCATGATCTGTGATGATGTCAGTAGAGAAGGTGGTGCCCTGCATTCGAGGTTCAGTTTAGGGTTTCTCCTTGGCCGAAGTTTTCGCGCAGATCAGGTCCTCCAAAGACCGCTATTGTCTAAGAAGAAAGTGAGGTTCTTTTTAGTAAGTTTTTAGCACTATTTTTACCACTGATCTTGTTTTTTCCATGTGCTTTACTGTATTCTTACTTCCTTCTTCCTTTTATAGTATGTAAAGGATCTTACAATTTCCAGCCCGACAAACCCCTATTCTCGATTTACAAGTGCCTGTGTAAGCAAGGAATCAGACATAGGAGCTGCATCTTCTTCCAGCAAATCTGCTAGGTACGTTCTTTCCTTATGTTATCTTGTTTTATTCAGGTCAGGTCAGGACCAGGGTCATTGTTTTCTGTTTTTTCTTTTTTTTTTTTTTTTGGAAGCCAGTTCCATGTTCTTTGCTTGTATTATTCAATTGAATGCCTCACTATTGCCATTTAATCATAACTCCGAATAGGAACAAGTAACCGAAATTGCCGACTAGGAATCCTCCAAAGACAGATGATAGAAGGAAAAAATTGCAGAGCAAGCATGTATAGAAAAGAAACAACTACGAATGTTTCATTCGATTGAACTGTGAAGATGTTAGGTAGTTTAGAGCATTGCACAGATTTTTCTAACACATAATTGAACTTTGAAGATGTTAGGTAGTTTAGAGCATTGCACAGACCTTTCTAACACATAATACATCCGCCCTTGTAGGCAAGGTGCATTCTACAGCCTGCAATCTCGACTCGCGAGTCGGGAATCTCTCACCCGGCCAGCACTCCAGGAACTACTCTCCCTATTCTCGCCAGGGGAGAGTAGTACTTGGAGTGCTGGCCGGGTGAGGGATTCTCGACTCACCAGTCGAGATTGCCTCACCCAGCAATCACTCCTATTCTCGACTCGTGAGTCGAGATTGCCTCACCCACCCAACACTCCAGGATCTACTCCCCCACACTCGCCTCGCTATTACACTCCCTATTCTCGACTCGCTAGTCGAGAATGCCGCAGCCAGCCTACGGTAGTATACTCCCCCTTGTTCTCGAAATGCGAGTCGAGAATGCGGCCATCCAGATTGGATCCCTCTACTCCAGCACCTTTGAGGATAGGGGCTCAGTCTTGGTGGTCGCATACTAGATATACGAGTCGAGAGGACCATAAGGAGGGCTGGGGAGCTTTCAGGACTCGCGAGTCGAAAAGGCATCGAGTCTTACACACAGTAATGCAGACTCCTTATTCCACATCCGCTTTTGACTTGCCCAGCTCTAGTGCATTCTCCAGTGTCGAATCGCAGGTACCTCAGAGCCACTCTCCTTCGAACCATCTTCCTCGAATATTGCAAAGGGGAGGGACTCAGACTGGGTGGAGGCCTCTGCGAGTAACTACAAGGGAATGCATTTGAACTGCATCCTTAAGGAGGGCTGGGGGGCTTTCTCGACTCACGAGTCGAGAAGGCCATTGAGTCTTACATACAGCAATGCAGACTCCTTATCGCACATCCGCCCTTGACCTGCCCAAGCTCTAGTGCATTCTCCAGTGTTGAGTCACAAGTGTCTCTACCCAGTCAGAGCCACTCTCCTTTGAACCATCTTCCTCGAATATTGCGAAGGGGAGGGACTCAAACTGGGTGGAGGCCTCTGCGACTAACCACCGGGGAACGCATTTGAACTGCATCACTAAGGAGGGCTGGGGGCTTTCTAGACTCGCGAGTCGAGAAGGCCATCGAGTCTTGCACACAGCAATGCAGACTCCTAATCCCACATCTGCCCTTGACCTGCCCAAGCTCTAGTGCATTCACCTAGTGTCGAGTCGCAGGTGCCTCTAGCCTATCTGAGCCACTCTCCTTCGAACCATCTTCCTCGAATATTGCAAAGGGGAGAGGCTCAGACTAGGTGGGGGCCTCTGAGAATAAACACAGGGGAATGCATTCCAACCAAGACTACCAAAATATGGAGCTGTTTGCGAGTTCTCCGATTGGTTGCTCCCTTGCTCAACATCTCTCAACCCATAGAGTGTCTCGACGCTGAAATATGCTCAACAAGGAAACAACCAATCGATCGAGCTTTCGAGCAGTTCCACATTCTAAACAAGTCTAACATGCCTAACAGGATATCTAAAACAAACATCCTAATAAAACAGTGATAAGCACTCACCTCTTCTCGCAAGCACTCTTTGGGCCATTGTATCACAAATCCTGCAACCTCTCCAAGGGTCTTGCTTCTTGTCGGCCTCATCAACAAGGCATCTCCATCAAAAACTTGTGTCAAAGAGATTCTTGTGTATCCCTTCTCCATGGCGCTGCAATAAAGAGTGCCCGTGTCTTCTAGCTCATCTCCTGCTGCTACCTTGGCCCCACGTACATCGATCACATCATCTAGTTTCAACAAAACACTCAGTTAGATGGAGATACAGATTAGCAGATTACATTGCTTCATCCTGACAGACATATAGGAGGTCCTGAAAAGGATGGCAAATAACGAAGCACAAGATTTGTATAGCTTAAATAGCAGAGATACTAAAAGCAGAGGCAGAGGTATTAGTAAAGATACTAAAAGTAGAGGCAGTGGCATTAGTAACTAACATCTTCAACAAAGTATGAGATGAAGATCTATCAAATAATTGGCAATATAATTAGGTGATTCCATTACATAAAGGAGGAGCTAGTTAGAGCACTATAAGATAATAATGAGAAGCTCCATATTTGCACAATCGTTTGGAAAAGTGCTAGACAGCAAGATGAAGGAATGGACAGAAGTGAACCAAAAGAGAGCACAAGGCTAGGTAGGGATCAAACCAAATCACTCAACATCGGACCACCTAATGACTCTAAGGATAATAGTAGACCATATCCTTCTATCTACTAATGGCCTAATGGAGTTTGTGGTTGCCTCTATCTGCTCAGTGTCTTGTCTTGGGTTGGGTGGAGATAGGGATTTGATGATGATACGAATGATGGGTTGGTGGAAACACGGATTTGATGACGATGAGTTCATTTAGCTAATTGTCGACCTGTTGGTCACGGATCTCATGTGGCATGCGATGTCGAGATAGGTTGCTCAGAATTCAAATTGCAGACTCTAACTTGCCATTTATGCTGGTGATAGACTATTTGCTAGTTAGACTAGAAACATGTGCCCGACACCGGGCATTAGTGATGGATGTGCAAAATGGGTAACTAATATAGTTTGAAGGTGGAATACAAAGGTATAAATATAATCATCTTTGTAGATATCGTAGAGTGCCAAGTGTGAAGGTTTGGGATTTAGCCATCAGCCATGTTTATTGTCTTTGCTCCAAAGTTTGAATTTGAGCAGCATGAGACTGAGCATGCATGTGTCAAAAAATGTCCTGAGATTCTACATGTTGAGGCTTTGAGGGGAAAGTTAATGTGTCAAAGGTTGTCCTAAGATTGAGATGTAGAAATAGAAGCATGTTAGAGAGCACTATTCCACTATTGCTAGCAAAGGCCTCGAGATTTAAATGTAGAAGCATAGGGAACGTTCTTTTGGGATTCCTTTATCTTGCTTTGTAGACCATGAATTGGTTTTCCATCCAAGTCCCATCACTTCTATATTTGTAAATGAACAAGGAGTCCAAGCAGTTAACATTTATAATTGATACATCTGCTTAAGTAGTCTACTTCACAATTGTAATCCCTTTTATCCATATATTGTTCCCTAGGCATTTTGTCCGCTAATTTCTTCAGCTCATTAATAAATTATTGTATTTAGCAATTTTTAAAGGTTGTGTTACACAATCTTTGACATGTAGAGTTCAAGATTTAGGGTAATGTCGTTTACATTTCATATAGTATAATTTCTCGTCTAAATTCTAAACTCTAAACCATAAGTTGCCACAAAATTGACAACATAGAAAAAAACAATAATGGGCCACATCAACACGAATCAATGTTTTCATTGTAGATAACGTTGATTTCCAAGCTCCTTATGAACCCTTAAACTTGCTAATGAACCATTTGTTTAAAAAAATCTATTACAATGATTTTCTTTGAGAACTTTGATAACAGATAGACATAAGAGAAACCATTCAGATGTATCAACCTTTGTCACTGTTTCATATACTTTGTTGCTTCTAAGGATCGTTTCTTCATGAGGCATAGATGTTCCATACAAGATTAGATAATAGTGTGTCAATTAAGAACAAGATATGTTCTCATCATGCATGTGCGTTTTCTATTTCTATTCAACTACAATCACGCGATATGCCTTTCTGCGCATATCACCTACATAGATTCTACAAAGTCTATTGCAGCTGCAGAATCTAATATACTAGACCCATTCTCACGCTCTCGAGAAATGCCCGGAATTGCCGGGCACATGTTTCTAGTTATAAATATAATGATATATGCATACATACAATATAGTGTGAACTGGAGCCAAAAGGCTTGAACCTTTGTACCTATGTAAACGTTGAGAGCATGTCCCTTGTGGAATGGCCAATATACTATAACCCAGAATATCGCGTATATTCTATAGTCAAAGCAAAGGCAATGGCTATGAACATGGAAACTTTGAAAACTTGAAAAGGAGGAATGTAGAAAACATTTCTTTAAGGTGTCAGATGAGGTAAATGCATCTCCTGTCAATATTAAAGCAGTAAATAGTTATTTGAGGCTATTTAGGAAAAGACCATGGTAATGTAATAATGAAAACAAAAGGTTATGGTGGGAAAGATGGAATGTGCCACATTCATGGAATGAGTGTGAATAGGTAAATATTGAAAGGCAACCACATGGTGGGATCTTGCAGGAGAATTTGTTTAAGGAAAAAAGCAAAGCTATTGGACATTTTTTGAATATAAAATCAAGGTATATTTATGTGGATTGGAATGTTACCTTTGGGAAAATGTTTGACATAAAAAGAGAAGAAAAAGTGTAACGTTTAACAGATGTTAGGGTTCCGTCCATGCTTTGGATGAAACCGAAGATATCTTCTGGTGATAAATGACCTACACCGACTTTTGAAATTCGAAGATAAGAATTACAGGCTGGATTTTTGCAAAATATATTTTTCCTAAGGGCCTATGCAGACCATAAGACTGGAAGTAGGTACACTTTTCTCAGTTGAGCATAAATAGAAGATGCGCAACCAGCTGGAGTCTCATCGCTATCTCTATCAGCATATATGTGATTTTGGGCACGTCAAATTTGTGAGAGACAAGCAAACGGAGTTGATGATGTAATTGATCCTGAAGTTGCAAATAAATTGCAACCAAAGTGCATGAAAATATGGAAAACAACGAAAATGCAGGAGCTATCCAGGGAGGACTCGTCAATCAGGTTTTTATTTTTGTTTATTCAGCTTATTTTGGCTCATATATAAGCAATAGTTACTAGCTAACTTCAAGAATGAGCTGGATGTGCATATTCCCAGCTCGCTATCTATTATGATAGAGCCCACAAAAAAAAGTAGAGGACTGTTGTTGAGAGCATTTCATCTCAAAATCTCCACTTTTTTAGCCGAGGAGCAGACCAATGAAGAGGTAAATGATGATGAACTTGTTCTCGTTGAAGATACCACCTTTTTAGATGATGTATCATATCTGCATTTTTCAAAGAATAGGCTGCTATCCAAGTTAGCAACAAAGTTTGATGTTGCCAAATGGCAAGTTGTTGTGAGGAAGTTGAGTTCAAAGCTGCAGTGAAAGAATCAAAAGGCAAGTTTGAATTGTGCTCTTATGATGCCCATGGTAAACCAGTTTTTGCTATTTGGTGTCTTGAATGTGAGAAAAAATATCGTAAAGGTGGAGATGATACCTTGTGTAACTTTGAACGCAGCCATCTTAAGTCTAAGAGTCATGCCGATAATTATGAGCGTAACCTCAAGCGTCACGAAAAGGGAGAGCAGATTGTGAAGGAGGATCAGCCCGGTAATGTTGAGGAGGAGTTGGACATTTGCAGGGAGAATCATGCTCTAGTTGAAAGTACATTAGCTGCTACCATTGCAAAGTTTCAAGAGGTAACTAGAGTATTTGATATTGTGTTTAAGCTTTATGAAAAACACCATTGGTAGATATGCTAAACTTGATGACATTCGTATTATTTGTGCCATGTGCGAAAGGATTCTTGAACTCATTCCCAAATCTGGAAGTCTTAATGGCCATATGAGAGATCATATTCTCTCAAAGTTACACATGCATGTTGTCATGAATATGGGTAAGAAGTCAAATGACCAAGCAACAAGAGGTGGGTGGCCTAAGAAATCAGCTGAAGCAGACCCGCATCAAGGAAATTTGCATTCTATTTTTGCAAGAGATGCCCTCTATTTTATTTGCTAGAAGCGTTCATATTTTAGCTATAATAATGTTGAATAATCTTTGCTGATTTGGGCTGATTTTTACATGTTCAGCAACCCCTCCATGCCCTCCATGTATGAGCAGCCAAGCTTCATCAAGCAACAGTTCACGTGAATACACTTACTGGCTTTGTAACTGGTTTGTATTTTAAGTTTGTAGGGCGTTTAGATTTCATTGTCGTATTTCGGTAACATAAAAGTCCTTGGCTCTACTATGATAGGGCTTTTGGCAGAATAAATATAAGTATGGAGATGAAGTGAAGAATTTAAGACCTTTTTTGCATGAGCTGAAAATTGGGACACATTGGTATTGTGAACCTACATTGCAGCATACATTTGAGGTTGAGCAGGATGTAATACAGATTAGTGGCTCATTTAGGCATAAGAAATGCAAGAGGGTCAGCCTTATTGGTGAACCCTTTGTGAATTATCAATGTTCTTTATATGCTGCTATTCCGAAGGAGAGGGATTTTTACATGAGAGTGCATAGACAGACAGATGATAAGATAGCGAGAGGATCTAGAACTACTAAGTTATGTGTTAGATCAGATGATCTGAATACAATTGAGATAAAAGAAAATGGCTAGGTCTGTAGTTTATGAGATAAGAAAGTTACATAAAAAATTAATGTTTTCCAAAGTGAGATTTACTGCATTGTCTATGAAAGAAAGGTCACTAAGAGGGAGTCTGGAGGAGTCGATGAACAGGAAGGATGTCAACAGATTCTGCCAAGACATAGTGGAGGCACATCGGCAAGGGAAATTTAGTGAAAAACCAGCTATGTGGGATTTTCTAAGGGACATAGCTCAAAACATAATCAGACCTGGCCATAAACGAAGATATAGGACAACCACGAAGGCATTGTTTGAAACAATTAAAATCTGGGGAGGGAGAAGAATGCACAATTTTCTTTCTCTTAATTTTGCAGGTCCAAGTATGTCCACCACTATGCGCTCTACACGAGAAAGCTTCTTTTACAAGGTTGGTCTTAGGGAAGAAACATTCAAGCATCTTGCTCAGGTCTACTCTCAACATATGCAACGCCAGCACTTGGATTTGGGGGAGTTCCAGCAATTGTGGCCGAGGACGAGATCATTATAAAGCGGGCTGTCCATTGGATTCCGAGAGATGACTGCTTGCTTGGCTTTTGTGGAAAGAAGGAAGGGCATGCTTGCAATGGCACATTTGAGGTGTTTGTTGGCTCCAATGAAGAGGGCTACAACATCGTTATGAAGGCTTTTGAGGAGAATGTCATTTCTCACTATGCAAGAGTTCTTATTGTGAATCCCTTGCATAGGAAGCTGCCCAAGCTCGTCCTTGCTATAGTTCTTACATGTAATAGGTTTGATCATCTAGAAGTGAGATGTCAGTGGCAGCAAATCCAAAAGTTGTGGAATGTGCACTTGAGAATGTTTGTCGGCCCTCTAATCGGCCACAGCTCGGACGGAGACTCAAGAAGAAGAACATGTATGTTTGAGAATTATACATCCAAAGAGGCAAAAGAAAGTACATTTGAAGTACCGTGTGTCGGTTGGCCACTAAGTGCCTCGAAGAATAAGGATGTTTATGGGCTGCATGACCAAGATTTTGTGCACAATAGCAAGAAGCTTGTTAATCCCATGGATAGTGCCTCTAGAAGATTGTACTTAGGGAACGAGCTAGTGACCCTAAATGACATATGCCATGTGTTTGAGTTATGGCAATGAAAGCATGGGCTGGAACCTCGAGATGTGAAGCACTAGGATAGGCAAAACTAGAGGGCTGCACGATGCCTTACCTCTAGAAGAGTTCAACAATGCTTGGACGACCTCAGGAATGGTTGTGCATGACCACCGCAGAATCCTGGGACAAAAGTTTATTTGGAAGTTGTGGCATCATATATTGACATCTTCTTGCCACCTATTATGGACTTGAGAGCTCGGATTAAGGCTGCTGCAAAGTGTCCTTCTTCATTAGGTGAGTAGGAATAATGTTTGCTACTTTCAATTTGCTTTGATCTTAAAAATTTTAGAAGCTTGGCAATGATTCCATATTCTTCGTGCATAACAGGCTTTGGAGGCTATGGTTGAAGAACCACAACACGCATTCGTTGAGTAAGAACTTCATCAGCCAGGAAAGCTTTATAGACGTGCAATTGTCATGCCATTTTGTTGTGTTGCTCATAAAGTATTTCAGAGATAAATTTGAGCATTTAGAGTTGCCCTTACAGTGCACAGGATCAGACGTTTGCAATAACTTTTTCTCCAAAGTGGGTGGCATGGTACGTAACGAAAGATCGTATGACAGGGCAGACTTGTTGGAGAGTCTTCCGCTTTGAATCACATTTCTGAATTTCAAGTTGCCACGACCCTCTTATTTCCTGCAGCTCATGCTAAGCAAGAGCACATTTGGCAGGAGCTAGAAAAGAAGGTAGATACCCATGGGAATGTGCTAACTTGTAACCTTGCAGATTAGAGTAACATGGATACGGATGACAAGGTTATTGAGGCCTTAAAAGAAGGGCTTACTGCTGCACAAGCATTGTGTGAGAGCACCGGCATTACGACAGTGATGGTTGGTTTAGTGAGCCATGGAAATTTGAGGATTGGTTTCAAATTAGTTTGTTGGCAGGCTTGAGCTCTAGCACATTAGGAGATGAGACCGATGTCATGGAAGAGAATAAGGAGCTTCAAGGTGAAGAATCAAGGAACGCGGTAATCAATGAGGATGATGTGGCCAAGTCTAAATTACATCATGTGTTTGACAAAATGTTAGATGAATGTGAAAGAAGGAAGCCATCTCATATGTCTTGGCATGTTGTGATGGAAGGGAAGACAATCTTTAAGTCAACTATAGTGAGCCATTTGAGAATCCATGGCTTAAAGGACAGATGACGAGGGTGAAGACTATGGTATATTCTATTGAAGAAAATAATGTTGATGCACAAACTCTGCTCGGCATTGGAATAGATTGTGCAATGTACTTCGAAGAACCAAGGGACAAGCTTCAGCAAGAAAAAGAACAAATATGTGGCAATTCAAAAGTTTTGATGTCTTGGCAGGGTACTTAGCATGAGGAGAAAGTCTGGTGGACTTAGTTAAATGCCCGTCCTTTGAAATTCAACTAAATCTTGCATATTACAGGAAACATTGCAGCAAGGATGGCAACTCCACGTGGTTTACTTATGATCTGACCGATAATGGACTCATAGACCTCGAGTCTATCATATCCCTTGCATCTTTAAGATATGAACCTGCCAAAAACATTTACCACCTGCATGATAATGGTAGAGTACAGTTGAATAAGTTTGTGCGTGAACAGAATATTGGTAGGTTAACCTTAATTTAGATGTCTTCAAATGGTTGAATTCTGCTGCTAACTATCTCTTCTATTTTGTTGTTTTGTAGGGGACAAGGGAAAGCAAAGGGTCTAGGGAATGCAAAAGGTTTAGGCAGATATTTGCAACAATAGAAAGTATTTTGTCAATGATCATTTTTTAATAAAGCTATCATTTCAGCAGCTTAACAGAGGTGTTTTCTACTTTAAGAATGATGTATCATGATAAAGCTTCTGCTTTGTAAAATTTCTGGCGCATGATGTTTGCACCCTGCAGCATTTGTTACAGTTTTTATTCCCCGATTTATATCAAGAGCATTTAGCTCGGATGGCTTGTTTAAACTGTTGTGGCATATATCTTGGGAATATAACATCTTGTAATGCATAAGATAATGATATAAGAAGCACTCTTATGCTCAGCTATAGTGGCTTAAATAAGTTTATGCATTGCATTAGTGGCCTTGCATTACCTAATACGCGAAGTGTAGTTTTGGTTGCTCTCTTCCTTATGACAGTCCACATGCAAAACTAAAGAGCTCGAATCTGTGGTGGACTATTAAGCTTGAATAGTTCAGCTTAAAATACTGCGGTCATGAAGTTCAGCTTACAAAACTGTTGTGATCGAGCTTGTATTTTTTATCATAGATTTTTTCATATCTTGCTCATATTTTACTTGTACAAATTGTGATCTTTACTTTACTTTACTTTGCTTTGCTTTACTTTGCTTTGCTTGTATAAATTGTGATCTTTTCTTTACTTTGCATGTAATAATCATTGGCTATTGGTTACTTAGTCTTAAGCCAAAAAAAAGGTGTAGTGCATGATGTCATTGCTCGATTTTTCATTTCTGCAGCCTTTACGGAAGCAAAATAAAATGCTTCCAAAAGAACAGTAGCTGTTACCACGCAGTTTTTTAAGGACACAATGTCAAGACATCATGAAAACCTATTTTGGAAACAGCATTTCATAAACTGTTTGAAGACCTATTTTGGAAAACAACATTGCATAAACTGAAGATATGAACAGACAATAATTAAAAGACAAAAAGAATGTGTGAAACCATATTATATTATATTATATTTTCCAAAAAAGAACCGTCACAGCTGTGCAGGCTAGTTTACAACCCGATTTACAAAACAGAAAATATTGGACGTAAAAATAAGGTTAAGGGTAGGGCAAATTGTGCTTAGACTGGGTGTAAAAGTATGGAATCGGGTATTCTGCTTCGACAACATAGGGCTGTATACATAGAGGTTTCTATGGAGGGTGAGCTGTATACATGGGGGTTTCTCCTGACCTAATGCACGCACATACCATATGCCCCTTACATAGAGGTGAACCCCCCCCCGGTTGCAATTGTCAACTTTTCATTGTACTCTCTCACGGTCCATGTTTGCTACAAATTTAGGAAACCTGTTCATCTTATCAACCTTAGACCTTGGAGGTGTAAAATGTCCCTCACAGGCACTTTTGAACTCAACCCACTTTGCTTGACCATGTGTTTTATTCATGTCAGTTAGACAAATCTCTCACCAGACTTAGCAAAGTCTCCTAACATTGCTTGAATAAGAACGACTTTGACTAAATTCTAGGCCTTGATCAGATTAAATCTGAACTCTACACTATGAAGCCAAGCATTGGCATCATCATCAATGGTGTTCTCCAGTGAAGACTACACTTTTGTTGTCCTTTAACACCTTCTAAATTGCATTTTCTGCTTTTATCTTTTGTTAAGGGACATTCTGTTGCGACGCTGAATAACCTCCAAAATCTTAGGCACGTCATCCACTTTAGTTCCTTCAAATCCACATGGATTAGCAGGGACATCTTCTCCTGCATCCATGTTCTCTAATTGCACATGAGCAATTGCATTAATACCAACCACTTGAAAAATTCTACGCAAGTTCAAATTGCATCCACGCTCAAAGCACATGCTCTGATACCAAATGTTACGTTGCCTAACCACCTCGGCCGAACTGACTGCCCAAAACATTTGGATGTTTATGAAAAATCCATTCCACTTTCTTATGGTGGTGTCAGGAAAGACCCCATAGGCACATCACTAAGACCTCTCGAATCTATCTCCATGGCTCCATTACAATCTCTCCTACTAGAACTATGCTTGAGTGCGAGCATCATCCTCTATGGACACATCCAACATCTACTTCCCCTTCTTGACAGATTTACGTGTCATATGACATCCATATCATCAGACTTGAACTCAAGATCTACTCTGATACCAAATAACATTCCTTGACCACCTCGGCTTAACCAACTGTCAAGACATCCAGATATTTATGGAAAATTCATCCCCATGGGCCGACTACAGCCCAATACTAGAGGTAGTGAGAAAACGATCGTTAATCTCAGAAAATTCTCCAACTTTGATGCTTTGATCATGATATGTAACAAACAAAAAGGTATCATCAATCTATTGCATATTATCTAACACATTGCTAAACCCTTCAAGCATGCGAAATTGCACCTCTTGCTTCACAAGCTTCTGTCCCTTACATGCAATAAACCCGCGGCACTGATGCACCAGCAACCTATTAAACCCCATTGCTCTTTCAATTAGCAGCATCAAAGTCCATTACTGTCGTATTGAAAAACTTGCCCACATAGGTATGATAGGCCCTCTTAAAATCTAGCTTAAGAAGCACTAGAGGTTCCAATGCACCCTTTCCAAGGCTGCTAAGTAATCCTTGGAAGCAACCTTGGAAGCAACCTTGGAATAAGCATCCTTGGAAGCAACCTGCTATGTAAAATTTGAGTTTCCCAACGAAATAAATAAATGCATGCCATCCATGTTGATTATGGGCAATCACTAGAGGATTGTTCCACATGTGCTATACAAGGTAGGAATTTACCACATGCATTGCCTTGAAACTTGCACCTTAGGTTAGGTCAAAATAAAGTTGTTACTACTATATATGGTTACCACACCACATGCATTACGTTGAAACTTGCACCTTGAATGATAGGCAACCATTTTGAATGTCTATCCATAACTACTTTTGTGCTTGAATAGCTGGCATACGAACTGTGTAATGTGTAAATTTTTAGGGCTGAGGATGGATGGATGGTAAGAAAAAGGAACTGTAAGAAAAAGGGACTGGTGTTACAAAAAAGGGTAGGAATCCTAAAAAAAAAGGGTAGGAGGTGAAGGTAGCCACAAATATAATACCTTACCACCAAGCTATTGCGAAGGATGTCATATGCAACCAAAATATGAACAAGCCGATTTGTAGAAGCATAAGCAGTAGCACCCAAAAACGCTCATGAGCGGTTTAGAAAAGAACTTGGGCATTCCTTCTGTAGAAGCTGATCGTTGCCCTGATATCTGGGTCGTCGGACAAGGCAATCAAAACAGGTTAGGTATTAGCTACATGCCTTTTCTGAGGCCAAAAGTGTGTCTTGTCTCCCGTTAGTGCGAATGGATGATTTTGAGAAGGCCATTCTTTTTACCTTTGATCAAACTGGGGCTATAGATGATAATCTTAAAGCGCAGGCAAGCACATTCTGTGCCCAAGCTAAGCAGTCTCCTACCATCGTGCAGGCCTGCTTAGATAGGTTTCCTAAATCACATTATGCAGAGGTGCAGTTTTGGTGTCTTCAGACTTTAGAAGAAATAATAAGACATCGTTATGCAGCAGTCAATCCGCAGGAGCGACAGCTTACCCGATCCTCGTTGATGGCTGCCCTTTGTGATTCGAGCTCAGATGAGGGTACACAACAATCAAGACAAGTTTTTGTCCGGAATAAGTTAGCCCAAATTATTGTTCTTCTTATATGTATAGAGTATCCAGCAGAATGGCCATCACTTTTTTTGGATTTGCTATCTGTTTTGCCAAAAGGTCCGGCTGCTGTTGATATGTTTTGTCGCATCCTGACCTCCTTAGATGAGGAAATTATTAGCTTGGATTACCCAAGGAATCAAGAGGAAATATCTGTTGCAATGCGGATAAAAGATGCAATGAGACAACAGTGTATCAGGCAAATAGCGGAGGCATGGTATAATCTGGTTGTAATGTATAGAAATGTAAACCAGCAGTTGGCATCGTTAGTACTTCAAGTTATGCAGAGATATATAACATGGATTGATATTAGCCTGGTTGTGAACGATAGCTTTATACCACTTCTATTTGAGATATTAACTTCATCCTCTGGAATAGCGCTTTTTCGCGGGGCAGCTGCGGATTGCCTTTTGGCAATTGTATTAAAAAGAATGGATCCTACTTCTAAACTAATTCTTCTGCAGCAATTACAGTTAGGTCAAGTGTGCTCCCAAGTTGTTGAAACACTTGATTCTGATTTTGCATCGAAGCTGACTGACCTTCTTACGGGAGTGGGTACTGAACTTATTGAGTGCAGTAAAAAGGTTGAATGCAACGGAGCATCAGTTTCAGATATGCTTGATGAGGTTTTGCCTTCCATTTTTTATTTGATGCAGCATGGGAACGAGGATGTTTCAGCAACAACTTTCCAGT
This sequence comes from Isoetes taiwanensis, assembly GCA_021234155.1. Taxonomy (NCBI): domain Eukaryota; kingdom Viridiplantae; phylum Streptophyta; class Lycopodiopsida; order Isoetales; family Isoetaceae; genus Isoetes; species Isoetes taiwanensis. Next base: position 17,459,825 of record JAJEKV010000027.1, on the reverse strand, counting down.
TTCTGTCAAGCTACATTGCTAGAATTAAAGTCGCGGGGATGTTAAGTGAAAAACAAGCTGTGCATGTTAATCAGATTCTGGAAGCCATTAGATATAGGATGCGCTATGACTCCGCAAGCATGGAGTCAATAGATCTGCCCGATAAAGACGGGGAAGAAGAAGAGGATAGAATGGGAGAATATCGGAAAGATCTTTTTGTGTTATTTAGAGGAATTTATCGTGTTGCCCCTGTAATAACTATAAATTTTGTAAAAACTTCATTAGCTACAGCTTTGAGGAATCCCGATACATCATTTGAAGATATTGAAGCAGCTTTGACACTATTATATGTACTTGGAGAAGGGATGGTTGCAGGGGCACTCAATTGTAGTGGAGGTGATATACAGGAAATGCTTGAAGCATTGTTAAGTATGAAAGTTCCATGTCATTCACATCGTTTAATCTCTCTTATATATTTGGAGACGCTTGTTAGATATGTGAAATATGTGGAACAGCATAGCGACTGGATACCATCAGTCTTAATGGCATTTGTAGATGCGAGAGGCATACACCATCCCAACCCCCATGTGAGCAGTAGAGCAAACTATCTCTTCATGCGACTTGTGAAGGCCCTAAGATCACAGCTGGCTCCTTACTTGGATGGCATTCTTCAAGTAAGATTAGTAGCTCAATGGATTGTAATATAGTCTGTATTGTTTAAGGCTCTAAATAGCATGTTCTTATGCGTGTATTTGATATTCATGTTCAGAATCTCCAAGACCGGCTGTCATTGCCGAAGGACATCGAGTACAAAGCAAAAACTGGAACATTGGAAGACCGAAGTTATGCATATGAAGTAGGTAGAAAAGGCTTGCGATGTGTTCAGTTTCTATCTTTAAGCTAATGGAATGACCAATTGGGAATGTAGTGCACATGTGCAATATCATTTGTATTTGTGAGTTTGTAGGTTGGTTCTCTAGAATGTTAAGAATTGTAAACTTTTTGTTGCTTGTGACTGTGAATCTCTAGGATGTTAAGAATTGTAAACTTTTTGTTGCTTGTGACTCTGAATTTTAAGGAAGTCACGTTCTTTTTTCAGGCAGTCGGGTTGCTTATTGGAATGGAGGAGCTGTCACAAGAAACACAAGAGAAATTTTTATCAGCCCTTCTGGGCCCTCTTTGCACACAGGTACCTTGTAGACATAAGCAGGAAAGGCTGATTATCTAGATGAAAACTACTGAAAGATTTGGTCTACTTTGCAATCATAACAAACATAACTGTGTCATATTACAGATCAATGATATGTTATCGTCGGAGGTATCACATGGTGATCTTGTTGGTTCTCCCACAACTACAGCCATTCTCCAACAAATTGTACAGGCTGTCAGTTATTTGAGTAAGGTAAGCACCTTTTTTAATTTCTTCTACTTGGTTCATGACAAAGACAAAAATCTCGTTTATGTCAGGGTTTCAGTGAACAGATGATTACAAGATCCCGTCCTGCTCTTGGAAACATTTTCAAGCAGGTACAGCTAACACAGCTTGTTCGTGTGCTGCTCCTTAACTAGTCATTGATCTAACATATGGTCTGTCGAATTGCAGATAGTTGATGTTATACTTCGTATATTTACATTGTATCCAAAAAACAGGCCTCTAAGAAGCAAGGTATTGGAGCTCCTTGTTTCAAGATGTCCAGTTTATTAAGAATATGAGGTTTCTTGTAGTGACTGTTTTGGGGTTTGCAGATTGTCTCTTTCCTTCACAGGATGGTGGATACTCTTGGAAGCGGGGTTTTCCCCTACTTGCCAACTGCAATACGTGGACTTCTTCCTGAAAGCGAAGTAAGCAATATGTTTGTTTAGTCATATTGCTTGTAATGCTTAGATATCTTATTGCTTATGCATTTTAGATGTCTTTGTGTGTCATTAGCTAAAGTGATTTATTAACTTTCTTTGAGAATTTACTTTTGCTTCAGCCTGGAGATCTTGTGGAGTTTATCCAGCTTATCAATCAACTCATTAACAAATTTAAGCATGCTATGGTGGGAATACTTGAAGAAGTTACGACGCCCATCATTGACCGAGTTTTTATGCTGCTTCCAAAGAGTGGGCTGCCCGAAGGACCCAATACAGAGGTTTGGATCCTGCATAAACTTGCACTTAAGCATGTTCTCTTATTATACACCTTTATTGTCTTTTAAACAACCTGATATGCAATGCAACATGTTTAAGAATTAAGGCAGGAAAACAAACAAGTAACAGAGTACTTCATATTTAAACGTGGCTTGCACATCTTCTGCATCTAGTATTTTACTCATACATGCATGCATTTCTTTCTGCAGGAACTTCGAGAACTGCAGGAGCTCCAAAAGGCATTCTTTGTTTTCTTGCATTCTTTAGTATCAAGTGATCTGTCAAGATTGCTGCTCAATGAGAGTACACCTCGTCTAAATGAGATACTTCAACTTCTATTAGATGCTTCCAATAGACACAATGATGTTCTAGTGCGTAAGGTACAAATTTAATTGGTTGACGTTCATCATTACAGCATACCAACATTACTTTTGAAATGGCAGATTTGTATTCAGGTGCTCGCAAAACTCATAACTGAATGGTGTGGAAATACAGAAGTCGAAGAAAAGGTATCTGCATCAGTCCTGGTTTTCGTCTTGTTTATTTTGCTGATTTGCAAATGTTGGTCTTCCCATTTGGCATATAATTTTTTGTTTATGCTTGATTTCAAATTTTGCTCACAGCCATGTCTCCCAATTATGTAATTTATCTAAGCAGCTGTAGGGAGTTCATGCTGTCTTTGCTTAGAATATAGCTATATAATCATTTTATTGGCAGATTCCTGGATTTCGCCACTTTGTTCTTGAGCGGTTTGCAAGGGATTGCATATACAATGTCCTTCAAAGTTCTTTCAACCTCCAAGATGCAAATACTGTAAGTTGTAGGCTAGGTCAGCACATTTGAGAATTGAAGTCTCTACAAATCATTCGATGATGTTGGATCCCCAATGGGAAATGGAGTTACTATTAATAACCCGTGCTTGCTCTCTGTGACATATAAATAAACTTGGCTGCTCTTAGGCCTATTGCGATATGAAAAGGGGTTTAATAGCCTGTGCTTGCCATCTGTGACATTTAAATAGACTTGGCTCTTAGGCCTATTTGATATGAAAAGCGGTTTGATGCATAGAAATTTCCTACTTGTTTGAAAAACTGTATGGCCGTTCCTGTTCTTTTATATCTTTTTATGTGATGCAAAAGTAACTAGTGTAGAGTGGGATTCTGTGCATGATAATCTTATAGACCTCTACAGTGGGTTTTTTCTGCCTTTATTTTACTTTTCTATCTTGTAATACTTCCACAATTCAATTAACATAATGTAAGTAATGCATTTCATTCTTGCCCAATAATATCTTTTGTTTGTCTTACATTTGCTTGAACATTTGAGTCTGCATCCGTTGGGAGTTGATTCGTGGTCGTATGCGTTCCTCTTTTGCTAATCAATGTGGTTGGCATTTGAAAGATGTGCTTTTGATTAAAACTCGTTAATTCTTTGTGGCATTTGTAGGTTACACTTTTAGGGGAAATTGGTTCTGCCCAAAGAATTATGTATGAGAAATGTGGCGAAGAATTCTTAATGCAGATGGCCACAAAAATTCTTCCTTCTGCTCATTGTCCTCCCAACCTTGCTGAGCAGTACTGTCTTCACATGCAGGTTTATCCTCTACGTTCTATATAGTAAATTCTAATTGCTAACAGTTTTTCATTGTTTCAGCGATCAGATGGCAAGGATTTGAAAGCTTTCTATAAAAGTTTCATTGAAAAGCTGAGACCAGAGTATAATAATAATGTAGTTGCAAGATAGCATTGGATTGGATATATCTATACCAATAGATCACATTCAATGCACGTCTTTGGAAATCCCTGAAGATGTGTACTGTTATTGAGGTACGTTACCACCACTTTGTTATGGTCATTTAACTTGTAGTCTGTAAGATTTGATTATTTGGACGTGAAGTTTTATGCAGGTGTGCTGGTCCTGTGCATACCAGAAAAAAAATGGAAATGCAGCAAGCATGGACATATTTTGTTGAGTCCATGGCCAAATTATTTATTGACCAATTGTGTATATGTAGAAGAGTCATTAGTAACGGCATGCGAGATTTAGTGAAGTGCCATTGTTTTCCATAAGAAACAATTTTGACAAGCAGCAATTAATGAAAATATACACAGATATTGCTCTCAGACAAGGATTCAGGTATTCTGGTCCAACAATAGTTGGAAGTAAGTCTAGTCCTTGGACATGTATTTTACAACTTAAAATAAAATTGTTTTCACTGTAACGAAGTGTTATGAAAATTGTTTCACTGTAACGAAGTGTTTGATGGTTCAATGTCCATTTTCTATAAGGATTTTCCTTCGTAATGGGTGATTTGATGGTTCAATGTCCATGTTCTATAAGGGATGATCTACATTGCCAGCGTTAGCCCGAGCTTAGGTGGATGTTTTTTGTGCTTTGTGTGGAGAGAAGGAATGTTGACTTCTCGAGTAGTTTTGGTATAACTTGCTCCAATATTGTACGCACTATATAAAAGCAACTAGTTTGGCAAAAATAAAAGCAATTAATTAGCACTTGCGGTTTAGGTTAATTTAAATTATTGTTTTTAACGAACATTTGCTTCACTAGTTAAGTTATCATATAGTTAAGAATTAATTAAATGTCTTAGCCGATAACTAAACTTGATTTCACACTTTGATTAGTTAAGTTAGCAAAATTAATTAAAAGTTAACCAAAATAAATAAATAGATAGATATTATTTAACGTCTATAGGGACCCTAAAAATGAGCCATGGGAGGTTTCTATACAACTTGCTCCACTATGGTATGCTCTACAAATATAAAAGCAATTAGTCTGCCATCTTATGGGACATTCGCACCTACAGTTAGGGTAAGTTAAATTATTGTTTTTAACGAAATTTACATTCGCTTCGCTAGTAATTAATAAAATTTTTAACCAAAAACACTAACTGAACTTGTCTTCAAACTTTGATTAGTTAAGTTAATAAAATTAATTAAAAGTTAAGCAAAATAAATAGATAGATATTATTTAACGTCCAAGGGGACCTTACAGTGGACCATGGGATGGGTCTATACATAGTAGACTCTAGATGGTCTCAAACTCGAGATATATGTATTCTAAGACTAGTGTGGTATGGGTGTTATCACTAAACCAAAAGGGCATGCCCCCAATTGATTTAAGATAATCCTTTCCCTTCCCCCTTTTTTTTTTTTTTTTTTGGGGGTCATAACTTAACAAAAAAATACAGATGTTAGGCATATTGTCTATGTCCAAAAAAGACCTTGTGGTTCGACACTATTAAAACCTAAGATGACCAATCACCATTGCAAAACTAAAATTTTGGACGTATTGAGTGGCCCCAGCTGTATAGACCAGAAGCAGAGCAGAGCAGAGGGTAAGGTCATAGGACGAAGGAGGAATGAGAGATAAATTAGGAAAAGAGTGAGTGCCTTTAGAAGAGGTCCAGTAAGAAGGCATATTTAGTCATATAGCAAGAATCATCAATTCATTACTCACATCTGTACGGAATCAAGGAGAACACCAATACAAGCTTCAAATTGGCCCATATCAAAATAATACACGGACCTTAAACAATCAAACTGATGATCAACCAGCTAATGATTATTGGTAGAAATGTAATTGTGAAGGATAAACGCATTGTAGCCTTTCTGTGACAGAAAATTCAACATATAAGTGGTCGTAGCCGCCTTCTCAGCAGTGTCAGAGTGTTCGATTGATCTATCAGGAGGCAGTTAAATTCTCCTAAACATCTATACTACACTATTTAGGAATGGTGCAATCCAAAAAGAATTATGATTAAAACAGGGATCATAGCAAATACAAAAGAAAGAATTGAAGGTCATCCAGCTTAACCAATTTCTATCAAATTTCTTCCAATTTTGAAGAGATTTCTCATAAAAGGGGAAGTGTTATCAACATAGTCAAAGACATAAAAGGCATAATACGCAGGTTGGTGTTTCATAGTGGCTTTGCCAAAAGGTTTACTCTTGTTAAGCCAAAAAAGAATGAAATCCATGGCTAGAGATTGGAAGCCAGAAATAGCTTTCCAAACATTTTTTGCCCCCCAAGACCTAAGGTAAAGGAATCTACAACCAAGTTTATATGGCATATCTGTTCCCAAGCCACAAGGTGAGTGTTTGCTAAATGAAATTCCTAATGCTAAATGAACCCCCTAATGCATTGCTCAATCCTATTGTAAGAAGCTTTGTTTGCAATCAAACCAGATGAAATAAAGATGATTGATATCTAGGACAGAATTAGCTAAAGGAAAGAGAATCCTTGGGAAATTGAAGCTTCTTCCTAACCCTATTAAATAGGAGTTGCCATGCATTCTTGAAGGATATGTGAGTGGCAAGAGGCAAATGAACTCCCAAGAACAACTTTTTAGAATTCAGTGGTTTGGGCTCGAATTCACCTTTCTTTATGTATTGCAAAGTTGTTAATCACCTACTCGTCCTTGCACAATTTTTTTTCCAAATTGTTTCAAGTCGATACATTGCATCTTGCATCTATAGCACTAACAATGCAATGGCTTCAACTTTCCCATGATGAAATGTTCTGCAACTATCTTACATGGCTTTTTGTACACCTTGCCCTCTTGTTCTTAGAAAGCGGTTTTTCATCTGGACTCTAGTCATTTCCCTTCTGCTCACTTTAATTTTATTTTAAGGTCAAATTCCATCATTTGCAATTGTTTCTTTTTCTTGTGGATGCAGTTAGTTGCTAAGAATTGACATATTGAGATTCTCTCTCAAGATTCACCTTTTATATCTTCACGTATGATGTTCTTGGCACCAGAAAATTTCAAAGTTAAAGACAAGCACATGTTTTGTTCCAGTTGCACATTTCTTTCTATATAAGTTCAATTTTTTCATATGGGCATCTTGCCCCATAAGTTTCATTTGTTGAATATGAGTATTCATTTTGGTCTATAATATTTTCATGGTTGGATGTCTAGTTGCTTACTTTGCTATGTCATGAAATTCTACATTTCCGTCATATTCGATATTTCCATTCTCCATGGCATGTTCCATCTTTACGTTTTAGCATTCGTTGTACCATGAATTTTTATCTTCAAGACGAGCATTTATGCATTGTTTGCGCATGTGGTGCGTCGTTAATTGTTTTTTCTTTTCTTGAAGCACTTCAATTGTTCGTGTCTGTATCCCTCTATTTTTGCTTGTCTTCTTTGTATTCAGTCTTTTGGGAGTTCGCTCCTTGCCCATAAGCATTTTTGCTTCCAAAATCTGTCTTTTCTATAAGGATATTCCTTGTGGCTTGCATGCCAATTGCTGATGGTGGACTTGCATGTTTTGAAGTTGTTTATGATGAATTACTTTAGATCATGTGTTTGGCATGAGGAGATGCTCTTGTTTTGGCAAGTGTATAACATCTGATGTGCATATGATGTCTGCCAGGAATTTTATTGTCTCTATTTTGAAGCAATGATTCATACCTTGATGAGCGATTCTTCTAGTATTGGAAACTCTTATAAAGGTGAGCTTCTCTTGTATCCAACACCCATGTTGATTTTATGTTGATTTGGAGTGTGAGGCCTTAAGGCCATGAGTTGTGTATGTATTGCAAGTGTTTATGATTATTGGCTATGTGATCAAACATTGACGTTGTATTTTACATATGAGATGTATGTACTTTATGGTTTTGGCACACTTATTCTCAAGCTATATAAAAGTGTGTCGCATTCATCATTAATTAATTTCAACCACCATGCACAACTTCATTAGTTGCAATACCAATGGTATAAAGTTAGGATTCCATTGGTAGACCCGTCATAGTTGGTATCAGAGAATGGTTGATCTAGAAGGATTTGAGACTAGATTAAAGATCTTGAGGTGTTTGGTTAATGATGCTTCTGTGTTGTACAAAGTAGGGGGAAATCATGGATGTTGGTGGTGCTAGTGGTGCAGGAGGAGATGGAGCGGATGGGGCTCAAGATGTAACTAGTATCCTATAAGCAATTTAGCAAGTTTTATAGGAGAATGCGTCACATCAGAGGAGCGAAGCCGAGAAAGCAATAGAAAAGGTGTTTGGACTTAGATGATGACGATGTTCAAGAATTAAAGGATGCATATGATATTGATGGGAATAGTTCAGAAAATGAAGATAACAATGGCATGGGGAACAGATTGAATGTTAAGGCAGAAAAAGTACAAGTAAATAATGACAATGGTGTTAGTTGCTGACAACACTACGAAAAGAAGGAGACAAACCAACGTTGACAAGTTAAAGGAAAATTTAGGACCCTTTATGGTAGAAATGAAGCATGAACAATCAAAAGGCTTCAAGATACATGATGTGTTATCTTTGGATATGTTTTGAAGCTTGCAGGAGAACGTGTAGCATGGAGAAGTAAGAAGCAAGAAGCAAGGATGTATTGTCATGTCTACTATTGAAGCTGAAAACAAAATGTTGCATCACTAGCTTCATGATATATAATATGGATTAGAAGATTATTAAGTGAATTGGGAGCAGTGCAAACAAGCCCTACTATTTTATACATTGATAGTTTTAGCTGTATAGCTATTACCTAAGATCGAGTTCTTCATGAAAGAACAAAGCGTATTAAGCTGCAAGTTCATTTTACACATGATATGGTAGCAAAAGGTCTAATATCAGTGGAATACAATAAACAAAAGATCATAAAGTCGTGTGGCTCCCCCCTCTCCTCCCCTCCCCTTCCCCTCTCCCTGAAGCCCCCCTAGAACATTTGATGCATATTTGTACAAAGGTATTTACCTATAACCGAGGGCTAAAGGTATACCATATGTAGTAGGTATTGATAATATATACCTTTTGTGTACTTTTGCGGAATGCACCCTCTGATGCTCTGGATCGTTCTAAATTCCTACCAAATGGTCCGAACCAATCAATATGCATAAAAACAAACCCCCCTGGGAGGTACTTTATTGGCTCCCTAAATTGACTAGAGGTGCCAAGAGGATTTGTTTGAGTGAATCCTCTGGATTCACTTAAGTGAATCAGGAGGATTCACGTCTGAAGTGGCATAAAACAACCCTCCATGGGGGTGGGGGGGAGGGGGGGACCCACTTTATTGGCTCCCTAAATTGACTAGAGGTGCCAAGGATTCGCTTGAGTGAATCCTCTGGATTCGCTCAAGTGAATCCTCGTGATGACATGGCATCCACGTCTGCTCTATAGAGGATTCGCTTAAGCGAATCCTTGATCCTGGTTAACCAAAATCATTCAAAAAATCTCCAACATTTAATGCATTGATTTCGCATGCTTGGAAGGATTCGCTTGAGATCCTCCTATGAGGATTTGCTTGAGGGAATCCTCCGTCATAAATTCAAAATGCTCACATGTGCATAAAAAATCCCTCTTATTAATTATTGGGGGGAATCACTCAAGTGAATCCTCACAGGAGGATTCGCTTGAGTGAATCCTCCCAAGTAAATTCAAAATGCTCACATGCCTGAAAAAACCACCTTTATTAATTATTGAAGATTGATGTATTCACTTGCTTGAGGGGGTTAATCCCCCAAACCCACCATAAAGACGCACTTGAAGGCCACTCCAGCGGGGGATCGCTCATTAAGACGCATCTTCTTCCCCTCGATTGAGTCTCTGTCAGCTTCTAACCCTCTGGAAAGGATTCCAATGCCGTCTCGGGTGTCAGGATATGTTGCAAACGCATTATAGTACTTAGCGCCTTGCCTCCCTGTATCTCTGTGTCTGGCTGAGGTCGCCAACATCCGGGCGGCCATCTGTGGATCTTGTCATTGTCGTGCTGCCCGCTCGCGCTCAGCTACGACTCTGGATGCACTTCTCGGTGCTTGGGCTCGAGGACCGGAGTGTCTGTCAACGGGCCACCAGTGATCTCGATGGTGGCTCTAATGGTGTTCCCAGGCTCCATCCCATTTGAGACCAAGGTATCCAGGATTCCGGTGCAATATGTCAACAAATTGGGTGCATCCCTCTGCAGCGTAGATCCATCTCTGTGCAACTGAAGGGGAACGACTGCTTTCCATTTGAATCACCCTTCTGATGAGGCACCAAATGCCGTGGTACCCTTTTTTTTTTTTTGAGAGTAAGAATTGGTTTTTCCATTAATCAAGAAAAACAATACATGGACGACCTGCTAAGAATAGCAGAGATCATTGAAACAAGATGTCCCTAGATTATATCCACCACCAAAAAAGAATGGAGAGGTAGTCAAAATAGATGTAGTCAAAATTGAAGTTTGACTCGTTAGTGCAGAAGTCAACTTTCGAATAACAGTCTTTTTATGACAGCAAAACAATCACGACCCCAGCAAAAATTCTGCTATCACCTGTATTAGCCAAAATCCAAACAAGATTAGGAAGCAAAGTTGAGCAAAAGATGTTCAGGTTGGTGAGGATATGATCCCAAGAGTTCAGATGTAGGATTAGGTAAATGGCAGGCTTAGGAGCAAAGAGAGTCAAGTTTGGTATTAAAGTATGAGTAGAAAGGTGCAGCAGATCCAAAGGTGTAGATGTCATCAATCTTCTCAGCAATGTCATCAAAGCAAGAGGATTCAATTTCACTTAAGCAAAGTAAGGAACCATATAAATCTGCCAGAAGTCTATGTGTGTAATACTGCTCCCTGTATCTTGAGAACTAATTTTCTGACATGTAATAGTGATACATTGACAGGAAGTCAAACATGCAGAACATCTGAGTCACTTCCCTGCAGAAAGCTTCAGCTAGACTTGTTTTCTTGCCCATATCAAACTCTGACCCATTCATGTTGCTCAGAAGAGACCAAGTTCTTGACCTGCATCCTTCTTAGTGTCTCCCAACTCCCCAAGGCTTTCCTTACATATTCTCAGATAAGCTAGTATCATCACAAAATACAGAGTTAGAACTAATGACACATAAATTAGATACAAATAAATCAAAAGACCCCTTGAATACACCAATTGAGTCCCACTTCTTGTTATACTTATCAGCCAATTTTCTTTTGTGTGCTGATGCAGTAGATTCAATATCAAGTTGGAAATGCATTTTAATCCAAAAGATAGAGAAGTTCTTCTTACCATGCACAATTCTATTTCTTGCTTTCCAAATATTCCATAAGGCAATGAACATAATAGTGTTAGCAAAGGCACAATTATTTTGAATATAGGTTAAAAGATTGCCATTGACTTTCATAGGGAATAGGTAACCTAGCTTCTCATTGAACCAAGACCAGAAAGAATTAAGCTTAGGACAGAGAAATATATGTTCAATGCTTTCTTCCATATTGCAACCAAGTTGGCAATTAGGAGAAATGTCCTCATATCTACTTGAGGTCACCTGCAGGCTAGAAATACTTTTATTTGCCAAGAGCCAGATAAAGAAACTTACCTTAGGGAGACAATAAGAATTCCATACTTGTGACGTTCCAGCACAGTATACGCTCCCAGGACGTATATTGTACTACCACGTCACGCGTACACGCCACCCCGACTGACGTGTACGCCAACGTGTAGCCAAGTGGGTAGCCCCTAGGGGGCAACTTGCTAAGAATGTGCATTAGTATTAATGTGCACATTTTCCAATGTACACATTAATGTGGGCACACATTTCCATGTGGCCACTTGATGCCAAGTGGGCCATACCCATAGGTGCAATTAATGTGCACATTTTCCAATGTACACATTCATTAATGTGCACACATTTCCATGTGAGCACATTTGGGTGCACACATTTCCATGTGGGCACATTTGGCCACCTAGCCCTTAAAGGCAAGTGGGCCCTTTTCCCAATTATCCCACATGCCTAAAGGGGATAATTGGAAACCCTAGCCAACCCCCTTGTCTATTTAAGTAGGAGAACCCTAACTTGCCCATTTTCGTTTCTAGGGTTTTAGAACTCTGTTTTGGCTGCCTCAACAGCCAAAACCGCCTCCCAGACTCTGCCTGAGAGGATTGCGACGTTAGTTTCCCTTGATTCAAGCGTTTCAGCAGGATGGTCGAGCTCAGGTCAGGAGGAGGAACTCAAGGATCAGGTATTTAGGCAATTTAGTAGTCTAAACCCCATTTCAGCCATCGAATCAGTAGGTTTAGCCTCTTAAATTGCCCATAGCAGCCCTCTAGATCTCTAGATAGCAGATTCTAACTAAAGAACCTAACTCTATGATATAGATTAGATCTTGTTCTTTAGTTCTTCTGTGATGTATATGGATGATGTATCTCTGTGAACTCCTTGTATTGGGAAGGGGGGTAGAGACTTCAAGCTTGGTAGTAGATGCTCCTAGAGTAGCCTCTCTAGCACACTGTAGATTCGGCCTGTGCACAAGAGCCACACCGGGATGTGGGTGAAGGGGCGGACCGGGCCGAGAAGGAGGTTCATGTCCTGACTCTTGAACGATCCCTCTGGTGTGTAAAGCCTACCGGGGATCATTGTGACTAGGTCCAATGGCTTGCCACTGCGTGTGGGCAAGGCATGGGCTCGACACCCGTGAAGTGGTGTTCACTTTCTAGTGGGTTCGGTCCGAATCACGAGGCGGTGGCCCTCTAGTCACCTTGAGTCGACATGTAGATCTCTCGGAGGGAGTGATCCCTACCGCCCCATCGGAACTCGGGAGGATGAGCCCGGGAGTAGCCCCTTTGGCTATGCATGCATCCCTCTATCGCCAGGTCCCGACACTTTTCGAGACCACTCGCAAAGTGTGCAATGGGAGGGGCGGATGGAGTGGACAACCCTAAGCCATGTTCATATGCCAGCCAAATCCATTGCCATGAATTTGGCATGCGCAATGAACTCACGGAGACCCAAGCCGTCAGTCATCCCTTTGAGTCTGAGCCTTGGGTAGGATTCCCTATGTGATGTGCTGATCTTTGTCTATGCAGATATGTGGAGGACCATCCTTCGTGATGGTCATATGATGTTGATGTATGTGCTACTGACATGTATGTTTACGCTTCCGCAGCTAGGTAGGCCCTGAGGGAGACGGGGCGCAATGACCCTTCCACTCTTCCCACTGGAACCCGTCACGGTTGCAGTGTCATGTGGAGGGCCCTGTATTAGCATGGAGCTGGTATGGGGGATGAACTCCTGTTTGTATATGGTGAGGGCACCGTATATGAGTAGGGGACGTCACAGTGGTATCAGAGCAATGTTCTTGGAGACCAAGAGCAAAGCACTGACCATGCTCCCAGTAGTACTAACTTGATAGGATCCTCAAACCTTGAGTAGCGGGAAATTTTTTTCCTGGGGTAGAGCTAGTAATTATCTAAGATTAGGATAATTAGAGAACATAGGCACTTAAGAGATCCTACTAAATTTCAGGCACTCTTGGCCAATGACTCCAAGAGTGCGCCAGGAGCATGTTAGGTTCAGACCTAATGGCCCTCTCGCGCACTCTTAGAGTAGTCACCCCATATGAACCCTAGAACTTGGCCTTAGGAACTCCAAATGGTAAAATAAAAGATGAAATCCCAATCAAAAAGCTCGAAATAGCTAGAATTATATGTTAAAACATCGAAAAACATTAAGTACAAGTCACTTTTGGAACAATGACTCCAAGAGTGCGCCAGAGTATAGTTAGGTCCCAACCTAACACCCCCCTCGCGCACTCTTAGAGTCATCCCTAAAAGTGACCTCAAAAATTGATCATAACTTACTCAAATGGTAAAGGTAATAATAGAATCTTGTTTATAATGATTAAATTAGTGGGAAACGCATGTTAAATTGTGTAAATGGGATAAGTTTAGAGCGGAAAGGGACAACACCTCTAAGGGTGCGCCAGGGCATAGTTAGGTCTGGACCTAATACCCTCCTCGCGCATGCTTAGAGGGGTTCGAGAGAAAATAGTTGAAGAAGACCTAGCTTCGATTCGAGATATGGAGGATTTCATCAACAAACCAAGAAATTAAGCAAGGCAGAGATGGAGGTCGTGCAACACTTGAAGACTCATTGGCGTGCACGCCCACATAAAAGACAGAGAGACATGAGACCGGGAAGTACATCAAGAGGACGGATAAATAGAACACAAAATTTGCTTTTTGTAACTAACAGGTTTATATGTGATGTATGAAAATTTGAATAATAAAGATATATAGTCGTTTAAAAATGTGTATTCATTAGGTACAATGATCACGGAGCAAATGCGATATTTTTTGACCAACGACTCCAAGAGTGCTTGCTTGAGCATAGTTAGGTCCCAACCTAACCCCTCCTCGCAAGACTCTTAGAGTCATCCAACCAACTGGGGCCTTGATTAGCCCTACTTGCTCCAAACGTAGTAATAAACAAAGAAACTTGCATTTAGGAAGAAAACTAATAGGAATTTACCCCTCCCAGCGGATTCTTGGCATCCATTAGGCAGAGATAGGCCAATGACTCCAAGAGTGCGCCAGAGGCCACTTAGGTCCCAACCTAACACCCCCCTCGCGCACTCTTAGAGACGTCCAATTTTTCAAACCCCATAACTTGAGCTACAGAGCTCCAAATCGCTTGAAATTTGTTGCAATAGGACCGTTAGACAGCCTAGAATCCATTTATGACCTCAAATTAGGATAGAAATGTCAAACCCCATCTCAAAATGACCAAAATTGCTCAAACCCTTGAATTGTTTTCCCAAACTGTGGTTTGTTGTAAATAGAAGCATACCCCATTAGTAGCTCGCAAGTATTGATCTCGGCTCGAAGCTGATGCCTTACTCCTAGGTAGAAGTGCTCAGGAACACCCCTTTGTTATAGTCATCTAAACCTCAGCATAGCAACCGAAGTCCAACTGTTGGTACATCACCTCTGCTCATGCCAAAAGCATAAACATTGACCTAATTTTGTGTCCTTCTAATAGAGTTTGACCTATCTGGTAGCCACATTCACACTCCCTATTGCCGGGATACCTAGAAAGGAGCTAGAGTCTAGAGCTGCCCAAGTCACTCGGGGTGTGTAGAGATTGGACCCCCCAAACCAACTTTGCTAGGACCTTAGAGTATGCCTCAAACATCGGGGAGGTCCCGCAAAACAAACCCTCATTTCATGCCATACCACACGGCCTAATGTCCATAGACTTGTAGATTAAAGAGATGTCTCCAATAATCTTTGCTTTCGAGCCATCTTGCTTGCTTATAGAGCCCAAAAGGTAGGAGAGCCCTTCAAGTAGACCCTTAGACTCTAGGATATCACGAGAGTTGCTTTGAAGTCTGGGGCGAGCCACGAGGGCAGGCGAGATGCTAACTTCTTGAAGACATCAAGGTCCCGGCCGATGTACAAAACAGATAAGAAGAGGAGACCGAAAAGCGGACCCAAGAGAGGGAAGCACAGCGACAAACACCTCAACCGACAAGCGAGTAGAACAGGACACCACCGACCTATCATCAATCTCCATCAAATGGGAAGAATATTGGTAACCAACGGCACCAAGAATGTTCTAGATGTCAACCTCCGGCTACCACGCCCACGAGCTCACATCGGAAAAGAGGATCTCAACGCCTTCACCAACTCGGCGCACATGAGTTTCAAATGGAAGAACGCGAGACAACAAAATGGTGTACGAGGAAGATGTTAGGCATCGATGTCGCGTTAGCATCACGAGCTAGGGCGAGGGCATAATCTTCCGTCGAGGAGACAACTCATGGCGACACAGAGCGTATAGAAACCGGAGGGAAGATCACCCACGACCTTGCAGCCCAGCAGCTCAAAGCTTAAGCGTCAACAAAAGGAGTAACCAAGCTAGGCAACCACAAAGCACCTAAGGCTGACCAAGATGAGCCTCCAGCTCCCTTGCACCAAAGCAGGAGAACTTTCATCGGTTCCAAAAGGTAGGAGACCATGAGAGGGAGGAGACGCATATCAAGGAACATTTCGACTCGAAGGCACAGATATCAGCTAGGGGGCAAGACCAAGGAGGAGAATATTACGCTCAAACAGAATTCGGACCCGGGAACACCTAGAAACCAAAGGAAGGGCGGCTTTACTACGTCGGCCAAGGAGTGATTTCGAATGGTTAGGACCCAAAGGACGGAGGAGATGACCTAGCCAGCCAGGTAGAAATCACGCAGCGACACTGGAAGGAGCTACGGTAAGTGCAATGGAGATGACCACACTTCCGGCGGGGAGAGCCACCTCGGAATGAAGCAAAGCCCAAGCAGCAGCGGAGTCGCGACTCGGAAATTCAACTCGCGGGGAATGACAATGCACGCCTACCGACCCCACGATCTCGAGCTTCAAGACATTCAAGAATGCCCGACTGCAACAGCCCGGTGACCCTACTCAAGCTCCATCAATGGCACCATAATCAGCAATCTTGCAACAAACACCGCATGTAGGGACGTGGCGGTTACCGCATTCCTCGCGACGAACATACACAACAAGGAGGAGCATCTTTTTCAAGGGATCACATCGACGAACACTCTTCGCAACTTGAGGTGATCAGCTCGGATCAGACATAAAGCTCAACAATAGTAGCAGCATCTCAAGGAATCCCGGAGTCAACCTGAACGAAGAAGATGCAGCAAAACCGAAGAATCAAATGCGATAGGAGGAAGGGAAAACCTAGAGGAGTATAAATAATTAGGTAGATCTTCGTAGTTGTTTTGCAAAAGTGGATGAATTAAAATCCCAATGTAAATGCGTATATGTCTATTGTATATCTAGGATGTCCACATATATAGTGGAGAAACATGGGTTTAAAGTCATGTTTTACGGATTTAGCGCTTAGATCAGGAAGCTCCTTCACTTCGACTACCAAAGGAGGAAGCAAGGAGGCACAACTATAGCCCAAGATCAAAATGGAAGAGCAACTACGAGGGAGAAACGACGAGAGGCCAAGCAAACCTTCAACTCCAAACACTTCGGGAAATGCCCTCAAGCAGAAGACTGCTCGGCCACCCAATGTTAGAATAAGAGACAACACCGATCATGTCAAGATCATCAACGCGGCACCAGGACATCGTCAGGGCGCAACACTACCTCTTGTAGCAGTGGCAGCACTTGACGAACTTATGACATGAGTGGCCTCAACAATGGAAGGAGGAACACCCCGACATCAACGAGCCAACTAAGAAGGCAACATCTCGACGACCATAATCCCACCTTGTGGTAATATAGGGTGATGCGCTATGACACGTGTATTAGATGGAGATGCACTTACGAAAGGCACCGCGATGAGGAGACATGCCTCCAACAACTAGGTGACGGCTTCGTCAGGTACTCCTACCAGTAATTAGAAGAGAAGAAGCCGACCATATCTCCGACATGTGGCACGTCAAACGCCCAAGGTAGAAGCATTCGACACCTTAACGACAAGGATAGCAACTGAAGCACCTTCGGCAAAAAGAGAGTTCAAGATAATAGCCAAGCTATTCAACGACAAGAGTATATCTAAGGCAGGTACTTCTTCAACTCAAGGGTCAAGCTGTGCAGATATAAGGATCCATCATCCCGACAATATAGCCAGCAGGGAGGAGAGCCATGATGCTTTACTTGCCAGAGAGACCGACATGCATAGAGGGACAAAGGTCAGGAACTGAAAGCTGGAGAAGTGCTAGCAACCGACTTCTTCCACGAGCTCCCTAGAGGCAAATGGGGAGGACCAAACCGAAGAGCACAATCAAAGCCACCGGAGGGTACCTCAAGGCAAGAAGACGGCATAGCACCGCGGGACGCGTGTTAACGCCCAAGCCATGCGATCGAGGGATCAAACGAGGAAGTTTGGAAGCTCGATGGAGAACCAACTAGGTGAGGCGAAGCCGATGACTTGCATGCGGCCTTGCATGCAACTTGGTGAACCCAAGGATGAAGCGATTCAAAGAACAAGCTGCGAAGAAGAGAACAACTCCGGAGGAGTATAGCCAAAGGAATCGGGCACGACCTCAAGAGGCGCCTTCCAAATAGCTTCAAGTATCATGAAGGGGGGAACAATTATTGCCCGAGAAACGGGATCAAGAAGCGGTCGAAATGTCGGAGCATCAACGACAAGCACACCTTAGTTAGAATGTGATGCAAAGCGGTTGTGCCATAGCCGACAAACGTCGGAGGGCCCAAGTATTTCAACAAGTTACCCCGGGGTATGAGCTGACGTACAAATAGGAGGATATAGATCGTCAACACCATTGCACCGGGAGGAACACCGATGACATTGCCAAGGAGTAGGTCGCAACTTCGAGGGGAGGCACAAGGGAGACCTAATAGCTCTAGTAGTATAATTGTAATTATGTAAGCTATATGTTTTGCATGTATAGTTCCCTTGTTATTCCTTCCCTCCCATAGCGTAACAGATCAAAGGAAGAGATGTTATGCAAGTTGCAGGGGTGAAGCAATCAACATCGTCAACACTCTTGGGCAACTTCGGCGTATGAGGCATCGATGGAGTCGAAGAAACAATATCGGATCTCGAGTCGCCTTTAGCCGCCAAGACAAAGAGTTCAAGATGAAAGATCTCTTTCAACGGGCGCCACCTTCGGGCTTTTGAAAAGCGGCATGGAAGATTTCAAGTGATCAACTACGCCATCAAAGCCACCAGCAATGAGAGGCTCTAGCGAACAACGCCAACCTCTACTTCAAAGAGCGCCCTTTGTCAAGGCCAAGGAGATCGGGTATCGGCATTTCGGAAGAACGTTACCTTGCTCCTTCAAGCGGGGGCAACGAGCGGATGAGCTTCTAGCAAGCTCAAAGATCTAAGGCCACGGGGCCTAGTAGGTTAAATGTATGGATGGTAACATCCATATTGGGATTAGAAGGCATTTCGGATATTCTCATTTGAAAGGATTGCCCCAATATTGAGCTAAGCGTCAAGATTGGGAAGGAAATGCATAGGAGTAACTATAATTATACACGATTGTTAACAGACATCCAATGTATTGAAACCACTTGGTGAGATTGATCTCCTCACTAAGAAGGAATCATTACCAGGATAATTGTTGACCATGTATAAATCTAGTATCTCCTAAAGAATAATCCAACTGAAAGAAAAGAAGTAATCTAACAAGTCCGGCCAACTTGTTACGATGACATCAATTCGATTGGTAGGAATATTCCAAGAGTTTAAATAACTAAGAAAGGGGGAATCTCTAGAATAATAAAATAATAGTACATGCAAGGTACATCTAAAATAAGAATTATAGTAATCAAATAGTCTTTTGAGACAAAAGGAATTGTCATGATGACAAAACCTTCTGGTTTAGAATCGTTCTAACTAAGTAGGTAACCCGTAACTATATTGAAATAAATGATAACATAATATGTGCATCCATCTTAGATGGTTATATATGTTAGCTAAGGCTAGTAAATTAATGTGCTAAGTAAGAAGCATATAACCTCTTAAGGGGAGAGAATAGATATGACGTTGTGTGCAATGTCATTGAAGGGGTGCAGGACCATTTTCTTTTCGAAGAAAGTGGGAGGGCTCAATCTTATGATTGAACGTACTTGCACCGAATTGACCGACCCGTAGAATAGAGTTCTTTCCGGCAATGGCCGAAGCGAATAGAGCGTAAAATAGATAGATACCTTAGGCTCAGGAGGCCTTCAACGTGCGAGACTGATGTAGTAGCTAACTACACCAATGAAGTGGAGCAAAACTATGGGAGCAATGCAACGACCAAGTCATCTCCAAAGTACTCAACGCCAGCTCAATGGGTGGATGCGTTCTAGCCTTAGGTAAGGTGTGCGCATGTATTATAAGCTTTAATGTGTCTTATTGATAAGTTAAATATAGATCCTAATAACTGCATAGAAATTGTTGCATGTATATGTATCATAGGGAAATAAGTTAAATAACAACGATAATGTGAGGTAGCATGTTAATTGATCCTTCGCAAGGACGCAATCCCTTCCAAGGATAGCTATATGACCGCGGGGTCCTTATAAATATAGATAGAAAATAGAATTCGGATATACTTAAGTATATCTTAGGGATATATTTCCAAGGGTAATGCAGGACCCAAGGAAGAGAATAAGAAGCACATCTAATTCTTGTGTATGATAATTAAAACCTTGTCTATGTAACAATAGGTCGGAAGTAGGGTTATTGTTTAAATAATCGCGATCTAAAAGTCGTTAAATATTGCAAAGCTTAGAGTAAATTTAATTGTACTATCGGAAGTAATATATCCAATACTATGATAATGTTAATTCATAAATATTACCTTAGGGTAATTATGTTAATCACATGCATTAAGGGAAAAAAAAAAAAAAAAAAAATTGGCTCAGGCATGTCGATTTGTGTTTAGATTAGTTTCATGTGTAGTTAAGATTAATCTGCGCATGCAACCTATGCTTGGTATGGATTGCATGCGTTGTTACCGATGATGAGACCACTACGGTGATCTCTAGGGCGTGGTGTAATGTCAATGTAGGCATGACCAGCGTTTCACTTTGGACGAAAGTGGAAGGTAGATTAGAAAGTCTACTGCCGTCCATCTAAGTAGATGACCTCGAGAGAAAGGAGGTCATTAAGGAATGCATTGATAGGAAAGGCACCTTTAGCCCCATATATGCTTTGATAGGAGGAATCTATCCTTCACGCCCCCACGGGAAGGATATCCTCTGTTGGGCAACTAGAGGTGTAGGCATGAGCGGCATATAGGCATATAGGCGCCTGTCTCCACGGCCATAATGGAAGATCCACCCTCTTCCTACGGAGATTAGCCATGCATCCATGTAGATAGGTGGGGTGGTCACCATATAACCAAAATTTTTGTAATAATTAATAATAGGTAGTGTCGACCTGCAGGCCAATAGAGCGCTCCGGAGGGCAAGGAGGTCGAACTATGAAGGCTTGCAACACAAATTTTGTTATAATGTGTTGCAAGGGATGAAGGGTACCTTAGAAGTGTAAATTTTGTATGAAATTGATAAACTTTGATAAACTTAAATGTTGTATTAAGTAAGGTTAATAATTACCTTGCGTGGATTAAGTTATGATGTGATAAGTTAATAGGATAACGAAATAGTAATGTCTTAAACATTACCTTAGAGTAATTCTAATAATTAAGATAGTAAGTATGTAATTATAGATATTGTAAAATTAATGCAGGATTTTAAGGTTCGAAGACCTGCAACACAAATTTTGTTGGAATGTGTTGCAAGGAATGAAGAGTACCTTAAATAATAATTGTATATGAAAGTGTTAAATTGTGATAAACTAAATGTTGTGATAATAGAAACTAATAAGTACCTTATTTTAGTAGAAGTTCTGAATTGACAACTTATTTGATAATGTAATGGCGTAATAATGATTTAAAAATATTATCTTAAGGTAATCGTAATAAATGTGTAAGTATTATAGTAGTATATCGTATGCATCAAGGTTGATTGCGGGTTAGGAAGATTCCAAGGTGGGGAGAACCACGATCATGCCGCGACATCATTTCAAGGTGGGGAGAATGTGACGTTCCAAAGACAAGAGATCGCTCCCGGGGCGTATATTGTACTACCACGCCACGCCGCACCCCCGTGGCGACCGAGCGTGTACGCCAACGTAGCCAGTGGGTAGCCCTGGGGGGCAACTTGCTAAGAATGTGCATTAGTATTAATGTGCACATTTTCCAATGTACACATTAATGTGGGCACACATTTCCATGTGGCCACTTGATGCCAAGTGGGCCATACCCATAGGTGCAATTAATGTGCACATTTTCCAATGTACACATTCATTAATGTGCACACATTTCCATGTGAGCACATTTGGGTGCACACATTTCCATGTGGGCACATTTGGCCACCTAGCCCTTAAAGGCAAGTGGGCCCTTTTCCCAATTATCCCACATGCCTAAAGGGGATAATTGGAAACCCTAGCCAACCCCCTTGTCTATTTAAGTAGGAGAAACCTAACTTGCCCATTTTCGTTTCTAGGGTTTTAGAACTCTGTTTTGGCTGCCTCAACAGCCAAAACCGCCTCCCAGACTCTGCCTGAGAGGATTGCAACGTTAGTTTCCCTTGATTCAAGCGTTTCAGCAGGATGGTCGAGCTCAGGTCAGGAGGAGGAACTCAAGGATCAGGTATTTAGGCAATTTAGTAGTCTAAACCCCATTTCAGCCATCGAATCAGTAGGTTTAGCCTCTTAAATTGCCCATAGCAGCCCTCTAGATCTCTAGATAGCAGATTCTAACTAAAGAACCTAACTCTATGATATAGATTAGATCTTGTTCTTTAGTTCTTCTGTGATGTATATGGATGATGTATCTCTGTGAACTCCTTGTATTGGGAAGGGGGGTAGAGACTTCAAGCTTGGTAGTAGATGCTCCTAGAGTAGCCTCTCTAGCACACTGTAGATTCGGCCTGTGCACAAGAGCCACACCGGGATGTGGGTGGGGGGGCCGGGCCGAGAAGGAGGTTCATGTCCCTCGACTCTTGAACGATCCCTCTGGTGTGTAAAGCCTACCGGGGATCATTGTGACTAGGTCCAATGGCTTGCCACTGCGTGTGGGCAAGGCATGGGCTCGACACCCGTGAAGTGGTGTTCACTTTCTAGTGGGTTCAGTCGAATACGGGCAGTGGCCCTCTAGTCACCTTGAGTCAGCATGTAGATCTCGGAGGGAGTGATCCCTACCGCCCCATCGGGCGGGAGGATGAGCCCGGGAGTAGCCCTTTTGGCTATGCATCCGGCTGGCTCTGGTCAGTCCCGACACTTTTCGCAGACCACTCGCAAAGTGTGCATGGGAGGGGCGGATGGAGTGGACAACCCTAAGCCATGTTCATATGCCGCCCAAATCCATTGCCATGAATTTGCATGCGCAATGAACTCTCGAGACCCAAGCCGCCGGGCCATCCCTTTGAGTCTGAGCCTTGGGTAGGATTCCCTATGTGATGTGCTGATCTTTGTCTATGCAGATATGTGGAGGACCATCCTTCGTGATGGTCATATGATGTTGATGTATGTGCTACTGACATGTATGTTTACGCTTCCGCAGCTAGGTAGGCCCTGAGGGAGACGGGGCGCAATGACCCTTCCACTCTTCCCACTGGAACCCGTCACGGTTGCAGTGTCATGTGGAGGGCCCTGTATTAGCATGGAGCTGGTATGGGGGATGAACTCCTGTTTGTATATGGTGAGGGCACCGTATATGAGTAGGGGACGTCACAATACTTCATGAAATAGAATATTACCATCTTCTTCAGAAATAGACCACTTGGATATTGCTTTTGAGGGAGCATCAGTTTTATTGATGATTGATTATATCTTGCTTACCTTATAAAGACACTTACCATCTAGGCTCCAGTTAGTTGCTTGAGGCACCACTTAATTAAGCCAGAGATAAGGAAGAATGGATCTGATATGATAATAAATCTTTCTGTCACTTGAGGTTCCCTGCAATATTCTCCTTAAGGCTGTCCATGATATAATCTTACTGTCGATGTAGAGATCACCCAGGAGCCTGAAACCATGGTCTGTCCCTTTTTATAAATTCTTGGGTGCCTCAGGGCCAGGACTTTGCTTGGATGATCACTGAGAATAGGATTCCAGAAAATAGACATTTGTAAATTAAGGTCTTGAGGGACATCATATTCAAAGTAAGACTGAACTTTACTCCAAGCCATGATTATATTCCTCATGAGAGGGGAAGTATTAGGTCCAGGTGAAGATTATTGAAACAAGAATCATGCATAATATGACTTAAAGAAGGGTGACCATCCGGATGAGAGCATGAAAGCCAGAATTTGATAAATTGGGAAGGACTAGAATTAGTTAAGAAAGAGTTCCACACATATTTCCCAGCCAGGGCACAGGCCTGTAGATGAAGAGTTTTACAACCTAGGCCACCAAATTTTTTTTGGCTTGGCAACATAATTCCAGCCTACTAAATGAGACCCCTTCCAAATAAATATTCTTATTATTTTCTCAATTTCATGATAAGTAGCTTTAGAGGCCACTAGAGCAGAAGAGAAATAGATGTGAGAGCTAGCAAGGACTGAATTAGCAATTATAGTCCTACCTGCAAAGGATAGCCCTCCTCTAAAATTATTCAACTTCTTCCTAATTCTATCAATGATAGGTCGCCAAAGACCTCTCAAGCAAGGATTAAGAGATAGAGGCATTCCCAATAGAGTAGATGCTTGATTGCAGCTAAGAACCTTGATATCAGCAAAGTTTGGTTGTACATTATCTCCAATGATCATAGATTTTGCTAGATTTAAGTGAACATTAGATGCAGCTGAGAATTGCTTGATGATTTCAAGAAAGGTTTCAATGCTAGAGAGATCAGCATCTAGGAAAGCAAATGTATCATCAGCATATTGAGAAATGGTAAGGAAATCCTCACTATTATGCATTTTAAGACCCTTGATCTCCCCAAGATCTTTGAAATATAGATCTGCCCTTGTTAGCATTTCAGCCACAATTAAAAAAAGGTATGGAGCAAGGGGGCAGCCTTGTCTAACATCAAGTGTTAAAGGGAAGAAATGAGAGGGAGATCCATTAACAATGACAGCAGAATTTGAGTGAATATTCAGACCATGAATCAGAAGCTTGAGTTTAGGATGAAAGCCAAATTTAGTGAGAGCAAGATCAAGGAAATCCCATCTAACAGTGTCAAAAGCTCTCTTGAAGTCTAACTTTAGAAGCATACAATTTTGGTTGGAGATTTTGTTCCAATGAAGACCCTCCATGGCAGTGATATAGTTATATAAAATAAATCTTTTAGATAAGAAAGCAGATTGATAACAAGAAATGTTTTTCTGGAGATAAGCTTTGATTCTATTGGCAATGACTTTGGCACAAATTTTATAGGAAGTATTGGCAAGAGATATAGGTCTCCAATCCGAAAAAGCAGAAGGATTGTCTACTTTAGGGATAAGGGCAATGAAGCCAGCTAAGATAGAAGGATGCAGGTGATTAACTTCCCAAAAACCTCTGACCATAGAGATAACATCATCTTTCAAAAGATCCCAGAAATGGATGTAGAATTCACTAGGAAGGCCATCTGGTCCAGGGGACTTGCATTTGCCAAAAGATCTCAGAACCTTTAGAATTTCATCCTCAGAAGGAGGTGTAATAATTGATTCCTCCATAGAGTCAATAGAAGAAGGGATCATCTTGTCTATCAGATCAAGGAATTTCATCTCTCTTGAGGAGTCAATTTGATGAGAAGGGACTTTAGAGAAAAGAGAGGTATAGTTGTCATGAAAAAAGGATCTTATAGGCTTAGGATCATCTAAAGATACTCCAGCAGCAGTTCTGACTTCAGTGATAGAATTTCTAAGCAGTCTAGCTTTGGCTACTTTAAAAAAGAATCTTAAGCTACCACAATCCATTTCTTTGTTAAATTTGACTTTGCAATTGACTGTTGAGCTTTTTGCATCAATCTCTTCAATACTTTTAAGATAATTTTCAACCAATTCTTCTCCAACTTGCAGATTCAGATTGTAGGGATCCCCCTGCAGAAGGGATCTTATGTTTCTCATATGAGACAACAAGTCTTCTTTCTCTTGCAACTTGGCAAGATGCCTTCTTTTTGACCATTCCTTGATCCAGCTTTTGACCTCCTTGATCTTACAGTAAAAGCTTTTCATAGATTGCTGATTGCAATTAGATTCCATCTCTAGGAATTTGAGTCAATTGTCCTCTGCTTAAGAATTAAGGCTGGTGATCAGAAATAATGTTCCCTTCATCACTTGTAACAAAGCAATTATCCCAAAGAGAGGAGTTAGGACTACAGACATAAAATCTATCTAGGGCACAATAAACTCTTTTGTCCCCCTTTTGCTTATTAGACCAAGTAAAGGAGGCTGTAGAGGAAGGAACATGCACAAGGGAAGAGTCAGAGATAAAGCAATCCCAATTACATCTCTCAGTGGCAGACATATTGATATTATTCCCTAATTTCATATTCCATGAAGGGGTATTGTTGAAATCACCACCAACAATCCAATCTGAGATAGGATTATTTTGCAACCAAGAGCTAATCTCAATCCAAAGCATCTCCCTATCCTTTGGGCAAGTAGAGGCATAAATATTAATAACAATAAAAACAGAGTTTTGATATTTGAAAGTAACAGCTTGCCACATTTTGGAAAAGGAGAATTGAAGAAGCTAAGATGCTCAAGGTTTTTCCAGGTTAAGATGATGCCACCACTTCTACCAGTGGCCTCAATCCAAGTAGAGTGAGAACCAGGATAAATCCAGTCTCCAAGTTTAGAAGTTTCGAATTTGGGAAGTTTAAGCTCTTGAAGCAGGATCACATCAGCATTGTAGTTTCTGATTTGGGAGATAGTTCTTCTCCTTTTAATGGGGCCTTTAATACCTCTAACATTCCAAGATAAAATCCTCATTATAATTTGAGCAGAGAAAAATCAGGAAAAAAAGAAAAGGAAAAGCAAATCAGATCAGAAAGTCAAGTGTATTTCTTTTTCTTTTTTCCTTTGCTATACTTACTTCTAGTATTAGCAGCTGGAGTATTAGTGAGCTCAATAAGAATTGAGTTATCTTTTTTATACTTAGACAAGGCATTGGCTCGAAAGGCTTTAGGTTTGGTAGCTAACTCAACATAGAGCAGTCAGCAAGAAATTTATCCCCTTTCCAATTTTCTTTATCATTTTCATCTTCATTAATATCTGAAGTCCCTCCAGGGATAAATTCAAACATTCTATTTTTAGGCAACAACCAGTATACCAGCCCCAGTGTACATGGAAGCCAATCTTTACTGGTGCATACTCACACAATTATTGTGTGAGTATGCACCAGTAAAGGAAGAGTCAGGAAGATTTAAAAGTTTATGCTTAAAAGTTTCTATTTTTAGGTGAAGAGTCAGGAAGATTTAAAAGTTTATGCTTAAAAGAGGGGCAAAGAGAAAAAACATGACCTGAATTCTCAATATCCTCGGCTGAGTTAAGTCTTCTTGCATGGCAGCAACCTTTTCTTGACTGGAATCAACTGTCCTATTCTTGTCACAGTGTAACGAGCCTAAGGTCTAGCCAGAAAAATCAAGTAAGGAACATTTATCTTTCATATTCTTCTAAGCATTGAAGTTATTTTTTTTAGTATTATCACATATGTCAAAAAGCTAGTTAAATACAGACCTTACGTATACATGGGTGAATGCAAGGGTTAGATGAAAATACTAAGCTGAATAATAGCAAAGCTGCATAAATGCTGCTGCCATACGTTGCTTTGCATCATAAAGAAAGACTAATAATTTACTAGTAATGGTGCCCGGCGTTGCCGGGCTTTCGCTACAACATGATATGTAGGAATGAGATATAAATGGTAGCGGAAGCATTTGTATAATTATTTGTATAATTTGTTTCTTGATGCGATGTGGAAGAGGTACTCATTAGATTCAATGTCATGGCAATGTGGATGAAACGTGACATTCGTTTTGCACCATATGTGCCACCATATGTATATCATTTGTTGGAGTTATAATCAAGATGTTTAACTAAATATATTGCTTGTTGCAAAAAGTGTATTGTGGATGAGATGGTGCATTCAATATGTCACAATCTTTTTTGTCAAAAGTGTGGAAGGAATACACAATTTCGGCAAACCTCTACCTTTGTGAATATAAAGAGCATAATCTTATTACCTTGAGTTGGGCATTGTTTGTTGGCAATAGTCACAACCACCTTTCTTAAATGTGGGGACGGAATACACAATGTTGGGCAAATATCAACCTACATAATTAGGAAGAGAAAAATTATTACCTTGAGTTGAGCAGTGCAATTTGATAAGCCTTTCTGGCACTTCCAATATGGAAGTCCTTTAGGTTGAGCTAAGCTTTGTAGTTCCATAGTACCGGGCTTTAGGATTGGGACTTTGCTACAATTTTTTGTGTTGTGTTGGATGGTGAAGTTGATCAATTAAGTGATGTTTAGTGGTGTTTGATTATTGGTTTTGCATGTGGGTTGCAAGGGGCCATTTGGGGATAAACACAATTCTATATAGGTATCTATGAAGTTGCTGACATTTGTAGAATACCTTTGTAAATCTGGAAAATGATGGAAGAGATAATCGATTGGTATGTTGTGTGCTTGATAAAGATTTGTAATACTATGAGGTAGATGAATGCAAGTTTGGTTGTGTCATCGTGCATCTAGAGCTTCATATAAAATGTGCTTGCTAATCTCAATGTTCTTCATGAATTTAGGGCAAGCATAACCTAGAGCTTCATATAATCCTTGGTAGTCTCATTGTTCTTAATCATAACAAATATAAATACACCTATATGAAATTAGAAATGTTCTTGCCTCTAATAATAGGTTGTCCAGACACCATCTCTAATAATTGATTATCACACACCAAGCTAAAATTATCATTCACCACCTCTACCATCTCTAATAATTGATTATCACACACCAAGCTAAAATTATCATTCACCACCTCTAATAATTGGTTATCACACACCAAGTTGAAATTATCATTCAAACCGCTTTTGAGAATTGTCTTTTGAATATTGAATAAAAAAAACAAACATGGAGTATTGGCCACAATGTTTTGCAAGATTGCACAAATAAGGTTTGCAATGGATGTTTTGCATTAAGAATGCAACATGGGAAAGCACCCATGGGAAACTGCACTGGATTAGAATATTTAAAATGTCCAACAAACTATAAGAGTGTCTATGCACACATGGAAAAATGTCATTGGATTTAATACGTGCAATATTTGAACAATTGGAATCTGAATTTCTCAATTGCAACATGTGAGCAAATAGGTCCTAGATCCAAAAATCAAAGACGATAGTCACATGACAACTTAATTAGACGACACAAACTATAGAAGCAATAGGAGAAATGCAAAGGGACTCTGGCCTTCAATATAACATCAGTATCTTCTTCAAATGCTAAATACTTACTGAAGTGCAAATAAGATAAGATAAGATAAGATAAGATAAGGTGATGCCCAAAAATGTGTGAAGAGTGTCATTTGTTGCCATAATCAGATAAAGCTCTTACTTTAGCTAAGCAAGAAGATTACTCTATGAATAATCTGTTGAAGTTGCTTTTGTGAGGTGAGGCAGTCAGAGAGTTCGTGAGCCCATGAATTCCAAAGTCTATTAATAGCCCAATAATTAGCAACCTAGTTAAAATCACATGACATAAGACTACGATATGTCGTAATTTAGAAGCATTTATTATTGTAAAACCAGTTTCAATCATTTGTATGCCTGAAATACATTTTCCAACAATAGTGTCGTAAGGTAAAAGTTTACTAAAGACTTTAAAGTCTCAACTGACAGAAGATCCTCCCACATGCAAAGCCTATAGTGGAAAGCAGCCGATGTTGATAGAAGCCCCTCAATCTGCAATCACCCATGCAAAGCTTATAGTGCATTGTAACAGATGCCTCTTAAATGGCCAATTACACACACATATGCTCAAAATGGAGTATAAACAAATGATGGGACCTATCATCATTGTACATAAACTGTCAGCATGCATTCAGTCCAATCCAGGTATTCTACAAAACTGACCATCAGACGTAGTATCTTTCGTGCAAACACCTACTCCATGTATCTAAGCAGACCAGCTTTGAATTGTCTAAAATTTTCCACTAAATTGCAAGCTTTTGCTAAAACAAATGGCCAAAATATAGCTGAAATTTGTTGCAAAGATATGAAGTGATGGTGATATGGAAATGCAAATGGCCTATAAGTACCTTTCAATAAACGTACCTTTCAGGAAACCAGGGTCTTCTTTATGGGATAAAGCCAACAATTACACACGCAAAGCTTCAGACTTTATGTACTAAAAAATACCAGCTTGTATAGTAGATGTTTCCTACTGAGGAACATAATTAAAACAAATCGTATGATTTATAGGAAATCAAAAGCTTAAAGTTTCACCTGCCCAGATGCTTCAGAGCTTGTGATGTTTTTTGTAGCTAGCTAGCATCAGAAATGACCCAAGAAACAAACGACATGCCTCCATTAGAACTCAATTTTTTCCATCGTTGCTGCCGAATAGGACATGTTTGCATGTTGCAAGCTCAATGGGGCATGCATGCTCGTTCGCTCTTTGAAAATTCATATGATTTATGGAAGATCAAAAGCTTAATAATTCATCTGCCTCAAATGCTTAGGAACCTGAGATGCTTTTTCTAGCTAGCATGACCTGCAAAGTCACTATGTCGCTGGAGCAAGCTAGGCCAAACATAAACATAATTGTATGAAAGGCGTAAGATATTGATGTACATTAGAAATGATCAAATGAGTTGCTCGGATATCTTTCAGATGTAACCAGCAAGGCCAGAACCGAAAGTACCGTGATATAATGCAGAAACGTACCATGATATAATGCAGAAGACTGAACTTACTGTCATGCCGATGCTTAGCTAATGAAACAGAGATGTATCAGAAATTAAGAAGGTATAAACCACAGCTGGCCATACAATTGCGCTTGCAAAAGAATAACGAGACATGAATGCATATTCACCTTCACAGTCAACATTGGTGCTGGAGAAAACCAAGAATGATGTAGGAAAAAGCAACAATAATTTCTAGATAATTTCTAGGAACATGATTAAACCAAATGGTATGATTTATGGGAAATCAAAAGCTTAAAGTTTCACCTGCACAAATGCTTCGGAATCCATGATGCTTTTCGTAGCTAGCATCAGAAACGACTCAAGAAACAGATGACATGCCGAATAGGACATGTTTGCATGCTTCAAGCTCAATGGGGCATGCATGCCCTTTTGCTCTTCAATTTACGGAAGATCACGATCTTAAAAATTCACCTGCCCCAAATGCTGAGGAACCTAAGATGTTTTTTGTAGCTATGTAACCAGCAAGGCCAGAACAGAAAGTACCATGATATAATGCAAAAAAGCAAGGCCAGCACAGGAAATACCATGATATAATGCAGAAAAGTAATCATGATATGATATAATGTAGAAGACTGAACATACTGCGCATGCCAGTGCTTAGCTACTGAAACAGAGATGTAGCAGAAATTAGAAAGGTATAAATCACAGATGGCCATACAATTGCGCTTCCAAAAGAATATCTAAATATGAATGCATATTTACCACCGGTGCTGGAGAAAACGAAGTACAATGTAGGAAAAAGCCACAGTAATAGTTGAGAGCTGGAGAAGCAAATCTTGCTCAAAAGTGTACGTGCCTAGAAAATAAGTTAACAGGTCTCCATCATTCCAGTTACCTCCACCTCAACAAATGCATAAACAATTTTTTTGAGCATCGAGTTACAAAAAAACTGTTAATTGGGCCGATTCCTATACCTCTGTGGAATCAGAAAAATAAGATGACGATTTACCTGCCATCCTACCTCCATGCTATTAAGGTCCCCTAAGATGATACGGCCAATAGCCACGCTTCCAAAAGACTAAATCTGGGCTCCTATGTGCGCCCAAAATCATCAGATAAAATAATTCTATGAGCCTGCATGCCGAAAAACTTTGAGGTTAGTAATCGTGGCATGTTTGAGGTTAGCAATCGTGGCATGCATCCACCTGCAATCGGATGAGGAAGGAAGGTTTTGCTAACAACGAAAAAAAATTCTTCGATTTCTGGATAGTCGGGTATTTATTCCGGTGCCCAAAATCCCATAAACCTTAGAAAAATAACTTTAAAAAAATTCCAAATTTGTTTTTCTCCAAACCGGAAAAACCGAAATTAACAAGACAAGATAATCAAGGCAGCATTTAAATATGAAATGGATAAGTACCTCATAAATGTAAATAGCCACGTCATGCAAGGAGCCAACATTATGTTGTCACATAGGCATAGAGCCTAGCTTAGTATAAAACATGCGGCAATTCCCAAAACTTACCCATGAGGACATGGGTTGAATTTTCGTAGGGGAGACTGTAACGAGCCTAAGGTCTAGCCGGAAAAATCAAGTAAGGAACATTTATCTTTCATATTCTTCTAAGCATTGAAGTTATTTTTTTTAGTATTATCACATATGTCAAAAAGCTAGTTAAATATAGACCTTACGTATACATGGGTGCATGCAAGGGTTAGATGAAAATACTAAGCTGAATAATAGCAAGGTGCATAAATGCTGCTGCCATACGTTGCTTTGCATCATAAAGAAAGACTAATAATTTATAATCAAGGCAGCATTTAAATATGAAATGGTAAATAGCCACGTCATGCAAGGAGCCAACATTATGTTGTCACATAGGCATAGAGATGAGAATAGAATAGAATAGAATAGTTTTTTTAACGTCCACGGAGACCAATAGGTCATGAGAGAAAGGCAATTTCGTTGCCTGATTTTTAGAAGAAGAAGAAATCAGAGAAGAGATTAGAGAAGGAGCAGAGGACTGGAAGAGGATCGGAAGTCATAAAGTAGAGAGAGAAGCGAATTCCAGGTGGGAGGTTATGGCTTACACCTAGGGATGGATTATTCAAGTCCTAGATTGTCTGCTTGATTTCAATTAAAATGTGGGTTCTTGGTTGAGGATTTAGAGCTTGGAATGGGTTCTGTCTTGTTTCTCTTCATCTGATACTGATACAGAGTTCTTTCCTGTGCCCATGATAAATAAGGATTGTTTGATATGAATGCCGCTTTTCTTTTTGATATTCTTTGTTATAGATAGATCAGAATAACAACTGAGGAAGAATCCTTTGTAGTAAATCCAGAAGTAGATAACCTTTGGGCTGTGTTACTGCTCTGTGATCAGGCGGCACCCAAGAATGCTAGAACTCCTTGCCATCGCTGTCCGTTACTGCGTAAAAGAGATTCCAGCCGATTCTGTTTGCTCTGTGATTTGGCTATTAGCATGGATTCGAGCTATTTCTTGAAGCTCGAAACTAAAAATATTGCTTAGAAGTCTACAGAGATCTCTTAGAATCATCTTACCGTATGTAAACTTCTGGTGCTACTGCTTTCTTGGATTATGCTAATCTGCTTCACAGCTGCGCAGTTTCTTGAGAACCCAAGCTGCAACTTCTCTTCCGGAGAGTGGCCGAAATGTCAGAGGCGCTTTTGCCTCCGCCGTCAATGCATTATACCCTAAAATAAGATAAAACATAAAAGCCTCTTGTCGCGTTTAAATAAAACATTTCGGCATTTCTATCATAATAAACTCTATTGTAGAGTTGGTTAAGGAAATTTGTTAAGACTTCTAGTGAGGGTTCAAACCCGAATAAGCCCATTTTGTCCCATAACTTCTTTTGTTCTATGTTCTTGGAAATAGGACATTAATGTAACTTCTTTTGTTCTATGTTCTTGGAAATAAGACATTAATGGTGTCGTTTCTCTTGTTAGTTATGTGTTATTTTCCCTTACTAAATTGTTGGTATTGCACTAGGATTATTAAGTTGATCCTTCGCTTTCTTGATATGTATTTGCCAAGTTGTTGATGTCTAATGTGCTTGCATTCCCATGAAGATACTTTGGATTGAATTCGTATTACATGTAACATGCTCTTCTTTGATATAGTCCTCTGGGGGCCGAAGACTAGATGCCATGGTCTAAGTCTCACGGCTGATACACAGCTTAGTAATATTATCGCCACCATTGTTAGCATATATTAATGAAACATGGGGCGTTGATACCCAATGTGGGTGCAACGTCAAATTCATGGTTAAGTGTTCCTCCAATACTGGACGCAGTGTGGAAGGGTGTGTACACACAAGGCTTACCCCGCCCCTATGCCACTGGCCTGATCAGCCGAGTTGGCCGTCTCAGTACCCAGAAGAATATTGGTTGCACCTTATGATTGTCCTAGTTACTTGTTTTTTTTTTAACATGGTGATGTGCATGATATCTTGAAGATTAGGTGCCATGATAATATATTTGTAGACATGTGTTAACAAGTGTGATTACAGGGATAGGCGCAAGATGGTAAGCCTTGATTGAATAATGTTTTGAGACTGCATATTGCATGTTGTATGTCTAGATATCTAGGAGATTACCAGCGCCTCAGCCCCCACTTAGTCCTTGTGGCTAACCCCTTTTATTTCATGGTGTAAGCAGAGTTGAGGGAGCAACCTGAGTGTAGCCGAGCAGTTGAGCGACGGGATTAATAGAGTCATGTTGATATCTAGAATTTCCTAGTCTGAGACTTCATGGATAATATATATATTTGGATTTGGATATTATATACTTATTTTGTACATGTTACTCGAGTGTAGCCTTTGGGCCTATGATAAATATGAGTCCTATTTTTCCCTTTTAAAGAACAAAGATTAAATTCTTTACCATATTTTTGGGGGTTGATTGCATTGTCAATTATTGATCAACAAAGCATGCATTAAAAATTATTTTATAAATACCAATGGTCAAGTATGATGGGATATCCAGTTATCATGGGGATAACTGGCCAGGCCCGTCACACACAGGCATCCCAAGCATGATCATAATTTGGATCAGCCACATCCCTTTCTGGAGTGTCTTGTACAATTTCTTCATCCATGAGATTATACTGGCAAAATTGTTAGGCTTGTGTACTGAGACCCTCTTGCAAAGATGCCAACTGCTCAGCAATATCAAATGCAATACTTGATGGTGGGGGAGGGAAAGGATCAGGGGCTGGTGAGAGATCAACAATGGGGGATTGACAAAAGTTCAGTTTGTCTTCACATGGTTTGCTCAACAAAACTTCCAAATCAAGTTCAGAGTTAAGGTTAGCTAATACCTGGAATTGGTTGGAATTACCAATTAAGTGGTTGGTAGCAATATGAGATTCTTCTCCATGAGTAGAACTTGATTCAGCAACGTTTTTTGAAAGAATAACTTGATTATTCTCCATTGACTTATCAGGAATAGGAGCAGGAACAACTTCCACCAAGGTATCTTTGGGATCAATCATAGGTTGCTCTTTTTCCAACCTAACTTGTTTCAGGAGCTTATCATGTTTATTTTTCTTGTTTAATGGACCATTCTTAATCATATAAGAGTTGAGAAAATCAGCATTCTCCTTATTCTTGGCAGAATTCTTAGCATCCATAATAATTTTATTCAATGTTTCATGAAGATTGTTGACCTTTGTTAAATTGTTATCCTTTTCAGTAATTCTGGCAGAAGTTTCATGATTTTGCAACACATTGACTTGCTGAGATTTACCATTCTTGAAAATCCTCACAAAATCACCTCTGGTCTTCCCATTGGATGTTTCCCCAATCTTGAGCTGTGCTTCTCTTAATTGCTTTTTCCTTTGAATTCTCTTGTAGCTACCATTAACCTTAGTCCACTGAAAATTGTTATCTTTGGAGACATAGATCACGAGGGTTCCCTTCAGTATATGTATGGTCAAAGACTGATCCTTTTGAATTTTGCATTATCTGCTGACTGTTGACCTCCTGACTGAGATTGACCTTTTGTTTGACCTGCTCATTGACTTGACAGTTATCAGACAAGTTAGCAGGAACACTCAAATTCTGTTCAGAAATAGCCGAGAATTCCTTACAGGATTCATACCAAAAATGTCGGACCTTACAATTTTGGCACTGAGGTGGCAATCCTGACCATCTCAAAGCTAGAGAGGCATCTTTTCCAAAGACATCTTGAAAAGGGATGTGAAGGGGAATATCTTTGGGAATATCAAGCTGGACAATGGATCGAGGTGGTCTATAAGGGGAATATTCCGTGCAGATATAAGAACCAATTGAGTCAAATAGCAATTTTAAACAATCTTCATTCCAGTAAATTGGGTTTAGGCCATGAAGAGAGGTAGAGGCTACACAGAGATTGTCCAAATTGGCTACTTCAAATTTAGGATCCCATTTGAGAAAGGTAAGTTGGAAGGATTCGAAAGCCATAGGACCGTGATTGAGGAGAAAATTGGCAGTTCTTCTACTGCCACATTCAATCATAATATATGGAGAGTGAAGCCAATAGACAGCATTGATCAACATTCCTTTCTGAAGGTTCAAGCAGAAAGCCCAAAGCTTGCCTAATTTAATTCCATGCTTATTTGTTTTAACAACTACTGCAGAGTCAAGAAATGAATTCAATTTTGCATGAACAGAGGGGAGATCCAAAGAAATACCATTGAAAATAGCAGTCTTTTTAGCACTGAACGGGGCCTTGAAGGGGCGGATTTGTCCAAGGATCTTGTCCAGAGAAGCATCCGAGTACTTTTGCTGGTCCGATCTCTTCTCCCCATAAGCAATAGGAATTTGGAGGACGGGGTCAATGCTTGGCAGTTGGCCTATGTAGTCTGGATCCTTAGATAAATTATCCCAGCATGGAACTTTAAAAGATAAGGGATCCATTGAGGACTGTCCAATGCATGAGTTAGCAAAATCACCAAAGAAAATGAAGTTTTTAGGATTTTCATGAAAAGATCTTAACTGTTTGAGAAGCTCGGGTCGATCAGAGGGCGCAAATTCAGCAAAGGCGTGAAGAATGGAGAGAAATTTAGGGTAATTTTTGCCTTTAAGAGCCATGCAGAAAGAACCAAGTGAAAACTACAAAACAGAAGGAACATGTGCGAATTTGCAGGAGGGGAAATCAAAGGCCAAGGAAAAAAACAGGGGAAGAGCCTATCTAAAATTGAGAAGCCGGATAGCCACACTCAGTACCAAATTGAAAGAAACCAAACGCTAAGGCATGAATCATTGTTCAGAGTAGACTTTTACCACAATCTTGGATGTTGTCCAATCACAATGTACATGAAAAATACCCGAAGCTGAGACTTCTTTCTTTCCAATGAACTCCTGGAGCCAAGATTCTACAATCTCCACTTCAAATTCAACCGAGCTCGGAACAAATGAATATTCAGGGGAAAACAACTCTTCTGGAAAATGCTGCTCAGAGATTAAGGAATTCCATAAATTTGAGGGAGAGCCTTTCAGATATCCGCAGGTCAATCATCTTGAATTATGCTTGATAATTGTGAAGATATTGGTATCCATTTGTAGCGTTTGATGAGGGGAATCATGGGAATTGCAAGCCCCTACAAGGCTGGCAAACTGGATCCCACAAATTACCTCAGAAACAGCTTGAATTCGCACAACAAATCAAGAATTGTGTTTGAATCAGATAAGACAAAGCAATAAAAAAAAATGGCGCACATTGCTGACGTGTCACAGTCCATGTACCGATTCATTAATTTAATGCCGTGGTACTCCCTACAATAAAACAATTTGGATAAATTAGCGCAAAACAACGTACTGTCGTGCAAAAGACAAGTGGTTTTGAACGTACCATTCCACGATGCTTCCAATGCGAGCTGGATTTTGGGCCCCGGTTCTAAGTTAAAAGATAACGGTCACTCGTCCATGTGTACAACCGGCACTGGCTCTGAAGAAGACATTGTCGCTACAAACTGCGACCACAAACAGGTAAAAATTTGAACTAGATTGATATAGGCCATTAATAAATTAATGCCATGAGGTACATGATTTAGTTAAACCATTGATCAAAGCAACATAGGAAAATAGCGAGCAAAAAAAAAAGATCAGAGAACTTCGTAAAAAAAAAACTTACACAAACTCGATCTTGCTCTCCCTCTTGAATTTTTCCTTCACTATTGGATTCATCTGGCCGCTTGGGTTGCCTTTAAAGCAACCAAGGATTCGCTTGAGCGAATCCTAAAAGCCTCAAGTTTATGCTAGATTTGTGGCAGACAAGATTCCTGGGCCTATAGATATAGGTGCATGTTGGAGGATTTGCTTATGTGAATCCTCCCAAGCATAATGATGAGCATAATGCATTGTGCAAACAATAAGGTGCACGCATTGCATGGTGCAAGCATGCTGCAATAATGATGTGCGTTGGGCATGGTGCAAAATAAATGATGTGGGGATTCACACAAGCGGATCCTCAAAAAGGGGATTCACTTAAGTGAATCCTCCCAAGCATGCTTTGAAGCATGCGAAATCGGGACAATAAATGCTTGAGAGGATTCACTCAAGCGAATCCTCTCAAGCATGCGAGTTCAGGCATTAAATGTTCGAGATTTTGCAAAGGATTTTTTGCTCAACCATGGTTGAGGATTCGCTCAAGCGAATCCTCCTGATAAGTCATGTCATCAGGATTGAGTGAATCCTCCTGATTCGCTTCATCAAATCCAGAGGATTCGCTCAAGCGAAGAATTTGGATGCCTCAGTTAATCTAGGGAGCCGATAGCAGCCAAGCAAAGACCCGCGGGGGGGGGATGAATTGTTACTAATAGTTAGGGCCATTTCCCACTCGCCATTAAGTTAAGTGAACTTAACCAATTGGTTATCTTCTAACTGAAAAGAGATTATGCTTTTCCATTATGGTTGTTAAGTTAAAACTAACTTCACGAATTATGAGGATATACATTCACACTAGACTTGTTAGGGATCACTTAAGTTAAATTCATAAAACCAACTTAACCTAACATTTACAATGAGTTGGTGCTTCGCACTAGTTGTTAAGAAGCTTTGTTAGGTTAGAGATAACTATGTCCATTTCCGACTTTATTTAAGATATGCCACTAAGTTAAAGATATCATTTCTTAGTTGTTGAAACCAACAATCCATGAATAGATACATAGTTTATTTTCTATCTCTTCACTTTCTATATTTTTGATATTCTTTCTCTGTCTATATTTCTCTTTTTTTGAATATCAATTGGATGTCACATTATTTTTTGTGGGTGTCACATTTTTCTTGGCATTGGAAAGAGAATACTGTAGGTACATGCTCCCTGAAAAAAATCTAAAAAGTGTTTCCACTACCAAAAAAAGAAACTATAGAGTCTGGTCGTTAGATGTTCAGAGATGCCCCAAACATGCTCCAAGATGCCAAAACTACCCTCAATTCAATTCGATTCTAATGAATTGTTTCTTGAGGGGGGGCAATCTAAAAAACTTTTGAACCTCAAACTTCTCTAGATGTTCAAAGAAGCAACAAGGAATGCGCCATTTTTATATAAAAAATAAATAACCTAACTAGATTGTTACCCCTTTCTCACTTATAGTTAGGTTAAGTTAGTTCTTAACCGAGTTAAGTGTGCCTCTCCTAGGTCACTTAACTTCTAGTTTAAAATAAGGGGTCAAGTTAAATTTTTAGCTTAACTTAACGTAACAATTATACATATGAAAGCAGTCTGGTTAAGTTAACCATGGTTAAAATTTAACCAAATCCTAATTTAACTAGTAGTAACTTACTTAAGTGCTAGTGTGAACGCAAGTTTCCATTATTTGCCCTATTTAATCTAACCTAACTGCTAGCGGGAATTGACCCTTATTATCTATATTAGTTGTTGTTAATGGTATTTGTATGTTTGTACGTTCCCTTAACAAATTGGCTCTCAAGTTATATAGCTGAGATCAAATCTCAGCTATTGGTTGCAGTGGCGTTACACATTAGTAACACATTGTGGGTGCATAAACACCTAGTTTGTTGTGCCAAATGACCATAAACACGTAGCTTGTTATGGAACACCACCATAAAACTCTCGGGCTCAGTGCGCTAATGTGGATAACACTCTAGAACTCGGATGTTATGCCCTACTATAAGTTTATAACTCGATTGTTATAATAGGGCATACACCCTTGTTCCAAGGGGTTATCACACTCTGGTCCTCGAGTGTTAATTGCTCCAGTAAAACACGAGCCATAGCTCCTGTTTTAGTGGACTGTCTGGCCATGGTGTTATCTACCCAATCTCATAACTTGCTCGATGCAACTCTAACGAAGATGAGAGGAGGATGACCATAAACGTCATACTTACAAAGAGGGATAACCTATTGGAACAAGGGTGTTATGCCCTATTATAACAATCGAGGGTCTTAGATTGTTATAGTACGGCACAATACTTGAGTTCTAGGGTGTTATCCGCATTAATGCACTAGCCCAAGAGTTTTATAGTGGTTTATGTAATAAGCTAGGTGTTTATGGCCATTTGGCATAACAAAGTAGGTGTTTATGCGCCCGCAGTGTGTTACTACTGGTGGGCAACACAACATCACTGCAAGGACA
The DNA here is from genome assembly GCA_021234155.1 of Isoetes taiwanensis. Taxonomy (NCBI): domain Eukaryota; kingdom Viridiplantae; phylum Streptophyta; class Lycopodiopsida; order Isoetales; family Isoetaceae; genus Isoetes; species Isoetes taiwanensis. The sequence goes on along the minus strand of JAJEKV010000027.1, from coordinate 17,419,992 downwards.
GAAAACCTCCAGGTTTCCTGAAGGTCTAGTCTGCTATTCCGATGTTCCCATGAGCTATGAAGGTCTGGTCTGCTATTCCGATGTTCCCATGAGCTAAGAACATGAGTGGCTGAGGTTAAGAACCTCATTTGGAAAGTAATCGCGACGATTACTTTTGGACCTGGGTCTGACCACATCCAGGTCCGTCCGTCCATGGGAAAGCACCCTCAGCGATAAAACTTGAGGGCCAGTTTGTTAAGATCACTACAGCCAAGCCAACGGCGGAGATTTGATCTCAGCTATAAACCCGAGGGCCAGATTGTTGAGGGTGAGGGTGAGCAATGAGGGTTGGCTGAAGATGGACGGGGTTCCCAAATTGGACCGTAGGATGTTGACTGGAGCGTTATGATGTGGCCACGACAGTGACCTTCTACACACAACAGGTGGAGCGAGTTTCCGACAATTCAGAGCTGGGGGGATGAAGAGGAATCTGTGTTGTTTACCTGATTTTTCATTCTTCCCGCACTTCCTTGTGGTCCGAATCCGGCAGGCCAACCCCGTCTTCCCATTCTCCGAATAACGCAGGATCGGCTAGCTTCGTCCCCTTTCCACATTCAAAATCGTAACGGCGGTATAAGTTTGGCTGCTTTCCCAAGACAAAAAATCTGCATCAGGTCAGTAGTTTTTCCTTTTGCTTCGGTTTATGCTACTTCCTTTTCCTGGAGGTTTTGGTAGGGTTTTCTACAGAGCTATAATAGCATGCTTTTGCAATCGAGAGTTGTATCTGACTATTTGCATTTGGGGTTGTTGATCCTGCTTTCTTTTCTAACGATCTGTCTGGTCGGTTCAGGTGAGGTTGAAGCTTTGAAAGGGGAGTTGCACCAACGTCGAAATAAAAGATTACAATTGTAAAAAGGTTCTTTTTATTCCGGCTGTCGGCTAAACGAGTTTGGTTCTATCTGAAGCTTATTGGAAAAGAAATCTTGTTACGGAACAATGTCAACCATGTCAGACTCTTCACAAGAAAACTTGCTAAGCGAAGCACTAAAACCGCTGATATCAGGAGCATCTAGTGATGTAGACGAGGGTATCCTTTCACACAAAGTGTTGTTAAAGCTCCATAAATACGCTATTACGTTTTTTGTTGGGCACTATTTTCTTTGACATCTCGGATAGAAATGAGTGAAATATTGCAGAAACTCAAGGTGGATCCAGTGAAGCATAATAATTATTCAGAGGTGAATGCTCTGCAATTGTAAAAGAAGCATTGGCATTGGTTGCCTGGAATTTGAATGTAAAATGGTTGTAATGTAACTAATACACATATGACAAGCACAAGATGCGCACTTATGTAGGTTATAAGATATGCATTATGTAAGAAAAATATACAATGCATAGGAGACGTGTACATGTCCACTAGATAGTTTTTTCTGCATGTTTTACTGATGCTGTGTTAAATATGAGCAACCTAGGTATCTGCTAATGGTGGAGGAAGCTTGCAAGATGCATTACTACTTGGTCATGCCCATTCTCCTGATAAAGAGAGGTCGGTCCCAGGTGGGTAGTTTTGCATGTTCTGTGTACAAGTTTAGCTGTTTTGTATGACAATAACAGTTCCCAGAGTTTTTGAATGGGTTGATCCACTTGAATTTTCAGCATCCGTGAATCATTTGCCCAGAGTGGAGAAAGAGGATGGGCAGTATGATGCAAAAGGAACACAACAATCTTCGGTATGTAATTTCTATTTGACACCAAGTTTTGTACCTTTATATATCTAGATGATGATTGCTGATTCGTCCATTCTGTTCTACATAGAGCGGTGAATTGGCACATCCTGCTGGTTTAAGGTATGCACCATATCTCCCTGGTGGTCTTTTGTCTCCAGGAAGTCCTGTTCCCGCAGGAGGCGAAGGTCAGATGTACATGGGCCCCCATGCATTTCAATATTCTACCCATATGTACCATCAACCAATGCCCCCAGGTTCTCAATATCCACCACCATTTTCAGAAGGGAGGATGACGCCTCCAGGGGCAAGAAATGATTGTCTTCACAAAATGCAGAGGTTGGGTGGCTATAATGCCTATGAGGGGAACATGATGTCAGGGAGATGGATGGCACCCCGAATGCCATTTGGAAGGGGAGCTATGCCACCGTTAGGTCAAAAACATTCTGCAATATATGCACAAGATGGACATGAAGGAAGAAAGCAGAATCCTTCAAACCATGCCTCAGCCTTCAAGGGAAATAACACTAGTGGTTTTTTGCCAGCTAACAAAACTGCAGAGCCATTTCATGCCAATGGTCGAGGTTTTACTGCAAGGAATTCATCGTTTCCACCTGAAAAGGTCAGAAGAAAATCATTGCAAGACGTTTTATAGCCCCTTTTTGCGCTTCTTACTAAAAGGTTCCATACAGATAATGCAATCACCATGGCCGGGTTCATCTGCAAATTATAGAGGTGGTCCATGGAGACGAGATTTTCCTGAACATCTACTGCCTGGGCAATCTTTTTCTCCATCACGGATTAAAGCTTGTGCTTTTGGTGGTTACAACAACACAGGCCACTGGAGTGGTGGTTTAGCTTGGAATGCCAGGAATGGGAATTTTGGACTCCTAAATGCCCAGAATCGGAGAATGAGGTTTAATGAATCCACATTAAGGATGCTGCACCCTCCACGTGGACATGGTGCAAAGACAAGCGAGGATGATGTGTTGACAGCATTAAAAGAGCAATATAATAGGGCGGATTTTCCAACCAAGTATGAGGATGCAAAGTTTTTTGTCATCAAATCTTATAGTGAGGATGATGTACACAAGAGTATAAAGTACAATGTTTGGGCGAGCACTCCCAATGGTAACAAACGATTGGATGCAGCATATCATGATGCTCAATTAAAAATAAAAAGCAATGGGAAAGAATGCCCCGTGTTCCTTTTCTTTTCTGTGAGTACATTGCTTTACTTACGTCTTATTCTGAAAGCTTACTTACGTCTTATTCTGAAAGCTGATCTGCTTAGGTATAATGAAGTTTATAATGGTTCTTAGGTGAATGCTAGTGGCCAGTTTTGTGGAGTTGCAGAGATGACGTCTCCTGTTGATTTTAGTAAAAGCGTGGATTTTTGGTTGGAAGACAAGTGGACTGGTAAATTTACGGTGCGATGGCATATTGTGAAGGACATTCCTAATAGCCAGCTTCGTCATATAATTCTGCAGAACAATGAGAATAGGCCGGTAACAAACAGTAGAGATACGCAGGAGGTAATGACTGCTATGATTATATTATACCTAGGAAAGATGGATACCTGGTAATTTGTTGGATTGTGACATGCTTTTTCATGTTAAAGATTGAAGATGCTAATAACATTGGGAATAAACTGCTTGGATTTATGTCCAAGTGCTATAATATATAGCACAATAAGGTCACCTATAGTGCTTTGGCATGAGTACGAGTTCCAGTTAAGCTTGCATGTCTCACTATTTGGAAAAAGTTGTAATATGTCTTTAGATTCGTATATGGTAAAAAGTTGTAATAATATCATTAGACTCGTACATTGCAATTGGTGTTCCTAATGACACTAGAACATTTCTTTTGGCATTCTACATTTTATTTAGTGGACCACTTTGTTCTTGCTCCTAGGTGGATTTTCTGCAAGGGCTTGAAATGCTAAATATCTTCAAGAACTTTGACTCCAAAACATCAATATTGGAGGATTTTGATTTTTATGAGCGCAAACATGAGATGATACGAGAGAAAAAGTCTCAGCAGAAGATTAAACATCATCAACAGGTACTACTTATGATACATTAGTTCTCTTTTTTAAATGCTTATGCTTTTTCTATATAGGAAACTATGGGCTTTGAGCATGCAAATGAAAAAAATGAACAAATTGGCAATCAAGCTGACACAGTAACCAATGATGGCAAAGGCCAAGTGAGAGAAAATGATGCGAATGTGGACATTCCTGAACAGCAACCCCCTTCAAACTTAAGGGTAAGACCTTTGTCCTGCTTTTGTTAATGTTTAATGAAGGTGGCTTTTCATTCACGTAATTTATGGAATAGGAAGGTGAAGATGCCACTGCTGATGATTCAGTAGAGCATAAAGTTCCCGATGAGCACACGAGTGGCACAGCCACTGATGATAGCGCATGTAAGAGGGAAGAACCGACAGTGGCTGATGATATTCAAATTAGATCCAAACCTGAGGTGCATGAAGTTGAAGGCTCTGAGGCAGCAAAACCTTCAATGACCCCATTAAATAAATGTGATCCAAGGAAGTCTTACAGTGCTGTTGTAAGAAACAAAGTAGTTGAGTCATCCAGTTCCACTGAACAGAAAGTGTAATCTGTTTCTGGGTGGTGTAGACCAGTGTGACTTTTATGCCAAACAAATCGAGTGTACAGCATCTCATGCATAAAGGGATGAGCTACGCTAAGAGGTTTTATGAGGGCTATGTTGCCCGGCAAAAATTTTGTCTCCCATTTGCAAGTTTATAAAAGGGAATGCTTGATGTGTATGTAAATTCTATACAGTGAACTTTCAGATCCTCCTTCATTATTTGCTGTATAAAGTGCATTGTAAGTTGTTGGATTTGGAGATTTGTTTTTTTCGGATGGACAACAGTGAAGTCTCTGACTTGATATTGCCTCCCCAAAAAGTTCAAGGTTGCCACAGTAAACAAGTTCCTCAATTTGGAAATACTTGCTCGTTCCCCCCTTTTTTTTTCTAATTAAAGATTGTGAAGATCCTTTGTTCAGGAAGAGAATTCTTGGTTTTCTTTTGCTACGGGAATGTACGGGCCCATTTATCGTGCACTTAAATTTAGAACCTCTGTAGCTCAGGATGCATGCATCAAACCTGGATGGATGAGACATCATCACATGCAAACTTGGATAAGATGCATCAAACTTGGATGGATGAGACATCATTACATGCAAACTTGGATAGATGAGACATCAGTGGAAAGATGACAAGCTCCTTGGAGTGTTAATAAGAAGTTACAAGTCTTAAAATTTGAGTATCTGATGATAATCCTGGAAAATATTTGTTAGGCGTTACTACAAGAAGGTACAAGCCTTAAGAGTCGGGTAGATTGCCAACCCTTCTTCCCGCACCAAGCTTCCATCCATTGCACTAAGCTTCTAGCCCTTCTTCTTGCACCCACTAAGCTTCCAGCCCTTCTTCCTGCACTAAGCTTCCATCCATTGCACTAAGCTCCCATCCATTGTTTCTGGGAAGGAGGATGAGGAGCTTTTATGTTATGCCACATTGGTAGCATCCAGTATCATGCACTAATCTTCCATGAGGAGGAGGGAAATTTTTACGTCATGCTACATTAGAGGAGAGAAATTTTACGTCTTGCCACATTGGCAATATCCAATTTCATGCATTAAGCTTCCATCAATTGTTTTTAAGAATGAATGGACGAATAAATGTATTTGTATCATTCATGGAGACAGGAAATCAAGCGTATTACTGTCAGGATTAAAAAAATCCTGGTCTCGAAGGGTTTTTGAGGGAAAAACCTTGGCAGTAATAAGCATACTAATAAATTGTACAATATATTAGGGTACATTTCAATGTCGTGCCGAAGGACATATCTGAGTGCGTATATCCATGATCTCTTAAAGATATGATCCCAATAACCCCATTGATGTCGTATATAACAGCTCTAGTAGCAATTGGTTAGGCAGGACTAATTCAACATAGATATTGTCAAATGCCGGACAATGTTGACGGGCATGACATTGGCTCCCACTTGGCAACATTGATACTGTCCTCACATGCCTCTTGATGCGGAGGCGATGTGCGCCTGTGCGAATGGAAGCTATCAGTCCGCGATTCTTCATGGGCAAATGTGCATGTAGGTAACGTTGTGGACCTCGTGTAAGCATTGAATTGATCTACTGCTAGTCATGTGTCGTTTTAACCAGTTCTAGGGTGCTCGCATCCTAGAGTTTGCTAAGAAACCAAATTTCAAGGTACTGTTTCAAGTGATGCTGCTCTTCTTCAGTTTAGACTTATATGCACCTGTGATCTTGCACATTCCATCGGGAGAACTACTGAGCTCGTTTGTCCTTCCAGCAAGCTTTAAGGCGATGTGGACTCGGTGCATAAGCAAGGTTGGAAAGATGTACGTTGCCCATACAAAACGCCTTTTGAAAGTAAATGATGTGGCAGTTCCAGTCCCATGTGGCCCTCTAAAGAGGCAGGAAACCCATCTTTCGCAACCGAACCTAATATGGAATTGTGGACTTTACCTCAAGTGCTTGAGCTAGACTTCTGCACCTGATCCAAGTCATTCTAGGTGGCAAACTACTACTGGGCCTTAAACCTCGAATAGAATTGTGGACTTTACCTCAAGTGCCTGAGCTGGGAAGACTTTCTGCACCTGATCCAAGTCATTCTAGGTGGCAAGGGCTACTACTGGCCATTAAACCTCGATCCCATATAGGAGAACAGGCTCAAACAAGGCTTTGAACAAGTGCGACTGATGGGTCCAGTCATACATCTTTGCTTTTGCATGACATATAGAGCCTTCCAGCCCCCTGTCACACACATCCAAATGGAAGTGTCCCAGGACAGATGGAAGTGTCCCAAATACTTGTAGGCCAGTGCCACCTCCACATTTTGCCCTGGTAAGTGAAGCATTTCAGAATAGGCACAAGAAACCTACTCTGTATTCAGATATTGCTTATGTGAACGCTTAGATTATAAGATGTAACAAGCTAGCCTTCGAGTTCTAGTTGATACTTATAAAATCTAAAGTGAGTGAATGTGATCGAAGAAGGAAAAATTGCATGCCTTCAAACAATTTTGATACAAACTGTGATTATATTGAACTACAATCATGTCATTTTATATTTACCTGGGTTTGTTCATAACTTAACAATTTCTAACTCGAAATATTAGTTACTGGATTAAGATATAAGCTTTCAAAACTTCATTTGAAAAAGGAGAAGATGCCAATTTGTTTTCACTACCAAAGTGTTGCCTTTAAAGCAAATTCATGTTCACTAGAAAGTAGATGTCTGGGTTTTTTTTATTTATTTTTTTACTAAAAAATGCTGCTTTTAATGCATCAACTATGGTGTACATGTGAAGAAAACATCATTCTTAAGGAGATAAAGTCATACCCAGTGAGCGACAAACTCTGTATAGAAAAGGTAAATTTCCTACATAATTTAAGCTAATAGGGAGCATTAAGCAAAAAACTAGTTTTTTGTAGGCTGCAAGGGTTCCCCCAAATTTGTCGTTCACTGGTCACTCGGCTCCTATTTTTTGTAGAAAAGGGAATCTTCAAAGAATATTTATTTTGCTTCCATTTGGATGATTTGCTCCCGTTCAGTATACAATCATGTTCTTTGATTTCTTGGACCTTTAGCATCAAATGGTATACCTCCTGTATATGGCTCGGGTATCAACAAAGAGTTAAAAAAGGCTCTAATGTCCAGATTCCACGTTCTTTCTATATAAAAAAAAAAGGACATAAATCTTGCTATTTCACTACAAGGTAGAAAGCATGAATTCATTTGAGGAGGGAAGCTCGCCTTGGAGATGCACAAAAATCTGCCACCTAGCTTGGATTGAAGGTGCTTTCCCATGGACGGCCGGACCTGGATGAGGTCAGGCCCAGGTCCAAAAGTATTCCTCGCGATTATTTTCTAAACGAGGTTCTTAACCTCAGCCACTCCGGTTTTCAGCTCATGGGAACATCGGACAAACAGACCTGACCTTCAGGTTGTTGCGGAATGTGGATTGTAACGCCCCGAGCAGCGGCGCCGCCTGCCGGTTTCCTGCCGGAAACCCGCGTCGCCATAGCCATAGCCTATGCTTCTGGCTCACCCGAGTGATCAAGGCGTTTCCAGGATTTGAAGCTTCAATCTCGTTCATTCTGCGCCAGAGTTTCTCATTTGAGCTCCTACACTCTGAGAGATCCTCTTCCAGAGCTTTCCAAGCCCTCTGCTCCTTGCTATGAGCTCACCGGAACTGCCATAGCTATGAAGAAGCGGAACCCATAACAAGATCTCCATAGCCGGAGGAATAAGAAATTGCCATAGCCAGTAAATCTGAGTCTAATAGCTTGCGATAGCCTACTTAACCTTGTAGTGAAGAAAAAAAATCTACTCCGGCGAAGGACAATATCAGAGAAATCTAAGCGTCAAATTAGCTTTGGCCTTTGGAGATGGAGGTTTTCGGGGCAAGAAATTGCTCTGTTCATGAATCAAAGTGCTCGCCATAGCCGTTCAGGCAAGACCTTCTGGAAGTTTCTTGGCAGAGCTGAAGCGCCTGAGCCTCCAATAACCTTGAATACCTAAAAAAAAACACGCACCATAACCCACAGAAATTTCCACCTAGCGCTGGGTTACGGTCCAGGCTCCACTATCTCGATGAAAAAATCAAGGATAATCAATTGACACTACTTCAAGCAAGGTGACTATTGACGTCAAATTATTGACGTTATTGGCAATAAACGAGAGCATTTTATGCACACGTGGCAACTACTTGACACGTAGGATTAATCATGAAATTCTGGATTCTTCTAGCCAACATGCTAAAATATTCTCTTGCAAAAATTGCTTTCAGCTATGGCGTCTGGCGATGGCAGAGAAAGCGATTGGGAGCCCGTTGGCTTCTCCTTTTTGGACTATCCACCATTCCGGCAGCTGGCTAATGAGGCAGCCTCAGTAGGTAGCTTCAGAATTGACTGGTTAGAAACCCCGGAAGCTCATATTTTGAAGGCCGATCTCCCAGGTTTTAATTTCCCTTCGCAATTTCTGGCTTCAAAGTTTATTTCTACAAAACATTTTATGGCTTGAATATTCTTAAGATTTGAGACGGATTCTTAGATTCTTGAGAATTTATGGCTAGGTTCTTAAGATTCTTGAACAATAATCTGTCACTCGGGAGATGGATTTCTGTGGAATTTTAAAGTTTAGGTTACCAATCCTAAAAGTTTGATATGTTTGCTTATGTTTTTCTTAATAGAAGTGCATGTTAATAATGTGTTACTGGATTGCTAGGAAGAGGGGTATTGATGAATCAATTTTTGTATGTATGACTAGGTTTGAAGAGGGAAGAAATTAAGGTGCAGACCGAAAATGGCAGGATTCTGAGTATAAGTGGGGATAGAAAGGTGCAAGAAAAGAAAAGTGACAAGTGGCATAGAGTAGAGCGCACCAAAGGCTACATGATGAGGAGATTCAGGTTGCCAGAGAATGCAAAGATGGATGAAGTTAAAGCCCAACTCGAAAATGGTGTGCTTACTGTTCTTATCCCTAAAATTGTCCCTAAGAAGCCTGAAGTTAGAACCATCAACATAACAAGCAAGCTTTGATCCTATCTAGTTTCTTTGTATATATAGTATGTTGCTATTACGTTTATGTTGGTGTTTTGTGTTGCTATAAGTGTTGTGTTGTCTTTTAGAGGGTTTTCTTGGTCCTCATTGTTGGAGCTGGATGTTTCACTTCTAAAAGAAGACTATAAGAAAGTTTATGTGAGATTTCTCCTTTTGCACATGTATCTGAGTTGTGGTGTCTAAATTTTTGGCCTTAAAAAAAGCCAAAGGTTGATCATCGCCAATGCCATAGATATTAATAATATATACAAGAAACTTATCGCGGCAGCCTTGCTTTTGCCCAATTCATGGCAAAGGAGGTTTCGTATTAAGTCAAAAGGATCTCAGCTATGGACTTGCGAAATTCAATTGAATGTGTCTAACTTGGAGAACGCTAACCAACGTGTTTTGCCCATAAAATTCAAAAGCAATGCAAAAAATTATGTGTTAATGAGTAAAATTCAAAAGCAATGCCAAAAAATATGTGTTAATGAAGAATGTGGTTTTTATGCCCGAGTTTGTTTTTCCAATGTCTTTTATATATGTCAATTGTGAATTATTTCAATTTCTGTTTAGTTGTTTGGAGAAAGATGAGCACACCTTTGCTAGTTATTTAGGAAATTATATAGTTCATAGGCCTAGGCTAGGTGTCATGAATAATTGTTTTATGGGAAATTTTAAAAAAATACCCCCTTCTATCAGAGTAGCACTGCTTCTTTCTTTGATCGACTTCTCATCTTTCTTTGGATTGACTTCTCATCAAACTGGATCTGTTAAACCCTTTATTCCTTAAGCATGAATAGCAAACTTTCTGCATAAAATCGTTATGCTCTAAGAGACCATGCAAAGCATGGATATGGAAGATTTGCCTCTTCTAGAAGCTATAACTTGCCATGAATTCTTGGACAACAAAAAACAATTCAACAAAATACGGCATATGCGACATTAAGGATAGCTTTCGCTTGCTTCACAAATGCAGATGTTAATGGAAGAATTAAAAGGCTATGTTTTTCTCCTTCATGATCACCTGATGATCACCGGATTACCTTATTCAACATCCAGCTTGGGCAAAACGAATTAAATGAGATTTTTACAAAATGCAGCTCAAATTCACGTGTTGGATCATGTTATTGAAAAGAAACCGGCAAGAAATCTTTACAGAGCCGCCATTGAAACCTTCTGGGGCTTCAAAAGTTCTCCATTCATGTAACCACAATTATTCTGTAATTGCTTGCATCTCATGCTTTCGCTCATTTGAATATCAGAACCACTAACCTTTTTAGCTGGATTTTCGATCGGAGTTGCAGGGTAGGAAGCAGCTGCCAGAATTCATTTAGGCCTTCAAAAATTGCGCTTCTGAATCAGAGGAAAGATCCAAAGTTTCTTGTATGACAAATTTTATTAATATTTCAAGGAAAAAAAAAGGGCAGATCCGGTGCAGAAGGGGCATTTCTACAATTTTCAGACAATATGGGTATTTTCGCACTTACTCAAAAACTTTGGGATATTATTAGAATTTGCCTTTATTTTGTTCATAGCGTTTGCAATTTAAGGTTAAGGTATGTTAATTACATATGATTTGCAATGGTTAGCGGTCGTATTCGTATGAAATTATGTCGAAAAAATGAAGTGGCATGTAGGCGAAGTTATAGGGGTCTAGGGTTTTCTGTTCTATGATCATGCATGCCGGACTTGGAAAGAATGGCAGGATGAAATTAGAAGGCCATGAGTTGTCTTATCCATTCCCATTGCTTCATGATTGCCGACAATGGTGCTTGGGCAGTCGCTTTCTGGCATGAAGTCCGCTATCCAATGGTTTTTCATGGGATGGAGAAGACTCAGAGCTACTTCCAGCTTGCTGGATGAGAGGCAATGGCAACGAAAAAGGGTCGAAGATAAAGTCTACTTAGAGTTTTTTTTCAGAGCTCACACTCCTTTTTCGAAACCAAGCTATGCTGTAAAGGTGCACCCTGTCTTCACTCCTTTTTCGGAACCAGCTATGCTGTAAAGGTGCACCCTGTCTTCAGAAGGGAAATAAAGAAACTGTCTGCTACAATAAAAGATTAATTGAATCTTTGTGTAAGGTAAGATAGGTTTCTAGTTTTATTTATTTGTGTGTTTGTAACAGGGTCAGGCCTGAGACCTAGTTGCATGCTAAATTTTTGAGTAAGAAGGTTCCTGTTATTTTTCTTAAGGCATTCATTCTTAGGCCTCTCTGTTGTTGCCCAATTTGGCAGGGGGTTCAAGTTCCCCATGTGTTGTGTGCTGTCTTAAAATTATGGATTGTATGTGGCGCTCAGCTGTAGCCCTTTTGCCAATTGATGCTCATCCTTGGTGGATGCTATTTTGGTAAAGCATTCTATGGCATTAACTGGGCTTAAGCTAGCCTAAAAGGGGTCGTTTATACATCATCTCATTTGTGTTATAGGTCAGATTCGCCCTTCTGGTGAAGGCTGCAAGGTTTCAAGAAGAAGTCACGGTTGTAGATGGTCGGTGTATTTGTATATTGGAAGTCAGCTGTGTATTTGTTGCATTTTTAGGGTTTTCTTGACCCTAAAGAATAGAACCACATAAGCATTTGACCCCGTCAAGCTCTTCAATGAGGGGACAAGATTTCATGCCTTGGCATATCTCATGGAATATCTTTCCATCTAACAACCCAAATTTAATAATACAAGAGTTCAACGATAATGCTATAGCAGAGATAAATAGATACACCTAAGGTTAGGAAAGTATCTTAAAAAAAACCTTATAGTATCATCTTGTTTCATCCAGGACTCTGGCAGAATGATCAGTGTTGCTTGTTTGTGAGATGAAGTTTTGGAAGTGGAAAATGTTGCAAGTACTTGTGACAACCCAACAACCAAGGAAGCCAATATGATCCAATACGATAGGGCTTTTGGTATCAAGAGGCTAGTTTAAACTATTATGGAAAGCTGATTTGAATTTGAGTAAGGATTTAGTGTGATTTTGAAGGGATTTGTTTAGAAAACTAATATAATGCACCCATTTAGAAGAAGATCAAAGATGTACCTATTCTAAGGAATGTGCAAATTGCTACAATGCTCAACGGTAGGAAAGCGTAACGCCGAATTCAACGACATGATGGAAAGCAAGCACAATAAAAGAGTATAAATAAGGATCTAGCCTAGTTGGATCCAACAGAATGGCAATGGTGGAAAGCAAGCATAATGATCCTTATGGATTTGGAAGCTCAAGGAGGGGTCAAAGCACATTGTAGTGGATCACTTGGCATGTCCCCCCTGTTCCCCCCCCCCCTTTTGTGGCGCGAGGTTGGCACCAAATTGTGCCGTGAGCGTAATGATTGCCAAGAATACTGTAGTAAGTGCCAAAAATAGTATAATAACTGCTAGATTTAGTTTCGGTGGTCAAACAAACAAATGGGAAGGATTTGTTTTGAGACTCAATTCAAATTCCAAACAAACAGATGGGAAGGATTTATTCCGAGGGAACGCACCTCCTGTGCTATATTCAACAATAACAGAGTCTTTTTCCTGCCTAAAGATATTGGATACTACATTAGAAAAGAAATCTGATAAGTTTTCTCAGATTTTCAGATTTGTTCATTTTCTGATTTTTGTGAACTGTAGGATATTTGTTTGAATCACACGCGCGATTTCTGAGCTAGCTACGGCGTGAAGCAAACTTTGAATCCTTTGATGCTCCTTGGCTAGTTTTATCAACCCTGAAGAACCACACATTAAAAATTAATGTGTGTTTCTTGGGGTTGCTAAGATTGACGTGGAACATCAAAGGTTTCAATGTTTATTTCCTTCGTGATTCTTTCAGATGCATGGGTTCATTACCTTGCCTGCTTGTTGTCATAGCAAAACAGACTTGCACTGTTGATTTATTAATATCAAGAGCATTTGGAATTTCTATCTCTATAATCTTATAAATTTCCCTATTCGATTAGATAATCCCTCCCCCCTCCCCCCCTCTCTCGCAAGTATTTGAAGCCAATGTTTTATCTGATGCAGTCAGAGTTGGAGACAACTTTGCAAGAGGGTGCTGGATTCCATTTGCTTGTGTGCACCAAAGCAAAATTTGTGGTTGACGAAAATTTTCAAACTAATGATCAATGGTACCTTGCTGGCGAGTGTTGTGGAAGGTATCCACTATCAGAAGGGCCCGTAATCAACTGTAGAATATGAGTTGTGCAGAAATGATCCAAAGGGTTTAGTGTTCTCCCCACAGATCTATCCCATCAGAGTTCCATTAGAGCAAAGAAAATGTGCTAAGGACAAGGGAACCACTTTTAGAGTAGATCCTGCTAATGAGGCAAAAATACTTGATAACTTCCCAGATGTCTTGTCTGATGACGAATAATTGTAATTCCATTATTTCTAAGTATACCAACGTTTCTAAGTATATTTCTCTAACTTCATTCTAAGTGTGGTGTCGGCATGGTGGATGTGATGGCAATATGGTGTATCTTGTGATGCAAACTGTGTTGCCTTCTGTATAGCATGTGATGCCAACATGGTGCATATAATGCCAATATGATACATGTGATGGAAAGGTGTGCAAACAGTCAATTCTAAGTGTATTTCCCTCCTTGCAATATAAGACCATTAGAACATGCCTAAGTTCCAAAAGGTAGGACCATTAGAATATGCCTTGGAATATTTCATAACAGTTGTACATTTAGTTATTTGACGTGCTTCTCTACATCACATTTATATTTATATTTAAATGTACATTCATGTAAATCTTGTAGTGAATAGAGAACACAAGAAATCTTGTAAGTCTTGTAAATCTTGTACTGAATCTTGGTTTTTTAGGAGCCTTGAAATATGCCTTGGAATATGAATTGGAATATGCCTTGGTTTTTTAGGAGCTTGGAATATGCCTTGAAATATGCCTTGGAATATGCCTTGGTTTTTTAGTAGCTTCAGGGTTGTAAGCTGTAAATTGACTTATTATAAGTTTTGTTTTTGTTTTTTTTTTTTGGTGATCGTAAAAGGGAATTCAAGTTGCAACTACTTGAAATTTAGTGAAATAAAAAACTTATATTAATTTTTTAAATTGGTTACAAATTACTTTTTTCTGAAGGGGAGTATAAGCCTTTCTGATCTAACCCTACCTCCAAATTCTAATGAACCCCTCTTCACCATACCACAAGTCTCACAGACTTGGCCGATGCTGGTTTCCAAACCCAGTGATGTTAATGGACCTTAGGATCCACCAATTGGGGGTGGTTTGCCAACCGGCCGAAAGCTTTTACTCCTTGAAGAATTTGCTCATAAGCAGCCCAACCTTCTTCTTCCTCATTCTTCTTTAAATGTTTTGAGGAAACCATGGTAAGTGGCCGTGGTCGAACAACCCATCTTATACCCCCAACCCTTTAGGTTAGGCATGTGAGATTATTCATCGTAAATGAGAATTTTCATATTACTATAGGATAACTAGAAAAGTGGCTGCCCTAACGGACGGTCTCTTTTCTATTTGTGACATATTCAAATGAATACTGCTCTATTTATATAAGTGCTTCTTTATATACGACATTTGGGGTGTACATTCGGTGGTCTTTTCGTAATGCACCTTGACGTGATGTTTCCGTAATAGCAATTTTGATTCCTGCCTGAGAAGTGCACCTTAAGAGAGCAACATAAAGTTGACCGTGTGCAAAAACTGGAGCTGGCAAGTAAAGTCTAACTAGAGATTGGCCCTGCGACTTGTTTATTATCATCGAGAAAGCCAAGCGGATTGGATATTGTCTCTTGGTGAATGGTATGTGCGAATCAGACGGCGTCAGATTGATCTTTGGGAGCAGGATTGGGGTGCCTCTGAATCGACCTGTAATTGTTTCCGCCCGTAGGATTCTTTGTGTTGCATGGGTGATGTGCAGGCGTGTCCCGTTGCACAGTCCACCCTGAGGATACATGTTCCTTAGCAACATTACTATTGCTCCTACCTTTCAATTGGAAAATTTCTTGTGTCCTCTTCATCTTCCATCAGGGAATAACTTACTAGTCTCATATTTCTTATTAGCCAGAATGACTTTAGCTAAACTTGCTCTATATTAATCCCAAAACTTTCTGTGGTTTAGCTAAACTCTATATATTTTTCCTCTCATCCTTTCTCGCGTTTAGCTAAACTAACCCAAACATCATCCAAAAAATTTCTATGATGTGGCCAACGGAAAATATTAAGCCAAATTGCTATACCTTTTTTCAATTGTTTTCACTTATTTTAGTTATTTTTTTGTGAAAACATTCTAAAATAATGCTAACTAGCAAAATCTATGACTCAAATTATACTTAGGAACTAAACTACTAATCATACTTAGGAACTAAACTACTAATCATATATTTCTTATAAACTAGAATGATATTAGCTAAACTAGCCCGAAATTCATTCTTGGTTTAGTTAAACAATACAAAATTTCACTCTTTTGCTTTCTAGCGTTTGGCTAAAGAGCTTCAAGATTGGTGCAGTCCCGAAAAAAGTTACGTTAAAATTATTATTTTTTTCCCATTTTTTCCATTTACTTTAGCCAGTTTTTTCAAAAATGTGCTAAAAAATCGTCAAATAGCTAAGTTTAGCCCTCAAATTATTCCATGTCTTCTATGTTGAGAGTATCGATGCCGATGTATGGATGCAAATCTCCATGCAACCTTTGCAAGGTTTTGTCGCTGAGTTTTAGTGTATCCTTATTTTTTGGAGATAGTATAGATTTTTCAAATAGGTGTTCCATGCTTGTTGAGTCGATGCTTGTTCCAAATACCTCATTGATAATGTTGTTAAAGGCAGAAATAAACTAGTTTTCTGCAATGAGATTATATGGCCTCAGGCCATACTTTCTCAAACCAATTATGATGTGTCTTGGATTTATAAAGTCTACTTATAAGTTCATCTCTTTTGCAGGAAAATTCTTTCTTATGAGCAGACGGATCTCCTTCCCAAATAAGAAATATGAAGACATCCAAAAGTGGGCAGCTGAATTTCTGACAGGTTGCTCCCTTCATCACTTCGAAGAAGACTGTGACTGTTCTTGCTCGTGTGCCCTCCAGCCGGATCTGATGAAAGAATTCATCTGTCAAGCTAGAGATGCTGCAGGAAAGTACAATTTTGCAAAATCCAGAACATGCCCATGCCTCTACTGCAAGATGACAATGGTCACGAAAGGACCGGACCCTTTGGACGGTGCTGGTTACTCCTCTGGATAGAAGACCTGATGCCGAGGATCAAACTTCTGATTGAAGACATCTTAAAACATTATAAAACTCTGTCACTCTTATCTCAGAGTTTTTGGTTTCGGTTTATCATCTTTCTGCAGAAAACTGTTATAGTTATAGTTATTTCCTTCCTTTTTTGACATCTTATGGTGTCTTAAAATTTTAGTTAAACCTCCACTTTCCAGCTTCATTTTCATGGAGGTTTTTTTCTGGGTGGACACTCCCCATACAAGTAGTCATTTTTGTTCTCCTTTTTAATATAAATATAATACCATCCTTCAATAAAAAAAAAAAAAAGATAATGTTGTTCTGCACAATGCATGTGCTTGGCAGCTGAACGGCATCTGCAGGAAGTGTAGGCTTGTCATTCATCCGTTCTCCATCCCAAGTTTTAGTAGGTAATCAAGCGATTCTCTTTCGACTTTACGGAGACGCATGCTTGTTGTCAATCTGAATGTCTTAAAATATTTCTATAGAGGGTTGCTTTTGACGCATTTTGAGAGGATTTCCATCTTTTTGGCTCGTTTGATTACGGGTAGTTGCTGTCTGAAATCAGCCAGCCAATACAATTATTCCTCCAAATGGTCTGGAATCACATCGAATTTCCCTCAAGACAGTATCAACTGCTGTGAGCGCATCAGAATGGAAAATGGATAGAGTCATATGGGAGGTGATGGCAGAAGACATTAACAGGGACTCTCGTTCAGATTGTGAGACATTGCCTGGTACTCTAGCTATACATTGTGTGTCTGCTATTAATCCAGCTGACCCAACACTTGTCATGTATAGATCCCTGTCATGTTTTTGCAATGGTTGCTTGAATTTCAGATGGGGAGAATGTGAGAATCTCGAGCATTGTGGTGCATGGAAGCTGCACAAACTGGAGCCTAGTTCGGCCCAGGTCGACGAACAAGAAGAGCTAGTTGGTTTTTATGCAGCTGATGAGCAAGAACTATCCGATGTACTCCAAATTGGAGACATATTTGCATCTTTTGCTGCTCCAGGGAATCATGAAAATGTTCCATACTTCGTCCTCCTATGCGTGAAGGAGATGCATATTCTTCAGGAAGATGTGATTGACGACTATGGAAATAGAATGCTTGCTGGTGACAGGGTTATAGCTGGTCATTACTATCAACTGCTACAAGGCACAAAGCACAAGTACAAGTTGTTGGATGACAAAATAGTATTGGTACCAGCTGAATCTGTAATTGGAGCAAAGTTCACGATGCAGCAGGTCAAGCATAAGTTGAAGGAGGCACGTACATCATATATGATCACACGAGAGGTGCATGACATGCTTATATCAAGCCTATCTGAGATTGTTGAGTGCACATGAGTAAGTTCTATACAAAGGAACTTTCATATTTGCCATCATCTTCTGTTAT
This sequence comes from Isoetes taiwanensis, assembly GCA_021234155.1. Classification (NCBI taxonomy): domain Eukaryota; kingdom Viridiplantae; phylum Streptophyta; class Lycopodiopsida; order Isoetales; family Isoetaceae; genus Isoetes; species Isoetes taiwanensis. The sequence goes on along the minus strand of JAJEKV010000027.1, from coordinate 17,402,085 downwards.
GTTGAGAAAACTAGTCGATTGCTGCAAGTTTTTTTGTTATTTACTTATTTTTTAATCTGAAGTGCATTTTGATACTTCAATTTCAGTATCACAGAATATCTTCTGTGACCAAGCAAAATATATATCAGAAAGTACAAAATGTTCATCAATTGTTGCATGAAGAAGTTAAACTAGTCTGTGTTATGTTGAGAAAACTAGTCGATTGCTGCAAGTTTTTTCTTATCTACTTATTTTTTAATCTGAAGTGCATTTTGATACTTAAATTTCAGTATCACACAATATCTTCTGATTCCAAGCACAATGTATATCAGAAAGTACAAAATGTTCATCAATTGTTGCATGAAGAAGTTAAACTAGTCTGTGAACTTGTTCTGTTATAATGGATATCAATAGCTTTTCTTTTGATTCATGAAACAAAGCAGAAAGTGGAACATGTATGGAGACAAAAACTCTTGTATTACATATCACAAGATATACAACCTGGTCATATAAGATATGATGCCAATATATACAAGTCTGTTGTTCATGTTTTATATTACATTCAAAATCTGGTCACAGCCGATGTGAAGCCAGTACATACTATTCTGCTGTTTCAATATATTACTTTCTTGCAGCTTGTCCATAGCCTGGACATGCCATCTCTGTCCTTGTAACCCTCTGAACGCATTTGCCTCCGCATAAATTTGTTGTTAGTACATCGGTTGGATTTGCGTAAAGGATTCTCGCTTCACATCTTGTTGCAGTGTCCGGTGCTATCAACAAACCCTCTAGCCATGGTTTCGAAGTGTCAAGAGACCCGTGTCTTCAACATCACTTTCCCCGCCATGAAGGTGGGCATATGCAATTTTCGTTGGGATTGAAGAGCATCTTGTACTCGGAGTCGTCTACTATTAGTGTGTTGTTGTCATTCCTGTCTGGATACTTCTCGTATATAAACTCAATTGGCTTCAGATACAAAGGTTTGTCTTCACATGCTGCAATCCAGAAAGGCAGCTCCAAACATTGGCTTCCATCAAAGGTGAACCTTAAGTCCCTTATCTGCGTCATTGTGAAGATTTTATCCACTACTCTTGCTAGGTCCCATGGAGCTATTGATGACCATATTCCTACTTCAAAGTGTTCAAATACAAATTCCAGGAATTCGTCTAGGTGGGGCCTTAAAAACAACACTTTCTTGCCTATTATGTCATAATTTCCAACTAGCTGATCATCTGATACCAAAGTCCTATGTATTTGTTTTGCCAAAACATTATTGATATCAAACACTATCAACCTTTTCTGTACACCTGATATGAAAGAACATGCAATTTATCAATAAAGTATAGTGGAGTTGAATAAAAAGAGATTTTATTCATTAAAATTCAATGAAAAAATGTGTATTTTATAATCAAATAGTGTTTAGCATTGACAATAGGGATAGGCGTTTCTCACCACATTTATTAGTACCGTGTGGTCTAATGGTTTGGTCGCGATGTGAATGTGGTCTAACTCGAAGTAGTGCTCGGATGAGAACATCACGACGATCCTCATACTTTGGCAAGAACCGGTTTGGGTAATCTGCAAATGTGACAACAATACTTACATAATAAGTATGAAAAACCATTTGTTTGCAAGACAAAAGAAGTGAGACACTCACATTGGTAGTTTTACCACACACGATTGTATCTACAAACTTCGCATATATAAGCTGCAACATAGAGGCCACATGAATCCCCATCTTTCTGCTGTGGACACTTATGAATCTTCACAACCGGGTGAAGGATTTTGTCCATGCTTCAAAAAAAGTGGGACACTCGACACAACCGGCGTGCCATAGTGAGGATGTGGAGCCCGCAAAAAGACCGGATCTATTTTGTAGCAAATGAATGAAAGAAGCTGCTAACATGGTATCCAATCTACTCAATATTAATAAAAGGAGATGTGAAATACAAAATACCTCTTAAGTGCAAGCATGTCAACGTCAATGTCCTCGGCAGAATTGAAGATCTGAATGTTGATGGTGTTCTTGCTCTTAGTAAGTGCCATGTTGAAGATGGCCAAAGTGTGATGTTCAGTAACTCTACATAGCATTGGAATCATGATCCATCTGCACTTCAGCCAATTTATCCTTGTAAGAGCTACTTTTACAATATCTCTTCCACGCTCGGAGGCTGCCATAGATTTATCTTTTTCGCTTGCCTTGGTCCATGCTGCAAATTCCATGAAGCTGTCCGGTGGGAAGGACCAGACGTCGGCCTTCTTATCATCTGGAACACAGAGCTGCAGGTACCTATAACAAGTTGAAAAGGATAAAATTACTAACTTGACTTACACATACAAATGAACAAGTTCAAAGTCCAGTACTTGGCATACATATCCACATGCCGGTTGAAAATTTTTCCCACATCCATGTCCAGCACATCTTGTTCAAATAAATAACACTCCATTTCAGGCAAAGATCCTGGGAAAATCCTTGCCTTCTTGAGCTTCATCATTCGGTTCAGCAAAGCATCATATGGCCTGTATTCAGAACTGCAGTCTGGGTTGAATGACCAGTACATTTACACAAATCATCTACATTCGTCTACTACTATCCATATTATTTTAAAGTTTTTAACTTGGATACTAGATGTAAATAAAAAAATGTAAGATATGTAGATCAAGTTACCTGAAGAGATCATTCTTCTGCTCTGCTGATATTGTTTTCTCGGAGTCAATATCCATTTCCTTCCCATCTTTTTTGGTTTCCTCACTCAGATTCTTATTAGGTCCAGAATCCTCGTCTTCAACCTCTCCTGATTTCTCATCTAAACTTGGGCAATTTTGTAATGTTGGGACTTTTTGACAGCTTATAATTCTCAGAATCTGCAATGCAAAACAGCAGACAAGACATCAGTAAAAGCAAAAAAAAACATAGAAACAACACCTTTAAAGCACTTACAGTCAATGTCCTTAGCCTTCTTCAGAGCACTCCTTGTCATCCTCTTTCTCATTTTTCTTGCAGGTATTTCTGCTTCAGATTCAGATTCTGCAGAAGATTGCTCAACATTCTTCTTCCTTTTCATTATGTTGAATTCCTCAGATTCTTCAGCAGGCTCTTCTTCAGCAGATTCTTCAGCATTTTCTTCAGCAGCTTCTTCTTCAACATCAATAATATTCTTCTGTTCACTCACATGGCCGAGCTCGACCAGAAGTGAATGTGGCACAGATTCACCACAACCAGAAACAATACAATGCATGGACTCAAGCACAGCAGAAAAACAAAAAACATGAAATTTATGTGTGCACTTCAGCTCAATATGCATAGCATATTCATCATCGAAGGAAAAACCACATATCGACAAGTGCTAGCAGAGCTAAAAAGAAAAATTGTAAATACCCATTGTGATGTTAATGGGGTTTACCTTCTTGTTCTCAAGTAGTTGAAGAAATCGGGCTGCTCTTGCATGCCACAATTTCATGGCTTGCTCATATGATTTTACATCATTCTTTGTCATCTTGATCTGTTCTTTTATGTTCTTGAATCATGTCCTTTCCCATAGAAGAGAGTGTCTTGTCCAAAGAAGCCTACCAAAGACATCTTCCTCACACTTCATAACAAAGTGCAGATCCTTTGCATTTTGGATCATCAAAGAAATGTTAATGTCATGTCCATTCTAGTCTTCCTTTTTTCTTCTATGGCATCAGCCAAACCTGCCGCAAGATGCCTTGGTCGTAGCCATGTCGCCCTCTAATCTAAGAGCATCATTTTCCAAATTGCAAAGCTTCCCTTCGCTTCAAACTTCATTTCCTCCAATTTCTTAACACAGGCAAGAACACTCAGATGTTCATGTCGAAAAGCATTGTGAGGTGTCCTTTTTGACCTTCTTCTTCAAGGAGTCCCGGTAGGCATCGGCAGAAGAAAGGAGGCCCAATTGACTCTAAACTCCTTCTTCCGAGCCAATGCATTTGGCCAGATTTCGCCAAGCAAATGCCCGAGCAAATTGAGTTCGCACCTCATTATTCGGCAACTTCTTTTGATAAACTTTCGCCACAAGATCCAATAATTCCTGCTTAAAGCTGTGTTTAATCTCCTTCACATTGATCTTTCCGTTATGAAGCGGAACTTTCCATACGGATAAGAAGTCGGATTTAGGGACTTCTTCTGCCTTGATTTGCTTCGGCTTTCTGCCAGAAGAGGGTAAACCCTGGAATTTTTTGAATTCAAATTCTGTTCTGGCAAATACCTACAACAAAGATCACATGAATTAGAAAAGGATAACGAAATAGAAAGAAAAAAAAAAAAACCAAACTTGCAGGCCGCAGCTCACCTTACGACCTCCGGAATCCATCGGCTTCGAGCAAGCAAGCAAGCAAGGAATCGATCAAGCAAGGAATCGGCTTCGAGGAAGCAAGGAGGCGGTTTGGAATTCGAAATGTAAGGGAATTAAAAGTTTATTTACCGGGCGAATGATTATCTGCGTGATGTTCGATCATTTCGCAAGCAGAATCGAAGCTCTACAGCTACCGCACTGCACCCGGCAGGTACGACACTTCGTGACTGGCCGTAGCAAATCTTCAATACGCCCGTCCTCGCACACTTCAAAACTTCAACACGCCCGTCTCGTTAGCGAACCAGCACCAAAATATAGGTGCTGATGACGTGCTGAAATTTCGCGTTTTTGTACACCTCAATTAAAAAAACACCCATGTTGTCTATATTGAAGTACTTTGAGTATATACACATGTAAACAGCTATTTATCTAGATGGAATGTACATGTAATGTACATGAATGTGCTCCAATGTATGCACATGTACACATCAGACATTACATAAAATACCTCTAAATGTTCTGCCACAAAACTCAGTACACAACTCCTAATTTTTTGTATTTACGTTCTACATCTAGGACCCTACATTGTGAATGTACAACATGTATGTAAGAAACACATATATATATGACATGCAAGCCATGGAACTATAAGTATAAAATAACCAGTACACTCCTACATGCTGTAGCAAAACCTTAAGTGCAGCAATCTACATGTAAATGGATTCTACATTGCAGTAATCCTGGGTGCAGCAAATTAAACATAAATCATGAAATACTGCTTACCTCCAGTGTACACACCCAAGATCTTTGAAATGTTTTCGTCCCATTTGCATGCTCTTGGGCAGGATAGTCCAGCAGAAATAGAATATGAGAAACAGAAGATATGAAATGAATGCTCGCATGGAGCAACTAGGATAGGTTCATTATTAGCAAAGCCATTACTACAAAACACACATCCATGCACAGATATGAATTTTTCTTCAGCTGGAGAGATCACTAAGCTTGTTTTGGGCTGAAGGAGAATCGCTGCAGAATGCATCATGTACTTATGCATATCATCAAGCCCTCTGCAGCACTCAAACTGAACTTTGTGAGCCTCCTCAAGTTCTGCAATCCTCTTTTCACATAACTCCTTTTCCCGAATGGCTTTCTCCAATGGCTCCTGAATTCTCTTCAGCATTTCTTCCTTCCTGGTTCTATCCCTCATCAAAAGGTCAACCTCCCGCTTCTGAGTCTTGATGTCTGCTTTTATTAAGCATGAAGGCCGCCGAGAACACTATTGACCCACTATTGATGTCTTCTTGTATGTGCTAGGTCCTCTTCATGTGCATCCTTTCTTCCCGAAATCTTATTTATATTGTCACGTAATTACGCACTGCTGAATTTTCAGTTCTTCAACCTTGGATGTCTTTGCTAATTAACTCTCCATGACCTTTGTTACCTTGAGTTTACGCAAATTCAAGCTCTTCCTTAGGGTAAAATCCTTGCTGAAATTTAGGAACCTTGGATGTGGATTTAGAGGTCCCAATTTCTTACGTAATAGCGATTCTTTTGCTCCTCCCTTTGCCAAATCTTTGGCCAAAACTTTAAAAGTATCCCAATCTACTTTTTACCTGTCAATTGAAGGGCAAATGCACGAGCAAAGTACTTTCGGTACATGGCGATTTGTGACCTCCCGCTTACCAAAAACAATTTCATAATGTTTGTAGAAGTTCTCGCCCACTCGGCTTCACGCTAGATTCTTTGAAACCCGTGATGTCTTTGGGCCCCCACTGCTCGTCCATTCTCTGTTGTAAATCTGGAAAAATTTCATCTGCATTGACACATCTTACATGCTTTGCTTCCACAACAGCAGGTTCTTCACAAATAAGTCTTCTTTTTGGCCCTGGTTCCTCAGAAGTTTGAATCTTCCTCTTTTTTTTTTTCAGCTTTCTTGCTAGAATCGACTATTTTCAAATTTTTGTTTAACTGGTGACTTCCTTATAAAGCGTCTATTGCTTGGATTTGGGCAAGGATTTCGAGGAAGAAGAATAGTTACAGTCGAATTACTTCGTTGATCACTCACAAACACAAAAAATTGGAACAGCGGCAAATTTTTTTTCCTAAACAAGAAACACCTCGCAATCTCCCTCCGAAAAATTGCAATGAAGGTCCGTTCTGGTTGCCACTGCCACTCATAATTTTGAATTGCTGACGTGGCTACTCCTAATCATTACATATCCCAACTAACTAAAATTCAAAAAAATAACGAAAACGGGTGCCTACATGCCCTACATTATACATAATGTAAGGGCATTTTTTTTAGACACCTAGCTTTCTTTTACCCTACAAAAATAACAACCTGTGTACAACGTGGGACGTATGATGCATTTTGTAACCATATGTCCTCTACATTGCTTCGGATGCAGAGATGTATCTCGTGTCAAGAAACTCTTGTATCTCGTCCCAATTGTATGTGGTCTCTGTGCAGGTCTCTGGATGTACTGTTAATTTAATGCTCGCTCGATCATGACTTTTATGAATGTACTTGAAAATATATTTTATGCTCCCAACGCTGAAACATTGCTCCACATCTATATGGCACACATACTTCTTTGTGAGGTAAGCATTGTATGGGACAACCATGTTGTTGTCTATCGTCCTGTTGCCTTGCTCATATTGGACGCCGGCGCGTCTTCTATAATTGGGGTACCCATTCTCTTTGATTGAGGTGCTTTCAGTAAATGCTTTTGGAAAACCTTTAGAACATTCCATTTTTCTAGTCTTTTCGTTTAATTTCATGCATCTCGAGCTACATGGTCCATGCACCATGTATTTTTTCACAATTTCGTGCAATTCAAGATCCTCCAATGGGTCTATAATTCAGGATTTACCTAAATGATGATATCAGAACTCAAATAACAATGTGATGTACATACCTGGTATTTCTGCGCTCGTGATCTTATCGATATCATCGCTGTTGCATATTTTGTCTGTCTGTTCTAGTATCAGTAGCATATGACAGTGTGGTAAACCTCGCTTTTGGTACTCAATTGTATATGTCTACGCTTTAATTTTTCCAAAAATGTCTTTTTCTAAAATGTCATGGAAAATTGCAATTAATTTCTTGTGGTATACACCGACGACCACGTCTGGTCTATCCTCTGGTGATTGGCCCGCCTCTAAGTTATTTATGATCTCTGGCCAATTCGTGTTGCATGTGCATGTGACAAATAGGTTGGGCTTTCCAAATCTCCTTATCAATGCTATGGAATCTTGGTAGTTTTGTTCCATGGCACGTGCACCGCCAATAAATGACGACGGTAAGATGACTAATCTTCCAGCATTCAATCCTTATGCCTCTGCCTCATGGTTCACGTAGTCGATCAAGTCTTCGTACATTTCAGCTCGCAATTTCTTCTGGTTGGGGCAGTAGAAGTTCAAGGTGTTGGCCTCTATCCTTGTGTAGGCATCAACAGATTGTTGTGTTAATCTTCCTCCACTTAACAGAGGGTTGAAATAAACTTAAGACGGTCGTTGCCTCCTATATTGCTTCGTGTGCTTAGTCTATATAAATAGTATTGTAGAATAGATATATTTTGTTTCGATCCTCTCGATGAAGCCCCAACTCGGTTTCTCGTGTTCATTTGCCATCCCTTGTCGCCAGAGGGTATTAACAGCGGGTAGGTAAGAGCGTCAATGTATGCGTCAGTAATGGCGATATTCCTTAGGCCGACGGCTTTTTGATTGATGCATATGTCTCTATTAAAAGGTGGTTCCCCATCTGGATTTACAAATATTATAGCGACCCCATTAACAAATGCAGGGTTGTATCTCCTCAAATCTAGCCCTGTTCTATCATCATGGAAATACATCCTTACTTCTGCGTGCTCATTCAATCGACGTGCACTTTCCTCTACCTCGTGCATCATATGTAGAGCTTGTGCAAATGGGTTCACATTCCTTATTTCCAAGTCAAGCTGCTTCATAAGGTCCATATCACTCTGCATTGTGCATATTTTGCGTACGTTCGTCCTTCACATATTCCATGTCCAGAATGTATAACTGGGCATATCTCGGCGACGCATTATCATTGGGATGAGCAGGCCCAGATCTATGGTAGACTTGACCGTGGACCTTAAAGCAATATGGGCCTGGTGTGTTGAATTTCTGTATGTCTGCTCCGAATGATACAAATGCCAATGCATTATTGTAAATCCTGATGTGGGACTTGAACTCTTTGCTCTTTGGGTGGTCTCCTTTGAGCAGTTGGTGCAATGGGGGCATTGCTGTCAACGGAGGGAGGCTAATTTTGCCGTCGTGGCAGCACTTTGTATCATCGTGTTTAAATGTTAGTGCATGGCAATATTTGCACTCCTGGTTCAAATCTCCACAGTGATGAGGTTCGATGTGTGTTGGATGGTCAGTTTGAGCTATTCTATAACTTGATGGGTTATCTCGGTATGCACGTCCTTGTTGAGTCTCTACATCTAGCATCTCATCATGTTGTTCATCGGCAACTTTCTCTGTACCGTGCGTCAATATCGCAACATGCTCTTGCCCTGTTTCTTTACTTTTTTTTGTGCTCTTCTATTCCTTCATGCTTCGGCAGCTCTATCGAGTCTTGCTCGACGCTCCTCTGGTGTCTCTCTTTTGAGCACATGTTTTCTACTTTGCGATCTTTCTCTGTTATATGCGCGTTTGGCTTCCTGTTTCTCTAAAGTCTCCTCTCTCCTTCTGGACGGCATCATTCTACTTTGCTATTCTGCGATGAACAATGTGTTCTGCACAAACAATACACAGAAGCAGGGTTAAAATAGTTTTGTTTTAAGGTGTCTACAATCACACTGATATATAGAAACAACGTCACAACAGCTCCCCTAGAACATTCTAGACATTCAAGAACTTCTATAATATTCAATTACACGTGCTTGTAGTATTTTTTTGTGGAAATTGCCATTCTGTAACACATTAGCCTGGAAAAAAGCCCATGATGATGTCGTTGTTGTTGTTTTAAAGAGACATTTTTAATACCACGTGCCCCCAAATGCGCATTATACATAGTCATCACCCATAGTCATTGGACAACGTGTAATTATTGGTGCCCCATGAACATTGGACGTGGGCGCCCAATCCCACGTTATAGTATGCTAGCTGGGCCGTGAGCTCTATAAGGAACCTATATAAGGGACCTGTGAGAACAGAAAGATGCAAGAGCATTGAGCAGTTAATTTGACTAAACTACTTGTGCCAAGAGGAATATCGGGTCTCCTGCTCGAAGCATCCTATATGCGAAGGACAACAATGAAAGCCTAGATCATTTGAATTTAATAAATCGTGCTTCTGAATGTTTTGAGTGTGAGAATGGGCATTCAGAATAGCAAACTGGACAATAAGATAGATAGATAGATAGTAGTTTTAACGTCACGCCACTAGGCAGCATCCAACTAGACATGCGACCACACACCACACTACATTGCTTGGTTGGGCCCTGCCCCCAACCACCTTACATTGCGTCTGTTGGGATTTGACCCCCAACAGTACCGAGTGCGATTCTGGGCGGTCTCGAACTCGAGACCACATTGCTAAGGAACTAGTGTGTTACCACTAGACCAATTCTTATTATTGTTTGTTTATTAGAAAATCATTGTCGTTTGTGAGTGGAGATACAATCTTAGATTGTACTAACTCCATACTACTCTTACGTAGGTTATGACCATTCCTGGTACCAAACAACCAGCCACTACTATTCAACCTTTTTTATCAAATGTGCACACAATGTCACGGCTCATTAACTTATAACTTGCCACTTATAACTTGCCACTACAATTCATTGGAAATATGTACAAAACAAAGTTTGGCTTCTATCTGATCAATAATCTAATGGCATGTCTGGTACATTAGAGTAGTTATTGTAAGAGCAATATGATGCTCGCACAAAATAACTACTGTACCCTTTTAAATATAGAACAAAATGAGCATTGAATAATAAACTTCTAGACTACTTAGAAGGTCTTTGTTCTGCATCAAAGAGTCTCCTACTTTGATTCAGCAAGTTCTCTCACTTGCTGCCTATTTGAATATTCCTCAGACGAAGTCGCGAATAGGCAAAGTATTGCCTTGGCCTGATTTGAGGCTACTCCATATGTTTTTTACATGGAATGTTTGTGTTTCTCAGGGTAAGGCTTCTCTGCACCGATGTTTGTCAATCTGAGAACCATATATCAAACTTGCTTCATATTTAAACATTGTAACCAACAATGAGCAATATTAACACTATAAGTTAAGTATTGCAAAAACCTAGAACCAGTTATACAATCCATTGTACATGCACTAACAAATCATCAATCATTGCTTCCTACTTTCTAGAATAAATACAATGGTAAAGATATAGAAAAAGCTAATTATATTGATTGAATCTAAGAATAGCCACTTAAGCTTTTGTTTATAGCGAGGCAACATTGAATGTCATGCCTAAAATCTACCAAGAGATTGTCTCATCATCATAACTATACTTCAAAACTACCATTACTTTGAGAATTCAAATTGATTTTCATCTGCGTCCCACTACCAAAGCTTGGCCCAGATCATGACGTCCTTCATATTCAACATACTATCAAGTATGAGAATTACAAAAATGTTGTTGGCACACTGCATATGTATGGTCAAGCATTATCTCGAAGCTTCTGGATTCTCGAGCACGAAGTTTCAAGAAATTTCCAGAAGCCTATCAATTTTTTTAGACATATTTATCATTGGATCAAATGGGGCAAACTAATAGGAACTGGTAGATACAGCTAACTGCATACATATATGGATCCTCCAAAATGGCCAAATTCACCTGCAATCTTCTTATCTGTCTCCTTCAATTTTGTCCACCAACATCAGAGATTTTGGAATCAAAATTTACAATATACCCTTTTTGTCTGCCTCCTGCCAGTTCTTAATACAGAAATAGGATGCTGCATAAATTTGTGCTTCCGATTCTAAAAGATCTATATCTCAACCAAGCAGAGCAGCGTCTTTTTCAGCCATACCACACTACCTTGACTGAACAGAGGAGCGAGTTTAATGAGGGCAGAGAGATTACCTACAGAATTGGAAATATTTCCTCAGTATCTTCTATTTGCTATAGAAATCTCTGCAAAACTGCTGCCATCCACAATTTTCTACAGTTTCTCTGCTTTTTTTGATCGACGGAATGCAGAGCTCTGATCGACGAAATCAAAACACCTGCATACAATTTAGAAGCTGCATTCCCGGCTTTCTATGCACGTAACCCTAATCAATCCTCTCTTCTGCTCGTTGACTCTTCTTCTCTGTACGTTGTGGGAAAAACAGGGAAAAAAATATGGTTTTCAAAGGAGCACCCCCATTTATAATCCGATTCCGGAATCGCCCGATGCCTTGCTTTGAAGTGAACCAGTTGTACTCCAACCTCTACTCCGACTTCTTTAAACCATCTGGTCCACTCATGTGCAACCTTGCAACCTTGGCCTGCGGCCCTGCCTCCTTTTATATGAATTTAAAGAAAAGTCGTATTTAATTAAACTGGGACTCATTCCATTCCCACTTTTTTTCGGAACCCTGTTATTTTACACAAAAAGGAGCACCCCGACCCGAAAACTGTCCATAATTCGAATTTTTGTCTGTTAGTGTGCATCCAAGCTTTCTTCCAGTTTTGTCTTGATAGCGAGTCGAGAACAAGAACAATGCCACAAACATAGGAATTTCATTACAGATTGAAACCAAAGTTCTAGTTGAAAAAGATTCTTAGTTGAACATTTTGGCTCTATTTTCTTAGGTGGGTAGACAAGAGATACCTTATATTTATAAATGGGCTCATTACAATATATATTACAGTGGGTGAAGAGACCATAGTGGTCGTATGGGCACAAAGATTACACCCTCTTCACACATGACCCACCTAGTGCAAACGGTGCGTGGAGCTCTCTCCAAGTCACGGAGCAACTTACAAACGATAGAAATTTGTATGAGGAGTTCCTTCATGGGCCACATGCTTGTATGTCCAACTGATGTCACCACCCTCTTCGCGACATCTTTCTTCAATGAACTGGTCTTTTCATTGCTCCCAAGCAATGAACTGGTCTTTTCATTGCTCCCAAGCATGTACTATCTGGTCGAGATAAGAACTGCAAAAGACAAAATCAAGTTAGTCAAGTGATGCTACAGGCAAAAAAAATAAAATAAAACATAGTTCTTAGGGCCATTTTTGGAAAATACAGGCCTAAGAGCCTTTTCTCGACTCGCGAGTCGAGAAAGCCAGATCAAAATTAAAAAGGCAGCTTAGAGGGAAAAACACAGGTGAGAAAGGCAGCTCAAAGCGAGAAACGCAGGTTTTAGGGGTCAGAAGGCCTTTCTCGACTCGCGAGTCGAGAAAGGCAGCCAAAGTTTAAAAACACCGGGTTTTAGGGGTTAGAGGCCTTTTTCGACTTCGCGAAGTCGAGAAAGGCAACTCAAAGTTTAGAAACGCAGGTTTTAGGGGTCAGAAGGCCTTTCTCGACTCGCGAGTCGAGAAAGGCAGCTCAAAGCGAAAAACGCAGGTTTTAGGGGTCAGAAGGCCTTTCTCGACTCGCGAGTCGAGAAAGGCAGCTCAAAGTTTAAAAAACGCCGGGTTTTAGGGTCGTCAAGGCCTTTCTCAACTTCGAAGTCGAGAAAGGCGTACTCAAAGTTTAAAAACGCAGGATTGAGGGCCTTTCTCGACTCTCAGAGTAAAAAAAGGCAATTTCAAGGGCTAGAGATTATTTTTGCGGAGCATCATTTTATCTATCTATCCATCTAATTTTCCACCATAGTTTATTATTCTATCACACCATAGTTTATTAGTATTTAGCACACATTAGTATTTAACAATTGTTTTTATACTAGCACTCATTAGTATTAGCACACATTAGCATTTTTTTTTTAGCACACCTTAATTAGCACACTTTAGTACTTTATACTACCACAATTTCATAATACAAGCATTAGCATACTAGCACACAGTCCATGCAAAGCACACATTAGTATTTTTATACATTAGTACACATTAGTATTAGCACACATTAGCATATTAGCACACATTAGCATTTTTATACTAGCATTTTTATACTAGCACACCTTAATGTGTACTTAAAGTATATTATGATCTTTTAAAAGTTAAATTTTTACCTTAGAATAAGAAATATATGCCTAGAAACGTATTTTTTTAATGTATTTTTTTTAATCCCGTTTTTTTCTGTACCCCGCCTTTTAAGATGACATACACACATCTAAAAAGCTAAGTACCTATTTTTAATTTTTTTCATATTGATTTTCCATACGTACCATTAACCTAGCCTACATAATAGCATGCTAGAATGTATATTAACCTACCTACATAATAGCATGCTAGAATGTCCCAATACAACTGCATTACTTATTGTACCCTACTTTTTACCCCGCCTTTTTTTCCCGCCCGTGCTTGAATTTTGAACTTTGGTACATATTTTTGGGCCCGTCCATTCTTAAAAAGAAATTTGGTACATACCTTTGGGACTCCAAAACTCGAGCTTCCAGCTATGGAGATTAGCGTTGTTTCAAATATTGCATCGGCTTAGTGACGTTTTTTGCTTTCATAGGCTTCAAGCTCCATAGAAAAGATCCGGAATATAAGATCGGAAATAACATGAGATAGTATTCAAAATAAACAAGGCCATATCCCTTTCCCCAGCAAAGATGGCTACAAATAAAGAAAGCCGGATATGCCAGTCTACAGCAGCAAAGCCGGATGGAGAAGATTACCCGAAGATTGGAGATGCCAGTCTAGCTGAAGATCCCGAAGATGAAGATGCTTTGGTTGGGCGCCTTTCTTTGCAAGCAATATGCAAGGGTCTGTTTTTTCTTGAATCAAGGCTCGTTTTCTTGAATCGCCCATAAATGGGGCCTCGAGATAGTCTTCGATCAATCCATTTGTATTTTGAGCAGGTTCTTGGAAAAATAAAGGCGCTGGATTTGCTGCCGAATCAAAGGGGCCTGAGCTCCCTGTAGGGTAAATCCCTGAGCTCTCTAAGATCAGGAAAATCAGGAACATGGTGGATCTGCTGGACATTATAGAGGGCCTGGAGAGAGCGGAGGTCAGGCTGGCGAGTAAGGGCAGAGGTTGGGTGTTCTTTGGGGGTTCTTCTACGCTTCTTTGGGGGGTTTGGAACTCGCCGGTGGAGGGTGCAAAACAACGGTTCCAACCATTGTCGAAGCCCAAAAGAAAATACAAAAACAGAGCATGCTTCACCAGAGAGAGCCGTAAAGATTTGCAAAACTGCTTCGCAATCAGAGCGAAGCCAGAACTGCTGCTTCAAGAGGCCGGCTGAATAGCTGCAACAGAAACTCTCAAACCAACCGAGAGATAAAAACAACACAGGGCTTCGAGGGTTTGAACCTCCAGGCCAAAGCCGGCCTCACCAGAACCCAGGGGCAGTCATTGCAGCACAAATCTCACAAATGAAAGCAAGTTGGAGAAGAAAAAAGCAAAAAGCTTATGGATCCAAGAATTGGAGCCTGATCGGGCTATCTCTGCAACGCACAATACTCATCCTCCTGTCCGCCTGTGTACCGATCAGTCTGCACTGCATGGGAAGGCATGGGCATAGCGGCCCTGTATTTTCCTTCACGGCGTCGCTTCTTCTTTGGGGGTTTGGCATTCCCCGCTGCGATGCTTTGTTTGGAAGGCATTTCAATTGGCAATTGGGGGTAGAGATTAGGCTTGAGGTATTTATACTGGCAACCACCTTAACGGTGTGAAATGAGTAAGGCAGTGTGGTTAAAAAGGAGCGGGATGGAGACCCCAAGATCCGATCTAGTGCATTGGGGAATGGGAGGTGTGGGCGTGGGAGTAAATGTGGGCCTTGCACATTCTTGGCTTGGCTTCAGTCCACTCCATGCACATTCTCGCCTTGCGAGGCGAGAAATGGTCTAAGGCTAAATTAATTAATTGTATATATTGACTCGTAAATGTTTCTCTAATTTATATATTTAATTACATTGACAAACTAATTATATTAATTTACAAGAATTTGGCGCCGGCGGGGCCGGCGCCCTGTGCATCCCTGGGAGTTGAACCTAGGTGCGACCATCGGTGCGGTGCCCATAAATTTTTGAAGATATGGAAGTCTGCTGTTCTTGGATTGGCAAGCGAATTTTGTCTAACTTTTTTCGCGTCTGGTATTTATGTTGCTGGCTACGACGTTTGAAAATCTTTGCTGCTTTGTTACTATCATTATTGCTTGAGGCAACTATGGCTAATCTGTTCAGGAGCAAATGCAAAAGAGACTATTCAAATAAAAAACAATGTCTGAAGGAATGGAATTCATTTGTCATGTTTGTAAATGCACGTACCTAGGGCGACCTCTTTGTTTTCCCATTGGGTGGTTCTTGTCATAAGAGCTGCAAATAGGCGAAAATGGTAGTAAAAGTCTGAATGAAAGGAAAAAAAAATGCAGAAGTTAACAGGCAAAACATGTGGATAGAGGACCATGTATAAAATACCAAGATAGACGTTGCACTCAAGGCTATCCCTTTCTATTCGTTAGGCGAAATCCGGTCGTTCATGTCTGGAGATCGATCTAATTTATGTAGATTTCCTGCATTTATATTTATTGTTACCGATACAAACAAATTCATATTCAAGAAACTTAGGAATAAAGCAAAAATTCATATTATATATATGATCTGCAATGCAAGAGATGATAGTAATTCAATCCGACACCAAATGCCTGAACATTTAATCATGTAGCTCATACCGAGTACACTATTCAGTGCAAATTTGACGAAATGCCCAATAACAGAGTTTCCTAATCCTTTTGCGTCTTTAATGGGGCGAAATCATGATTCTATGGCTACAGATTGAAAATTTTTGGCTGCAAACTTA
This sequence comes from Isoetes taiwanensis, assembly GCA_021234155.1. NCBI lineage: Eukaryota > Viridiplantae > Streptophyta > Lycopodiopsida > Isoetales > Isoetaceae > Isoetes > Isoetes taiwanensis. The sequence goes on along the minus strand of JAJEKV010000027.1, from coordinate 17,385,909 downwards.
TAAATCGAACCTGAGAGAATGAAATCAGACTTCTTAACTCCGTTTCATTTAATGGGTTTCAAACTCTACTTCTGAGGCATGTTCTGCTTTATGGGTCTTGAAATTTAACTTGGAGAGATCTTGGTCAAGCTCTGTAAGCTCTGTTTAACTGGCTGCAAAAACTGAAAGCATTCATTTGGAATTGAAGCATTTGGGTCATCATATTGCAGAAAGACCAAATTTGTCATTCGATTTAGAAGTAGCAGATAGATATATGCTATTGTGGAAAAATGTATGGCTATGAAATAAAAATTGCATCCAGAAATCAGATTGGCAATTGCAACCATATATCGTGTTGCACTCAAGATGAGCAAGTTTCTCAATAATGGAGCTGATCTGATAGCCATTAGTAATGGCATCAGACAGACTAGCAACAACTCCGACCATGTTCATTAAGAAGATTGATTTGTAAGACATACAGGTTGGTTGTTTCAAAGATCTGTAACCTCGGATTCAGTGGTGCTGCTTCATGCAGGAGCTGGATGAATTAAATCTATGAGTAATTGACGAATAACTTATTAAGGTATGGATTCCCAAGTTTCTTTTTTGGATTTAGAGGGCCTCTGGGATCCTTGACTACAGTAGGAAGCGCCCAACCGAGTCGAGACATTAAAAAGCCGATCAGAGGAGTGGATCACTAGCCTTGAATCTTTTGCATATAAACCGATTAGGCTTGAATCTTTTGTTGCCTTTGGTTGTGCCGCTTTGGGGCAGAGCACACAAGCTACACATGGTAACTGTAATGCAGGAGTTGGTCTGGTGACCATCCTCATACAATCTAAAGAGAGTAAGGATTTTCGGCTATGCACAAATTCAACTGAACAATCAGTTCAATTTGGTTAATGGTTTGTGTACATCCAATTCGAAGATGCACGGCAATCGGTATGGCTTCTGCTAAGGAATTGGCAGAAAAACCTAGCTCCCTCAAAGTCATGATATCAGGGATAGGCTTCAGGCAAGAAAGCTTCATCTGCCTGAGCTGTTCTAGTAATTTCCGGTCATCCTAGCCCCAAATTAAAACTATTCTAACTCCAAATTAAAGCCTACCACGTCGTTTGTGCTTCCCACAAGTCTATATCATCACACTATGAGCTTAGCCTTCCGGTGCCAGCCAAATGTGCTTTGGAAAACTAAATTCTAGATTCAACCTTTTTAACGGAACGCAGCCAAAAAAAAATTACCTGGTTTACAAACAGATTCGGCAATAGCCGACGGTTTTTACTCCTATGGTGCCTGGAGCTGCCCAGTTCGTTCAAATAATTTGTGTCAGATTATGAGAAAAGCACTGCTACATCAAATTATCAAATTATCAAAGCATACCAGACGACTTCACGGAGGGCTCATAGATCGACAGGCTAAAAATTTTTCAGGTCGAAGGAAATGCAAGTTTGTTCGCCGGCTCTGTAATCGTGGAAATAAACTAAGTACCCATGAGACCATAGAATCAACAGATTTTTCATGCCCTCAATATAAAATCTAGATTCAAACTACATCGTCTAGCCACGGATAGCTTCTAGGTAAGAAAGCTCAATATGCGAAAGCTGCTTTGGTAATTTCTGACTATCCTAGTCTTAAATTAAAACAATCCCAGCTCCAAATTAAAACTTATTAGGTCGTTTACCCTTTTCAGAAGTTTGCATCAGCACATTATGAGTCCGGCCTTCCGATGCACGTGCTTCAGGAAATCAAATTATCAAAACGAAACAAAAGAAAAATTACTTGGTTCATAACGCGATTGGGGAATAGGTGACGGTTTTCTGCTTCTTCTATGATGTTTGGAGCTGCCCAGTCCGTCTAAACAGTGCACATCAAATTATGAGAAAAGCATCGCCCTGAAAAAAATGCCTGTTTATAGAGAAACCGGAGAATACCAAGCATTCTTAGTGCCGGAGACTTTAAGTTAGCTTGGTCGCCGTAGCTTGGTTTGAGTAGGGCACTGGGCCCCGCCAAATGACTCCCAAAAATAAAAAATCCATCTCGCCCCACGCAAACACCCGGAAATGGCTATTCCGACGCCAAAAATAGATATAGATAATTCGAAATGGCCCTTTTTGTAACCGTTTTTTTTTCTAATAATTTTATATATAGGAAGGATATATGTCCTCTAATTAATTAATTTGTAATTTATTTATTTATTTATATTATGAATATTGTATTATTATTTTTATTTTGGAGGGGGTGGGGGAGACTCTTGCCCCGTTTGCCCCTCCCTCTCCTCCTTTGCCATTTTGCTCTTCTCTTTTACTTATCCCCTTCCCCTTCCCTTGCCACTTCCCTCCCCTTGCCACTTCCCTCCCCCTCCCCCTTGCCCCCCTCTTCTCACCCCCCTTTCCGAACTCACCCCCTTGCACCCCCTCCTCTCACCTCCCCTTGCCCCCCTCCTCTCACCTCCCTTTTCGAGCTTCCTCCCTCCCCCTTCTTCTAACTTAACCCCTTCCTTACTTCTCTCAACTTCTCCCCCAACTTCTCCCCTTCCCCTTCCCCTCCCCCTGATCTAACAACGATTCAATCTAAAAAAATTTGTCAGTATAAGTCCCATTTTCAGTCTGAGTCCCAAAATTCGAGATTTGTCCCACTTTAATTAAATACGACTTAAGAAGCTTCTAGAACTTGTAAGAGAGCTTCTGGATAGAATGAACAGAAGCTTCTCGATGCTTCCTACAAATTCCAAAGCTTGCAAGTTTTTGCCATCTGAGGGTCCAAGACATGCCACGTGGCACTTTCTTGGCCGCCGATAGAGCGTGACGGACATGCCTATTTTTTTATTATATAGGAGGATTAGCAAAAATGGGTAAAGAGCTGTAAACTCGTGAATGTGGGATATAGTGATGACAACCCTAAACCTGAAACTGTTTGCATTGTCTTTCCAAAACAGAGCAGAAACAGAGCAGGAGAAAACTGGACTTAGGATGGTGAATACAAGGTATAACAGTAGCATGCCAATGGTAGATTGGAACAAAACATTGTACAACTCATTTTGGACCATCTGAACCAGCTACATCGAGAGTCGGTAGAAGATTTTCACAGGAACAAGAACAAAGATGTTTTTATGAAGTCTAGGTGACTGAGAGCAGGCACTTCCAATGCCCATTGCACCTTTCAGAGGAAAAAGGTACTCATCCCCCAACAATGGAGATGCACGAGAAGATGATGCAGTTGAAAAAACATGTCATTGCAATTTGGGCATTGGAGAAGCTACTGAAGGAGTCATCATTCAAGCCGACCTTTCCATTTTGCCTTGAACGGAGGCAAATTGTTCGTGATGGCATCATAATGACTCTTATCAAGCGAACTCATTGGGGGTTATTCACCTTGATGTGATATTCTCAACACTTCTGGAGCCATGTGCCGAGGACATTGATCTTGGCGAACTATATTGAGGATTAGATGTTCTTTTTTAATAGTAGCTTATTTCAGATTAGCTGAGAAGGTATTCCCTTTAATTTTATTCATAGAATGGATTCCATAAATAACTGCCCCTTTTTCATAAGGTTTCGAAACCCTTTGATATCCAAAACCCTTGGCCTTTTAATTAACCTTAACTACCCATACTACCATAGCTGGGCAATTAGACTTCTCAGTAATGGTCAACGCACTTCTTCGTAAGAATAATACTAAAGGATACTCTTATCCTAGTCTCGGATATCCTGGACTTGTTTTCTTGAACTTCCGGATCCCCCCATACTTCATAGTAATGGTGTAAAACTCCCGGCCCTTACAGGGATTTTGAAGGTTTTTTTCGGTGTAATTTTCTTTCCCGTTTCTTCACGGAATTGGATGGGATCACGGAATTGGTCGGATCATAGGCACAGGTAGGAGTGAAGGAGGAAGCAAAGCAAGTGCCTCTGTGGTGAGAGAGCTCCAATCTGGCCAAAAAATAACCCCAAATTGCGCGATAAGCAGTTGATTGTAGAATTGGATGTGGGATCCCAAAGGAGGGGATTTTTTAAGACGGGGTGACTATTTAGTAAACCATAAGAGATCTTAGGCCCTTTTTCCACAGCAGTCCTATTTTTTATAAGGCATCCTTTTGGGCTCCATGTCATACATAAGACAGTGTCTTAAAAAAATTAGTTTTCCATTGCTTTAATATAAGACACGTCTTATATATATTCACAGTTTTCCACTGCATTTTTAGTTGCCATCTACATCCATAAAACAACGAGTACTGTATATAACTTGCTGCTGCTGTTGAATTCTAGTTCAGCCCAAATAGTGAAAAAAAGTTTATCGGATCAAAGCGGCCTTGCAAAGGGAAAAATGTGATCTGACTTATCAGCCCCTGTCTCGCCGAAGTGTCACCCTTCTTAAGAGCTGTATTCTGTCCAAGAATCTGAGAAAGCAACCCAGAACTCGAAAACTTGTTGCAACAGTAGAAATAATTATTTCACCACGCGCTTTGTTATCAAACAAAACCCCTTGCCTAAACCGATTAAAAAACTCTAGGATATCATGGTATTCAGCTGACCTGCTACTGCACTAGAAACGACCAGAAACGACTAGCTACTGCACTGAACAGGGCTGAAATTGGCATGAACGAATCTGCAGATCAAATCCCACCTTCAGATTTTGGCATGCAGACTGTAATCGACCTAAAATCAGACCAGTAGATTAACGAAATCGACCTGAAATTAAAACCTGGAATTTTCAGTTTGCAGCGAATTTCCTTCCTCTATCCATTTCGTGCTTGCCTTCTGACATAAAAAAGAAAGATCTGAAGCTTTGATTCCAGGGAGTGCAACAGTTCTTCCAAAAAGTGGAGCAGGTTTGGCGATTTCAGTCCCATTACAGTGCACCAATTCCTCTTCAAACTTTATTTTTGTGACACCCTAAATTTTAGGCGAAGAAGGCCTTTCATTGGATATGTTTTGTTGTCTTATTTTCTTTATTTTCTGGCGGGGGGGTTCCCCCAGAAGAAAATAAGGCTCCAGAGTTGTACGGACTTGAAATGCAAGGGACACCTTCCTTATTCGGCATCCCCACTGACGTGGCATTGAGTCTAGCCCTCCAATTCAAGCATCAACGTTCATTTACGATGCCACATCAGCAGGGGGGCGAAATAGCATGTTTTATATTCTTAGGGAACAATAGGTCTTTTGGGTAAGGGTTTAAAGACTGGCGCTCCATCTTCAAACCCGAAATGACACATCAATTAATATCAAATGTTCCCTTAATGCAGTATTTATTGTGTTGCTTTAACGCTATTTCAAATCTAGTCTCATTAATAAAATCAACGCTACAGTGAATGTGAATCTATTCGAAGAAATGCCGGGAAGAGATTCTGTTGGCTATATGGCATGCCCGCTATATGGCGTAGAAATTCTCTGATCGTTTCATCGCAAAGCTTTTTAATCTAGGTTCCTTCAGGGTTCTCGGATCATAGCACTTTTGTACGGGCGCCCGTATATCGAGTCCGGGATCCGGTGTTTCCGGACATTTTGACCCCCGGTGTTTCGGGACGCCCGAAACACCCCATGCATGCCCATCGCCAGTCCATGCATGCATCGATGCCAGGGGCCCGAGGATGCATGCATCCCGGCCATCTTCAACCGCCGCAATGTAACCGCGCGCGGTTTTGTGTCCGTAAAAACACCACCGGTCTTTTGTCCGTAAAACACCACCGATGTTTTTGAAGGCACTTTTGGACCGGGCAGCATCGCACTGGCAGGTTCGTTTGAGGTTGCTGTGTACATTAAATTGTGGTTATGATTGCACCCTCCAAATTCAAACGGATTGCATTCCCACAGCGTGAGCAAATCCGGTGAGTGTGGATATGGTTTTTTCCGCCATGCCAATGTGGTAGGTGTTTCGGGACATGGGCTAAGCCTTTCAAGCACTTCTTTGGATACAAATGTTATAGAGCCATCCCATTGACATAGTGCAGATAAATATTTTGAATGCTAAATTTGCAACCCAACATGGAGTTGCGGGGTTTTACATCTTGAGTGAGACATGTAATTGGAACATAATATCTAAAACATTGAGTTGCAATTCAGAAGATATTGATTGCAACCAATTATTAATCATAAATCTCAATTGGAAATGAAAACCTAATAATGCTAAGAACATTGGAACACAATATCTAAAACATTGAATTGCAACTCTGGCCACAAGGACATGGTTGTCTTGCCTTTCAAGGTGTGGTGTTTCCGCCGAGGTATGGTGTTTTCGCCGAGGCATAGTGTTTCCGCCACAAGCATGGTGTTTACGGCGCCGAGTCATGGTGTTTCGGCCGAGGCATGGTGTTTCCGCCACAAGCATGGTGTTTTCGCCGGAGGCATGGTGTTTCTGGCCACAAGCATGGTGTTTCTTGCCAGGGCATGGTGTTTCTGGCCAGAGGCATGGTGTTTCTGGCCACAACAATGGTGTTTCTGGCCAGAGGCATGGTGTTTCTGGCCACAACAATGGTGTTTCTGGCCAGAGGCATGGTGTTTCTGGCCAGATGTTCCACAACATCTCAATTGCAACTTACTAATAATTAAAAATCTCAGCTAGAATTGACAACCTGAAAATGTATAAAATATTGAATTGTAACTTTCAAATCTCGAATGGAAATGATCATTTCATAATGTGTTGACTAAGGGTAAGGTGTTTCTAGCCAGTGTCATGGTGTTTGTGGCTGGGTGTTTCTAACCATAACCATGGGTAATTTTGTTCGGAAGGGAGTACTAGTATTAAATGCACTTCAAACTAAATATTCTTTAAACATCAGTGTCAATGGTGCGACATCAATCATCACAAGATTTTTAAATTTCAGGGCAAATCTAATGGTTCGAAATAGAATGTTCCTGTCAGAAAAGTATCTTGGTCGAAACGAAAAGCACATTTTCAAAAACATTTTGGGGCAGGTATGGCTTGGTCGGAATAACTAAAAGCACACCCGAAAAAACAGGAAAAGCACATCCCTTTGGCACAGGTTCGTTTGGCGCAGGTTCGTTTGGCGCAGGTCCGAAAAAACAGGGCAGGGCAGGTCGTTTAGCGCAGCTATGGCGGCTTCGGGCTCGCGCGACGCTGATACGCCGAGATGGGGCTGCCCCAACGACAGCTCGGAGGAAGAAAACGCGAGCTCTGATAAGAGCTCGGACTGGTATTACAGCAGCGGGGAAGCTAGCTCGGAGGAAGCAGGGCCAGTCGAGGGAGCGGGCTCAGCCGAGGGAGCAGCAGCAACTACCTTGGCATCCTGAGGTGCTCCACGCGGTGGGCTTTCCTTATCTTTCCTTTTATGCTTCTTGGTCTCTCTCAAAGACTTTGTTTGAATAGCATCTGGCTGCTGCCCTGGCTGTTTTTCTAAGGCCCTGGCTCTCATTTGCAGCAAAAGTTGCTCTGGACATGGCTCGGCTGACGCTTACTCAGAGGAGGATTCCGAGATCGATGAAGCGGCTTGGGAACGCAGGTATTATTACAGCAATAAGAAAAATAGGCATGTTTGTTTATTTCAAGGTTGTGTTTGGTCTTCGGTTAAGAAGCAAAGGCTACAAGATCAATTGGCAAAGGAGCATGGATTGCATGTGGTTGTGCAGGGTGCTCCAGTGGGCAGAAAGAGGTTGGCTGTTACCAAGCAGAAAAGAAGGGAAGGGCGAGATTTCTCCCAGTATGCTTTGCGGCGAGCCTTTGATCCAGAATATAAGTATAAGTTAAATCTGTCCAGGTTTTTAAAGAGATGCAAAGATCTAGCTATGGGTGCTGGCCGGGCTATGCTCCAAAATATTGAAGATGGGGAGGAGAAAGAGAACACTTTGGCGTCTTATGCTGAGAGGTATGTAGCTCGGAGGAGGATGGAATGGGAGGCAATGAAAGAGAAAAAAATAGCTCAGTATGAGAGGTACATAGCACACAATTATGGTCTGGAATCTGTGGACCGAAGTGAATGGGCTGACCGTGAGGCTTATGGGAATTTGGAGACATGCAGGCTGGGGCTGCAGACACGGCTTCTTTATTGTGGCAGGTTTGAGGGCAGCTCTAGTGTTCCTAAATCTCCATCCACACCAGTTACATTGCTAACAAAATCCATAGTTGCTGGCTTCAATTTTAAAGCTCCACAGAAACCAAAGCTTAGGATTGGGGCCGAAACTTCTTTGGGTACCCCTTTGAGTGCTGCTGCAGATTCTCCCGTGCACCAGATGTCTACTTACTTTGATGTGGTAGATGATGGGGAGACAGACCTGATCAAGAGAACCGTGGTAACTATGACCGAGGATTTTATTTTGGATTTTGATTTCTTCATGCATCTTGATGACCTCACTACCTTGGAATGGGTTAACAAAAAGAAGAAAGGGAAAGCCACCAAGGCCAATCCAATTCTTTCATACGATGCTCAATGGCCCGTGCATCTTAGGAGCCCACTTTGGTCTACTGTAAAAGATGGCAAAGGTGAATTTGTGATACGTCAATCAGAAGCCATTTCCTTTGAGCATCCTGGTTCGGATAATCCTGAGAAGGTTGGCTTGTCTTGGCTAAATGAGCAATGCGTGGGTGCCTACTTGATGTAAGTGTCTTCCCTTTTATACGGTCTGATTGTGCATCTTTTCTGAATTCAGAATTCTTGTGCAGGGTTGTCTCTCATACCATACCAGTCCACCAGAGACGAAGTCATGTGTTTTTTCATCCTGGACTGGTAGACCTCTACATGAATAAGAGAGAGTCAATTTGGAGGAAGATTATTCCTCCTAGACCTCGAGAACCATCTCTCTTCTACTGGTTGCCCGTGGTAAGAAGGTAAGTTATTATTGGCATGATGACATTTATTTACATTTAAAATACTCGTCCATTTATTTACATTTAAAATATCGCAGCCACCATTGGAGCCTTTACCTGTATTGTGCTGATTGGGAAATATGTAAGTCACTTGGAGTGCCACACCCTGCCTTGCTGCATTTTGATTCTATGATGAGATATCATTCTGCTGATGTGGCCCGAGAAGTAGTCGAGTAAGTTGTTTGCATGCAATACTATTTCTTGGTTTTTTTAAATTCATCTCTCACTAGCATGAGATGGCTGCAGGCTGCTCAAGGAAGTGCATGCTAGTTGGGGCAGCCCTGCAGCAGAAATGGCTGACATTCAAGCAATTGAAATGCGCGGTCCACAACAGCAAAATGGTTCAGACTGTGGAGTGTACACATTACTGTATGCAAGGTGCTTTATACGAGATTTCATTCTCAAGGATTTTCAGCTGCTGCCTGTCGAGGTGAGGGTATTGCTTGTGTGAAGATACTACTGTGCAATCACACTAACAAGCTGAAATGCAGGTGACTAAGGACTGGTTTGACAAGATCGATGTGGCAAACTGCAGAGACACATTTAGCAGCATGCTGGGCAGGCTACATGAAGCCGTGGTGCAGGCCAAAAAGCCACCCAAGACAATCTAAGAAGTGTTCTGTTTTTCTTTTGCTTTTAAACTCTTGAACAGTGTTGGCTTCTAGACTCTTGATTGGCTGGAACATGGTATCAGAAGTCATTTTGTAGTTATTCCATGATTTACAGCATAAGTTATTGCATAACTATGTTATCCAGAATCATTACGGATGATGGTGTCTTTGACCAGAAACACCAAGTATATGACCAGAAACACCTGCTATTTTTGCCAGATATCTTGGTGTTTCTGGCCAAGTTAGTGGTGTTTGAGGTCAGTTTGGTGTTAAAGGTAGTGGTGTTTCTGGCCAGAAACATGGTGTTTCTGGACATTAGAGTGGTGTTTCTGGCCAGCCATATGGTGTTTCTTGCCAAATTGATTGGTGTTTCTGGCCAATTGAGTGGTGTTTCTGGTCGGGTGTGACCTCTAAATGGAATACAATATCTAAAACATTGGGAAGAGTGGTTGCAATATAATATCTATAACCTTGAATTGCAAGTTTCAACAAGTGAGTGCAACCCCTTGTAGGAATACGAGTGCCACATCCTTGGTGTTTCTGGCCACAAGAGCACAACATGCAAAACATTGAAGGGTTGTTTAAGGTAGTGGTGTTTCTTGCCATTTGGGTGGCCAACCATATGGTTTTTCTGGACATTAGGGTGGTGTTTCTGGCCACCCATATGGTGTTTCTGGACATTAGGGTGGTGTTTCTGGCCACCCATATGGTGTTTCTGGACATTAGGGTGGTGTTTCTGGCCACCCATATGGTGTTTCTGGATATTAGGGTGGTGTTTCTGGCCAATTGAGTGGTGTTTCTGGGCAGGTGTTGTGAGCACATTGAGAAGGATAATTGGAATACAATATACAATATATAGAACATTGAGACCTCTAAATGGAATACAATATCTAAAACATTGAGAAGAGTGGTTGCAATACAATATCTATAACCTTGAATTGCAAGTTTCAACAAGTGAGTGCAACCCCTTGTAGGAATATGAGTGTCACATCCTTGGTGTTTCTGGCCACAAGAGCACAACATGCAAAACATTGAAGGGTTGTTTAAGGTAGTGGTGTTTCTTGCCATTTGGGTGGCCAGCCATATGGTGTTTCTGGACATTAGGGTGGTGTTTCTGGCCACCCATATGGTGTTTCTGGACATGCCAAATACACAACTGAATTTTGGTTTCGGGCCAAACATCTTTCAAGGCATTGATTTCAGCCTGTGCATCATCTACAATGAAGCATGCAGGTTCCCAAGTTGGGTCTTCCCTATGTATGCGGTTCTTCATTGCAATCAGCCAAGGATGGATGTCCTCCTCGGTGGCACTAGAGGATAGAACCCAAGCAACAGGGACACCATTTCCATGCGTGTCATAAACTAGCAAGGTATAAAGGCTGTAGCAGTGGTCATTGGTCTTGAAGGTTGAATCTAAAGCTACAGCATTCCCCCTTCCATGCTCTAACAAGATCTTCATTTGGAACGGTGTGATGATGCCCAATGTGAAAGGGACTCCCTCTTGATACATGAACACATATTCTGGATGTAAATCAACCCACATCCTAACACTTGTGGCCACATTCTTGTGCAGCATCCACGTGTCAGCAGCCAGCTTGCGGGACAAATTATATAAATCATCCATGGCTAAGAATGCATCTCTGTTCTTGGGGGCATTGGGATCCATCCTCTTTTCTATCTCCCATTGTTCCTCGTGTTGACGGAAGACCTCTTGGGGAGTGTGGTTATGAAGCAAATGTTGGTAGGCCCAAGCCTTCTTACCCTTTGAGAGCCATGGAGCTACATCATGCCTTGTTCTTGCGCATTGGGGATCCTCAGTTCCATGGCAGACTTTCTCTTGATTATCAATGTGCCTCATCTCGTAGTATGTAATTTTACATATATCAGGCCTCAAATACAACTGCTTCACCTGAAAGTGGCACCTGCAACCTCGCCTAATACTTCCTCTTCTCTGTCTCCTTGAGTAGGAAGGATTCTTCTTCTTTTCTTCAGCAATTAGAGCTCGGGTTGTTTTATCTTTGACCTCCCGAGAACGTTCACGATAATCTTCAGGGCCATAGCTGCACCAGTAGCTACAATTGAGAAATAGTTGTTCAGTTAGCTAAGTTACAGCTGAGAAATAACAGTTCCCGGTTCACTTCAGTTGAAATTCCATGAATCCAAATGAAACTGAATGACAAATCAATTCACTTACTTGGTTATTTTAAGGTGGGCATTTTGGTCGACTCTTTTCTTGGCAGATCCCTCTTCTCTACCCCGAGATCCACGCTTCCTGAAGTTGGTGTTGCACCCTGGCAAATTCTGCTCCCCTTCCACGAAATCTTGCACCCTGTTTGTGGGGATATAGCATGCATGCACTGGAATAGTTTGCTGTCCAGGGTAGGTTACTTGCACAACAGAATGCTGCTCTATCTCCCATTGCAATTGCAGTCTCGAAAATACACCGATGGGGGGATCTTGAACCGGGAGATGCAAGAGAGTCTGGAAGACAAAAATTACTAAGTTACAAAGATTTGCCACACTGCTAAAACTAAACCCAATGTCAACCTCTATATAACCTTACCTGTTCTTCCTGGACGCCATTATCCTCTGCCTCCATGCCTGGCCCGAACCCAGGCGCTCCAATGGATCTTTCGAACAGGGCCGCCGGACTGGTTTCTGTGGTAACAGCAAAGATCCCCCAATTCCGTTTGAATTGGGCCGGAAACACCCCACCAACCTTGGGATGGAAATACCACCACCAGATTCATTAAATGCACCTGTACAAACAAGTACAGGGGACACTGCCACAGTTACAAGTCAAAAAGTGTCACGTCCAACTCTCCAACTGCCTTCAAAAAGACCAGTGGTGTTTCTGGACGCAAAACCGCGCGGTTTAGTTGCGCGGTTGAAGATGGCCGGGATGCATGGATCCTCGGGCGTCCTGGGCATCGATGCATGCATGGACTGGCGGATGGGCATGCATGGGGTGTTTCTGGACGTCCAGAAACACCAGGGGCAAAATGTCCAGAAACACCGGATCCCGGACTCGATATACGGGCGTTACTTTTGTACTCGGATTATCTTCGGGAGATCTTATTTCTTAGGTCGTAATGCTCTACTGCCCAAAGTGTATAAATTGCTTACAGAATAGGAGCTAACTGTAATGTTTATTGAGTTTTGTTATAGTTACAAGCATGTTCATCTATGTCTTTATAATTGCTTTTGTTTTCAACAGCTGATGTGATGTGACCATGGAAAGCAACGAGGATTTTGCACTTTGGGCTAAACGGAAGGCAAATGAGGCGATTTCCTTGCATGATTTTACAGGAGCAAAGGAATTTTTGAGCTTAGCAAAATTCCTGGTTCCCAATGTGGACGGCATGGAGCAGATGGCAGCAGTAGTGGATGTGCATCTGGCTGGGCAGTTGAGAGTTTCACGAAATGAGATGGACATGTACGCAGTTCTGCAGCTTGATCCTTCTGCCGATGATAACCTAATAAACGAACAGTACAACAAACTTGCTCTTATCCTTAATCCCGATAGAAACGAGGTTGTTGGAGCTGGCGCTGCATTTAAGCTTATCGGAGAAGCCTTCGAAATCCTGTCAGATAAAGATAAGAGGGCATTGCATGATATGAAAAGAATTAGTTTTTGGACTGTATGCCCTAGTTGTAAAATTGCACATCATCTTCCAAGGAAGTATGAAAATAGTGAGTTGCATTGCCCATCATGCAGGCTTGGCTTTGTGGCTAGGGACACTGGTGTTGATGGACAATGCACTCACAACTGGACACAATCTGACACCAATGTTGGTGCTAAACTTGGTTCTTACTGGAGCTCTTCACAGAATGGTATGGCCTGTGGAGGACCTCGTAATAATGGGCTTGTAAATGGAGGTTTATCTCAACCTGCAAATATTTGTAATCCACAAGTGCAGACTCATGGCACAACAGGATATGCTACAGCTTCTGGTGGGGAATTTACTCATGAGATGAATAAGAGCGTACCAGCAGATAAGACATCTGAAGACATGGGGAAAGGAAGCGATAGAGAGGAAATGAGGAAGGAGAAAAAATTTCAGAAGAAAGAGAGAAGGAAAGAGAAACAAAGACAAAAAGAGAAGCCTAAAAGTTTTATAATGTCCAGACAAGGCTCAAAGAGATCCAGAGGTAGGGTGGAAGAGGAAGATGTTGAAGAGCATGTGCATGAGGGGTTCACTGAAGCAACCTTGAAAACACAACCTAGAAGATCAAGTCGTTTGAGACGGGCATCAAATTATGACTCTGAGGTTGACTATGGGGTTGACTATGAGGATGACCTTGAGTTTGATTTTTACTTTTATCCACCCTCGGATGCGGATGATCCATCCTTCGAGGAGGAGGAGGAGGAGGAGGAGGAATTGCTTGTTCCTTATGTAAGTTCTCTTAATCTTGGTGCAGATCTTTTGAAGGAATCTATAAAAGAAGGCCAAATATGGGCTACTTATGATCATGATCGACTGCCTCGTTACTATTGCCAAATTAACAAGGTACGTTTTGCTAAGACGTTCAGAGTGTGGGTTAAATGGCTACGTCCTCATCGCTCAAAACAAACAAAAATGTGGCTGAAAGCAGGCTTTTCCCCATTACCATTTGGAAAATTTAACTTTGGCGACTACATAGAACTAACTAAAATTGGTTTGTTCTCTCATGTGATGTGTGAAACAACAGAAGGATCCCTGAACATGAACCAAACAAGCATATACCCACAACAAGGGCAGGTGTGGGCCATTTATGAAGACTCAATGATGCCTGATTGGTCTTCTCTTACGAAGATCATAGTCCACAAGAGAAACGCCCACTTTATTGGCTCCCGAAATTGGGTAAAACCGCCAAGCGGGTTCGCCCAAGCGAACCCCATGGATTCGCTCAAGCGAACCCGATCTGTTGACATGGCGCTAAGGTGGCGCTACCCACCGGGTTCGCCCAAGCGAACCCGAACCAGGGTTAAGCTGGAGGCAGGTTAGATCGGCAGTCGCAGGTCGCATCAACGTCGCATCAGCAGCGGCCTCCGCCGGGTTCGCCTAAGCGAACCCAAAAGTGGGTGGGTGGCAGGTGCACGGCAGGGGCAGGGCGGTAGGCGCGCTGATGGGGCAGGGCAGCAGGCGCGGCAGGGGTTCGCCCAAGCGAACCCGGTGGGGTTCTGGCAGGCCGTACCTGCGCAATTACGATCCGCCCCTCGCCAGTTCGCACGGTTCGCTTAACCGTGGTTCGGGTTCGCTTAAGCGAACCCGGTGGGTAGTGCCACGGCAGCGCCACGTCGACATGGCGGGTTCGCCTGGGCAAATCCCTGGGTTCGCTTGGGCGAATTTCCTGGGTTCGCTTGGGCGAACCCGGCTGGCTCCCGAACTCAATTTCGGGAGCCGATAGAAGCACCGCAAAAGAAAGCGAAAATATCAGGTAGTGCTAGTTGTTAAAGGGTTTTCTAAAGGAACAGGTCTGGACTTTATTTTTCTTCACAAAGTCTATGGTAATAGGGCGCTGTTCGAAAAGATTAATGGGCCTGCCAAGCGTATTCCTTCTCAAGAAATAGTGAGGTTTTCACACATGATCCCTGCCTACCAGCTGAAAGGTGATGAAGCTCCTAACATCCCAAAAGAGTGCTGGGAGCTTGATCCTATGGCACTTCCAGCAGATCACAGAATTGTTAACTGCTTTTATGATAAGTGATAACCTTGTGCGGTTAGAGAGCCTTTCTTGCTACTTGTACATGCTGCTGAACGTTTTGGAGGATAGAGAGTCGAGGATAAAGAGTCTGGCAATTAAATTTTGTCCCTTAGGATCAAGGTTGAACTAGGATTAAATATCAGTTAACCTTATTTCAGCATCATGTTGGTATGCTTGCTTCTATCAAGAGGATATTTGAAAACAGGTTATGTTGCTCAGGGACAAGCAGTTTAATTATAGTTTTGATGGTTTTTATATAGCCATGGCTTGAATAACCCGTGCTCTAATATTAGAAGAAATATACGAAGTTGAAGACCCTATGGAATATATATTATGCAAGTTCAATTATGGAAGTTACAGACTTAAAAGTTTGTGGACATTATAATAAGATTACTAACTTAAGATGCTCATGTTTGAAAGTGAAATGATCTTTTTTACGAAAAAGTGTCATTTGAATCTGATGCTTTGAAAGAAAATTTTATACGCAGTATTCAACATTATTTGGGATGCATATTTATGACATGGTCATAATCTAGAAAGGGCAGGGATAACATAAGATTTTGAAAGGTAGAAAAGCGTAGAAAGTTGGGTTTTGCAAATACAAATTTAGCATTTTAATCTTTTGCAAAGTTCTAAGGTGGGTGATGATACAATGGTATGATGGCATCTTTTTGTTTTAGGAATCTTTAATGGACTACATGATTATAGTGTCAAAGCTTGTGTTACGAGTGACGATTTTGTGACAAATGGTACTATCTTGATAGGAAGTGTTTTTTTTTTTGTGTGTCAAGACTTGTGTCAAGGTTTGCCCGCACTGTCAGCGATAACTAATCTTCAACTCAGCTATACAGTTTTTCCTATGTTTATGCGTTCCGTGCATATGATTTTGCCATTTCATGAAGTACCATATTCTAAATGAGGTGTGCCTCAGACTACTTGGGTAAAGGATCCATCAAGCCTATGACCCAGAGCATGGATCTGCAAATCTCGTTCGCATTTTTTTTGAAATATGAAATATGGATACTGTGATGATCATATGTGCAAAAGCATAATATCAGAAGTAGGACTTGAACTTATGATATTTTGGTTGTAAGGCTTAACACGTTTCTAGATGATTATTATTTTTAGTAGCTTCCTTGGCACAGTGTCACTCACGCACTTATGCTTAGTAGCTATCCATATGTACGCCAAGTGGCATGCATGCTAGGTGGCGATTGTACATTATTGAGGTTCATACAGTAGCACTATATATAAAGATAGTCGAGGATAGCAAGACCATTCCAATTCAACACCAGTTGTGAACCATTCTTGCTAGGGGGTTGAAGCTCATGGGGAGTAAGGGGGCTCACGATGTGAATGAGGTGGCTTTTTGATTGATGCATATGTCTCTATTAAAAGGTGGTTCCCCATATGGATTTACAAATATTACAGCAACCTCATTAACAAATGCAGGGTTGTATCTCCTCAAATCTAGCCATGTTCTATCATCATGGAAATACATCCTTACTTCTGCATGCTCATTCAATCGACATGCACTTTCCTCTACCTCGTGCATCATATGTAGAGCTTGTGCAAATGGGTTCATATTCCTTATTTCCAAGTCAAGCTGCTTCATAAGGTCCATGTCGCACTCTGCATTGTGCACATTTTGCGTACGTTGGTCATTCACATATTCCATGTCCAAAATGTATAACTGGGCATATCTCGGCGACGCATTATCATCGGGATGAGCAGGCCCAGATCTATGGTAGACTTGACCGTGGATCTTAAAGCAATATGGGCCTGGTGTATTGAATTCCTGCATGTCTGCTCCGAATGATACAAATGCCAATGCATTATTGTAAATCCTGATGTGGGACTTGAACTCTTTGCTCTTTGGGTGGTGTCCTTTGAGCAGGTGGTGCAATGGGGGCATTGCTGTCAACGGAGGGAGGCTAATTTTGCCGTCATGTCAGCACTTTGTATCATCATGTTTAAATGTTAATGCATGGCAATATTTGCACTCCTGGTTCAATTCTCCACAGTGATGAGGTTCGACGTGTGTTGGATGGTCAGTTTGAGCTATTCTATAACTTGATGGGTTATCTCGGTATGCACGTCCTTGTTGAGTCTCTACAGCTAGCCTCTCATCATGTTGTTCATCAGCAACTTTCTCTGTACCGTGCGTCAACGTCGCAACATGCTCTTGCTCTGTTTCTTTACTTTTTTTTTTGTGCTCTTCTATTCCTTCGTGCTTCGGCAGCTCTATCGAGTCTTGCTCGACGCTCCACTGGTGTCTCTATTTTGAGCACGCATTGTCTTCTACTTTGCGATCTTTCTCTGTTATGTGCGTGTTTGGCTTCCTGTTTCTCTAAAGTCTCCTCTCTCCATCAGCGTGGCATCATTCTACTTTGCTATTATGCGATGAACAATGTGTTCTGCACAAACAATACGCAGAAGCAGGGTTAAAATAGTTTTGTTTTAAGGTGTCTACAATCACACTGATATATAGAAACAACGTCACAACAGCTCCCCTAGAACATTCTAGACATTCAAGAGCTTCTATAATATTCAATTACACGTGCTTGTAGTATTGTTTTGTGGAAATTGCCATTCTGTAACACATTAGCCTGGCAAAAAGCCCATGATGATGTCGTTGTTGTTGTTTTAAAGAGACATTTTTAATACCACGTGCCCCCAAATGCGCCTGTATAATCATCACCCATAGTCATTGGACAACGTGTAATTATTGGTGCCCCATGAACATTGGACGTGGGCACCCAATCCCACGTTATAGTATGCTAGCTGGGCCGTGAGCTCTATAAGGAATCTATATAAGGGACCTGTGAGAACAGAAAGATGTAAGAGCATTGAGCAGTTAATTTGACTAAACTACTTGCGCCAAGAGGAATATCGGGTCTCCTGCTCGAAGCATCCTATATGCGAAGGACAACAATGAAAGCCTAGATCATTTGAATTTAATAAATCGTGCTTCTGAATGTTTGAATGTGAGAACTGGGCATTCAGAATAGCAAAATGGACAATAAGAACTAAACACTATTCTTATTATTGTTTGTTTATTAGAAAATCATTATCGTTTGTGAGTGGAGATACAATCTTAGATTGTACTAACTCCATACTACTCTTACGTAGGTTATGATCATTCCTGGTACCAAACAACCAGCCACTGCTATTCAACCTTTGTTTATCAAATGTGCACACAATGTCACGGCTCATTAACTTATAACTTGCCACTACAATTCATTGGAAACATGTACAGAACAAAGTTTGGCTTCTATCTGATCAATAATCTAATGGCATGTCCGGTACATTAGAGTAGTTATTGTGAGAGCAATATGATGCTCGCACAAAATAACTACTGTACCCTTTTAAATATAGAACAAAATGAGCATTGAATAATAAACTTCTAGACTACTTAGAAGATCTTTGTTCTGCATCAAAGAGTCTCCTACTTTGATTCATCAAGTTCTCTCACTTGCTGCCTATTTGAATATTCCTCAGACGAAGTCGCGAATTTTACATGGAATGTTTGTGTTTCTTGGGGTAAGGTTTCTTTGCACCGATGTTTGTCAATCTGAGAACCATATATCAAACTTGCTTCATATTTAAACATTGTAACCAACAATGAGCAATATTAACACTATAAGTTAAGTATTGCAAAAATCTAGAACCAGTTAAATACAATCCATTATATATGCACTAACAAATTATCAATCATTGCTTCCTACTTTCTAGAATAAATACAATGGTAAAGATATAGAAAAATCTAATTATATTGATTGAATCTAAGAATAGCCACTTAAGCTTTTGTTTATAGCGAGGCAACATTGAATGTCATGCCTAAAATCTGCCAAGAGATTGTCTCATCATCATAACTATACTTCAAAACTACCATTACTTTGAGAATTCAAATTGATTTTCATCTGCGTCCCACTACCAAAGCTTGGCCCAGATCATGACGTCCTTCATATTCAACATACTATCAAGTATGAGAATTACAAAAACGTTGTTGGCACACTGCATTTGTATGGTCAAGCATTATCTCGAAGCTTCTGGATTCTCGAGCACGAAGTTTCAAGAAATTTCCAGAAGCCTATCAATTTTTTTAAACGTATTTATCATTGGATCAAATGGGGCAAACTAATAGGAACTGGGCAGACACAGCTAACTGCATATATACATGGATCCTCCAAAATGGTCAAATTCACCTGCAATCTTCTTATCTGTCTCCTTCAATTTTGTCCACCAACATCAGAGATTTTGGAATCAAAATTTACAGTATATCCTTTTTGTCTGCCTCCTGCCGGTTCTTAACACAGAAATAGGATGCTGCAGAAATTTGTGCTTCCGATTCTAAAAGGTCTATATCTCAACCAAGCAGAGCAGCATGTTTTTCCGCCATACCACACTACCTTGACTGAACAGAGGAGCGAGTTTAATGAGGGCAGAGAGATTACCTACAGAATTATGTTGGATTAGGGGAGATATGAACGTTAGGCGCTCAAACACCGACTCGATCTCGGGGCAAGATCCCAGACCCAATGGATGAGGCTTTGCTCGAAGCTGTTCTCCAGGGTCTGGGGATTGTTCAGACCCCGGATGAAGTCCAGGATTCCATCAATTTAATTGGCAACTTCATTAGATTAGCCCGGGTTTCTAACTCTAGGATAGGTTTCTGTAGGATTGGTTTCAATTACATCTATTTGTGTATTCTTTGTTTTGATAGGCCAGGATCCCTGAGAGTTGCTGCACACAACTCGCAACCATTTCTTGGAGGCAAATTTGAAAGAAATTTTTTCACCATGAGTGCCCCCATGGAATTTGGTGCAGAACCAATCTATCACTGGGCAACATTCTTTGACCTGCAGCCGGATCAATTCATTGGTGACATAGAAGTGGTAGTTTGGAGGTTTCTAGCAGCCAATTAGGTTCTTTTTTGGCATTCCTAGGATGTTGTGCCAGTTCTGACTCCTCTCTGAGTAGGATATTTAGTCTTAGATTGCTTGCTGCAGTAGAGTACGGCTTATCTTTTTTCGATTCAGCTTTTCTTGGAAGGTGTGTTTCAGTTATTCCTTGGGGGCAAAGGGGGAAAGCAGTCTTTCCCTTCACAAAAGTAACTGTTTGTCTTTCTGGCTGCCTTTGTTCGGAGCCTTTTCTGCTTCTGTTTTAGCAGATCGTGAGGACAATCAGAAATCAGAATAGAAGATGGCAAACAGTAAGAAGAGCGGTGCCGGATCCTCTAGACAGAACACCAGCACCTGCATTGAGGACGAAGAATGGACCCAGATTTTTTGGATGGAAGATAGAAGGGATCAGGGATGGAAGCTTCTCAAGGAAATATATTTGGGGCTCGAGATTATCAAGGATCAACAGAGGGCCGCTGCGGTCTGTATGGGGGTTCAAGAAGATGCTACTATTATGGCATGCAAAGAAAAAATGGAAACAATAAACAAAGATTATTGGGATGGCAGAGCCAATGACAGAGACTGGATATGGAACATGTGGGGCTTCACTCAGGAGATGGATACTGCTCTGTACAAGCTCATAACGGTCAAACAGGGACACACAGAGGCTGACTGTTGCAGCCTTAAGAACAGTATCTTTCGAGCCTCCATGGATGAAATGCTGGCCAAAGTTAAGGATATGGTGATTCGGTGGGATGGAATCAAGGAAACAACCAGGGCGAGCATTAGGCTAATCAGAAGGTGGGAAGATGCAGATGACAATGTAAGTGAGAGGCATAGAAAGAACTTCAAAGCGTCCCTAAAGAACGATGAAATCCCGAAAATCATTGCGACATCGCTGGAAGTTTACCAAATGAGACTCCGGAAAAACGCCAAGAAATGCTCCATCAAGGATAGTAACGGATTTTTTAGCCCGGTGGAGGTGGAATCATGTGATTGCGAGAACTGCCAGGATGTCAAGCTCTCTGGCTTCAATGTCGTGAAAACGAAGTTCGGGGAAAACAAAATTAGCAATGCCATTCCGGTCCTGGGTAAGGGGGATAAGGCTAAAGGTCCGATTTCTAACCCTTCTTACAAAAATGCTTTGCTAAAGGAGGTTAATTTCAATTCTGTCATTGCTTCTGATCCTAAAGACACCAAGGAAAGTAACAGTGATTTCATTGATCTTTTCGGGGTCCAGGACTCCTCGGCCACCGATACCTTCTCTAAAAATGCTATCCTGATACATTTCCCCATTAGGTGTCCTTCGCAGAATGAGGTAAAGATGTGGATTACAAAGAACCAGCATATTCCTATCCTTTCTATTCTCAAGCTTGACAGCAAAACGTTCCAGGTGGTGTGTAGAGATGAGATATGTGTCCATTCTATCCTCAGAAGGAAGTTAGACTTCATCTCCAACTCCCCCTTTTATATGATGAGATGGAGTCCCAATTTTATCCCAGGGAGGGAAGACAGAATTTGCACCTCGGCGTGGATCAATCTCCCCAATCTCCCCCCGGCCTACTGGACTCGCTCTCACTTAATGGCTATTTCGAAGAGTTTGGGCGAGGTCCTTGAGATTAGCCTGCCTCAAACCAACTTTCCGTCTGTCTGCATTTTCAAACCCATCCTCTCGGAATGGCACACGAATCTCAAAACTAAGGTCAATAACAATGAATTTCTAGACCTTAAAATTATTTACTCCAAGAATCCTGTTCGAACCATCAGCTCCAAAGGCAAGATTCCTATGCACCAGGAAGAAATTAGGCAGGTGTGGGTCCCTAAGAAGTACAACGAAAATAGCACTATGAAGGGGACTACCTCGCAGACTATGGAATTGAACAAAATAAAAGATCCAAATAGGGACCCCCAATTTATTTTCAAGACCAATCCCATCAGGTTAAGATTAATCTGAGTAAGGATATGATGGTCACCCTTAAGAATGTCAAGTTCTCGGTTCAAATGGACACAGGAGATATTACTCTATCCCTCCCTAGGCTTCCTGATTTTCCTGATCTATCTGATATGGGAGAAAATACTAAGATCGACCAGAAAGTTGAAGAAATTTTAGACACAGAAGAGGAGGGCTGGAAACTGATTGAAAAAAGGAAAGGAAGAGGTAAGAAAAAATTCTATCAGGGTCCTAGTAGAGCTAGCCCAAGAAAATCCACTATTCAGGCAGGACAAGTGGTGGGAGATACATATATTAAATGGATAAAAAAATAAATTGCATTACCTGGAATCTCCAAGGAATCAATAATAGTATCAAAAGAGATAGACTGAAGGTTTGCATTTCGTCTCTTAACCCTGATATTCTTTTCATCCAAGAACATAAGATCCATGATGTTAACCACAAGATTATCATAGGTAAGACTCTCCCTCCAGGGTATGATCTATGGTCCATTTTACGCTAACGATTCTTTCAAGCAGGGATTGCTATGATTTGGAGGAACAATCTTAATATCTCGGATGTTTATATGGTTAATGATAGAAATGGTAGATGGCAAATTATGCTCTGTAATTTATTTAAGACCAGATTAGCCTTAGTCAATATTTATGCCTTTAATAATGCTAGTGAAAGAGTTGGGGTTTGGGATAAAGTAAAGAGAAGTCTAGACAATTTGGATTTTGATGAATGTATCTTAGGAGGAGATTTGAATATGGTTACTAATGAGTTCATGAAAAACAAGAACTTTAGACCTTTGGGAGGTCAGGAAAAAAATGCTTGGAGGAGTCTGATTAGTGGTCATAATCTATTGCTAGCTAGGGCTTAAACCCAACTCCTACAATTTGGATCCGGATAAGAGAAATGATCCTACCCTTTGCCTTCATGATAAGATTCTATCTTTCAGAGAATCTTTGGAACTACAGCAATAGGGTCTGTAATTTGGAGGGGTATACCCTCTCTGATCACTACCCTCAGCAATTAATTATCTCTGATAATAATGTGATCAAGAAAAAGAAGACTTATTTTAAGTTGAACACTAATTTATTGGATCATGAAGATTTTATGGACAGGCTCCAACAGGTTATCTCCAGGTACCCTAAGCCCAATGGCCCTACTGGATGGATGTTTTGGTGGATTATGGTATCCAAGGCTATCAAGAATTGGCTCAAAGAATGGGGCAAAGAGATTCATAAGCGGAAAATGGCTGCTCTTCAGAATCTTAGGGATGCTCTTCCTCAGGCTAATGAGTCAGTAAAGGACCACATCAGAGCTGAGATTGAAAAGGAGGAGATTAGAATAGCCCAAGGGTGGAGGCTTAAAGCCAAGATTAGAGAAATTAAGGATGATGAGAGGTGCAGCTCAAAGTTCTTCTTTGCCAAGGCCAAAGGAAAAATGAAAAGGAATCATATTTTTGACATTAAGGTGGGAGATGAGTTCATAGTGGAGGAGGAACAGATAAAAAAAGCTGCCTCTGAGCATTTTACCAATATTATGGGAACCAACCTTGACTGTCAGGACAACAGGATGGACGGGTTCATAAATATACATCCTAAGGTCACAGATGAAGTAATGCATCTATGAATAGACCCTTTACCAATGCTGAGCTCCTGATCACAGCCCGAGATATGGATAAAGGCAAGACCCCAGGGCCGGATGGGCTTCCGGTTGAATTCTTCCTAAAGGCATGGCCTATTCTTGGGGATAGCATCACTAGCATGGCTAATGAATTTAGAGACACCAAATGCCTGGATGCCAGGATTAATACTAGTCTCATCACTCTCATCCCCAAAGTAGACATGCCAGCTTCCTTTTCAGATTACAGGCCCATTTCCTTGTCTAATGTGGTCTACAAGCTCATCTCGGGTACAATTGCAAGAAGACTCAAACCTGTGCTGGACAGAACCATTAGCTCATCTCAGGCTGCATACCTCAAGGACAGATTTATCCTTGATAATGTGGTCACAGCCATTCTCGGTCTCAACTGGGCAAAAGACTCTAATCAGGATATTGCTCTCATTAAATTGGATATCACCAAAGCTTTCGACACTGTAAGTTGGAATTTTCTTTTCAAATGCTGCAGGGCCATGGGTTTCTCCAATGAGGTAATTCTGATTTTTAGAGCTATTCTTGCTAATTTGAGATCCTCAGTGCTTATCAACGGGGAGTGTAGTCCCTTTTTCCTCCTGAAGAGGGGTGTAAAACAGGGTTGCCCCCTAGCCCCTTTTCTCTTTCTCATCATCATGGAGGCCCTTCATTGTAAGCTACAGGAGGCCAAAAACTCTAATCAGACCCAAGGATTAAGCCTCCCTGTCAATGAAGAAAGGGTGGATCAAATTTTAAATGGGCATTTTGCAGATGACACATTTATTTTGGTGTCCATGGAGGATCAGTCGATCGTCAATACACAAAGGATTCTGGATAATTTCGGCACAGCTTCTGGGTGCAAGATCAATCCTATCAAGTCAAAGGTTATGTCCAAAAACCAGGTAAAAGGGGAACACACGGCTGATCTCCTTGGCTGTAAGTATATCCTTCCTACCAATTCTTCCAAAATTCTTGGTATTCCCTATGCATTAAAAGGAAACCCCTCTGATTTATGGAGTGAAATTATAGAAAAATTTCAGAAAAAGGTTGATACTCTAAATTCCAAATACATATCCAAACAGGGGAGGGCCATTATTGCTAATGCGGTTATCTCATCATCTCATGTCTACCAATCCTCTGTGATTCTTGCTCCCAAAAAAGTATCTAACAAATTGCAGAGCATTATTGGCAGGTTTATATCTTGTGGCCAGAACAGAAAATGCTGGACCCCAGTTGCCATGACAAAATGTTGCAAGCGGAAAAAGGATGGAGGTCTCGGGGTTATAGACATTGGAAAGCAGGGCTTAGCTCTTGCTGCCAAGTATTTTTTTAAGGCTGCCCATAATCTGATTAAGCACCCGATTTCTATCATTATCAGGCATTACCTCAAGAAATGTTGGTCCTTTGGGTGGAGGCAGGTCAAGATGGTCCTCCCTCATGCTATTTACTTTCCTTTTACAGCCCCGAAATCCACCCCGGCCCTAATCAAGAAATGGATAAAGGCCTGGAACTCAGTTAGGGGGGTCTTTGATTGGAAGGAAGGGCTATCTATGGATCAGTCAATTTTTTGGAATCCTGCTATCCTTAATAACAATCCTTCTTTGTGTTTAGCTTGTCATTTTCCAGATCAGGCCAAGCTTTGGAGCACCAAGGGCATCATTCATATCAGGGACATGTATAATGATAATGGAATCATCCCCTTTGGGGAATCAATTCTGGCTGAAGAAGGAGATAACTGCAAGTTTCTCTATGAAAATATTTGTGCCACCTTGACTCATGGAATATGGTCCAACAATGATTGCAACTGGAACCACCATGGGAAGACAATCTTATCTGTCAGAATGGCTTATAGGTTCCTCACGAGAGACCTAACCATTTCTATTCATGAAAAATGGCAGATTGGGGCAGAAAGATGTATGAGAAATCTGAAATTTATGTGGTCTTGCCCCATCTACCCGAAAATCAAATCTTTCATGTGGCAGTTGTGGCACAAGGCCCTGGCAACGAATTGCAAGAGATACAGGTTACAAATGACTGACTCAGATGTCTGCCCTAGGTGCCTGGGCCAAAAAGAGGATGAAGATCACCTTTTCAGAAACTGCATTTGGTCAGAGTGGGTGTTGGACTTAGCATCCAACTTTCTGGGCTATGACGTTTTATCTATTAACTCCTTAGATCTTTTCATGCCTGATAACTCGAAAGACTGGAGGATCTATATCCTGCTATGGAGAATCTGGAAGGGCCGCAATGAATTCATTTTCAATAATGAAATCATTCACCCAGAAGCTATCATAAAGCAGATTAAATATGATATTAACTGGATTAATGCAGCCTTGTGATTCTTTCTTATGGGTTCTCTGCTTTTTTCAGGGATCACATTTGTCTTGGTACGGAAAATTAAATGGAGGAAGACCGACCCCAATACCAACATGGAGTGGATCAAGGTGTTCGGCCCGCCGAACTTGTATGGTCACGAAGAGCCCTGTTTATGCAATTGCTGCTGTGACCAGAACTATGACATCAGAAGAACCCTCTTATGTGGTGCCAAAGATAACAAAGGAAGATTTAATATAGCCAAGGCAGGATCATGCCTGTGTTCATTCTGCATTCTCTCAATCATGGTCAGGGGAAAGGGACGGAAAATCTCTAATTTCCACCTCAAATCCTCCTTCTAGCTGGCTGTTTTTTGATGCAAAGTCCAACAGAGTTGGAAAATCTCAGAGGAACCTGGTAGCTCATGAACTTACTGTTTTTATCTTTCTAATACTCTTCTTACACAAGTGATAAGGGTTATACTTCCCTGTAAAAAGTTAAAGTAAATTTTGTAACCTAATTTATTGCATATCGGCCTTCAACCAAAAAAAGAGATTACCTACAGAATTGGGATTATTTCCTCAGTATCTTCTATTTGCTATAGAAATCTCTGCAACACTGTTGCCATCCACAATTTTCTACAGTTTCTCTGGTTTTTTTGATCGACGGAATGCAGAGCTCTGATCGACGAAATCAAAACACCTGTATACAATTTAGAAGCTGCATTTCCGGCTTCCTATGCACGTAACCCTAATCAATCCTCTCTTCTGCTCGTTGACTCTTCTTCTCTGTACGTTGCGGGGAAAACAGGGAAAAATATGGTTTTCAAAGGAGCAACGCCATTTATAACCCCATTCCGGAATCGCCCGATACCTTGCTTTGAAGCGAACCAGTTGTACTCCAACCTCTACTCCGACTTCTTTAAACCGTCTGGTCCACTCCTGTGCGACCTTGCAAGCTTGCCCTGCGGCCCTGCCTCCTTTTATATGAATTTAAAGAAGCTTCCAGAATCTGTAAGAGAGCTTTTGGATAGAATGAACAGAAGCTTCTCGATGCTTCCTACAAATTCCAAAGCTTGCAAGTTTTTGCCATCTGAGGGTCCAAGACATGCCACGCGGCACTTTCTTGGCCGTCGATAGAGCGTGACGGACAGGCCTATTTTTTTATTATATATATAGGAGGATATTCACTGTATTGTACAATACAATATTGTTTTACTAAAACTTGTATCCTTAAAAAAATATCTCTCTCTTTGTTATTTATAATGTATAATTGTTACAATGTTACAATATCGTTTTTATTATTATTTACAACTGTTACAATGTCTGGTAGACAGGAAATAGCGATTGGTCATCAGGTAGTGAATGTGTTGTACTTTTATTACAATAAAGTTGTTCAAAATACAAACTTGAACAATGTGTTACAATCATGTATGATTGCACAATCAGGACTTCAGTCTTGTACTACATGGTATGTTATAAGGTTCATTTTATGTTTGTCATGTCCGATACGCAGACCCTGGAACAATTGCTTTGAAGATTTTTTGTAGGTCTTGGAGTAGCTCTACAATTCTTGTCCTCCTCACTTTCATTTTCACTTGCATCTCCAGCAGGTGATGATGACCCTGGCTGTTTACGTTTCCTTGAACAATTAGCTTTGTTTCCTACTCCTGTTTGCTGCAAGGCTTTTTAGTGCATTTCCATCTCATGCTGCTCCCAAAAACCCAACCAATTAACTTGCTCCCCTTTCTTATGTAAATAGTATGTTGTCGCAAAAGTTAGAGGTACCATGCCTCCTCAAGCATATGGCTTCCCAGTAATCTGTTTGTTCAACATGACTACCTCTCGGTATTGGTCCAGGTTGAGGTTCTTTAATCTGGAAGAAATTATTCAAAGACATTTAAACACTGACATTAAGATTAAATTACAATACCTGTAACATGTTATTTTTGGTACTCTTTCACCCCAAACCAACTTCAACTCATCTGGTGAAGTCTGACGGTGTTGAGCTCTGGTTTCGAATCCATTTGCACAGATTTCTATTGTGGTTTCTGTTGTGGTTTCTTCTGAATCCGGTAGCAAGAGCAGGGAGAGTTCCGAGGGAGGGAAAGATCGAAGTACTTGGACACGCGGCATGATAATTTGAATTTGCTTAAACCGACTTGAACCTACCATCATTATAACTACCTCTTCCGTAACTTTTGGCCCACACTAAACCATGCCCACGCACTAGAAATATGGCGTAAAAGTATAGCAAAAAAATGCATGATTTTGATCCACTTCAACGTGTTTTGATCTAGAGGCATTTCTACAGCCAAAGATGTATGCCAGGAAAAAGATCTGAAGCACCTGGACAAGCGTTAAGAAATGGAAAGCTAGAATATGAATCAAGAACAAAAGGTAACAACCCATGATCTACCAAAGTACACAGTAGTGTCAGATCTAAAATTGGCAACATCTCAAGGAGATCCTAGGTATTAAGGAGTTGTGCTACTTGACCACCCCATGGAATCAATTAAATTTAGAATCTCGTTTTTCTTGCTATAAATGCGTGAGTAATATAACAGACCGCTGTGGAATTTAGATAAGATTTTCTTACATGTTATTGGTTTCAGCTCATGCAATATCTTGCGACATCTTGAAATTGTTTTGATGATCATATGTGACACACAACTTTCTTTCAAGATTCTTCAAGCGGTGTTTGGAATCCACTTTGAATGTTTCACTTCTCTGTCAAGTCCTGTTACTTGGTCTTTATGACGTTCCCCTAAAATATGCAGTATAAGTACATATATTTTACGGCCACATCACCATATAATTCCATATCAATAGACTTGTATACGACCAATGTGGGGTAAATGACTAAGTTATCTATAACTTAGCCAACCTAAGGTAAGAAGCCATTTCCACACGGCCTCACCTTTTAGGCATACTGCCACATAGACGCACCTATGGGAGCCAAGTGGCATTCATGTAAACCCTAACATAAAAAAGTCTAAACCCTAAACCCTAGCCACTTTTGGCTCCACCAACCTCAGACCCACCAGTTCGCGATCAGAACTTCGACTCGAAGACCGTCTTCGACGGCCTGGGTTGCGGCAGCAGAGGATGATCATCTTCTTCAACCACTTGCTAGAGATGGAGAACCAGGGAATTAGTGGTAGCGCGTCAGGGGCACGTATTTGGAATAGATTCCAGTATTGCATTAAAGCCATTCTAGAACCTATTGTTCTGAACATGAACCCTAATCAATGAACCCTAACTAGAAGTTAGATGTATGTGATTAGGATTAATTATTATTCTCATTTATTATCAAGATTATGTTGATATGATGTTGGTTGATCTCATATTTGCACCTCTTGTGTATTAGAAAAGGGAGTAGAGACCTAGTAGCCACTCGTAGATGATGCTCCTAGTTTAGACCCATTAGTTCCCATTATTATGCGGCATGTGCATAGAGCCCACCTGGCTATGGAGGCTATGGAGTGACTGGGCACCACACAACGGGGTCAGTGGCAAAGTGGAGGGCGGACCCTGCTGAGCATGGCTACTGGGGTCCCATAGTGGGCCGGGTATGGGTCCGGGTCGGTCACTTCGTGTGGGCCGGGTATGGGTCCGACACTTTCTGGGTCAATGGTGTCGCCCTGACTCTCAAGAGTTGCAAGTGTCGGCTTGGCTCTTGTTTTGGGGAGTTCAATCGGGTACGGACGTGTGTCACCACAATCCTCTAGCCACCCATGGAGCCACTGCACTCCGGAAAGGGGAGATGCAACCCTTCCTACCTCATCGGACCGGGGAGATGCAACCCGGAGTAGTCTCGTTGGGTGATACCATGGGATTACGTCTTCGACAGGTTACATTCATGATAGAGCCTGATTTAGCCTATCTGCAAAGTAGGGGCGGATGAAATGGTCAACCCTAGCCATTGTCTATTGCCAGCCCAAGTCATTGGCATAACTCAGTTTGTTCTATCTGGAGGCCCCCAGCCATCAGTCGACTCTTGAGTCTGAGCCCTGGGTTGGAGCCTTTATTTGATGTATTTGATGCATTATTATATTGTTGTATTTGATGACATGGATGGATGGATTATCACTACCTTTCGAGGTAGTTTGTTGTTATTATTGCTAGTGCTTACATTGTATATTTTGCCTCCGCTGACATAGGGACCCCTAGAGGATGGGACCGGAATGACAACTCTGTGTCCTCTACTCGATAGTCTGGTCCCCAGACGCGAGTTAGACAGAGGGCCCATACGATGGGTGGTCGTTGGATGGGGAAGGTCCTTCAATGTATACGGCGGCTTGCCATATATAGCGCAGGGAGTGTCACAATGGTATCAGAGCAATGATCTTGGTTGACCAAGATCGAGCACTGGCCATCACCTTATGATAGAAAACTAATTGGCCTAGTAAAAAGTTGGGGTGCAAATCCCAATACTGAACCTCGAAAAGTGGGAAAAATTTTCCACGAGTAAGGTCGTCATTAAATTAAGTTAATTTAGAAAAATAATAGTAATAGAATCCATGAATTCTAGTAAATTTGATGAAAAATTATGCATTAAGCCAATATTCCACTAGAAGTAGGTCAAAGAACTGACCAAAATAGACTCCCCGGTGGAATGTGGTGCAAACCCAAGGGACCATTGGAGAATTTTAGAATTCTATTAATTTAGGGTCAATATAAATAGAGGTGGTTGGAATAAATAACCATAAATATCCCCATAAATACCCTAATTTGGCCACAATAGTTTTGCCTTAATCTGCTCCTTAAACCCATCCTGAGTTACCTTCTCTCCAAAAAGATGACCTCTAAGAATTTTCATCCAACTCCAGAGCAGTTTGATATGGCACACACGAAAGCCATAGTCACAAGGCTCGTGAAGGTGTTCGACATGTAAGCATAGGCAAGCAGATTTACCCTGAAAAGCATTCAAGATTCGAGATCGAAGATTCATCCGAGGAACGGAGTTCACAGGGAGACGAGACTGTGGTATTAGTGGATTGTGCTGAGTCATCGTCAGAAGAGCAGCAGTCAGAATCACAAGAACAAGAAGAATCACAGCAGGAAGAGGACTCAGAATCGCGAAAAAGGAGGGAAGTACGGCAGGGTAAGTGAAAAGTAACACACATGGCTGCAGAGGAATTGGAAGAACAAGAGGAGTCAGTGTCATGGTAGAGACGATCTAAATCCCGCCTTGATAGGTATAGTAATTCGAATCTAGTAATTCGTGATCAAGGACATCAGGAGCGAACAGAACAAAATCTCCCGGAGCAAGCTATAGCACCACCACCACCTTATCCACAATGGCATACCCATGAGAAATCAGATAAGAAGTATAGAGCAGGGGAGAGATCATTAAGCCTCCCAAACGATCGGGAATACCCGAGAAAGTTGCAAGATTATCGTGCATATATGAAACAATGGGTTGCCTATAATCATTGGTATAGCACACTGAAGATTCCCAGATTTGTAAAAGGGGGAAGAGCCCCAGCGGATATTTGCAAGCCCCCACCTCGATCTGAAGAGCCGAAGAAGCTGGCAAAGCATGGGCCAAACTCGAAGCATTCCAGGGCCCTAAGAGAAATTAGGCATTTTCAACAATGCATTAATCTCTTGATTCGAAGAGCCCCCTTCGAGAGGCTAGTGCAAGAAATTATGCAGGAATTCACGACGCAGTATAGGGTTACCCCTATGATGCTCAGGGTTTGCCAAAAAGCAGCTGAGGCAGAGTCGTGTTAGTTGTTTGAGGAGTCAAATCTCTGCACTATTCACACAAAATGAGTAGGACATGAATTTGGCAAAACGAATACGGATGGGTTACTTTTGACGAGTTAGAGATTCAATAAATCTTGTCTTAATTATTAGTAAACGTGTTAGTATAATTATGTTTAAAGGTATTCGTTTTATATACTTCTCATTACAAGAATTTAGTTCTTCTATATGAAAAGGCTATCATATAAAACTCTGCTTCAGATCTTATAAAGTTATAATGCTATCTATAAACTTGTAAAGTTATAATGCTTCTATAAAGTTATAATGGTATGCTATATATTGAACTTTCTAGCGTTTATAAGTAATGCTGGATAACATATTGAGTCTGGTTAAATATATTGTAAACTGAGCTTATCACATAAGTAGTAATTCCGTATTGACCAATTATAATTATTATCAACCTCTGGAAAATCTTTGTATATAATTGTGTTAACAAATTATATTTAAGTTGTTATAATCATCGACTGTGATCAACCAGTATTACTATTGATATATCTGTAGTCTGTACTAGTACAATATACTCAAACAAATAAATACCTTAACAGTGCTAAATTGAGCTGCTAGTATTAATGCATAAACCTCTAGCAATAGCAGAACAACGACTTGTTCATAGCATGGCAGGCACGAAACTGTAAAACAGTATAAGCTGATGTAGAATAGCATAAAATTGTAACAAGTTAATGTTAATAGCTTGAAATATATAAAGAGTGGGACGGATTCAGAAAATAGGAAGCAAGCCTGAAACTGCATTTTATTCTAACTCCAGTCTGCAGCGAGCCAAATCTGTAGCAAACCCCAAATACGTACCCTTTCACGGTGACAAATTTTGGGCAATCTATAATAAAAGATAGAAGCTATAGTTAGAAGTTATGATTAGAAGCAAAGATATAAAAAGCTTATCGAACCTGTATATAGCAAACACCAATGCACAAAGTTAGGAAGAAGGCAGAGATAAGACACATGGCGATTCATGCCGCGCCCTGGCCTCAACCAAGATTTTTGCAGAGCAAGCAGGCGTGGGATAAGTCACATCTGCATCAAGAAAGCTTCGATCAAACAGAAAGATTTTGTGAAAGCTTCGATCAAATATCTGCGCTGAAATACCATTTAGCATGACTTGCTATCTACAAAAAACTTCATGAAGGACCTATTTAGATCTAAAGACAGGCCATAGGCGACTCATGTCGTGCCACAGGCCTATGCCAGATGCTCGATCGACCTCCAGGCGCAGGGTGTGTTGCCCAGGAGCAGCTCGATCATTTTTTTTTTTCTTCTTCTGTCCTTGCCCTAAACGTCATGAGTTCCTACATTGCCCTAAAACAACCACTTCGATCAACACCTCTTTAATTTTACTTTTTTTCTTTCTTCTTCTTTGCACTACATATGCCTTGACGAGTTCCTTTAATGACCTTGAGCTAAGACACTTTGTGCCTATTCCTTATCCAATCATACCTTATGTCTGGACCTAGTGTAAGTTCGGAAAAGTTGTTAGTACCATTAAATTTTTTATTTTATTTTTTTTATTTTATTTTTTCTCTGCCTAGACCAACTTGCCATGTTAATGACCTTAAACAATTAAAAAAGGGCACTACGGGATTATTTAAATTCCAAGCCCCAAATAACCACTCAACATAACACACTTGAAGTCATAACGAGCTTACTCAGGCGATTTTTAACACTTTTCATCATATTATATAGCTTTTGCTTGCATCTTGCATAATTCGATGGCACCTACAGAATTTGTTCAATGGTACGGCAACTCAGAGCATATTAGAGAAGCACCAATCGATGAGATATTTCAAGTCTTTCAGCATAGCTTTGATCTTTATGAGACAACATCAAGGATACCTTATTATCAAGATATCCTGGATCGATATAATCAAGAGCTCCAGGGCAGGAAGTAAGACTTCAAGGACAAATCGGAGCGTGGATCTCTCTTAAAGCTATCACGGCAGTACTGAGCCATACATCAGGGAAAACAATTAGAAAAAGGACTGAAAGAATGCCCGGATACATGACATGTAAGGTTCAAGGGCACAGATATTTATCAGCACAAGCAACCTTAGCAACCTTCTTGCATTATCAGGCAATGAACAGGACAGGGGAACCGTCAGTGCGACCACTTGATCTCGCACCATTGAATATGAGGGCAGCTAGGCCATATTTAGAAGAACTGGACATCAAGTCCAACCTTCTAGAGAAGCCATCGGCAGAACATCAGGAAGAAGAAGAGGATTATGAGGAAGAAGCCTCTGACTTCGAAAATGAACCCAGATTAGCCAAACAGTTGGAGAAGTACATAAAGTCCATAGAGGACCTTCAAAGAAAGGCAACAGCTCCTCCAGTTGGAATCACATCTCTTACGCCAATTATCATCGAAGGGGAGGAGTACCTTTTTGCAGATGATATCTTACACCTATTGTACTGCATTGATCAAGGTCTCCGCTTGGATGAACTCTTGGTTATCATCATTGATACTTATAAGGATGACTTCATCGATTATTCCAAGCAAGAGTATCCAAGAGAGATAATTGAAAAGGAGACCTATACCACACAGAACATCATTGACATACAAGCATATGATTTTATCAAGCATCAGATGCAGCACCAAGATCTTCCAGGTGAGGACGAGTTCTAAGCAATTCAAGCAAGATTGTTTAAGAGTGGGAGGACAACCAAACCCAAACAAGCCATATCATCATGGGGCCAAATCCTAAGGGGCAGTCATATTAACCTTGATAGTGCCATCTCGATGAAGAAGGATCATGATGACTTGATGGCGATAGAAATACAGGGTCAGGCAGCCATGAGGAAAGGGTCCGGATCCGCAGTCGACATGGGAAAAGCTTTATGCTACTATCTCCCTTCACTCACTCAGGGTCAAATAGTAGTTTTCCACAAACAGTCTAGCCATAGAGGAGCAGAGGCAGTTTACTTGTTATCAGCACTGTTCGGCTTTGGGACTCATTCTAAACTTCGGGAGAACATCGATCATATAATTCTAATTAGGAGATCTGTCGCCTTGCATTACCTTGATTTTGCTCGAGGATACCTTCGAGATGGACCCTTAGCAGTAATGGCCGCACGGACATACGACTTGCCCCGAGAAAAGGTAGCTCCAGCACTTGAAGGACATTCGACATGGAACATGCTACGAAAGGTTGGCCATGGCCTCAAACTCAAAGACATCAAGGAGCACTTCAAACTCAAACGTCGATGTCAGCATTAGAGCCCAAGGGCCTATAAAGTTTAGATATACCTTAAAATTGTGTTCTTGAACTCAAACTTTGAGATCAAATATGTAACTTTCTTATTATGAATATAAGTGTTTTTGCTATAAGTTCTTCAACAAGTAAGATAAATACTGTAGCAATAACATCTTAGTTACCATAGTGCATAACAGGCATCCTTGATTAATGTTGCAGCCGGGAACTTTACAACCCCAAAGCGAGAATCAAGGAAGTCAAGGCCAAGCCTCGAAATGGGCACCACGAAACTTATTTGGCCGAGAAGCACAGGAAGTCGAGATGACACCAGCCGAGATAAACAGACGCCTAGTGGAAATGGGCAGCCAGATGCGCGAGTTAGTACAGATTGTCACCCCACTCATTCGAGGGGAGGAGTATGGGCCACAACAACCACCTCTTTAGGAAGAGGAACACCAACTCAACAATCAGCCAGGACAACAACCTGCCCCACAGTCGTCCAGACACAACAAGAGAAAGAGAAGGACCAGAAGATATCAAACCTCTTTGAGCTCAAGCTCAGATGACAGCTCAGATAATATCTCAGATAGTGACTCTGACAGTAGTTCATCCAACTCCATTAGCAGGGATAAACATTGCAGAGCAGAGGATTATCAAAAGAAAATAGACAGTGCAATGAGCAATGTCTGGAAAACACGCAAGCTCGGACAGTTTTCAGGGAAAGATAGATCGGGAATGGAAGCTGAAGCTTGGCTAGATGAGATGGAAGAATTTGGCAATTCATATGGCATGAAGGACAAAGATATTGGCAAGGTAGCAACTGCCAACTTGATAGGACCAGTGCGCATATGGTGGAAGAGGTACGCAAAGTCAAATAGGCTAAGGAGAAACAATTGTAGATTCAAAACCTTCAGCAAGGCTTTCCGTAAACATTACGTGCCACGCTCACATACTAGCCGTCAGACACAGCAGTTCTACCGCCTAGATCAAGGGAACATGTCTGTAGGATATCAGAAAGGCGGGCAGTGGATAGTTATATAGAGGGGCTTAACAGCAACATCAAAATTAGTCCGTGCAATAAACCCCTGGACAGTAGGGGAAGCAGAAGATAAGGCTTTGAGTCTAGAGGACACACCGCAAAAACTAACATAGAGACAGTCGTATTACGACAAAGGAAAAGCAACAGGTAGCTTCAACCAAAAAGCGCAAGCCCCTGCACAGGGAAGAGCACAACAGTACCAGGGTAAAAATGATAAAAAGACACCCTTTAAGGAACCTTATACAGCAGGTCCTTCGGCAGACAAGTCTGTGAAGCAATTTTTTAACAGCATACCTAAGGAAAAAAGGGACGAATATATAAAGAAAAAGTTGTGCTTCAGGTGTCTTCAACCAGGACATCGCACTCACAAGTGCCCTTTTGTCATGCAAACATCTATGGCAGATCTGGAATGATGGAATTCCTCACAGACATAGACGTCGATGAGGAGGAGGCCCAAGATTTCATCGAAGGTTGAGTGTAGAATTTGTGCAGCCATAGCAACCAAAAATGCGGAGAGTCAGTCCACTGTCATTTCAACAGGAAGCTCCCAAAGCTTTG
The DNA here is from genome assembly GCA_021234155.1 of Isoetes taiwanensis. Classification (NCBI taxonomy): domain Eukaryota; kingdom Viridiplantae; phylum Streptophyta; class Lycopodiopsida; order Isoetales; family Isoetaceae; genus Isoetes; species Isoetes taiwanensis. The sequence goes on along the minus strand of JAJEKV010000027.1, from coordinate 17,349,455 downwards.
CATCTTCTAGGATGGCAGTGCTACTCAAAACAAAGATCCTCAAGTCAAAGCCCAGACTAGTGAGCATGGCAAGTGGGGCAATTCGCCATACAAGAGGAAAAAGAGTGAACTTTGATCGGAGCAAATCGGTGAGGAGCCATAGCTACAAATGGGGATTTCTAGTTGTGAAACTAACCTTAAAACTTTGCAATTTGTACATGGAGTAGAGAATTAGTAAGGTAGGCTCTTTCATACCTCTGATACCTTAGCTATGGAACCCCAAAGCCTCGAGAATCCCTTCTGCCATACATCTTTTAAGAATAGCCGAAACTCCCACAGTAGCTTCCTCAAATTCGGTGAAAATAGGATAAGAATAGAAGCACATCTTTCAATCCCATCTATTACGACGTCATAGCCAGCCCTTCAATTAATACTACTAGCATAAACCCATGCTGCTGGTACGGCCATGTCCTAACTAGCCCTACCTAATCATTTATACCCAATGACATTTCCCCATGTGGGCTACCGATCTCTCCTCTCATTGTAAAGCACGAATTCATTAATTAGAGAAATTTGGAATTCTCGTTTAGCATGAAATAGGTTAGCGGGTAGCCATATAGTGCAAAAACTACTACCAATTGAGTAAAAGTTGGCGTTTTTTTGCACAAATTCTGCAAATGCTTCAGTCTTATTCGGAAATATAGTTTTTACTTTGCTAATGCAAAGGTTCCTTGAGTATAACGTAGTAGGAGGGAGTGTGAAAACTTCTCAAGAAGAAGCCTTAACGCGATGTTTCGCAACTGAAAGGAGACGAAAAGAATGTGCCTTTTATTAAAACCATATGAGAGCATTGTGTTAAAAGAAGGTACAGAGGAGCAAGGATATCACACAAAATTCAAAGTATTTAAAGCCATGTAATTACTCTGAGGAGGAGGATGATGATCGCGATTATTTTTAGCATTAAACATATGGTAAAAGATATGGGTAAAGACAAAACCAAAGTTTTGAAACAAAATTTCCATTGAAGGAAGTAATATACAACATAATTCTTGATTGAAGGAGATAATTATTACGATTGTGTTTTGGATACTTGATCAGGTATCACACCCATTTCATTGGCCATGCGATTGACATGCTCTCTACCCAATTCCATAGCTTGTGTTGTGTCCATCTCTCGAATAACTTTGTGATCACACCCATGGCCTTTGCGATGCTTTGCGGATGTGAATCGGGCTCCCATTCTTCACTTTGTCCGCACCTTTGCTCCCGCCTATAAGTTCCTTTTGCAGTAGCTCCACAGCAGTAGCATTCCGATGTGGATGATAGAGCTTCTGCTTCTTGCTGTGTACCTGATGCTCCTGTGACCCAAGAACCTCATCTTGGTCAATGTCCATGTCTTTGTTGGTGCGCTTCCATGTGCTTTGGGTGCGTTTCCATATGTTCTCATACGTATTCAAACTTATGTTAAGCTTTGTCAAGAAAGGCATGTACCCATCAAGCTTCTCATTAAGTGCATTCAATTTTTGAAAAGTGGGCTCGGGGCTTCTATACCTTTTTCCGTCTCTTCAAGCAAAGCGCTTTGTTTCTTGCATTCTCTCTTCGTAGGACTTAGCATCGAGGTTTTCCAAAATGGAATCCAACTTTGATAGATCTGTGTTTTGGGTGATACTGATGTCGGGTTGAGCTGGATCAGGGTCAACATTCTCTGCTTTCGGCTCTTCCTCAAACCCATCGGCACTTGGATTGGCCATCTTATCAAAGCGTTTCAAAGAGCGCCCTCGGGGAAAGCGGCACACTTTACACGAACTTTTGAAAGCCACGCTCTTTTTGCCTTGCATAAGAGCAACACGAAGATCCCGGTAGAAAAGAAATCGAGAACACAACCATCGATCGGCACCGGTTTGTTCAACAATATGGTAGGCATAGGAGGTTTTCATTTGGCATTTCAATACAAGATCTCCTTCCATTGCCGCCCATTTGAATCTTGGTTTTGCACTGTAAAAGAGTCGATATTTCTTTTTTATCTTCTCGTCGGCATCCTCATTACATTGGCGGCATTGGAGGCAATGGTGTTGACTTAGGAGCCTTGCCGTGTGGAGATAGGTGAAGCTCCAACTCTGGTTGCCGCAGGTGCTACGAACATCACTCTGTTAATGCACATATGACTAATAAAGTGCTGATGTTCTTTCACCCTTCGTTTGCTCTCCCATCCCATTTCTTCATAGGAACCTAAAGATAGGTAGCCATGCTGAATTTGCTTGCCATTTTGTACAAGCAATTGGGCAAATTCAGCGGCGCATGATAATGACCAAGTGATAAACTTTGGCGTCCGTCATGGTAGCTATCCTTGTAAATAGATACGTGTATTTCTTGCAATCCCATACCTTGTTTATCCCTCGGATGTCAATAAATATCGATGTCGCATTCTCGACACTTGGGAGGAAGTAGGGATGCCATCCTTTGTCCTTGCTATGACAATATTTTTCTTTTCCTTTCTTTTTTCTAGCCTCTTACGGCTTTAGAATATTCTGATTGGCTCCAAAAGGCTACGGTAGGTTACCTAGTGTATGATCCTTGTTATAGTTAGCCTTCACGTACTCTGTATCGGTATCTGATATATCCAGTATTCTCTGTTCAGTGAAATCAGGAAAAGCCTGAAGCAATTCCTCCCAGCTATCGAAATCCTTTTGCAGCAAATTTGAGGCATAAGACAAAATTTGCGCCTCATAAAAGTGAGGGTTCGATGTCGGTTGCGTTATGCGCAATCAAATCTCCGCTATAACTTTATTTGCACCTTTAAATAGGTCTTGCCTTCTATAATCTCATCGGCAATTTTGTGACAACTCTGCATTCGACATACCTCGTAGCAACCGGAGCCAGGTCTTGTTAAAGAAGTCTTTGGATGGCTTGTCTGGAAAGTCACCATGGTCGTCACTTAGTTTACGACTCACCCACATACCGGCAACTTCCATTAACTTCTTGAAAACCTTCTCATCCATAAAATGAATTGTTTTTCATCCTTAAGCTCCTGCACTTTCAAGGTGGTCGTTGCAATTTCATGGAAATCCTGAGAAGCAATTTCAAGGTCATCAAGATCGTGACATGAACTTGGCGAGTAGAAAACAAATAAATACCTTCCAAGCTGAAGTTTTAGCTCCCTATAGGTCCTTGTGGAGGGCAACCATAAGCCTTGTCGATGAGCGAAGTTGTTGCGGTTTTTCAATCGGTGGCTCTCTCGTACATGGTGTTTGCAATTACGCCGTTGCATTGAATACTCAACTCTATATATTCCTTATGCGTAAGATTTCCGTTCAGCACCCTCGATCTTCTTCTAGCATATACTTTGGCAAATTCGTTCTTTGCTTTCGAACTTCGCCGACGAATAGAACAAAGGAGTTTGTGCGGCACAAATCTTTGTGGTTGCCATAAATAATATAAAATTTCTTGCCCTTCAAATCTTACGGATTGCTCCATGTCACCCTCCTCCGAAAGATAGACAACCGTCGTCGGGTCAAATCTACATAACGAGTGTCAAAAGATAAAGAATTAGTTACACGGTAATAGGGTCAAAGCGGAACGGCGTCGGCATGGGTGAGGACCTCTGTCGGGTATGTCTTGAAGCTTTTAACCAGAGTTTGAACATGGTCATTTGACCGCATTCTGTGTGTCAAGTTTGCTGGTGCAGGTTCACAATCAAAAATAGAAATCTTTGTAAACCAATTAACCCCTAAGGGGTAGAACCTTTTGAACTGTTCAAGCTTCTGAGTGGTTTGCTCTGCCATCTTGCGTTCCTCTTCGGGATTGAACTTCAACTTCATTTGGAATGGCGGTGCTTGGGGCCATGTCAATGCTAGTGTAGAGGAGGCATTTAAATGAATCGCGGGGGTTTGAGAAGAATGGGCTGCGGGCTATCCTCATTAGGTGTCAGATTCTTAAGGCTAATTTTGAAAGGAGGGAATTTTTTTGGAATAAATCCACCAGATGTATTGCTATCTGGGGCCTTCATAGCAATAGGAAGAGTAGGGTTAACAATACCGGAGGGGTTTATCGTGGATTGTGGTTCTTGAGCAATTTCTTTTGGTGCTGAGGTCTCTCCCAAAGTAGCAATAGGCTTCACACTCTTTTTCTTGGCCACGGCTCTTAGCCAATTGGTGTCCATCACGGAGGGCATCTTCTCGTCCGAACGCTTTCAAGGCGACTCGGAGGCTTCTTGTCGTAGACAAACCATTTCTGCATGTCGAGAACCCGAGCAATATGTCTCTGTTTCCCTTTATACGACGACAAAGAGAGATTCATAGGATGGCAACAACCAGCCATACCCCTTAGGCCGGACGTCGGGACGTTTTTCCCAATTTGGCTTGTTCATTTTTGGTTTGTCATCATAGACGGATCATAATTGCGCCATTTCAAAATGTACTCGAAAGCGCAATGCTTGTGTGTCCTCAATCTTTGCATATGATGGCATCTTGCACATTGTTCTTCGTGCCTTCCCACATTGCCACCACTATGCCAACTTGTTCCAGCGTCCTCGGCTTTTTTTCCGGTCGAGAAGCGAGGCCGCAGGTCCTTTCTGCGATCACCCTTTTTAATGTGCGGTATAGCTGTGCAATCTCAATACACCATTTCCTTTCATTGGAAGGGGTTATATCTGGTGGCTCGACATCCGGTCCTCGGAAGAGAGCAAGTCTTTGTAAACAAAAGCTCAGTAGTGAGTGCCTGGTAGGCTGCATAATGTGGTGCAATGAAAAGGTTTAAACTATCAGAGAGAAACGCGACCGCGATCCCCGCCAAGCAGCTAAAATAGAACTCCACACAATGCGCGGCGCGACTTTGTGTAGCACTTAAGCACGGCAAGAAAACATCGTTGTCGCATGAACCTAATGACCTACTACACTAGAAATCGATGAACATCGCATAATAAAGAAAATCTATGCTTTCGGCGGGGCCGCGGCGCGATCTTGATGAGCATCTACACTTATGAAGACCGCTATCTAGAAATTATAAAACCAATCAAGCAAGACCCGGACGCGATCTTGATGAGCAACTACACTTATGAAGACCGCTATCTAGAAATTATAAAACCTATCAACCAAGACCGCGACGCATGATCTTGGCTGGCAACTATACTTATGAAAACAATAGAAGTTCTAGTAGGCAAGATCGCGGCAGCGATCTTCTTGAGCTGAAATGTTAGAAAATACCTTCTCGAGGGAGTCCTTAGGTGCCATGGGATCGCGGGTGCTCGGGCTGAGTACTTCTAAATCTGGGTTTTTTTTTTGGTGGGTCGGGGGGCCTTCGGAGGTCGAAGGCGTAGGCTATTTGAATGAAATCGCGGAGTAGAAATTAGTTTTTGAATGTTTTGAGTTTCAATTTATAGAACGCGGCAGCGGAAATTAAATGCCCGCCCCTCATGATGGGCGTGAAAAAACGTGCCGACCATAATAATGGCGTCAGACGTGATAATAATGGCCGGCGGCGCCCGTATTTATTCCACGACATTAATGCGGTCGTCGATGCGAATATACCCGTCGGGAAAGGCGGTAACCCGCACGAAAGGTCTTTATCCACTTAGGCGTCAGCGTTCAATTTGGTCATAATTTGGACGACACTTTATCCACCATAAATGCCTCCAAAATATCCGGTTTTTTGGACCCGGACGGCGCAAAATTTGAATTCGAGAACAAACCAATTCGAGAAAAGGGGAAAAGCCAATTCAAATTTCATTGTTTTGCAAGATCTTTATTTGGAGCTGCGCCTAAAATTTGGGCCAAGTTTGGGCAAGGATTTTGCTGCGGAAATTCGCATCCATTGAAGGCGCCGACGAGGGCTGATAATCCACTTGCAATCCGCCACTACACACTTTCGGAATTCTCGCAAACGCATTGAATTCGGGGTTTTTCGCCGAGGTAAAAGGCCTATTCGATGCATATCCCTCACCGAAGTGAACTCAACGTATCGGTAATGCAATTGAATTTCAATTATAAGCTGCAACCTCAGGAGTCTACGCACTAACATTCACTATGTATTGCATGGATTGATAAGATACCTCGATACTTTGTTGCAACTATGTAAAAATAGATGTTCTAAGCAAAATGCGATCACGGTGTGTTTATTATACAATGTAAGCGTGTTTCAAGTATATGCTTTCTTTCTCTATGTGGATGAAACTAAACACTTTGTTTTTTATGACACCGCAGCTGCGACTCGACGGCGGGTCCTCGGCTACAAGTTGGCGTTGGCGCCACCGTGATTACGTGAGGTAGGAGTAATGCCTTATTCTGTAAGTCAATCGTTTAACTTTGGTGCTCCACGAGATCGCGGTCACGATACCTTCAACCATCTACACTTGCTATTGACCAAAGAACTCCCAGATATCGATAATTTTGAGTTGAACCCACTAGCTAGCCTCGAAATTTGATTTGCACGAGTTCTTATTGAAACAGCTAGTGTGAATGCTTGCAAATAGCGCGACCGCATTCTTACCCATGCTCGATAAGATCGCGGTGGCGAAAGTCGTGACCATTTCTTATTTTTCAGTTCCTATCTTTTGTAGTGGTTTATGATCACAATGCTTTCTGCTCACTAGGATCGCGGCCGCGCTATTCACGACCTCTTGTTTGCAGGATGGCTGATGTAATTCCGCTGTATCTGCTGGGGAAAAAGGTGGCAGAAGGAAGAGTCCACAATTTCGAGCGCCATCACAATTCGACTGTCCCGGAGGGTATGGTTGTCGTTTCAATTGTGAATATTACGGATGGGCGATTACGCTACCAATTCCCGAATTGGAAATAGAAAAAATGGGTGAAGCTGTGGGGACTTTTGTGTTGTGGTACAAGAAGGACATTGTTGCTCAACTAGATAGACATGAGGAAGCTTGCACCCCACCAGGTCAGATAAAAAGGATGGCGGGGACGAGAGGGAATGAGGGGTTAGCCACTAATGGGGCGAATCATGTGCAAGGGCTTTCTAGAGATGAGTTAGTTGAGAAGGCGTGCACACTCATGCATGAATCTTTGCTACATGGCTTATGCCTATGGTGTTATCGTTTTTGCCGATCCAAACCATCTTGGTGTCGGCGTGAAGTTAGGGGAAGGCTCGATAGCTGCTACTATCATGAACATTTTTCCAATGCACGAAAAAAGATCTCTATCTTGTTTGCCGGGCACTGTGCAAAAATGCCCTAACCGCATGACCTTGTGAGATGGCCCATAGCCCTCGTGTGCTCGTTGATAACATTCCAGTTTCTACTCTTGTGGTTGCGGTGAAGGAGAAGGATGTGGAGAATGAACCTTACTCCATTAGACCGAAATTGGCATCACCAAAAGAGACCTTACAAACATGGTCAATCGGAGACCCAGAACACGCCCGGCCGGACTAAATGTGAAAGAAAAACTAGTCTTTGAGGCTATTCTAGACTTCAGGTCATCTTTGTCTTTGCATGAAACGATCTTTGTGCAAATTTTACATCCGGGAGATAGCTTGCATGAGAACCTTTTCTTTGGAACATGAAGTCCTCGGGCGCACAACTTTTGCATATAACATGCTAGATCTTTGCTCGAAAATGGTGTAGTCCATAAACCGATGTTGAATAACAAAGCGGTGTGCGTGAAAGCATGGCATAAAGCCTATGGCATTCCCATTTCCACTTTTTACAAGTGGAAGAAGCTCTTCAATGACGACCCGCGGAATTGCCGAGCACGGAAATACCGGGTCTAAGAAGCCAAGGTCTCATACTTTGGTGGCAATGCTATGCTATCCATGTTCATAGATGAAAACGAGAGCGATGCCACATCTTTCAAAAATTACGAGCGAGGGTAGCGGAGACAAAATGTTAAGAGGCTACCTTCAGTCTTGACTAAGAAGGATATACACCAAGAAGTAGATATTTCCGTTCTGAGAGATGACAGGCAAGCATATTTCTCCTTCGGTCATTTCATGCGCTTGGAAAGAGAATCATTCAGAGGTAGCAATAGCTAAGAGGATAGCATTTTCCAAGTGTAACACTGTATTGTCATAAAGGAAAAGCTTGCTAAGACCAGAGATCCAAGCGAAAGAAGGGTACTTGCAATAGAGAGAAAATCACATATGACGCCCAGATTTCATGCGGGAGCCTTTCTTGGTCTGGAGAGCTTTGTCGCATAGATCTCTGAGCACGCTTTAACCATTATACATGATAAGATGGATCGAGAATAAGACCATGGTCCCTCGTCAGAGAAGCTAGCAAAGTCTCGTATGGAGGGGTGAGCGATCGAAGGTCGGTGTTACAGTGCTCTCATGCACGGCCATGGTATAGGTGCCTTGACCACTTCTCCTTTGGACCTCGGCCCGATGATTCTAATTTTCATGTGGGATCCTTGAATCATACCTTGAAGACACCTTGGAGAATAAATCGAGGATAATTGGGGCCATTTGAGATCTTGATCGTCCCGAAAAGTTGGGGTGCGACAATTTTAAACTGAGATAACCTTAGGACAAAAATGATGAATGGCGGTAGAAATGATTTTATGCCTCCTATCAAAGGCCCGTGGTAGCAAACAAGTTGCCTAGGAGGTTTTACTTGCAGCTAGATAATTGCTTTCAGTCGAGAATAAGAATAGATATCTTTTCTCTTACTTGTCATACTTGGTTTGGTTAGGTGTATTTGATCAAGTTTTTTGGGATTCATGATGGTTGGACACACCCATGATGACATAGATGCCCTATTTGGAAACTACTCTACTCTAATGAGAAGATCGGATGCATTGACTATTCGGAGCTTATGCAACTCTTGAGGCGGTGTAGTTCAAAGGCTCCTTCACCTTACCTTGTGTGAGAGGTTCGATTGGAAGGAATTCGTGAAAGGATTTATCCACGATAAGAAGGACCGTTTATGTGGTCACTTGGAACCTCTACTCTTCAAGTTTTGCATGAAGGATGGATGGCCACTAATGTTCTACAAGATGAGGCGGGGGCATAGGGAGTGGCTCCACGAAAGGGGAATCGAGAATGTGGAAGGAGGATGCCCAAGGTTTACCTATGATTCCGAGAGGGTCACCTAAGGTCCTGCAGCCATATGGGAGCTTGAAAGATATAGGTGCATTAAGAGCTTCTATTGCCACATTACATGATGCCTTTGGGCAGCTATTTCTAGAGCTGGCGATAAGTCATGGTCCAACACATATATGAATGAAGTTATTGACTCTTTGGTCCACCTTTGCTGCGAGTGCTTGGTGACGTGCAGCCGATAGAGTCTGTCATTCAGATTTCGGCCCAAAGACCGGGCAAAGTGCATTGGAAGAACCGAAAGAGTGTTTGTGGATGAGCACATTGAAGCATCTCATTACGTAGGGCCTTTCTCGGGTAGACCCAAGAACCCAGTTGAAATATTCGACCCCTACCAAGATGTCAAGAAGGGAATGCTCTTGCTAATCAGACCACATGATAACTGCCCGACATGGATGGCTTTTGCCGAAGAGGACCCGATGAGGACCCTAATCTCCCACATTATGAAGAGGTGTTTGTCTCTTGGTTTGAACTGTTGTTTAAAGGGAACCTCATATGCAATGCGATATAGGGATTGTTGGAGCAAGAATTGGAGACCCAATCCTAATGACCCGCCACGCTACCAACCTTTGAAAACAATAGACTATGGTTGGGCCGTAGAGACCGAGGCCATTGTCGGTGGTGATCCCCATGAGTGTTAGGGCTCGGTTGCAAGAATTAGTGGCTAAAGAAGCTAAGGGCGATGATGAGAACTCTTGAGGTATGCAATGCTCTTTTACATAATTACTATATCATTCATAACATGAAAGTTACAATAGACTAGTTATTATTTGTTACGCTCTGCGTTTTCCATCTCAACACAAGAGCTCTTACACTATACAATGCTAAACAGGTGATTCATTCATCTTCAGGATCTGTAGTAGTGATCCCTGATATCTCATAGCTCATTCGCTCAGGAAGCCAAATCAGATGGATCATTACACGAATTGACGCAGGGCAACGAATCTCAGCGCCCAAAGCTTTTCTTCGCAGGTAGGGATCAAGAAGAAGATGCCTGTCTAGGCAACCAACAAGATCAGAGTGGCTCATTGAGCACTTGATCGCCTCGATGTGGTGAATTGATGAAGGCAAATAATCCATGGGAGAGGAATGAACTTTAGCCCCGAAGTGAGAAGCTTTTATAGTGAGGTAGAATTATTGAGGTGAATTATTGGGGTAGACTTGAAGCCATTATTGCTCGTGTATAAGACCGTTGTATAAATACAAGTATAATACATCTTTCGTATGGATATATGTATGCGTACTAATATGCGTATGTTTCAAAACATGTTTGCTTGACGAATTTAGCTATGATTGAATTCAATGACAGCTTGCAGAATAAGTGGAGGTGGGATAGCACATCGTTACAATATACTTTCGGTTAAAGGTGCGTGATATTACATCCTTAATCGAATGCTATTACATCCTTACTTAGTTATTAGGTACCCATGTCATTATTACATTATTAGCAAAGTCTTGATTCACTCGTCATCAACATCAAAGCTCGTGATGCCATTCAGCTCATAGATCTCGGGGGGAAGCGGTAAATATGGACTTTTTGAAAGTGAGCTTCCGCAAGCACTAGCAGGTCCATCACTTTAGATAAGAGCCATGGATCAAGCTTAACGCTATTTCTAGCGCATTCGCCCAGATCGTTGTAGCTCAAGTAACACTTGAAAGAGCGGATGTGCTCTGGACGAGGCATCGAGGAAGCCATGGAAGATGAATGGCCTCTACCCCCTCGTGAAGCCGTTTTTATAGTGAAGTAAAATTATTGATGTGAATTATTGGCGTACAATGTAGGGCCATTATTGAGCTTATACGAGTGTCATGTACACGTACAAGTATAACACAAAATTTGTATGTATATGTGTATGTTAATTACCTCATGTTCATTGGGGTCGAGTACTAGGTGAAAGTATTCGTGCTTGAGCAAATAAGGTGTGCTCAAAATTCTCAAAATTGCGTTATTTTATCCAATTAATGAAATCATGCTTTGTATTGGAAGAAAAAGTGTTATACCACACAGACCTGATCCCAATCCGGCGCCATATTTGGAGCTCAGGTGGGTAATTTCTTGTAGAAGGATGCAAGCATAGTGCAAGTTTGAGCTTCAAATTCATTCATTGGATTCTGTTCCTTGCATGTACATACATCAATAGATGTAGTTGGCCGGCTTCTTCTAGCCATGACTTGGATCTTCTTTCCTATATGATGTTGTCAGCTTTCTTTAGATGACTCTCCTTCATGAGCACCTGTTATGCACTAGTACCTCTAGTGATAACCAACATACCAAAAGGGCGGATCCTTCAAGGAAATCATTATCCAATGGGCCCCAACCTTTCCAGGCTTTATCCCATACCCCACAGACCATATCAATTCCTCCCCTTCCTCGAGATGCTTGCCCTCAAGCATGTGGAACACACCAATGTTGCCACGAGGAATTGAACCTTGGCTCTGATACCAAATGTTACGCACTAGTACCTCTAGTGATAACCAACATACCAAAAGGGCGGATCCTTCAAGAAAATCATTATCCAATGGGCCCCAACCTTTCCAGGCTTTATCCCATACCCCACAGACCACATCAGCACCACAGTGTGATTTCCTGGATGTCGAGCCTCTGCACGCAACCCGAGGAGAAGGTAGCGCTGTGAAAGAGAAACACCAAAGAGAACTTGAAACAAAAGATTGATCTTTATTGCACGTTTTTATTCCAGTTTTGGTTGGAATAACCCCAACCATGGTGCACTTATTTATAGTCTATTCTACCCCTGCCACATCATTATCCACCGCGTTACACCTCTTGGTTTTCATATGTGCCCCTTGAATTTCGTATGTGGCACATGGGCGGATCGCCAACATGGCACCTCATGCATCATCCTTTGCCAGATCATCACCTCAAATGCCACGTCACCATCCTTGGCACGTTTCATTCTCCATGATGACCCCTCATAGGTTTCTTCTCCAAAGTGGAATTTCATTAACTTGTCTACATAGTTTGGTTATAGAGGAAGATTTTTTCACAGAGTTTTGTTGTGGGCTTAGGGCAGTTAGGACAATAAAATATTCCCCGATAAGGCCTTCCCAAATCGAGGTTCTTGTAAAAATCCCCATTCAGAGTTTTGTTGATTGGAGTTATGGGCAATTTCTCGAATTGTACAGGCGACCAGTGATTCGGCATGGCCCTTAAGAGATGCTGAGATCAAATCAACCTGTCCTGGCCCTCATCCAACTCATATCTGCAATCTGAACTATGGATGGCCAAATCTTCTTAGATCCAATCATTTTGGCTGGCTCTAAGGCCGTTTTGCGTTGATCCAAGCCTTTGGAGTCTTTCAAATTCTCTATCAAGCCCTTTCAGCCTACCATAGCCCCGATTTGTCACAAAAAAATGGCTTCCTGGCTTGATCTCCCTTCTTAGCAGGCTAATTTAGTGGCGCAGGGCTGGAATTTGAGGGCTGATTTGATTGGCATCCAGGCACTCTTCCAGGCAAATTTGATTTTGAATCGATATAGGAGCTGTGGATTTCCAGAACGGCATCCCCATCCACTTTTCGCCTAGGGTCTCAAGCTCTCCGTCTGCTTTTTTTTTTTTTTTTTTTTTTTTTTGTTATCAAGAAATCCATAACAAGAATTTTTCCCCTTCGTCAACAATTTCCTTGTTTTTAACAAGTCTTTTATTTTCTTACTCAATAGTTTGGTTTACTCTTCATTGGCCCCTATTCAACTTGCTCTTTGTGTGGCCCCAACCCATAGTTATTCTCCAAATATTCTTGATCCCTTCCTTTTCACTATGATTTTTCTATGTCTTGCCCTTGCTAAGATCATTTTCTTCACAATTTATTGCTACCAGTTTGGTTGGTTTCTCCTTCTCTAGTTTTCAAGCATATTTTTCCTTTTTCTCCGGTTTCGTGACTTGATCCCTTGTTATTTTGAGGCCTTCGTTTTTGCCACATCAATTCCCATCTTCCCCATAGGTATTTTGTTCTTCTATGGATCTTTATGGGTGCTTCTCCATTCCCATGGCAACTCCGTTGCCTTTCATCTTCATGTTTTCTCATAGGTAATTCTTCAAGTATTATATTTATTATACTACTTGCTTTCTCTATTCATATTTGCCTAGCTTTCTTCACCAAGCTAGCAAGATTCTACAGCGGCATTCTTATTTTATTGCTTTTTACAATTTTTTACCTCCATTTAGTAGACGACAGAGCTGTCACTTCGGATTTGCTATAAATACTAATCCTTGTGTTTCAAATTCATCTGGAAGGATCAACTGGATCGTTAGCCAAAAACTGTGAGATTGTTCCTAAATCTTAATAATTCCTCCAAAAGCCACTTATTGTGGGTTTGATCGGATTCTACTTGGAGTAGCGAGATTAAAATCATGAATCCATTATCTAGTGCTTGTGTTATAATTTGCCATATTCATCATTTACTAGTATGATGGAAGTGTTGCTGATTTAAAATCTACTTTTTTCCACATTGTAATTGGTGTTTGCACATCTTATGCTAGCTCTTGCTAAAAAGGATTAGGTTCTGCAATTACTAGCTTTTATATTCCTAACTTAGATGGTGGATGCTAACATTGAACCGGAATGGTTCGACAAGAAGGAGGTGCCTCTATATATCTAGGCCAACGGTCAGGATCGCGCCACTCCAATGGACAGATCGTGCCAAGTGTCACGTATGCATGTAGGTCTCTAGCACCTCCTAGAAGCAACCCTGCATATAAAGAAAAGATAAGCAAATGTCTCTAATAAGTGTTGTTAGTGCACTTGGTTGGTATAGGTGCGTGACTTGTAGCTAGAAGGTTGCGAGTTCAAAACTTACCTTGTGTAACTACTTTTTTTGCATCCATGTGACGACCATCTTTTGTACATATGAGTAAAATACTTGTACAGTACGAATACCCATATGGTCGTCACACCATCCCCCTCCTATGATGGCAACGAGTCCTCGGAGCTAGAGCCGGGGTACTCGAAACTGGCTTATCCGGGTAATGTCAGTGAAACTCTGCAATTTTATCAAGAGCATTAGTCAAATTCTTGGCAGGCTCCCAGGTTCTATCACTTGACAAGTAACCTTCCCAATCAACAAAGTAATACAATCGCCGACGCAAACACTTGGAGTCCAAAATCTCTCGAACCTCAAACTCCTCGTGCTCATCAATTTCCACTAGTGGTAGCGGTGGAGGAACGCAAAGAAAAGAGCAAACAACGTTGAAGATGCAAGATAGCAGGTTTGAGCTTATATTGTAAAAGCAAATGCGGAAAGAAATAAAACCTATGAATGTGAATTCGAGAAGCGCCGTTAAGAACACTCTTTGTGAATAAAAATCGCTGGAAATGTTTCAATGTGAATATTGGAAGCTTTAGATATTAAACAGGAGATATTTTGGAAATAATGAGGTTTCCGATGGGTCATTCTAGTAGAATGGCTATGGCCACAAACAAGCCAGGTAAAACCTTTGGCCATGGAATTTGTCAAAGAATTCAAAAATTCCTACTTCGATTCAGAAATGCTGATGCAACGATTAAGTTTTTTGAAGCTACTTTGGGATCTGCAAAACAAGCGTTTATGATCATGTAGAAATATGAGAAAGGATGCTTTGGGCAGCAAAAAGGGAGCGCTTCAAGTCTAAAATATCTGACCCTGTTCATAAGAAGCAGATCAAATCGTTTATGGTTTCCTAGGTGGAAAAATTGAGCAGGGGCGTGGAGGTCGCTCAGAAAAAAAAAATGGAGAGCATGGCTTTAATTTATTTCCTAAAAATCCTTAGAACATGGCTTTAACTCGATTCCATAACTATGAGCATATTCAGAATAGAATGTATTTGACACAAATTCTATAACCAAGGACTCTGTATAACTCCTTGCACCCGCACAAATTGATAAGGCCGATTGGATTGACCATCGCCCATTGTTGGACTTCAATCGCGACACGAGCTTGCAGAGGATTAAATTATAATCATTTCACTGGGAAATTTGTCCAAATTAGTAAGCTTAAATCTTCACAGCAATCCAATTGGCAAGTGTGTTTCTTGCATGTCTAGGCAAGATTGAATGTTTGAAATATCTAAATTTCTCCAACAAGGAATAGGCACAACTATGATTTTGTGATGTAGGTTGTGTTCATGTTTGGCTGTATTGATTGTTTTTTGTCCCATAGCTTAAATGCTTAACTCTCTGTGCTTGCTTATACAAGGTTATTTGGTATCTTTTAAAGTTGATTATTTGTTTTGTCTTGGATACAATCTGTTCCTGAACTTAACTTCTACATGAACTTAACTTCTACATGAGACGCTGTTTCTGTTTGAAAATTTTCACTAGCATACATACATTCCAATAGCACACTTTCATATCATCTCCATCTCACCCACACTCCTACTTCAGAAAACCCTTCGAACTATAGCGGCGGCAACGCCGCCGCAAAACCATCTTGTATACCGTATAAAAATTGTCTCTCGCCGTATACCACGAGAGACAAGTTTTTGACGATCATGTGGCCAACGCGAGAGAGAGAGAGAGAGAGAGAGAGAGAGAGAGAGAGAGAGAGAGAGAGAGAGAGAGAGAGAGAGAGAGAGAGAGAGAGAGAGAGAGAGAGAGAGAGAGAGAGAGAACATTTCAACACCGGAACCCCAAAGCCTCGAGAATCCCTTCTGCCATACATCTTTTAAGAATAGCCGAAACTCCCACAGTAGCTTCCTCAAATTCGGTGAAAATAGGATAAGAATAGAAGCACATCTTTCAATCCCATCTATTACGACGTCATAGCCAGGCCTTCAATTAATACTCCTAATATAAACCCATGCTGCTGGTACGGCCATGTCCTAACTAGCCCTACCTAATCATTCATACCCAATGACATTTCCCCATGTGGACTACCAATCTCTCCTCTCATTGTATTGGAAGAAAAAGTGTTATACCACACAGACCTGATCCCAATCCGGTGCCATATTTGGAGCCCAGGTGGGTAATTTCTTGTAGAAGGATGCAAGCACAGTGCAAGTTTGAGCTTCAAATTCATTCATTGGATTCTGTTCCTTGCATGTACATACAGCGATAGATGTAGTTGGCCAGCTTCTCCTAGTCGTGACTTGGGTCGTGACTTGGATCTTCTTTCCTATATGATGTTGACAGCTTTCTTTAGATGACTCTCCTTCATGAGCACCACAGTGTGATTTCCTGGCTGGTGCACCACAAATATGTCGAGCCTCTGCACGCAACCCGAGGAGAAGGTAGTGCTGTGAAAGAGAAACACCAAAGAGAACTTGAAACAAAAGATTGATCTTTATTGCACTTTTTTATTCCAGTTTTGGTTGGAATAACCCCAACCATGGTGCACATATTTATAGTCTAGTCTACCCCTGCCACATCATTATCCACCTCGTAACACCTCTTGGTTTTCATATGTGCCCCTTGAATTTCATATGTGCCACATGGGCGGATCGCCAACATGGCACCTGCCAGATCATCACCTCAAATGCCACGTCACCATCCTTGGCACATTTCATTCTCCATGATGACTCCTCATAGGTTTCTTCTCCAAAGTGGAATTTCATTAACTTGTCTACATAGGTTGGTTATAGAGGAAGATTTTTTCACAGAGTTTTGTTGTGGGCTTAGGGCAGTTAGGACAATAAAATATTCCCTGATAAGGCCTTCCCAAATCAAGGTTCTTGTAAAAATCCCCATTCAGAGTTTGGTTGCTTGGAGTTATAGGGAATTTCTCGAATTGTACAGGCGGGCAGTGATTCGGCATGGCCCTTAAGAGATGCTGAGATCAAATCAACCTGTCCTGGCCCTCATCCAACTCATATCTGCAATCTGAACTATGGATGGCCAAATCTTCTTAGATCCAGTCATTTTGGCTGGCTCTAAGGCCGTTTTGCGTTGATCCAAGCCTTTGGAGTCTTTCAAAATCTCTATCAAGCCCTTTCAGCCTAGCATAACCCTGATTTGTCACAAAAAATGGCTTCCTGGCTTGATCTCCCCTCTGAGCAGGCTAATTTAGTGGTGCAGGGCTGGAATCTGAGGGCTGATTTGATTGGCATCCAGGCACTCTTCCAGGCAAATTTGATCTTGAATCGATATAAGAGCTGTGGATTTCCAGAACGGCATCCCCATCCACTTTTCCGCCAGGGTCTCAAGTTCTCCGTTCACTTTTTTTTTTTGTTATCAAGAAATCCATCCAAGAATTTTTCCCCTTCGTCGACAATTTCCTTGTTTTTAACAAGTCTTTTATTTTCTTACTCAATAGTTTGGTTTACTTTTCATTGGCCCCTATTCAACTTGCTCTTTGTGTGGCCCCAACCTATAGTTATTCTCCAAATATTCTTGATCCCTTCCTTTTCACTATGATTTTTCCACAATTTATTGCTACCAGTTTGGTTGGTTTCTCCTTCTCTAGTTTTCAAGCATATTTTTCCCTTTTCTCCGGTTTCGTGACTTGATCCCTTGTTATTTTGAGGCCTTTGTTTTTGCCACATCAATTCTCATCTTCCCCACAGGTATTTTGTTCTTCTATGGATCTTTATGGGTGCTTCTCCATTCCCATGGCAACTCCGTTGCCTTTCATCTTCATGTTTTCTCATGGATAATTCTTCAAGTATTATATTTATTATACTACTTGCTTTCTCTATTCATATTTGCCTAGCTTTCTTCATCAAGCTAGCAAGATTCTATAACCGCATTCTTATTTTATTGCTTTTTACAATTTTTTACCTCCATTTAGTAGAGGACAGAGCTGTCACTATTGGATTTGCTATAAATACTAATCCTTGTGTTTCAAATTCATCTGGAAGGATCAACTGGATCGTTAGCCAAAAACTGTGAGATTGTTCCTAAATCCCTAATAATTTCTTCAAAAGCCACTTATTGTGGGTTTGATCGGATTCTACTTGGAGTAGCGAGATTAAAATCATGAAGCCAAAATCTAGTGCTTGTGTTATAATTTTCCATATTCATCATTTACTACCTTATATGATGGAAGTGTTGCTGATTTAAAATCTACTTTTTTCCACATTGCAATTGGTGTTTGCACATCTTATGCTAGCTCTTGCTAAATTGTAGTTGCAATAGGATTAGCTTCTGCAATTACTAGATTTTAGATTCCTAACTTAGATGGTGGATGCTAACATTGAACCGGAATGGTTCGACAAGAAAGAGGTGCCTCTATATATCTAGGCCAATGGTCAGGATTGCGCCACTCCATGGACAGATCGCGCCAAGTGTCACGTATGCATGTAGGTCTCTAGAACCTCCTAGAAGCAATCCTGCATATAAAGAAAAGATAAGCAAATGTCTCTAATAAGTGTTGTTAGTGCACTTGGTAAAGGTGCGTGACTTGTAGCTAGAAGGTTGCGAGTTCAAAACTTATCTCGTGTAACTACTTTTTTTGCATCCATGTGACGACCATCTTTTGTACATATGAGTAAAATACTTGTACAGTACGAATACCCATATGGTCGTCACATCATCCCCCTCCTATGATGGCAATAAGTCCTTGGAGCTGGAGCCGGGGTACTCGAAATTGGCTTATCCGGGTAACGTCAGTGAAACTCTGCAATTTTATCAAGAGCATTAGTCAAATTCTTGGCAGGCTCCCAGGTTCTATCACTTGACAAGTAACCTTCCCAATCAACAAAGTAATACAATCGCCGACGCAAACACTTGGAGTCCAAAATCTCTCGAACCTCAAACTCCTCGTGCTCATCAATTTCCACTAGTGGTGACGGTGGAGGAACGCAATATGAGAAAGGATTAACTGTGTAGGGCTCCAATAACGAAATATAAAATACTGAATAGAGACGAATAACTAGAGGGAGCTCGAGCCAGAATGCCATATTGCTAATCTGGGTCGTGATCCAATAAGGACCAAGGCAACGATAAGCTTGTTGTAGGGACAAGGGGTAGAGAGGCTCTACGAAAAAGCCAGACAAGGTCACCAACATGAAATGTAGGAGCTTCCTGCCAATGTAAACTGGCATAATGGTGCTCGAAGAAGATGGTGTTGAAGATCTGATTGAAGAGTAATAAGAAACGAGATGCATCAACAAAAGAATGCTACAGGACCTACAGGCTTCACATGTAAAGAAACAACTAAAAAACTTGTTTGTACGCATGTCCCCACCCTTGAATATATACTACGTAACCCATCGTTTCATATTCCTCATTTTAATATCGTTTCAATTTACACCATCTAACTACAGAGCTCGATCTAATATTGCAGGCCACCGAGGAGACCCAAAGCTAAACACAGGCCCATACAACATTCTGGTACTTTCAACCTTGCCTCTTGCTGCACATATGCCATTTCAAGAACGTTGCTTCGCCATTTCCTGACAAAATGTATGTGACTACAATGTTAAATAAAATTTCTGCCTCAGATCCTCTTGTCGAGGTATTTGGCACTCGAACTTACAAAGACGTATGCATGCATGATTTTATAGGAACTCTCTACAATGGTGCACGAGCACTGACAAAAGGAAGATGACCCGATCTTCCTTCAGTTTTGGGAGATGCAAGAATATAAGACGACACCAATGCAAAGAAAGACTGCTGCATTCCTGCAACGACACAGCCACATCTGAGTCTTCCCAAACACAGTGATCACGCATGCAAGAAGTTTGATGAGTGCAAAACAAAGCCAGTTACCCCTTGGCCCGCAGCCCCACATCCATCGACAGCAACAACAATGCCCAAGCCATGAGTAGGTCGGACTGCAGCCACCAACACAAAAGCGTCGTTGGACAAACGAGCAGGATACGATGCTGACAACGTTCCTGCAATGCCAGGGCACTGACATCCAGCACCCAGCAAAATGCGCCCGTCAATTCATGAACAAAAATGTGAACATCGACATGTCCTACTTAAACGTACGCAAGAGAGTCAACAAAATACTCGACTTGAGGCAAACACCAAAGCAGCAAGAAACTAATGCAGGCTCACGCACACAACAACAAAATGAAGAATCAGTATGCCTCCTAGACAAAACCACTAGAAGTGGCGTAGAGAACTGTCCAACAAAGACGACAGAAGACGACTAAAGCAAATCCGATGAACACGATGACGAAGTAGACAATGCCAAAACACAAGTAGAGGAGCGCTTCAAAAAGTACAACACAGAGATACAACTGGAAGATCACTCCCCTGAAGGAGGAATGGCCATGAAAGAGAACAAGGAGAAAATCAAAACGTGGACTGGAAAGACAAAACGAAGACAATGGATAACCTGCTGCAACACGTGGGCCTCGATGAACACCAATACAAGGTGCTCGCATACGGCATTCAAGGACTCAAGCTCTTCCTCAAGGGCAGGTGAGTGACTCCAAGACAACCGCCTTCAATCCTCGCATTGCCACAATGTGGAGAGCCAACACAAATTTCCAGTACATCTTCAACACCTACGCCATAGTCATATACTGCATATCATACATCACGACATCAGAGACCAACCTATCAACATCCTTGGCAAAGATCATAGAGACCTGCAACAAGAACAACCAACATGTCATCGGGAGGATACGACAATTGGGCAACACAATCATACACTCGCAGGAGATCTCCACCTCCGAGGCCACAATGCTCCTCCTTGGCATACCCTTGCACACAAAAAACGCAAATTGTAATTTTCATCGACACAGAACATGCCGCAAAATAGATCCAAAGTCGTCAAGATGAAAAAGGAGCTCGTGAAGCTCGATCCAAATAGCACAGACGTCCTCGCACCTAACATCATCGACAAGTACAAGCGGCGGACGCCAAAGCTCAAACACAGCCATACTAGACAAGGATGAGCATGGGAAATTTGTGAACAAAATGAGGAGGGACATGTCAGCCAACCCGAAAGCGGCAACACTCAGGTATGTCAAGTTCAGCGAGGACAAAGACACAAAAGGATGGGCATAAGAATGACTTCTGCCATATCGTTCACTTTAGGATGGACACAATCTCCTCGACAGGCATCCCACCTACCACAACGCATATGCGGCAAAGCAAGAAGAAATTGAAACAACCCACACACTGCTAAAATTCCAGTGCACAGGCGACATTCACAACTAGGGCGACATAGAAAGCATAGCCGACGACTAAAGAAGACTACGTTAGAACGGAGAAGAGGGAGTAGAAGACGAGGATGAGTTCGACGTAGATACAGACCTACCACACTACATTCTACACTGATCCCCTCAAGAGGTATGCAATCTAGAAACAATCATCCCCTCCCGTTCCTTGCAGGCCCAGAGGATGATGGTACCGAACAAATAAATCATGCCCAACGAGATATACCACGCAATGGTCCAGACATTGAAAAATGGGTCAAAGGCTACTCTACGACAACATCATGTACAAGAAGACATGCGATCCAACCCACATATACAACCTCTTCTTCACGGGCGGCGCAGGCATGGGCAAGCCACAACTGCTACAGTGCCTCATCGAGGGACAAAAGCGGCTCTTCCAACAAGAGCTCCATCACCAAATGAGCACGCCATCAATCGTCAAGCTACATACACAGACAGGGCAGTAGACAACGTCGGCAGTCACACTGCACTCGGCATTCAACATAAGGCCAATGGCAGCATTCGAAAACAAGATGTTGATGTCCACGCCCGGCACGCTGCAAACATGGAGGAATGCCTATGAGGCGGTGAGACTTCTGGTCATAGATGAGATCTCAATGGTCGGCCTCTGCCTCCTCTTCCACGTCGATGCTGTGCAACAAGTAAGTAACATCCCAATCCACCTGTTGCCCCCAAGCCCACACAACAAACTAGGCATGGCCCATTAACAGATTTGCACGATCCACTTCCAGGTACAAGGCCACCATGACGTCCACACCATTCGGAGGCATGTTAGCCATTGCAGCTAGAGACTTCTACCAACTCATGCCAATGTTCGACAAGTGGAATTTCTGCACCCCAGACGCCAACGATGCCGAACGGCTAGGCACCATCTAGTTCCCAGACTTCTACCACTCATGGAAATCGAACCTCAGGTACTACTATCTCGTCGAGATCGTCAGGCAAGGAGATGACCTGTTCTTCACACACGCCCTCTACCACTCATGGAAATCGAACTTCCGGTACTACAATCTCACCGAGATCATCAGGCAAGGAGATGACATGCCCTTCACAAGCGCCCTCTCCCACATAAGCATATTAGAGCAAACAGCAGACGACCTGCACCTCATCAACTCCACCTGCATCCAGCCAGCACCTGGTGACCTGCGCCTCCTTACTGTCTTGCATGATAAGGACAAGCACAACGACAATGTCTATGCCAAAATATCAGAGCAAGGCATCCACCTCCACTCCACAGACACGCACGAGGACGATTTCCCGAGGAGTATTAGCTTGCCTATAGACTCTCGAAAGAAATGCATGGATTGAAAGACAAGCTAGAGCTCAAATGAACCATGCTCGTCGAGCTCACGAGCAACATCAACCTCTCGGACAGCGCCGATGGCATTCTGGAGCGGCACGTAGGCGCAGGCGAGACAGAGGCACTCTGGATATCATTCGTAAAGCCCGCAACAGGAAGAAACTGTCAAGATAGGCTCAAACACCTTTAAGACCAAGGAATCAACCCAGCCTAGACGCCAATCCAGAAGCTGACCAAGCTATGGTAGGCAACCAAAAATGAGAGGCACAAGATCATGCGACGCCAGTTTCCACCCAACCAGATGTGGCCAAGATAGTACACAGGGCGACACACAGTTGAACATCTATGCTTCAACCCTAGAGGCATGTACGGAATGGTCTACATGGCTGTCTCGCACATGAAGACAGAGAATATAGAGAGAGATGTCGTGGTCGATGACCATCCCCAACCTCGTCGACAAAGGGCCACTGGCACTCCTCAACAATGCTACACCCTCGTGGCAACAAAGTACATCGACTACATACTAGCAAACCCACAGCTGACCTCGCGGAACATCCTCTGCATATAAGAGACGAGATCAGAAGACACATCCATCTTTGAGACAACTAAGTACAGGTGCCTGTTCAATACCAATGCGCGCGGAACAATCACGCTCTACGATGACGACAGGCTCGAGCTCCTCTACAACTAACAAGTCACAAAGCCCTTAGTCACAGCCATCCTTGCCACGTTTTGAGACCACACCATAGGGACCGCCGTCCACACATCCAAACCCACAGTCGGGGCCAACAATGCAATGGAAGCCACCAGGACTGTCCTCATGGGAGATTTCAATGTAGACACCCTGCGAAAAAACATCATCACCGCGACCCTGCAAGTTGCCATGCTCGGCTTCTCCCCCACGTGCTCCACGACGCTGCTCGACCACATCTGGACAAACTTCAAGCCCGCACTCTGCGACAACGACCACTGCCACTGGAGCGACCACAGACGGGCATACAGTGTTCACTTGAAGAACAACACAACTTCAAAAAATGCTAAATCGACTCAGCCTACTCAGGATAAGTCATTAACACTTTCTCTTCCCCTCTCCAGTAAGGACACTTGCCACGATAGCATCCAATTCAAGTTTGTTTTCCATTGTATCTACATGCATATCTTTGCAACCAACATGCAAGCTTAAAAAACAACAGCATAAACATAAACATCAATCTCATTGCTATCAGTCAATTGTGATGCATGAAATAATTTCTTTATTCTAACCACCCTTGCCCCTATTTGTAAGTGCTCCCTCGTGTGCCATGCCTCCAAAAATGACAAGCCTAACCATGCCTTCAAATTTAACCTCTCAGGGTATTGCATATAAATATATAGCCACAAGCCTTTCAATCCTTAATCTATTCATTAAAGTAGGGGCAAACATGTAACCACCCATATTCTGTGCCTCTCTTAATTGGTTACAGCTCTAGATGACAATACAATCTCATGAACTCAATCATTTCGTGTTATAGTTGGCTAGTTCATCAAACCATACTTTTATTGCATATGGTTTAGAAGGTTTTGGGCATGTATTGTATGATTTTAGGTATGTGTTTAGAGCAAAAAGGAATCTTTAGGGTTCCTGTATTTTCGAAACTCATTTGTTGGGGTCCAGAATGCAGAGTGATGGTTCGATGCAGCCCGCCGGATTTAGAAGGTAAGGCTTTCCACAATTTCCCTTTATTTGGTTTTTCGTCTTAGGTTAGATTTAGTAGTGTAGATTGAGCAGGAGCGGATGAAGCAGATGCGGGCAGGCAGGCAAATGCGGCCGCCGATTTGTTGGCAGACCGCTTTGTAGGAAGGAGAGGCAGAAGGGCAAGCCGTTGCATCATTGTTTGCAGGTTAATGGAGCTTATGGTGCTAGCCGATTACCAGACCTTGTTCATGATGATTGAAAAACTCTGGTTATGTATTTGCCGACTTCTATCTGCAGGTTTGTCCATCCGGAAGCTGCTATAATGTTGTGTGCTCATATACGACCTGCTTAGTTGTATTATCTCATAGTACATGTAGATTGTAGTTAACTCTCTAGTAGAGGGGTGAGGCCAACACAGAATGTTCTAAACTATTCTCTGAGCTTCTATTGAAAAAAACATGGAAACATTACTTGGCTAATCTTTCAGTTTTATTACAGAAAGCTAGAATGTTTTCTGTATGTGAAGAAGCCTTTCAAACTGAAAAAAAAAATGGGAAAGAGCCTGCATGGTTTGTTTGCATTGGCATTGGGCACACTGGTGTCCATTTTTGGAAGAGAAGATTGATGGTTGACTGTCCCTGCCCTCTAAGGGCGGGCATTACTGCTTGCTTGAGCATATGCATGGGATTAGCCCTTGCCCTCTAAGGGCAGGCAGACTGCCTGGAGCTGCGCAATGCGCAGGGGGTTCGAATCCTGTGATTGCCGGTGGCGAATCAAACTTGCTGTAAGTGTGGCGAATCTGCAAGAGGCCGCTGCTTGCAACCGATTTTGCTCATGCCTGTGCAGGTCCTTCTATGGCGGCCTGTAGGAGGATGGTAGCAGCTCTCTTGACACAGCATCACATGGAGGCAGAGGAGTGGCGGCTGTGACTGAGGCAGGCCATAAACTAGATGCTTGCAGGGTCGAGTCTTTTGCTAGAAGCTTATCCTTTTAGCCAAATTATCATGTCCATATTTGGAGTGCACACTACAATAGTGGGCAGGAGGAGTCTTTTTAGATGAATTCTATTTTGAAGTCAAGCAAATATTAGCGGCCCTGGCCAAAGGTTGTCAAATCCCTAGATTATAGAGCCACCTAAGCGTTTGACCCTGTCAAATGATGAGGTGTACGCT
Organism: Isoetes taiwanensis; assembly: GCA_021234155.1. Classification (NCBI taxonomy): domain Eukaryota; kingdom Viridiplantae; phylum Streptophyta; class Lycopodiopsida; order Isoetales; family Isoetaceae; genus Isoetes; species Isoetes taiwanensis. The sequence goes on along the minus strand of JAJEKV010000027.1, from coordinate 17,324,220 downwards.
TAGGATGACTCTAGAGGGAATATTCCTCATAATATGCCCTCATCCGAGTGTTGGCAATTGGCTACAAGCCTCAGCAGTGATAAGTCTTGTAACCAATAACAAAACCTGTATAACAATCAGTACATGATAGATCAACACATTCAACCATCTCATGTCAAATCCCTAGATTATAGAGCCACCTAAGCGTTTGACCCTGTCAAATGATGAGGTGTATGCTTAGGATGACTCGAGGGAATATTCCTCATAATATGCCCTCATCCGAGGGTTGGCAATTGGCTACAAGCCTCAGCAGCGATAAGTGTTGTTACCAATAACAAAACCTGTATAACAATCACTACATGATAGATCAACACATTCAACCATCTCAATGAATAGCAACTTTATTAAGAAAGACAAACACTATTGCTCTTGAGTTCATTCACTATCTCAGCCATGTCATAAGTTCAAGTCCAAACAGACGATGAGCACCTTCTTAGGCTAAGGAAACGACAACCTGCATTCATAGCATTTACACGGCTCTACAAAAACAAATAAGACCCAAAGCAAAATGGCAAAATAGAACCCATGAAAACACACTCTTGGGCCACCGAAAGGCAACCCCTTGTGCACAACACCTTGTTTTGTTTTCAACTTATGAAACCATTTATTATTTAGACGCCTAATAAAAATACTAATGAATAGGGCGTGATGTCAGGACCCGTTATTACTAGCTTTACCACCTCGAAACCTAACGAACACAATTTGTTATGGCGCCGTTTATAATGGATAAAGGACGTCCTTCGATATTCAATATGTTTGTAGTGCTTGATTTTTTGTGAATAATAGCAAAATTCTATTGTACCAGGTGTTGGCTCATTACAGAACCAGTTTCTTCATCAGTATTCGTCTTTGACACATGGGTAACGTGACTGCTACTTTTCTCACGTTAGGGCGTCTTGCATGTTGTGATAAACATTTTTCTGCCTTCTCAGGACATCGGATTTTCACTGTTAATTCTTTGGCAATATTCTGGAAAGCAAGAGATGCAAAGCTATAAACCCATTCGTTTTCAGGATACAGCAGTCGTGTTCCAGCTAAGCTTCTGCAAGAAATCCTTGCATCTGGCATCTTTCTCCGAAGGGAAAATTCAAGTGAGTTTCCTACTTCAATATGTGAAAGCCTGTAACCGTTTTGTTGAATGACAATTTTGAGTTCCACAGGGACGACAATGTTCTCGAGACACCTCTTGTGCAATGCGTTAAAATTGTGGTGGCGTTCTCTGCAAGTTAAGAGTCCATCAAATTGTAGATCTCAGTCATCCCTTATCACTGGTAATGCCATGGTCTTGGTTGGACATTTTTGTTGGTAATGAAGACTTTTTGCATGTCATATCTCTACAATCATCAAAATTCTTGAGGAGTTTGCTCTGATTCATGTGCAACTATTTCCCATGAGATGTTAATGAACATGATGTTCATCTTGATATATATGCCCAATCTTTCATAGTCTGAAATGTTCGTTGGGTTTCCATGTCCAGATAATCGAAAGGGATGTAAAATCAAGAGGGTTGCTTATCTTTGCTCTCTAATCAAACGCTTTCTTGTTGAATTTTCCAGGAGATTCGACATTTTTAGAAGCTGTGGATATTTATTATGACAAAGCATCTGCAATGTCTACACATACCCAAGATATTCTTGCGCAGATAAAGGTGGAACTTCTCTATATTGGTCATTCTTCTGTCCATCTTGTTTATTGTATATATTCCTCTTCCAAAAATTTCTTCATGTATCAAAACATTATTTGCATAATGATTATGCACGTATATAGATTTTACCTATGTGCATGTTACTAGTAAATGTGCCAAGTACTGTATTACAAAAAGTTTTAGGAAAACTGTATTTGGCATTTTTGTTAAAGTATAACCGTCGTTACATAAATTCCTGCCCGTTACTAATGATGATCCAGCTTTACCTCGTTAGGCCTGCAACAATATAATTAAAGTTCAGTTCCCACTAAAATGCTCCAATGGGTCAGTCAAGATTATTGAAGCCTACAGGGCACAGCATTCTCATCATCGTCTTCCAGGTTTAATCATCTTGCTATACAAAGTACTGTATGAAATGAGTCTTTGTCCTTTGACAAGTAGATCCTTTCGCTGCAGTGAAAGGCGGAATAAGAATGGCACCAAATGTTGATGCTGAAGAGACAATGGCCCTTGCTGCATTGATGACTTTCAAATGTGCTGTGGTGGATGTTCCCTTTGGTGGAGCAAAAGGAGGAATCAAAATAGGTAGAAACCACTGGTTGCTGGACCTTTAAAAAGCTGACTAAAGCAGGATAATGCACTAAGCTGCTGACTAAAGCAGGATAGTTCCTTGAATTACTAAGTTGCAAACTTTTGATAAGTAAGTCTTTAAAAGAGATCTGCGGTTTTGCTTTCTTTGGACTAAGAACAATGCTTTGCAGATCCAACTGATTATTCCACCATGGAGAAGGAGAAAATAATTAGGCGCTACACGAGCGAGCTAGTAAAGAAGAACTTTATTGGGCCTGCTATTGTAATTACACATTCCAAGATATTTTACTGATTGGTTTTTAATGTTACGATGCTTTCTATAATGGATTTATAAATTATCATGTGCACAGTGGCTGGAGAGTGAAATGAAGTTAGAATTAAATTTAAAAAGATTAGAAACCAGAGTGGCACAGGTAGTTACCCAAAATGAGCTATTATGTAGTTGTTGAAGGTGGTTAGCACTGATACTGTTTGAAAGAACTTCTAATGACCATGCCAGTTATCTTGCCTGCCTACTTATCTGCTGCTGCATATGCTTGAAGAATGCTATATTTTGTGATTAAACATCAGGAACTTATAGAGAACTGAAATATGATGCATCATTATTTCATTGCACTGAGGTTTATATGGAGTTTCTTTTACATCCTTGTCAGCGAAGCCTCTGTCTCAACTTCAAAGTGCCTCAGAGTACCATTGTTAGTGCTCTGATCCTATTATTGCACATGCTTATACAGCAACTGGGCGACCAGTGCTTCATAATCGCTTGCCTTATATTTACAAGACAGTGAAAGTAGAAAGTTGCGAGCATGTTGTTACCGCAAATTAAGATGAGGCAATGGGATTATGATGCTGTATAATGCCTCCATTTATTGATGAACAAGTTCGGCCCTCATATCACCATCAGCAGTAATATAGGAGTCTTATCTACAGCACGTAATTAATTAGATTCCTGTTCATAATTCCATGAACTACAACTTTTTAGAACTTGTAAACCAGATATCATAATGTCTTCAGTGTCCCATATTCTGTCACATGCATGTGACATTGACAGCTCTTCTAATGTTCCCTAAATTTGTAGGATGTCCCAGCTCCCGACTACGGAACTGGTCCTCAAGAGATGGCTTGGATTAAGGTAAATGCTATTGTTCTGAGCATAAAATTCGTTTTAGGTTTAGTATGGCCTGTATGCTTATGATCTGTTACTTCATTTACAGGATACTTATGAGCATCTGAGATCAACTGATATTAATGGAACAGCATGTGTTACAGGAAAACCACTTGAGGAGGTTATTACAATTTGTCTTATTGTCTTTCATGCAATAAGACATGTTTGCATTTTGGAATGTCTGTTGAATTCTGGACTTCATTCAGGGAGGCATCCATGGAAGACAGGAAGCCACTGGTTTGGGGGTCTTTTTCTGCCTAAGAGAGTTTCTGAACGATGAGGTTTGTCAATTCGACACATAGCTTTCATTTTGATCCAATTCGCTAATTGATGGAATTGATTGCAGGATTTGGTCAGCAAGATCAACATGAAGCCTGGAATAAAGGGAAAGACTGTCATAGTTCAGGGATTTGGAAATGTTGGTCAGCATACAGCTGATGTAAGCTTCATGGTCATGCAGATTATTCATGAAGATAATTGCGTAATTTCTATGTATACTAGTTTAAGTGGTCTCTGCAGCATTGGAGATAGTAAGGTTTTGAAGGCTGAAGCTATGGATCCAATCTGTATATGATGCTTAATGGTGGTGGGACCATAGTTGTAATTAGAATTTGTACGTTTTAGTGTAACCTGCAGCTAGTGATGGAGAATGTAAATCTGTTAGTTATCTTCTATACACCTGAATGGATGAGCTAATACACCTGAATGGATGATGGAATCCTGAGTATTCATTTCATCTGTCCATGTGGATTTTCTTGAAGTGCTCAACTAGGAAGTATGCAGTAGTGCAACTTGAGTTTACAGCTATTTTAGTTGTCTCTAATGTCCATTTGTTTAAAATTTGTTTTTTTTTGTCCATGTTAAACAGTGTATAGAAGAAGCTGGAGGGCATGTTGTAGCCATAGCCGAGAAGGATGGAGGGGTAGTGGATGAAAGTGGAAAGGGATTGAACATTAGAGCTGTGAAGAAGTATTTCAGAATGAAGGGCACAATAAATGGTTTCCCAGGTGCTAAAACGGTAAGATACCACATGTGAAATTTCATGTGCAGATCTCATCTCATGCAAGTATGAGATTATAAGTTGTTGACGAGTTAAACCATTTGATGAATCTTTATTGAAATTATGGTTCAGATTGGATCTTCAAATGAGATTTTGGAGCTTCCTTGCCATGTTTTGATACCTGCAGCACTAGAATCCCAAATTCATTCAGGGAATGTTGAGCGCATAAAGGTTCCTGATCTCCAGGTTAACATCTATATGCATATATGCATGATGTATCTCATATATTCTTGATATGCAGGCAAACATAATCGCTGAGGCAGCCAATGGACCAATCACCCCTGCTGCAGAGGCAGCATTGGAGAAGAAAGGTGTCGTGATTTTACCAGATCTGCTACTTAATGCAGTATGTGTTTGCCTAATAGGCTGTGTTATGTCCTACTCGTTTAATTGCTATATTCAGGATGCATAATATATCTACTTTTAATACACAGGGTGGAGTGACTGCGTCTTACTTTGAATGGTTGAAGAACTTAAATCATATTCATTTTGGACGCATGAGTCGTAGAATGGAAGAACGTGGAAAGATGGTACATGCCATTTTGTTGTATTTAGCATTCTTTCTATATGCATGTTAACCTCATGTGCTGTCTTCAAAGGCTTTGCTAGAAGCTCTTGAAAAGGAATTTGGAAATGGCATCAAGCTTTCTGAGGAGCTTCGCAGTCAGCTTATAAAAGGGTAGACATTCAATATTCTTTGTATAGCTGTCTTCCTTAAGATAAAACACGCATATTATGGTGCGCATATGAGCTTGCTTGTTTTCTTGAACTCTGATTTTGGTTTTACAGAAATACAGAAGTTGATTTTGTATGGTCAGGCTTGGAGGAGACTATGTTGGTGGCATGGGAGGTGGTTAAATCTACAGCTTTAAAAAGGGTAAGACAAATTATCACTGTCTTCATTTGCAACCTGGTAGTTGTAGATTTTAACCTTAATGATGAGTTCTTTCTATTAATTCCTGGATGGTAAGATACATCTCTATAGTAGCACACTCTGAATAATGATTTCTTGAGGTAAATCTGGCATTAATCGAAATGTATCTTGATGCAGCATTGCAATTTTCGGACAGCGGCATATTTAATTGCTATTGAGAGGATTGCAACATGTTATAAAGTGAGTGGAATATTTCCCTAAAGTTCATGCATTGGTCCAGTGATTTTGGCTAAGCGTATTTGTATTCTTTATTTATCATGTTGCTTTTGACTGAGCTGCTGAATTCAGCATGTTTTATGTGTGACATAATATGAATACGAAGCTTGTGTATAATTTTGGAACAATGATCTTGTTACTTAAGTTATCAAGTTCCTAAACAAGGACCACGGATTTGGCCATATATTGTACATTACACAAGCAAGTATATAGATCTGCATAAATCAAAATTTTAGCAGTAATTGAATAGCCTTATAAAATGTTGAATGGGCCAAGTTAAGATTTTTAATAACCTTAACCAATGATCAAGAAGTGTAGATTCACGCGTCATCTCTTAGTTCTAATGCTTCAAAATGTCTAGGTGCTAATGGGTTTCTCGATGTTTAAGGTGCATTGTGCTACTTTAGCGAGCTTAGTTTTGGTTTCTCGATGGTGTAGGGGCATTGTGCTATTTTAGCGAGCTTAGTTTGTCTCATCATTATGTTTTTTTGAGGTCTAAAGCAAGTGGAGGATCATGTGAGTCTTTCTTGGGCCACAATACTCAAATGTTGTGGCCTTTTGGATTGCCTTATGTGAAGGGGGCGAGGGTTGCTTTCTTTGAGGTTATATCCGTGCAATTTTGGTTATATTCGAGGATCTGATGGCAATAGTTTTTGTTTCTAATTTTATTGCGTTGGAAACTTTTCTTTGGTAATTTTTTATGTGATTGTGGGACTAAGGTTCTTGTGCTAAAAAGTTTTAAGATCCGCATTTTGTCCTAGTATTCCAAGTAGGCTTTCCAATGACTCCTCATGGCCAGTTTTTTGTTGTTTGTAATTGAAATTAGGTTGGCCGTCGGATAGGGATTTTTTTTTCTTCGAATGGTTCATAAGATGACATTTCACATTTTAGATCGATGACATTTCACATTTTAGATGGTCTAGATCACACCATGTACAATTGAGGTCGTCGATCAAGACAGACATCTCGGTTTTATTATATAGGATTCATGCGGGCTATAAGGGGTATGTCTGACAAAGAGATGAATCATCTAATGGACGAGATTCTTTCTCATGCGTGTTCTTTGAGAACAACTTCATATTATAGCAGTCGTTTCAAGAATAAACGACGACCCGAAACAATGTGCAGTGGACAAAAGAATGTTCACTCTAGTAGAGAGAGAGGTTCTTGGTTAATAACTATTACAAAAAAATAATTTCTGACCTTCCAAGAATTTTTCTCAAAATATCTGAAATTGATAGAAGAGCGTCTTTTTGGAATTGCTGATATGGATGCTATGTAATTAAGGCAAAGATCATATCTTGGAAAACCTTCCATCAGTTGATAGCTTGCATCGATTACATTTTATTGCTTAAAAAGAAAAATGCTCTTCTAGAAAAGAAATGTGATTCAGATGTGCACAAAAGCCTGTAAGTCGCATTTAATTAAAGTGGGTCAGATCCTGACGTTTGGGCTTCATGATGAAAATGGAACTCATACCAAAAAAAAAAAAATTGAATTGAATACTTGAATAGAAATACACATCATACACCAAGAACTCGGTCACTTGTTACCCTCATGAAATTTACAAACCAGGAATTGAGAAAGTTTACAGAATCTACTATGCTCATCTCTCATGCAATGCTATGGCATGGAGGTTACCTAAACAAATGACGAGGGGGAGGGGCAAAGGGGAGAAGCTGGGGGAGATGGCAAGAGAGAGGGGACAAAGAGGGAGGGGTGCGGGGACAAAGGGACAAGGGATGGGAGAAGTTGGGGGAAACCAACAAGAGTTAAAGGAATGGATCCTTTTTGAAAAGTACCAATTATTAAGATATAAACAATAATTAATCAAATAAATTAGATAAATAACTAAATAAAAAATTAGATTAATCTAATGACTAAGTTAAAGAACAATTCTCGACATGGTAGTCGAGAATGCATAGAATCACAAGCATGGATGGCCTGGGGCCTTAATATCACAACAGATACCACATTGAATCACATGCATGGATGGCGTGGGGTCTTAATACACCAACAAACAGGGGCCATAATACAAATACAACAACAAACACCACAACTACCTCCATTCTCGACTACTGAGTCGAGAATGCCATGAGTCACAAGCATCACAAGCATGGATGGCCTAGATCCCCAATAGAAGGACGAATACCACAGCAACAAATGCCCTCAAACTGGTCTAGAACCTATCTATTTTTTAACTTTTAAAATTTTAGCAGATAAGGGAGCGGCCAGAGCACCTTTGATTTTTTAGCAGATAAGAGAAATATGATATGTAATTGTTCCCATAACACGAGAATAATTCATGAGTTTCTTTGGTTTTGACTATCACGGCCTATTATATGGCTATCATCAAATTTTTCTATTTAATGCAACAAATTCAATCAACAGTAATAGAACACACAAACTATGTGTAATCACCAATGGTTTAATTTTCCAAGTCCTAATTTTGTATTCACTAAAAATTGCAGATCAACAGACCATTTTGGCAACAGTTTTCTGGTCACAAAAGACCAACGTGAATATATGCGACGATACCAGAGAAAGGAAGGAATTGCATGAGGATATGAAGCACAACACGTGTGTATGTAGAAAGTATTTTTACAAGTTGCTACTAGATAGATAACTAACTACCCACTCACTTCTCACAGAAAGAGTAATCTCAATAGCAATGCTCAAAGCCAAATAGCTATACTAAAAAAGAAAAGAGGTCGTTCCAAGTATTCGCATAACTCCACCCTCTACCTCTATGCTATAGCCAAAAGTATCATTTGCATTCTTGACATATAATTCATTTGAAACTATAATTTACATCCTTCAAATCACAAGAACTCAATTTCTCTAATACCAAGAATATCTACATGAAAAGCAATATGCCTACAGTTGACTAATCCCAAAAAGAAAAAGGGGCGCCCGAGGTATTCATGCAAAATGTTTGTACAAATAACATGCATTCAACCTATATATGATAAAAAATTTCTATACATGAAAAACGATACATCTGCATCAGAATGCGAAGAGAAAAAGGCGCACCCCAGGTACTTATACGAATTATCTTTATGCACAGTTGATGTAGTGGTGTTACGTCATCATGGAGCAATATCTAAAACTATTTTCCTTCATTCGTACTAATAGGTTGGAAACGTTTATTAGCAACAAGAGACAGACTCGACTCAGTTGTCACAAAAAGAACAATGTCAATAATACTCCTCAAAATGAAACAAGTACACTGAAACGAAAAGGAGATCGACCTAGGTAATCACATAACTCGACCTCTTTTCTAGTGAAAAGTACCGTTTTCATTCTTTGCATACCACTTCAAAACTACAATTTACATCTTTCAAATTAGATGAATTCAATTTTTATGATATTAAAACTTCCTATGCAGGTAAACGATAGACCTACGTCCAATCTCAAAAAGAAAAGGGGGCACCACAGGTATGCGCACAAATCTTTCTATACATAGTTCTACCATTTATTAGAAAGCATAACTTGCATCTTTCAAATTGCATGCATTCCATTTATCCACTATTATAAATTTGTACACAGAAAAGGTATGCACAATTTGTTTAGTGATCTTATGTCAGGAGCCAACATCTAAAAGTACTTTTCTTCCTTTGTAGACTACAAATATCCATCAGCAATAAAAGACAAAAAAAGAACTCCAGGTATGTATATCAGATTTTTACATGTTCAATCTACTTCTAACAAATTGATCGTGAATTTCAATGTTTTTGTCGACAATTTTTTTTAATAATTTATTCATTCATATTTATTAAAAGGATGCAAATAGCTTCTAAGAGCATCGAACTATATAAATTGTTGACCATGATCGTTGACCATTCCACATCCTCATCTAGCAGACCTCCATCCGCTCCACTCGTAGATTCTTCAGATGTTAGCACTGCATAACAACAATGGCGAAAGCAAATCAGTATCATGAATCGAACATCTAGATCAGCAGGTTCCGAATTGCTAGAATGGAATAGACAATGTGGTGTCAAATGTCATATTGAACTTTAAACACTGAACATGCCACATTTTGCTACGATAATGGTCGTCGACTACTCCTGTTTCAAAGCTTCCCAGTTAAATAGAAGCTTCATACTCCATATATAATTTTGCTACAAACTCATCAACAACCTCTTTTGTTTCACTGCACTTGGTGACAAAGGGGACTTCGTAGACTTGGAAACTCCATCGTCAGTAGCTATTATGAAATGAACATACCATCATCTATTATCTGCAAACCAGCCCACTCGTACCCTACATTGGTATGTATACGATGATAGTAGACGATATGTCATTGCTACTGAAAGAAATATCCCAGCTACCTGGATCATGTAAATGGCTAGTATATTTGAATTCACAAACCCATATGTACAGGAACTCAAAACAATCAAAGAGATACACCCTCGCCTATAGAGCTAATACTCGACTGATGCTCCAACGTCGAATTAAATTGTTGCTAGAAATAAAATGCAAATTGCAGCCTGGGAAAAATGCATCAGACATTCCCATCATCGATGTCCGCGCATGTCATCAAAGACTGCGACATACGAAAGACATCATTCGAAGATATTTTGGTCCCATGTCTTACATTGATGCACATGTGAAAGTTCCAACACTATAAGTGGCCAGGACGTACTCAGAGAGTTATTCGGGAAAGTGTACAAGATGCAATACATGATTTCAGCAAAGAAACTCTGTACAATGTTGGAGGTGTCACCAATATGGCCATATTGCAAAAGATTGCCCGATACAGTTTATGTACCAATTGCTTTGTGGGATCTGCAATACCCAAAGTTATTATACAACGGAAGATTGCCCATATAAGTTCAAAGCCGTGATGCCGGATCCTGTAGGTAAAACAAGAAGGTCATTGACAACTTGTTCCTTTGAGGAGCAAGAAGAGGGCATGATGAAGCCAAAAGAGGATATGAAAATACAGATACCAGCGCATGACGAGAAACGAGATCGAGATGCTATTCAAGAGGTAGTCAAGATGGGAGATATGGTGAATTTGGCAGAGTTATCTGTTGAGGTAAAGGAAGAAGCTGCAAAGGAGAAGATGCAAATGATGGAAGAAAAGGCAACAGATTCTCAACATTTGGAGCCCATACAACATGTGATTGATCCAGTATTAATAGAGTAATGCCCAACTGAAGAGAAGCTCGTAAGAAGTCACATCATGATGATGTGAGCAATAAAACTGATATAAACTTGAGAGATTGCCAAGAAGAGAAGGACATATGTAAAATAGTTGATGCAAAGAATGGATCAACACACAAGCTTGAACAAATTGAGAAGGAAAAAGATGACGAGGACTACCTTGCGAAAACCAATGGGAAGAATGGCTAGACATGCAAAAGAAACAATTGAAATCAGAAGAAAAAGAAGAAGAATCAACACTTTGTCAAAAGGAAGGAGCTGTTAGTATTGCGTGCAATAAAAAGTTAAAAGAGATGGAAAGCTGAGATGGGAAAATCAATCAAGTAAAAGGTGTAGAGCAAGAAGAGAGGAAGTCTTTAAAAGAATGACAAAGGATGAGAAATTAGTGGAAGAGAAGAAGGAGCAAGCAAGACACAAGAAAGCGATTGGAACTAGAACATTATCTCTAGATGCTGCTAAAGCTCATGACAATAAAGCAATTGCCTTGAAGCAAAAATATAAAGGAGTATTGAAGAATCTTAAGGAGCGCAAAGATGTATTTACAGTCAACATTGATCCGCCCATGAAAGCCAAGCTAGAAAAGACGTTGAATACGATAAAAGTTGACTCAGATGCTCATAGATGGAAGATGATTTCTATAAGGCCACCAATTGGCTTGACATGCCAATAATTCGAACTACCAGAGCCACAGAGACATTTTAGACAAGCTTCCAAAAGAACCCATGATAGATACAAAAAAAGAGTTGAAGGAAGGGCAAGAAAATTATAGCAACCACAACAAGGAATAGAAGCACATAGCCAACATTATTCTAAATGCAATCAGCCAACAACAATTCCAATATATCAATGTGGACAGACCAAGAGGTTTACGCAAGTCATTCCTCTTCCACAGTCTCATTAGTATACTAAGAGGATGTGGCACAAGCGTTATATCAATGGCTTGAACAGGCATTGCTAGCCTCCTCTCGAAGGAAGCACAAACAAGTCATTCGACGTTCAACCACTCAACTTGACACAAGAGACAACCTTCGCACTAGCATGCAACATGCCAACAAGCATATGTGTTTAGGAAGGCAAGCATCGTGGTCTGGGACAAAATTGGAATGACACACATGCAAACACTCACCGCTGTCGATAGACCTTTACGTAACATATACCAAGATGACAAGCTATTTGGCAGAGTCATAATGGTCGGCAATGGTGATTTTTGACAGCAATTGGTTGTGGTCAAACGTGCAACAAGGATGGAAATGATCTCAAAGTCAGTCAAGAGGAACCTCCTGTAAACTAACTTCAAGAGCCACAAGCTGACACAAAACATACACATTGGAAAAGACGAGCAAGTCTTCTCAAACTGGTTGCTATGCCTCCATAATAGTGAATGCATGAACAATGACATTAACCTCAGCCGTGACTTGGTAAAGGTATCCGAAGAATGCATTGTGGAAGACAACTTAATTGATAGCATCTTCAACAAGAAAATAACTAAGGCAAATGTGCAGCTATTATATGACAAGGCTATCTTGACACCAAAGAATGAAGACACGCTGGAAATCAATAATACAATCCTCCAAAGATTACACAGACAACTCCGTACGTATACAAACATAGACACCTTCACTATAGAAGGCAAAGATGCTACAAGGGACTTCCCAATCGAGTTCAGCAACCACCTGACCCCTTCTGGCATGCCACAATATAAGTCGCACATCAAGGATGGTGCCATCATCATCCTACCCAAAAACATGAACCCGAAGTCTGGTCTTTGCAATGGCACCCGCCTCCACGTCATCAAAGCACATTCAAGAATCATAGATGCAGAGATAATCATAGGCACCTACAAATAACACAAGGATCCTCATACCAAGAATAACCCTAGAGCCATCAGCCAGTGACCTACATCCCTTCAAGCGAATGCAACTTCTATACAACTTGCATTCTCTATGACCATAAACAAGTGACAAGGCCAATCCATGACCTCAGTTGGCATCTACCTATCTATAGTCTTAATGCATGACCAGCTCTATGTCACATTCTCAAGGTGCACCATGCAACATAAAATGAAGGTCTTTATGCAAGACACCTCAAGACAAGGAGCACTACTAAAAAACAATAAGAGATTCACTCCAAATGTATTCTACAAGGAAAACCTATGGGATGAATTTGCTACTTAACTCATGGAAGCAACATGTACTACACATTAAAAAGGCATACCAATAATGAAAGCATATGGAGGTAAAAGTCTTCAATTGCTAATTCTACTAGATATGAGGTTTATGATTGATGGAACATGTATTAAGAAACATAATACCGAGCAAAATAACTTGGCTTGCTTTATTGGATAAACACTTCAAGAATTGAATTTTATCATTATGTCTTTCTTTTAAAGCAATCTTGATGCAAATAAGCATTTTGGACTTCTTATGCATTAATGACTTCCTTCATGGTAAACAATCTTATTTCATCTTTTTTTTAATATACTAAGAAATTGTCCATTAATTCTTCGTGACCTATATGCAGAGTTTTGACGAATTTTCAAACGGAGAGAAATTTTATTTGCAATACATGTTTAAGCTTGACTTCCACAAAAATGAACTTAAATACATGTTTAAGCTTTAATTTACATAAAAATTAACCTTTGTATTTCTAAATTCTCAAGTACTTCTAAATTCTAAGCTCAAGTATTTTTTAATTCTTCGTGCCATCACATGGGTTGTCCACCGAGGTTGGGCAATTTACTAGTCTATTTGATAAGGATTAGGACTTGCCAGTGGAGACAGAAAATCTAGAACATGAAAATGTGGAACCTAAAAAGGCAGAGAGTCAGAGGTTGAGAAGGAGCCTTTACATGATATAGAAGAGGAGATAAATGCCTCACTAGGCTCTCAAGAATTCATAGATAAGATGGAGATTGTAAAAGAAGATGCACGTTGTATACCACAGATGGAAGAACATCAGGGAGCTCAGTCTAGTGAAGTGCAATATGATCCTTGAGTGTTTATTGTTATTCAAAGAATTACTTAATGATAGAAGTCCCTTGAAATTGCACGTCCACCCAAATTCAGATCCCATTAATGTATATCATTTCACAATGTTGTATGCTACACTTTATGTGAATATTACACAATCATTTAATATGAATACAATTTTCTCATCAGCAAGCTATGGAATGCCAGCACCCTTGAACATGTCAAGATGGCACATTATCAACGCCACATAAATCCCAAGTTGGAGCAGGACCCGCAATGTTACATGTGCACTCAACTACCCATGAAAAAGCACAGATCCATTGCCTCTATCCGCACAGGTGCACACCATCTCCAGATTGAGAAGGGGAGATGGATTGGGGAGCTACGTCAGGAGAGGCTTTGTCAGCGCTGCTAGGTTGGAGCTGTGGAAGACGAATGCCACACCCTTCAGAGTTGTCCGGCATATGATGGCATTCGGATACGCTACGCTGAGCTGGTCCGTCCTGGCCAGCCCCTACATGAGATGTTGAGCACGAGCTCGGTACGGAGGTTGGGATCATATCTTCAAGAGATCATGGATTGCCGAGATCAGCTTGGTCCTCGTGCACTTACCAGATACATGTACATATTTCTGTCCCCCATAATATATATTTGTCTTTGTATTTGTACAGTTTGACAACAAACCTATTCCTGTTACAGTTTTTTTCCCAAACAACCCTTCGGAGAGGGGGTTTTTTAAACCGGACAGTAATATGCTTGTTGCACCTCCTGTCTGGGTCCCATAGGCCAATCGGTCTATGTGGACGATAAAAACTCTATTCGATTCTACTCTATTCTATTCTTAATGTCATCCCATTGTTTCACTAAATAACATTTATTCTAGACATATGGTTGTCATTTAGGATCCAAATGGACCTATAGCAAGTCTATATAAAATGAACTTGTGCTTTATAGGGGGATGGAAATTGAAAAGCGCATTCCAGAGGGTTCTGCAACCGATGTTAGCGGGGAGCAGATCCTGGAATGGGCGGCCCAGTTCCATCCCCCTAAAACATAAATTTTAACTATTGATTGAACAAGTTTACCTGTTGAGCAAAGTAGGGGGACCACATTTCCATTCCACGGATGTAAAAACCAGTTATATCATATTATACCTTCTAGACTACTCATGTATTGAGACTTGGCACTGATTCTTTTAAGGATTTTGCATTCAATTTTTACATGACATTCCAATATTTTACTCGACATTTCCCGCATTTACCCAACATGCCCACAGAATGTAATATAACTAGTTTTCATGTATCAAAAATGTCACTTTAGTGACATTCTCACGTATCAACACTGCCTCCGTGCCTTCTGCGCACCGGCACTGTTTCCGCATGAGAATATCACCTAAAGTGACATTCTTTTATACGGAATAAAATAGAATAGAATAGAATGGAATAGAATAGATTTTTTATTGTCCATAAAGACCAAAAAGCATGGGACCAACTATTACTATCAGGATTAAAGAATCCCTGCCTCGAAAGGTTTTCACGGTAAAAACCTTTGCAATAATGGTTATACAAGACAATCAATAATAAATAAACTTATACAGAGAAGATCATGGTGACTGTTTATGACTCAGTAATTGAAGATGTGCGTCTAGAACCTCAAGTATGCATAATAGGCTCAACTATGTATTGAATAATAGAACCTCATGTATTGGATAGGCTCCCTAGTTTCCATGTTGTAGAAATTTGCAAATCAAGATTTGTTCCTTTTGCAACTAAGGATAAGGTCCACAAAAAATCTTGCGGGGTGTTTTTCAATGGTTTAGGGTTGGCTTTTTTTTTTTTTTTTTTTTTTTTTTTTTTTCTTGGATGATGGTCTTTTTTTAGGAAGCGATGGGTGTCATGTGCGATGCCGTCTCAGACCCAAAATTAGGGTGTTGCCTTTGTTGGACGAAGAACAGGTTTTGTTGTGCTTATCTGAACCTGAGGCGTGCAGCATGGTTGTACGGTCTGAGTTGGAGATGTCTCTGAGGCGCCTGGCTCGTGGGGTGTCTGGCAAGGGCAGCTTGGATGCAGGTGGGCATCCTCCAAGGGGCAATGCATGTGTGGGCTCTCAAGATGCAGAGGGATGTCCTGCATAGAGTAGTGCTGTGGCAGAATGTCGCTCTATGTGGAAGGGGTTCAAGCTTTCAGAGAATGTCAATTTTCACAGCAGCTTTTTTGTGGAACTTCCAGAACCGCTCGTGGAGCATGGGCAGTCTGTAATTGTATGCATGGGAGTGTTGATAGGCAGCCATGGCAATTTGTGCAACCTGCACAGGTGTTTGAAGATAGAGGGCCTGGAAAACAGAAATTTGCTGGGAAGAAGCATCCTGTGGTAAAGAGAGTTATAAGAAAGGGCAGGATGAAGAACAACCAGTATGTTGACGAGGCCTCATCTCTGGATGTCAGTGTCATAGTCAGTGTGGGAGAAATCGATGTGTGGGATGCACTTTATGTTAGTTTTTTCAGATTTCTAGATGCTGAATGTGTGAATGGTGTTGTGAGTCAGGATAGGGGTTCTGAATTAGACCACCTGCACATTCAATGTGTGTTTAGAGTTGTGATGAGAACTCCAGCGAGTGTGAATTTGAAGCTGAAGACATACCTCGGTTGGGATACTCATAAGCCTGCAGGAGGTGTCATCATTTGTAAAGCACTGAAGGATACTAGGCTCCATTGCTATGAGGGAATGATTGGGTACTGTATGAAGGATCTCGAGAAGATGCACTTTCGCCAGCACATGAACGGAGGAGTTGAAGGAGTTGTATGCCCTGTATGAAGCTGGAGATATCAAACCCCGCGTGACTTTGGATAATAGAAATCTGATGAAGAAAGCACGACACTTTGTGCTTTACCATGGACGTAAGCAAGTCTCACCTTCATTAGAACAAACTGTGGCAATATGCTGAGGACAAATAAATTCATTCTTGGTAGTCCATGGGTTCTGCCCTGAATTGTGCATTCATTTCGCAGCAACGGGTGGAAGCTGCATGGAGGGTCACCTTGGATCCTAGCGACGCGACATTTCGTGATGTAAGGTGTGGTACACTGCCAGGAATTATACCAGTTGAGAAGATAGGAAGGAGG
Organism: Isoetes taiwanensis; assembly: GCA_021234155.1. Taxonomy (NCBI): domain Eukaryota; kingdom Viridiplantae; phylum Streptophyta; class Lycopodiopsida; order Isoetales; family Isoetaceae; genus Isoetes; species Isoetes taiwanensis. Next base: position 17,307,307 of record JAJEKV010000027.1, on the reverse strand, counting down.
AGAAAGAGATTCTGGGATGTTGATGGAAATCCCAATGGGGAAGATGGAGAAGAGGAGATAGAGGATGCAGAGCCCCATGACAAGGCAAACCAATGCTCTGAGCCTGTTGCAGCCCCTGCAGACACCCCATCGCAGCCGTGGCCAGATTTCATTCAACTTCACATGGAAGGTGAATCTCTTGCTGTCAATTAGCTAGTGAGCTCTCGTTGTATAGTTTATATGTTGATTTGTATATATGCTTCGTTTTGTAGGTGTTGTAAGTCTTGTAGATGTAGTGAAGGAGGAGCACTACAAGAGAACGACTACTAAACGTGAAAGAATTCGTCAGAATGTTCAAACCTATTTGTCAAACCCATATCTGACTAATATATTGACTCGTACTCTGACTAATGTCTTGACGTTTAATTATCACTAAAAAACTGACTAAAAGATGACGAATAGTTGTCTGTCTAACTAGGAGACCAATACTCTAACTATGTGTCTAATACAATGACTAATAAGTTGACGTGTACCCTGACAACCTGACAAATTATGTATGACTAAATGGCTGACTAATAAATTGACTTTATATCTGACTAATTGTCTGACTAAAAGTTTGACTTGTAATCTGACGAAAAGATTGACTATATGTGCTGACGTTTGGTGACTAATATTTTGACTATCTTGTGAGGTTAGTCAGTATACACGTCATACATCATATCTATTAATATATTAAACCTCCATCCATAGTTTCTTTGAAAGTCTAATGTTGTTTGACAATCTATAATTTCTCCTTTATCCAATATCATCTACCTAACTTATCCCAAATGTTTTTTCTAATATGGGAAGGCCATGTTTCACTAACTCCATTGCGAGGAAGAAATGCGTTGGTAGTAAATTTTTGTTTTGTTCAGGTGTTGTCTGCAGTTCTTGTATTGAAAGAAATCATAGGAGCACATGGAAATACATACTTCAAAAAAAGATGTAAATCATAATACATTTAGCGCAACATATTGAAATGTGATCTCTATTCATTTGTCATGAAATCCTCATCTAAGAAATCATGTTGTATATCATTCCATTCATCGTCATCCAGTTGTAGAAGCAACCTTCGTCGCATATTTGGCATTTCAAGCTCAACCTCATCCTCCTCTTCAATATAATCCTTGTCTGCCATTGGGGAGTGCATTGGTGATCTCAATTCTTCATTGATTGTTTGCCCTTGAGCTTCATAATCTTCTACATTTTGTGGCTCCACAAATTCCAATTCTTGCTCATTCTCTATATCTTCCTCATGCTCCTCCCCTTCTTCCTGAATGATTATATTGTGAACGTGTCGACGTGATGTTGGTTTTGTAGGTATAACAATCCACCATGTATTGTTTTGAGGATTGACATGGAAAAAAACTTGTTGAACCTGCTGTGGATACACAAATTTGTCGGGCTGAAAAATGTATCAGGGTATATGAAGAGGCTCTAAAAAAATAATAGGAGCAACACAGTAGTAAAGGAATTGCAATAAACTATAAACAAGCATTATAAGAATATAAAAACTTACAGAAAAGGGTTCTCACTTTCTTCTTAGGATGTACTTTCTACTGGCTAACTCAAATTGAGCCAAAACGTCGTCGCTGGATGCGCCGCGATCCGTCGACCACGCTGCAGTCATAAGATTGCTTCGGAAATGCGGGAGTCAATCGATCGCCAAGGCGGAACAGGCGGATGCCGGAGTCGGAACAGGGGAAGAGAAAGAGGAATAGAAGGAATAGGGGTCGCGGGAGAAAAGGTAGAGGGTACAGTTATTTCTGGCTGCACCCTCGAACCTCGAAAAAGTGGCATTTATGACACTCCTAGAGTCACGTGTGTGGCATGCCATCCGTGACCTGGATTGCTGACGTGGCCATGTCAGATGTCGCTGATGAAGGGCCACGTCAGCACAGTCATGAATTCGGGGAACCCTATGTTTTAATGGTTATAATGTTTAAATGCTTTTTAATTGTTAATGTTAAATGTTAATGTTAAATTTTTTAATGTTTTTAATGGTTACAAGAAATTTATCGCGGCGGCCAAGGCCGCCGCGAACATTTCTCTTTCCCCACTCCCCTGCATTTGGAGAATCGAGTCAGTGCAGGATATCCATGGATGGCCAAGCAAATATTTCCCTATATTGACTTATAGATTTGAATTATGGGTAGTAATAATCAATTTAAGAATATACAGGATTTAAGCCTACAGTGTTGCCTTGCCAAATGGTTTGTCTTCATAAAAAATTTAAGAATTTGAAAGCGCGAACATTTCTCTTTCCCAACACGTTATGTCTAAGTGTGCGAAAAAACAAAAGCCACAGTGGCCATCGAAATATTTTTTATTTTTAACCAACAATTCATTTATTGAAATATGTGATTCTACAAACCTATACAAACCTATAATACAAACCTAGAAGCAATAATGCAAAACTTATGTGTTCTTTTTTCCAAACATTTAGATCGTTGTACATAAAGGATTATAATTCTATAATAATTTTCGTCATCCATCCAATTTTTTCTTTAAAGATGCTTTAGAGAGTAAGGTGTTGTGTTAGAAAAAGAGAAGTATGATTTATCTGCGTTTCAAGATTAGCAGATAAATCCGCTTCTTGAGGCTAGTTGCGAGAGTTCCCTTAGAGTATTTATAGCCTTTTGCATCTCTTTCATTTTCATCAGCCGTCTTTGAGCCTCTCCCTTTGTGGTCGCCTATCCTACCCCGTTAGATGTTTTTCGTCCCGCTTTTGTTTTCGTTTTGATACTAAAACATGCGTGGAATCAACTTCAAAAAAACCAGATGGATGTGGTCGCACTGTTTGGTTTCTTCCGCGGTATAGAGGCTTGAATCATTTTGCTTTTAGAATGGTCTGCCAAAACGAACGAAAATCAACATCAATAATATCAGTAATAACTCCAACATATTCAAGCTCTCCGGCAATAGGGTTGTCATCTCTAGCACTTGCTCGACTCTTTTGGTGAAACGAGGCAATTATTCCAGAATCAGAAGTGACATGAGCTTTGTCAATGCTATCAATTCGAAAATGTTGACCATAGGCCCACATTGAATTATGGAACCTAGCCTGCAAATTGAATAAAAGATCAAGAAGTGGCAGATATGGGATGGTGTATGAATGCAATAATGTAAAATAGCAATAACACATTTGGACTTATTGATCTATTACAGCCAAGTGCAATGTTGAGGTCATCCTCTTCTATTTTTTCTCCTTTGTCTTCGGCCTCCCAAAGCTTTTCAGATAGCCACCAATAGGGCGGAGTATCAGGAAGGGGCCTTAGTTCTGGAGGATATTGTACTTTCCTATGACGTCCTCGACGGTTCCTTGCAGCATATGCTTTTCTATCACTATCTCTCTGTGCCTTTTCAACTTTATATAGTTCCACCCACCTAGTAAGACCATCTGCATTGTTCAAGACGAATTTGTTGATGCCTTCAAACATCTCATCACTTAACCTTCGCTGCTTACCCTGATCTTGTAAAACTTCACCTTCTAACCAATCAGGAGCCTCCTTCTTCCAAATCTTTGGTGCATTTGGATCTATTGATGTAGTGGCATCCGTTAAGAAAAATAATGTCTCTTAAATAAGGTGTCCTTCTGCCATACACCCCTCAGGCCTAGCCATCTGGCGCACAAAGCCTTTTAATGCCTTCATATACCTCTCTAAAAAGAACATCCATCTAGAGGGGTTTGGACCCACAGGCAAAATCTCTTGTGGCAAATGCACCAACAAATGTACCTGATGATCACATTTTTTAGTATGTGTGATTGCCAAAATGTAACGTATTCAACTAGCTACATACCTGAAGATCAAAAAAACTAGTGGGAAATAAGTGTTCTAACTGGCATAATATCTCTGCAATCTCTATTTCCATGGTGGGAATATCAGCAGCTACAATCTCTTTAGAAGACACCCACCTAGAGAAGCTAGCGAGTCTATAGATGATCTTCCGAATAGAAGGCGTGAGGCAATTCTCTAAGGCACATGGGAGAATATACTGTAAGGAGGAAAAAAAATCAAATTAGTCGTACATACGAGTTGTCAATATTGTTGTAGAATAAATATCTGTAGAAAGTTATGCCAATCGTGCGACTTTAAGCCAGTAAGATCTCCATCTTTTGTGAATGCCCTTCTTAGAGAGGAACCATGGCCAGTTGGAGTGCGAAGAGTTTTAATAGAGTTTTTCACTTGTTTGAGTTCATCCCTTTTCAGTACCCAAGGACCTCGACGAAAGCGAGGAGCTTTGCCTTCTTCTACAATAGGCCACAGTTTTGATTTGATGTTGTTATCTTTTAGATCATTTCTGGCATTAAGAGTCTCCCAATCTCCTGTAAGATGTCGCCAAAGTGAATGGCTTACATTCTTAAAGATATTCATAGGATCCAAGAGATGTGCAATCTTCAATTCAGACCAGTATTCCAACTTGTATAATATGGATAGTCTTTTCATGCCGGGTGGTGGTGCAGAACTGTTTAGGTCACGATCATTCCATGTTTGCAACCAATCATGTGGAGTTCTTCTTCTGGGCACATGTGATGTATCACCATGACGAAGTTCATGATCCAATGGTAGATATTTTTTATGGTTTGTGTAAATCATCTTTGATAGGTGTTTTGATCTATAAGATGTTAAGTCTTGACCACATGATGGACATCCATATTTTCCACTAGTTTGGAGTCCTGCAAAGTTATTCAATCTTATAATATAGTTGAAAAATAATTTAAAATAAGAATATGAATGATAACATTATACCTGACGCAACACCAAGTCCGGGATAGTCATGAATAGTGAAACATAATATTCCATGAAACATGAAATTGTGTGGTTGTCTCGAAATATCATATATATGTATTCCTCTCCATAAAATGTCAAGTTCATCCACAAGAGGTTCTAAGTACACATTCATATCCTTCACTTGGTGTTTGCCTAAATACATATCATTCGAATATAAATTAGAAAACCATAACCTAGGTAAAGACAAGTTGTAATGCTACTAAAAGATATTTACCTGGCACTATAAGTGTGAGCATTAGATGGTCTGCTTTACTTGCCATCCAAGGTGGTATATTGTAGTTTATAACAACAATAGGCCAAACACTATGAGTAAACGACAATGTGCTAAATGGACATACACCATCCATGCCCAAACCCAAACGAACGTTCCTAGGCTCGTCCTTAAAATGCTTCCACTTGTCTTCTATATGTATAAGTGCCTCGCCATCGGTTGGATACCTCAAGATTCCATCATTGCTTCGGTGTTTTGCATGGAAGTCCATGAATTGAGCTAGGGAAGGACATTTAAACATAATTTGCAAACGTGGAATGATTGGCATGTGTCGCAAGACTTTCTTTGGCACTTTGGACTTTGCTTTTTCATCATACCGTGGCTCATTGCACTTGGGACATACATTCATGTCACTATATTCATTGCGAAAGAGTACACAATCATTTACACATGCATGAATGCATTTGTATTGCAAACCTAGTTCTTGCAATAGTTGTTTGACGCCCCTCCTTGATTTGGGAAGACAATGATCACTTGGAAGTATATAGTCAGCTAGTAAACTGGTAAAACAAAAAACAAAATATCAAGCGAGGAAAAAAACAGAATGGAAAATTTGTAATCCGAACCAAATAACTTGCCTGAGAAGATCATCCACACTATTATTACTCCAGTTTGATTTGTGTTGTAGGTTCAGAATGAGTATGCATGCAGCAAGACGCGATATCTTTGCATTTGGGTATAGTGGTTTGCTGGTCTCTTTCTCTAGAAGTGTGATAGGTCTCTCGTCGTCATCACCAACATTCGCTTCATTGTTAGAGTTAGTGGTTGGGAAGTAATTTTGAATAGCTTCTGTCAAACAACTCTCAGCATGGAAGCCACTTTGAGCAGAGGAGTTTTCATTTCCATTGTCGCTTGACTGCAAATGAGAACTCATGTTTATTTCTTTGTGGGAGTTTGTACATGTAATGATATACAAAAAGATAAAGAGAAGAGAAACATGCATTGATGATAAGACACAACCATTAACGAAACATCATTACATGATTAACATTGTCAAAATCATAAACCATTAAAATTAGGTTATTGATCATTAGCTTTACATGTCAAAGGTACGATTATACATCTAGGCAACGTTTCCTTCTATAGGGCACAACAATTGGTTCGCCACGCCTCTTACGTTCCACTCGTCTTGGGGTATCTCTCCTGAAAGGATATTTGACAAACAATTCCTCTCCAGGACGGAGGTTGCGTATGGCACAAACTCTCACATACAGTCCAGCATACCCATTCATGTAATATGGGTCATATTCTGTAGTCTCTTCAAATTCTGCATTTGTTAATTCGGGATGACCACGAAAGCTATTTATAAGTCCTGCAATATTGCCATGAACACTTGGTCGGCCATCAATATATATGTGTGCACCGCGTGAAGTATATTCTCCACGATCTCTCTGCTCGCTCAAAGATGCCGCATTCAATGCCATAGCATAAGTAGACATACTAGGCATGAAAGAAGCAAGTTTATGCCATAACCCCCAAGGATACTTTGGGCCACCAAACACCATCAACACAGTTGAGTGCCCAGATGGGACTTTCACATGCTCCATTATGTACAAACCCCTTCCAGCTTGTGGTATTTCTAAAGAAGGTGCAATCATGTACTTATGGCCCCAATACATAAATTCTTTCAGCATTGGAGGCAGTTCCCCTTCCCAACAGCCTAGGGTTGATCGATCAAATGGAACAATAGAGGCTCTAAGGTGGGGGGGAGTTGTTCAGCCATGTCATTTTTTGTTTCACATGCATGAGCAAGACTATGCGAGCTTTTCTTAAAATGGCATTTAAGTTTTGTTGCCACTATATTTCCCCTCGTGCGACCTCTCTCAACTTCTTGAGCCTCTCTTGGACTAGAACTAGTACTTTGCGAATAACCCAATGATCCAGATGACATGGGGCTCTCTGATGTCTCGGCAAGTTTAGGATTTTTCGTGAAGCATGTCCAGATACTATGCCAAGTCATATCATATATATTGAGATAGGATTAGAATATTGTATAATAAATACATTTTACCTCATATGCTTCTTGTCGTGCTTTCAACTCAAGCTCAGATGGAGGTGGAGCATTTGGCATCAAACCATACTTCATTTTGTGATCACGTCTCGTGGTATACATTCTTCTGCTAGTGCCTTTGTATTTTTTGCACCAACAGTTATCGTACTGCCTGGCAAGTCGCTCAAATGGATCATCTCGAAGCCAAGTTTTTTTTTGATTTGGAAGATGAAGAATTTCATTCCTATGGGAAAAGATGAATATGTAGCATAATAACAGGGGATTTTGTTTGTGTTTTTGTACGCTTTTCACAAAGGTTTTCCTAAGATTTCATGGCGTATTCGAATGGACGTACTAATGCGTACATCTAGAGTGCACCATTTCTTAGTCGTTGATTTAGCTTTTTTTTTCAATGGTCCCAACATCCAAGGGCTCAAACAAAAGCCCTCTTTTTATTTTAGGGGCTGAACATGCAAGCCTCGTGGATAGCAGATCCTCTCCAGGCAAGGGGCAGGCGAAATTGAGAGCAGAACAGAGATGGCGAGGGCGAGGCGAAATTTTCATGGGTCACTGTGATAGCAGAGCTGGAGCTCAAAACCAGCCAGCGGAACTGCCGACTGAGCAGATGCCAAAACCAAACGTTGAGTAAACTAAGCCAACCGGTGGCTATGGAGGAAGGCAGGTGACCGTTCTTCTCTGGCCCCCTTTAGGCGGCGGGGAGGAGATGCCCTTTTCTGAATCCAGCTCAGCCAAATTACTGGGGTCTCACGGTTATGGCCCTTTGGATGGCCAGGAGGAGATGCCCTTTTTTCAATCTAACGATGAAGAAATTTGAAGTGCAGAGCTTTTTTAGCTCAGCCTACAGTTGCATCTGAGAGTCGGTTTCTTCCTCAAGCATCACTTCCTGCGAGTTCTTAGCGGGTGTTTGGATCCAACCACGGATGACCATTGATCTGCGAGAACATCTTTGAATGATGCGGCATGAAGGATAACCTAAAAGCATGGGCGTGTCGAGACATCACCCGTGTGTGTCTGGGTGCCTATGACAAAAATTTGGGATTTTTGGTGTTGGCAAGAACGTTGTCTTGAGCGGCGGCTTGGGCCTGATGTGGTTGTCGACTTCTGACCAAAATTGATTGAAGACTACCGTTTATTTCCGATTAAGGGGAGGTATTTGCCAACCGGATGAATCACGTTGCTATCTTCTATATTCGAACCCGCAATATCGCATTTTGTGGCACCAACTTCGATCTGCTTTGCTACTCAATTTCAGGCCGAGGTATGCTTTAGGTTATTCTTTGTATGAATCTTCTTAGCAAAATTATCTCTCATGCCATAGCGAAGCAAGCGTGATCATTTTTTGCTATCAACAAGCTTTTTTTGGCGAATGCCACACTAAGACATCCCAGACCCATTCCTGTGTTCATTATAAATCTTTCTATATAGGCTATAATGCGCTTATTTTCCCTGGCGAAACTCCACCACACCTCCACCACGGCCTCCACCGGGCCTTTGATGATCTATGCATACTCCTTCCACTATTAGCTTTGCATGGAGCTGCTTAATCTCTTGTGCCCTTCCATGCTTCTTTTATTCTACATTCAAAAAGATTGGTACTTTGACAGTTTGCTACAAGTTCATAGTGTGAGTTACAGTTTGATGAGTTTATGCTACATATTAGAATTCAAATCTGGCAAAATAATATTGATTTCAATGTATTCTTGAATGCCTTTCCTTGGATCCCATCTTCCTACATCTAGACACATAAATCTGTGCAACGTGCATGCAATAAGAAACAAAAGCCCTGAAAGAAATTTGATGCATAGAACATGCATTCTGTAGGTTTTTCTTACTAAATCAAGATAAGCGATAGAATGAAACATGGGTCTAGCTTGGTCCCTCGGATCAAATTGATTGTAAGATTATTGACAACATCTTTCACTTTGAATGTTTATTGAAGTACATTTATTTATTATAAAAGTTATGCACTGTTCAACTACATTCATGCTTTTCATGCATTTTGAGACTTTGTTGTTATGAATTAACATATTTGGACGTCATATTCTGAAGTATTTCAATGTTTGAAGTATTTCAATGTTTCTGATCATTTTAAGTACTTTTTTACCGTTCTGTTCCGTGCGTGCTGAGGTAGTCTTGCCCGTTCCTTAAGGCTTGCCGTTCCTAAAACTGTTCCGTTCTATGCCAACTATGGCTTCATTTTACGTTGGATATGTTTTGGTGACGTTTGTAAAAAATCATTACACTCTAGATGGTATTCATTTGTTAAGGCAAAGCTTAGTTCCTCCAACAACAAAAGCGATCCATTCGGTGCATGCCATTAACACTCTCGTGATGCTTTATGATCTTGACCGCGAATGAAAAAGAACTTCAAGCTTGTGTCGACCTAATAAAAGCTTGGGCACAGTGTGGTTGTCCGTATGGATATGGTTTCGAAGGAATGTTCAGAGTGATCCGTTATTTTATGAAGATTGGGAATCATGAAAAAGCAGTTATGGAGTTCACAGATTTGGAGTTTGCTGCAGACAAGCTTCCTGAAGATGTATTTTTACAATGCCTTACACTTGGCGCAAAGGCCATTATAGAGCTTAATCCGGATGAGGCGCATAGGTATTACAAACAATGCTTGCTACTGGTTTCTGCTAAGTACCCTTGCAGGTATCGCTTAAGTATCGAGACGTATTTGAGCACTGGTAGTGAATTCTATTCAGTGCATAGATACGACATTCTATACTGTAAAATCTTTGAAGAAACAATTTCTCATGTCAATGCAAGTACTGAAACCTGTATGGCAGAGCATCTCACAGCTCCAATGACAAGGATGATGCTCTATCTTGCTCTAGCTCTACCTTCACAGTTGGATCACAGTTGGATCCATGTTCGATGAATATGGCAGCATGCTTATTAGAGGTCCCACTATTGCATCAATCAACATTATTACATGTTACATCGCTACAATATTGAAGCCTTTAGACTTTATATCATGATTTCTATTTCTTTTTGCTATTTTAAATTTCTAAATAAATAGATATCAATAAAATGTTTTTAATAGTGTCTATAATATCATTACAAATATTTTCTACTTCGTTCATCAATTCTTAAGGCCCCGAAGGGGCCAAAAAAATTTTAGGTTAACACATAAACCATTACATTCAACACTAAAATTAAATCCCCCTTGAAACCCCCTTTCGTTTGGGTGCATATTCACACGGGGGGTGACGTAGGGCAGCGAGAGCCCCTAAAATTATGTTTCGCATGTACAAAATCAACACCATGTAGTATATTACCTCAAATCTTATAGTATTTTGCAAATCTTGTTATACAGTATAGTGACTAGCCTAAGTTATCAAGAAAGAGGTGAGGAGAAAGAGGGAGATCGACACCTTGACGTTGGGAGCTCGTCAATAGATGGCATTGAAGATTGATTGCTCGACGAAGTGGAGTTAATGGGATGCTCAGAGGTGCTCATCGCGGAGCCACTGGGATGCTCTGAGGTACTCATCGCGGAGCCACTGGGATGGTCAGACGTGCTCATCGCGGAGGCACTGTGTTGCTTAGATGTGCTCATCACTCAGCTCTGGGTATGCTCTTAGATTCTCAAAATATAAGTCCTGGCAAAAAACTTGAGCCCATAAACCTATGGACAAAATTAGTATAATCGTAAAGTCAAGGCATATGGAATGCCAACGTAGCATAGTATATGTGCGATACAACAAAACAAACCATTTCCATTTGAAAATAGAAATATATGTTCACAATCTTATAAAGAACTCTCCAATAAATGAAAATAGGAATATATATTCAAGATCTTATAAAGGACCTATGATGAGACATGGTCTAGAGAATAAAAAGTTGGTCTTCTAAGTTCTAATGTCATTACAATTCTTGTAATTACCAAAGAACAAAAACTTGATCTTCTATTGCTAATTAGATACTTTGTTACTTCTTGTAGTATAATGCTGGAAATATTTACAAGGAAATAAATTGGTGAAGTTACATGGATTTGAAACACATAGAACGGAAAAGGAACAAGAAAGAGATTTAGAAAGACTCCACATAGGCTCTCAATTTTGTAGACTTTGTGGCCGACACAACACGTCATGCCTAAGGCTTTTAAATTGATACGGAAGAATGTAAACTTTGACTACTTATGTGATGGTCAAATTTTCTTTTTCATTTTACTTAATAGTTATAGATACAATTCTTTTGAACACCCCCTAAACCCAAGAGCAAATAAGCAATAAAATTTATGTACCTTACAAATAGAATAATCGATGGATGATTTTCGTGACTAACAAATCGTCAAATTAAAACAGAGGATTAACAACTGACGATTTTCCCCCTTTTCCTCTTACCTACATTTTGCCCGCCATTTCACTGTTGGTTTTCTTGATAGAGACGCGCCCTAATCGAGATCAAATCGAGAGAGAGGTTTGAGGAAGCCGGAAAGTCACTGAAACCTAGCCAGAAAGAGAAACAGAGGCAGAAGTAAGCATTTTTTACCCCTTTTTTTTTATTCCGAGATTATGAAACATATTTTGCATACCTTCTATATCGGTTCAAGCATATCGGCTGCTGCTCTTCCGATTTAGCCAGGTAGGTTATTTCTTTGATGACAGGTCTATTATGTCCATCTTGTCTGCCAATACAGAGATCTCTTCTGATGGAGGATTGATTTGATAATGTTGCTGTCCACAATCGATCTACTCGGTTTGATATGAGACTTGCAGCACAGGGCCATTGAATGGTGCAGGGGGTCATTACGACAGGGTTTTTTTTTGGTTTTGCAGTAGCAGTTCTGCTCTTTTCAGTTCTATATCATTTTATTAATCTATTTGCTTATGTTTTTTAGTGGCTCCAAAGGAGAGCTCAAGAAAGAGGGGGGAAGCCTCACGAAGGAGACATGAGGAAAGCGAGGAAGAGGAGTCAAGGGACATCACAAAAATAGTTGCAGAAATGGATCATTCTGACATGCTTAAATTTAAGGCAGCCCTTGACAAGCAGCTTGCACACATCGGCACTCCATCGCATACCTCTAATGGACGACGAGGTTCAAGCTCGTCTAAAAACCATGGAAGATCAAGGTATTCTAAGAGCCACGTCATGTTTCGAACACAATTACTAAGCTGTCATGTTATTTGTTGTTGCAGTGAGAAATCCACTAGTGTAAGGTCTATTAATGCACCATCAAGTGAGGATGAAGGAGATGAAAAAGAAGATGATAGCGCAAGTGATGAGGAGGACGAGGAGCCAAATGAAGAATAGAATAGAATAGAATAGAATATACATTAACGTCCCTCAGGCCGTGAGGCCCCCGGACTTGTGTAGCATCCTGCGAGCTCCCAAAAGTGGGTGCTGCCAACAAACAGACGCATAGGTATATGTAGCCTTCTAGCGGGCTTTCTTGTTCTTTTTAATACCCGCATCGTGCTTATAGCTGGCTTCTTGGCCATACACAATGCATCGTTATAAACAGTTTTGAACTGTACTCTGTAGGCCTCTCTGATTCGCCTCAACAGTGCTTCTCAGATTATTAGCCCTTTCTCTCTGTGCACCCCCCGGTGTCTTATTATCATCTCTTTTATAGCTTTCGCTACATCTATGAGTGTCTCTTCTTTGTCCATCAGAGCTGGGAGTGGGAGATCCCACCTGACCTTGTTAAATTTGGACCTTATGTCTGTATAGATCGGGCAATCCTTGACCATATGTACCTCGTCTTCTATTTTTCCTGTGTCACATAGTCGACATATTCGCTCTGCTCTATCTATTTTTCTCCATCTATCTTTCTCAATTCGGAGATCGTGGCTCCCCATTCTGAACCTAGCCAGCGTTCCTCTGTTGCTCCTATTCAACAGGTTACTTTTGTATGTAATATGTCCTATCTGTCCCCCTGGATTGAAGGTTCCCAATAGCCAGTCTGCTTTAGGCCCTGTGTGCCGTGCTAGCCAGCTCCTCATTGCCCTGCCTGTCCATTCTTCGTCCCATCCATCTGCTTGTATAATATGGTTTAGTTGCATCCCCATGCTTGCCGTCCACCTCGCCACGTCGTTAAACCATCCCTTGCCTGTTACTATGTGTTGTTTTGTTGACTCCTCTATTGCCAATGACGATAGTTTGTCCTCTTTTCCATAACTATTATCCTTTATTAGATACCTGATTGTTCTTTCCCATGCTCTCACCTCCATTGGCTTTTCCCCTGTTTCATATATGATTGTTGCTAATGATGTACCTGCCTTCACTTGGAATTCCTGTCCGTGCCATTGCCTCAGTATTCCTTCCTGTTTTTTCCATTTCTTCTCTGATAGACCTGGTCCCCATGTTTCACATCCGTACAGCTGTGTCGATGCTACTAATGTGCTAAATAGGTATGTTTTGATTTCCCAGTTGGTGATCCTGCTGTTGTTACAGTAATTCATCATGACGTAATAATTGTCTATCGCTGTCTGGAATCTGTTGTCTGCCCCTTTTGACCACTTTCCCCCGCCATGCGTGTCATATCCCAAATACCTGTATCCTGTGGTTTCCTCTAGTTTTTGTCCCTTGTATTTAAAGGGCTTGTGTTTTGTCTTTGTACCGAAGGTCACTATTTTTGTTTTGTCCAGGTTGACTGTCAATCCTGTCTCCAAACAAAACTCTTCTAGTATCTCTAGCATTCTGTGCATTCCTTTGGCTTTGGTCGCCATCATACCTAAGTCATCCGCATATAGCATTATTGGGACTTTTGTTCTCCCTATCACTGGTGCCTCCCTGTCTCCCTCTCTCTCCTTGAAAAATTCCTGTAGAGCATCTATGTATATCCCAAAAAGTGTGGGTGATAGTGGGCATCCTTGCTTTACTCCTGTGTCACAATCTATTGTTTTTCCCCTTCCCCCTCTATTTTGGCATATACCTTTTGATATAGCCTTGCAATTGATCCTACTAACCCTCCTGGTGCTCTTAGTCCTATTAGTCTAAGTAGGAGTTTATCTCTGGGTACTGTGTCGAAGGCTTTTTTAAAGTCCACGAAGCAGCATATGATCTTCTTGTTACTCTCCTTTGCCTGTTCTATCATTATCCTTAGAGTCACTAGATGGTCCGTAGTCGAGTACTCCGGTCGAAAACCAGCCTGGCCTTGTGCTCTGAGTTTCCCTATTTCTGCCCAACTTTTCAGTTTCTGATCTAGTGCTTTCCCGAACCATTTCGCGAATACTGAACTGACCATGATGGTCCTATAATTACTCGGTTCTTCTCTGTTTCCCCCTTTATGGAGCGGGATTACTTTATTGAACTGCCATCTTTCTGGTAGGCCTGAGTGTATTACCTCATTGAATATTTCTGTTATGATCCCTACTATCTGTGTTTGTACACATTTCAACATCTCCGCTGTTAGCCCATATAAATCCGGTGCCTTGTTATTTGCCATCTTGTTTAGTGCCCATGTAACCTCTTCCTTGGAGAATGAGGGTCTGTGCCCACCATCTGGGGCCATGATTGGTGCAGCCCCTGTCTTGTATAGACATTCCAGGTATCTTGTCTAGTCTATTTCTATTTCCGCTTCTCCCCCCTCCTCTCCTGCTGATGCACCTGCTTTTGTTTTTGAACCTTTTTTCATATTGTTCCAGAATTTCTTAGGCCGTTTTTTCAAGTCCTCGGCTAGTCCCCATTGGTGGTTTTTCAGGTCCTGAACTTTCTTCCTTTTCAGTACCTTCACATATTTGTTCCGTTCTTCTTGGTATGCCTCAGTTCCCCTTGCCTGTTTGACTTTCCTTCTCTGTTCCATGCATGTCTCGTCGAACCATACTGACCTTCGAAATGCTATAGCCCTTCTCCCTCTTTCTTTTCTCCCGAATGATGTTTTTGCTGCTTCTTCCAAGATGTCATTCATGTCGTTCCCTCTGTCCTTCAGTCCCTCTCCCCACTCTTTGTCTCTCATTTTCTTTTTTACCGTGTTTATGAATGCTCCCACTCTGTTTTCTCTGAATTTGACTACCAGTTTGTTCTGTTTACCTCCTCTTTGCCTGTCTTCTGTTCTTCCACTTGTCGCATTTATCTTGAGTGTGATGGGTCTGTGGCCCTCCCTTCTTCCTAGCGGCCATTCTCCTAACTCCATGTTTCCAATTTCCCTTATTGCTTCCTCATTTGCTATCACATAGTCTACTATACTGTTCCCGTGGGCATTTGTACTTGTGAATTGGCCCGAGGCTTGCCACCTTCTTAGGCCATTGCATATAACCATATCTGTAGCTGTACATACCTCTATCAGGGTTTCTCCTCTCGCTGTCACCTCCATTTCGTCTACTGTGTTCCTTTGCCATTCATCCCCCCTTCCGGTCTGCTTCCACTGTCCATCCTCATTGTCTATCCCTGCTTTCTGTGCCTGTTCTTGCCCCGTTCTTGCATTGATGTCTCCTACTATGATCAACGGTCCTTATCTCTGTGTTCCATGACGATTTCCCCCATGCCTAGTAGTTCCAGTTTGTCACATTGAGGTGGATAATACACTATCAGTAAATATAATTTCCTATAGTCAATCATTACAATATTCATAAGCATATATCTTTTATTAATGTCTGTTTCTAGAATACATGCTTTTCTGACACTTCTATTCCTAACGTAGCAGGCTAGCCCTGCACTTCCTCTTCCTGCTTTGTAGTTCTTTTCCCTCCAACATGTGAACAGTGTGTATCCTGGTTCGTCTGGTAGCCTCTTTGCTATGTGCTCCCCACTAGGCATATGATATCCTGGTCCCTTGCTGCGTGTAAGCGTTCTCCGTCATCCCAAGGATATCCCGTGCAGTTCCAGTACCAGATCGCTATTTCTTCCTTCCTTTCTGTGCCCCCCTGCCCCCCTGGTGGTCTGGCTCGTGTCCTTTCTTCACCTGTCTCCTCGTCCTTGCTCCCTGGTCCCTCCCCCCTCCCCCTGTCTCCCTTGTCGGGGTTATGTTTTGGTCTAGGTCTCTTCCGGCCTCTTTTCCGCTTCCCCATCCTAGCTGTGTCTGCGTCAGGATCTTGGGGGCTGTTTTCCGGTCCATTGATCCAGATGGTACTCTTTCCCTTATCTGTATCTGCTGTCCCTGTCCCTTCATTGCTTCCAATTCGTGATTCCCATCTTTCTTCAGATCCTGTGGGTCCATCACGTCTCCTTGCGTTGCCTGTTCCTGTGGTGTGTTCTCTCGTCCTCTTTTGAGGTAGAGTTTCCCATTTTTTACCCCTGCCTGTACTCCCGCCCGACTCAATCCTCTGACTTTTGCCAGTTCCTTGTGTAGCCCTTGTCTTTGCATGGCTGTTAGAGCCTCTTGTACTTTGAGTCCGTTCCTGAGCTTGAACCCTGCGCGGAGGATTCTTTCCTTGGCTGCCATGTCCCTCAGGGTTATATTTATGTGCCTCGCCCTTCCTCTCCATGCCCCCGCCCGTACTGCTTTCACCATCACATTCCTGTGCTCCTGGAAAACGTTCTCCAGTATTTCTGCAGTGACACGGAACATGTCCTCGTTAGGCCTTTCGGCAACCCCTATCAATCTTACGTCATGCTTTATCCTCTCCTGTTCCTTGAATTCCAGTATGTGAGCTTTTATCCTATCAAAACTCTGCCACGCATCTAGATCTATTTGCTTCTTTTCTAATGTCACCAACCTTTGTATGATTTCCGCTTTTTCTTTCTCCACCTTGTCCATCCTCTTCCGAATTTCTACTCCCGTCTCTTCCACCACCTGCACCCGATCCTCCACTTTCCCTATCGCCTTTTTGTTTTGTTGTACTGCACTCGCCAGTGTATTGAGCGCATCCATCCTCGGTACCCTGTTCTCCAACCTTACTTCCATCTGTGCCAGGAAGTCTTGCAGATCCTGTTGGAGTTTCTGCCTGCTGGCTCCCACTGCTCCTGCTTGGCTAGCCATTCCTCCCTCCCTTGCTGTGGCTATACCGCTTCGCCGAACCCCCCTTTTTTTTTCTCCCGCCGCTTGTTCTCTTCTGTGTTTTCCTGTATCTTGCTTCTCTTCCGTGAGCTTGTTATATTATGTTTCCTCATTTATCTTCATGATTTGAATTTCAAATTTCAAATTTCAAAATTTCCCCCATCCCAGATATGGTTAACGGCTGCTCGTGTCTGCCCATTTCTATCGGCGTCTGTTTTATTGAGACTCCGATTTGTAGGGAATTTCATGATTTTCCGTGATTTCCATAGTTATATGTAATATCTCGTTTTTGTTGTATCCTTTTAGTAGTGGGTGTGTAACTTTGGTGCACCAATCGGAGGATTAGATCCTCGCTGTCTTGGTGTACGGTTGGGGAGTTGTCTCCCACTAACCCGTACTTGGCAACCTCCATTTTTCCACTTTCATTTTATGGGGCCGGAGAGGTTGGTGTCTGTTGCTTAGTGGTAGGCACCAGCCGGTGGGCTATTTCCCACTCTGTCCTGGTGTATGGCGGAGACGTCCGTCTCTCTGTCCCATAGCTTTGCCTCCCCTATTTGCAATTTCCCTTGTTTATTCGTCTCCTTTCGTTCATCCTTTGCGTTTGTTGTACCTGCGATCATATATAGCATATATACCTCTATACTCCATACTTTCTGTTTATCATACCTTTACTCGTATCTTTTTTGTGTTCCGCTGTACTTGAAGTCCTTGTTTTTGTTAGCGTACGCATGCGTCCCCTTTCTATACCTAACGTTTTCCTTAGCTTGCATATGTTCGACTCCTTACCGAGTCTCCAGATTAGATTTTGCTTAAATCGGCAAAATGTCGTATTTTATTGCTACTTACCGGATTTTTTAGAAAATACTCTCTGATTTGCCGGATTTAGCAAGAAATTTACAAAATTTTAAACGTAAATTTTCCGGCATATATTTTAGAAACCGGATTTTAACCACTTTAACCGGAAGTTCCGGGGAGGAACCCCCATAATTTGGAGCCCTGCTCCTTACCTTTTTTACTTTCCCCTTTTTACATGCCGTACAATATATTATTATTTTTATTTATTTATATTTTTTATTTATTAATTTATTTATTATGCGTTTGTTCCTTTTTGGTTCGCCACCTGCTTAAACATTGCGCCATCCTTTGTCCATCCTATATGTCTTTCGTCCATATTTCCTCTAATTTGTTATGTGTATCCCCTTTGTTTCATATAACTGCTTTTACTTCCGCCCGTGTTATGTATATCCCCTTCTGTTCCCTATATATACAAGATTGTTTCCATTCATTTCCAAAATACTGCCTTACATTTTTACAAAAATTTTACAAAATTTAGAGCAGTCTCAGTTCTGCTCTTATCCTATAATCTCTTCTATTCGGTGTATCTCCCCTTTTTCTATATTTCCTTTTTTTCCCCATACAGAACCCGTCATGCAGCCTGTAGCTGTTCTCCCAATACTACCGTTTTCCTTGATTTAAAACTAATCTTAAAACTAAGTGCGACCGGAGTTTAAACATAAAGAAAGCAGTTAGAAAATAGAAAATCAGTAGCTGGGACTGTAACCAAATGTTGCTGCTGCTGTACCCGTTGCATGTCCATTTTTGTGTAGCACAGGTCAGTTCTTCTTCATTGTTGCCGATGTCTCCTCCATATTCCTTTTTTCTACATTTCTGGCCATAAGAGCCCTGCAAAGATATTCTGTTGGGTTTTTTTCAGCGCAATTGATGCATACATTACCAAAATCCGTGACAATCAGGTCATGCTGATAACTGGTTGATTTCTGCATTTCCCCTTCCATCTGCAGCCGGTTAAAGCATCGGAGAACCCTCAGCCTATCAGCTTTCCTGGTTGCATCATCCTTGTCCGCCAGGACCCCCATAACTTCCAGCAATTTCAGGCTGTACCCCATATCCTTCATGGCCTGCATGTGATGCACCCGATCACAGAATAGGCAGTGTACCCGCCCGCAGCTTATACACGACCGCAGCCCTTTTTCCAGACACGAGCAGTTATCCTCGCATATGCACCATGGTCCGAGCTCCTCAAGCTCTGGATTCCATGGCACTGTAACGTTGCCGGGAGCTCCAGATCTTATCTTCTAGAGCTAAGAGACTAAAAAACTACCGGAATCCTCCAGGCGCTTCCTTCTCCGCTCGGGGTCCCGAGCTTCTGTTGCTTTTTTATAGACGTTTGTTTAATTAGGGTTGTTTTTTTTTTTTTTTTTTTTTATGAAGCTTGCATGATTTATTTAATTGTGCGCCTTAAGTTACTCTCTTTTTACAGATTTAAACATGGCCCAATATTTTTGGTGCTTCTTACTCTGATGATAGAGCCTATCTATTGGTTGTTCGATTGGTTGTTCCACGCTTGTTCCATGCTGACAGTATTTACTAATGGACCTCTGGTCTCATATTTATTCCCCTAGTCTTGGCCATTAAGTAAATGTTGCTTTGTTGTTCTTGGCTTAAGAATATATTATATGAGAATATTCGTTGTAAGGATCTTGCTCTTTTCACTATGGTAAGCATATTAACCCTTATGGAAATATAGGCTTAGACTTGTAATATTGGGGTTATTTTTTAACCTCAGAAATGCCTCTTGGATATTTTCGACCTGTAGTTAGGGTTGTGGACTTGAACGATTTTCCAATTAACTAGCTTTCTTGAAACCTCCCCGGCTTTTATGAGCGGACACATCGGATTGTGGCCTTGCCTCGAGTTGTAGCTTCGAGGTGTGAGCTGTAAGTTTTGTATGACAGATTGTATTCAATTGGGTCGAATACCATATCTGAGCTCCCCTGGCAGTAATATTAATGGATTCGTGGGAACTCTTATTTTATAAGATGACCTTCCCCTGTCCAATACAGCCAAGCAGCATCTCAATGAAATAGTTCTAGACAGGGATATCGCAGTATGTATGCAAGACATTGATCTGATAGGCAACAAGATAGGTCTTTGTATCCGACCCTGATAAGCATGACTCCGGTGAGATGAGTCATAGTTGTACATAGAAATAGTATTTACATGCACTGATTCAGATTTGGATCCGGAGTACTCCTTGTGCACTTTAAACTCTGATACAGGGCATTGAGATAATCCATGGAAGGCTAAACTGACTGTTTTTACAAAGCATATATTCAGAATATGTGGAGTTATATGTGGCCGTTCTCTATCTTTTTTCAAAAAGATTTTGAAAGTATAAAGCTGGCTGTGGACATGGAGGCCGGCTATAATTTTAGAGCTGTGGTGAAGCATCCCATTTCGACTTAAAAGGAAGATGTGCTTGGGTCGATTGTCAACATATACCAGGTATGGCAGTGAACCTTTTTATAAAGGAAAATAATTCATATTTGAGAGAATCCACCTATATCTGTTGCCATCTGCTCTTGGTTGCATGGATACTCAATGTTGCTGGGCCATTGACATAAGGTATTTATTTGCTATGGCAAATATGGTGAACCAGAGACATATCTTTATGTCTAATCTCTGAAAATAACCTTCCTCATATCGGATTTTATGCCTATGAGTGGTTTTTGGAAGTTTATGCTTGTTTTTAATTACATTGGTTGCATTGTTTCATTATTTTTCAGAATATAGTATAAACTGGATTATGTTTTCTGTCACAGCTATTAGTCATTAGAATCTAAGGTTTTTCTTAATATTGTGGCAAAAGGATTACATTAGGTGATCGGTTAATAACCGAGAAGCCTAAGGTACCTTTTGGCCCTTGCAATTTTACCCAGTCTATGGCTAACTTTGTATTGATTGGCTGCAGGTACGGGCTTCTCCTCTTAATGTTTTCCTTTTGTGCACGATATTAGGAGGTCTTAGGAGATGGCGTGCATATTGTGACATGAGCTTGGAGCACTTGAAGTTGGACTAATGAGTTCTTTGAAAATGATGGACAATGTTCCTTTGCAAGGGCAGTGAACAGTTCTGTTTTTTTTCTAGTAAAGTTTTCCATTTTATCAAAACCAAGGTACTTGGCTTGATTTATTTAGAGATTTTGTGAATCATAATGTACTTGAGAAAAAATGATCTCGGCAAGGTAGAAACATGGTTATGGTATGCTTACCTTACAAATTTTCTATGACTCTAAGCTGGTTTTAACCCAATATTTATGTGCTGCTTTCCTTTAAAGGTTTACACCTTATTATATGACAGGATGTGTGATATATTCTGCTGAAACAGTGATATAGAATAAGTTAATTTTGAAGATATTTGGCTCTATAATACTGATGTATCTCGTCATGAATGCTGGAATGAAAATATCAGTTCTCTTCTGTTCCTTTTTCGCTGATCAGTAATAATTTTGATAGACATGTGATGTTCTCATGATAACTACAGTGGCCTGAAGCGGAGTTACTGAAATTACATGTTAAACTCAGCCAAGTTTAGGATATGATTGCTCCTAAGAATGATGTATGGTTGGGCATGTACTTAATCCTTATGATTAACATATGCTGAGCCTATTAAGACATTCCTAACCCATGATATGACGACTCGGGAATTATTCTAAGTTGTTATCTCTTAATAAAGCATAAAAGTCAGGTTTTTATGAACCTAGATGGACTTAATCGACTGAAACATATAGTCATGAAATTAGAATCATATATTCTGGCCATTGCTTGTAAGAACCATATTCTCATGGTCTAAGCCTTAAAACAGAAATATAAGGTTAAGGCTCAAATGTCTGGCTATTCAAGGATGAAACGACCACTCGTTAATGTCCATGTTTTGGACTGTTGCTGGAATGGGTGATTTGTTAAGTATTCTGAATAATAAAGGAATTGTTTATTGTTATCATAGGTTGTCAAAGGGGTCCTGATACATGACACATTAAGGCCCTGATAGAGTTCTTATGCACTACTTGTTATACCTGACAATCTTAGGTTGTTATTATTCTAGATTACTATTTGTTGTGATCTAAGTCTTGATGCTTGTCCCCCTAAAGACCAAGTTACATTGGACTTAATATTCCTTTGGAATATAAGGCTTGGTTGGGAATGGAGTTTAGTAGTTTACGTGCTGTTTACTGTGTTCCCTGGACATATGGTACCATCCTGGACTGTAAGGTCCTTGTATGGCCAGATAAGACAGCGGAGGGATTGACCGAAGCTGATGTTTGTGCTAGGTTTAACTAGTTCAAGCCGGTTTTTTTTTTTTTGTGTAATTCCCGCCATCTTCTCGGATACGCTGTAGTCGTAACGACCGGTCCCGTCCGCAGTGTCTAATTAATTTCGTAATTAAGCGCCACCGGTATCTTCTGCTTACATGTGGAATGTCCTTTACTCTCACGTATTTTCATACTATCTCCCCCCGTCTATCCTTAATATCTGTCTTATCTCTCTTTATTTTTATTTTTATTATTATTTATTATTATTGTTATTGTTATTTTCTTAGAGATAAGTCTATTCTGTACATCTGCCGTGGAATTTTAATGCCGTGTACGTGCCCTTCTCCTTTATGTTCCTGCATCCCTGTCCTATCACGTCATATTGCCATATATTAATCATTATTGGAATTTCTAAATTTCTAGCCCATGCTGCGTTGGCTATTGACATGTATATTTGCATTCTTCCATTTTCATACGTGTCGTCCACAACATGCAATGGTCCCCTTACACATCCTTCTGTCTTACGTGCCTTCCTTCAATGCCACTTTTCTAATCTAGTCACACCGTTGTGAGTGGCCACGTAGTGCCAGGTAAATCCAGTTGGTAGTCGTATACCTCCCTATGCTTTCTAGTCCTGCTTGGCGTACAGTACCTATTCTATTACACAGATTTGGGTTTTTGAATTTTTCATGACCGTTGGGTACCCGTTAGCGAATATGCTTCCGATTCTCGTCCTCCAACCTGGCCCGACCTATAGCTCTGTTAGCTATGGTGTGCCGATTGGTGTCCATCCTTCTTCTGTTTCTATTAACCTCGTCCCCCACCGAGACTACCATCCTGATACTCCCGGTTCGAGAGGCCTTTGTGGACCCGGCAACAATTCTTTAACATTTCTTAATAAAGTAAAGTAACTATCTGAATTCCCGGTTACAGTTGACTAATTTCGGTAGCCTAATTACACTCATACTGATGAAAAACACGAATTGGAACACAAAACACAGATCAACGACTTTTGTACATCGCTATCCCCGATTCGCCATCGCCATCGCCATCGCATCGAATACGAAGTCACTTTTTATCGTCTTCCTAAAAAGGATAAGGTACATGCTTATTTGCAATGCATTGTTGGACATTAGATTTAATTTTGTATTATTCTATTCTATTCTATTTTCATGACTAGCAGCAGTATCTTGTTGTTGACCCCAGAGTACTATATGCAGTGAAGATACCAATAGAAGTCAGGTTCAACACCACTCTCTTTAAAGGAATGGATATCCCCAAGCTGTGCAATAATTCCATCCCATGATACAATAGTTTAGTTGAGTAATTCGTCTGAGATTTTGTTGGCCTAGGACCTCAGAAATGTTACACTATTTGCATGAAGATGCTCTCCATGGTGACTATATCTATTAACCATTGTATTTCAAGTAGGATCACGATTTGGCAAACTATCAAGCACTATACATATCTACTCAGATATCAACAAGACTATTCCACAAAATAATATCATATTGTAGCACATTTGCAGCCTGTATGCATCTTGAAAGTTCTATCTCCCCTATGCTACTAGTTGCCCGTTGTTTTTATATTCAAGTCCAGCCTTTAAAATCTGCTCATAAACAACTTATTTGATGCCAGATTGGGAAATAGTAATAGTCCAGCTGGAGGGTTTCAGCCAGTGTTTTCAACTGAACCAGCTTTACAAGACATTAGCAACAGAGTGGAGAATAATACTGGGACTAGCCAAATGGCAAGTCCAAGGACACTTGTTATATTTTGCAGACAAACAATTAAGTTTGAGAATGCACTTGAGGCATTTGTATCATAAAGCTCTATTCCACATACGCATTGTTGCCAGTCAATATTATACTTTGTATTAGATAATTTTCCCTATTATGTATTATGTGTTAGCATGCTTCATTTCCTCAATGGCGGCCAATAGAACAGAGCCAGCTTCTATTCTATTCTATTATTACTAATAATCTATTCATTGTGCATTAGGTGACTATGGTGCAAGGAGGGGAGATACACTTAGACGAGAATGGCCAGACATGGAAGACAGCCCTTGGCCACGAAGTGAAAGTGTATTGCACGGAGATTGATAAAGATTGGAAGAAGGTGGATGAGAGCTCAAAGAAGAGGTTAGTGAGACACATGGAACGTCGCTTTGGTAAAGGGCTCTTTGCATCTGATATATTGAGAACGGCAGCTCGAATATTCAATCATTGGAAGTAAGCTACTTATTCATTTTATACCTTGTTTTATGATTTCTTCATTATTTGTCATTGTTGTCATGTTGTGTAGGGATTGGTTGCGTAGAAGTGATAAGAAAATAGCCCCCAACCATGTAAAAGATGTTGTTTGGGAGAGATTTCTTGCGGATAAGAAGAAACCCCGTCACCAACAAAAAAAGGCAGCGGCAGCAAGGAAACCTCATGGCGAAAGACTTGGACGAAGGGGACATGCTGGAATCGCTGCTGATTATGTAAGTACTACATAACTTCTCCCTTGTATTCTCATTTCTGTATAGATCCCAGCCATTGTCAGGTTCCTTTCTTTTCAAAGCACCAACAGTAGCACCAACATGGCGAAATGCCCTAGTATGATCTTCCAGCCCAAACTGCCCATTCAAGACAAAAGATTGTTTGGATATGTTCACTTCATCCTTTGCATCATTGTCTGCTGGCTCAGGCCCAGCATTCAAGTCAAGGTTCCGTGATTAAATCTATCAATAAGTTCTTATGCAGAGATAGGGGCATCAATGGACAAGTATTTAACCTGATGCAATGGTTAATTGTCTTTTTTGAAACTAAGAACAGTTAATTTTTCAGATTTAGTTGTGAAATACAAAATGTCGATTGGGAAGAGTATGTACCTATACAGTGTCTCATAAACTAGTGGTACGGATATGAAGTAGTCTGCTGTGTATTTCTTAAGGTCGTCCTACAAGTACAGAAAATGAAAATACAAAAAGGTGAAATGCTGGCCATATCAGCAACTATGTAAAAGCGGAATGTATACAGTCCCTGTCATTAATCACCTCTATCTTATAGGTTGTTGGAATCGTCAATTATAAACAAAATTGAACATGCATGATGATATGGGTCTCCCATAAACGTTTAATAGATCTTCTTTATTTTTCATTCTTTATTTTTTGATTTCTTCAACTTAGTCAAAACGTTAATGTACCAGAGCATAAAAAACAGAGTGCATAAGTGTGGGTCTGACTTGAGCTCTTTTACTTTTATAAAGAGTTAAGGATCATCAGATTGTTAAAGGCCTGGCTGGATTGATAGATGTTTTTGGTTCTACATTGGATTGAAGGGGAGTTTGATTAGGTCAAGGCTATGCATTCTGATAAAAATCCAGAAGAAGACCAAATTTGTGACGTTCCAGGACAGTATACGGTCCCAGGACGTATACTGTACTGCCCCGTCACGCGTACACGCCACCCCGACTGACGTGTACGCTAACGTGTAGCCAGGTGGGTAGCCCTAGGGGGCAACTTGCAAGGAATATGTGCAACTATTAATGTGCACATTTTCCAATGTACACATTAATGTGGGCACACATTTCCATATGGACACTTGATGCCAAGTGGGCCATACCCAAGTGTGCAATTAATGTGCACATTTTCCAATGTACACATTAATGTGGGCACATTTTGCCACCTAGCCATTAAAGGCAAGTGGGCCCATTCCCAATTATCCCACATGCCTAAAGGGGATAATTGGAAACCCTAGCCAAACCCTTGTCTATTTAGGAAGGGAAACCCTAACTTGCCCATTTTTCGTTTCTAGGGTTTTAGAGCTCTGTTTTGGCTGCCTCAAGGGCCAGAACCGCCTCCCAGACTCTGCCTGATAGAATTGCACCATTAGTTTCCCTTGATTCGAGCGTTTCAGCAGGATGGTCGAACTCAGGTCAGGAGGAGCCACTCAAGGATCAGGTATTTGGCCAATTAAATAGTCTAAACCCTATTTCAGTCATAGAATCAGTAGGTTTAGCCTATTAAATTGCCCATAGCACCCTTCTAGATCTCTAGATACCAGACTCTAACTAAAGAACCTAACTCTATGATATAGATTAGATATAGTTCTTTAGTTCTTCTGTGATATATATGGATGATGTATCTCTATGAACTCCTTGTATTGGGAAGGGGGGTAGAGACCTCAAGCTTGGTAGTAGATGCTCCTAGATTAGCCTCTCTAGCACACTATAGATTCGGCCTGTGTACAAGAGCCACACCCAGGGTTGTGGGTGAAGGGGCGGACCGGCCGAGAAGGAGGTTCATGTTCCGACTCTGAAAGATCCCTCCGGTGTGTAAGGCCTACCCGAGGGGGATCATTGTGACTAGGTCTAATGGCTCACCACCGAAAGTGCGGGTGAGGCATGGACTCGACACCGCGGAAGTGGTGTACACTTTCCGGTGGGTTCGGTCGAACACGAGGCGGTGGCCCTCTAGTCACCTTGAGTCGGCATGTAGACCTCTCGGGGGAGTGATCCCTTCCTGCCCCATCGAACCGGGAGGATGAGACCGGTGAATAGCCCCCTTTGGCTATGCATCCCGGGTGGGCTCTGGCCAGTCCCGACACTTTTCAGCCTACTCGCAAAGTGTGCACGGGAGGGGCGGATGGAGTGGACAACCCTAATCCATGTTCTTATGCCAGCCAAACCCATTGCCATGAATTCGCCTCCCGAAACGAACTCACGGAGACCCAAGCCGTCAGTCGTCCTTTCGAGTCTGAGCCTTGGGTAGGACCCCTATGTATGATCTTTGATCATTGTCTATGCAGATGTTGATGCACCACCCTTCAAGGTGGATATGTGGTTATGCTTCATCATACCGACATGTATGTTTACGCCTTCAGCCTAGGTAGGCCCCGAGGGAGACGGGTAAAATGACCCTTCACTCTTCCCACCGGAACCCGCCGGTTCGCGGTGTCATGTGGAGGGCCCTGTATCGGAATGGAGCTGGTATGGGGGATGAACTCCTGTTTGTATACGGTGAGTGCACCGTATGCGAGTAGGGGACGTCACAGTGGTATCAGAGCAATGTTCTTGGTGACCAAGAGCAAAGCACTGACCATGCTCCCAGTAGCACTAACTTGATAGGATCCTTAAACCTCGAAAAATGAGAAATTTTTTTCTCATTTTTGTAGTTTATGCTAAGCTAGCAACAGTTAGAAATGACTGAAAACATAATGAAAACATAAAAAAGACTAAAATTGGTGAGCCAACCTTCAAAAAGTAGGGTGGTCTCACACGTCGCGCCAGGACAGAAAATGAGATTCTCATTTTCGGGCTGGGCGCAACGTGTGAGACATTCAGCTTGAACACACTAAAAAGTTATAAATTACAGAAAAATAACTTGATAATTCTAATTTTGAGCTAAGAAATAGTAAAATTGGCATATTATACGCTTAAAAAGTATAAAATTTAAAAGCGGGACCCACCATGTCTCACACGTCGCGCCAGGACAGAAAATGAACTTTTCATTATCGGTCTGGGCGCAACGTGTGAGACCATGCTTAAATTTAGGTGTTCTAGATGTTTTAGGTAACCCAAAAAGCTAGTTTGGAATTTGACCTAAAATCGACCCCTATAAATAGATCCAGACCCCCCCATTTCCGCGTCCCCTCCCTAGAAAATCGCTCTCGCTGCCAAGGCGATCTTCTGGCGCACAGCTCGGATTGAAGAACCGTCAAATATGGCCCGCACAAAGCAGACCGCCAGAAGCCCTCACGACGCGGGATCCTCTAGCGTTGATCCCACCTTTTGATTCGAGAGGATAATTAAGAACAAGGCTTAATCTTCTTCCAACGAGGAGGCAGGGTCGGATCGGAGCGACCAGACGGAGGTCATAGAAGAGGAGCGGCCGGACATTATGCAGCAGATTCTCGAAGAGATAGCCGAAGAGGAGAGGAGGAACAGGGAGGAACGGGAGCAGTTAGGGCAGCCGACCGTCGAGGAGCAACTCGAGGCTTGGGCCCGTCTGCAAGAGGAGGAAGAGAAAGAGGAGCAACGGCAGCCGAAGCTTAGCCCTGCTGAAGAAGCAGACCTCGCGCCTTCATCGCAAGTATGAAGCCAAGGAGTGCCGGAGAGAGGAGGACTAAGAGTCGGGAAGACGACTCCAACCACGGCCGGGCCGGAAGAAGAGGAAGGCCAAAGCCATTGCCGGCAAGCCGAAAAAAGTTGTGAAGGTTGGTAAGCTGTTTACGGGTCCCGGCATCAACGCCAGCCATCAGCGCAGCGCACCCGCTTTCTACCGGCGATTAATCGGACGAAGATTACGTCCCCAACACTGAGGGGGCAAGTTCCTCGAAACCCCCAGTCGCAGAGAAGGAGGTACCGGAGCCGGTGGTACCTGATGAGCAGCAGCCTGGACAGCCGCAGAAGCCCCCACCTTTCCCGACGTGGGATAGGGTTAAAGCCCCGCGGCCACAACGGGAGGCATACGTGATAGACCCGGTCAAGGTCTATCAGAAGAAGATTAAGGAGCACAACGCCTATATGGCGAAGTGGGAGGCATACAATGCTTATTACCAGCAGCACAGGGTACGGACAATTGAAGGCGGACACCCGACGAGGAGTCAGACCCTGAAACCGCCACCACCAAAGCCCAAGCCTCCCAGAGCACCAGGGAAGAAGCGGACCAAGAGCAAGCAGAAGGAGCAGAGGGCCCTCAAGGAAATCCGGCACTTCCAGAGAAGTTACGGACTCTTGATCCCTCGGGCACCGTTTCAACGCTTGGTCCGAGAAGTCATGCAGGAGTACAACACGGACATGCGGGTGACCGATGAGATGTTGCTGTGTCTACAGGAAGCAGCAGAGGCGAAAATAGTGCAGCATTTTGAAGATTCAACGGCCTGCACAGTGCACGCGAAGAGGGTCACGCTCATGAGGCAGGATATGTTTTTAGCCAGACACATCAAGGGAGAACGCCCTCGAACTTCTTGTAAATAATGAAAATTTTTGTTAATATAAAGAATTTTTGTGTAAATAATGAGTCCAATCTTGTTTAATTAAATTAAGATATCGATTTCTGGCTTTTATTTTGGTTAAATTGGAGTTTTTGAGCAAAATTGAGACGATGTCTCACACGTCGCGCCAGGACAGAAAATGAGATTCTCATTTTCGGGCTGGGCGCAACGTGTGAGACATTCAGCTTGAACACACTAAAAAGTTATAAATTACAGAAAAATAACTTGATAATTCTAATTTTGAGCTAAGAAATAGTAAAATTGGCATATTATACGCTTAAAAAGTATAAAATTTAAAAGCGGGACCCACCATGTCTCACACGTCGCGCCAGGACAGAAAATGAACTTTTCATTATCGGTCTGGGCGCAACGTGTGAGACCTCGCACCATTTTCTTCACCAAATGATCTCCAAATTGTTGCAATAGGTTCATTAGTTGTTCTTAACATGCTTTAAACCTAAAAATAGTCTTCAAACTCTCAATTGCACCCTTTAATAGATCAGAATCACCCAATCTCAGTAAATTCTAGGTCATCCAAAAATTAGGGTTTTCCCCTTTTCTATAAATAGGTCCTCCATTTCTCATTTAGCACCCTGCAAGTTTGCTCTCCACTGCTTAGGCGATCTTCCAGCTCCCTGAGGCGCTTCTGCATCCGTTTGATACTCTCTTCTTCGCTAGATCAATGGCCACTGCTGACTTCAGGCGATGGTACAGCGCCAGTGCCCATGCTGCCGAGGCGGATGTCAATGACATCTTCCAAGTCTTTGGGAGAGAAATAGATGTGCAAGCCACGCTGAATGCAACCCCAGCATATAGACAAGTCTTAGCAGAGTTCCAAGCTAGGGTAGGACCCTCCCTTGTCCAGGTTCCCCCTTGCATAGGCTATTTTGTTCCCCGCCCATCCCTTCAAGCAGCCTTGGGTGATGTCCCCAACATCGCCAAGTACCTAACTAACAAGGCACAGAGGCTACCAGACTACATGGTCCTGACAGCTAACAGGACCAAGTATTTTTCCTACACCGCCGCCTTAGCTATTTTCCTATCCCACCGTGCCGAAAACCCTTTGGGGGCAACCTCTATTCCTCCCATGGAAGTGGACCCCATAGCAGTCCAGGCCGAAGAGCAGATGCTTTTGCAGTACCAGCAAGAGCAAGAAGGAAGAGAAGAAGAAGAGGAGTCGGACGACGAAGAGTACACCGAGCTAGACTCAGAAGAGGAACGGCGACAAGCAGAACAGGAGCTGGTCAACTTCGAGCAGAGCCGGCAGACTATCAGAGTTGCTCCCCCACTTGGGCTAGGCATCACAAGCCTAGCCCCTATCATCATCGATGGAGAGGAGTATCTACTCCTCAGCGACATCCAGAACCTCCCCGAATGCAGGGAGAGGGAGCTCCGATTGGATGAACTGCTCCACCAACTGCGGCAGACCGACATGGACGACTTCATCGTCCGGGGAGTCTCAGACTTCCCGCTTCAAGTCAGGGAAGCCGACACCTACTCAGGGGAAGCGACTTCCGACATCCAGGCATACAACAGCATAAGGCAGGTTATGGAGACCGGAGACCTACCATCTGAAGAAGAGTTCCTCGCCATTCAGGAACGGATGGGGATCAGAGGCAAGACCACCAGCATCCTGATGCCGAGTCCCTCGACACCACCTCCAGCAAGAGGAGCAGGAATCGACCTCAGGCGAGTCGACTCCACAATCGAAGACTACCGGGAGCTCACCGAGATAGAGGTCGACGAATATGCAGGGCGGCATAGAGCAGGAGGCCAAACAAGTGGGGAATCATCCGCGATGCACAACGACAGGTCGCTGAGGTACTACCTGCCACTGCTGCTAGACGGGAGAATAGCGGTGGTACACCGCAAATTCAGCCCTAGGGGTGAGGAAGGAGTGTTCATGCTGATTGCACTCTCAGGCTTCGGCAGGCATGCTCGAATAGCGGCAAATGTCGACTACGCTGTCCTAGTCAAGAGAGCAATGGCACTTGACCTCTTCGACTTCGCCATACCTCATCGACGTCAGGCGAGATTAGCGGTGGCCGCGGCCCTCACGTCCGACCGCAGAGTGGAAGACTTGGCGAGAGCCTTGCAGGGCGGCTCGTCAGCAAGCGTCTTCAGGAACTTGGGTCATTCGGTAGGAACGGCCCAAGTTAAGAAGTTCCTTGAGGACAACCCATCTTACCGGCGATTTCAAGATTAGTTAGACTCTTGATCCCGGAGACTTTTTTGTATCAAAATATTATATAATATAAATATAATTTCTTTTTGCACTTCAAATGTTTTGATTGAAGTAATTTATGTCCACAACTATACCAACAAACATAAATAATGCAAGAGAACAAGCTAAAACTAACTATATAGCCATGAACTACTTGTGTATGCAGCTAGAGGCCTAGGCTCAGGGGAACGACAACGCCGAGACCATATGGAAGAACAGAGTCCGCCCAGGCCACCCCCGGCAAGGAACCTATTCAAGGAATTTGGACCCATAACCCCAGAAGAGGAAATATCACAAATGAGGACGGACCTGGAGCAGATAAAGGCTTTGCTGGCCGCACAAGCAGGAGCGGGGTCGGTGGGCAACGCTCAGTTGCCTCAAGCATCAGCTCGGAAAACAGGAAGGGACAAGAAGAGGAGCAAGAGAAGGAGGTCCTCCAGCTCGGAATCCTCCGACTCAAGTTCAGATTCAGACTCCGACTCAGAGGAAGAGGAAGATCAGGCCCAGGACCGAACAGATGCAAGGCAAAGAAACACGGCAGATGCAAGGCAGAGGGACGCCATGGATGGACGACAAAGGGACACCAGAGCCTCTGATTACCAGAAGAAGGTAGATTCTGCACTGGGCAATGTATGGAAGGCCCGGAAACTGGAACAGTTCTCGGGGGAGAACAGGTCAGGATTAGAAGCAGAGGCATGGCTGGACGAAATGAGTGAGTACGGCAATGCTTATGGCATGAAGGATAAAGACAAAGGCAGAGTGGCAACAGCCAACTTGAAAGGAGCCGCACGGATTTGGTGGAAGGGTTATGCAAAGGCACATGGCTTAAGCAGGGATGCTTGTAAGTTCAGGAAGTTTGCCAAAGCCTTCAAGCGCCATTACGTCCCAAGGGAGCACAAGTCCAGCATGATGCAGCAGTTCTACAGGTTGCAACAGGGAAACAAATCAGTCCAGAAATACACAGAGGAATTCATGAGGCTAAGACTTTATGTGCCAAAGTTGGGCGAAAAACATGCAGTAGAGAGCTACATTGAGGGCCTGAATGAGGAGATCCGCAAGCTTGTAAGGGCAATAAATCCTAAGACAGTATCAGAAGCAGAGTCCAAGGCAATAAGCTTGCAAGGAACAGGACCTCAGAATAGCGGGCAGAGGCAGCAGCATTACCAGGATAAAGGCAAGGCAACAGGGAGTTATAGCCCTAGGGCAGCCAGTCCAGGTCCAGCTAGAACCCCATATGGTGGCAACCAGGGGAAACAGCAGGAGAAGAAGCAGGTGTCCTTCAAGGACAAGCAGGAGGGGTCAAACTACTCCAAAGCAAAGGCGATCCTTTTGCGTGCTATGCCCAAGGAAAAGAGACAGAGTGCATAGAAAAGGCTTTGCTTTCGTGTGCTTCGGCCGGGCCATAGGACACATGAGTGCAAAGACTAGCGAGTTGGGAGATTGGGACACTGTCTCCGGACGACGGCGGCGATGGCGAGGAAGGGCGACTACACATTCGTGGTGAGTGTCATATCTTTGCCGCAATAGATACAGAGCAAGCAGAGAGCCAGTATAAAGTAATTTCCACAGTAGGGAAGGCCAAGACCAAGTCCTTCATAGTCTTGATACACTCAGGAAGTAGCCACAACTTTGCATCCCCCAGAATGGTTCAAATGTTGAAGTTGAAACCACTAAAGTCAAAGCCAAGGCCTGTTGTCTTAGCAAGTGGAGCAGTAAGGCAGACGGCAGGCAAGAGAATTAACTTCGACATCGACTTGCCAGGGATTAATATCCAGATGGGGGCAGAAGTAATGGGCATTGGCAAGTACGACTTGATCATAGGAATGGAGTACCTTGGACCAGCAGGGGCCATTATTGATTGTGGAAAGCGGAAGGTGACCTTCCCAACACCCGACGGCAAGATCATTGAGATCACAGGTAAAGAAGTTGTTCCCATCATGCAGTGTATGTCTTCTAAGCGGCTGTTCAAGTGCATCAAGAGCGAGCAGGTAGCATACATCTTCAAGCTTGAGATTGATGAGCCAGAGTCAGAAGAAAGCAAAGAAGACAAGGTGCTCAACAAGTTGCCGAAGCAAATAGATAAGCTGATCACGGAGTTCCATGATCTCTTTCCAGATGAGATCAAGCAGCTTCCTCCTTACAGGGGAGTCGAGTGTGAGATAGCACTCGAACCAGGAACAAAGCCAACAAGCAAGGCTCCATACAGAATGACGACGCAGGAGTTGACGGAGCTGAAGAAGCAATTACAGGAGTTGCTCGACCTAGGCTTCATTAGACCTAGTGTCTCGCCATTTGGAGCACCCATTCTCTTTGTAAAGAAGAAGGATGGCAGTTTAAGGATGTGCATAGACTATAGGCAGTTGAACAAGCACACCATTAAGAACAAGTATGCGCTCCCCAGATCAGATGACTTGATGGATCAGCTCCAAGGTGCAAAGGTCTTCTCCAAAATCGACTTAAGGTCAGGTTATTATCAGATCAGGATAAAGGAAGAAGATATCCACAAGACCGCCTTCAGAACGCGGTATGGGCATTATGAGTTCACGGTAATGCCTTTCGGCTTATCGAATGCCCCCGCGACGTTCATGAGGCTCATGAACGACATCTTCAGGGAGTTCTTAGACACCTTTGTGATTGTATTCTTTGATGACATTTTGGTGTATAGCAGATCCCTTGAAGAGCACGTACAACACTTAAGGAGAGTGCTAGAGAAGTTGAAGAGGCACCAGTTGTACGCCAAGTTGTCGAAGTGTCACTTCGCAACAGAGAAGGTGGAATATCTGGGTCATGTGATCTCAGCAGAAGGAATCTCGACGGATCCTGCCAAGATTGAAGCCGTCATTCAAATTTGGCCGCTACCAAGAATGTGCATGAAGTCAAGTTTTCACCGGCCTAGTGGTACTCTGAGGAAGTTCGTGAAGAACTTTGCTAAGATAGCGGCCCCGTTAACGGACTTGACGAGGGCGGAGAAGGTGAAAGATTGGGCAGAGCATTGGCACAAGAAAGCCCAAGCAGGGTTTGAATTGTTGAAGGAAGCTTTAACAACAGCCCCAGTCCTAACCCTGCCGGACCCAGAGAAAGATAAGCTTGTGGCGACAGACGCGAGTAGGATAGCTACAGGTGCAGTGCTCATGCAAGAAGAGCGTGTGGTAGCGTATGATTCCAGGAAGATGAACGACGCCGAAACGCGCTACCCCACCCACGATCAGGAATTACTTGCAGTCGTCAGGGCATTAAGAATTTGGAGGCACTATCTTTTGAGAAGGAAGTTCCAGTTGGATACAGACCATCAGAGCCTCCAGTATGTATTCACGCAACCACACCTCAACCTGAGGCAGAGAAGGTGGATGGAGTTCCTTGAAGAGTATGATTTTGATATAGTCTACAAGCCAGGGAAGCTCAATGTGGTAGCGGATGCGCTTTCAAGGCATCCCCTGACAACTAGAGTGCATTGCAATGCAATTTCGACGCTCTCCAGCGACTTTGGTAAGAAGATTGAAGAGTCCTTGCCAACGGACGTGGATTTCAAGGAAGTATGGGCAAGCCTCTCTAGGGAGGCTAGAACAGATAAGGAGCGGGAAGCCTTTAAACATTATAAAAAGGAAGGCAACCTGTTATACCATAAGAACAAGTTGTGCGTACCCGAATCATCAGGTGTAAGGAAATTGATCCTCCATGACACGCACAACAGCCCAATAGCTGGCCATGCGGGATTCATGAAAACATATTTCAAAAAGCGCAAAGCAGCCTATTATTGGCCGGGAATGAAGAAGCAAGTAGCTCGCTACATCAGAGAATGTCAGCTATGTCAGCAAACGAAGGCAGAGCAGCTTCGAATTCCAGGAGCATTAGAGCCATTAGCGGTGCCAAACGCTA
Source organism: Isoetes taiwanensis (assembly GCA_021234155.1). Taxonomy (NCBI): domain Eukaryota; kingdom Viridiplantae; phylum Streptophyta; class Lycopodiopsida; order Isoetales; family Isoetaceae; genus Isoetes; species Isoetes taiwanensis. Next base: position 17,272,132 of record JAJEKV010000027.1, on the reverse strand, counting down.
AGTGGGAGGTGATCAAGATGGATTTCATCTGGGGCTTCCAAGAACAAGAAGAGGAAAGGATGCCTTGATGGTAGTGGTCAACAAGTTGTCAAAGATGGCACATTTTGTGCCTTGCAGGACCACAGATACGGCTATGGATACAGCAAAGCTCTTCATCAAAGAGATCTTCAGGCTTCATGGCATGCCAAGGGAGATTATCTCCGACAGGGACCCGAAGTTTATGAGTGCCTTCTGGCAAGACCTCTTTGCGACCATTCAGACGAAACTATCCATGAGCACGGCGTATCATCCTCAGACGGATGGCCAAACGGAGCGGACCAACAGGATTTTGGAAGACATGCTACGAAACTATGTCTGGAATAAGCAAGGTATGTGGGAAGAATTTATCCACTTGGTGGAGTTTGCATACAATAGCACCAAGCAGGAATCATCCCAAATGTTGCCGTTTATGATTAATTACGGCTATCAGTGCCTAACTCCAGACACTTGGCACAATCCCGTGTCAAAAGTATAGGTTTCGCAGCAGATGTTGGCCGATATGCAGCAACTCGTGGAACAAGTTAGAGGATATTTGCTAGCAGCAAGAAGTCGACAGAAGAGCATCGCCGACAAGCATCGAACAGTCAGAGAGTTAAAAGTGGGAGATGATGTTTGGCTCAAGATCAAGGTGAAGCAGGCGAAGCTCAGGATTGGGAATTGCAAGAAGCTTGCTCCAAGGTGGGCTGGACCTTTCAGAATAGTCAAGAGAGTAGGTAATCAATCCTACAAGCTAGACTTGCCAGCACACCTAAAGATTCATAAGGTCTTCCACGTGAGTTTGTTGAAGAAGCACACTCCAAATCCGCATTTAAGTCTTGGACACTCCAACGTTGTTGGAAATGACAGAGGAGCAGCTGGAAATAATTCCAGAATTGATTCTTGATAAAGCTTTCAAGAAAACAAGGAGGTCGGAGTTCCTCCAATATTTGGTTAAGTGGAAACACTTACCGGTGGAAGACGCGACGTGGGTACTTAAGAAAGATCTAGTAAAGCAGTACCCGCAGTTTATGGAGCAATGGGACGGCAAAGTCATCTCCGAAGAAATCGGCTCAGGCATGTCGATTTGTGTAGATTAATTCTTGTGTAGTTAAGATTAATCTACGCATGCAACCTATGCTAGGTATGGGTCGCATGCGTTGTTACCGATGATGGGACCACTACGGTGATCTCTAGGGCGTGGTGTAATGTCAATGTAGGCATGACCGCGTTTCCGCTTGGGCGAGTGGAAGGTAGATTAGAAAGTCTACTTCTGTCCCACGGAAGTACTATAGACGATCTCGAGAGAAAGGAGGTCATTAAGGAATGCACTGATAGGAAAAGCACCTCTAGCCCCATATATGCTTTGATAGGAGGAATCAGGCCTTCACGCCCCATATACGGGAAGGACCTATCCTCCACGCTGGGCAACTAGGGTGTAGGCATGAGCGGCATATAGGCATATAGGCGCTGTCTCCACGGCCATAATGGAAGATTCACCCTCTTCCTACGCCGGGAGATTAGCCATGCATCCATGTAGATAGGTGGGGTGGTCACCATATAACCAAAATTTTATTAATAATTAAAATGGTACTAACGTAGTGTCGACCTGCAGGCCAATAGAGCGCTCCGGAGGGCAAGGAGGTCGAGCTACGAAGACTTGCAACACAAATTTTGTTGGAATGTGTTGCAAGGAATGAAGAGTACCTCGAACAATAATGTTAGACATGAAATGTTAAAATTTTGATAAACTTAATTGTCGTGATAAGTAAAACTATCGAGTAACTTGCTTAAAGATGTTATGAATTGATAAGTTATTTCATAATATAATGGCGTGATAATGTTTTAAAAATACTACCTTAAGGTAATCTTAATAAATGTGTAAGTATTATAGTAGTTTATCGTATGTATCAGGTTGATTGCAGGTTAGGATGATTCCAAGGTGGGGAGACCCACGATGCTGCGGACAGCATCATTTCAAGGTGGGGAGAATGTGACGTTCGGGGACGAGATACGGTCCCGGGACGTATATTGCATCGCTTGCCACGCCGCGCACACGCCACCCGACCGACGGTGCGCTAACGTGTAGCCAGGTGGGTAGCCCTAGGGGGCAACTTGCAAGGAATATGTGCAACTATTAATGTGCACATTTTCCAATGTACACATTAATGTGGGCACACATTTCCATATGGACACTTGATGCCAAGTGGGCCATACCCAAGTGTGCAATTAATGTCCACATTTTCCAATGTACACATTAATGTGGGCACATTTTGCCACCTAGCCATTAAAGGCAAGTGGGCCCATTCCCAATTATCCCACATGCCTAAAGGGGATAATTGGAAACCCTAGCCAAACCCTTGTCTATTTAGGAAGGGAAACCCTAACTTGCCCATTTTTCGTTTCTAGGGTTTTAGAGCTCTGTTTTGGCTGCCTCAAGAGCCAAAACCGCCTCCCGCACTACGCACCGAGAGAATTGCACCATTAGTTTCCCTTGATTCGAAGGCCAAACAGGATGGTCGAACTCAGTCGAGGAGCCACTCAAGGATGGGGTATTTGGCCAATTAAATAGTCCAAACCCTATTTCAGTCATAGAATCAGTAGGTTTAGCCTATTAAATTGCCCATAGCACCCTTCTAGATCTCTAGATACCAGACTCTAACTAAAGAACCTAACTCTATGATATAGATTAGATATAGTTCTTTAGTTCTTCTGTGATATATATGGATGATGTATCTCTATGAACTCCTTGTATTGGGAAGGGGGGTAGAGACCTCAAGCTTGGTAGTAGATGCTCCTAGATTAGCCTCTCTAGCACACTATAGATTCGCCCTGTGGTACAAGAGCCACACCGGGGTTGTGGGTGAAGGGGTCAGACTGGCTGAGAAGGAGGTTCATGTTCCGACTCCTGAAAGATCCCTCTGGTGTGTAAGGCCTACCAGGGATCATTGTGACTAGGTCTAATGGCTCACCACTGAGTGCGGGTGAGGCATGGACTCGACACCCGTGAAGTGGTGTACACTTTCCAGTGGGTTCAGTCGAATACGGGCAGTGGCCCTCTAGTCACCTTGAGTCGGCATGTAGACCTCTGGGGGGGAGTGATCCCTTCCTGCCCCATCGGAACTGGGAGGATGAGACCCAGGAATAGCCCCTTTGGCTATGCATCCGGCGGGCTACAGTCAGGTCCCGACACTTTTCAGCCTACTCTGCAAAGTGTGCACAGGAGGGGCGGATGGAGTGGACAACCCTAAGCCATGTTCTTATGCCAGCCAAACCCATTGCCATGAATTCTGTCTGCAACGAACTCTGGAGACCCAAGCCGTCAGTCGTCCTTTCGAGTCTGAGCCTTGGGTAGGACCCCTATGTATGATGCTGATCATTGTCTATGCAGATGTTGATGCACCACCCTTCAAGGTGGATATGTGGTTATGCTTTATACTGACATGTATGTTTACGCTTCCGCAGCTAGGTAGGCCCTGAGGGAGACGGGGTAAAATGACCCCTTCACTCTTCCCACTGGAACCCGTCACGGTTGCAGTGTCATGTGGAGGGCCCTGTATCAGCATGGAGCTGGTATGGGGGATGAACTGTTTGTATACGGTGAGTGCACCGTATGCGAGTAGGGGATATCACAAAATTCTTGGGCAAGCCAGCGCATATAGCCTTATTACAGAGGTTGCTCATGATTGGGACAAGTGTGACAATCCCATTGATTTGGTCTTCTTGATGGCCCTCTTGATGAGTACAGAAAAGAAAGACAAGGAATCTGTCTGCTCACCACAACTACCACGACATTTTTTTGATTGGAGAATTCCAAATGAGATGTTGCATAAACCTTCCAGACCAGCAGGTCTGTGAATGGCCAAGCTGGTTATAACGACATCTTTTTAGTTGCTAGTGGATAAAAGACTCAGCATGTCTTCTCACATTTTTTCTTTTAAGCTTTCTTACAGCTTCTATAGACTTGTACCATGTTTGAGCTGGTTTATTGAGAACCTTACAATCCTCATCATGCCACCTCATAGATGAAGGTAACCCATCAAGGAGTCTACTAGACTGTTGCCCCCTTTGAAAGGAGCACATGTGGAGTTATGGGATAGAGGCTGATTGGGAAGGCCGTTTATTAATAACCAATGGTATAACCCTTGGCAAAGTGCAGTTCGCCATTCTTGATTATCTGATAAGCCAAGTAACTTTGTTAGATCCACACATTAGGCTCATGCTTGAATTACTGTACCCTGCACATATAGATCTGGAACTTGAAGTCACCAGAATACCTATACAATAACTCTGACTATACAACAACTGTGATGCTTGCCTAAATAATTGTCCATGCAGAGATAGGGGCATCAATGGACAAGTATTTAACCTGATGCAATGGTTAATTTTGATTTTCTTTGATTTTATGTGGTTACTTTTAACCTGTAACTGCCCACATTTTGGCCAAGTCTGAACTTAATCACAGAATGCACTGGTTGCAGCAGAGCAGTCTAGAGAATGCACTGGTTGCAGCTGACCAGTCTAGAGAATGCATGTGATGTTCCAGGAAAATATACGCCATAAATACGTATATTTCCAGGTCCGTCACTATACAAGTCTATCTTCATAGCCTTGTATATCATAGATTGTGGCACTAGGGGGCATGACTAAGTTATTCATATAACTTAGCCAACCTTAGGTTAAGACCATTTTCACGTGGCCTTAACCTATTGGGCACCCGCCACACGGACTTACCCTATTGGAGCCACGTGGCATAACATGTGAAACCTAACCTATAAAGGCCTAAACCCTAACCCTAGGCCTCTTTTCTGGCTCCAACAGTCTGGGAACCTTCTTCGTGCTCGAAACTCCATTTCGAGAACCGTCTGCCGTGGCACAACATAGCATGGCAGCCCCTAGAGCGCGAGCGCATCAGCAGGAGTGGGAGCTACCTCGAACACCTCGAAGACCATGGAGACGCCAGGAGTAGGAGGGAGTTCTTCGAGAGCAGGTATTTCAGCATAGATTTATTTGTAGATCATCTGGAAGTTAGGACTCCAGATGAGTTAGCATTTCATGTCTCTAGTAAAGCCTTCCTAGAACCCTCAGTCTAGATCTTAAACCCTAATCAATGAACCATAGCTGTAAGTTAGATACATATGATTAGGTTTAGATATTATTCTCATTATTATCATGTATGTGGATATGTGGTGTTGGTTGATCATCATCAAGATCGATAGACTGTATCTTGGCTGCTCTTTTGACCAAACAAATGATGTGGCTTAATAACTTGACGAATCATCTGACTATAACCTGAACTACTATGACTTAATGGTGACCAATATTCTAACTAATACTATGACGAAATTTCTGACTACATATCTGACTAATAATATAACTACAATTGTAACTAAGGAGCTGCCTAATTCTTTACCTAATAAAGTGACTAATTGTCTAACTAACTAATATACTGACTAAAAATACAACTAAAAGATTGACTAGTTATCTAACTAATATGATGACTAAAATACTGACTAAAATTATGACTAATAACAAATTAGTTCTGACTAATGAGGTGTCTAAACTGCTGACTATTATTCTGACGATGTTGCTGACTATTATTCGTCAGATAAAACTCGTCAGTGCCTTCGTCAGGAGTAAGGCTTTGGCACTTGCCTACTTTATGAAGGATCTCTGACGAATACACTGACGTTTAGCCATCATTCTCTTGTAGTGTCGAGCCCCCTAAAGATGTTGCTGATGCGAATGGGCTCTTTCATCCTGTTGTGAACTTGAACCAGTCGGAAAGATTCATGCTTGCTATTTGCACCTAACTATTGGTGAGGGATCCGAATGCTTCCACGTTCATGTGGATGTTGAGCTTCTTTTAAGGGAAGTGCTTAGTGGGATGGGATCAGGAGTGTGAAAGAGAGTTTATGCAACAACATCCAAAGAATGCAGGATGCCTTGGAGTGTCTTGAAATGGAGGACCTGAAAATATCTCTCAGGCAGCGTAGATGCTTCCGTGGCCATATGAATCTGCTAAGGGGCATACTTATCCGGCATATTAATGCCATTGATCGACTGGCACGGCAACATTCCGGCACTATGAAGGCATAAACACTATGTACAGATGTGGATGGGGGTTGCAGGAGCAGCTTAGACTTGTGGTGAAGAACTGGTTGCAGCTACTTCGCTCCTCAGTTGGCTTGTACAACACGCTCTTCTCCTCATTGTGTGCTCTTTGTGTGTAAGGATTTTGTGGCCTTTTGCCTTGCACAACATGCTTTTCTACTGTTTATGTTGCTATGTTGTTTTGTGTGCCCCATGGGAGGTGCACGTTTCATGTGACCTTTGTCTTCACAATGTGAATATAATGCACAGCTCTTGCTGTGTATTATATGCTTCATACTTGGTATTTTTCAACGGTTTCGTGGAACTTTTAATTGCTGATCCAATGGTTTAATGCAAAAAAAAAAAGATAAGGTATGGGTTAGAGAAAAGAATTTGAATGTATGGAAGATATAGCGGGTTCCATTTGTAATGCTTGGCAAAAGATATTTGGAGGGAGAGGCTTCATGCTCTGAACTTCAAAATATGGTGACGTGGCATGACGTGGGATTATTCGACGGAAAAAGCACAATTTACGACACTTTTTTAGACAAGGGAGCTACGCTATGGCGGATCCCAGCGTCCAGTACCGTATGTGGTGGCCTCTGCATCTATGCTCTTACCCCTCAATTCCTAGTTCCATGGCACTCGTGGGTTATGTGAATTTATCCGTAACTTGTATTGATGTCGTCGTTGTCACAGCTCATTCTTTTGATGAAGATCCTTCAATGCAGGTGATCATTTTTATCTATTTTAAATGGATATCATTAAATGCCGAATAAGGCAACTTAACAGACCATTGTTTTCTATTTCCTGTTTGTAATAATGATTGTCTCTTGCTGAATGAATGCATTTATGAGAGAAGTTTAACTTTTATACCTGATCATTTTGAAAGAAAAGCTTGTCATTAGACATTCCTTTAATTGGTCTACATCGTGCCATTAAGCATGACTAGTTTTTCCCTCTGATCTGAACCTTCTATGTTCATGTTACCAGGTGCTATTAGACAGGATCAAGAAGATGCAAACATGGACTTCAGAAACTTCTGAGAACTTGTGTATCCTAGGATTTTGGTGGCATTTGCATGAAAAAGATACAGGATTCATCTCAGAAGATGAAAAAGATCAAGAATGTATCCCAAAGAGGACTGCTCAAGTGGAGATATTAATAAGAGAAGAGAACTTTTTACTACAAAAACGGAGCAGACGATTGGATGCAGAGTTCTCCACACAATCAAAGCAAAACTCTAACAACTTAAATCTCCTTTTGGGTGGTAATTATGATTATAGGTTGGAATTCGTGGTTGAAATGAATGGGGGAGCAAAACATCGTCACTGCTTTCCAAGTATACACCCCGTGAATGCAAGTTCTAGCAATGTTCATGTATGTAAGATGCTTTGGTTCAATATTTATATTTTCTCTGGTTTTGTATGTGTAGACTGCATTTTCTTTAATTCGAAGACAAATGCTAGTCAAGAAGCACCTATATTATTTATGTCATAAGAATTTTAGGACTATGAAATAGGAGATAAATTTTGTTTGCTCCTTTATATTTGATTTGCCGTGCCTTATTAGGTGTTATTTATAGAAAGCACTTGTTTGCAGGTGGTTATTTATAAACAACCTTCATTTGGAAATCACCACTATTCATTACATCAAACGGGTTTTCTATCTTTTAGAACAAGCCAGCCATCCAGAAATGAAGCAGTGAAGAAACCAAATTGGGTAGTCGAGCTTGAGCAACAGAAAGGCCATGGAAATATTGTAAGCTGTTAAAGTGTTAGCACTGTTTTCTGACATCATAAATCAAGGGACAATAAGCATCATTTATGTGCTTGATGCAGGAAATCGTTATGACACAATTAAACTTTGCTGCATTTCTGGAACAAAAGATGCACGGCTTGGTTTCAAATCAACCAACTTCTGCTCTTTTTGTAGGGAAAAAAAAGGGCGCCTCTTATCATTATTCTGTTTTTTACAGGTGAGTTGCTGGCATGTCTGAAAGACTATTTAGCACGCACTTTTCATATCCATTCATGCTGATAATTAGGATATGTCATCTATCTAATAACGAAAAACAGAAGTGAATGTGCAGATTTTGTTTCTGCACATGGAGTTCCTTTGCTGCAGCGATTGCTGCTTTGGCAACTCTGTTTTACATTTTTGCCACGTATTGCCTCGCCATTTTGAACAGCATACACTTTCTTATGGCACGCGATATGCCCCTCTTGCTTGCTAGTCAAACATTGTTTATTTGTCACTCTCGGTTTAGAGAACTCAAATCTTGGCTGATAGTTCTCACTTGGGGAGGCAATGGGTGAGTAAATAAAAGATTTTTAATGAGTCTCCTTTGGGTGTTGAGATAATAAGTGAGGATTTTACAGGCATAATCATCCAAATGTGTCAGTTGCAGAGAGGCTTTCAACGTTGAAGCATTCTGTGTGGGCAAAACTGGTTGCTGACATAGTTATTGGAGCTACAGTTGGATCTCTAGTTCTGTTCTATCATCGGTCTGTCTCTGCATGTGTACTTGAAATGGCCTACGTACTCACCAATGACATTCTACGAACAGGATGTGTTTGGCTTATGGGCGTTCCAGCAGGTTTTAAACTTAATAATGAACTTGCCAGGGCAATTGGAACTCTATCATTGAACCTAGTACAAGCATGGTCAACATTGGGAATTTTTATTGCTTCATTTGTAGATGCTTCAATATGTGTTATTGCTGTCATCAGCATGACATTGGGTGCGACACTTGCATTGGCTGTTGTGGTGGATATTTCTTTCCTTGCAACAATTCATGTAGTGGCGATGTATCAAGTAACTGCATTCATCTATGCTAATCAGCTTCAATCATTGGCTGCACTATGGCGTTTATTCAGGTTAATTAGCTTCTCAAGTTCAGTGTTTTTTTTTTTTCTGTTGTGTGTGTTTAGTCTTCTGTCACTGGCATTTCGATCTTTATTACCAGGCTAATATGCATTTTTCTTTCATTTCTGTGCATCAGTGGCCGTCAGAAAAATCCACTAAGACGGCGAGTTGAGAGCTACGACTGCTCTGTGGAAGAGCTTGTTGTGGCATCACTTATGTTTACACCACTATTGCTGTTGCTACCAACGACATCTGTGTTTTACATTTTCTTTACTATCATCCATATGTCGCTATGCCTTCCACGATTTATGGTGCAAATTTTGATTTCCATCCTTAATTCCTTCCCATATTCCTCAGTTGGGATGTGGCTTGTCAAGCCGGGTAGGTTCCCTTCTGGTATTTGGTTTCAAAATCTCCTCGTGCCAGATTGTATGAACGAATACAAGAGTGCTACCTCCAGTCTCCATGTTACAGAAGCTAGTTTGGGTATAATTTGAATTCTGGTCCAATGTCAATTATAGATTTTGAAGGTGAATGGCCCAGCTTATAGGACTGCTTTTTCTCTTGGCAGGAGAGCTGTTGTCCATTCTGCTTGCAGAATTGGATGTTGGGATTTCGTGGGCATGGATTGTCATTCATCTGCGAAATATGGTCGATGGTGGAAGGTATTGTAAACCTTTGAATTTTCCATAAGGGTTAAAAATACCTACATCATGCTTGTAGAAGAATCTACATTTCATTTTACTGATATCAGAAATTATACCGTCTATTGTTTCTAGATTGCCTTCATATTTGACACTTGGAAAACATGCAAAGCTTCCTCGTAACAACATTAACAGTTGGAAGTTTTGGAAGCTTTGTTATGATGTGCTGTCTGCATCTGGATCTGGGTTGAATCCTTGAGATATTGTATGGGTTTCTCTACAACACTTTGATTAAACAGGACGAAACTGTTTAAACCCTTCATGTACAAGGATTTATATAAGTATTTTTCAGAATGGATTATGAAGCACCCGTAATCCATGCCTGATTTGGCTTCTTGACCGGATCCCATATCGAGTGATTCTTCATCTGAAGGTGTTACAGGCAACAATATGGCAATTCAACAATATGCCACGTGAATTTGGAAAGAACTGTTTATGCGTTTCCAAAGTGCCAGCAAAGTCTTGAAGTTGTTGCTCATCTTAAGCCTTGGTTTGGCTGTACGAGATTTCTCAATGTTTTCTTTTCTGCTAGGATTTGGTGGTTGATGGCATTTTAAGGATTTTTTGGATTGCTAGAAAAAGGAAGCTGTGTAAATTTAAAGGATTTGAGAAGCAGCTTCGAAAACTCTGGCGATGCTTTTGGGCAATTAGTCCGTTTCAAGATGTGGAAACGATCTTCAAGATTCGAGCAAGATTTCCAGTCACCCTAAAACTTAATCTGCAGCAGTCTGATGGTTATTAGGTGTGGCACTTATCTTTTGTTATTGTAGCTCATATTTATCTGAAAATAACCAATCTTAGCATTCATTCAACTGCAGAGCATACAGGAAAATCTTGTGCGGCTTACTACAGTATAACTGCCATTCTCATTATGCTCAAGTTGTGCCAGTTATTCTAGTCATAGAAGGTTCCAATGCAATAGCAGCTTTCTTGTTACAAAAGTAGGTGCAACTCGAGCAGAAAGGTGCAGCATTGCATACACATTCTATATAAGCAAAATCTGCCAGGATGTATGGAGATAATGACCATCACTTAAAATAAGGAGGTATTGCCTCTAGAAGTCCAAAGAACATGCGATACACTACCTTGCTGGAGGAATCTATCACTGAGAGCTCGTTGATTATGGAATTCGGCTATGCAAAACACATTTGATAAATTATCAAAAGTATCGCCTATTAAGGATGAGTTCTGACCTCTATTGTCCAATGCTATGCTTCGAAATGGAATGCAGACATGAAATGGCCTATTGATATTTGATAGAAAAGGTGTAAGTTTTTGCAAATGGAAGCTTTTTTAACACACCCAAATATGTTAGAGCTACGAGATAAACTGGATTTGTGGCGAATTGCATGATGCGAAATTTCAGTTAGCATCTGGTATTTTTAATATTCTTAGACGAAACTTATCCTTTGACTTATGCTTTACATATCCTGATAATTCCGTTAGCAAAAGCTTCCTTATTGTGATGCTCTTGTAAATTCCATCAAAGGTATGCTCATCCTTCGATATTTGTCTTTGCCCTGATGTACATGTCACTTGCTACTTGCTACTTGCTATTGTTGATGTTAAGGTTTTCCATGTGATAGCAGTTGTACTTTTAAGGGAATGAGAGAAGTTTAATTGTTGCAATGTAGGACCTTATTTGGGAGCTAGTAGGGTTACCAGTTAAAAATTAAGGACGATTAATTGCAAATGAGCTATTTTATTTTAAATTTTAGGATTAGAATTTCACAAATTAATAGGATCAATTTTGCATTTTCTAGAGGTGCAATTGCCCATATGTAATTCTTTTTTATCTTGGCGGCGGTGCAATCGCCCATATGTAATTCTTTTTTATCTTGGCAAAAGATAGGATTAGCCTATATAGGATCTTTGAACGTAATAATTTAAAAATTATTGCCTGGAATAATTGACTTTTATGAGGTGATAACCTCCTTCATTAAACCTTTTTTCATAATCGACATAGGTATTTTTGAAATAAGCCTTCTTTAGCAGGATTTTATGGTAGATTTTTTTAGCGGTACGTAGCACCGATTGTAGCACTGGCCTCTTTAAGCTCTCAGAGATTTGAAAGCAGAGATTTCATAATGACGACTGTTTATGCACAAGTACATTTGATAATGACGATTGTTTATGCACAAGTACAAAACTGTTTATCCAAAAGCCAAAATAGTAGCTAGTACAATACCACCGTAAAAAGCGGTTGGTGTGGAAGACCTAGGGATGATGTTCCATGTGAACCTAATTTTTGGCAACTACCATGGAAATAAATTGTATTTTATTTCTCAAGTTTCATTGATGACTTGTGTGAACCTATATAATCTTGCTTCATTCGTCCTCATGTTTTCGGTGTTCTAGGTTGAATCCCAACACAAATTTTTGGGGAGAAGGGATATCAAATGCATGTAAAAGGGTTGCTTGGATAGGGTAGCACATCTACTGAAGGAACCGAGTTCCAGTGACATGGCAATGGCAAACCCACTTTTTCTATAATGAGGATGTGCCCTTGGACATTCTCACAAACTCAGAGATATTAAGGTATTCTTGTTCTTGCAAACTGCCCCAAGAGTTCTATATGCATGAACTCTACCATAGCTATGTATCAACCGGTCTAAAGAAATAAAAAGCTCAACCAGCTTATAGCAGACCCATTTACTATTCTGCGATGGAGACAATCCACGTGCCAGCATAAGATTACACTCAAAAATACCGATTTTATGCAAGAATGGCAAACACCAGACAACTTCCGCTACATGACGTCAAGGAAATTATTGATGATAAAACACACAATACACATGATTTTTAGAAAAGGAAAGGGGATTGCAATTATTACAGAGACAAGGACAAACGGAATACAAATGATAGTGTGACATTATTACAATACTTGATTCACTGTTTGCCGTTTAGCATCATCAACTCTCAGCTGATCAGCATTTTGCCATGACCTTTTCTGCAGGTTTTCTGATCAGCTTTGGACATACGACAGCTCTCACTTAAAACACCAACAAACAAAACTGAACTGACTGAAGAAAAGATGGGAGAACCATCACCGCGGCCCAGCCCTAAGACAGAATACAATTATTTAATATTTGTAAAAAGGGTGTACTAAGAGCCCAACTCAACAAGATACTAGAACTAAAATAGAAAACTTCTAGGCAATCAAATCTAGTATGCCAAACGACTTTAGTAGAACATACGCTGCTGACCCATTGCAGCAGCAATTGCTGCAGCAGGGTTCAATCCTGAACCCGGCTGAAGCCCTTCAAGTACGGAACGAGCAGCAGCATTTCCAACAGGAAGAGAGACTTGTCCAAGAGTGGAGCCTTGCTGTGGCAAAGGGAGTAAAGCCTGCCCCACAGAAGCCTGTGTGAGACTCAACTGACGTTGATATGCTAGCAAATCTGCAGCTGTGTATCCTTGGTTAAGACCCCCTGCAATAATACTTTGAAGAGGTGAGACCACTGGCGGCGGTGGTGGCAAAGGACTTGATGATGTCCCTGGTGGGGTAGGCTTGCTTCCCCATGAACACTGCAAATAGCACCAAAGAAAATAACAAAGTGAATAATGCCCACTCAAGCAAAATTGAAAGATGGAATGCTTACCTTCACAGATTTGCCACAAATAACCCTTCCACTAGCCGCCTGTATGGCATATGCAGCTTCTTCATGTGTACGGTACCTTACAAAACCAAAACCTTTCTCTCGATTTACTCTTACGTCTTCAATTACACCCACCCCCAATTGATGAAATTGCCTATGCAACTCCGTCTGCGTTACCTGCCAAATTTCTGAAATATGAAGTTCTAGAGCTCTTGATCAAAGATTAACTAGCCACAGCCACCAATCGTTCATACCTCATGAGCCAAATTTCCAACATAAACTGTGGTATACTGTGGGTTATTCTCAGGCCCATCTCCTTGAGCTGCTCCTTCTTCATGGATTTCATCACGAGCAGCCTCTGTAATCAAAACAAAGTAAAAAACAAAAACAATTATTATTAACTGTAACATCGGATTGAAGCCTGACCAGATGATGTTGGCAAGTGATCAAGCATAATATTTGCTGAGGGTGTATTTCCCCCATTTTGAAGTTCATCTCCTTGACCCCCCATGGTTGTTTTTGTGGCCCAATTGCACCGTATGGGTCGAGCCCCAAGCCACTTCCCTGCAAAAGGCAGCAGCCTTGCACCTTTTAGTTATGTCCACACAAATATTAGCATGAAATTATATCAACTATACATACCTGTCATTTCATTGATTGCTTTTTCTGCCTCCTGCAAATATTAAAGATAAAAGTAAAGTTAAAGCAAATATATGGATTAAAACTCAAAGAAGCCATGCTTCTCATCATAAGGCCAGCAACCATAACAAGCAAGAAGAAGACACTTGCATTTCACTGACAAACTCTAGTAATGTTCGCATATATTAGAAACAGACACATATTCCTGCATTACTATTTTGGTAATATCGCCTTTGACTGTTGTTAGACTTTTCATCCTCCTATTCTAGATAAATTAATCCGCATTGGCATACAAGGCGTGCGACAAAGAAGGATAAAGTCCATGACACAAGCTTGAATTGTTTTGTTTTGGGCGCATTTTCATCAGCCAGATATGCTATTATCCAAACCTTCAGTGCCAGAAACAAGGATCTTATGAACTACAACAATTAAAGGATCCAATAAAATTTGGAAAACCATAGAGAAATAGCTCTAAAGCATGTTACCTGTTTATTCCTAAAAGAAACAAATCCAAATCCTCTAGAACGTCCAGAACGTTGATCCCACATCACTCTAGCATCTCTATGCCATATCACAGTAAGAGAAGGTTAACGCCAGGCTCCAGTAACCCATGAACAAATACTAAGGAACGCAAAAAAAGGTCACTTACGAGCAGCTCGGGTACAAAGAAAAAGCAGCAAAAAGTGTGGCATCTGTGACCTCTGGGCTCAGATCGCCAACGAAAATGTTGAAATGTCCTGAATAAATGACAGAAAGAAAATAAGACAATTGGATGGAAGGAAAATTTTCTCTGCAAAGTTTATATGACCTGATGTATCTTCTCTTTGCCCACTGGCATATGCCCAGTTTACCTTAATAGGTTGACCAAATCTGCAATGCAATAAAAACCTCATTTAGTCTCCGCATTGGGAGCTGAGAAAATGTAGTATCTATAGATAACTTACATTTGCCTTCCATTCAAAGATATAAGTGCAGCGGCAGCAAATCGGTGATCAAAATAATCTACGAACCCATATGATGACTGCGAAACCAAGGTCCATAACATTGGATTTCAATATACAAACTGCAACTGCATGAAACCAGGTGCTCATTGGGTGAGCAAATACCTTCTCCTTTTTAATGAGTTTACAGCTCTCTAAGGGTCCAATGCTGGCAAATATTTCTGCAAGTAGTGCTTCTGTTACCTTTGTGTGAATATTCCCAACATACCTGCATTTATAACCTTTAGTTTGATGCCTGTTCTACAGACTACAACATAGCCTTCTCAAATTATTTTATGATTGCAGTGTGTTCCACAAAGAGGTCTTCAAAAAAAAGGGGGTAGTTGGCTATCTTTTGTGCAAATCTCAAAGACGAGATTAAAAAGTTCAGAGCTACTGAATTTCGGAAAAGGAAAACTACAAAAAGCTAAGAGAGACAACAGCCAACTCACACACTGCGGCATGAAGTTGCATCAAAGCCTGGTGGGAGATTTCCACTTGGGATGGGCTCAATCTGCAAAAGCAAAAAAATAAAGAAAGGGCCAAAGAGAGAACAAAAATGTTCAAAAAACTATCCTAAGAAAAACGCACATAAATGGTAAAAGACTTCACTGCAAAAAAATCTAAAAAACACCATCCTAAGGAAGATGTCATCTGAGCACATTTTGGTTCAAAAACCCCCGAATAAAAAAAAATACTGTAGACCAGTCTGTAAAGGTAAGAAATTCCTACAGATGGCAAAATTGGGAGAAGACATAACGAGGTATGGCAAAATCTATCCAAAAACGTGCCAGAATTTGTTGTTTCAAAATTTCACATACCTGCGACACCGCAGTTAAAAGATTTGGGTGAAACAAAGCATGCTGCTGAAGCATTGCTTGCTGCAGCAGAGCTTGTTGCTTAATTTGCTGTTGCAGGTCTAAGTGCTGCTGCTGCACCTGCTGTTGATTCTGCTGCTGCTGCGGCTGCTGCTGTTGGGGCACCAGAGTATACATTTTGCCTCCCGGAAGCACTACTCTGAAACCCACAAGGGTAAATGTGTGACTTGAACGAATTTCTACCCACAAACACCAAAGCTTAGACTAATACTGACCATCTAAAGAGTGCAGCATAAGTCTAGTGCTAACCCAAAACCAAATGGAAAGATTTAGCTTAAACAGGCACTGTTTTCAAGAGAGGAAATGAAATAAATGGACAGGGTTGAATACAGGGAGGAAGAAGATTTACCTGGCAGCAGTTTTCCGAGCCAAGGAAGCACTTTTGGGCAGATTAACTCCGGCAGAACAGCGCCATCAACATGAGCAATGAATCACAGGGAACAAGCAGGGCCATGTCCGGAGGGCTCCCTTATACTGGTGACTATACCAAATGAGAATCAAACTGATCGGACGGCCTTGATCGTCTGTCTATTTTATACCTATGCCCGTTCAAGATTTGGTTTTAAGCTATCACATGTATTCCTCGTCTAATGTTTGAATGTGTGGTTGTGTAAATGGCATTGGGGTTTAGGGTTTTCTTTAGCACCCTTGCCAAACCCACCCCAACAACATAACAGCAACAGCAATTCCTTGGTTTTCTAAGCTATCCACGTGTAAGCCACATCATCGAAAAATCAATCTCACCTGTTGGATCTCTTATTTCCTAATCCAATGGCATCAAAAATAAGAAAATCTCCTGAAATTAACATCTATAGCTTTGCGAGAGCCTCCATTCCCCCTAATGCATAATGTTCTAGAAATTCCTGTGTATTTCCTGTTTTGATCTAGGTTACGATGCATTTGGATATTTTTTGTCCTGAAATTCGTGTTTTTTGCCGGTTTGATCTAACTGCATATTTCTTGGCTTTGTTTCGAATGATCTTATTTCTTGCCATGTTGTGCCAGTGATGGATGCCCCATTTTATTTCTTGTGGGCTCTCAATCAGATGTTAAGCGAAGCGAAAAATATATTAGAACTGCTTGTTCGGCACAGAATCAATTGGGGGGGAGTCTCGGCACTACGTTCGGCAGCATCCTTGGATGGTTGGTTTCGAGTGTGCCACACGATAAAACGAAAATAACATTTACATGAATATACAAAAAATTAAAGGAGGGAGGGTGGGAATCAAGAAACTGCTGAGAGATGAGAAAGTGCCGATGAGAAGCCGATGAAGAACGCTGCAAGAAATAGTGATCTCCCCAATGAACCAGAGGCCCAGGAAATGCATGCAATGCATGCATCTGAGACATACATGCTCACCCATTCTAGAACTTCCATCTAATGGCTCGGATCGATGGCATTCTAATCATAGCAAGCACCCATTACAGAAACTAGAAGCCGTAGAGTCTTGCATCTAGATATAAACTCTCTATGTTTTGAAAACAGTTGTTTCTATGTATCCTACCACTTCAGTGAAAACTGCAGACAATAGAGACTCTAATTATAGGTATGTGACCATGATATCCTTGAGATTAGCATCTAATAAAAAATAATTGATCACATAGATAACTATTTCTATTTCTATTCTATTCTATTCTATTCATGCTGGCATATGGATTGGAAGTGAAGACATTGAAATGTGAAAAACTCCAAATTGAGTCCTAGTATCAAAAGGTTTTTAAATATTACAAAGTGTTAATACCAAATTGGCACGGACAATTCAAATGGTGATCCAAGAATCTGCATAAAAAGAACAAACAATAGAGGCATAAGCATGCTACACCCTAACAGTTTTGGAACTACCCAAAGTACCTACAATAGGTACTTCTGGATTGGGTGATGTTTCCTTGTACATTTCATCAAAACTAATTCAAAAGTTCAAAATAAAAGTAAAAAACATGTTAATATTCAAGGTTAAGATAAACAGTACAATTAGAGGTCAAAATAAATGCATCCAATTTTTTTTTTCAGGTTTTGATCCACGAGGTCGCTAATTCCTTCTCCCCTTCTTTTTTACTAGCAGAAAGATACATATTTCACAATATTTGATCAAATTTTTCTTTCAAATCAGGAGATTTGTATCTGGAAGTATTGAGGTTTGAATCAAAGTGTTGTAACACTGTATCTTTCAAATCAGGAGATTTGTTGTGATCTGGAAGTATTGAGGCAATCTCAAGTGTATCACGTTAGAATAGCCGCTCAAGTACTGTGGCTTGAGTGTAGATTTTGGTACTGATAAGACAAACTACAGATTTTCATTATAAGTATTGATAAGCTTGAAATAGGTTCATTCGATACTATTATGTCGAGTTGCTTGGAATTTAATGCTATGTTGATGCAGTCGTGTAGAAATCTGGAGCTCAGCATCGAGCAAGATCATAACTTCCTTTAATTCTCATTATACATCTTCAGAAATTGAAAGTTTTTTTTTAGAATGTTTGTTTTATAGAGTATAAGCAATAGGAAGAGAGATGGTCAACATAAAATGTCAAAGTGATGACGGTAATACCACCAATAAAGTAGCCATTCCAAAGCTCGGCATGCTCAAAACGAATGTGACTTTACTTTCCTCTTGAACATGATCCTAGTTCTAAGTTGAAGTCTTCTCATATATGCCAATGACATGGGCCTTTATCAGATAAAGGCCACGTCCTCATAAGGAGGAGATCTTCTGTGGCTTGGGACCAAAGAAGGGCATAGCCTTTTAGACAAAGGGTATAAAGTTGCTGAAGGGAGAACTCAAGGCCCATCTAATTTTGGTGGGAGCTCGTGGTTGGGTAGTGAGATACATCACATGTCTATTTTAGTGGTATTAGAATGTCAGGCTTCAATTGATGAATTTTTTTCCCATCTTTTTGCACACATATGCCAGCTCCAATATTTTCAATTACTCATTTGTTACGTATTACAACACTTCAAGTTATGGTCCATAATATGTAACCAATTTATGATGTATTCTATAATAGTATATTGTTAAAACATACTTGCTTGTGCTTTAAAGAGTCACCCAAACCTTTTCAATGACAGAGGAGCTTTTATCAGATTATTGGTTTAAGCAAGAGAGCTCGGCTAATTTGTGTGTGTGTCACTTACAAATTGATCTCTAGTAGATTATATTCGCTATTTTCTCAGGCTATTGATTTAAGCAAGAAAGGCTTGGCTAAGTTGTGTATGCCTCACATACAAAATGATCCCCAGAAGATGATATAAATTGTAAACCAATTATACCACATGAATACAAGGGACTTGCTGGAATTCACAGATGTTGGGATATGATGGGACTCCTAGAGATGGATCTTTCTACTATTTCCACAACTTGGATTCGTATTGTCCTTTGGGCAGATTTGGGATCTCTTACAAAATCGTTATCTCTTATAAGACCTACCACGTGCCTTTCCCTAACCAAATTTTTGAACATACTTATTTTGCTAGATTCTCCAAACAATGTGCTTTGAACCTACATTTTGAACTTGCACAAACAATGTGACTGTACTAATTTCATATTGTCTTTACTTATGGCATCATCTTCCCTTTTATTAAACAGACTACCATTATCGCTCAACTTTTGTTTATTAGTTGCACAGACAATTTGAGATTGCATTAACTTCATATTAGCTTTACTTATAGCACCGTCATCACTCTTATCTAACAAACTATCACTACCATCCATTGCAAACAACCTACTACTATGATTTATTTCCATCAAATCGTTTCCATTCCCCAGATTAATGTTATTCTCAACTTGCTTATATGCATGACGAAATCCCTTTTGCATCTCAGGCATACTACTGCAGCAATATTGTTCGAAAAAAATACATTCCAAGTATAGTAGGAAATAAGATGAGCAGGGGAGAATGATACCTTCTCTGAAAGTAATTTTAATTGCTCCCTGAAAAAACTGAATATGTATCTTTGATAATCTAACTCAGAAAATGAACAACCAAATTTATAGAGACATAAGTGATAGGGATTTAGATGCCCTCTGTGAAAAACGAAGTATATATCTATGATGATCTAACTTAGAGAAGAGATGACCAAGCTTAAAGACATTGTGACGTTCCACGTATTTATACGGTCTACTATACGGGACACGTACAAATACAAGCACGTCACTCCCTAAAGGTACACTACCATGGGGGTATGGGAACTTAATTGCAACCTAGGGGGTTACCTTACAAAGGATTAAATTAGCTATGCTAATTTAACACATTAATAATAATAACTTATAACCTAGGAAATTAGGATAATTACCAATTGGGAAGGCGCCACCTGCCCCAATCGATTGGGCAGCATGGGGGTTGCCAAGTTTGGATGCCAACTTGACCCCTATCCACGGGATTGACTCACGAAGATCGACCAAGGAAGGCGGGGAGCCGGCGCCATCAACCACTGCGCAGAGAACCACCATACCCGCCGCCCCTGTGAAGCCACGGTGAATCTTCAACCGCCGAGGAGATGGAGGGCCCCATGGGAATGAGTCCAGCCCGTAATTCAGGTAGGTGGCTATGTGAATTCTAGTTAACACTTGGTCGTGTCCGTCTTTTCTCTGTTCTCTTTGTAATTCAATCATAGAGACTAACCCTTGATTGTACAAACAAGTTCTCTTTATATTCAATTTTGATTCTTACTCCGAAAGGATGGATTGTTAATTCTTTGTTTGATCGACTCAAACTTGGGGGATTACGGGGGTAGAGGCCTCTCGAGGCAGGTGTCTGATAGTATGCTCCTAGATAGCTACTGCAAAAGTCCCATTAGTTTGCGGCTGTGCACAAGAACCCAGGGTCCTAGATGCTATGGTGCGGCTTAGCACCGCGGACAAGGAACACAGTGGTGACATGAGGGTGGGGTCTTGCACGAGCATACAAGGCTCCCCGAGACTCCTACAAAGTGGGCTAGGCACGATAGCCATTCACGTAGAGGACCGGGTATGGGTCCGACACTCCCGGGTGTAGAGGTGTGATCCGTATGGAGCACCTTGCACTTTGAGTAGATTTAGGGTGAGTAAGTCGGATGCGGATGCGGGGTCGCCGATGCGCGCACGTATTCTCTAGCTCACCCATGGAACCACCGTGATTACGGAAGGGGACGCTTCCCGGCCTGCCTCATCGGACCAAAGGCCATGAACTGGAGTAGGCTCGGAGGGTGATGCCCCGAAGTTTATGTCTCTCGGAAGGCTATAGCAAAGCCATAGCGTGAATTGACCCATCCGCAAAGTGTGCATGAGGAGGGGCGGATGGAGTGGACAACCCTAGCCAATGTTCTATGCCGCCCAACGCCATGCCAAGACGGTCTACTGATCTCTTGAGGCCCAGCCGTCCACCGATCCCCACGGAGAGTCCGAGGGGGTAGAGCCGGGGTTTGAGTGTTTTCTTAGGATTAGATGCATATTCTATGCCGTTGGTATATTGGATGGATCGCCACCCTTCGTGGTGGTTATTTATGTATATTCGCGGCCGTGTGCTAACCCTTGTATTCATGCTTCCGCGACGTAGGAGTCCCATTGAAGGCGTGGGCGAATGACCCCTTCGTGTCCTTCTTGGGCCTCATTTGAGAGATGGCCGAGCAGACGGAGGGGCCCCGCTCATGGTGAGATGATCGCCATGGGAGGGGAAAGTCCCGTATGTATACGTCCAGGGTCGTATATATTATGGGGCGTCCACAGTGGTATCGAGCCGTGATTTCGGTTGTTGAAATCATAGCACTGGCCAAACACTAACTTCGTATACGGTAGTTAGGAGGAGGCTAAGTCAATGTGTCGTTAGTTCTCTTTGTTGTTTGGTTTGGTGTTAGGTTAAGTTAAGAAATTGTAGCTTTGAAGTGGAGGGGCCAAGATTGGAGGCCTAGCGGTGCCGATGGGTAACTCAAATGACAAAGATGATGGCTCCATTGGATTGGGCTTTTCGAATTACCCTAAAAAAAGTCAACTCGGCGAAAAATAGTCAAGGGCAGGCCCAAAAACGAATTCGGGCGCCGCTTGCTTTTTGTCGCTTTGCAGTCAAGTTAGAAGCGCCCGAAATGCTGTCGGCGCCCGACCCGTCAGACTCGAGTCAACGCGGACCCGCCAGGTCAACTCGGGCGCCGCTTGCATTTCGGCGACACCCGGTCGGCGTAAAACCCAGTATAATGCCATCGGCGCCCGACCAGATATGTGGCGCGTATTTCCATAAAAGATATTTTTTTAATAATAAAATTTTGAAGTTAATAAGGAAAAAATTTTGAAATTTTAAAAGTTAATTGGCCGTTTAGCAAACCATTTTCTGTCATTTGCTTTTGCTTCTTCGCCTCCAACCGCCTGAGCCGCCCTCCGCCATCGCCACCAGACCGGACCTTGATCCTGCGCCCTTGTGCCTTGTGCATCTCAGCGCCCCCTTTGCCATCCTCTTCGCTGCCAGCGCCTCACTATTCCCTATGGCCATCACCAAGAGCGCTCCAGATCCAACCACCATGAGCATCGTGGAGATCTACGCCATGATTGCTAAGCACATGGCTACTGACCCAGCCCTCATCGACATCTTGTTGGATGAGCTGGTCAATAGGTTTGAGAACAACGATAGGATTCCATATCCTGTCTATCACTTCTCAGAGCCATTCCTCATCCGGCTGAACCTACGCCAGCTCCCATATACCCTTGTTGAGCAACCTGACATGGTGATGATGCTCATCAAATTTTATCCTCCCGAACAGGAAGGCCATACGGAGGAAGAAGATGTCAGGACGGAGGCCGACCGGATTAGGGGTTTTGCCAGGGAAGACGACCACCGGGAAATTGAGCGGTCTGACACAGCAGCCCGGGGTAGGGAGTACCGGTACCTCGGAGACGGCTTTGCCGTCATCGATGGCAGAGCCATTGAGGTTCCCCCATACCACTGGCATGAGGGTTCCAACAGCTTTGTCTGGGGAGAGATCCCCGACATTAGCATAGACTATCTGACCACTATTCAGATAGATATGGGTCTGCGGCCACAAAGGTACCACGCTGAACTTAATCGCCGTGCCGCAGCCCAACTTTTTGCTCAGATCCAAGAAGACCTAAGGAGAGCTCGGGAAGAGCGCGAGAAGTTGGAGCAAGAGGAGCGGGACCGACAAGATCAGCGGGACCAACAGGGAGGAGGTGCATCTGGGAGTGGCTCGAACCCAAAACCGACGCATCCGACCGTTAAGCTCCGAAGGAAGGGAGTTGCCCATAAGGCCGGCAGTCAATACAAGGATAAGTTAAAGACTGTCGGGGCTTTTGGGAAGAAGACCAGCTCCGACCGGAGGCAGCAGAGAGTGGATAACTCCCGGCCGGTTGCTGGGGCTAAGACGGTGCCAACATCGTCAGGGCCTCGGCCACAGCGGAAGCCTCATCGGTTCCGACCCGGTACCGTGGCATTGCGGGAGATCCGCAAATTTCAGAAGTCCACGGACCTTCTGATCAGGAAGCTGCCTTTTCAGAGGCTGGTACGGGAGATCGCACAGCAATTTAAGACCGATCTCCGTTTCCAGACCTTTGCAATTTTGGCGCTCCAAGAGGCTGCTGAAGCCTACTTGGTAGCACTTTTTGGTGATGCCAACCTTTGCGCTATCCACGCAAAGAGGGTCACCATAATGCCTAAGGATTTGGCCCTCGCCCGTAGGATACGGGGGGAGCAACCTTAGCCTACTTGCGGGGATCCGCAATTGTACATATTTTTTTTTTGTGATAATTAATAAAGAAGCTTTCATTTTGAATTAAAAGTTTAATGTTTTTTCCATGTTAAATTTAAAATAAAATGCTGACGTCAGCTTTATTAAGAGGGTTTAAAAGGGGACTGTAGGGTTATTTTAAACGCTTCTTTTCCTCTCTCCTCCCTTCTAGCGCCATGGCTGCCGCCGCCGACCTTGCTGCCTGGTACCTTGATGGAGAGAAATGGGATCCACAGGTTCCCTTCGACCTGCTGCAGCCTTTGCTATGCCAACGCATAGACCTCCTTGCCAACATGCAGCGGCATCCGGACTATGCCGGATTCCTTGACTTTTACATGGAGGAAATGCTTCCTCTGTGTATTCCTCTAGGGGATCCTCCCCACTTGTATTTGGAGCGGGAGATAGTTAGGCAGATGCTAGGCGGGGACACACATGCCTATGACGTCTTGAAGGGGAAACTCCGATGGGGTAAACACCTACCGGTGGTCCAAAGATCGAGGGCAGCAGATCTCGGAAGCTACTTTTCGCTCTAGCCATCCTCATGGACCAATACGTTGAGGATGAAACCTGCCGGGCGAGAGAAGGGCAAGCTGCCAGAATCCTCCGAGGAGGGGGATGACGAGCATATAGGGATGGGCGACTTTGCCCGTTGGAAAGAGCTAGCAGAGGAGCTACCACCGCGCCGTGACCAATCTATAGGCTTGTCAGGGTTAGACGGCCTTCCAGTTATTTATCACCAGGGGCAGGAATACCTTCTCTTGGATGATATTATCTGGACGTATCACGTGGTGGCCGGATTTAGACGCAAGCGCAAAGACCATGTACTTTATGAGCTTGCGGAGTATTGTATGGATGATTTCATCGACTTCACTTCTACCGAGCTTCCTCCGGAGGTGCACCAGCTGCTGCAGTTCCGTCAGGAGACCCTAGAGCCGGCGGAGACTCTATTACGTCTTCGCGACTTTGTGATGCAGGAACCAGCTTCGCTTCGCCAACCTGCACCACGCAACCTGCACCAGATGCCTTCACGGCTATGGGACCTCATGTCCCAAACATCAATATGGTTGAGGTTCCCTCCGGCTCAGATGATGAGGGTGAAGATTTATATCATAACCCTGCGCATAAGAAGGAGGAGCAACAGGAGCTCAAGGAGGAAGAAGTCCCCATGGACTTGGATAAGGAAGTGGCCGCATCTGAAACTCCGCAAGGGAAGGTGCTCGGTAACCACCTCACCCGTTTCTTTTTGTCGGCCTTCAAATACGGGCAAGTTCTCTTCATAGCCCGGGACTTAGGGCCAGAGGCTGAAGCTTCATGGTGGGCCCTCCGTGCACTTTCTACACTCGCCGGCCACAAGAAGCTTCCCTATCGTACGTTTACGTATGTACTCGTACGACGGGATCTTGCCCTTACGGCCTTGGGCCAAGATATTGCGCCTTGGATGGGCATGAAGCTCCTCACGGCAGCCCCATTGGCCGTTGCCTATCCACCAGAGGTTGCATCTGTTGCGGCGGCCACAGTGGACCCTGGGGTAGCTCTGCTGCGACACCGACCGCCTCCCCCACCTCCTAGGGCTAAGGATAAAGAGGCAGGGCCTAGTTCCTGAACTAAGAGTACTATATATATATACATGTATTTATGAGATTTTGGATTGGCAATTGTTTAAACCATATTGGAAAATGTGTACCTTATCTACTTATTAAATACAAAGTTTTCTTGATGAGTATAACTAAATTGTTTTTTTATGACATCCTCTTCCAAAGCATTAAAGTTTAGGGTATAGTGGAATTACAAAATGTTCTCTATTCACTCCAACTATGTTGCAGAGGAAACCATTTGGGAGTATGAGGAAAGAATCACCGACATGGTTAGGAGAGACGATCCCGGGCCGCCAGACCAGGACTATGGCCAGAGATATGGTGAATATCCAGAGTGGGAGGAAGGCTATGAAACCGAACCACCGCCACCAGGGGAACTCTATGACCCTGACAAAGGGCTAGAGATAGTTAACATCCTCAGGGATCGAGCTTTCGAGGATCTGAAGATGACCCTGTGTCGTACCTGGGACTATTGGAATATGACCAGGCACGAAGCCTTCGAGGACGCCAACGACCATCTTTGGCAACTCTTTTATGCGATGCGAAGGCTCTTTAACCTTCTGATTATCAGCCCAACATGGGAGTACCAAGCAATCATTGTCCAAGCCTGGGCACGCTATAAACTCGTCCGAGCTGTACGGGAGAGTACCCGCTACGCGATCCTGTACCCCTTCGCCAACCCCTAAGCTTGGTCTCTTCCGTTATGTTTTCGTTGTTGTGGTTACGCTGTGTGCCAGTAGAACTTTAAAAGTTCCCATTGTATCATACCTACTTTTGTCTCAATCCATGTATCAATCAACCCGTTGTTATAATCAACTTGAATGAAATACAAATATTGTCTTCTGTTTGTATATACTTTTGTTCAATTAACTTAAAAAGGGATTGCACATTAATGTAAATCTGCTTATATATTCATGAATGACTCCTATAGACGGTGTACGTAACGCCGCTTGGCAAACACCCTCCAACGCCAGTAGGCTCACCCCTGAACAGGAATTGATGTTAATGAAAAGGCAACTCGGCGAGTTACAGGCTTATGTGTTGCATACCAATCCACTGCCACATACTCAGGAGGACGGACCGGAATTACCTCCGCGACCATTGAGTCCACCTGCACAACAGCCATCTCCTCCCAGAGCTAGCCCTGTACCTGTACAGAGGAGGACTCATGCTAAGCGTCATCGAAGTTCCTCTAAGGATAGCGCCGCTTCCTCACATTCAACCACTTCGGGTTCTTCGGGTTCCTCGTTATCGGACAGTGACCATTCAAGGCGTAAGGATAAGGAATACCGAAAAACTGTTGATACAGCTATCACTAGTATATGGAAGAACCGGAAGTTGGCTCAGTTTGATGGGAAATCCAGAGGAGGCTTGAATGCGGAATCTTGGTTGGACGAAATGAAGGAATTCGGGAAGTCCTATGGAATGACGGAGAAAGATACAGGGAAGGTCGCCACCACGAACCTTACCGGAGCTGCCCGTATTTGGTGGAAGGGTTACGCCAGAGCTAAACACCTGGATAGGAGCAGATGCAAGTTCAGGAAGTTTGCTAAGGCTTTTAAATCGCATTACGTGCCTCGTGCGCACAAATGCCAACAGATTCAGACCTTCTCTGAGGTTGGAGCGGAAGGGCATGTCCGCAGGCCTACAGCGGCCAATTCATGCGTTTGAGGTTGTATGTGCCAGGAATGAATGAGAAAAGAGCAGTAGAGGGCTACATTGAAGGGTTGGCCCCATCTATTAAACGAATGGTCAAGGCTATCGACCCAAAGTCAGTAGCAGAGGCGGAAGCTAAGGCATTAAGCCTTGAGGAAGATACGCCAAGGAGCCGAAGATCCGCGACCGCTCCTTACTCGCGAGCCAGCCACGGCCGTCCACACCTTACAAACCCGTTAAGCCAAGTCCGGGGCCCTCTCAAAGACAATTCCTATGGGCCTTGAGGAGAAGAAAGTTGCTTTTAGCACGCCCGGATAAGCGAGAACAATCTTTGGTAAGGAAATTGGGGGGGCCTCTTACGGTCCATTCCTAAAGAGGCCGGGAGAACAGCTCCGGCCGGGATAAGGCATGCTACAGTGCATGAGGCCTGGACACTTCATGCGAAATTGCCGTCGTCCACCTTGATCGCTCAACCGGCCATGGCCGACTGGATTGGGAAGATTTGGAGTCCAACTTGCTGCTGCGGAAGACGAGGCTCCCGAAAGTACATTCATGGTGCGTCTCATATTCTTGCCGCTATAGAAACAGGCAACGCTGAAAGTCAGCCTTCTGTTATTTCTACAATAGGCCAAGTAGACAGTAAGCCCTTCATAATTTTGATGGACACGGGTAGTACACATAATTTTGCTTCTCCTAGAATGGCCCAGGTACTGCAGCTGGAAACGTTGAAATCCCGACCTAAGCCAGTCACATTAGCTAGCGGTAAGATCAGACACACTCATGGCCGCCGTATTAACCTTAAAATGCAGTTGCCAGGTGCACCAATTGCCTTGGGTGCCGAGCTAATGGACATTGGCAAATATGATCTTATTGTGGGAATGGAGTTTTTAGCGTCTGCCAGGGCCCACATAGACTGCGAGAAGCGGGAGGTCACCTTCAACGCCGCTAATGGAGCACGTGTGACGATAAAAGGTGATTCATTACACTCCGTCATGCAGTCAATGTCAGTAAAGCAGCTAGGAAAAGCTATGCGCAGGAATGAACTTCTTTGCCTCATTAAACTTGCTTCCATTGAGTCGGACTCCAAACAGCGACAAGTGTCGACGCTTTACCATCGGACATTGCTACCCTTCTTCGAGAATTTAGCGATCTTTTTCCAGATGAGATCCACAAGCTTCCTCCTTTTAGAGGGGTGGAATGTGAGATAACTCTTGAACCGGGTACTAAGCCTACCAGCAAAGCCCCGTACCGAATGAGTCCTCCGGAGTTAGCAGAGCTTAAGAAACAGCTACAAGAGTTACTGAATGTGGGGTTTATTCGGCCCAGTGTTTCACCCTTTGGTGCTCCTATTCTTTTTGTCAAGAAGAAAGATGGCTCCTTAAGGATGTGTATTGATTATAGGCAACTCAATAAGCATACCATCAAGAATCGCTATGCTTTGCCTAGGCGAGATGATCTTATGGACCGGTTACAAGGAGCAAAATATTTCTCAAAGATTGATTTGCGCTCGGGTACCATCGGATAAGGATTAAGGAACAGGACATCCATAAGTCCGCTTTTTTGTACCCGGATATGGGCATTCTGAATTCTTTGTCATGCCTTTTGGATTGACCAACGCCCACGCAACGTTTATGCGGTTGATGAATGACATCTTCGCCAATACTTGGATGACTTTGTTGTCATTTTCTTTGATGACATTCTCATCTATAGTAAAACCTTGCAGCAACATGAACAACATCTTCGATTAGCTTTGCAAAAGCCGAGGCGCCATCAGCTCTTTGCCAAGTTCTCTAAATGCAAGTTAAGCCACTCAGGGTAGACTATTTGGGGCATATTATCTCGGAAGAAGGAATTGCTACAGATCCGGCTAAGATAGAAGCAAAAGGATTGGCCCATTCCAGCTAATGTTTGAGGTCAGGAGTTTCTTGGGACTCGCAGGATATTATCGGAAATTTGTCAGGATTTTGCAACAATTGCCGCACCTCTTACTAATCTCACAAGGCATGAGAAAGTAAAGGATTGGATGGAACATTGGAAAACAAAAGTCCAAGTCGGCTTTCGGAAACTCAAGGATGCTTTAACATCGCACCGGTCCTTACCTTGCACGATCCGGAAAAGGATAAATCGGTAGCCACCGATGCGAGTAAGATAGCTACGGTGGTGTCTTAATGCGAGGGGGAGAGTTGTTGCTTATGATTCAAAGAAGATGAACGATGCGAGCAGCGATATCCTACCCATGATCGGGAGTTGCTAGCGGTTATGCGTGCTCTCGTATTTGGAGACACTACCTTCTTGGTAGAAGATTTCAGCTGGATACGGATCATCAGAGTCTCCGCTATCTATCCACCCAGCCAAATTTGAATCTCCGTCAGCGAAGATGGATGGAATTCCTCGAGGAATATGACTTCGAGATTGTATACAAGCCAGGAAAGCACAATGTGGTTGCGGATGCTTTGTCACGTCATCCCTTCATAACCCGCACCCATTGTAATGCCATTTCCACACTCACCAGCGAGTTTGGGAAGCAGATAGAGCAGACCTTGGCCACAGATCCCGAATTCTGTAATATTTGGGAAAGTTTGGGTAGGGAAGCCCGTACCGATAGAGAACGTGAGGCATTCCGTTCATATAAGAAGGAGGGCAATTTATTATATTACAAAGATAAGTTGTGTGTTCCAAATGACTTGTGGGTGCGAAAAGCGATTCTCCATGACACACACAACAGCCCTATAGCAGGACATGCGGGTTTTATGAAAACTTACTTTAAGATCCGCTCCAGCTATTTTTGGCCTTCCATGAAGAAGGATATTGCTAGGTACATCAAACAGTGTCAGGTTTGTCAGCAAACCAAGGCGGAGCAATTAAGAGTTCCTGGGGAGTTGCAACCTTTGGATGTGCCCAACGCCAAGTGGGAAGTCATAACCATGGATTTCATTGTGGGGCTTCCCATTGCTCTCCGTGGGTATGATGCCTTAATGGTCGTGGGTCGACAAATTATCAAAGATGGCTCACTTCGCCGCCTCGCCGCCCACGGACACCGCCCTCGACACCGCCTTGCTCTTTGCAAAGGAAATTTTCAGGTTGCACGGGATACGAGAGTAATTGTATCCGGCAGGGGATCCTAAGTTTGTCGATTGCATTCGGAAGGATTTCTTCGCCACCATCCAGACCAAGCTTGCCATGAGTACAGCCTACCATCCTCAGACAGATGGTCAAACAGAACGTGTCAATCGTATTATCGAAGATATGCTAAGAAGCTATGTATGGAGTAAACAGTCACAATGGGCGGATTATATTTACTTAGTAGAATTAAGCCTACAACAATTACAAAAGCGGGAGTCTTCTAGAATGTCTCCTTCATGATAAATTATGGCTATCAATGTCTTACTCCAGACACATGGCATAATCCTGTTTCTAAAGTGGAGGTCTCTCAACAACTCCTTTTAGAAATGCAGGCCTTGGTGGAAGAAGTTCGGGGTTACTTATTGGCCGCACGCAGTCGTCAGAAGAGTCTAGCGGATAAGCACCGAACCCCACGAATCTTCCAGGTGGGTGAGTCAGTTTGGCTTAAGATCAAAGTAAAACAAGCCAAGCTTAAAATTGGTAACTGTAAGAAGTTGGCACCCAGATGGGCTGGGCCGTTCATGATTACTGAACGTGTGGGAGAACAGGCATATCGCTTGGACTTGCCACCCCGCTTGAAGATCCACAAGGTCTTTCACGTGAGTCTTCTGAAGCAACACACCCCTGATCCAGAGGAGGTTTTGGATACCCCTACCCTCCTAGAAATGACTGAAGAGCAGCTGGAAATAGTGCCCGAAGCTCTTCTTGATCGAGCTTACAAACAGACCAGAAGGACTCAAATGTTGCAATACTTGGTCAAGTGGAAGCACTTACCAGTTGAAGATGCTACCTGGGTGATGAAGATAGACCTTGAGAAGCACTATCCGGACTTCATGCGGGAATCTCAAGGCCGCACCATCAACGATGCTATCAACCCCGCTCCCGGCGGTAAGCTTGAAGGCTTGATTGACCGAGAATCATGTTTTAGAGGGGTAGACGCATCGTATATGATAGTAATAACCGATGATGAGATCACCTTCGTGTTCTCTAGGACGTGGTGTATTGTTGATGTTGACATGACCGCGAATTGCTAAGAAGGCATCTAGTAAATAGACTGCGTTCATTCCGGCTATACGAGGAACTGAACCATTCCTCATGCCACAATGAATTGCAAGCCGTACACATGATAGATTCCCTTCTAGATACTTTTTCTTTTATTTGCAGGGGGTGGTCCCTTCAACCACAACTTAATCATATTATTAACCTACGGGTATATGCTTCTGTGCAGGCCAATGAACAAGTCGTCACCTGCCTTGTATAGAGGGTTGCTGATGACCCAACTTGTCCCGTATTGGTTTTGTCTACATGTATGAATTTTGTTGTCAGAATGTTTTAAATCGGACTCCGGTCCTAAACTCCTTTGATCATAAGTTTGTATCGAGCGTGCTTGTACTTTGATATTTTAACTTCAATGTATTACTATCCAAATTACTATAATCTCAACGTATTAATGTTATATTCTTAACTTCATTCTCTAATTCGATTTTTTTCGTATAGGTATTCAATTAGCTAATCCTAATGCCGAGGACAAAGATTATTTTTAAGGAGGGAGAATGTGACGTTCCACGTATTTATACGGTCTACTATACGGGACACGTACAAATACAAGCACGTCACTCCCTAAAGGTACACTACCATGGGGGTATGGGAACTTAATTGCAACCTAGGGGGTTACCTTACAAAGGATTAAATTAGCTATGCTAATTTAACACATTAATAATAATAACTTATAACCTAGGAAATTAGGATAATTACCAATTGGGAAGGCGCCACCTGCCCCAATCGATTGGGCAGCATGGGGGTTGCCAAGTTTGGATGCCAACTTGACCCCTATCCCTGGGATTGACTCCTGAAGATCGACCAAGGAAGGCGGGCCGCTGGCGCCATCAACCACTGCAGAGAACCACCATACCGGTCGTCCCCTGTGAAGCCCACATTTGAATCTTCAACCGCCGAGGAGATGGAGGCCCCATGGGAATGAGTCCAGCCAGAATTCAGGTAGGTGGCTATGTGAATTCTAGTTAACACTTGGTCGTGTCCGTCTTTCTCTGTTCTCTTTGCAATTCAATCATAGAGACTAACCCTTGATTGTACAAACAAGTTCTCTTTATATTCAATTTTGATTCTTACTCTGAAAGGATGGATTGTTAATTCTTTGTTTGATCTGACTCTGAAACGGGGGGGATTACGGGGGGGTAGAGGCCTCTGAACCGTGTACAGTAGTATGCTCCTAGATAGCGCCCTGTAAAGTCCCATTAGTTTGCGGCCTGTGCACAAGAACCCACCGGGTCCTAGATGCTATGGTCTGGCTTAGCACCAGACAAGGAACACAGTGGTGACATGAGGGGTGGGGTCTTGCACGAGCATACAAGGCTCCTGAGACTCCTACAGTGGGCTAGGCCTGATAGCCGGTCACGTAGAGGACCGGGTATGGGTCTGACACTCCCTGGGTGTAGAGGTGTGATCCGTATGGAGCACCTTGCACTTTGAGTAGATTTAGGGTGAGTAAGTCGGGTACGGATGCGGGGGTCACTGATGCGGCACGTATTCTCTAGCTCACCCATGGAACCACCGCGGATTCTCGGAAGGGACGCTTCCGACCACGCCTCATCGGACCAGGCGTCATGAACCTGGAGTAGGCTCAGAGGGTGATGCCCTGAGTTTGCGTCTCCGGAAGGCTATAGCAAAGCCATAGCGTGAATTGACCCATCTGCAAAGTGTGCACAGGAGGGGCGGATGGAGTGGACAACCCTAGCCAATGTTCTATGCCGATAACGCCATGCCAAGACTCGGTCTGCCTGATCTCTTGAGGCCCCCGGTCACCGATCCCCCGGAGAGTCCGAGGCGGGGTAGAGCACGGGGTTTGGGTGTTTTCTTAGGATTAGATGCATATTCTATGCCGTTGGTATATTGGATGGATGCGCCACCCTTCGTGGTGGTTATTTATGTATATTCGTGCTGTGTGCTAACCCTTGTATTCATGCTTCCGCGACGTAGGAGTCCCATTGAAGGCGTGGGCCGAATGACCCCTTCGTGTCCTTCTTCGGGCCTCATTTCATAGATGGCCGAACAGACGGAGGGCCCTGCTCATGGTGAGATGATCGCCATGGGAGGGGAAAGTCCCCGTATGTATACGTCCGAGGGTCGTATATATTATGGGAGCGTCACAGACATAAAGGATAAGCAAAACAAAAATTAGGGACGCTTAGATCAATGGCGATTGCCACACAAACAATAGGCCAGAAATCCCACTTGCTTGCTTGACAAATTCCAAAACATGCGAATAGATACTCACACTGCTAATCAAATTTCTTTACTGATTTTTTTTTTTTTTTTTTGAGGTTAAGAGATGTTTTTTCCATTAATTAATAAAAGCCATACATATGTGTAACCAATGAGGGAACAAGATTTCCCATTAGTTACATCTTAGAGTTAAAATAAGGAAATATCATCATGGAATGAGCATAATGTTTAAACAGTAATGTGCCACCAAAAGTATAGCCATAAAGTGCTGTTGTATTGATTCCCTTATATAAGCTATTCCCATTTACCTTCCGGCTTCTTCATTCGCGCTATGATCTGCAAACTAAGACTCAACTTCAACTTTGAGTCAATTGGTGCTTGCTCCTCCATTTTATACGATCACAAGG
Organism: Isoetes taiwanensis; assembly: GCA_021234155.1. NCBI lineage: Eukaryota > Viridiplantae > Streptophyta > Lycopodiopsida > Isoetales > Isoetaceae > Isoetes > Isoetes taiwanensis. The sequence goes on along the minus strand of JAJEKV010000027.1, from coordinate 17,238,627 downwards.
ATGAAACCAGATCCCTCAAGAAACTTTAATCAAGGCCTCCAAAAGAAACGAGTTGCTCCAGATCGACACCACTAGAAGAATTGAGACGTTCCAAAATCGCAACAGCTATTGCTAGAAAGACCTCCATTCTTCCTCAAAAAAAAAAATATGCCTACACCTCTACATCTCTAAACATAGAGATACACATATACTAGCATTATTTAAGTTGCCCTCTTATCGACTGTATTGCAATTATATGTTAGGCTCCACGTCACACATATGACGTGTCTTTAGAAGAATGTTTTCGAATTATTGCACAATACAACGTGTCTTATCCATTTGTCTTACTTTTACACCTTTCACACTGTGCTACATGTCCTATTTTCAAAGTAAGCTTCATTGCAGAGAACTTTGTTGCAGCTTCAAAGTTCTATTGCACTACCATTGAATTTTTTTACCGTTGATTTTTTCACTAGTATGTGAACTACCATCAAACAGAAGAAAAATAAAGATAATATTTGGGGAGATAACCACCAAATTATCTAAATTGAAACAAAACAATATCTAAAACAAAATCAAATTGAAGCAAGTCTCAAAACTCCGCACAGATTAAGCCGAACAAAACCAGAGCAAAAAACAACCAAGAATTCAAAATCAAAAGTAAGAGTGTATTCGCCGAAGACATTGTTGAATTGATGGAAATTATGTTTAAATATCAATTTTGATAATGAATTGGCAATGAAATCCAACACTATTAATTGTTCCTTTTTCTTATTTTTAGGAGTAGCCTTACAATCCAATGGCCTTCCATTCTCATTGTCCTTTGTCGTATTTTTAGGAATAGCCTTACAATCCAATGGCCTTCCATTCTCATTGGATCAGGATCATGCCCGTTATTGGAATTTGTGGCGGGGAAACCCCTAGAAGAAAAAAGACTGCAAGTCAAAAGGAAAAAGAAACTTGCAAGTCACAAAGATATTGTATTGCTTCAAGACAAGTCCGAAAAGAGCTGTGTGAAAACGGAACTTCTAGTGCTTAAATGACTAGAGAACTTCAAGTGCTTAAATGACTTGGCCTAGTGAAAAGGGCCAATATAGAAGTTGGAACCGTTTATTTTCCTAACGTGCATTGTGGTTGTACCACGTGCCTATTTCTATTTCGATATTGCGAAATGGAAGTAGGCAGAACAGGCATGAACCGGTCATGCTGTGTTAGGGTTAGGTTACCCCTTAGGTTTTCGGTCATGCCCTCGTTTGTTATAATAGGGCATAACACTCGAGTTCTAGGGTGTTGTCCGCCTTAACAACCTGAGCCTAAGAGTTTTATGGTGGTTTTGTAGTGGTTTTATATGATGGTTTTATACTGGTTTTATGGTGGTTTTCATAACAAGCTAGGTGTTTATGGCCATTTCGCATAACAAACTAGGTGTTTATGGGCTTTTAATGTGTTACTGATGGGTAACACCACTGCAACCAACGGCTGAGATTTGATCTCAACATTAAAACTTGAGGGCCAGGTTGTAGGTTGTAAAGGAAGCAGAACGGCTATGGCAAACTTTGCCGAATAGAAGATGTTCGCAAAGCTTCGCCGGATCTTTGCAGAACCATTTCGAGCAAAAGACTTCATAGTTTGATTTTACAGGACCTGAAGCTCTTCTTTCCATCCGAAGCTTCGCTGAATCTGCTGAGCTCTTTCATTCAAATCTGAAGCTCTTGCCGAATCTAAAGCTCTGTTTATTTTAATCCAAAGCTCTTCACGAATCTGAATCTGCAAAAACCTGATACAAAACAGTCGTCCCCAATTTCTATATTGTAGAGGAATGGCATTTGGTTGTCTGTTTATTCCATTCCCTGTTTATCCAGTGGGCTGCATCCGACTGCCTCCAGTCGAGCAGCCACCGAATAAACAGCTCTATAGTTAAAATTGTAAACCAAGGACCAATCCCTTAAACATAAGAGGAGCTTTTCCATTGGGATCACTTGCCATGACGAGGAAAAATATGGTGGAATATGGAATATTGGCTATGACATGTTAGATTTTTGCAGCATCATATGGTGGCATTAAAAATATGTTAAGATCATGTTAAAACCACGGTGTTGCAACATCATATCGTCAGTTCTCCTATGTACACTATCTACATCTGGACTAGAATAATCTGTGTCTAAAGTTGAACTCAGTGCTTTTATTTCCTACTCTTCTGTAAAAGCCATGACCATCTCCAGCAAAATAATCTATTTTTGGTGCTAACAGTTAGTAGTGATCTGTTGCTAAGAGAAGCTCATGCTGATGAGAGGGCGTTGCAGCATCAATGAAGATGCATGGCAGACTTCTTCCTCTGTCTGCAGTTAGGACGTGAATCCGGTCTCACAAATAAGCTGTTGCTTTAGACAAATACAAAAAGATGTAGAATATTTCACAAGGTATTTTCAGATAAATAAAGTCTTTAATACTATAAAATTCAATCTGTATGTGTGCTTACACTCCACAGATGTGTTCTAGCATCCTACAACTCTTGCAGACGGTCAAGAACATAATGAAAAAATTATTGACTTGGGGGGTGGGGGCATCACAACATACATCAGGGATATTGCTTTAATTCTGACTTTTTCTTCTGCCACAACCTATCAAGAGCACTGTCCACATCCCCCTGCCATTAACATTAACAAAACAATTCTTAGCTTTCAAAGAAAATAGAGCTGCAGACGACAATTACTTACCTGTGCCCGAACAGCACCACAGAACGCAAAAGTTGTAAACTGGCCAGTATATACCCCATTAGCATCCAAGTGCCCTATGTTAAGCTGAACTGATGCATGATCCTTGGAGGTGATCAATCTGTTTGTGGAAGAGCTACATACAACAGACAAAACGGCACTCTAAGCCAGGATAGTTAACAACTTGCTAAGAACTTGTAGCCATAAAGATGATGTACTTAATACACAGCCAAATCAGATAGTTTATATGAAATAGTAAGCTCTGTATTCCGAGCAAATTCAAAAAAAAAAGAGAAAGGGACTTTGAACATCAAAACAGAAGATATATCAATTGGTAAACGAGCTTGAAAGCCAAGAGAAGAGAAAGCAACCTTGGATATGACTTAAAAATAAGGTGTTGTGGAATTGAGCAAGCTCCAATGAAGAATGGTTTTGGAGATCCAAATTATCACAATTCAGAGGATGACAGAGATAAGCTCACCATTTTCTGGGAATGTAGAGATCGACGTTCTCGCCTTCTTCGTTCTGCATGGTTGCGTGCGGCCCAAAGCCCTTAACCTAACCCTAACAAAACTTTGCTAGAATAAATATTTCAGAAGAACCAACTACGCGTCGCCAGGTGTTAACTACTTTTATAGAGGAAAGTGATTCGAAGTTATTCGCCATGTGACGACCATTTTAACCATTTAAGCTGCAATAGCTCCTTTCTCCATGTTGTGTCTTGCTCTTGGGTCCGATTTTTTTGCTTCAATCCGTCATAGCCATAGCCAGAGTAAAAGAGAGTCGTGTCGAACCCAAGCTTGAATTCATTAAAGCTTCCAACTAGGCATTAAAGTGGCAGCTTACACCTTTTCAACCAGTTGCTATAAATGCTCCTGCTAGACCTGCTGAATATGCACAAGCATTAGCTCTTGCAGTTAAAGGTATTTTGGATTACCCAACTCTTCAAGAGCATAATATTGCATTTGCTGACACTTTGCTTACTTTTGCGGTCTCCTGCTTTGGTACACGCGCTTTTAGTGCTGGTCATGCTAGTAAGAAATCTACTTATTTAAAATGTGGCTTTCCGTGATTGCTACTTGGCCGTAACTTCGCTTTTTAGGCAAATGTTCGCCCGCTTTTTCAATTTCCGGGAATCTTTGTCTTTTTACATTGTTCCTTTTTACTCGAGATTGATCGGACTAGCAATAGAGCGGCTCGAGGCGCAATGATGGTGGAGCCGACCTTCTCTATTTCGGCGGTATGTCTTCTGCCCGGTGAATCTGGAAAGAGGTTTTTCTTCCGAGGTCGGATATGTGCCCATTGTCCTTTGGCGTGCCATCTCCTTATCGATTTCTTGGACCAACAAATGTGATCTTCCGGGTGAAAGCGACTTTGAATCGTTTTATAAGCGGTCGGTCGTGGATAATGTTGAAGCATTCTTTACGCATTTTCATTCTTTACGGGGTTTTGATCTTCCGGGGAAGCACAAATGGCGATGGGAAAGCATGGGAATTGAGGGAAGGCAATCGGTTTTCCTAGTAACGTGTGCGGCGTTTCGCTAATGTCCTGGCATGCGATGTTGCTTTCCGACGTTAGCCCTAAGAACGCCGCACACTTACTAGGAAAACCGATTGCCTTCCCTCGATTCCCATGCTTTCCCATCGCCATTTGTGCTTCCCCGGAAGATCAAAACCCCGTAAAGAATGAAAAATGCGAAAAGAATGCTTCAGCCGATTATCCGGCCGCGACCGACTGCTTATAAAACGGATTCAAAGCTGTTTCACCTGGAAGATCACATTTGTTGGTCCAAGAAATCAGATAAGGAGATGGCACGCCGCAGTGACAATGGGCACATATCCGACCTCAGAAGAAAAAACCTCTTTCCAGATTCACTGGGCAGGAAGACATACCTGCCGAAATAGAGAAGGCTGGCTCCACCATCATTGCGCCTCAGAGCCGTTCTATTGCTAGTCCGATCAATCCTGGAGTAAAAAAGGAACAATGTAAAAAAGACAGCATTCCCGGAAATTGAAAAAGCGGCGTAACATTTGCCGGAAAAAGCGTAAGCGCCGGCGTTAGCACTGCCGGAAAGCCACATTTTAAATAAGTAGATGATTTGATGATGTTGCAAACAACTAAAAATAATTGCGCACAATAATGGAGCCCGATGCACATCAAAATACTATCTATTGTTTAAATTTGGTTTTTCCGGTGCCCCAAAAACTTTTTAGATTTTTCCCTTAGATTAATTTGCTATGGTTTGGGGTTTTTTGGTCGCCGAAAGTTTTTCCAGGTGAACCGAAAATGAGATGAAGGAAAACTAAAAATTAGGGGTTCGAGAGGTTCAGATTGGCCTTCTTCACGTGCGAGGACACGGTTCGATCTTCTTCATCTGTCGGGAGATCGATAGGGATGCTGGCAGGGTGGAGCTACATGCAAATTTGGCACATGCAGATTCTGGAGGTACAAGAAGAACATCTTCAATTATTCCTGGTACGACTTCATCCTTTTTGTGATCGTTTGAAATGGCTGGTCCTCGTAGTTCTGCTGTTGGTAGTCTCGATGCTGAGGGTTCTTTGCCAGGTAAAGAAATGGTTGGTAGCCTTGGTATTGCATGCTCTTTGCCAATTGATGAAAGTTATGTTAGCTCTTTGCCAATTGATGAAACTCCTGAAAGCTCTTTGCCAATTAATGAGACTGCATCTGTTCCAACCAGCTATGGCCTTAATGAAATTCTTGCTAGCGTTGATGCTCCATGTTCTTTGCGAATTAAGAGTCGGTCGATGGCAGCTCTATTGCAAGTAGCTATCCAAGTAGTAGCTCTGCTGTTCCAAGTAGTTTGCCAAGCAATGATTCTAGGTTTGTGCCTATTCGTAGTCTGAGCCCGTACATGCTTGCTTAGAGGATAAAATGTAGGGTGACAGCAAGAGTGGATATGAAGAGGTTCGCGTCCTCGAGAGTTGCAGGTAGCGTATTCCATTTTGACGTCATCGATTCTGAGTCATGTGAAATACGAATAGTATGCTTCAATTCACTTGCCACTAAGTTCGATAGGTTGATCCAAATTGGTAAGGTATTTAGCATATCAAAAGGGGTATTGAAGCCGGTGAATAGGATTTTTAATCAGTTGAGCCATTCCTGGGAGCTGTATTTGCAAGATAATTCCTTGGTTGAAGAGTGTGAGGATGATAAAAATATTCGTCGTCATATGTATGAATTCGTATCCATTGCAGACCTTGAGGAGAGAGGGATTCGATAGTTGATGTGATTGGTATTGTTATTGTGGTCGAGCAGGCATCACGTGTGTATCGCAAAAATGGAAGCCCTGTTGGTCGTAGGGTGATGTTTATAAATGATGTGTCTGGTAAACAAATTGAGGTTACAATGTGGGGCCAAGTATCATTGAGAGAAGGTAGACAAATTGAAGATCACATGAATGCTAACAAAGAACCTATTGTTGCCATAAGAGGTGCCAAGGTTAGTGATTACGCAACCAAGTCCTTGGCTACTATTCATTCGACACAGCTGCAAATAAATCCTACTATTCCTGAGGGTAAGGAGTTGAGAGATTGGTTTATTAGAGAGGGAAAGAAGTCTGCATCTATTTGCCTGTCAATGTGTTCGCAGCCGCTGTCTATTAGTCCTTCTATAAACTTTGTATCAGACCTATCAGAGCCGGCACTTAGAGACATAGCAAAACCAATCTTGGTTGAGTTGAGAGGTATGATTATGAACATAAAATATGATTTCATGTATTACATGACCTGCCCATTGAGATCTGCCAATCGTGAATGCTTGAAGAAGGTCGCAGCGACTGAGGATGGATTGTGGCATTGTAGTAGTTGCAATGTTCGCGTGAAGGTTTCATTGCAAGTCTCAGACCACACAGGAGTTTTGTGGGTGACAGCTTTTCAAGATGTTGGTGAAGAGCTATTTGGCTGCACAGCAAAGCAGCTAGATGTTTGGAAACTCACGAATATTTAGAAATTCATCATATTGTTCAGCATACCTTTTTTAAGACATTCGTATTCAAAATAAGAATTAAGGAAGAAACATATAATGACATCCAGATCAGATATGTTGTTGAGAGAATTGAGAAGGTAAACTATTCCATGGCCTGCACGAATTTGCTCCAGGATATCTATAAGCTGGCTTGATGCTTATATGAGTCGAAGAGTTTGAGATGGTGTTTATAAATATTTTGGATGTGTATTTTTGTGCTGAGAGGTATTGTGAATATCTTTTGTATACATTGTGAATATGCCTTGCTTTTTGTATAGCAACGTTCATTTTGTTATCCCATATTATGCAAATAAATTCGAAATAGATTTCTCGAACACTTTGTGCCCATATTTGGTCCTACACGCATGCATGCAGGGTGGCTTCATATGAATACCTTTTGTATACATTGTGAATATGCCTTGGTTTTTATATAGCAACGTTCATTTTGTTGTCCCATATTATGCAAACAAATTCGACATAGATTTCTGAAACACTTTGTGCCCATATTTGGTCATGCATGCATGCAGGGTAGCTTCATGTGAATAGCTTTTGTATACATTGTGAATATCCCTTGGTTTTAAATGTAATGAACATCTTCAGAGGTTGGATCTTGGCGTGACTGATCAGGTCCAATCCATATGTATGTATTATTTAGAGGACATGAGCAACATTGTAGATTAGATTAGATTAGATTAGATTAGATTAGATTAGATGGAATCTTGAAGAAGAGCATTGCGGCCAGTCTTTGTGACAAGAAAGGAACTTAGATTAGATTAGATGGAATCTTGAAGAAGAGCACTGCGGCCAGTCTTCCCCAACAAATTAGGCTGCTTCATAATATTTCCTTCCATCTGAGCCTACATATGAAACAAGAATACTGATACTTGCAATTCTGGAACCAAGTTGTAGGACTTGAGCAGTTTTCCTTCGTTAGAAATGACGAACAATTCTTTCCTTTGTTTATTAATCTTATTTAAACTGCCTGGTAGTTCTCCTGCATCTCTTAGAACAGGCCATATAATAGAACAATTTGATTGTATTTTACTTCTAATAACAATCTGACTGTGGTGTTGTTGCCAGAATATAATAGAATGATCTGCGATGATGTTGTAGAAAAGCTTAATTATCATGCGTCAGAAACATAAGTTGCATAAATATTTTGGATGTGCAATGCAAACAAATTCCAGATAGATTTCTGACACACTTTGTGGCCATATTTGGTCCTACATGCATGCAGGGTAGCTTGCAACAAGGTTGAAACTGTCAGAAATGAATGGGAGCAAGTTGGTTGAGCTACAGAGGACTGACAACTATTCACCATAACTTCCAGAAGTAAGTATCTTTTGAATAATACAATATTTGGTCTACGCTGTCTTTTACCATAGTTGGATGTCAATATAATCTTGAATTTACCGGGACTTATCAAGGAGCGCTGTCTTCATATGATTGATCCCATTCATAAAAATGTAATGAACATTTTTACAGTTTGGATCTTGACGTGACTGATCATATCCAACCCATATGTATGTATTACTTAGAAGGCATGACCAGCATTGTGGATTAGATTAGAGTAGATGGAATCTTGAAGAAGAGCATTGCGGCCAGTCTTTGTCACAAGAAAGGAACATTCTCTATTAATAATGTGACAAACATCTTGCCCAACAAATTGGGCTGCTTCATAATATTTCCTTCCATGTGACAGAAGAATACTCATAGTTGCAATTCTGGAACCAAGTTGTAGGATTTGAGCAGCTTTTCTTCGCTGGAAATGGCGAACATCAATTCTTTGCTTTGTTTATTAATCTTATTTAAACTAGGTCAGAAACATAAGTTGCATGATATTTCTTAGAGCCCTTTCTATTATTTTTCTGGATAGAATGAACGAACAATATCTAATTGATGAGCAGTGAATGTTGCAAGAAGACTTCCTTGGTGAATGTTGCACTCTATTTCCTGCCTTATTGAGTTCAGTTTAAATTTAATGTCGTCATTTTAAAACCACATGTCCCTTTTTTACTTTGAAGATCATACGGGCTAGGCTCCATTGTTTGGCAGGGTATTCAAATGGTAACTTGATGCATTGCCTATAGAAAGAAAAGAACGAGCATCATGAAAACTTCTCAGGGTAAAATACTTCACTTGCAAAATCTAAGGTCAACTATGGACGTAAGAGATATACTGCACATACTCCAGTTGAGGATATCGGCAGGAAAATGGCGACTTGCTGCTATTCTTGAAGTAATTGATGTCTGTTGTGTACTTCCAAAATATTGAACCTGTTTTCCTTCTCATTCAGAATTACGTGCATGCAGCACCAACATGCAACAAGGCACTTCATAGATCCTCTGATGTGGAACTTATCTGCAACCTATTTTCCGTTTTAAACATTGCATGTCATGACATGATTGTAGAGGAGTGAAGGGTTATGCTTCTAAAAATTAGTGAAGAATAGCATGTGATATCTAATGGAAGTGCATATCATATCTAGCGGAACTGCAGGGTTTGACGTTCGCTCTTCAATGGCAAGGTTTTCCCACAAACCTGATAGGATCTCTGATTTTTCTAGATAACGTTCAAAGGCAATAATGTTTCCTTGCATGTAAGGCAATATTGACTTGGTTAATCGGGCATTCAGCTCTGATTCATTTGTGACAGAGCCATTAGTGATGCTCTTCAACTTTATCCAAGTCTTGAACTAAGGCCCTCTAATACATGCCATCAAGAAAGCTCTAAGTAATTTCCATCCTCGACCCTAAGGCAGAAGTCCACTGCCATCATGATCTTGGGAAGAATCGCCATCCCCCAGAGCATGCGCCATGTCTAGAGCTTCCAAATGCAACTTATCCCCAACATCACACAGAGACAAATCGGCTTAGCCCAAAGATATAGCGCCACAGTCTATGTATTAGACCATAGAGCTGGACGCAAGAAATGAATTCGAGTGGCTAGTCAAACCAAGCAGTTCACATAACGAAAAGATGACCTACTATTGTTCATTACTGCTTACCAAATGATTTATCTGTGCGTCTGACAGAGAATATGAGCATTCTTGCATGAATTAACTAGCGGGTTTTCCCACAAACCTGATGGCATCTGTGGTTTTTCTAAATAACATTGAGAATTTTCTAAATAACGTTGAAATATTGTTTTCTAGCATTTCCATTATTTCACAATGTAAATTACCTAAAATTCTTTGTGCATCGTAACTATTCAGTGCTCTGAACTGATTGAAGTTGAAGTCATTAGAAAAACTTGCTATATAAATGCTTGGCCAGTTTATTTCAATTCCATTTACAACTTAGTCAGTAGTTATAAATCATTTCTATCATGGGAGCAATGACCTGAGAGCAGTGCTTTCTTCTCTGGCTTGCGCAGATTTTAGGAATACACATCACTGAGCGCCCTTGACCTCTTCCATTTCAAAGGTAACCCCTTATAATAACGGTTATCTGTGCATACTATTTCAGTCTATCTCCAGACACAGTTGCAGAATATTTTAGTTTCCTATGTACTCCAAAAACATTCAATAATTGCTTTTATTTTAGCAATGGTAATGATATTTATTTCCGATGGTATTTGTGACGTTAAAGACACGTATTTTCTTTTGCTCTTTTGATAAATCATATCCATGAGAACTATATGTTTGTCTCTTCTCATAGAAACCCTCTGGTAGAAGCGGGTTCAATACATGAATCACTCACGTTTACTGCACCTGCCTCTCCTCTATATATGCTCGAAATGATGTTCACACAGACCCTTCAATGCCAATTCGTTAACATAATAAACATGAGCTATAAGCACTTCAGTTTCTGTAAGTTTTTCATTGCTTACAAATATGCACAATCTTGCAGTTTATATTCACCAATGTTAACTTCCGAAATCTGTGTGCTCACTTGGAAATCCGTTTCTTTAAGTTAGCGGCTAATGGAATTATGTATTCGATTTCTAAATCCCTATCTCTGATGCATCTACACTTTGCACATTTGCAACTTGAGAACTGACAGCCAATGTTCATCTTTGCTTATTTTTGTTGATCAACACAGACCCTTAGACGAATATAGATGCAAAGCATTAATCTGTCATTGCAGCATGGTAGGCACATTCATACAGAAGCATGGCACTTTGAATAGATGTCGCTGCTCAAAACATATCGCTTTCCTTTATATCAATCAGAAGCTTCAGATCAGCTGCTTTTATTTCTCGAGAGATTTTCGGATGCTTTTGACCCATTTATACTGTCTTTGGCATCATGTGGCTTTTTTTATCGTGCTCTTTGCAATATCACAAACTTAGCTTCTATTGCTTCAATTTCTATCCTGATGTTTGCAAGATCAGAAACTTAGTGTCGGGATACATATTTCTATCTCTTCATTTCCATTTAACAGGCCATTCCAATGACATGCACTTCTTACAAGATCCGCTAGAAAAGGCAGGCAATCCACATTCCGGATATCCCCTCCAAAATCTTTGTTTCTTCCTGGCCAGCATTGTGAATGTGCAGAAACAAATGACAGGACATTGCACACGAGGCATCACAGTCTCAATCAATCATTTCCCTATTCAGGATGCCATTTTTCCATGAAGGGCACCGACACTTTAAAGATTCTACCGCACTAACTTTCCTAAGGACTGCTCTATTTGTAACGGTCACATGTACTTTTCTCTTATTTAGCATAATCTGACAGAATTATTGACATTTGTTTATAACTCTGTATCAGCACGTCTATGCTCTGAATCCAACCACAGTTATCAACACTATTTGAGAGACTCAGTCTCCTGTGTATATCATCTTGCCTCCTCATCTTGGTACGCACAATTATAAAGCTTATAAGCATTTAGTCTTCCTTATTGCTTTCAGAAAAATGGTCTTCAAATTTCCACCTCTGTTAAGTTATTAATCCTCCTCTGCCCACTACACCGAGCATATCTGCTCAATTCTAATGTGCATCTATCGTTTTCCTTATGCCCAATCATCCAAACCCAACAGAAGGCCACCAGAACATTATCATTCACTCCAGGGATGGAACCCTTCAATCAATAAATGAATGCCGTTCATCATATGACCCATTACATTTTGTTCTCATGTTTCCCTATGGAACAGACGGTTGGCATATTGGTATCCCACAAAGAATCCTTGAACAAAATCAAAGGGAAAGAAACGTTACAGCACTTCAATTTTACAGCTACCACTTGCATTTACGTCCACATCACGTTTCTCCTATCCACTATGTTGGACGCTTATTTCAGGAATACATATGCACTGCATTTGCAAAGATAGAACAAGGACGCCTCAACTATGTTAGGATGAACCAGCAAATATTTAGAATTGAAATACGTCAGGGCATAGAAGATGCGATTGGCCAGCCTGCAACAACGGCATCAAACATAGGAAGACGTATTATTTTGCCATCAAGTCATACCGGTTCACCAAGAAACACAAACCAGCTATATCATGATGCTATAGCAATCGTCCGAACCCTAGGTAAACCAGACTATTTCATAATCATGACCGCAAATCAGAGTTGGATAGAAATCACAAGAGAACTACTTGAAAGACAAACACCATCTGATCGATCAGACCTCATAGCCCGTGTTTTCCAGATGAAGCTAAAGGAACTATTAGACCTATTGATAAAGAAGGAAATTCTAGGCGCAGTCATAGGAAAGATCTACATTATAGAATTCCAAAAACGAGGCCTACCACACGCGCACTTGCTTCTAATGGTTCGCCATAGTGACAAGCCACAAACACTCGCAGACTATGACAAAGTTGTATCAGCTGAACTTCCAGACCAACAAACAAACCCTGAACTATATAATATTGTCACGAGCAGCATGATACATGGCCCGTGTGGACCTCCGAACCCACAATCCCCATGCACGAAGGACGGAAGATGCACAAAACACTACCCAAAAGAATTCCAAGAGGAAACTACGATACACGGAGAAAAGGTCAAATACAGAAGACGAGACAATGGTAGATACATTATCCGAAATGGAAATCGTATAGACAATAGATGGGTTGTACCACACAACAAATGGCTCTCCACATATTTCAAGTGCCACATCAACGTCGAAATATGCGCCCACATCAGATCAGTCAAATATCTATACAAGTACATATGTAAAGGACTAGACATGATCTCTGCAACACTTGAATACCCAAATCTACCAATCAGTAGAACCCCCGCCGGGACAAACCAGGACGAAATTGCACACTACTTAAATTCTAGATACTTCTCCGCAATAGAGGCATCCTGGAGAATTCTATCATATGACTTACAAGAACAAGAGCCCCATGTCATAAGACTGGCTGTCCATCTTCCCAATCAAAACGTCCTTCATTTCAGAGATGAGGATGACCTCAATAACACACATCAACGAGGCACGCACACAACGCTCATAAGATACTTCGAAAAGAATATTGAAGAAGAGCGTGCACACCAATATCTATACCAAGACTTTCCCACATCTTACACTTGGCAAAAAACTAGCAAGACATGGACAATAAGACAAAGCCACCAACGCATGCCAACAATTGGACGCATGTACTTCGCTAACCCAAATGAAGGAGAAAGATACTATTTGCGGCTCCTCTTGGCTAATATATGAGGTGCCACAAGTTTTGAACACCTGCGTACAGTCAATAACATATTGCACCCTACATTCAAAGATACCTGCAATGCATTGATGCTTCTAAATGATGACACAGAAACATTGCAATCCTTACTAGAGACTTCTACATGGAAAATGCCAGCTCAATTACGCCAACTCTTTGCAACAGTGCTAATCCTCAACCGCCCAACAAACGCAATTGCACTATGGAATGCCATTGAATACCATCTAGCAGAGGATTATCAGCAACAACAAAATGCAGCAACAACCATGATAACAAACCACATAATACCACATGCAAAAGGATGTGCATTGCACCCCTGGGGTGAGTGCTCGATCTCTGTCGGCCTTGAAGATCCCCTGTTGGTTTCAGGCGATGGATCTTCCCGCATATATGCTTTTGCCGGAGTTCATGATCGCGATTGCTAATGGGCTCGGCGGGCATATTGCTCATTCCATAGTTCGGGCGCCCAAGATTTGTGTTGCTTTCCCCCCGGATAGGCCATTGCCTCCTTCAGTGACTGTCAGAAGCGGTGATTGGTACTTTCAGTTTCCCCTCAGGCTATTAAATGGGGCAGAGATCCAGAGAATGTTTCCTGCTCTTCAGGTCTTTGCGGGTTTCGCTTCGAGTCTGGCCCGGGGCCGGGGCCGGGCTCCATCCCATGCTCTGCCTTAGGTGGAGGGCCCCGGCTAGGGCCCCAGGCGGAGGTTGGGTGCATGCGGGGGTAGGCCACTCGGTCTCTGCCGAATAATGTGCCATCGGCTGTTCCAATGGGGCAGGGCGGCATGGATTCAATGGTGTCCCCAGGGCGGCGCCCGAAGTTGTTCATATTGGCGGCCGGGGAGGCTGGCGGAGGCGGCGCAGTCCCTGAGATGGGCTCACGGGCTCGTGATGTTCGGCTGGTGCAGCTGTCAGACTCTGACGCAGTATCCACCCAAGCCTCTTCGGACGGGATGGATCTTGATAAAGGCGGCTTCAGTGCCTTCGGCGGATTTGGAGGCGGAGGTAAGCCCTCCACGAGATAACGCTTCGCTCTAGTTCCATATGACTCAGATCAGGGGCCTGGTTCACCGGCAAGACGGGGGCGGAAGAAGAAGCATCGTAAGAATCCTTCTTCTCAGTAGGAGTTATGGACAAGAAGATTTTGAGCTTGAACGTTCGGGGGGTGCGCTCTTCACCCTGTAAGAGAACGAGAGTGGCGTTGGCCGTTCGCAAGTTGGACCCAGATATTCTATGTCTTCAGGAACATAAGTGTCACAGGGGGGATACTCGAACGCTTCTTGGACATGTTTGGGCCTACGATGCGGCTGGCTGCAGTTGCCACCTCGGGGGCCTCTAAAGGCGGGACGGCCATTGCGTGGAAGATGCATGTGCAGATGACTCTCACCCTGGCCGACCGTTGGGGCAGGTGGGTCATTATCAAGTGGCGAGAGGGATCGCATGAGTGGGGCATTGTGAATGTCTATGCCCACAATAGTGCGCGACAGAGAGGGGCGTTGTGGGCATCGTTGAGGCACAAGGTCGCATCCTTGGGGGCTGGTGTGGCTTGGCTGCTGCTGGGCGATTTCAACATGGTCGAGACTGTGCATGATAGGTGCGGCAGAGGAGCGGAAGTGGTGCAGGGATTTGAGCGGCAGCAATGGGTGATGCTGTTGGACTCCTTGCATTTGGCAGAGGCGGCGGGCGACTCTATATTACTTGGTGTAATTAGTGGACGGGGGCCAGTCGGGCGTATGCACGTCATGACAGATGCTATGCTAACACCCTAGCATCGGACCGGGCGCCTTTGCTCAAGCGGAAGAACATTCTGTCCACCGCGGTCTCTGACCATTTTCCTCAGTTAATCTCCCAGGGATCGAGTGCAGTCAGGCCGGCGCGCACATTGTTCAAGTTAAATACTGCGTACCTAAAGGATGCTGATTTCTCTTGGGGATGCCAGCAGATTTGGTTCCGCACCTTTCGAGATAACTTCGGGATGTCAGGAATGCTCAAGGCCCTAGCTGAAGTCAAGGCATTCGCCAAGTCATGGGGGAGTCAGAGAGCACGGCGTGAGCAGGAGGTGTTGGAGGCACTGTATCGTGAACTGGAAACCCTCAGGGCACAGCCATCTGATGGGGTGCGGGAGAATGAGATATTGCGCCACATTGCCGCGGACGAAGCTAAGAGGGCTGCTCAGGCAAGGGTGAAGGCGGGGATCACCTGGCTGCGGGTAGGGGATACCAATTCTCGAATGTTCTTCAGGGCGGCGCGACAGAAGAAGTATGCGGCCTCAGTGTCGTCTCTAACATTGCCCGATGGTCGTACTCTGCATTCGCCTGAAGATGTTAAACGGGCCACTTTTCTGCATTTTTCTCAGTTTTTTCAAGAAAAGAGATATCCCTACATGGACGTGATGGAGGAGATCGTGCTCAGTAAGGTGTCATGCAAGGTGTCAGTAGACAGGCGGCAGGAGTTGCAGCGCCCGCTTGCAAAGCAGGAGCTTGAGGAGGCTTGCCGCGCCTTGGCCCCTCATAAGTGCCCTGGCCTAGACGGCATCCCGTGGAGTTCTTCCAAGAATATTGGGATTGGGTGGGGGATTCAGTGATGCAGACCTATCAAGATCTGCTTCAGGCATAGGCGCTAGATTATAGACTCAACACTGGCTGCATCTCGTTAATACCGAAGGTGAAGGAGCCATCTGCCATCTCTGATTGGCGGCCCATCACGCTGCTATCGGCAGTATACAAGATCATCGCGAAGGCCCTCTCACTTAGACTGCAAGTGGTTCTGAAGGATGCTATTAGTCCCATGCAGTCTGGCTTCATTCCGGGCAGGCAGATTCTTTACAATGTAGCGGCGGCGTTCGAGGGCATTCACTGGGCGTGTAGAACAGGTCAGCAGATCGTGTATCTGAAGTTGGACTTCGCAAAGGCCTATGATAGTGTTCGGTGGGATTTTCTGAAGAGGATGATGTTAGCCTTTGGATGTGGTGAGAGCTTTACGGCAGTAACTCTGAAGCTCTTAATCATCGGCGATCTTTAGTGTGGGGCGTGGGGTTCGCCAGGGGTGCCCGTTGGCGCCCTTCCTATTTACCATCGTCGCTGAGGCCCTCTCGCAATTGTTGACCTCGACGGCGAAGGATGGTGTTATGGAGGGGCTGAGGATGGCAGACGGGTCGCAGCAGATTGGAAGTCAGTATGCTGATGACTCTTTTCTCTTTCTACAGGCCGATGAGAGGAATCTGTTAAACGCGAAGGAGCTGTAGGACACATTCTCCCTTGCCTCAGGCTGCCTCATGAATTGGACGAAGTGCTCGGCATTATGGCCGGCAACAGACCCCATGCCCGTGGCTGTGTCCCAATTTCCTTGGCGAACGCAGCCACATGGCACATGCTCTAGGCTCTTGGGTATCCCGTTCGGCATCGACATTGCGGCGGCAAGTGTGTGGGAGGACATTCTGGTGGGACTGCGTCGGCACCTTACTTGGTGGAAGGGGGCGAAACTGTCCATGGCTGGCAGGATCACGGTGGCGAAGTCCGTTTTATGCTCAACTCATGTTTATATGGCTTCTATTATCCTGGCGCCAGAGAGCAAGGTTCAGGAAATCTCCTCGATGGTTCGTAACTTTGTATGGGGAGGCAACGAGGAAGGGGCAGTCGTCAAGGTGGCTTGGTGGAAATGCGTGCGTCCCAAAGCCGCGGGTGGACTTGGCTTCTTGGACCCTTCGCTTCATAGTAAGGTCCTCTTGTCCAAGTTTGTCTTTGCGATTCTTGAGAACGCGCTCGACTCTCCAGGCATGGTCTTGCTTCATCAATCGCTGGCTCATTCCATAGTTTTCCGCAAGCCATCCGTGCTTGCGAAGCTTCCGTGGGCGTTATTCGCAGATATCAGGCCATATGCTCATGCCTCTCCTTTTTTAAAGGGGCTCCTGCGAGCCTGGGAGCAGGTCCGCCCGCTGTTTGCGATTGACGCTGCCAGTTGCATTCAGTTAGAGGCATCACCATGGTGGATCCCGCTCGGACCAGGTGCATCACCGGTGGTGCTGGCGGCATCCGTCGACTCCCGAGTCTAGCGCAGATGGGCACAGCATGGGGTCTTGACAGTGGGGGAGTGATATGTCGACGGGCAATTGGCACCCTGGCAGCTTTTTCGCCACATGTTTGGACTTCCGAAACGGGATTGCGCTATCTGGGTGCACGTGGCTAACGCTCTGCCGCTACACCCCCCGCAAGCGTCAGGACGAGTATGGAGGTGTCATCCAAAAGTTGATCCCTCAAATTTTGTTAAGTCCTGTTATGAGCTGTTGGCAATTCAGGATGAGCTGCCTCCTTCGGACGGGTGGAGTCTTCAGGTTCCGGGGGATGACTGGGGCAACATCTGGAGATGGGTGTGAAACCCAATTGCGCCACCCAAGATTCGGGTGTTGCTGTGGCAGATAGTGCACCGATCCCTGAGGGTCAACACACGGGTTCCTGGGGGTCAATCAGCGGCTCGGCGACACATTGCCCAATGTGTGGCGCCCGGTGTGGAGACTGGAGCATTGTATGTTTCTTTCTTGTGAGACATCCGGCCGGCATGGCAGTGGGTCCAACGCCTGTTTCATGCCCCGCTCCGTAGCCAGGAGGTTCTTTTGGGGGTGTATCCTAGCGGGTGGTCCCAGCCCCAGAGTCTGGCCTTCCATTTGTGTAAAGCCTGGTTGCTATGGCTCATTTGGAGGCGACGGCGCATGAAGGTGTTTAGGAATGAGGAGGTGCAGCCCGGGGTTTTGATCCCGCAGCTAAGATATAAATTATATCTTTCTTACCTAGCGTCCCCTCAGAAAGAGCAGTTCAAGGCAGCGGTTTGGGAAAGAACCCTCCTCATTGTAGACAGTATTGGTAGGTTTGTGTCATGAGTCGTAGGTAAGTACATGACATGTGGGCTCTCCCCCCAGGGTGGGCGGGAGTACCCTAGTATCGCTCATCTTGTACTTATTCTGTATTAATGTTAATTAATCTGATCCTTCAAAAAAAAAAAAAAAAAAAAAAAAAAAAAAAAAAAAAACGATGCGCATTGCATGATGTTGAAAAGCACAGAAACGCTCAGGCCAATCATTGCAAGACTTTGGCTTCATAGACATAGAGATCGAACCAACAACAAACACCCTCATCCTTGAGGAAATGCAACACGACAACCAAGACCAGCCTGATCTTGCCAGAGCAGTCCAACTTCTTAATCCTGAACAACTACTAGCATTCCATGAAATCATAGCAGGCATAAATGCAACAGTAAGTCAGCAACATTTCGTCTATGGAGCAGGAGGCACTGGAAAAACTTTCTTATACAATACGCTCCTTAGCCACACACGAAGCCAAGGAAAAATTGCCCTTGTAGTCGCATCCTCAGGTATAGCATCTATTCTATTGACCGAAGGCAGGACAACCCACTCACGATTCAAGGTTCCGTTAGAACTACACGAGAACTCAACATGCAATATACCACGACAATCCGAGACGGCCACACTCTTGAGAGCCACGCACCTTATAGTATGGGATGAAGCGCTTATGGCCCACAAACATGCATTTGAGGCACTCGACAGAACATTACGTGACATCACAAAACGATACACATTATTTGAAGGAATTACAGTAGTCCTTGGCGGAGACTTCAAGCACCTACTATCAGTAGTCCCACATGGAACTAAAGCAGATATTATTGACGCAGCCATCAACAAATCATATATCTGGAGCCACATTAAAGTCCAACGTCTCACCACTAACATGCGAGCGCGTCAATCCAACACAACTCAAAGTGACCAAAACATCACCGACTTCTCAGATTGGCTACAAAGCATCGGAGAAGCCCGAGAACGAACATACCCAGAAAGAGGCGAAAACATCATCAAAATGCCAATCAATATCTGCTATACCAACACAAAACCTGATGGACCTCATCACAACAACATCTGCAGGAATTCAAGACACGACAAACAACAGAAACTTTTGGAACACAAACTTTTGGACACAACGAGCCATCTTGACACCACTAAACAAACATGTCGACGAGATCAACAACATCATCACAGACTTATTTCCAGGTGATCCAAAAATATACCTCAGCGCGGACAGAATAATTGATGAAGACAATCAACAACTTTACCTAGCAGAGTTCCTAAACACACAAACTCGAAGTGGCATGCCACCACACAAACTAAGACTAAAGATCGGCATGATCATCATGTTGCTCAGAACCACCTCTACAAATAGGCCTATACAATGGAACTAGACAGATCATCAGAGCGATGGGGAAAAGAGTCTTAGACACAGAAATAGTCACTGGAAACAACATAGGACAAAGAGTCTTCATACCAAGAATACCACTCACACCCGGAACTGCACAACTCCCATTCCACTTCGAAAGAACACAATTCCCAATCAAACCAGCATTTGCAATGACCATAAATAAAGCACAAGGCCAAACATTAAAACAGTTAGGACTATACCTACCTAGACCAGTCTTCGGACATGGCCAGCTCTACGTAGCCCTCTCAAGAGCACGTAGCCAGCAAGATATCAAAGTCCTCATTATTGACCAGCAAGGACAATCAATGGACGACAACGGAATTGCAACATACACAGCAAATGTCGTATACAAAGAGGCCCTCTAAACTAACTCATCCACTACCAGGTGCTGCTGAGGACACTATAATCTCAATAATTCTCACATCATACACCCCAAGACAACAACTTACCATGGATAGACAGCTGCTTTCGGTCCTTTCACAGGTAAGACAGTGTGTTCCATTGATATCTTCAGATATAGTTTCTAGGTTTCACCGAAGATCGCAAGGTTTAGATCACATTTCCAAGCTTCTTTTGCAGATTTATATCACCTCTAACTAGCTGCAAACATGGAATTATTTTGCGCAATAGACTTAAAGTAGAGTTAGAGGAATGCAGAGACCGTCGGTCTTCACAAAGATGGGCAATACATTGAGTCACCCAAATCCGGACTTTCTGCTCCAAATTTCATCTTCTGCAATCACAATACTTACTGCTTTGAATGCTTTCACAGGTAAGATAGTCTATTGCATTGAGATCTTCACATATAGTTTCAAAGCTACAAACATAAAATTATTTTGCGCAGCAGACTTGAAGTAGAATCGAAGACCTGATTGCCGACAGACGAGCCACCTTGAGTCTCCTGCTCTTCACGCAGATTTCGTCGCGCACTGTTTTAATATATGCAACAAACTTAAGGCATAATGTCTGACCTTACAAGTTTTAGCTCCATTGATAGCACCTATTTATCTAATCCTAATGTTCATATGGCCAAGTCCGCATGCGGCTTAGTTCTTATTTTCAATCCAAGCTACTGCACAGAGGCAATTTCCATAACACAACTTTTATGACCAAGCTTTGCTTCTTCAACTTATACAAAGAGAATACCACACTCATCTACCCAGGTTATCTGCATTCTTATTATATTTCTTCAGTTGTAGTTCATATTTCTCAGTTTTTTCATGCTTTAAATTGCAGACTTATGAAGTTTGTCCTTCATCGCAGTTGTGGCTGCTAAGACCTGGTTCCTCCCGCCCCTTGACCAGAAAGTTCATTTAATTCGTCGTCCTACAAATCCAAACGCCCTTCAGAAACAAACTCTCAAGTCTTCAAATTTAGTAATATTTTCTCTTATATTCCCGCATGAAATTTTAGTCTCATACATCATAGACTCATACACATATGTTACAGACTCCTCGCCTCGATTTGGTTCCATCTTTTCTTTGAACCTTTATATTATCTTCCTGAGCTTCACACAAATCACAAATCCTAACTACGACTAATCACAATGATCTCTTCCAATCGCAGTAGTTGCTGCTTTCGATGCTTTCACAGCTAAGATAGTGTGTTGCATTGATATCTTTTCCACAATAGACTTAAAGCAGAGCCAAAGAAATGCAGAGACCATGCATCTTCACAAAGATGCGGGATACGTTGATGTGCTTCCACAGGTAAGACAATCTATTGCAGTCACATCTTCACATATACTTTCTACGTTTCGCCCAAGATCGTAATTTGTTCTCTTGCACGTTTACAGAACAAGTATTATCCTGCATCGACCCTGCATCACTTCTCGCTAATTGGAGACTTAATTTCGTAGCCAAACCATTTCATTCGGATCAGATCCAGCTACATTACAACAAGACAATTCTTCGAAACTTAAAAAGGTAATATATCCAATAAACTTAAGGCGTAGCTCAATTCATAGGGCCTCTTTATCTAATCCTAATGTTCATAGGGCCAACTGTGCATCCGCCTTTCTTCTTACTTTCAATGCAAGCTACTGCACAAAGGCAAATTCCACAACACATGTTTTATCACCAACCTGCCTACAATCAGAACAACAGGTAAGATATTCTTAAATAGCTGCTATATGTTTCTTAAGTCGTAGTTTTGTCTTCTTCATGAATAATGCTCCATAACATTGCGGAGAAATTTCCAAGTCAGATCGCTTAACATTCGTATTTGCATTGTGTTTCTCAAGAGCAGCACGAAGGACCTCAAATACATAAAGCTTTATTGGCTCAAACTAATCTGTGACGTTCCAGGATAATATATGGTATGAATACGTATATTATACTGACACGTCACTAGTACATGTCGACTCAGACGACATGTACACATCGACCATAAAGGGGTAGTACCCTAGGGTACAACCTTGTGACCATTATATTGCACATGTTAAGGCCACATGTGAATATAATATACTTTTGCCATGTGGCAATAGCCCATTGACCAAAAAGGGCCCAACCCTAAATTCGTGGGGATAAAGGGGCATAAACCCTAAAAGGGAAACCCTTTCAGTTCCCAGCCCCTACAAGTCGGATTGGAGCAGCATTGGACGGCTTTTCGCTTGAACAGTAGCAGAGGAACCGGAATTCCTTAGTTGCAGCTCGATCCAAGCCAGCAATCTCGAGATTCAGCAGCATGGACGCCTTCAGAGGAGTGGGAGACAGTCAAGAAGCGGGTTAGTGGTTGATCTGATAGTTAGATCCGAGTTTTCAGCCCTCATTCCATAGGATTAGTATTCATTCTTAGCTATAGGCGACCCCTACAGCCTAAGAATGATAGATACTAACAAAGGAACCTAACCATGTATGATTAGGTGATGTATTCTATTATTTCCGTTTTGTTGTGATGATATTGTGACATTCTATGCGCCACTCTTGTGTATGGGGAAGGGGGGTAGAGACCCAGAGCCCAAGTAGTTGGATGATCCTAGTTTTAGCCCATTAATTCCCAATTAATGCGGCCTGTGCATAAGAGCCCGCCTGGCTGTAGCTGGTGGAGCTAGACCGGCTGACAAGGGAGGTCTTGTCTAATCACGGTTGATCCCTCTGGTGCGTAGCGACGGCCGGGGAACGTTGTGAGCCAGGCCTAATACCCTGGCACTGCGTGAGGGCAGGGTATGGGCTCGACACCTCTTGGGCGATGCGTCGTCTCCTAGGGGTTCAAGTCGTATACGAGCAGTGGCTCTCTGGCTCGCCTGTGATTGGCATGAACCTTCTGGAGGGGAGTAATCCCCTCCCGCCTCATCGGGGCTAGGGAGATGCAACCCAGTAGCAGTAGCCCCTCTGGCTATTCACCCGGCAGGCTACGGTCAGGCTCCAATACTTTTCAGCCTATCTGGAAAGTATGCACAGGAGGGGCGGAT
Organism: Isoetes taiwanensis; assembly: GCA_021234155.1. Lineage (NCBI taxonomy): Eukaryota > Viridiplantae > Streptophyta > Lycopodiopsida > Isoetales > Isoetaceae > Isoetes > Isoetes taiwanensis. Next base: position 17,215,662 of record JAJEKV010000027.1, on the reverse strand, counting down.
GGAGTGGACTACCCAACGGCCATGTTCCTATGCCAGCCAAATCCAACTGCCATGAATTCTGTCTGCATTGTTATCTGGAGACCCCAAGCCGTCAGTCGATCCCCATCAGTCCGAGCTTGGGTAGGATCTTCCCTATGTTATGTGATGTACTGATATGTGATGCAGCTACTGTGATATGGTGGACCACCCTTCGAGGTGGGTATGTTTATTATTGATTGATGTCATGTGCTCATGTTTCGTTTATGCTTCCATTGCTAGGTCGATCCCGAGGGAGACAGGCGTCCATTCTTCCCCGTCGGGTTCTTGGCCACCATCGAAAGCCCGATGTTAGGTGGACGGCCTCACATCAGCGGGCAGATGCTGGTTTGAGGGATGATCTCCAGTTTGTATACGATTGGGGCATCGTATATGAGCCGGGGCCGTCACAATGGTATCAGAGCTCTGATCTTGGCAGACCAGGATCGAGCACTGACCGAAACCCTATAGGAACTAACTAATCTAGACATTCAGTCTTGGAGATAAAAGCCCAAGCACAAACCTCGAGTAGCGGGAAATTTTTTTTCCCGGGGTAGAGTTAGCAATTATCTAGGAGTAGGATAATTAGAGAACATAAGTAAGATAGAACAAATAGAAGAAAAGTACCTAAGAGAGCCTACTAAATTTCAGGCACTTTCGGCCGACACCTCCAAGGGTGCGCCAGGAGCATATTAGGTCCAGACCTAATGGGTCTCTCGCGCACTCTTAGAGTGGATATGAACCCTAGAACTTGACCTTAGAAACTCCAAATGGTAAAATAAAAGATGAAATTCCAATTAAAAAGCTCGAAATAGCTAGATTGTATGTTAAAACATCGAAAAACATTAAGTACAAGTCATTTTTGGAACAACACCTCCAAGAGTGCACCAGAGCATAGTTAGGTTCCAACCTAACACCCTCCTCGCGCACTCTTAGAGGGGTCCCTAAAAGTGACCTCAAAAATTGATCATAACTTACACTAATGGTAAAGATAATAATAGAATCTTGCTTAAAATGCTTGAATTAGTGGGAAACGTCATGAAAATTGTGTAAATTGGATGGTTTGGAGCACAGAAGGCCAACACCTCCAACAGTGCGCCAGAGCATAGTTAGGTCCGGACCTAACCCCCTCCTCGCGCACTCTTAGAGGTGTTCGAAGGAAGAGGACCGAACAAGACCCCAATTTCATCCCAGATGGGGAGAGTTTCGCCAGCAAACCAACCAGACGACCAATTCGACCGAACCGTAAAATTAAACCCTATAAATTACGGGATATAGGCTCATTTTTTTTAGGGTTTCTCAAGTCATCCCGCGAGCTCCTTCCGATAGCCGATCTTTTGGCGCCCTGCTCCGAATTGAACACTGTTATACAATGGCTAGAACAAAACAGACCGCCCGTAAGCCCAAGAAGGATGATAAGCCCAGCGCCCATGTACTCGCAGCCGAACAGAAGCTCAAAGATGCTGACGAAAAACTGAAGGCTGACATGGAGAGGCGGCCTAGGTATTATAGGAACTTGGAAAAGAGGCGCAGGAAAGAAGAAAAGGCCAGGAAGAAAGAAGAAAAGGCAAGGAGAAGGGAAGAAAGGGCCAAGAGAAAGGAGGAGAAGGCGAGAAGGAACATAGATGAAGAAGTCGCAGAGGCGGAGGACGACCAATGGCGAGAGCAGAGGACCAAGAATAGGGAGGAACCCGACCCGAAAGGAAAAAGGGTAATGACTGAAGAACCCCGGCCTAAGAAGAGGAGGACCTCGGCCAGCGTAGCCATAAACGAGCCAACCGAGGGCGAACAACCTCCATCCTCGTCAGAAGATACTGGTGATGTAGCAGATTTCTTGGAGGCAGTGCTTCTCGGAACCGGAGAATCCTCACAGAAGCAGCCTAACCCTCGTCTTGACACAGATGAACCCCTGGAGGAAGAACCACTCCCAGATCAGGACCCGGCAGAGACGCAGGTTGAGCTACCCCCGCCGCTACCCCCACCGTTTTCAGAATGGCAAGAGGCAAAGAAGCTAGGCGAGGAGAAAGCAACCGCAAAGAAGGCAAATAAGACGGCCAGAGACTCTTACACTCTAGGGCCCGAGAGGAGATACAAGAAGGAGCTAGCAGACTATACGATATACAAAAAGATGCACGCCGAGTATACTGCATACTACGAGGCACACAGGGTAAGGTATGTCGAAGGAGGGCGGCCAACACGAGAGGCATTCCAGCTGATACCTCCACCAGAGCTTCCAGAGCCCCCGAAGAAGCTTATGAAGAGATCTCAAGACTTCCCTTTTGCAAGAGCCCTGAGAGAAATCCGCCACTTCCAAAGGAGCTACGGATTTCTGATCCCGAGAGCAGCATTCCAGAGGTTCGTCCGAGAAATCTTGTGGGAATTCGACCCCAACAAGCGAGTAACCAACGACATGTTACTCGCTTTACAAGAAGCAGCAGAGATGGAAGTAGTGCAACACTTCGAGGACTCACTGGCGTGCACGCTCCATGCAAAAAGGGTCACACTTCAACCAAAGGATATGAGACTGGCTAAATCCATCAAGAGGACAGATAGATAGAACAGAAGCTACTTTTTGTAACTGACAGGGTTATATGTAATGTATGAAAATTTTGAATAATAAAGATATATAGTCATTTAAAAATGTGTATTTCATCAGGTACAGTATTAGATCTGGAGCAAATGCGACATTTTGGCCAACACCTCCAAGAGTGCGCCAGAGCACAGTTAGGTCCCAACCTAACCCCCTCCTCGCGCACTCTTAGAGTGATTCAGCCAACTGGGCCCTTGATTAGCCCTACTTGCTCCAAACGTAGTAAATAAACAAAGAAACTTGCATTTAGGAAGAAAATTAATAGGAATTTACCCCTTCCAGCTGATTCTTGGCATCCATTAGGCAGAGATAGACCAATACCTCCAAGAGTGCGCCAGAGGCCACTTAGGTCCCAACCTAACACCCCCCTCGCGCACTCTTAGAGGCGTCCGACCTTTCCAGGTCCATAAATTGAGCTACACATATCCAAATCGGCCAAAATTTGTTGCATTAGAACCCTAAATCTGTAGACAAGCCACTTCTAGCTCCAAATTAACCTAGAAACATCAGCCTTCATCCCAAATATCAAGAGTTTTAGAAACCCTAAAAATTTTAGGGTACAAATTCCCTATATATACCCTCATAACTCCTAAACCACAACTACAGAATTGCTCCTGCGCCCAAGGCGATCTCCCAGCTCCCTCCAGCGCTCGCAGTTCCGTTTGATATCGGCAGCACGCTCCTCGCCATGGCTACAGAATCCTTCATCAGTTGGTACAGCGCCTCTCCCCACATTGCTGAGGTAGATGTTAACATAGTATTCCAAGTCTTTCAAAAAGAATTTGACTTGTCGGCAACCCTGAACTCCAATCCCTTCCACCAGCAAGTCCTGCAAGAATTCCAAGAGAAAGTAGTTCCTAGCTTGCAAGAAATACCACCATGCATAGGATACTTTGTACCAAAGACCGCATTGCAAACAGCCCTTAGTCATGTACCCAACATTGCCAAAGTATTGCAAAACCGAACCAACCGCTTACCCGGCTACATGACCCTAACCAGCAATAGGAAAAAAAAATTCTCTTACAACATAGCCTTAGCGCTATATCTAGTCTATAGGGCCGAAATCGTAGTAGGCGAACCATCAATTCAGCCACTTGAGATCACACCCTTGGACGCAGCAGCAGACGAATGACTACTGCTTGAGTATGAACAGACCATAGCAGAAGCATCCGAAGAAAGTGGGGACTCCGAGCAGGAAAGTGAGGATGACATGGATGTGGACCCAGAGGAGGAACGCCGTGAAGCAGAACAAGACATCACCCGCTTCAAAGCTGACAGGACCACCCCGAGGATTGCACAATCAATCGGGCTGGGAATAACAAGTCTAGCACCGATCATAGTCGAAGGCCAAGAATACTTGTTGCTAAACGACATCAAAAACCTCCCCGAATGCAGGGACAGAGGCTACCGCGTCGACGAACTCCTTCACCTTCTACGGCAACAGTCGGATTTAGAAGACTTCATCGACCAAGAAACGGAAGACTTTCCGGTGCAAGTACGAGAGGCAGCTACATACACAGGACACACCATGTCAGACATTGAAGCCTATGGCACTATCAGAGGCATGATGACGGAAGAACTCCCTACCGAGGAGGAGTTTGTGGCACTTCAGGAGTAGATGGGAATAAGGGGGAAGACAACAAGAGTACTTCAAGGGGAGTCTTCTTCTTCGCAAGAACAAGTATCAAAATTCCAAGGGAGAGCCACAAACTTGACAAGTGTACGAACGCTCTTCCAGGATTACAAGGAATTAGTTCAAGTACCGGTCGATCAGTATGCATCAAGGCACAGGGGTACCTCAGGAGCACGGGGAGGAGTACCGGGAGCAGCACTCAAATATTATCTTCCGCTCCTAACGGACGGTAGAATAATAATATTTCACAAGCGCTTCAGCCCACGCGGAGAGGAAGCTGTGCAGATGCTAGTAGCACTTTCGGAATTTGGCATGCACGCACGGCTATCAGAAAAAGTCGACCATGTCATTTTGGTGAAGCGAAAAACAGCCTTGGGCATTTTCGACTTTGCGGTACCCCACCTTCGACAAGGTAGGTTGGTAGTAACAGCAGCTCATACCTCCGATAGACGGGTGGAAGAGCTAGCATTTGCCATCCGAGGGGGATCATCGAGGGATATACTCAGGAACTTGGAAAGTACAGTAGGTACAGCCCAAGTAAAGAAGTTCCTTGACGATCACCCAGACTATCAGTAAATCAATGTAATGAAAATCATGACTATTGTATTAAGTGAATATATATCGGCTATATATTAATAAAAAATGTAAGATCTTTTGAATTGCATTTTAAATGTCTTTTTGGTATCGTTGTCTTAACAATCATATCATTCAAACACTTAATGCAACCAATAAAAGAACTCATGATAAATGGTGCTAATGTAATAGGTGCAGTTAGAACAGCCAGGAATGTCGACCTTGAATTCCAAGCCCAAGGCGATCAGACACCACTCAGACAATTCCAACCTCGTAATCTATTCGAGGAGTATTACGCACCGACACCGGAGGAAGAAATCTCGCAGATGAGGTCAGATCTGCGAGAAATCAAAGCCATGTTGGCAGGCAGGGGAAGAAACAGGCAGGACCAGAATGTGGAACCCCCAGAGGCCCGTTCTCAGCACAAAGAAAAAGATAAAAAGAGGAGCCGGCGCAGATCTTCTAGCTCCAGCTCTTCAGACAGCTCGGACTCAAGCTCTGAGTCTGAGGATGAAACAGGAGGAACTGCCCGAAGGGAAGAAAGAGTAACGGCAAAGCAGCCAGGCCAATCCGACTACCAGAAGAAGGTCGACTCGGCCTTGAGTAACGTGTGGAAGGCACGCAAGCTGGAACAGTTTTCCGGCGAAAACAGATCAGGAATGGAAGCCGAAGCATGGCTAGACGAGATGAGTGAGTACGGAAATGCTTACGGCATGAAAGACAAAGACAAGGGCAGGGTAGCCACCGCTAACTTGAAAGGGGCAGCCCGTATTTGGTGGAGGGGCTATGCTAAAGCCCATGGAATGAGCAAAGACAAGTGCAGGTTCACAAAGTTCGCAAGGGCCTTCAAAAAGCACTATGTCCCAAGAGAACACAAGTGCCATCAGATGCAAGCATTCCACAGGTTACAACAGGGGAACAAAATGCATTTAAATATACGGAAGAGTTCATGAGGTTGAGGCTATATGTGCCAAAACTCAGCGAGAGAAGAGCAGTGGAAGGCTATGTGGAGGGCCTGAATGAGGACCTACGGAAGATAGTCAGAGCCCTGAACCCAAGGCCAAGATCGTCGAGGCGGAAGCGAAGGCAGTGAGCCTACAAGAGACAGGACCCCAGAAAAGTGAACCCAAGCAGTGGTATGACAAAGGAAAAGCATATGGAGGCCGAGTCAGAGAGCAAACAAATCCACACCGCCAAGACACCATACACCGGAAATCAATGGAAACGGCCGTGAGAGAAAAGGGTCGACTTCAAAGATAAAGGACAAAGGGGAGGCTCTAATTATTCAAAGGCAGTCAAGCGGTTCCTCAACTCCATTCCAAAGAAAAGCGGCAGGAATGTATAGAAAAAACAGAAGCTTCCGGTGCTTCCAAATCGGGCGTAGAACACAACTGGTCTATCCGTTAAGTGATGAATGCAAAGACTTGCGGAAATGGGAGGTTGGGAGACCCCAACAGAAGAAGAGGAGGACGAAGGACGCGACTATATCCATGGTGAGTGTCACATCTTTGCCGCCATAGATACAGAAAGCGCAGAGAGCCAGTACCAAGTAATATCAACAATTGGTAAAATAGCCGCCAAATCTTTTATAGTCCTCATAGACTGTGGCAGTTCCCACAATTTCGCATCACCAAGGATGGCCGAAATGCTAAAATTGAAAACAGTGAAGTCTAAGCCCACATCAGGCACACTGCCGGCAAGAGGGTGAATTTCAATATAGACTTACCTGGTATCAGCATTGAAATGGGCGTAGAGATCATGAACATAGGAAAGTATGACCTCATCATAGGTATGGAATACCTCCACCCAGCAAAAGCACAAATAGATTGTGGGGAGGGGAAGGTGAAGCTCACGGTGCCCAACGGGAAAATCATAGAAATCTCAGGTAAGCAAGTGACACCTATAATGCAATGCATGTCGAGTAAGAAGTTACTTAGATGCATCAAAAGGGAGCAAGTTGCATACATTTTCAAACTAGAACTTGCCGGAGAAGAGGCACCAGAAGATGAAGAAGATAAACCAGTAAGCAAACTACCCAAGCAGGTAGCCAAGCTAATAGAGGAGTTCCATGACTTGTTCCCCGATGAAATCAAGGAACTTCCGCCATATAGGGGAGTGGAGTGCGAAATTGCACTCGAACCAGGCACTAAGCCCACAAGTAAGGCACCATATAGAATGACGGCTCACGAACTATTGGAATTGAAGAAGCAATTGCAAGAGCTGTTAGACCTAGGGTTCATACGGCCTAGTGTCTCTCCATTCGGAGCCCCCATCTTATTCGTCAAAAAGAAAGATGGAAGCTTGAGGATGTGTATTGACTATCGTCAATTAAACAAACACACAATCAAGAACAAGTATGCCTTACCTAGAGCAGATGACCTAATGGATCAGTTACAAGGTGCCAGAGTCTTCTCCAAAATAGACTTAAGGTCTGGATATCATCAAATCAGAATCAAGGAAGAAGATATTCACAAAACGGCGTTCCGAACAAGATATGGCCACTATGAATTCACAGTGATGCCATTTGGCCTATCTAATGCCCCAGCAACGTTCATGAGACTCATGAACGATATCTTTCGGGAATTCCTTGACACATTTGTTATCGTGTTCTTCGATGACATTTTGGTCTATAGCAAGTCCCTAGAGGAGCATATTCAGCATTTGAGAAGGGTACTTGAGAAGCTGAGAAGACACCAGCTTTATGCGAAGTTGTCGAAATGTCATTTCGCCACCGAAAGAGTGGAATACTTGGGGCATGTCATATCGGCAGACGGCATCTCCACCGATCCCGCAAAGATCCAGGCAGTGATTGAATGGCCACCACCAAAGAACATACACGAGGTGAGAAGCTTTTTGGGCTTAGCAGGGTATTATAGAAAGTTTGTCAAGAACTTTGCTAAGTTAGCAGCACCTTTGACGGACCTCACCAAGGCAGAAAAGATAAAAGACTGGGTGGCACATTGGCAAAGGAAGGCTCAAGCAGGATTCGAGAAGTTGAAGGAAGCCTTAACAACTGCCCCCGTCTTAACATTGCCAGATCCAGAGAAGGACAAGCTAGTTGCAACTGATGCGAGCAAGATTGCGACGGGCGCAGTCTTAATGCAAGAGGAAAGAGTCGTAGCATACGACTCACGGAAGATGAACGACGCAGAAACTCGCTACCCGACACATGATCAGGAGCTATTGGCAGTGGTAAGAGCTTTAAAGATCTGGCGACACTATCTATTGGGAAGGAAGTTCCAATTAGATACCGACCGCCAGAGTCTGCAGTACATCTTCACGCAACCATTGTTGAATTTGAGGCAAAGGAGATGGATGGAGTTCCTGGAAGAGTACGACTTCGAGATTGTGTACAAACCAGGGAAACTCAATGTGGTTGCAGATGCTCTGTCAAGGCACCCCTTAACAACAAGAGTGCATTGTAATGCCATATCAACACTTACCAGTGAGTTTGGCAAGAAAATAGAAGAAACGCTGCCAACGGACAAAGACTTCCCAGGAAGTATGGGCAAGCCTTTCTAAAGAGGCAAGAACGGACAAAGAGAGAGAAGCCTTCAAACATTTTAAGAAGGAAGGAAATCTCTTGTACCATAAAAATAAGTTGTGTGTGCCAGAATCATCCGGAGTCAGAAGGTTGATTCTCCATGACACCCACAACAGCCCAATAGTCGGCCACGCAGGTCTTACGAAAATCTACTTCAAGATAAGAAGTAGTTACTATTGGCCAGGCATGAAGAAGCAGATAGCAAGGTATATACGCGAGTGTCAGCTATGTCAGCAGACCAAGGCGGAACAACTACGAATTCCAGGAGCATTAGAGCCATTGCCAGTACCAAACTCCAAATGGGAGATAATAAGCATGGACTTCATTACAGGGCTCCCTAGAACCATAAGGGGCAAAGACGCCTTTATGGTCGTAGTCGACAAATTGTCGAAAATGGCGCACTTTGTGCCTTGTAGGAGCACCGACACGGCTTTAGACACGGCTGTGTTATTCACAAGGGAGATTTTTAGGCTCCATGGGATGCCAAGAGAAATAATATCTGATCGCGATTCGAAGTTCATGAGTGCATTCTGGCAGGATCTCTTCAGCACTATCGGAACGAAATTGTCGATGAGCATGGCTTATCACCCTCAGACAGATGGGCAGATGGAGCGCACCAATCGGATACTTGAGGATATGTTGCGGAATTATGTTTGGAACAAGCAATCAAAGTGGGATGACTTCATCTACTTGGTTGAGTTTGCATACAATAGCACCAAGCAGGAGTCATCCCAAATGTCGCCATTTATGATCAACTATGGCCATCAATGCTTGACACTAGACACTTGGCACAATCCTGTGTTCAAGGTAGAAGTATCCCAGCAGATGTTAGCCGAGATGCAGCAATTGGTTGAAGAAGTCCGAGGATACCTCCTAGCTGCAAGAAGTCGGCAGAAGAGCATAGCTGATCGACACCGAACAGTAAGGGAGTTCCAAGTAGGGGACAATGTTTGGCTGAAGATAAAAGTCAAACAAGCGAAGCTCCGCATCGGCAATTGCAAGAAGCTTGCTCCAAGGTGGGCTGGTCCATTCAAAATTGTCGAAAGAGTGGGCAACCAAGCCTACAAATTGGACTTACCAGCACACCTCAAGATCCATAGAGTCTTTCACGTAAGTCTCCTAAAGAAACACACTCCTAATCCAGAGGAAGTATTGGAGACACCGAGTTTGCTGGAATTAACGGACGATCAGCTTGAGATTGTCTCTAAGTTTCTTCTCGACCGATCCTATAAGAAGACGAGAAGATCTCAATTTCTCCAGTACCTTGTGAAATGGACGCACTTACCAGTGGAGGACGCTACGTGGGTACTACAATCAGATCTTGAGAAGCAGTACCCACAATTCATGGAGCAATGCAAGGGTCAGCTCGTCACCGAAGTGGTCGACTCCGAACCGATGGGTGAGTGAGGTAATATAGGAGTCTACTTCCGATGCCACGGAAGTAGTCAGCTTGAGAGAAAAGAGGTCATTCAGGAATGCATTTGATAGGAAAAACACCTCTAGCCCCATATATGCTTTGATAGGAGGAATCTGTCCTTCACGCCCCGCCCATATATGCTTTGATAGGAGGAATCTGTCCTTCACGCCCCATATACGGGAAGGACCCCATCCTCCACGATGGGCAACTAAAGGTGTAGGCATGAGCGGCATATAAGCATGAAAAGGTGCTGTCTCCGCGGCCACGATGGAAGAATCATCCTCTTCCTACGCCGGGAGATTAGCCATGCATTCATGTAGATAGGTGGGGTGGTCACTATATAACCAAATTTTTTTATTAATAATTAAATGATACTAACGTAGTGTTGAACCTACAGGCCAATAGAACGACAAACAGGCGGGAGGTTGCACTACAAGATCTTGTAGCATACGTAGTGAATAAATGCTACAAGGGGACGACAACCTTAAGAACACTTTTGTTATGTTTAATCTTGATATTTTAATCTTGATATTTTAATTAATGTTGAATTAAGGCATAAATTAAATGCCTTACCATGCGGTGATTGTAAACATTGCAATTATAACTTTAAGCATTATCTTATAATAATTCTGTTAATTACATGTACTATCCAAGATTCTTTGTGCAGGTATTTTTTTCCAAGGTGGGGAGACTCGTGATGCTGCGGACAGCATCAATCCAAGGTGGGGAGAATGTGACGTTCCAGGATAATATACGGTATGAATACGTATATTATACTGACACGTCACTAGTACATGTCGACTCAGACGACATGTACACATCGACCATAAAGGGGTAGTACCCTAGGGTACAACCCCGTGACCATTATATTGCACATGTTAAGGCCACATGTGAATATAATATCCTTTTGCCATGTGGCAATAGCCCATTGACCAAAAAGGGCCCAGCCCTAAATTCGTGGGGATAAAGGGGCATAAACCCTAAAAGGGAAACCCTTTCAGTTCCCAGCCCCTATAAGTCAGATTGGAGCAGCATTGGACGGCTTTTCGCTTGAACAGTAGCAGAGGAACCGGAATTCCTTAGTTGCAGCTCGATCCAAGCCAGCAATCTCGAGATTCAGTAGCATGGACGCCTTCAGAGGAGTGGGAGACAGTCAAGAAGCGGGTTAGTGGTTGATCTGATAGTTAGATCCGAGTTTTCAGCCCTCATTCCATAGGATTAGTATTCATTCTTAGCTATAGGCGACCCCTACAGCCTAAGAATGATAGATAATAACAAAGGAACCTAACCATGTATGATTAGATAGATTAGAATAGATGTATTCTATTATTTCAGTTCTGTTGTGATGATATTGTGACATTCTATGCGCCACTCTTGTGTATGGGGAAGGGGGGTAGAGACCCAGAGCCCAAGTAGTTGGATGATCCTAGTTTTAGCCCATTAATTCCCAATTAATGCGGCCTGTGCATAAGAGCCCGCCTGGCTGTGGGTGGCGGAGCTAGACCGGCTAACAAGGGAGGTCTTGTCTAATCATGGTTGATCCCTCTGGTGCGTAGCGACGGCCGGGGAACGTTGTGAGCCAGGCCTAATACCCTGGCACTGCGTGAGGGCAGGGTATGGGCTCGACACCTCTTGGGCGATGCATCGTCTCCTAGGGGTTCAAGTCGTATACGAGCAGTGGCTCTCTGGCTCGCCTGTGATTGGCATGAACCTTCTGGAGGGGAGTAATCGCCTCCCGCCTCATCGGGGCTGGGGAGATGCAACCCAGTAGCAGTAGCCCCTCTGGCTATTCACCCGGCAGGCTATGGTCAGGCTCCAATACTTTTCAGCCTATCTGCAAAGTATGCACAGGAGGGGCGGATGGAGTGGACTACCCAACGGCCATGTTCCTGTGCCAGCCAAATCCAACTGCCATGAATTCTGTCTGCATTGTTATCTGGAGACCCCAAGCCGTCAGTCGATCCCCATCAGTCCGAGCTTGGGTAGGATCTTCCCTATGTTATGTGATGTACTGATGTGTGATGCAGCTACTGTGATATGGTGGACCACCCTTCGAGGTGGGTATGTTTATTATTGATTGATGTCATGTGCTCATGTTTCGTTTATGCTTCCGTTGCTAGGTCGATCCCGAGGGAGACGGGATGAATGACACATCCATTCTTCCCCGTCGGGTTCTTGGCCACCATCGAGAGCCCGATGTTAGGTGGACGGCCTCACATCAGCGGGCAGATGCTGGTTTGAGGGATGATCTCCAGTTTGTATACGATCGGGGCATCGTATATGAGCCGGGGCCGTCACATAATCAAGGGCAAAAGTACTGCTTCATGCACTCGCCATCGTTTTTCCTTCAAACATAAAGTTTCAAGTTCAATATAATCCAGGTAATAACATGCAGTTTGACATAATTTCCTTCAATATAGCTTTGTAGTTTGGCTTTTAGTCTGTTCATCCTACCTTTACTTTTTGTTTTAACTACAGAACAATATTTACAGGCCAAGAATAGGTGTTTCTACACACCAAGAATAAGTCAAGGCTACCGAGGTAATAGCATGCAATTTGACATAATTTCTTCCATATAGCTTTGTAGTTTGGCTTTTAGTCTGTTCATTCTTCCTTTACTTTCTATTCTAACTATAACAGTATTTACACACACCAAGAATAAGTGTTTCTACACACCAAGAATAGCTGAAGGCTAACCAAGACAATTCAGGTTTCAGTGAGATCGGCAATGTCATTTTAACAGTGTTTGCAATTGTCAGTTAGGTGATTTTGAGGCTTTGGCAACCCTATTGATGTTTTGTACCTCTTACCCCAAAACTAAGCATTTCTTTGTCAAATAATACCTCTATTTCCTAGATCTCAACTTCTCCTATAAGATAGATAGATAGACGTACTTATTATGATTATTAGGTTTGCTATTAGGATTGGTTAGTTATGTACATAAATCAAATTCTGTACTATGATGCTCTCTCTTACTTCATGCTGAAAAATTTCCAGTAATTGAATGAAACAACTCCGTTATGAATAAAAACCATCATATCCGGCTGCAAGGATGTGCGAGGCCCTAGCCACTTTCTCCATGTTGTTCATTCAAGCAAATTCCATGCTCCACCAGGTAGCCACTTTCTCCATGTTGTTGATTTCCACCACATCATTTGAAGTATACTCTAGACAATAAATATTGAATACATCATTCTGAATTTGTTTCTTAATGAAGTAGGAGGTCGCCATATGAAGATGAATCTTATACTCCAATGGCATTGTTTGGATGGAGCCGGGCAACACGTGCATTCTTATTCTTATACTACTACTAAACTTTCCAATGAGCCACACATGGCATTGGTATCCCAAGCTCTCTTTGTCTTAACATCACGTGCATATCATAATTGCTGTGGATTTCTCATCAAGTTCAATCACCATTGTGCTTCATTATCTTCAATCAGGATAATATTATGGGAAGGCATTTCAAGAAAAAGAAGCAACGAGTTTGACAGATCTTTGAAATGAAGAGTTGAAGCCACTTATAGAGTATCAGGCACCATCACCAATTGTAAAAGAAGCAGTTTTCTAGCAGAGTTCTACACTGTTTGCAATTCCTCTTTTCAGATTATCTCCATTATTATATGAATCCTATATCATGTGTCCATCAAAATTATTGAAGCTCAGGTCGGATTCCCTCTATTTGTCAACATCGATGACATCCACTGTAGATACACTTATGTCACACAACTTGATCGTGCATTTAGCATTTAAAGTTCGTACCATAGACAAACAAAAAATGCCTGAGGCTAAACAAACCTCCAATTAATACGAATTGTGTGAACTTATCTACATTCTATCAAGTTTGTCCTTGATGCCAATTGACAAGAAACTTAATTTAACTTATTATCCTGCACAAATCTAAGTCTTCAAATTCAGACTTTACAGTACCCTTCATTTTACGATTGTCCATAACCATGCATTTACTGTTTAATCTAAAAAAACCATTCCAGCAACTACACTTCTACTGTTTGATTTAGAAATAACATTTCAGTTGAATCACATCCTTATTTTAAATTCGTTTTAACATCCTTGAAACCATCAACACATTTTATAAATTGCCAAGCCATGTAATTCGCTCACCTCAATTCACTTACAATTTTGAATGAGAAATTAACAACATCAGCATGCCTATATGAAAGACAATATACCCTCAACAAAATGCCTCTAATATTAGCTCCACTACTAAATTTCGTTTCTTACTAGAAGAGCAGAACAACTTCCAATCTCGAATACACATGAATCTGCTACAATGCAATATTCCTATAACAGACGAGTATTTCCATTTCTACCATTTCAATTGATTGCACACTAAAAGCAGAAAGCTCTTTACTACATATGTATTATAAGTACATATACGACTCCATGATTCATTACAATACAACCATACCTATGCCCGGCAACGCCGGGCACCGTTACTAGTCAAGGATTATAAATCTGTATTGAAACAAGAAGGCACACTTTATTGTTGAGCATCAATAACGAATATTTGACTTGCTGCTACGTGAGCCTCAGACCTTCTAGCACAAAATATGATATCGACGACATCCTAACCCTTGAACATATTCCTATGCAGCAATGGAATGAGCTATGGATTCAATAGTACGATCATCATGGGGTTCTTAAATATGTGCCTCCATTGGTGGGTAATATTTTTCAATTCATAGAGGCCGAAGCCAAAGACAGACTACAATATTTATCCAATGGAAAGACTCTTAATCTTCAAGGTTTGTAGGCAGAATTGCTTAAATAAGGGGTCCACTATTGCTTCCAATTATCACTACTCTTCTACATCAAGCCTTTGCAAGAAGGATTGTCAGTAATATGGGCTATCAGTAAGGTTGTACCAATTCACAAAGCAGGTGATAAGGATGACCCTTCTAACTAAGGCATGGTCATGGTCAGTCCCATTCTCACTTTTGCTTTTGACACAGTACCTCGAGAGCTTCTTTGGTAGGGATTGCAAGTGCTAGAGGTTCCACAAGATCTTCAAAATGCAATTTATTGGCTCTATGAAAGGGTCTTTACTAAGTCTCCAGCATCAGGTACATAATCAATCGCAATATTGAGTACATGAGGGTTGCCCTCTATCTACTACACTCTTTGGCTTTTGCATTGATCAATTGGAAGAATGGCTTGATAATCATAGTGGCGGAGGCCCGCATTTGGCACACTATATCATCAGACAGCTTATGTATACTAATGATGTTTCACTTATGGCACATACAACTGCTAGTATTCAACAACATTTACATGCTATGTACATTTGTTGTGGGAACACCAGCCTACGTATGAATCTCCAAAAGATCAAGCTCTTAGTAGTTCAATTTTCTCGGCACACAGTTCCAACTTTGCACTATGATAGCCATGAAGTTGAAGTTGTAGATAGCTACAAGTATCTTGGTGTAGAACTCTATAAGAACACATTTGAGAAGGGTGTATCACTAAACATGTGACTGATGGCTGGAGAGCACTCTATGCAATGCAGAACAATTTTTTTCGCACAGAGATTCCTGAATGGCCGGAGAAAGCCCACTTGTTAGGGCTTTGGTAGAGCTTGTTTTACTGCATGGTCTTGAAGTGTGGGGATCTGCCATTCGTGCTAGTGCTTAAGAGAGCTTGGAACGGGTACAAAAATTCTCTCTCCTGTACAACTTAGGAGTCAAAACTATGGTGCCCTATGCTATTCTTTTACAAGAGATGTTTTTGGGCTCTTCAACATCTGTTATGAAGTACCATCTCCGTTATATAAGCAAGGTGCACCACATGGATGTTGATAGGTACCCTTTCTCACACTTGCCATGGCTGAATCTCCTCAGCGTTTGAAAAGGTGTTGGAAAGAGCATTGCAATGCATGGTTGCTCATTGGTCTGTGCAACAGGAACATCACATGGTGCTTGCAAGTTCTGGCCTCAAGCGTTTGAAACACTATTTAGATGGTCGTATCTCAAGCATTTGAAACACTATCTAGATGGTTGTTTTTTTCAAAAGATACAAGATGCATTTGCCTTGGCCCAAGTCAAAATTGATCATATTCATGCACATATAGATCCCACTTTGGCACCAAGACCACAAGCTTATTTGCTTGCTTCTTTATCCAGGAAAAAGCTTGTAGCTATTGCATCAATTCGTACAGGGTCCCACAAGCTATGGACTGAGACGTGTAGATGGGAGCTGTTGTAATTGCCGCAAGAAGCAAGACTATGTGCATGTTGTCTGTTACAGATTATTGAATATGAAAACCATACATTTTTGAAATGTCCTGCTTTTGAGATGGTCAGGAATCGTTATTTGACATTAGCATTCAATTTCATGCTCCCGCAACTTCTCAGAGCACCATCTGTGCATGACGTGGCATTAAAGATACTTGGTGTTCTACTTGCACCTCTTTAATTGTTGAGCCCTCATTAGTCACCATGATCTATTTATTTATTTTTAATGTCTAGTATCATTATTATTGCAACGAGTTTTCTCCTGAAAGCCTTTCAAGGCAGTGGTTTTTTAATCCTAGTATTAATGGTTGTACTAGCCCATCTATGACTCCTTACATTAAAAAGATATATTCTATTCTTATCTATTCATATTTCATGGCTACCCTTGCAATAATGGCCTGGCTAGTAGAGGGCGTACAATGCCGATGATCCATCACGATCAGCCAAGTCTATACAAGCATTGATATTTTTCAAGATCTCTCCAAGCTGTGAAATAATGTAGATAGTCTACCACAGAAACCATCCATATCTAGGAGCTTATCAACTTCTAAATTTTTGACATCCAACTCATTACATATGCAAAGACAAATCGGGATTTATCTTAATAGGTGAATACTATCCACCACCAATGCAAAACTTTTAGATGAAGGCAAAAGGGCCGGAGGCCAAGAAATCTCTTTAGCCTGCAACACCTTTTGATTAAAATCGTCAAGAGAAGTACCTCTGAATACTAGAGGGATTGCATGAAGAAGCAATTCAACAACACACCCAACAAATAACATAACAAAGAACAAAGAAGTACTACAAGGCATAGGCATCTCTTAGACAAGTGGAAAAGATCTCCAAGGACCAAGATCAATTGACCAAGGAGGCAGTCAAAATTCAAGAACTAGGGTCGAATTGGCCAAGGAAGATTGAATCACAAGCAAGCATACCCTGTATATATTCCTGCATGTAAGAAAACGGGCTAACTGTAGTCTCTTAGGAGCCAAGAATAGAAAGGCATGTGCCCAGGCCTGTAAAAAAGGTCGGGCTATCATAACCTAGATACAAGCTCCAGATTCATGCCAAATCAAATTGGCTGCAAGAGAAATCCTCCAAAAAATCTAGTCTAATTTGACATAAGGTTTCGCCAAAAGAAAAAGCAAATAGTAACCCCAACCATTTATACACTTCATGGGCGAGACAACAGACAAGTAATGAGATCCACGCAACATGATAACACTACATAAATGGGCACAAATGGCACAAATGAATGAAATATTTCTATGAATTTTCCATTTGTACATTTTTAATTGGCAAATATGACAAGCATATGCCATCTATGTGACAATATGCATTATAAATGGCACATATTATATTGTAAGCGTGGTTAATATTTTGCCATTTTCACCGACATAAATGACGCATTAGTAAGTGTCATGTAATTGTCCTACAACTGTTGCATGTGTTGTGCTACCTACATTAGGAGGTGTCATGTAATTGTCTTACAAGTGCCTTCCATTTGTGATATTTAAGTGTCACTTGTGTGACTTCTATTTGTCCTCTAACTCAAAACATCTTATCAAATTCTTGGCACCAAAAGTATGTTATTAAAGCTTTATCTGCAAAAGAATTGAAGAACAACCAAATGCCTCTAACTCCTCATACTTACATTTTAGGGGCAATTTTTTGGCAAAAGGCAAACTTATCGATGCATGCATATGCATCTACCGACACCAAAACCTCATATGCTCTTGTAAGCATCTTGAGGGTAGACCTTTGTAGCAGAGTATACTGGTAGCATGCAACATTCATCCAGATCAATAGCTAAGGACTTGGATATTCATTTAGGAAGTAATATATGAAGACATATTTGTCTGGGCAAATACCTTTGCTATTTTTCTAACATCATTTTCCATGGTCCAAAACAATGCATAATTTTTGAAATAATTACTTGGATGTTTGTTTAGAAAATAATACCAAAAGGCCTTGATATTCAAGTAATATTTGAAGACCTTGATACGCATCTAGGCAAATACCTCTGTTGTTATACAAATACCATCTCTATGGTCCCTAAATTCAGTTAGGTTCCCATAGCCAGATGCACCATAGCCAGATGCATGGAGTGCCACTGAATGCAACCTAAGTGACGTTCATGTTTGAGAGATGTTTCTCTAAATTCCAATATGTCAGCAGCATTGGCATGTCATAACTTAGGGTAAAGAAACATTTCTCTATACAAAATAAGGTGATCTCACTCTATGGGTTGCCCGAGAAAGAAGGAATTATAATTCACAATTATAATTCACAATCAATGTTCCAATGGAATATATGCCATCTCCTTGCATGGATCAAACAAACTATATTTGGCACTTTTGCTAAAAATGTTTTGCAAAGGCCCTACGTAAACAGTTCCTAGAAGTGCAAGAAAAGGAGTCAAAGGACCATTGAATAACATCAATACAAAGAAGACTTGTCAAGGCTGCTAAAAACACTGCTTATCAAGCAAACTAAACAACAAAAGTCTTCTAAAGAGGGTATGCTTTGTTCTTAGTAAAAAGGAATTACTCGTATCGGGCTTGCAAATGGGTATGGGCTTAGTATGTAATTGGTTCGTGTTGCATCCATGCCCCCATACTTCCATATTTTCCTCTTGGAGCTTACTACCATTAAATATCAATAAAACATGACCCAAAAGGTTCAAATTAGACAATAAATAACCAACAAAAGAAAATTGGAGGTCTGTTTCCGGGCCTTCATCTTCCATTTTTGGCATTTCTCAGGTGCAATTAGCACTCTACATGCACTTTCGACCTTTCGACTCTCAGGTCCCCAGTTCAATTCGAGCCTAATTGTTTTCAATCTTGCAATTCTCCGACCAACCTCCACAATCTTTGTAGAGGATTCATCATCCAAAACGGCCCTTTCCCTTTTTACAAATTTGGCTTTCTAACCAAGATCAATCTTGCATTTAGACGCTTTGTCGATGCTCTTCTCTTTTGTAGGTTCGTTCAAATAAATGTAGTCAGCAGATATGATTCTAATGATCAAGGTACAAGGACCAAATGCTTTGTCGATGCTCTTCTCTTTTGTGGGTTCATTCAAATACATGTAGTCAACAGATATGGTTCTAATGCTCAAGGTATCCAATAGTTTATATCTTACTTACACGCCTGAATGAGAGTTCTAAAACCCAATTAAAAAATAACCTAAGGCAATGGTCAGATCTTGTAAGATCAACTTATTGTGTTTAATGTGGAGTACATACTTGTTTGTTCTGAATTGGAGCTCTATGATGCTATCATTCATGGTGAACTGTATTGTTGTTTTGTATTTGTCTTCAAATTAAGGTGGCATCACACGACGAAATCAAGTCTTTACATGTATGACTAGACTAGCTTTGTTGTTCCGCTCCTCTTCATATTCCCTTAGATGATATAGATTGCTTTTGTACTATGTTGTGACAGAATAAACATGATGTAGTTCTGAGATTTTGTTGATGCTGGTTTCAACATGTGATATATTGTTTGCTGCATAGATATCTGTGTTTGCACAGTCCAGCCATCCTAGAAGCTGGACAGTCCATCCATCCTAGAAGCTCATTCAAAAGCCTCCATCAATTAGGCCATCATTGATACATCCAGAATGTATGCTACCAACGATGTGGTGTAACACCTTCATCATTGTTTTGGTTGTAGGTCTCTGTCACCTGCCATTGCAGATCTGTTTGGGAAATTTGAAGGATCAACTTCTGTCATAACAGGGTAAGTACCTGCGCTTTCCATTCTGTATGTTGTATGTTCAATTCACAGAAATCTTAAGACAAGCATCTCCACATCTTAAAGTTAGAACCTGGAAGCTTTTGCATGGGTAACCAAATTTTTTCACCATCTCATATGTATCTGTAGCATCCAACGCACTTAGCTGATCTTTTAAAATAACAAGTGCATGTTGCATGCTCAGTTCCGTTAGTGACTTATCTTGAAGCTGTTTTTGCAAAGCCTCAGCCTCATTCTTTCTCTCTTCTGCAATGGTGACATTATTATTAATCAGAGCCTCTTGTTGAATGACCTTTTCCTCCAATTCTCTCATGGATCTGTCTCTGATGCTAAGACTTTCCACCATACTTTTGTGGATGGCCTACTGATTAACAATTTCCACCACTAATGACTTGACCCTTTCCTCTGAAATTTCTAGCTGGGATAAAAGAGTTATGCGCTCCTGATTAACTACTTCTAATTCAAATTGCAATTTTTGAACTTGTTCCTCTGAACTTCGCTCCAAGTTGTCTAACTTTTGAGCCTGGTCCTTCAGTTGTTGAAGCAATAAATATTCTTTTGCCTTTGTCTTCTGAAGTTCCTCATAAAGTTGTTCCAGTTCAGTCTGCTTTTGTGCAAAAGCTGTTGCTTGATTTACCAATTGAGCCTTTAGATTGGTTATTGCAGCCTCCATTACTTCACGGACTTCTCCTGCTCGTCAAAGCTCTAACTCAGAAGAGTCAAGGGCAGAAGATTTTTCCTCAAAAAGAGACTCAAGTTCCTTGACCTCCCAAAGCAAAGCCTGTTCTTTTTGCTCCCATCCAGCTGCACATTTCTCCATATCTGCAATCTTTTGATTGCATTTTTCAGTTTTAGCACGTTTGGCAGTTACCTCAGCAACAAGATTTTTCATAAAGCATTCAATCTCAATAACCTCTCCCTCCCTTTCCCTTACTTGTCTTTCTAATTCTAAAATCTTATTGTGCAAAATCACCTCTTGCTTTTCCTTTTGACCATGTTCAGATTTAATTTTACCAATTTCATTTGCCAACTGTTGTACTGTCCACTCTGATGCACTTAGCTTCTCTTCCTTTTCCTGAACTGCATTAATTTGCGCTTCCAATAAATTTTCCAAATGTTCAACCCTTGATTCAGCTTCCACAAGTTGTTCACTGAATTTATCAGCATTATCAATCTTTGCTTGTAAGTTTCTTATTTCAAAGTCACGTGCTGCAAGGTCAGATTCTGCAATCTCCAGCCTCCTACACATATCTTCCCGTGTCTTTCCTGTCTCTTCATTCTGTAATAGAAGGGTTGATATCTTCTGTTCTGGAACTTCGTTTGCAGACTCCAAAAATCCAATCCTCTCTTGAATATGTTTGTTTTTCATGTTTACCTCGGCCAAGGTAGTCTCTGCTGCATCCACATGCCAATACACTCTACACTTATCTTCGATGTCAGCACATCCACTATTTGGTGCAGCTCCTTAGCCAATTATCCCAGAGACAATTATTTCTGCAATTATTTCTGGCTATGCTAAGCATGGGTGTGCCGAAGAAGCTTGACATCTATCTTGACAAGAAGCTGGCCAAGTGTGGTTTAGATCAAACTGTTAAGGTAGAACCTTTGTATTTACCTGCATGTAGTTAGAAATTACAGCAGCATGATGCAATCCAATGCAAAACCAGCAGCATGATGCAATCCGATGCAAAACCAGCTTTTAAAACAACACTGGACCCGTTTTTCTTTCTCAACAAATGAAGCCCTTGAGAGAATAAGCAGAGAATAAACCTTGTCTGGGTGTGAGAACTTACAGCAGCCAGTCATTTTTTCTGCTTTGAACTTCGTTCATCATTCATCATTTCTGATCATGTGGTCATAAAGCTGGTCCCATGCATCTCTGCAATCCAATTCTGTGATTGAAGAATAAAATAGATCAGAAGCTTGGTATGAAGAATAGGCACACTATTAAGTTTTTTGAATTGGGTTGTATAATAACCCTTGGTGAAGTTGCATCCCTTGCTTGCATCTGTAGAATATTTGGGATAAAAACCTCCAGAAGGACAGCATTCTGATAGGTTTGGATCACAGAATCCATAGCTTCCACATATATTTTTTGTACTACAAAATGAGGAATTAGCTGCTCTTGCTAATGGGATCAATACAAGCAACATCCCCCATTTGACCATGCACTGCGCCATTTTCTCTTCCCCCGCTCCCATGGATGAAGATCTAGTACAACAATTGGAACATAAAACTAAAAATGAGAACGTGAATGATTCCTTTCACAGTCCACTAGACCAGCACGACTTGATAAACAGATTTTTTTGTTATATTATCTTAATTGCCCTAATTTGATGGAAGAAGTTCTAACGCTTGAAATTGGTCAGGCGGTACTTGCTGCAGTGGAATTTTCTGTAGGGACGTTCGTGTGTTGACAAAAAGTTTGATCAAATTGGCTTGAACTTTCAACTAGCTCTCGAACTCAATTGGTAGGCATGATTAGATTGTGGGCATTTAGGGTTAGGAATAGCAGCTTTTGTTGCTAGCATTTTAGATTCGATATATCCTTTATGTCCCTGAGGCTCAAAATTCTTACTTCATTTTTCACGGCAATTAAATTAACTAGATTATCCTGAGCTCCTTCAACTGCCTATCTCTGATGCATACTTCAACTTCAAACACCCTAAATATGTTTCTGCCTTTACTGGCTCTCAATCCCCTTTCCCTTTAGTTTTTTATTTTCTGTTGGGTAATGTGCATCGAGATATCTTGTTTACTTGTAAGTCGTTTATATGCAGTTCAAGATGGTTAATTTATATGCAGTTCAAGATGGTTAATGGGAAGGACAATGGAAAGGGGAAGGAGAAAGGTGTTTTTCAACTAAGATGTTATCAAAAATCTTGTCAATATTAACGGAGGAACAAAAGGATGCAGTGGCACGTGAACTATCAAATGGAGGCACATCATCATCGAAGAAATCCACTGGAAGGAGAAGGTTTTCCGTTGGTAGTGGTACTTCCAAAGCACAAGAGAATTCACGTGCAGAAGGTAGTGAATCGATGGCATCGGGAAACTCTCGTGCTATGAGCTTTAAGAAGTTGGGGGACACTGAGGTATATTGTACATCAATTTTAATTGTTTTGAGTGTTTGTTCCTATCTCGTTCTCGTTGATTAATATAATGTTTTTTATATTACATTGTAGGTATGTGTGTCTAGTGATGGAAAGATTCATCCTGATGCTCATAGAAAAGAGTTCATGGACATTGCAAGCAGTTGCATATTGGACCACTGCCACGAGATACATCTAAACTGGCGACAAGTTAAGTTGCGCCAGAAGCAAGACGTGATTAATGACTTGAAGAATCAATTCGGTGCTGGTTTTAATGAGACGGATGTCCTGAAACAACTGGGACGTAGATGGAATCATCACAGGTTAGACATATGACCTTCCAAATTCTTTTTTCTTGTTTTATCTAGAGCTTTAATTTTCTTCGATTATATTGGTAGGGATTATCTAAGACGAAAGGCGTGAAAAGGTTTGACATCCAAACCTTCGTCTAGCAAACTGGAAAACTTTCTAGACTTGGCGAAGGTGGAGCACCCCATGAATAAGTTGGCGGCATCTCAAAGAAAAAAGAAACCATGCATTGGGTCGGGTGGGGATAGATCAATCATCTCCAATTATGTAAGTATTATATCTTATTTGTTTAGAATCAAGTACTATAAATACAAATTATAACTTCCTCGTATTTGCAATATTTAGTATGCCTACTTCAGAGGTTATCATACTGAGAAAGTCATTTCCGAGATTAAGGAAATTAGAGGATGGAAGAAATGGATTCAACATGAGAGTGATGAATACTAAATATTGCAAATACGAGGAAGTTATAATTTGTATTTATAGTACTTGATTCTAAACAAATAAGATATCATACTTACATAACTTACATAATTGGAGATGATTGATCTATCTCCACCCGACCCAGTGCATGGTTTCTTTTTTCTTTGAGATGCCGCCAACTTCTTCATGGGGTGCTCCACCTTCGCCAAGTCTAGAAAGTTTTCCAGTTTGCTAGACGAAGGTTTGGATGTCAAACCTTTTCACGCCTTTCGTCTTAGATAATCCCTACCAATATAATCGAAGAAAATTAAAGCTCTAGATAAAACAAGAAAAAAGAATTTGGAAGGTCATATGTCTAACCTGTGATGATTCCATCTACGCCCAGTTGTTTCAAGACATCCGTCTCATTAAAACCAGCACCGAATTGATTCTTCAAGTCATTAATCACGTCTTGCTTCTGGCGCAACTTAACTTGTCGCCAGTTTAGATGTATCTCGTGGCAGTGGTCCAATATGCAACTGCTTGCAATGTCCATGAACTCTTTTCCATGAGCATCAGGATGAATCTTTCCATCACTAGACACACATACCTACAATGTAATATAAAAAACATTATATTAATCAACGAGATAGGAACAAACACTAGGTATAATTGCAATTTTAAGAATCACAATTTAAATATACATATATGAATATTAGTTAGCATTAACTCTATTTAATTATCTTGTAGCACATGGCACAGGATTATGTTGGTAAGGGCATGGTCCCATCAGTAGATATCAAGGGGAAAACTATTGTAGATCAAGTACCATGTGAGGAGAATGAAGACGATGTGCATGTAGGTTTTTGTTGTACATGTTTATAAGTTTTAATATTGTAGTCATATAACTTATTTTTTTCCTATGTAGTTGGATATGTCTAAATCATCAAGCAGTGAAAGTTCAAGCAATGGATCTAGCACTGGCACTGGAAGTGAAGATACTACTCTAGTACTGACAGTGAGGAGGTTGAAATTAATAGTGTTTAATCAAACATCTTTATTATTTCATTTGTCATCAACTTCTTCGTAAACAATTCATATGTATTGTTCTTTTGAGATATTATGAACTATTGCTTCTATGTTTCTATGAGACATTATGAACTATGCTTCTATGTGTATTGTTCTTTTAAGACATTATGAACTATGCTTCTATGTGTGTTGCTTCTATGTTTCATAAAAAATTCATGTCCAGTATTCTTCTTAGACATTGTGAACTAATCATTATGAATTAAAATTGCTAAAAAAAAATGTCAAAAAAGAAAACAACACATGTGCCAAACAGACGACAATAATGTGTCAAAAGATAATTTAAAATATGTCAAAAATGTGACTTAGAATTGCTAGAAAAAGTGACAAAAAATTACCCAAATATGGTTATAGATGACAAAAATATGTCAAAAATAATTTAGAATATGACCAAATATATGTCAAAACATTGCCAAAAAAGTGACAAACATGGCCTAAAATATGTTAAAATAGGTGTCAAAAAAGTGCCAAGACAACTTAAAATGTGACAAAATAAGTGCCAAAGACTTGCCAGAAAAATGACAAAAACTCATTTGAAATTGACACAATAGGTGTCAAAGAATTGCCATAAAGTGACAAAAATAGATATAAAATATAACACTCTAGATGACACTAAATTCTCAAAAAACAACCTAAGATATGACAATATAGATGTCAAAGAATTGCCCAAAAAAGTGACAAAAAATGCTATAAAGATGACAAATAGGGTGTCAAAAACTTGCCTAAGATATGACAATATAGATGTCAAAGAATTGCCCAAAAAAGTGACAAACAAGTGCTATAAAGGTGTCAAATACGGTGTCAAAAAAATGCCAAAAAAATGGACAAAAAACTGATGATCTATCGTCACTAATTTTTGATATTTTTATGGTCACATTTTTGTCAGTTCTCTAAAAAATACAGTGGTCTACAAAATGACAAAAAAATTGACAATAAACGCCTATTCTCTTGTAGTGCCTATATCGCTCCTCATGTACTTTAAATTATAATAATTAAATTTGCTTTCATGTTCCAAAATAGCAAATAAAAGATTATAAGATATAAAGAAATATTCCTTAAAAATAGAGTCGTTGCATATTGACTGAAACCTACACACTGATAATGAGATGCACAAGAAAATCTTTTATTCTATAACTATTCCAGCTTAATAGAAAACTTTATAGATAGGCTTTTCCTTCATCTCAACAGTTTTCTATAATGGTTTAGATTCTGTCGCTGCACATTTGCAAGATATCCACCAAAAAAATGAAGAACACAAGGAATATCCAGTTATATCACCTGGATCGCAAAAATAAAGTTTCTATAGAGGCCGGCTTGTGTACCTGTCCAAAGCTTACCACCGAGACTAAAAAACCTCGACCTTTGGTGTTCGAGGAAAAACCCTAACAATAAACCCCCGGCAAGGGGATTGGACAAAACATAAGGCTTGAAAAAACATTCCCACAAAAAAAAAAAAAAAATCAACAATGCAAGGAGAAACCGAAGTCGCGCATCCCACTATACTTGCACATCACTAACGCTAGGACAGAATGATAAGAAAACAACAACCTCGACAAGCGTCGCGTGGCAAAACCGTAAAAAATGAAGGTCCAAGCATAGACCCTAGTTCTGATGCGCAGAAATTTGAACAGAGCTGTGTATGGCAGATCGCTTAAATGCGAGGATGCTGGAACATTTATGGCTTCCTCTGTGCAGGCTTTCTCTTTCACACACTTCTTTCTTTGGTATGGTATACCTCTTCTGCACCTTTGAACGTCTTTTTATATATTTCAATAGTTGATACTGGATATGAAGGAGCTCCTGTGGCAAGGGGCAGATGCTGACTCAATCTACAAAGAAGAGTTTCTTTCCTCTATAGAATGCTAGCGACATGTATATTTATCTTCAGAGGCATATACAGTAAAACAATTGCTCTATGCAGACGATCTGGGCTTATTGTCCCATACAGCTAGGAGTATGTTGGAACATTTGGATGCTCTCAATCAATTCTGTGACATAGCAGGAATGACCGTCAACCAGCAGAAAACCAAGCTGTTGCCAATCCTGTCTGCGCAGCATGATATCCCATACTTCTATTACAGAGGACGAAGGATGGAAGTTGTGCGGACCTTTAAGTATCTGGGAATCGATTTCTCTGCTATGCTATGGGATGACTGTGT
This sequence comes from Isoetes taiwanensis, assembly GCA_021234155.1. Classification (NCBI taxonomy): domain Eukaryota; kingdom Viridiplantae; phylum Streptophyta; class Lycopodiopsida; order Isoetales; family Isoetaceae; genus Isoetes; species Isoetes taiwanensis. The sequence continues at coordinate 17,188,830 of JAJEKV010000027.1, read as the reverse complement.
AGAAACAAGGGTCAGCGCGGGATGGAAAGCCCTGTATGCAATGCAGAATAGCTGTTACAGAATTGATCTCTGCGATTGGGCACGCAAAGCACACCTATTCCGAGCACTCGTGGAACCAGTATTGCTGTATGGGGTAGAGGTCTGGGGGCCAGCGGTTAGCAGGGGTACTTGGGATAAGCTAGAGAGGGTATAGAAGGCTTTCCTGACATACAGCCTAGGCGTCAAGGACACGGTGCCTTATCCGATTTTGTTTGTATGAGGCGGCTTTTGGCCCCTCGGCGACATTACGCTATGCGCAGGCACCTTGCGTATTTCCATAAGGTTGACAGAATGGATGCACAACGTCTCCCTCCCCGAGCTCTGGTATTGGCACAAGGGCCACAACGTCTTAAGAGAGTGTGGCAGGAGCGTTGTAGGGGATGGTTTGCAAGGTGGTCCATAGACTATTAGCAGATTATGAATATGTCGGATATCGTGGAGCAGGAGTTGCATTTGAATGAGCGCTTTGCTACCTCTCCGTGGGATGCGCCCACTCTTGCAAAGCCCAAAATAGAGCACTACCACACGCAGGTTAATCCGTCGCTTGAACATGGTCCCCACCAGTATTTGAAGGCACACATCTCTACCAAGAAACGGAGAGCTATAGCTGCAATAAGGACAGGGTCCCACCATCTCAGAATTGAGACAGGCATTTGGGTATGCGGATGGAGGGCAGGGAATCCCCCGGCATGAGAGATTATGCCAGTGCTGTCACATGCAGAGAGTAGAAGATGAACACCATGCTCTACAGGAATGTCCGGCACATGCACACATCCGAGCAGCTCATGCCGATCTCAGATGCTCTGAGATAGCAATGCATCAACTGCTGGCTTCGCCAATGGTTGCACGGCTCGTGTCCTACATTCTGCAAGTCTCCACCATCAGGGAGTCCCTCACAGCACAGGGAATTTGAGCGCCCAGAAAGGGCCTCTAAACGCCTACTACAAGGGTTTTTCCTCCCACATGGAGGGTTTTTTTTGTCCCAGTGGTAGAGACACATTGTACAGGGTTTTCTGTGGTTTTCTTTGTGTTTGGATACTTTCCGATATATTGTATTTTGCACTACCATCTCATAGGCCAGTTGGCCTCCGTGGACATTAAAATATACTTCATTCCTTCCTTCCTTCTTAGGTTTCAAAAATTAGAGAATATTGCAGCTTGCCATGCTATTTGTCCTATCTCTGAGGGAATTCATGCCATACAATTTAAATATTATGTTGGTAAGGAAAAATTAAATTTGTAAATACAGTCCTCATTTCAACTTTTCTCAACAGGAAAGCTTGCTACATAAATTATGCTTTGAGCCCTTGTTGTAATGGAGCTTAGCATTTTTTCCTTGAACAGATAAGTTGTGTCTAGGATAATGAGATATCAACACTCAGAATGAAGATTCTAGTATAGAAGATGAGGAGGAGTATGAAGATGAAGTTGAGGCTGCATTATTCTTTTTCAGATAGAAAGTCCACAAGAACAATTCAAACTAGATAATTTCCAACATATGAATAGTCAGACTTCATACCCATTGCCATACTTTTTGATAAGCATAAAACTTCCTATATCACATTCATGGCTTCTTAGGAGACTGGATTAGTTCTAAATATGTAATATTGATTTTTTTTTTCATGTTGACTGTATGTTGAAATTATGGCTTTCCAGGAGACGAGGCAAAGTGATGCTTTGAGGTTCGAAGTTATGTTTATGAATGCCTAAACCGTTAAGGCTCTTATTCAAGCATCTGAGATTAAACCCTTTGGAAGTCTTAGTCATGTTTATTGTGTTTTGGGTGTCTATGACATTGTTCTCTTATTGCAATCACTTTGTTACATGCACCATGTTGATTTTAGAGAACCATGCATGGTGACTCTTGCACTTCTAACAATAAAACACCTTGGCTGCCTGCGTGATCTCCTTGAGAGCAAAAAGAGTTGTCCAGGCCTAGGAACTTAATGCAGCATCTGAAGGTGCGTCTTGTCTTAGTCTTTTACCTAGGAGGATCAAATGTTGGTCATACAATCTACAATGACAAGTAAAATAAATTTGCCCTTCATTTTGTGGCGGCTGGGATTCTACATGAAGATATCATTTGTGTGATTGGAAATGGTGTACTTGTTCAAGTACTTTGTCTTATCAGTGGGATAGATGGACTTCAGTCAAATAATGTCAACTGTAAAGGGAGGATACTTGTTCCAGACCAGATACATCTACCATTTGGTTTCCATTAATCTATTGATGGATTAAGGGAATCTGAGCTTGCTAGATTCATGATATGTACAACCAAGCGTGGCAATGGTTCATGCTATGCTATGACAATAGTAGACAATTTCATTCTCCATGTGTGAAGCCAACAGAGTGTCAAGGTCATCGCTTATGCATGCTTTGACTCAAGCTCACCATAAAACTCACTTTGCTCCAGATTCTACTTGCAATTCTCTAATGTGCTTCCAAGACCATCTCATGGATGATAACCTACTACATAATCCATAACAGATCAAATTACCAAAGTGGATAGCCATCAGCATGCTTTACTGCCCAGAAGCTGGTCTTTATAATGCAAATCACACTGCTATATAAGTCTCGACTACCAGTCCTTACGAAATTTTCTACTATATGTGAGGACTATTAATCACCTTCTTAGACCGATTTAAACAACTAACAAGATTCCCATCGATCCGAGCCATCGGATCGCCATTCTGGGAAGGGACGAGCGCCTATATTAGGCCATTTCCGTTTTGGCTCGGTTATCGGCGTCTTCTCACAGCAGCTCTTCTTCTCCTCTCGTGGCTTCCTCTCCTCATCATCTTTCTCCTCTTCATCTTCTGGCATCTTCTTCATGTTTACCACCATCTTTTCCCAGGTAAGCTTCTGCTCCTATCTCAGGCACGATGATTCCTTACTAGGGGTGGCGAGAGCTTTTCATGTTTGATTCTGCTATCAATTGGTTATGGCTGCTCTTATTTGTTGATTTAGCAGAATTGTTTTTGGTTGATGAGCCTTTGATTATGGACTTGGTTGTGTGGTGATTGTTTTGTCAATTGGGCTTTGTAGTACTTGTGCATGCAAATGTATAGATTATGAGCAGTGGGACTTCTCAGTACTCTTTGGTATTTGTCAAGTTGTTGTTCATGCTTGCCAAATTTCATAGTTCTATTGTTCACGGCTCCAAACGGCGTTTTTGCCATCTTCTGCAAAGGGTTTCGCATCGATCTGGTTGACCTGTTGCAGTTGTTTTTCGTGATCGTCTTATTTGGCGGTTTCGGCCCAGTTTGCTCTGCCAATTTCTATAGCATCACTATGTGTCTCACTTGTCCTTTTAATGTTTTTGTTTTGTTCTCTAGAAATTCTTACAGATTGGCATTCACGAATTCTCGCTCATCTCGGTACTTCCTCGTCACGATTCGAGCCTGTGGTCGGAGCATCTTGGCGGCTGTGCCTACGACCTTGTTCATGCAGATCTTCCCTATTAAAACTTTTTATATTCCAGCTTCCTCTTTCGACTCTTTTTCCCTGCATTCGTATCTCCTTGGTCCTTGTAATTTTCCTATGAACTACCGATTGCCAGCCTAAACCATCGATTTGTCACAGGAATCCAGATCTGCGCTTCTTTTTTCTATTTCGATCTGGTAGGTTGGATTTCCTTTGGGCTAGGGGGGGCGTCGAGAAGCGGAGGAGAGTTGGAGCTGCATGCACCATATGCTTCATCGATTTTTCAGCCCCAGTCTCAACCATCGAATTGGAATTCGGTTGCACCACACATCTCTGCTTTTTTTGGACATCACCACAGAAAATTATCCTGGGCCTGTATTTCCATTGCAGATACATGTCTTCTATTGTTTTCATGTTTGACAACAATTGATGGAGTTGCCTAGAGTCTTCTGTGGTTCACGTTTCACCTGGAGCTACTTTCAGTCACCTTCTCGATGTTCATTTATCGGAGTTCCGGCATCTAAGTCACTCACTAGCTTCTCCCATGTATGTTCTTCTTTTGTATGTCTTGTGCAGATTATGTATGTTCTTCTTTTGTATGTCTTGTGCAGATTATCCCAATGGTGCTGCATTTGAAGTGGCGATTGGGTGCTGGCCTCCATTTTTATCTCAATTCTGATCCTCTTGGATGCTTGCTATAAAGGATAAAACCTGGATGTGTAGTTAACTTAGGTCGTGTATATAATGTGATTTTCTTCTTTTCCACTATCAGGGTTGCAATTCCAAGTCCATTATTAGCTCTGCCTTTTTTCACGCTGTTGCAATGTGGTTCTTCCCCTCCATGCAGCTATCTAGCCTCTTTGCATTTGCAGGTTGTGGAGTCCAATTGCAGCTCTCATGTGCCCACAGATTATCTACTATCTATTTATATCATAACCTCAGTAGCCGAGATTGGTTCTCTTTTTGTAGACATCGAACTGTTCTGAGGCACAAAACGTGCTTTGGGCCAGGCCTTTTGATGCACCGGTTTGTTGCCTAGACTTCCTTCCCGCTTCTTCTTGTTGTTGCTAGTTATCGATCTGACAGATTAGAATCGGGCTGCACTGTTCCTTCGCTAGTTCCAGGTTTGCATTGCGTGGTCGGGACTGAACTCTTCACCATCATTCAGGGGTTGCCTTAGAGGATCTTTTTGCCATGCACAACCGGCACAACGGTTTTTCCATGCACCCATAACATTTTGGATTTTCCGCCTTTTTTAGCATGTTTGTATGCCATTTGTGTCCTGCTTTGGGCTAGGGGATACACATTGTCACTAATATTTTCCTTGGCCTTGCCCATATGAGTTCAGTACGTACCTCTTATATTAGAGGCCAGTTTGCCTTTGGCCTTTGGTTCCTCCCAATTTTTAACTTAGAATTTGTTTGCAGTATGTTATTATTTTCTTATTTGTTTATTCGACAAGGTCCTTGGTTTTCATTCGCAGTCTCCTTACATATTAACTAGCTTTTCTTTTGTCATCACCCATGTGTATTTAGTGATAGTTTTTCCTTTATCGCGCATTGCCCCTCAAGCAAAATTCTCTATTCATACTATCGTATTTTTTTCTTTGTCATCACACATGCACTTAGGTCATTGTTTTTCTTTTATACCGTAGTGCATCTTCCCATGGCAGCCTTCCTTCTTGCCTTTTGGTTCCTTTGCACTCGTCACGGGATCCTTTCCTCCTCCATCCATTCCACCGCCCGGAAATTTGTTTTAGTTTTTTTGATTGCATTTCTTAGCTCATCCATTTCTTTGTGGTGGGCTTATCGCTCCACTTGTTATATGGTCTATAAGCATGCCTTTAGTCCCTGATAGCCATGCTACTATTTAAATGGGTCTATGCTCTCCTCGCGCTGTTTTTCTCTTGTTTATGTTCTGGCTCACTTTTTGCCTCATTTTCGTCTTGTGGTCGTTTACTTGGGATGTTGTCTTGTTTTCATAATTCTACGCTGCAGTCCCATGGTTTATTATCTTTTTATTGCCTATAGATTTGTGGCCACCATCTTCCGGGTTGCATTTGTCTTTTTTACATTGATGCATTCCATTTCCATGGTAGGTTGCAGTATAGCCTCAATTGCGTGTTATTTCTCCGACATGTATCTCTTTTGTATGTTATTTTTTATATTGTGGTTCCCATGTGGTTATGTGGCATTCTTTTCTGCGTTTAGGTTTTCCCCATGGTGGTTTGGGTTTTATCTTTTGCACTTGTGTTTGTATCTTATGTGTGATGCACTACACTCAGCTCAGGTGGTATACGTTATTCGGGTGGTATTATCTTCTACATTCTAGGTTTCCCATAGTTGTTGGGTTTTATTTTTTGCACTTGTGGTTTATCTTGTTTTTTGATGCACCGCACTCTTCAACAGTTGTCTGGGTTATTCCGGTTGATTTTCTTGTTTATGTTCCAGGGAATAAATTACTAATCGCATATTTCTTATTAGCCAGAATGACTTTAGCTAAACTTACTCAAGATTAATCCCAAAACTTTATGTGGTTTAGCTAAACTCTACACATTTTTCCTCTCATACTTTCTAGCGTTTAGCTAAACTAACCCAAACATCAACCTAAAAATTTCTATGGTGTGGCCAACATAAAATATTAAGCCAAATTACTATACTTTTTTTAAATCGTTTCCACTTATTTTAGTCATTTTCTTTGTGAAAACGTTCTAAAATAATGCTAATTAGCAAAGTCTAGGACTCAAATTAATTCATAATGCTAGAAACTAAACTACTAATCATATATTTCTTATAAACTAGTAGCTAAACTAGGCCGAAAGTCATTCTAAAAGTTTCTATGGTTTAGCTAAACAATACAAAATTTCACTCTCTTACTTTCTAGTGTTTGGCTAAAGAGCTCCAGGGTTGGTGCAGTCCCGAAAAAAGTTAAGCTAAAATTATTATTTTTTTCCCAATTTTTTCCATTTACTTTAGCCAATTTATTTTGAAAATATGCTAAAAAATCGCCAAATAGCTAAGTTTAGCACTTAAATTATTCCATGTTATGTTCTGGCCCGCATTTTTACTTTAGTTTCTTTCTGTGGCCTATGTGTTGTTTCCTCGGGCTGTGCTGTTGTTTTTCTATTTTATATGCTGCATTCTCATGGTTTCCTTCTTTTTATTGCCCCGAGATTTATTCACCATATTTGCCAGGTTGCACTTTGTCTTTTTATGTCTGTTGCCAGTTGTTAAAATATTGTTACCTGACTTGTGTATGCCATCTTAGTTATTTTTAATATTGTTACATGGCTTGTGTTCCAAGTATTCCATATGTTGGGGTTTTTTTGCTCGGGGTCATGTCGATGCTTGTTGTTCACATATTTACTATGGTAAGTTCCTTTGTAGTATTCTTTTATGATTATTGATTTTTGATGGTTCTTATTTCCTCATCATTTATGTATCTAGAGTTGCCTTGACATTGCTAGGCGTAATGGGACCTACTTTTTGACGGTTTCTTGTCTTAGAATACGATCAATGGAAACATTTTTTGCATCATATGGTGGCTCCTTCATTTTGCTTAGATACATGCGTTTTTTCTATGTGCTAAATGATTTTTATTCTATTGGTTCTTTATGGGCTATGGCTCCTCCGTTTTGCTTAGATACATGCATTTTTTCTATGTGTTCGATGATTTTTATTCTATTGGTTTTTTATGGGCTTTAGGTTGGTGGACCGATATCTCTGCCACTTTTTCATCACATGGTGGCTTATTCAATTTTATCTAGATACATGAATGTGGGTATTTTCCATTTTCTATAGGGGGATTGGTTATTTATCATGAATCGACTCTTTTGGACTGTGTACATATGTCCCTGATAGAAACAATGTAGAGCCAATGTAGGGACAATGTCGATGTCCCTCAGTGATCTTATGACCCTCATTGCTAGGGGCTACCAAGTCGTTTGGCGTTGTGTTCTTGCCATTGTTCTTTTCAGTTTTCGGTTTTTGGCCTTAGTATTACACGTCATTTGTATTTGTGCTATTTAGCTTTTTCTGGATACGCCGCATGTTTATACTCATTCAACCTTTCACATTCTTCTCTTTGCATGCCATGTTTTTTGCACTTTGTCATCTTTTTGCATTTGCGAGCTCTTTTGCACCATATTTATCCTTTGAAGCCTATTCACCTCGTTGGTTTAAACTTCATGTCGTATTTTCATATTGTATATTCTTTCCTTGATTTTTCAGTTACGGGGAGCTTCGTCCATTGTTTTGCCCTGCTCACTCGATCATTTTTCGTATTCTGTTTTCTGTCGATATATCATCTGATGTGGTTTTGGGGATTATAGCATTGTTCATGTTGTTATTAAGGCGATCGTGTTTTACACTTTTTTCTAGCCGTTGGGCTCTTGTCTGTGGTTATTTTCTTGTTGCATTGTGCTACCATTATACCTCATATTTGTTATTTAGCTATATTTGGACACAAATTTCTGTTTATCATGTGTTTTCTTCCACCCGCTGGGTGATGCTTTTCTCCACCCCCCGGGTGATGCTATCCTCTCTTTTTTCATGAATTGTTGATTTTTTTCTCATTTCTAATCGCTCACATCAATTTGAGTGCTTGTAGTTTGCAGTTTGCCGCTTCACCATTATGCACATTCTTGTTCTCCTTAACCGTTAATGGGTGCCTTCTACATGTTCCCATTCTTCTCGCGCTCCCGGTCGTTGGCGCTCCTCTTCGTCTCACCCTCGCTACGCGCTTCGTCACCTGACTCGACACCTGGCGGTTTCGCGGTGGCTGGGCTTATAGTTTATGGAGTTGCGCCTCATTTTTTCTTTTACATTGTGCTCCGAATTACCTTTAGTTTCCTTCTGGACCTTCCTTTTGCTCGGTGTTAGTATGTCTACATTCTCTTCTTCGATCTCATTCCTCATTTGCCAAAGTTTGTTTTCCTATTGGGGCCTTTATTCATGGCTTTATGCATATGGTATTTGTCTTCTGACATCACCACACATTTCTCCTATGCTACCCTGAACCGGACCTTTGCATTTTCACTCTCCTCATTATGAACTTCTTTGCTTTAGACTTCTTGTTGTCAACCTCTTTTTTCTTATTGACATTCCTATGAGCTGGCTCATTCTGTTGGTGTTTGTCTTGTATTGGTAAGCTTTGAGACGTTGCTTTTTAGGTTCACATTAGCACTCTTGATATTCATCTTCCTTTATCTGGTTTATGGTTTGACCTCTTTTCCCGAATATTGACGTCATCTGCGTATGCACGATTGCACTTTGTTTTTGACCACATATGACGGGTTGCACTTTGTCTTCTTTATGTCTATGTATTTTTACATTTCTATGTGTAAGTTTTTTCCTCTTTGCCTTATTGTTTATTCTTTTTGGGGCTCCAGGATGAAGGGTTCCTTTGTTGACTTATCTTCATCTAGATATTGGCCACAGGTTCGGAAGGAATAATAGCCACATTCACGGACTTCAGTCCGTAGCCATATTCACGGACTTCGGTCCGTCATCTGTCTTCAAATAAAACACCTATCCACGGACATAAATCCGTGATCTGCATTCATACCATATGTGCTTTGTACGCATTAACGTGGTTGTTTTTTCATCGCCTTGTTGCCGGGGCGCTTCCTTAGATTCGTCATCGTGGTGGCGTGCTTTTCTTTTCATTGTTTTTTCTCTAATGTCCTTTCCTTTTTCAGGTCATTGAGCTGATACCGTCCATAGCAGGCGCTTCTCTTCTTCTTCAGCTTCGTTTTCTCCCCCACGGCTCGCTCGCGCTGCTGGTTCTCGTCAACGTGTAGCTTCCAGACTCTTCGAACCCTGGTTTCTTTTCTCCTCCTGCCACTCCAAATGAGACCAATTTGCCCGTGGTCATACGATTTCTTTAGCTCGCTTGCCTTCATTCGCATGCCCCGTCACTATCCTTCAGCGCCTAATTTCTACCGGTTCCTATCATCTCCTCGATCCTCGTCCGGCTGACCCCTTTTTCGCTCCTCTCCTTTCTTTTCGTCCTTTATTCTATCCGACCGCTTTCGGGGTGGTGGTGGGGAGTGTCTTCTTGCTATCGGCTTAACTTTGGAGGTTTCGGCGACTAGGCTTATAGTTGAGGAAGTCCTTTGGTAGTCGGCGGTTTTGTGTCTCTCATGAGTCCCTTCCCGAGAATCCCATCGATCCGGAGCCAGCCGGATCGCCATTAAGGAAGGGGGCATATTAGGCCATTTCCATTTTGGCTCGGTTATCGGCGTCTTCTCACAACAGCTCTTCTTCTCCTCTCGTGGCTTCCCTCCCTTCCCGCCCTGCTGACGGTGGCGCATGAGTCTTTTTTCATTTGTATTTTTTGTTGTTCATGCCTTTTGTTGTTCTCCACCGTGGCGTTGCTATTCTTATGTTTTACGTTCCATCGCCCTCCTATTTGTGTTGTTCTCCACTGCGCAGGTGATCTTTGTTATTTCCACCTCGAGGGTGATGCATATTTTTACCTAATGGTTCTCCACCTGCTGGGTGATGCTTTATGCTGTTTATTTCCACCTTGAGGGTGATGCATATTTTTACATAATGGTTCTCCACCTGCTGGGTGATGCTTTTTCCACCCTATGGGTGATGCTATCTTTTTCTGTTATGTTCTTTTTTCTTCTATTTTCATTTTCGAACCTTCTTGGTGCAGCTTGTGCTGTTTGTTTTCTCTGACCATTTACGGGTGTTCTTTTTTGGAGTTTTTTGGTATTGCTTGCAGGATTCCGCCGTTTTCTGCCGTCTGCTGGGGTCCTGCTCTATTTCTGTTCGCCATCATCCATCTCCTTCGGTTCTCCATGGACACATTCGGGGGAGGCTTTCGCCGTTTGTTGGGGTCGTGCTCTATTTTGCGTTCGCCATCAACTCGTTTCTCTCCGTTCTCCAGGCAACACATTCAAGGTTGTTGGCGACCATTTCTCATTAGGGTTTTCCTCGAAAACCCGAAAGAGCGGGGTTTTTTATCCCGATGAGAAGTTGTCGCCATTACCCTTTTATTTTGCCTTGGCACATTTCTTTTTAGGGGGTAGTCCGATATTGTTCCTATGGTCGGCTATCCCCTCTCTCTCTCCCTAGTTTTCCACACATTGTATACTGCTGCTGTGATGAATGACAAGCCTATCTATCGGCCGGTTTTGTGTCTCTCGCGAGTCCCTTCCCAGAACCACTATAGCATTTAAACTGATTGCTTTAAGCATGTTCTTAAGTATCTAATTGCTTCCTCAATCTTAGGTCTTGGGTTGTGAGTTGCATTTGTGTATGTGTCATTTGGCTGAATCTAAGCTTCCTTAAAAAAGATTGCAAGAGATGGTTCATACTAAAAATGGTCATAAGACAACATAAGGACTTAGAGAAGTATTTTACTATTGCAACTCGGCATTTTGTAACCATGTCATGGAGTTCGAGCTTCCATCACGATGTTGTAGTCCCAAGAACCTGTGGGATGCTACAAAATTCTTTGATAAAAGTGTCATGTATTCATGGTGCTATACTGCCATATGTAAGTAGTCATTTGAACAAGTTCATGTGAGTTTTATGGTCCTCTCTGAGGTGGATTGACTATAGTTCTTAGCTGCAGCACTGCATATACAGGTAAATTAACTCATGTGCCCTTGATCCAAACCTGTTTCATCTTTCCATGATTCTCTGGACAAAAGCATGTTCTGTAGCTATGCAGATTGGAAGCTGATTTGAAGGCATGCACTTTGCAAAAGGTATCTGTATTAAAAAGTACAAAAATTACGTAATTATCTTGATAGATTTGGGTCAAATCATATGCCAATGAAAAGTCTCTATATAAGCTTTTCAATGAGCCCAAGATCTCTGTAGCTCAAGTTATTGCGCAGAAACAATTGATATTCTCTCTCTAAAAAAAATCTATTCTATTCTATTTTATTCTCTAGCGCTTCTCCTTTTTATCTATTTTTTAAGACTTAGATATTACATACAATGGTTTGGTAAAAAAGAACCTCTCATAAAAATCTTATTTTGATTAAAACCTTTTTATTCCAACCAAAACTTTGTAAAAAGCATTTGCAAAGGTAATAGCTTAAACTCTAAGGTGGTCACTTAATTTAATTTCATCACACTTGAAGAGGTGTCCCCGTCTAACGTCGGAGTGATTTTAATCAAAGGTCACTTTAATAGCTATGCCATTCTCAGGATGCCCTAGATATGGGTGATATGGGGTATTGGTGCGTGGAGAGTGTCCGCATGGACACCCAGATTTAAGCTCTCAAGATGATTTCTAGAAGGTTTAAGCTCTGCTCCGACAGATGATGGGCCTAAAGGCCGTGTAGACATTCTTAAATGCCGGACTATCCCATACATTTTCGAATACAAGGCAATGAAAGAAGTGTTGCAGGAAGCTACTGGCATGGCCCCTCATTGAGGTTGCCTTCATAAAAGCATGGTAATAACAATATGCTTGATAAAAATACATAGAAAAATGATCTAGAGGGTGGAAATGAAGTCATATCTGGTGACAAAAGCTAGATGTTAGATTCTCATCTATGTCTGCAGATGAGAGCACTTGAAAATGTGGGTATACCAACTTCTAGTCATTCTAGGCAACCCCTCATGTGACGACACTTTATCCTATTATTTTGAGCATGTGGAATGGCAAAGGCTCTGGTATGGACAAACCAGACTGCAAAGTTGTGTGCATCGAGCATAGGACAATGGCAATGGATGAACCAGACCACAGGCTTGTTTCTTCACGTGATGCAATTCCGTATCATAGAACACTTGATATTTGAAGCAGCAGACAGAAGCTCTGGTTTTTTCTGCTACAAAGAAATGCCACTCAGTCCTGTTTCCCCCCAAAAGGCCACTCGGCTCAAATTGTTTAACTATGCTGCTGAAACAATTTGCATCTTCTGAGTAAAGAAGTGATGAAAAACTTCTACCTAGCAAATTTAGTCTCTGGCTGGTCCGACAACAAATTGCATTTGGAAATAATGTTTCTTGCCTTTTCTTTTTGAATTTTATATGATGCTATTTATCTGCATGCATACTATTACCGTGATAAGCACACTTGAATTTCTAACTATCAAACATGTAGTATGAAACTAGAAGTTCAGAAGTGCAAACGCCTGCAACACATTGAGTATTCGAAGTTCATAACAACTTTCTATCAAAGGGTAATTTTCTTGTTAAATTGAAGAACATTTGTTTGATTTGATGTACAGAGAAAGGCTTGCAATAGTTTAATGTAAGAGGGGAGAGTCCGGACCCCAGGAGGCGAGATCCAAAAAAGTTCCCGAGGCCTTGCAGCGCTCCCACGGTGGGCGAGACGCTAATGACCACCCTCCGGGAGCCCGGTTCCCCACACAAATGATATGAAATCAAGCAGAAAAAATAATTGATAGGAATGGCATCAAAATTTGGAACAATTTTTTCTTCAAACTAAGGAAGTGCATAGGATTTCAATTATGCTCGATTAAGAAAATTTTGTTCATCATTTTTTAGCATGAATCTCAGTCTAGCAGGAGCAATAAATTGGAGCAATACTCCTTGGGTTTGCCCAAAAGACATGCTAGCTATTCACTTGGCCCCTACTCAAGTGTCCAAAGCGTGCTACTTTTTACAGTATTCTATCATAGTTGCTGCATCCATATATTCCTGTACCTGGATTATAATGGCTTGGCAATGAAAGATTGTTATAAATCATAACTATGTTCCTTGAACTTAATTGCCCTTACGAGGCATTGTATTCAGTTAAAGAGCACCTAGATGTTATCCTAAGGATAAATGTTGTAAGAGACCATTGCAGAGCTAGTAGTTGTCATGAACAGAGGTAACATTGATAAACAAAAGGGAAAATCACCATAATACTATTGATCTTTTAAATTAATCCCATTCCAAAGAATACCACTGAGGTTTCTAACAATTCCTATCCCCAAATAATTCCCAAAAAGCCATCTGTATTTCAAAAATTACCATGATTTAAAGAAATTACCACAAAGCCATTACCAAACGAATTGCAATGTTGCTCCTCCTTTAAGCTAGTTACATCAATAACTTGTGAAAGCGAACGAGTCCGCAAGAAGAGACTATGAATGCAAACCAGCCGGTAAATTGTTCAAGAAATGTATAGTAGGAAGCCAAAAAACTCCTATTGGCATGGCCCAAGTGCGCCGAATGCAAAACATTTCAACCAAACATGCTTTTTCCCAAAATTTTAGTGCAAATCCGTGGTACCAGACTCTTTACTTACCATTATGGGCCACACATGCATGTACAAACGCTGTAATTTTGAAAATACTAGTGGCTTTATAGGAATTTTGCAAAACAGTAATGGCATCTTGAAAATTACCATGACAAGGTCAGGTTAGGCAGAAAATGACCATGGTAAAAACTCTTTTTTCTTGGAATCTAATATTAGAAACAAGTAACTGCCTATAACTTTATTGCTCCTATTGGAAATAAAAAATATGCACCTCCTTGGGTGCACCATAACCAAGTTAATCAAGAATAATTCTTACCTCTAAGTAAGTCCCACATGTCAATGATGTAAAGAATAATTTAAGAATATTTTGCCCTGCTTTAATCGATTTTTTAGAGGGGATTTTACTTAACGGATAGACAGTTGTTTCTGTTTACAAAAACCTCAGGGACCTATGATAAACATTGGGATGCTTCTAATCTTACAATAGTCACTTCTATGCATTCACCTACCAACATGTTTGTTATAAATATGCTGAATAGGTCTGTAAATTGTTGGATGGTAGCAGTCCTTCCAAGTGCGTACTACAAACAAGATCAGTATTTAGGTATTCGTAGAGATCTTCCTGGTATTTCTATGTATGATGAACAAATAGATCCTTCTAGTATTTCTATGTATGGCAAACAAAACAGAGACTATTTTAGTAAGGACCTGCGTAATCTACATTTTCTCTCAGTAGTCATCATTGTTAATATATGACAATCCTCCACCTCAGCAATATAGGCCACGTCATCAATGTGATGTGGCAATCCACATAAAGAGTCATGTCTATTATGAAGAGTCGCATCTGTTCATGTAGGAGTCTACATATTAAGCTACGTGAGGAGCTTGTCCCACGATTTTCTCTATTGAATATACTGCACTATATTAGTTATCTCTGTCCCTCTCTATATTATTTACATGGTATCAGAGCATGGACTATCAGAACATGCGTATTCCTGGAAGAAAACAAAGAAGTAGTGACTGGGGTTCGGTGTGCCAGAGCTATTGCTCTACAGGAACTTGCATACACTGATACAAGAAATTTGGAAAAACAATTCGTTGTTGCAGAAGAGATGTTGATGCCCACCACAGACTGGATAGGGATTGCTGCGCTGAAGGAAACCCATGCCCATATCAAGGGAGGGTCCAAGATTGCAAGAGAAACTAAAGCTCCTCCCAATTTTATGGCCGCTGCTAATGTAAATTCTGCAACAAACCAGAGAATGGAAGCAATGGAAAAAGTTTATGCTTGTTCAACAGGTATGAATTTGATTTCTAAAAGAACTATAAGCTCTTACTCTTGCTGCTCAAGGGAGGGAGTAATAATTATGAGCAGCATAGAGAATGAGCAGCTAGCAAATGCTTATGATGTGGTCGAAAAGAAGCTTACAGAAGTACAAAGAAATGTTGGAGATGCAAATTTATTTGAACTACAGACAGATGCCAACACAGATGCCAACAGAAAAGCCATGAAGATCTTGGATGGTAGATCTATGGCTCAAGCATATATTAATCACACAATATGGCAAGCATGGGCTGTTATATGCATAACAGTTCTAATGACTAGTATTGAGAT
Organism: Isoetes taiwanensis; assembly: GCA_021234155.1. Lineage (NCBI taxonomy): Eukaryota > Viridiplantae > Streptophyta > Lycopodiopsida > Isoetales > Isoetaceae > Isoetes > Isoetes taiwanensis. The sequence goes on along the minus strand of JAJEKV010000027.1, from coordinate 17,173,574 downwards.
GCTTGATTTATTAGTGAGCTCCATAAATAAGCACATGCCAATTTGGAGGAGAGCAGAAAAGCAAAGAATGATATTCTTTATACAAGTCTCAGAAATTATGACGTGCCAGTCAGATGTAAGGCATGAACGAAGATGTTTAAGGAAGGATAAAATCCTTCGGTACCAAGCTGATTCTGATCATGGCTGAGTTGCAGGATTGAGGGAGGGTGTTGGAAATACAACCCTCCAACTCAGCATATACTATGATATGGCATCCATGTAGGCAAAGAGTCATGTCTGTTATGAAGAGTCGTGTCTGAATCTATAAGCTACGGTGGGAAGCTTGTTCCCAACCAGTTTTCTATTCTATTCAATATATTGTGCATTCTAGTTGTTCTCTCCCTGGATTCCTAAACTTATCAATCATGCCTTTATGCCGGAATTGCATCATTCCTAAGGAGCAGAAGAATGACAAAAAGGCTAAAGGTAAAAGGGAAATCTATTTCCACTAATTAAGCAATACCTGATAGATGTGATGGAGAATGCGGGATCAGACAAGCCTTCAAGCTCTAGTAATCCGTCGAGCCAGCCAGAGAGCAGAGACCTAGAAGAAAATGAAAAACGGGAGATCAAAAGTATGATATAAGCAGCGGACCAGAACACTAGTCCGACACCATATGTCTTAGATCGAGGCCTAACTTTTCTGTTCGAGAAAAAACTGTTCCCGAGTGATGTGAGCAAATCATGCCGCTGCGTAGTCCCAAAAGAGGTGGCCCTGGAATACTTTGTAAGGCATGGCATTCAAAGTTTTGACTGCCATGACGCTGAGCTTCAGCGGGAGTGGCATCTCACGTTTAGGTTACAAGCTAGCCCGTCCAATGCCAGCAAACAGAAAGGGAACCCTAGTAGTATCCATAGTAGGAACCCTAGTAGCCATAGTAGTGAATATTATACCTTGCATGGCCAATGGGGTGAACTTATCAGACGTCATGGTTTGGTAGCTGGGGACACAGTTATGTTCTATCAACACCAAATTACTCGTAAATTTTACATCTGGTGCATAAAGGCTCCAAAACCACCATAACCACAACACCAAAGACAATACTATCACTCATGATCATCTGTATAAATGGATCGACAGTACCCATAAGTTGTGTATAAGTTGTTTTAATCTTTGTTTTGGTATGTTATGGGAGATGTTTTTTTTTGCGTGAAAAAAAAAAAAAAAAAAACTAGAAGCCATAGAAAATAAAGGCCCATGTAAAATAAGGCAAGGTAATTAGATACCAGAAGATAATTGAATTGTCTTTTACGTTTTTTCAAACCATAAGCACAATAAAGGCAAAATTGTATTGAAATTTATTATCCACGATAGAAATACCATATATTGTTTGGATAGTTTAAATGATGCCCCTGCATTTAAGGTACCAGTATTTCCTAGTTTTGGAAGGGCAGGATATGAGGTTGTTGTAGCCGTCTTTAGTTGTGTTGTAAAGGTTTATGTAATGTATTTCAATTTAATTTGCCTTTTTCTTGCATTTGATTTCTTCTAAGAGGTAGATGTGGAAGTTCTGTTTCGTACGATTTTTGCTTGTCGATGGCTGCTGCCATTTTGAGATTTGGTTTTGCTTTGTGATATTTGTACCTTGTTGATAGGTTTGTCTTTTATCCCATGTATTTCTCGTTGTTCTTATTGCACATTAGACAATATATCTTTATCATTGGTTTTATTTTACCTGCGCCATTGTTAGTTGTGTTAGAGTTGTTTTGATAAGTAAATGTTTTCTTTTTCCTTCTTTTAGTTTTAGTTTTAGTTTTAGTTTTAGTTTTAGTTTTAGTTTTAGTTTTAGTTTTAGTTTTAGTGTGTTCATAGTAATTAAAATATGACTAGAAACGTGTGCCCGGCGATGCCGGGCATTAGCCGTGGACGCACGGAATACATAGATGTAATATGATGTGTGGGTTAAATGGAATGAGTTGTTGGTAGAATGTAGTAGGTAGGAAGCATGCTCCATATGCTTGGGCTGCAAACAAATAGGAATGTGATGCCATGCGTTAATGGTCGATGTGCAAATAAGGGAATGGATAGCATAGAATAGAACAGGGTGGAGTAGGTTAAGCATAGTGGAGAGGATTCAAATATTTAAAACAAACAACCATGTGTTATTTCTGAACACCAACGAAATCCCAAATATATCATTTAGCATTGATAACATAATGCATTTTGAGTTCATTGGGTGCAGTAACTCTGATAAGTTGTATAAAGTTCCCAAATATAACATGAACTGCTCCATGCACATAAAAGGAATCTTACTATGAAATTAGTACAACAAAGTAATCTGTGGTCATTCGTTTTGTCAAAGTTCTTAGAGTAACTCAATCTTCCAATACATTGCTATCTAACAATTTTTGTATATTCTTCTTTTTGGGGGCATGTTCTTTGGAGTAACTATTAAATTGAATTAAACAGGCTGAGCTTGAAACAAAAAAATGAAATAACGCCTTATAATCAAGAAAGGTATTACAGTAAGCATGGTTGAATTGAACCACTTGTGCAAAACAACACATAACTTACCCAAAATTAGAGGGAAGTCCAATCGAGTGAGTAATTGCTTTTATGCTTCTTTTTATAACGATGGAATATCTCACATATGCACATCTGCAAAGATATATCGAAATCCTGAAATGTGGCACTGATTCAAGGCAACAGGCCAATTGTTTGATAGGAATGCTTTGCTACATGAGGGTGTATTATAGCTACAGGGGCATATCAATGTGGTTACAACCACCACATGCCCACAAAATATGAACAGGCTCAACCTTAAAAAATAAAAATAAAACAACACCTTAATGAAGATATTACAGTAAGCCTGGTGGAATTGAACCACACGTGCATGCTAACTTAGATTATAAACCTATTCTATTTTTTCCCCCCTACATCTATTCCAGACTTGCATTTGTTAGGAACATAAGGAATGTATGAATTGAATAAATGTGGACACCACACATAAAAAACAAACTATCAGCCATTCTGTATATTACCTTTTAAATTAATAATTGTGTCACTGTTCAAACATATTTTGCTTCTTCCAGCGCCTAGACCTGATGCTTGACTTCAAATTGTCTTAATCTGCATTACATCAAATGCTTCACTTAATTTAACATCTACAGTAAGGACAACAAACTGAATTTATCCCTTGGACTGGTCCTCTAAAAATGAAAGAAATAAATCAAGAGAACAACATGCAGCCAAACAATCTTGAACTTGAGATACATTGCTTTCGTTTTCTAGATTACACATAAATAGTAGCCTAATACCTGAAAAATTGCTAAGATCAACTTTTGCTAAGATCAAATTGCTAAGAGCAAATTATTTAGATCATATTCTTCATAGGCTCAAATATGCAATAGTTTGTCTTATATTCAATCAAAAATATTAATATGGCAGAAATTCAATTCAATGGTCTAATGCTCGTTACTATAGCATTAACATGCAATACAATACAGGTGCGGCTTCAACTCGAACAGCTCAAGCCCTAATCCCATCGATTAGGCTCAGCATCAATCTGTTTCAATTGATCTCTCACACATAAGTTTATCTGTTTTATAATTTTCTGGGCCTGTCAACGACCGATCTGGCTAAGAAAACTGATCGGTGGTCATGCTTCTAATTTTAAACAATGGTTCGCTCCAAAAGGTGATTTTCACCTATTAAAACTATTAAAGGAAAATGTGGCTTTTACAGAATACCCATTAACCTTTAACGAACCATATAACTTCTCCTTTATTCATGAAGCTTATCTGAAACTTTTAAACCATGTAACTTCTTTTTTTTCTTCATGAAGTCTATCTGAAGCCTTTAAACGTCGGGGCGGTGGTTTTTTAATCCTGGTAGTAATACGCCTGCTGCTCTCTCTTTGTACTTGGGTCCCATAGGCCAGTTGGTCTCCGTGGACGATAAAATCATATTCTATTCTATTCTATTCTATTCTATTCTGTACAGCTAAATTTAGTGTTGATCTTTATCTAACACTCCTCCTTCAACACTTAAATTTACTACTCCAAGATTAGTTCTGAATTCCTTGAACTTTTTCTCAACCAGAGCCTTTGTAAACACGTCTGCTGTTTGTACATCAGTGTTAATGTATTTCATCTGTATATATCCCTTCTGTGCTAAATCTCTAATGAAGTGCAAATTTAGCTCAATATGCTTTGTACGCTCATGCTGCACTGGATTCTTAACTATTGCTATACAGCTCATACTGTCTGTCATAATGCAAGTTGGCTTATTTTGCTTGTATCCCAGTTCTTCAACTAATCTTCTTAACCAGACCAATTCCTTACCTATCAGAGAACTTCCTGCGTATTCTGCTTCTGCTGAGGACATTGCAACTGCCTTTTGCTTTTTGCTTCTCCATGAAATAGCTCCTCCTCTAAGGTATACAATATATCCAGATGTTGATATTCTTGTGCTCAAATCTACTCCCCTATCTGCATCACTAAAACCAATTAACCTTAAATCATTAGAGGTAAAAGTTATGCCATGTAATGGTGTTCCTTTCAAGTATTTAAGTACACGTTTTGCTCCTTCCCCATGTCTTCTTGCTGGATTATGACAGAATCTGCTTCACACATTTACCACATAAGCAATTTCTTGCTGGATTGACGCTTAACCTAGGCGCCCTTTCGTATGGGTGCTAAGGCAAAGAAGGCTACGGCATCACCCAGTCAGAGTGATCCGATTGAGTATGAAGGGAATTCAGCTCATCTGATTGCCTTAATCCAGGAATTAAAGAACGAAGTGGTTGGTCTAAAAGAGGAGGTTTTATCTATGAAGAAAACCTTGGCAGAAGTATCGCAGCAGAACATCACCTTTCAAAGTAAAAATGACGAATTGCTCATGACTAAGGATGATACTACAGTAGATTATCATAGTCAAATTCAAAACTTAGAGGCAAAATTGCCTTCCTTGATTGCAGAAACCACCAAAGAACAGATGATGTTGCATCAAGAACATCTTGCTGCAGAGCAAATAGATCAGGAAGCAAGATCTATGAATCTCAAAATCTCGGGTCTCCAAGAATTGGAAGATGAGGACATCTCCAATGTAATCAATAAATTTTTCAAAGGGACCATGCGAATTCATGAGCCTGAAGCAGTATTTGCAAGAAGACTAGGCAAACCTAGCTTCTATAACCATCCTATTCTTGTTAAATTTAAGAGCAAGGAGGCAAGAGACAGGATTTTGCTGAATCGAAGTGTGTTAAAAGGAGAGAAAGGCATCTGGTTAGATGCTGATCTGACACCAGCACAACTTAAATTCAGGAAAAAAGAATGGCAGAAAGGTAAGGAAGCAAGGGCCACTGGTGTGGTAGCATTCTTGGAAAGAGTGGGAAGGCCGTCATTACCAGCAAGAAAAGGAATTAGGGGATCAGGGCCTTGAGGGTTGGCTTATGGAATACTCATGGTTTCAATCAGGCAAAAGCAGCAGCCACATGGCAAGTTTGGCAGCACCAAGATCTACTAATGTTTACAGAGACATGGGAACATCGAGCCCGCTCACTACCAGAGTTACCAGGATTCGTATGGAAATGTGTGGAATGAGAAAAGAAGTACAGTAGGTCGTGGTTTTGGTGGTATAGCAGTATATGGCAAGCAAACAATAGCACATGAGGTTAAGCTGGTCTCAGTGGATACCAATAAGCAATTTATGTGGTTAAGAATAAGGGATTTATTCTTAGATGTTTGTTACTTTGCACCAGCTAGTTCGAGTATCTATAGCAGGCAGGAGTTTAACACAAATGACCCATTTCTGGCACTTTGTTTTGACATCATAACCTATGGCCAGGAAGGAGAAGTGGTATTGCTTGGTGATTTTAATGCAAGGATAGGGAATAAACAAGCCAAAACATATGAGAGCATCATGGATGTGCAATTGAATGAAGTAGATGAACCATGGTTTATAAGAGAATCCGCAGACCAGATTACAAATTCCATGGGGGATAAGCTGTTGGAAATGAGCACGGTCTGTAATCTCAAAATTCTGAATGGCATCAGTTTATTCCAGCAATCTGGAGGTTATACATGCATGAACCATGCGGGGTCCAGCACTATGCATGAATCACGCGGGGTCCAGCACTATTGATTTCCCGTTAGCAAGCAATTATAACTGCATTCAAGATTTTTGGACAGGGGAAAAGCTTCCAGAATCAGACCATGTCCCTTTATTCGTAGACCTTCATAATATCTGTGAACCCAACAATAGTACCTCTGCTTTCCATCCTTGGATTAAGGTAAACTATCAGTTTCATAAGGCATACAAGAATAAGATAGAAGAGTTGCTGGCACAAACGAGATGGGATTATGCGCTTGTGGAGGATGCCAAGCGATTCACACAAGTGGTGCTTCAAGCAGCAAAACAGGTGTTTGGTTATACAAAGCAACGCGCTCCAGGTAGACCAAACAATGCTTGGTGGGACTCAGATTGTTAAAATGCAAGAGATGCTCTGCCTGCAAGGTGCATCCACAAGCCAAAATGGTATAGGATCCTGGTGAGAAGGAAAAAGCGTGATTTTTATAAGAAAACAAATAGAGTTGAACCAGCAAATAATAGCTTTCCCCAAGACTTTTGGGAAGACGTTTCAAGGAAGGCCACCTGCGCCAGAATTGGACCCTAAAGATCTGATAAATTTAGTACAGGCTATCTATGCCATTGACGATGCACAAGGAATGCGCTTTTCAGCCCCACAGGCAGATCTTTTCACAGAGCATGAAGTTGGGAAAGTACTATCAGTTATGGAGAATAATAAAGCGCATGATGTGGAGGGGCTTTGTCCCGAGTTATTTAAATGGGGAGGTCAGGGTACTCTGGCTGTTCTGACACGTCTTTTAAACCAAAGTCTGATACAGGGACTGCCGGATAATTGGAAGGTGAACAGGGTACATCCCATTTTAAAGCAGGAGATAAGAAGCAAGCTCAAAATTACAGAACGATTTTGATAGGATCCACTTTCACCAAGGTTTTGGGTAATCTACTTGAGAACAGGCTGAGTACTTGGGCCGAGGAGAATGCTAAGCGCTCTCAATACCAGGCAGGTTTTCGGAGAGATCACAACACTCTTGATCATGCATTAGCTTTGCGGGTGCTAATAGAGAAAGCAAAACTTCCGAACACTGCATTATATGTGGCATTCATAGACTTCTCAAAGGCTTTCGATACTGTGTCTCGGAAGGAATTAGGGGAGAGGATGATGCAGTTAGGTATCCCTGATGATCTCAAAGGAGCAATATCCCAATTATATGCAGAGGTCTTGGTAACAATGACATGGAATTTTGATGCAATGATAAAGAATAATATTGGTGTTCGTCAAGGCTGCGCATTATCGCCCACCTTGTTTGGGCTTTTCATTGACAAACTTGACGATTGGCTCCGTTCCAGATCACTGCTTGGCACAAGATTAGGAACATATTTAGTGCAACTGTTGCTATATGCTGATGATATCGTTTAGCAAACAAACAATCCACTTTGCAGGAACACTTGGATAGATTGGGAGAGTTTTGTTTGGCCAGACAAATGCGAGTAAATGTGGCGAAGACTAAAATCATGATCTTTGGAACAAGAGCAAGACCGAGGTTTGTTTACCAGGGACATCAGATTGATGTTGTTGAGAGTTTTAAATATCTGGGTATCGATTTTACCTCTAACTATAAATGGAAGGAATGTATCCAGAGACGTGTCACAGGAGGTAAAGCAGCCTTATATGCTATGTTACACAAATGCTCGAAGTTATTTTTAGATGACTGGATGCTAAAAAAGACCCTGTACAAGACTTTGGTCAGGACAGTGGTTTTATATGGTTCACCGATCTGGGGACCTAGCACATCTGCAAACTTATGGGGGCAAATTGAATCAGTTCAAAAGCTGTTTTTATGTATGGAGCTTGGCATCAAACAAACAATACCATATGCAATCATATTGGCAGAGACCGGGATGTTCCCCATGGAATTGGAGGCTTTGTATCAAACAATCAATTTCATGAATAGAATCAAAATGCAATCAAAGGATAGAATACCTTATCAAGCCATGACGGTTTCAGCAGATCAGGGATGGTTTCAGGATACTATTGCATGGGCAGCTCGATGGGGTATAACAGAGACAAACTGGCAAAAAGATAAGGTTGAGACCAGATCATTGTTGGAGCGACAAGCAATTCGTGTTCTCTGGGAAAAGCAAGGGAGCCGGATGCTACATTATCGAATGAAAATTAATCCAACGGAATTCTATAAAGATCAAAGATATTTATCAGCAAACATGTCAAAGCGGTTAAGGCAGCTTATTGCCAGGTATCGGGTGAGCTCACACAGGCTGGCACTTGAGACTCGTCGATGGTCCAAAATCCCTATAGAAAATCGGTTATGTGAACTCTGCAATTTAGACCGGATTGAAGACGAGGATCATGTGTTTGCAGACTATCCAGCTTATGAAGCAATCAGGGAAAATATTGGCGCCCACATAGGAAAATTCCATTCCCTATTTGCCTTAGATCCAGTAGATATAGGCTTATACATTAAAACAGTGGATGATCATCGATCTTTATTGTTGAAAATTAATGATGTTTGATTGTAATCAGGCTCTATGGCCTTCAAGGCCCCAAAGGGCTCAGTAATACATTATTATTATTAATATCGGGCCTGGTATTATTTGACAGATAAAGTAGACATTTCATATCTTCTTTGTCTCTGTCAATTTGTTTTACTTCAGTTAATTTATGCCCTGGTACAACCGGTGTCTTAATTATTTTTGCATTCTCCATATTAAATCTCTTCAACATATTCTGAATGTGCCTGCTTTGTCTCAATGCAAGCTCATTTTTTTCTCTGTTTCTACAAACTTCTATTCCTAAGAAATGTTTTAGTTCCCCCATGTCTGTCATTTCAAATCTCCTCTTTAGAATATTCTTGCACCTTGTTAGCAGATCAACATTGTTCGATGCCATTATACAATCATCAACATATAAGGCTATTATGCAAAAAAGTTCTCCATCCTGATATCTATACAAGTTCCCATCATTTTTCAGTCTTTCAAATTCTTGCTCTCTGAGAAAATCATCCATACAAAATACCATTCTCTAGGTGACTACTTTAGTCCGTAAACAGCACGCTTTAGTTTCCAAACTAAATTATTCCCTTCTACGTATCCAATAGCTTGTTTCATGTATATTTCCTCCTTCAATTTTGCATTCAAGAAAGCAGTCTTTACATCCATGTGGTGCAGCTCAAAGTTCTGGGCATTTGCAATTGCCAATAAAGCTCGTATGCTTGTGAGTTTTACAATGGGAGAAAAAATCTCATTGTAATCCTTTCCTTTCTTTTGGGAATAGCCCTGGGCAACTAGCCTTGCCTTATATCTTTTTATTTCCATCTGCACCAAATTTTATCCTGAATATCCATTTATTTCCACTACATTTTTGTTCTCCGGGCATTGTACAACCTCATATGTTTCAGTATCTTTGAAGGACTTCATTTCTTCATTCATAGCTTGTATCCATTCTTCCTTATCTGGACTGTTCATAGCATCTTCAAATGTTCTTGGAACAGCCATTTCATCAAGTAATGCCAATATATGCTCTGGTTCTATATTTTCTGTAAGCTTTTCTATTCTTCTGCTTCTGCCACTCTCCAATCTCCCATATTCCTTCTCATCAATTTCAGCCCCTTCCTTTAATTTCTCAAGTTTCTTGTGTACTAATCTGCAGCAATATTCTCTTCATTGTCTCGCTCATTCATACTAACTTCAGTCTGCCCTTTTGTGATATTATCATGTGTTTGTGCCTCATACATTTTGTTGTCAGTCTTGTCATCATCATTGTCTACTATGTGTTTAATATCAGCCTTCTGTTCAACTTTATTTGACTTGCAGCTAATTTTAGCATTCTTTTCCCTGTCTTTATACAGTATATGTTCATCAAAAATAATATCCATACTAATGATGATTTTTCCAAGTTTTGGCACATACATCATGTACCCTTTTGTCTGTTCATCATATCCGTAGCCTATGTCAGCCTTATCATCAAGTTTTTTTCATAGTTCTGTCGGTACATGAATGTATCCTAGACATCCATAGGCTTTAAACCAATCATACTCTATTTCCTTTTGTCCAGACCACATCATATCAGGTATATTACCTTTTAGACTAGCTGTAGATAACTTATTTTGGATGAGAATTGCTGTTTTTAGGGCCTCCTCCCCAAAAATAATTTGGCAGGCCCGAAAATTTGAGCATGGATCTAACTGCATCAAGCACTGTCCTATTCTTCCGTTCTGCTGTTCCATTCTGTTGAGGAGTATATCTATCTACAAGTCAATTGCCTACGGATTTCGTTTGTCGTGCAAAAGAACTTAAACCTGTCTGAAAGATATTCACCTCCACGGTCTGATCTTATGCATTTGAGTTTTCTTCCTGTTTGCCTCTCCATTTCAGCTACATACAACTTTAATGCTTCCAAAGATTGTGATTTTCTTACTAAACAGTAGCATTTACACTTTCTACTGTAGTCATCTATGAACGAGATAAAGTATCTCTTACCTGTTCTACCTCTGACGTTAAGAGGGCCACATAAATCAGTTCAGCTCGTTTCTTGGAGATTTGAATGGCAGCCTGCTGATTTTACCTAACATGCACCCTTCACATTGATATTTTTCCTTTTCGTGTGCATCACATTTTATGAGACCCTTTTTATTCATGTATTTCAGATTGTTGTAATGTGTATGAGCGAGTCTGTTGTGCCATAATTCAAGATCAGAGGAAGATACTGCATTTATACCATTTATTTCACAACTATCCATCTGAAACAAATTACCAACTCGTCTTGCAAGAAACTTTAATTTTTTATTCAGAAACACCTTACAAACTTTCTTCTCAAAGAAGAGTTTATAGCCTAAATCGACTAGCATATATACTGAGATCAAATTCTTGACTAAACTAGGAACACAGAGAACATTTTCTACGTTTACAACATTGCCTTCAAGATCCAAAAGCTGTAGCATCCCACATCCTTCTACAGTTTGTAGAGCTCCATTTCCTACTTGTACATGCTTGGAGCGAGTTGAATTCAGATTTTTGAGCATAGCAGTAGAGTTAACCGCCCACAACAAAGATCAGCAATTGAGAAAGTGCTTCTGCGATGATGGTGAATAGATGAGATGCCAGTGGACAACCTTGAGCACCGCTTTAAGTCTCAGAGATAAAGCTTTAGCAATAATCTTGTACACATAGGATAGTAATGTAATAGGCTGCCAATCAGAGATGGCAAGCAGGCCTTTTACTTAGAAACCAGTGATATGCACCTAGTATTAAGTTTGAAATTCAAAGCCTTGGCCTATATCAAATCCTCATATATCTGCCATACGAAGTCTCCTACCCATTTCTAATACTATTAGAAAAGTTCTACAGGAATTTCATCAGAAACCAAGCATTTATGTGGCGCCACTGCACGACATGCCTCTTCGACTTCCTGCTTAGTAAGCGGCAACTGCAACTCCTACAACTTATCCTCTGATGCCTTACATGAGATCTTGTTGAGGACAATTTCTTCTATGACATCACTATACTGATAGACCTCTTCTTGGAAGAGTCGAGAGAAATGCTCAAAAGCAAATTGCTTAATATCAGCATGATGTTGAAGAACCTGACCACTGACAATTTTAATGACGATATAGCTACTGCATATTTCTTTTAAGGAGCCACCCTAAAGAACATCCTGGAATTAGTGTCATCTTCTCTTAGCCAAGTTCTCGATACAATGCCTGCAATGATGCCCGTTCTTGTTGAGCCTTCTGGCTCCCCCATGACTTCACAAATGCTTTGATAGCAGCCAAGGCTTTGATCATAGCTGTCACTTTGGAGTCTTCTCGAAAAACCCAAAATCAAATTTGTTGACAATTCTATGTGAATTCAGAATATGTCAGGAAGTTGGTGTTTAGTTTAAATACTATTCTCATGGGTTTAACGGAAAGAGGACTCGCAAAGATAACTTGTGGAGTATGATCAAAAATTGCAGTGGACAAGATATTTTGTCGCATGAACTGGGGGGTGAGATTCAACACCAAGGTACTCACATAGCATCTATTATATCAGGCATACGCCCATCCAGAACTATCTAGGATATGTAACCATTGTTCGATTCGAAGCATTGTACCACTTCTGAGCCTCCGTCACACCTGTTCTGAGGCATGTCAACCATATTGAAATTATCAACCAATAGCCAAGCAACCCCTACACCCAACGACCTGACCTTATTCTTTAAGGAACCAAAGTGCTCCTCTTTGCTGTGCATTGTTATGGGCATAGATATTCACGATACCCCATTCTTGTCCGCCTTCCAAGCATTTAACAATAACCCAGCGACCCCACCGATTAGCCATTGTGAACATGCATCTTCCAAGCTATGATAGAGCTACCTTTAGGAGTACCTGAAGGAAACACAACTGCAGCATACTGGAGAGTGGAGACCAAACATATCCAACAAAGTATGCATATCTCCTTTGTGGCGCTTATGCTCCTGAAGACAGAAGATATCTGGATCAAGTTTCCAAATGGCTAGCACAACTCTCGTTCATTTACTTGGGGACGAACAAACCCTACATGCATTTTTTAATGAGAAAAGGGTTCTTCCTCTGCTTCTTCTTCATCGGGGCCTGTCTGGAGATGCTGGTGCTTGATCTGACTCATACGGCACAAGAGCAAACTGGGTTGATATTATAGAGCTAAATTCTATAGAAAGCTTAGTATCATCAGCTCAAGACCTCACCCTAGGTACCTTATCCAGTGCCATCCTTTCCAGAGATCCAAGGCCATTAGATGTCTCCGAGTCTGAATTAGAAGAATGCACCGACGAGGTATATCCTGAGCCTAAATGCGAATGTGGTGGCTAATGTTGCTCTCCTGCTTCCTGAAGATGTTGAATATGTTGCAACTTATGGACTACCATACTCGGCCAAGTTTTCTACCCGGTCAGTGTCACATTGTTTCAAATGACCTGACCATATATGGGAGTCTCCTTAGGTTGAGCAGGGGTGTGCATTGGGCCTTGAGTGTGAGTTGGATGCTGAGGAACAGGGGAGACCACTCGGTTTGGAGCTGTTTGCTTCGAAGTTTTCCCTACTAGATTGGGTATATGCTTTGGACTGAACCACAAAAGGCTTGCAACGCAAGAAATATTCTCTGAATTTCAGGACGATTGTGCAGCCTGAGGGGGAAGTGGAAGCATCAGTCACCATTTTTCATTGCTACCGAAGTCGATAACATATTATATACAGGTAGGGCGACACAAATATTGGGGGCACGAATAATTGAATGTGAAATGTGTCTACCTAGTCCGTTAGCCATCACCATCATGAATTCAGAAATTTTGTAGGACCATCATGATTTAATTCCTCTGGACAATGTGACCTTCGGATGATTATATAGCGATTTTTTTTAGATCAATATATGTTAGCACCAAGAGGATCACAAAATATCCATTCATCCACATAGCAGATACAAAAGATCTACAAGTGCTCCTATACTTGTTGCACCCCATTTCCTCTCAACTATTCAAGATCTATATGCTTGCCAAAATATCAATATCATGCACTTAATATGAAACCTGGCATTGCCAACTTACCAATGATATGCAAGGTTCTTGCAAAAGGAAACGGGCAAGGAGAATATTCACATAACCAGTCTCAACGACAGGCCTGAACTAAATTTTACGATTCCAATAGACAATGAGCATTCCAATTTATAGAAAGAAAGAACAAGGACTCATAATGCATATGCTATCTAGAATCCATTCCTTCAAAACAAAATTAACAATGGAGAAAGGACTTGGTCAATGGATTTTGGCAGCCTAAAAAGCCATGAACTTTATCCAAATTTTATTTTTCAAAAGTGAATGAAAAGAATTACAAAGGTGAGATAGAGCTTTCAGACACCATCAAAGTCAAATGCAAAGAGATAACCCATGTGGAAATACACAATATGATGCCAATTTGCCCTCCAAATAGATTTGACTTAAAAAAAACTGATGAAACATATGGTGTTCAAATAAAAAGAGAACCAATAGATAAAACTTTTCAAAATCAATTGCTTTGGAGTAGCTCATTTGCAAGCGCCCTAAACTGGAGATCAATAAGGCAAAACATTAACTTTTTTGAGATAGAGCTTGGCCTTATGCCATGAATTTAGACGGAGATCAATAAGGCAAGACATTAACTTTTTCGAGATAGAGCTTCGCCCCATGCAATGAATTTAAACGAAGTTACTGCTGGTGGATGTCGTCCACCCAAAATTCTCTATAGTTCTGTAAACCACCAGTAGATGGGAATTTCTAGTTATTACCCTGTAAATTAAATAATCTTGGGGTTTCAGTTTTTAGGCGGCGCCGTCGACAGTTTCCGGCGGTAAACTAACATGTGGCAGCGCCGCTCAGGGCGTCGGGTCTAACGCCCCTCTCGGCGGTGCCACCTGCCACTTTCCCCCCGGAAACCGTCTCCTACCCGTGGGATCCCTAGCACATATCTCGTGGAACCCTACAAGGTATTAAATTCTTTATAATTCTATTTTCATGTGGCAAAAAACCACGGAGGTACAAAATTCTTTACGATTCTATTTTCTATATGGAACGAGGGGTACAATATGAAAACCTTCAAACCTTCCTAGTTTCATGAAAACTAGGAAAGGTTCTATGTTGAACCGTTTCCAATTCTACAAATTTTAATAATTCAAATCGGGCAGAGATAGTTTGAGCAGAAATTGAACAGAATTAGTTCGAGTAGAAAGATTGTAATCTAGGCCTAGACCTGTAATCCAACGAAATTACCTCCCCTTACTTTAGATGAGGCCAGGTTCATCCTCAGCAGGACACGGGCCAGGCATTTCCTAACAGGGAGAATATTATCTCTAACTTAAAGCTTAGGAAAAAAGTCTCTACAGATTTGGAACTTTTACCCAGGACGGGGCCTGGTCATAGACCAAGCTGCTTGATGAATGCCATTAACTAGGCGAGCAATAGCTGGTTGTCAATGAACAGAAATGTGGCCCTCATTTGAGTATCTCTTCTCCTTACATCACCATTTCTCTTTCCAATCAGAATAGGTCCGTCCGTCCTCCCAGCCTTCTCCACTTCTTTACCCTTGTCTGTCACTTATGTGACAAAATTCCATTCCAAACAAACGAAATCAGTCTTCAAATCACAGACCATAGAAGTAAGACTCTATAGTCTTATTAGCTAATGTTCATCTATTGAGAGTTGTGAACTACACAAAAATCAGAGTTACAAGAATGTTTCAAGAACTTATAAGGCAGTATTTTATATTCCTTATTTTTTGCTTCAAACGAGCAGATACCATGTCTATAATTAACAGAATTTCCAGCTGGAGCAACAATGTGCAAATGCAACCAACAGTTGGAAAATCATAATGCAGCTGGAGCAACAATGTGACAATGCAACCAACAGTTGAAAATCATACGAAACATAGGACCATTCTAGATACTATAATCCCATCAAAAACATGAACAAGAAAGGGCCATAGCGTTAGTGGCCATACAACTTTGAAGACAGTAATGGTGAACCAGTTATACTTTCACTCCATTAGATTGAAGAGCGTGCCCCTGTTGTGTCTGCTGAGATTGCTGATAATTCAAAGGCCTTCTGAAAAGCATGATGTGTGGCTCAGGCCTGTGAATTGCGTAATGCACCCAACCTCTTGATTGCTGCACCCCAATTCCACGCCACTCCACCTGTGCCCATCATACCCAGTTCCATATTAAATACATAGCTAGATTTATAGAGAAAAAAGCAAAGACAAATGAAAATTCAAATACAAAGGAAGGAAAAGAAAAGCCAAACAAATAAACAGAACAGTCCCTTACCTCGGTTAAAAGCCTGTCTTTCGGAAGAAGTTTTGCAACATCTGGTGGAAGAACGACATGCCTGGTGCACAAATAAAAATCAAATTCAGCTAACAGAACTTTGAAGGAGAATTTTGGCACAAGGGTCAACTTGACATACGAAACTAAACCAACATT
Source organism: Isoetes taiwanensis (assembly GCA_021234155.1). Lineage (NCBI taxonomy): Eukaryota > Viridiplantae > Streptophyta > Lycopodiopsida > Isoetales > Isoetaceae > Isoetes > Isoetes taiwanensis. Next base: position 17,157,526 of record JAJEKV010000027.1, on the reverse strand, counting down.
TCATGCAAGAAGAGCCACATCATCAATAGAATATCACCTGTACTCATAAATGTCGTCAAAGTATTTCTCAGAATACTGGATCTGCGTTTGAGGCATGGCTACTGCTCCAAAGGTTGAAAAATAAAAAAAATTTAGAGAGTAAACAAGTATTTTTGCAGATAATCATCAAATCAGAGTCACAGTGTTCTTGGATGAAGAGATCCGGTAAATTCATGCATTTTCAGACACCAATGCGATTAATTGCAAAAACATAATCGGATGTAAGGAAAGCTGGGCCGACTGAGCCTTACCTGGCAGAAAGACGGAGGTGATGAGATGGGCTTGAGAGATCGACTCAAAAAACTAAAGAAAACCTATGCAGGCGAGAATGCCTACAAAACGCGGAGTAGGAAGAACCCTAGAGTGTAGCGGCTGATATCGGGAAGGCCTTACAGAGCGGAAACGGTGGCATTTCCATCCAACGGCTATGATGTGCTTTTTAACTAGATGACCGTTGGGATCGCACACTAGAAATTTTTTCAAAAATATAAACGTCTTTCTTCTTTCTCTTGGGAAGAATCTTATTATGTTAGCTTTGAGTCTTCTTTCTCTTGTGATTTGTTCTCTTTATGACGTATTTTGATATGTTAGGGATAATGATCCTCGAGACGACATTACCTACGTGGGCTAAGAGCTTTTAGCCAGCCGCCTCAGCGGCGAGCCACACCTGCATCCCAATGTCCTCTCAGAACATTTCAAACATAATATCATGGAGGGAGTTCAGAGGATTTTCAATTGACGTGGGTGGCCCGCTCGTCCCGAGTTGTGTTGCTCGTAATGGCATACCTAGGATATTCTCAGTTTGTCTTTGTCATAGTTATGATGATCGTAGTCATACCCATCATTGGGGGGTTGGGTTGGTTGAAGGTATTCCTGGTAAACCTTCAACCTCATTGGCACATGACCTCTAGGTTGCTTTAGGTAACTACTCTAAGCCAAAAAATTGCAAGAAGAAAGCATAAATATAGAATTAGATATGCTCTCTCAAAACAAAAAAAAAATGGTGACCTTGGCAAAATTTATGTCAAACGCTTTCATGCTCGAGTTTTGATGCAATTCCAACTCCAAAAGATAAGATGCTTTGATATGAAAGGATTCAGTTTGCAAAAGTCAGATGCAAACAAATAAGCAGATGCAAACAAATAAGTTTTGACGCTTGTCACTGACAAGTCTGCAGACTTAGTGCATCTAGTTTTTTGCTACAAAAACATGCATTTATGATCTAAAAGTTCAATTTTGGCTCTGACAAGTGTGCTCAAGAACACGGCAGACAATTTTCACAGATGTAATTTTTAGTAACCTTTTTGAGTTTTAATAATCTGTACCTTTTCTGACACACCTGCAAGCAACGTGCATCAGTGAACTTCAAACAGAACAATACAATATGCAATGGAGATGGATTTTCTTATCGAGAAATAATGACTACTGTTGAAAAAACTTAAGAACACAATGCTTTGATGTTTTCTGAGAATGGATTTTGAATGTTTTTTGTTTAAAGGATGTCAAACTATATGCTGGGCAAGCTTTGCACTCTGTTCTTTATGTTATTAACTTAAGAATGTAAAATTAGCTTAGTTAGATGCTTAAAAATGCCAATGCACTCAAAATTATCTTACCAAGCTCGAATTTTCTTTATCTTGAACATCATACAGTGGTTTGCACTACTTTCCAAGCTCTGTAATCTTGAGCACAAGATCAATTTCTTCACAATATGGTCAAACAATCATGTTTGCATCAAGATCTTTTGATTCTTAAGATAATCTGCAGCTTCAAATCATCAGTCCGACATGCACAATGCTTAACAAGTTGGTAACCACACTCAAGGCCTTCAAAAAAAGTCTGAGATGAAATCCCATTTTTTAATTCTCCTGTTTCGATCCGTTCTTAGCAATCCGGCTTAGATCCTTGTCTTTTTGTTGTGTCTTAGATCTCTTGTCATAACTTAGATGGTTTCGGACCTACAGGACTATGATTAGCTTGCCAGATCAGGTAAAAAGTTCGGATCTTGGCCTGACTAATTTTAGGGTTCATAGGATTTCCTGCGATATATCTCATAGGCCCGATTAGAAATTTTGCCCTGGGTATACAATAATCGACAAAATTATTGAAATGCATGCTGCCTTCACGTTGGTATTGGCCCCTTGCCTCCACACGTCCAAAGGTACCACGTGGTTTTGGGGGGGAGGGGTGGAGGAAATGGAAGGCTAGACTGGGGGAGTAGATAGGAAAAATAAAATTGTGTGGAATTTGAACTTCAAAACAAGACCATTTTGATAATTTTTTAATAACAAATGGCATAATTTTTGATGTTCTACAAGATGGGAGAATCTTTTTTACAAAAAGAGTTGTTTGATTTTTTGGTAAAAAGAAAGATTATGGGAGGCGAAGATGTTGAGGTATGCTCCTGTAGTAACTTCCCATATTGTTGATGCATGTACTCTTTTATTCTGATAATATAAAAAATGGCACCTTCATGGTGTCCCCTTGCCTTCAAAAAAAAAAAAAAAGATTTAAATTTGGTGAGGTGAAACAAGTGGTGACATGGCACAATGAGATGATGATGTGGCAAGTGAAGTGGCAAGGAATATTTTTCCTAGTAAAAAAACATTTTATGAGGTGGATGACACGTGTGGAGTGATTGGATGACATGTGGTGGTGAGGTGGCATATTTTTTGATGAGGTGGATGATATGATGTCAAAATGGCAAGTGCACTTCAAATCTTTGATATTTTGGTAATCTTAGGCCAATTTTGCCTTTTCAAACTTTGAGGTGGAAAATGTGCACTTATGTCATTGTTTTTTCCCCAAACAACCCTTTAGGGCAGGGAGGGGGTTTTTTAACCCGGACAATAATACGCTTGCTGCGCCTCCTGTTGGGTCCCATAGACCAATTGGTCTCCTGGACGATAAAAACTATATTCTATTCTTTTCTATTCTCTAACTTTGTTTTTAGAGAGAAAATATGTATTTTGACCTTGAGGAAGCCAATTTTAATGGATTTTTTGCATTTTTCATGAATGGTGAGTGTATGATGATGTCTATGGTGTGCTTTGACTAGGAAAATGATTTTTTGCCAACTTTGGATTTGAGAAGTGGTCATAGCATAAGGGTTTGAGGAATATAAGACATGGGATGAGTGGGATCATGAAAATGGAACTTAGGAAGATATGAATCATGCCAAACAAGTACCATTTTTCTTGAGGGGTCTTCCAAACTTTGACTTGGCAAGGGGTCTTCAATCTTGATCCAAAACACCGCATATGATATTCAATCAAAAGTCCTTACTTGGTTCTTCATTCTTGATGTTTTCTTGAGGTCTTTAATGCAAAATGTCTTCAAGATCCATGATATATTTGCTCATGCATACATATCAAGCAAAATGCAGACGATTCGACACCGTCGGATCGCCATTTTGGGGAGAGACGAGGCTATTTATATCATCCTTTGGGCTTTTTTCTTTCCTTATCGGCATCTTCTCACAGCAGTCTCTTTTCGTCTTAGTTCCCTCCCTACCCACCCTAACTTATTTACCTTCATGCTTTTTCATATGTGATTCTACATCGCGTGGCTCGCGTGACCAGCCCTTTTTTATTCTTGAAGTATTTGTCATTTCTCGTGTGGCACGCGTGTATAGCCCCTCTGTAATGAGAGGTTATGTTGTTTTGCTATATGATGTTATATCACGTGGCTCGCGTGACCAGTCCCTTCTATTATTGAAGGCTTGTGATTTGTTATGGACCAGCCTCCGTGGGGGGCTTCGCCGAGCCGGCGTGATGGCTTATATTTTTTAGTTACGTGCTTCTTTTTATGTTGTTTCTTTTCAGGCCATCTTATCCCACTGCGGGAAACTCGAACTTTTTTTAGTTACTTCTCTCCTATTCTATTCTAATGTCTAATGCATTTTGTTCGTTTTCTTTTTTCCTTAAGTTTTTCAGATGATCATGGCCATTTGTTTCTTTCTTATGGCTCTCGTGTTGGGTTCGAGAGGAATCGTCTTATTTGCGACCTCCATCTTGTGCTTCCTCGACTTTTTCATCAACGACCTCCATTTTGATGCTCGGGCTTTTCCTTTGGAGCCATCGGACGAAGGTTTATCATTAGGGTTTTCCTCGAAAACCCGAAAAGGCAGGGTTTTTCATCCCGGTGATAAACTTTTGCACAGTGCCTCCTATTTGCCTTTCTTATTTTACGCCATCTTAAAGGGGCTTGGGTTGTTCCTATGACAAGTCCCCTTTATTATTATTAGTGGGTAGTTAGACCAAATTGGTGTGGTCGACTAGCCCTTTAGATATTTTTCAAAATGTTCGTACACTGCTGTGATGAAAGATATGCCTATCTATATCGGCCAGTTTTCCTCCTCCAAACGAGTCTCTCACCAAAATGTATTTTTTATTTGATCTTTCTCACGCATCAATTTCCATATAGAGAAAGGCAGAGAAAGGGCAGATTGGGCTCCAAATCATGCCAGGCTTGAAAAAAGAAGGTGAGGAAGCAGACTTAAGATGAAAGAAACAAGTGGGTGGGGAGGAGCTGCTAATACTTGTTGATTATCCATGACGCAAAATTTTACATTTGGGCAAACTTGCGAATTCTAGAACCTTAGAATTACAGAGCTACGACAACTAGATACAAGTAAGCGGCCATCGAAATTCGCAGCACTACAAAGAAATACTTCAAGCAACATGCACAAGCAATCTTTCCACATCCACTTCACAATGGCTCTTTGCAATGGAGATAAAAAGAAGTCATGAATCCATAACCTCCTGCCATGCCTGGCGAGTAATCAAGGGTCCATGGCGATCCAACAACCTTCTCCTCCTTCTGTTCGATGGTTGGATTGCCCCCTAAAGCACGCTCACACCGATCAATCATGTAACTCTCAATAGTAAGCATGAATTCATTAGTTAGAGAAATTTGGAATTCTCGTTGACCTCCAAATAGGTTGCAATGGCCATATAAAACGCAAAAAGTTCTTCACGAGGACCATATTGGTGACCCAAAAACATGTTAAAATGGTTGCACAAATCGCTACCGCGATGTATTTGCATCTACACGACCAAAATATTTGTTTTTTAAGGCATATCCATAATAAATGGCATGTGTTATGACATATATATTGCACACGGTGAGCTCCCAAAGATCGCCATTGCGATCTATTAAAACAAAACATGGGTGCAAAATAAGCACCCAAAGACCAAATAAAATTTGTATTTTATAAATTTTAAAGCTTTCTACAATATTGAAAATACTAAAAAGAATACAATTTTTGAAAAGAAAAATATTTTATCTGCTCAACAGAATCGCTGTGGCAATTTGCTTGAGCAAGTATTGAGGTTTGTGCTCATGGTTTGTGCTCATGGATTTCGCGATGGCGGTTTAGTGGATCAAGAATCAAACCATAAAGGCAGCCTTCTGGAATCCGTACGGACGTGATTTTTTGCATCAAGAACAGACTGCTAATGAGAGACTTGAATAAGAAAGGAATCGATTAAAAACCTACAGATCTGAATAAGAAAGGAATGGATTACAAACCAATATCTAATTCCAGCTGTGATATTGATTCCGCGTCAATATCTAATTCCAGCTGTGATATTGCAAAGAAATGATCTGGCAAACAAAATATAACGAGTAGAAGCTGAAGGATTGAAGAAAAAAACAGAGATCCAGCTTGATATGATGCCGGAGCTCTATAAGACTCCAAAAAGAAGTAAATGAATACCTACCTCGAGAAAAAGAAGCCGAAAGAGAACAAAAGGTGAACAAAATTCGCTAATCTTTTAAAGATTCGATCGATGTAAGAAGGGAATGTAATCTTTACAATGAAAATGCTTTAAGGAAGCAGAGATAAGAAGGGAAGGTAAGCAACTTGCCAAGAAATTGTGGAAGGCAGAAGACGAAGGGACTCGATGCTGAAATTTTCTGCTGCGCCTACCGGATTCAAACGTTTGGGAGGCCGGAGGTTCCGTTACGGCAGCTATGGCGATTTGCCAGAATGGATTAGATATTGATGCTTCGCCGGAAGAGATGCCGGAAGAGGCGCTAGAGACATCTGCCGAAGGCGCATCGAGCAGGGCATCCGGAGGTCCTGGCGTCCCCGCATGCTGCTGCCCATTCAAATCGAGGGGTTTTTAAAATATTAATGGTTTTAAACCACGCTTTTATTTGACCTGTACCTTTATCTTGCCCACATTGGGCGGGACAAAAATTTGAATTAAAGGTGACCACTTTTGCTGGTGGTGGGCCTAAAGTGCTGCGCTTTAAATTCTCAAAATCCCACTTTTTTCTCCATATAATGAATTCGTGCTTTAGTGATCCAGGCACCCAGAGACTTCACGTAACATTGAGGGAATCGACCATCTACACCGTCAAATCGCCACATCCAGCAAAGTAATATTCCGTCATCCCACCTCTCAAAGGTTTGCCCTTTGGGCAACCCAAAAATAATCAATGAGGTTTTACATCGTACAAGAGAAGAAGCAACAATGTTTATATGCATACCACATTGGCGGCATCCAAAATTTGGAGAATGTAATTTTTATGGGAAGGAACTTTTCGGCAAGTTCTAGTTATTATTTTAAAGTCTCTAACAAACTGGAAAACTTGTCTAACACTTTAACCAGCAGGCTTTTGGATCAAGGCATTCCTGGCCGTTTCCTGCCCTGTGATAGGGCATAACAGGCAAGCAAAGCCTGGGAGGGGCAGCGACGTGCATGATAATCCAACCCTCTGATAATCTAGCCATGGATGAGGAACCTTGCCTGCCCGGCTAACTTGAGAGCCCATTACCTCATATAAATGGGCTTCGGGCTCGCCCGTTATCTGAGGTAATCTCAGGGGTGTTTATCCCCTTCATCACTTGTGTGTAATTGTGAGATGGTACTTCTTACACCAAGATAGTACTTCTTACTTTTGTCATTTCTAAGTTTAAGCCCATAGTTCCTAAGTGTAATGATGAAGCCCATGCTAGTGCTGCAAGGGGGATAGCTTTTGATGCGATTTCGAAACCAATGGATGGATATTCAATATCCACATCAAAGTCCTAAGTTAAGTTGTATGAGAGGACATGATTCATTAGAGGTAATTCGCGCTTTATCCCAACTGAAATAACTCAGCAACAATTATATACATTGGAAAAGGGAATATACGTTCAGAACTTCTGTTTATCAAAAACATTACAAGCTGTATTCAATTCTCTCGAGTCCTTTTTTTTGGAGGGGCTAAGTATAGTCTATTTATCTCTCTATCTGAACGAGGATTTGAGCTTCTAGCCAAAAAGGAGCTGAAACTTTGGCATTTTGACCAGCTGTGCAAAATCTAAGTTTTTTCTTTTTTGTTAAGATATAGCCTACAGCCGAAAAAGCTCCCCAAAATCCCAAGGTATGTCGAATAATGCTAGATTTCGAGATTATTTTTCGTGTTTGATTCGTGTTAGATAACGCGCACAGAATCGGCCCTAAAAAATGTCGGTAATTTTGGCGGCCGTGATTTCGGCGTGTCTACGTGGCATCCGACGGACTGTTGATGTCCAAGTAAACGGCCATTAATGCCCAAAAGCCTAAAAAAAAGCAAGAGCATGTGCTTATTGATGAGACGTCTTTGTAATGCCACAGGGAACAGAAATCGACGACTATCGGTTCGCCACGTCATGATAGCATCAGATCCTGGCCGTGAAAAAGCCTAGCCGGCGTGCCAGAGTACGCGTTTTTTTGGTTGGCAAAGAATTAAAACAATATATATCATTGACCTGCTATTTTGGAACCTTCGTAAATCCTACACACCTTGTTTTTTCCTCCTATGCTACTATAACACACATAATGCAAGAGTTTGAGCTCACTTGGAGACTCGCATTGTATCTCTCATCCTTTCAACAATGGTGAGTGCAGGCTTCGGCGATCCCTTCGATCTCGCACAACAACGCTCGAAGCGCAGAAAGAGGTTCGTCGCATTCATTGTCCTGCTTGTAGTTATAATTATCGTCTTGGGGGTTGCCATAGGCGTTGCTAAACGTAACAAGAATGAGAAGAAGAAAGAGGCTAGTAGTTCAAATAGCACATCTAGCTCAATTGAGGCTGTTTGTAATAAGACTCTTTATCCTGATGCCTGCATTACGTCATTTTCTTCTTACAATGGTAGCAAGAGCTCTGATTCTTATAATGTGGTGAAAGTTTTTATCCAAATAGCAAGTGATAAAGTGGGGGATATGTTGGATCTAACTAGTCAATTGCTAGAAAGTGAAAAGAACAACTCTCTCACATATGCTGCATTGCAAGATTGTAAGGAGATGCTTTCAGATGCACAGGATGAGCTCAATACGACTATTTCTTCTATTAGCAAACTTAGTCTCAAGTCTCTTAAACAAAGTTCGATAGATGATATCAACACTTGGTTGAGTTCCTCAATGACTTTTGCGAGTACTTGTGCTGATGGGCTCCTTGAGAACAATGGTAGTTCAAGTTTGACGCAAAAGGCAGATTCAGTTGAGAAAGTGTTGAGCATTTCCTTGTCTCTATATAAGCGATATGTTTCTCTAGTGAAAAAGTTACCTTTTTCCAAAAGAAGACTTCTCTCCCTTGAGGATGAAGACAAAATGGTGGTGGACACAACATTTCCAACATGGGTCCCTCTTCATACGCGGCGCATGTTGCAATCCCAATCTGATATTCGAGAGTCTGCAAATGTGATTGTGTCAAAAACTGATGTTAATGCCTATACTAAAATCCAGGAAGCAGTGGATGGAGCTCCGATGAAGAGCACTAGCACATATGTGATCTACATCAAGGCAGGAACCTACAATGAGTATATCACAGTGCCTAAGAACAAATACAACATAGTATTCGTAGGCGATGGTGCAGATAAGACGATAATTACAGGAAGCAACAATGTGCAGCAGGGGATAACTACTGCACAGACTGCAACAGTAGGTACTATTATTATTTTTTCTTATAAAAAATCAAATTCAATTCAATTCAATTCAATTCAAAAGGTACTAGAGACTCATAGAGACTCGTCGTGGGATTATTATTATGTGCAGTGGTGAGCGGGAAAGGGTTCGTGGGGCTAAATCTGGCCATTGAAAACACGGCGGGGGCGGAGAAGCATCAAGCGGTGGCATTAAGGGTGACAGGGGACATGACGGCGTTTTACAACTGCAAATTTTTGGGATACCAGGATACACTATACGCGCACACGGGAAGGCAGTTCTACAGGGAATGCCAGGTGGAGGGGACGGTGGATTTCATATTCGGAAATGCGGCAGCCTTGTTTCAGAAATGCACAATAGTCGCCAGAAAACCCATGGCCACCCAGAATAACATGTTCACGGCACAGAGCCGGCTGGATCCGAACCAGAACACCGGTTTCTCCATCCAGGGTAGCCAGGTTGACGGTACGGCCGAGCTCCAGGCTGCCACGCCAACCTTTTCCTCCTACCTGGGCCGCCCTTGGAAGGACTACTCCCGCGTTGTCTACCTTGAAAATACCCTTGGTTCCGTTGTTGCCCCTGCTGGATGGAGTGATTGGGATACCACTACCACCTCTCGCCGCAATACCGTCTACTATGCTGAATATAAAAATACTGGCTCTGGCTCTAGCACTGCCGATCGTGTTAACTGGTCTCGATCCATTGGCACCTCTGATGCTCAGCAATTCACTGTTGCCAACTTCATCTCTGGTTCTGAATGGCTCCCTCGTACCAACGTTTCCTACTCAAGTGGCTTGGCTACTTAGCTTGACGTTGTATATACTTTTCCTATTCACAATTTTTCCCTTCCATTTTTTTTTAGGAACAAAAGAGCTCTATCTGAGCATTTCAATGTAAAGCTAAGAGAATTGAATAGAAAATGACGATATTATACTCAGAGGTCTCCTTCATTCAAATGTTCACAATGCACGATGATAGAATAAGAGGACATGTTGAAGATAACTCTGCGTGTCCAAGAACGAAGGGACCCATTGTAATATTGTTTGATAATTGTCGACATCCATTTTATGACTTCCATAAAAGAATTAGGTTAGATAAACATGGTCGTAGTTCATTTTATATAATGAGTGGTGCTCAATGAACATGCAAAGGGAATACTTACCTAAGCTAAAATATATTCTAAAGGATAGATGTCCTTGGCAAACTTGAAGGCTACTATCTTGTTTACATTCCATGTGTAAAAATGGAGTAATATGGTAGGACCAATGCAATTGTTCTTTGTTCTTTGGTTGCAAGGAGAAAATAGCATAATCAATAGGGATTGATAACTTTAACCAGGTTTGGGCCTTAAGTTTTAGTAGGTTGATTGTCTTTTTTATGGGCTTTGGATGTGAAACCATTGTTCTGTGTGTGCAACTATTTAAAACAAGTTGAAGCCTATACAGCTTTATAGAAATTTGTCGAGGCCTTTCCTAAATACTCAAATGCCAATATGTAGCACAATAACAGGGGGTTATTTTTGTAATTTTATATGATTTTTTTTTTTTTTGAAGAACTGTGTCATCAATATATTAAAAGAATGGTAATGTTACAAAGCAAGTGAGGAGGAAGGAGAACTGCCCCAAAGAGACAGCGATACCTCGACACTCCACAACAAACTCACAGAAAAACTGCAACTCTACTGCTGTACAAACCGACCCCCACCATCTACAACACCCAAGAAGTCCCGCCAAATGGCAAACTTCCGCTCTACTACTCCCGGCCAGAAAGCTTTGACATAGCTTGTACCTGAGTCGAGGAATCAGAGAGGCTGGAGGCTGCTGAATCCCCTGAGTCGAGGAATCAGAGAGGCTGGAGGCTGCTGAATTTTAAATGATTTTTTACATAGTAAATAGTATTTATTTCGTGTCGTATTTGTTGGGATATACTAAATAGTATTTCTAGAGTGCGTCGTTTTTGGAGCGTAATTTAGGTTAGGTTAAACAATCTAACGGCCATGGGCATCAATATGTGGGCATCATCCGATTAAAGAATAAGCATGAATCTAGCATATGAGTTAGGGTTAGCAAACCCTAGCTTTTGCAATGGTAGTTTCTGGGAAGGTCTCGCTAGTAGCATAGCAGACTATAGAATGGTTGCAGAGCAAGATTGAAAGGTATCGCAAGTTAGCTGCGGTTTCCTTTCTTATGCGAAGCTTCTTCTTTCCAAGAAATGGAGTTGCCTATGGTGGCTCCGGATACCTTATGGCGTGTACTCTTCAAAACATGACGATTCCAAGAGCTACAATCATTGGGTAGTACCGGATAACTGGATGCTGACTCTGGAAGCATTCTAAAGGGTAAGTTGATTCAATTTACCTTGTAATAACAGCAAAAATTCATCCAGGACTAAAGCACGGATCATTCTGGTTCCATTTGTTTGCAAGGCAAATCAAATGTCCATGTATTGCACTGATTGCAATACATGATTAGTATTAACTCCTATTTTATTAGATTAAACTGTGTTTAACCTTCTTTATCTTCTTTGACTGTGACAATAGAATTGCAGTTCATCTGGATTCCACAATTCAGTAACTTCTTTATGTTGATTCACAGGAGCCCTTTGTAGATATACCAGAGGATATCATAAAGGAAGCTCTTTATGCTATTTTTGGTAAATAAATATAATCAATCTTGTTCAAGCAACTATTTTCAATCGATGTTCAATTTGCTGATTTTTGGACCATTAGAGAAAATATGGGGTCTCCAATGGGGCTATGGGTCAATTTTTGGCATTGGTAACGCAAATCTGTGATATCTTTTACACCACCATTTCAAATCTCTTATTCCTTTTTATGCTCCCTGCTGCCACGTGGATGCCAAGTTCGTGTGGGTTAGCTGGGGAGGTCTTCTCTTCTCGTGAACTGGAGCTCCATGGCCGTCTATATTTGTTTACGATCCAATAACCTGCCATAAACTAAAAATCGATTGCATACGAACTCAAACAAATCCGAGTGCTGCACCTCTTGGATCCAAAATTTGGCCATGCATATCCACCTGATCCATCAAGCAACTTCCTCCATCCGATCTGCTTTGATGTTTTCACATTTGAAATTCAAATTCAAAAATTCAAATCTTGCGCCTGATAAAAAACCAACAGGGTCATGGCCGGGCGGTTGTCCATATACTGTTGCTTCCACTGTTATAGTTCTACAATTAACCTCCCATCAGCTGAGTATGCTCAAACCACAAACAAGCGTAGGTTAATTACAGGGCACCTTGAAGATGAGAATGCATTGTGCAATTCTGGAGCAAAGCATGCAATTATTTCGGCAAGAGGAGAGATTTACCAAAGAATCCTATGACGGGACATCATCCAGATTTTAATTCGATTGTCAGCTTAGTAAAGTTTGCTTGTGAAGGTAAATCATGTTTGTTTGGATATTGCACAGACATGATGCAATACAGTGGCCAATTGTTGGCTGAAATTCATAGATTATTAAAGTGCATGCATGCACGAAATGAAGAATTCTTTAATTTAGCAAGAACAGGCATGTCAATGGAAAGTGCAATGAAGGAGAAAGAAAAGACAACCACAAAATTAGGAAATGACATATTGAAGCTTGAAGATGACAAAATGCTTGCTAATTGTGTGTTGAAATTAACACAATGAGAATCTGAGGCAGAGAGTAATCGTGCAAATGACTTGAAGAGAAAACTCGTATGTGCTGAGAAGAGATTGGCCCGAATGAAGAGGACCTCCCTTGGATGGCGAGAAAGGAAGAAAGGAAAAAAAACCAATTGAGAACTTAAATATGAGGTGTGGTACTGCCAAGAGAAGAATTTATGCAAGCAAGAATGTGTTAAACACAAAGAGGCCACACAATGACAAGCAGATTGTTAGGGAAAATGTAGGACAAATTGTTAAATACAATTGCTAATAATGATGAGATAATTTCCTTGATTGATGACCCTTCAAACATTGGCCTTTCAAAAAGAGTGCTTGAAATGTAGTTGGCGATATATACTCTAAAATTGATGCATCCAAAGTTCAAGAGGTTTGTGATATTGCTGGGATCAGTAGGTAGGGCTACAAGTTGCTCTTCAAGCCATTTTATGATGCTTTGTTTGAAGTCATTGAGCACAAAGAAAAGTCATCCCTAGATCCTACAACTTAGAGCTAATCAAAAGGAGAAAAAACGTTTCAATAAGTGAAATCTTAGGAAGCATGCATTCTCTGGAATGTGGTTTTCCTGTTGCACTGATGAACGGAGCATTCACAAGCAATTATAATGAGGAAAGGAACAAGAAGAAGACAATTAAGAATCCAGATTGGTTTTCTGCACAGTCAGAAGACCATACTTGGTGGTTGGGCATGTTCCAGGTTCAGGAAGAGAACTACAATATTTTGAAATGGGTTTTTGATCAGACAATGAAGACGGAAGTTCTTCAGGTGCCAAGACCACAAGGAATTGTATTTATCGCTGTTACACATTGAAGAAGAAGAAGAAAGGGTCCAAGAGCACTCTTGAGTGTGATCAGAACATGCCTTCTAATCATCACTTAAAAGATGACACCTTTGATCCAATACTCCCAATACCACTAGAAAGAGTGCACATTTGCACTCTTCATGCACTTATCAGGATTGTGGAAAAGATGATACATCACTCGGAGTGTTTTGTATGGAACATCCGAGGGAGGAGAGGGAAGAAGGCATTGAGCGGGTTGAAAAGATATTGTCTAAGGCGGCTTGCATGATGGATGTGTCAAACTGGAACAAGACCACAAGAAGTCGGGTAATGGAAAAGCGGCCTCAGTCTCAGCCAAGGTATCCATTGATGGAGTTAGAGCTAGGTATTTCTTGAGCAGGCCTGAGAATGCTAAGGGTGGTGTTTATGAATTTGGGAAGAAATTAGTTGAGGCTAAAAGGGATAGAACAGATGGCGTGAATGGTATTGTGAGAAAAGTGACTGCATGGAATGCACTGTCAAATTTGAACAGCCTTTTACATAAGACATGTTAGAAAAATAGTTCTTCTATGAAAACTAATTCCAATTCATGCAAAGAGATATCTATGAGCAACAAGATTTAGTAGCCAATAGACCATATGCACAATAAACTTATTGATCAAGGTAAACCATTGGATTATATTATTATGCAAGCATAGTAGCTAAGACAATATTGAAATCACTGTACCAGCATATATTGAACCAAATAAACCACGATAGCACAAGCCCCAACTGAAGTTGGGCTTAATATAGATCGGAATGATCCTCTTCTTCCGGAATGCTCCCTGTATCCTTCTGTACTTCTTAGGTATTCATTTATCAGCATCAATCCGGCCAACTTGGAGTCGGCAATCGGCAGATGCAATGGTGTCTTATTCAAACACAACTTTGCTCCCAATATGGCGCCTAAACCTCCTCGTCTATTCTCAGAAACAATTTATAATGATAAGATAAGCATAACCCAATGGTCATCTTTTCATTTAATTTTAGCTTAGCTACTAGCCTATTATAGTCTTCCTTTTCTATGATCATGATCCACATAAAAAATCACGTATATCCAATATGCCACATCCCAAGTGATCAAGGTCTGCTTGTTCAGGATCATTCTGCTGTGTTACTGCTCCCAATATGTGATGATTAATCTTTCCATTCTTACATTCCTCCTTCATCACATATCTGTGTAACATTCATATCATTCTTGAACTCTACAAACTTGGATTCTGTCAAGGCTTTTGTAAACACATCTGCGATTTGCTTTGCAGTATTTATGTACTCCATCTGAACATATCCTTTTCCTGCCAAGTCCCTGATAAAGTGAATATTGAGTTCTATGTGCTTCATTCTCTCATGGTCTACAGGGTTCTTTACGATAGCAATACAACTTTGGCTGTCCGAAAAAATTTTGGTAGGTTTAACCTGACAACAATGTAGTTCATCCAAAAGTCTTCTTACCCATACAACTTCTTTGGCTACCAATGATGACGCTGCATATTCAGCCTCTGCTGAAGACATGGCAATAGCCTTTTGTTTCTTGCTTCTCCATGTTATTAGCCCTCCACCTAGGAAGACAGCATATCCTGAGGTGGATATACGTGTGCTCAGATCGCCTCCCCAGTCTGCATCACTATAAGCACAGAGCTTTAAATTTTCATTATTGTAGGTAATTCCATACTCTGCAGTTCCCTTTAGATATCTCAAAACCCTTTTACCTGCTAACCAGTGTGCTTTACTCGGATTGTGGCACCTCCTGCTTAATACATTAACCATGTAAGCTATGTCCGGGCGTGTATTATTTACCAGATATAGCAAGCAACCGATCAGAGCCCTGTATGGTATCATTTCCATTTCATTTATTTCTTCAACAGTAAGTGGAACATCATCTGTCAATTTATGTCCTGGTACTGCTGGAGTTTTAACAGGATGCGCATCATTCATGTTAAATCTCTTGAGCATGTTCTGGATATGCGTACATTGCTTTAATTTCAGAATCTTCTTTGATCTGTTTCTGATTACTTCAATGCCAAGGAACTGCTTTAATTCTCCCATATCTGTCATGCTAAATCTTGACATCAGAATATGCTTGCATTTGTTTAGGCAGGTCTTGCCATTGGCAGCCATGATGCAATCGTCCACATATAGGGCGATTATACAAAAATCTTCCCCTGATTGAAACCTATATAAGTTTTCATCGTTCTTCAGTTTTTCAAACCCCTGCTCCCTGAGAAAATTATCAATGCACATGTACCATTCTCTCGATGATTGCTTTAGCCCATACACTGCCCTATTGAGTTTCCAAACTTTGTTTTCCTGTGTTTCTATTCCAGATGGGAGCTTCATGTATACATTACCTTCAAGCTTGGCATTTAAAAATGCGATTTTTACGTCCATGTGATGGATCTCTAGGTCCATAGCGTTAGCCATACTGAGTAGTAATCTCAGGCTAGTTAGTTTGACTATAGGGGAATAAGTTTCGTCATAGTCCTTACCCTTTTTTTATGTGTATCCTTGTGCCACAAGTCTGGCCTTATACCTTTGACTTCTATCTGCATTAGTTTTTATTTTGAACAGCCATTTGCTCCCTATGATATTCTGATTTTGTGGGCAGTCCACAGTTTCAAAAGTATTAGTATTGCTAAAGGACTCCAGTTCCTCTTTTATTGCCTCAATCCAGTTTTCCTTCTCTTCACACTTAAGGATGTCTTCATATGTTTTTGGTAATTCATAATCATTCAAAATGGCAAGAATTTGTGCATGATCATACTCCACCTGCTCAATCCTCCTGCTTTTCCCAGCCTTGTTTCTTCCATAATTGTCAATGTTTATCTTTAAATCTTCAATCAATTTTTCAGCCTGTGTCTTTCGTCTTTTAGAATACATAGTCTCATGATGTCGTTCTTCTAAGTCACCTTCATTTCTACTGCCATTGCCATTATCTGTTTCATTGTCTTGTGCAGTCTCAGTTTTGGATGTCGGTGTATCACTGTCTGTCTCAATATCCACTTCAAACTGTACCCTTTTATCAGACTTTGCTTTCTCAACTGTTTCTATTGCTTTGGGATATCTATCTTTATACAGCGTTTCCTCGTCAAAAATAACATCACGGCTTATTACAATATCTTTTGTTTCAGGAATATAAATCCTATACCCTTTTGTCTCAGAATCATAACCAACAAGGTATCCAAGCATAGCCTTATTGTCTAACTTCTGTCTAAGTTCTGTTGGTATGTGAGTGTAAGCCAGACAACCGTATGTCTTGAACATATCAAAATTTAACTTATCATTACAATTTGACCAAAGATTTTGAGGTATATTACCTTGAATGCTTGCCGATGGCAGTTTGTTTTGTATAAGCACGGCCGTCTTCAACGCCTCTTCCCAAAGATAATTTGGTAGACCACTGTGCTTGATCATTGTTCTCACCGCATCCATGATCGTTCTGTTCTTTCTCTCCGCGACTCCATTCTGCTGAGGGCTGTACCTGCACGTTAGTTGTCTTCTAATACCATTTGCAACACAAAATTGCTTAAACTTGCTTGAGAGGTATTCACCTCCACGATCAGATCGGATGCACTTCACTTGCTTTCCAGTTTGCCTTTCTGCTTCCGTTATGAACTGTTTTAAGGCTACTATAGCCTGGGATTTCTTTGCTAGGCAGTAACAAACACATCTCCTGCTATAGTCATCAGTAAAAGTTATGAAGTATCGCTTATTGTTTCTACTTCTCACATTTAATGGCCCGCACAGATCAGTATGAACTAACTCAAGGACATCTTTAGCTCTGTGTTTGATTTTAGTAAAAGGCAGCCTGCTGAACTTACCAATCATACAGCCTTCACAAATGAACTTTTCTTTTCGTTCATGTTTGCATTTTATCCATCCCTTTTCTGCTAAATACCTTATGTTATTGTAGTTGGTATGCCCAAGACGGTTGTGCCATAATTCTACATCATCCAGATTAACAGAATATATGTTGAGATCAGTTTTACCATTCAATTGGAACAAGTTTCCATGTCTTTGAGCTAAGAACTTCAATTCATTATCCAAATAGATTTTACAAGCCATTGAGTCAAAAGTGACTCTATACCCTAAATCAACAAGCTGACTGACCGAAATTAGGTTTTTAATTACATTACATTCCCTTGTAGATCTGTAAGCTGTAACAAACCGGTGCCTTCTATTGACTGCAGATCTCCGTTTCCAACTTGGATCTTTCTAGAATTTACTTGCCTGAGGTTTTTGAGTAGATCCGTAGATTGAACTACTGATCTCTCAGCTCCACTATCAACTACAAATACGTCACGTGTGATGTTAGCTCCATCTTTGTTATCAAGTACAACAAATACACATTTTACCTCGTTCTCGTCCTCAACTTCTTTCTCCTCTTGATTCTTTTCTCGTGCTAGATTTACGGAAGCATGCCTTTTTCCTCCTCGACCCCTGTTTGCTTGATTTCTTCCTCCTCTAAAGTTTTTTCCTTTATCTCGTCCATAATCCTTTGGTGAAGAGCACTTAGCTGCAATATGGCCCTTGCCACCACAGTTATAACAAGCTTGATCATTATTTAGTTTGGGGCAGTCACTTTTAAAGTGACCTAGCTCATGACAGTAATAACACTTTCCCTTGTTAGCATTACCAGCATAAAGTACCTCAGTTGGCTCTTCTCCCTTAGTAATTCTTTTCTGCTCATATTCTGTTCTGAGAATAGTCTCTGCTTCTGGGTAAAAGCATGTTAGGGTGTCCCTTAAAAAGTATTATTTAGTGACTAAAAAAGTACCTAAAAAGGTACCCAGGACTGGGTACTGGGTACCTGTGTAATATGTCAATAAAAGGTACATTTTAAAACTTTTATATATATTTTGGTCTTCGATAGCATTATATTTATCCTAACTTTGAATATTAACACGTCCTTGACTTTTATTTTGAACTTTTGTACTAGTTTTAATGAAAAGAAAAATGAGAAAGTACCCAGTTCTAAAGTACCTAGTGTATGTACTTTTGCAGGTTCCAAAAGTGGTACACCTTAACATGCTTTTACCCTTCTTCTCGTGTCTTGCTCATATTTCTTATAAATAGAGCTAGCTGATCATTTTCAATTATTGCTCTTGATATCTGCAGAACTTGGCTCCTTTCTAATATGTTTACACCTGCTCCAGATAAATCTGCTATGATATTATCAAAATTATTGAAAAATTCTGAAACATCTCCCTCTTCCTGTAATTTCAATCCTCTTAATTCTTTTTCAAGAAGATCTATCTGTGATGACGTTTTCTCTTCAAATTGCTTAAGAAGAAATTTCCACATCTGTCTAGGTGTCTTGTCTCTTAGCTTAAGCCTAATCGTAGGACTCACCTTGCAAGTGATGATGCCCTGAGCTTCCTTGAGTCTGGCATATGCAGAGCTACCTGCTCCAACACTTAATACTGTCCGTGCAGGATTTATATTTCCTGTGTCATCCTCATTAGCACGAATATTAACAGAGCTTTCTGACCTGCTAATGACATTCATCTCATTCTGATCTTCTTCACTTTCTGGATCCACCAGATCCCACAATTCTTCTACTTCCAGAATGTGTTTGATTGAGTTCTTCCACACCTGGAACCCAGCTCAAACCTTGAACACCTCTACACTGCTTAACAGGCTTGCTCCGAAACGACTAGACATCTTTCCTGCTCTGATACCACTGTTAGAAAAATAGTTCTTCTATGAAAACTATTTCCAATTCATGCAAAGAGATATCTATGAGCAACAAGATTTAGTAGCCAATAGACCATATGCACAATAAACTTATTGATCAAGGTAAACCATTGGATTATATTATTATGCAAGCATAGTAGCTAAGACAATATCGAAATCACTGTATTAGCATATATTGAACCAAATAAATCATGATAGCATAAGCCCCAACTGAAGTTCTTCCGGAATGCTCCCTGTATCCTTCTATACTTCTTAGGTATTCATTTATCAGCATCAATCCGACCGACTTGGAGTCGGCAATCGGCAGATGCAATCGTGTCTTATTCAAACACAACTTTGCTCCCAATATGGCGCCTAAACCTCCTCGTCTATTCTCAGAAACAATTTATAATGATAAGATAAACATAACCCAATGGTCATCTTTTCATTTAACTTTAGCTTAGCTACTAGCCTATTATAGTCTTCCTTTTCTATGATCATGATCCACATAAAAAATCACGTATATCCAATATGCCACATCCCAAGTGATCAAGGTCTGCTTGTTCAGGATCATTCTGCTGTGTTACTGCTCCCAATATGTGATGATTAATCTTTCCATTCTTACAAGACATATTTAACTGAGGCTGAAATAGCCAGGTTTAGGGTGGTGGTCAGGGAGTTTACACAGGCATACATACAGACCTGGGGTGAGACAAAGGTCACTCATTACATCCACATCATATATGCTCATGGGACTTGGTTTGCTCAGAAGTATGGAAGCTTATCAATTTGGAACACGCAAGGTATGGAGAAGTCCCACAAGCAGGCCAAGGTTGCAAATAACCAGAAGACTCAGCATGGAGGGTCACATTCTTTGTCAAATCCACTCATACAGATGGCACAATGGTTCTACAGGAGAGTAATTTCTCGTCATGAAGAGAATATGGAGAGACGGGCTGGTCCACAGTTGCGTAAGGCATTGGCAGAGGCCTCAAAGAAAAGACAAAGAGAGGCTTGAAAAAGTTCTGCTGCTAGCCAAGGCTTGTTAGCATGGAGGCAGAAGAGGCAGAGAATTGGTAGTAGATATTGCTCTTGAAATTTGGTGAAGACAACTTGTAGATCATGTGTTAAAAGACAACTTGTAGATCATGTGTGTGGTTCAATTTCATTCAACTGTCTTGGCATGTTCCATTGAGTGCCTTCTGTCACTGAAGATTTAAACTAAATAGCTATCTTTAAAAAGAAAAATCCCTGCTTGACCAACAACCAGAGATATCACATAACTGATAACAGAACATACATTACCTGAACTGATATTAACATGAACTGAAAACATAACGAGTTGAATATGAACACGTATAATAGCCAGCAACTAAAAAACATTCGCACATTGATTTTCAAAAATGGTATCACAGAACTGATAACATGAACTGATATTAACATGATATGATAACATAACAATTTTACCATGAACACTTATAATAGCCAGCAAACAAGAAAAGGGATTTGCAGTCCATATTAGCCGAGATTTTTTTTGTCATAAAAGGTTTGCTATTTATAATTGCTCCTAACAGAACTTGCATGCGTAGGAAGGGCTGAGGACTTCATACATGTACCAAGAATCTCCATGTCTCACAAAGGTTACTTCCACATGCATCATTTGGCGCAGTGGTGCTGCCTCAGCCCAAACTAGAATCTAATCCTCTATTTTTATGCCCATTTCCAGATATGCCATCACGACCTTCTGGGATATAGTTTGGTGGTATTTCTTGATATACAAGGGTGCTACTGCCTCACACTCAGCCATCAGATTCCTGACTACCCATATCTCTCACTTAGAAGAATCGACAGAGCAGCAATCCAGATCACTTTCAAGGGTTGGAAGGATGAAGCCTAAACCTTAAAACAGGTTTCTGCCAGCATATATCTCACACGATCAACTAAAAAAAAGTGACATCTATATATAAGCAATTCCATATCAATTGCAGTTGGATTGGTCTTCATGGCGAAAGAAATCCCTTCGCCATGGAGACCATTCCTTCATATTGTCAAAAAATTCGTTGAATCTACATTGTCTACGTTGATTTGTGATTCAAAAATTTTCGTTGAATCTACGTTTATTCATGTTAAAAGTTTTCGTTGAATCTATATTATGTACGTTCATTCATGTTAATTTCTTTACTGAAATTTGGTGAAAGCCATTAGATGCATGATTCAAAGCATGAAGTGCAAATTCAAAGTAAGAATTCAACCCATGAGATGTTAAATCGTAAAAGTGATTCATACCATGGTATTCTAGGCATGGTTACATTGTTTCATGTTAATTTAACCTATTATAGGCACACCCATAGTTCAACCCATGGGATGTTAAATGAAAGAAGTGATTCATACCATGGTATTATAGGCATGGTTACATTGTTTCTTGTTAATTTAACCTATTATGGGCGCACCCATAGTTCAACCCATGGGATGTTAAATCAAAGCAACATCCCATGTGCACCTTGTACCATCCATGTAGACACGTGCATTATGCCAATGTGTTCATAGTGAATATACTACTTCTATTTGGTATCTACATAGTGAATAGACAATGTATAGACAAGAAGCTACCACATGGACCCAACTACCAACCATAATCACCAATCATAATCAGGAAAGACTGGATAGTTTCTTCTCAAGCAGAACCCATGCAACCAAAATAGCTCGGCAACCCCAAACTTTACAAAAAAGCAGTGCAACAATGAAGATGATTCCATAGTTTTTTTAGAATTGAGCTTATAAATGGTCTTAAAATGTTGTTGATCTTAAGCATGAAGTAAAATGTTGAAATCCATTGATCTTAAACCCATTGGGGCTTAATCTAATTGATCATCAACCCATGAGATGATAAGATTGATATGGAGCATGCTAGAGGGAGTGGTCCAAAAACAAGGGATTAAGGCAATGGGGCATAGGAACACCACCAATGGTTACAAGAAAGGTTAAATAAAAAGGGCAAGATATTAGGCATATTCAACTATTGAAGCCAAGAATAGAGAGAAATACTTTAGTCAAAAGAAAAGCAAAAGGTGAGCAACGAAATAAGGTATGCAACTATTTTTATAAAAGGTGAGACGAACTGGCGGACCCGATGGGCGTGAACATGCCTTAATCAGAAAAGAGGGCTTCGATCTGTTATTAGAGGGGTTCGGCCAGCACAGAGCAGAAGGGAGGCGGAAGACTCTGTTAAGAATCCGGCATCAGCAAATCAGCTTGAGTACGGCTGCCGACTTCAAAGATCCAGTCCTTGCCTGCTGGTCCTGATCCGATCCAACCTGCTAGAAGCAGACAGCGGTTGGGAATCTTGCAAGTGGAGCTTTATCTGTGACCTTCTTTGTGAAGCTAGAGATTGATTCCATCTCCTACAATTGGCAGTTGTGATTAAACCCATTTAAACCCAAAGCTGTTATAGAATGAATTGATCTTGTGCTAAAGGGAAATAAGCCTTGGTCAATTCCTTTCGCCCTTAAGCCTTGGAAATTGCCTTAGTCTTTGGATCTGGTTGGGTGGAAACTGGATGCTCCATAGCTTGGTTGTGGAGACCAAGTCCCCTTGTTCTTGAATAGAGCTGTTGAAAGACTCTGAAAATTATTTCTTTTGGTTTTATATTTGTCTAACTGTTGAACAAAGTGGATAACATCTTTACAAATCATTAAATCATATCAAGTGGTATCAGAGCGAGCCGATCCCCATACCTGATCGATGGCCCAACGCTTCAATGTTACTGAAGCACAATACCAGCAAGCCTTGTCTAATGCTAGCTATATTGCATCCCAGTTAGCATTGCCTATGCCGAGTAATCAGCAAGAGTATGACAGGCAAGTGGAACTACTGTCTATTATGTATCGCTTCCTTCCAGATATTTATCAGCAACCTTCACAACCTCCTTTGCCTAATAGTCCTCCACCAGTAACTCCTCCACCGCCACCTAAGCTGAGGAAATGGTTGGAGAAAGCAGATATGCCGTCTTTCAAAGGGGGAAAGACAAAGCCTGTCAAGGTTGTCAGTTTTATCAGCCAGTGGGAAAAGTTTTTTGAGCGTGTGCAGGCAACATATGTGGAAAGACTGCAAGCCATGGACACTTACTTAAAAGATCAAGCCCAAGCATGGTGGCAAGGCAGACGAGAATGTGATCCCAGGATCAGTGATTGGGAAAGTTTTAAAACGGCATTTGAAGCACATTATTTACCTTCCAACTATCATAATGAGCTACGTAGGGAATGGGATCGTCTGAAACAGGGGGAAACTGAGAGTATTCAGTCCTACACCTCCAAATTCACTCATTTAGCGGCACTCATAAGGAATCTGGATGGGAAAGAGCTTCTGAGAAAATATGTCAGCGGATGTAGGGACGGTATCTATGCGGAGATGGAAATATTTCACCCCAAAGATTTAGATGAAGCCATAAAACTAGCATCTGCAGTGGAACGGAAATGTTACAATCACACAAGCTGTCCTTCAAGAGTTAATCCTAGCAAAGATGTCACTACCTCATCTTTAGACTTCAAATTTCATTAAATGAAGTAGAGTCAACATTTGGTTATGATGTAGCAAGGCAAATACAATTCATTAAGGTAAGATCATGCAAGCTAGAAACTTCTCCTCACTAGCAAGAAAGCCACAATTTGGTCTCTAATTTCTTGCTTTACAATTTAGCTTATGCATTCAATCTTCACCTAGACAATATGCCATTAAATTCATGATAAAACCATAGAAAATCATTTAGACGGCACTGTAGCAATGGTCTTCACTGTAGCTTAAATATTCGGGCCCCTTTGATATCTTTAACTGCAGCGAACACTTCCGGAACACTTCCGGATTACCCCTTTGCCTTGCTATCTCTACGTCAAGCTATGCCCATTGTCCTTTTAAGAGCTCAATCCGGCGGTTACGGCCACGAGATCAACTTTCTAACTCTGTTATTTTCAGCTTCAGGAATTATCCCACATGCATCGTTCATGAATATCAACTTTTCCATTTCCGAACCATTAAACCATTAACTCAACACTTAATATTTCAATGGTTATGGTTCATATTTCTTAATGCCATTTAACCTAGGCTTATCCCTGTTATGGAACCATTAGCTATAACAACTTCGCCTGCACTTAGATCTCAAACCTTAACTCTGCTCAATCTATATTCCATGCACGCCTCTGAGACGCTTAAGAAACAATCTAGTTAGATATGTGATTTTGCTCAAACATGACATGACTGTTTATTTCAACACTTCCCCTTCATGGCATGTTTGCAACCGGATCTTCTGTTTCAGTATGCACAATTTGTTTCCTGATCTCAACAAATCTTTTCTCTGGTAGAACTTTGGTGAGAATATCTGCTATTTGTTTACTGGTGTTAATGTAGCTCATCTTAATCACACCTTTACTAATAGCATCCCTAATAAAATGCATCTCCAGCTCTATATGCTTTGACCTTTCATGCATTACAGGGTTTTTTGCCATAGCTATACAACTGGTGCTGTCACATAGCATTTCAGTAGAGTTTGGCTGATCAATGCCAAGTTCTAATATCAGTCTTCTTTCCCAAATTAATTCCTTGGCACATAATGTAGCTGAAGCATACTCAGCTTCTGCCGTAGACAATGCTATAGATGTTTGCTTTTTGCATTTCCATGCAATAGGACCTCCTCCTAGCATCATAAGATAACTAGAAGTGGACTTCCTTACATCTAAGTCTCCTGCCCAGTCTGCATCACAATAGGCAGTTAGTGTCAAATCCTGTGAAGTATAAGCTACTCCCATATCTATGGTACCTTTCAAATACCTTAATACTCTCTTTGCAGCTGTCCAATGACCTTTCCCTGGATTACCATTATATCTACTAAGCATGTTCACACTATGAGCCACATCTGGTCTTGTACAGTTGGCAACATATGCCAAACAGCCAGTCAATGATCTATATGGAATTTTCTCCATTACTTTTCTTTCTTCATCATTTTTTGGACACATATCAAGAGACAACTTACACCCTGGCATAGATGGAGTTTTACTGATATTGCATTATTTCATCTTGAACTTTTCAAGCATACCTCTTATTTGTTCTTTCTGAGTCAGCAAAATAACACCTTTGTCCCTGTTCCTTGACATTTCAATTCCCAAAAATTTTGTAAGCTCACCAAGATCTGACATTTCAAACCTGTTTTTTAATAATCTTTTACAGATCAGCAAACATTCAGTTCCCTTTGCCACCATAATGTTATCATCAACATATAATGCAATTATGCACCAGCCATCTTTGCATTCAAATTTGTACAAATTTCCATCATTTAATAATTTAATAAATCCTTGCTCTGTCAAGAAAGCATCCATGCATTTGTACCATTCCCTAGGCGATTGCCTCAAGCCATAAACTGCTCTTTTTAATTTCCACACCTTATCTTCCCCTTGCTCAAATCCTGGTGCCTGCTTCATGAAAATCTCTTCATCTAGCTTTGCATTGAGGAAAGCAGTCTTAACATCCATGTGGTGTATCTCCAAGTTACATGCATTTGCCAGAGCAAGCAACATCCTGACACTATTCAATTTAACCAGAGGAGAGAATGTTTCATCAAAATCTTGTCCCCTTTTTTGTGAAAAGCCCTGAGCTACTAGTCTTGCCTTGTACCTGGGTGACTTTCCATCTGCTCCAGTTTTTATTCTGAATATCCATTTATTACCAACAATGTTCTTACCCTCTGGTTTCTCAACAACCTCAAAAGTGTCAGTTCTTATAAAGGAGTCCATTTCTTCTTTCATTGCATCTAGCCATAGTTTTTTTTTTCTTGAAACTAAGACTTCCTCAAGAGTGCTTGGTACTTCAGGACTTAAATGCATTAAAATTTCAAATATATCATTTACCTCATGTCGTTCTTCCTGAAATCTTTTGCTCTTCCCAGCATCATCTCGACCATGAGTTGCAGTGTCAATTCTTAATTCTGTTTTCAGTCTTTTACGCCCGGTCGGTCTTCTCTTCCTTAAAAAACTTGGCGAGTTGCAACCTCCCTTTGTTCTTCACCTGCAGGTCTTTCTTCAACAGCCCCTGAGGTTTCCTCAAATCCTTCTTGCAGGTCTGCATTCATATCAGCTCCAGCTTCTTCATCATCTGTATCTGTATACACTTCAACATCTTTGTCAGCAATTTCAGATTTCATATTGTACTCCTTCAATGAAGTATCATCAGTTTGTGTTGCATTGGAGCTAGCCAATGGTTTATAGACCTGATTTTCATCAAAGTTAACATCCCTACTTATTATAACTCTTCTTGCTTTAGGATCATACAACCTATAAGATTTAGAATGATCATCATATCCCACAAGATATGTAATCAATGCCCTGTCATCCAGCTTTCTTCTTTTTTCTTTTGGAATATGTACAAATGCCAAGCAACCATAGACTTTCAAATCATCATAGCTCGGCTTGCTTCCAGACCATAGCATATTAGGAATCCCTCCTTGTATACTCTCTGAGAGATGGTAATCTATTCTGTACATTCACAGCAGTATGAACTGCTTCTTCCCACAAAAAGTTTGGTAGCCCTGTTGATTTTAACATGCTTCTAACTGCATTTAAAATTGTTCTATTCTTCCTCTCGGCTACACCATTCTGCTGAGGAGAATATCTACAAGTAAGCTGTCTTTTGATGCCTTTGTTCTTGCAAAACACCTTAAATTCTCCTGACATGAATTCCCCTCCTCGGTCAGATCTTATGCATTTAATTTTCCTTCCTGTCTCAGTTTCTACCTCATTTGTGAACTGCCTAAATTTGTCAAATGCTGCATCCTTTGTTTTTAGACAATATACTTTAGTTCTCCTACTAAAGTCATCTATTAATGTCATAAAATATCTTTTTCCACTTAGGCTAGTAACATTGAGAGGTCCACACAAATCTGTGTGTATCAGATCCAGGATTCCTTTTGCCCTCTTCTTTGTTTTTTTAAAAGGCAATCTACTATGTTTTCCAAGCATACACCCTGCACATACTTGTTGTGATGTTTGATCAGAACTTGCTTTGATATATCCCTTTTTGTTTAGCAACTCTATTGTATTTGAGTTTACATGACATAACCTCTCATGCCAAGTTTTAATGGATGGACTAGTCAGCAAATTAACACAAGAGAAATGATGTCTGCTCAATCCATATAAATTGTCAACTCGTTTCCCAATAAACATTTTCTTATTTTCCAAGAAAATATTACAATAAAGTCTTTCAAAAACAACTTTATACCCTAGATCTACAAGTTGACAAACTGAAATAAGATTTCTGATCAATCCAGGTATGCACAACACATTTCTTAATTTCACAGCTTTTCCCTCCAAGTCAAATATTTCTAAAACACCAACATTCTTGATTTCCTTTAAATCTCCATTTCCAAACTGTACATGTCCTTTTTCTCTTCTTTGACAATTCTTTAAGATGCTTGAACTTCCTGTTACTGATCTCTCAGCTCCTGAATCTAAGATAAGCAAGTCAGTATTCATTCTTTCCCCTATCTTAGAATTAGACATATTTACCTCAATGTCCTCATCTTGCTCATCTTCTTCTTGACTTGCCTCCTTTGCAATATTTAGACTTGGTTTGGATTTGTACCCTCCATGTTTTTTTCCTTCAAACTTTTTTCCTTTCCCCCTTTTTGGGCTTGAACAATTTATTGCTATATGGCCCTTTCCCTCACAATTGTAGCAGATTATTTCTTTACCCAGCTTGGGGACGGTTTATTTTAGATGCCCATAACTATTACAATTATAGCATGGACCAATTTGCTTTTTATCCAAATTTTTCTTCCCTTTCTTCTGCTTTACAAACATAACCTCTGAATCCTCATCATCATCACCTTTTGTTTGTTCAAATTCTGTTCTTATCATTCTAATAGCATGTTCCTTTGTTCTTGCCACATTCCTTAATAAAGTAGCCAACTGGGTATTATGAGAGACAGTTCTAGAGATGGCTAGCAGCTGGTAGTCTTCAGACAGAACTACTCCAGCACCCTCTAAATCTGCTATTATTGACTCAAATTTTTCCAAAAACTCAGCAATGTTATCTTTCTCATATAATTTGAGCCTCCTTAATTGTTTCTCTAACACATCTATTTGTGATGATGATTTTTGCTCATAATTATCTAGCATGAACTTCCACATATCAGCAGGAGACTTACCTCTAAGTTTCAGCTTGATCACCGTTCCTACTTTGTTACATATTATGGACTGAGCCTCCATAATCCTTGCCTTCTCATCCATGCTAATCACTGCTGTACCTCTACCTGCTGTGACAGGAGTAGTAGCAGTACCAGTTGCAGCACCTTGACTTCCTCCTCCTTCAACTGAGCTTGAAGACGTGCTGGCACTTGAACCTGCTGCACTAGTTACAGGTGCTGTACTAACAACATTGGGGTCAATCAAATACCATAATTTTTCATACTCAAGTACCTATCTCACACTTTGTTTCCAAACTTGAAAACCTGTTTCACCTTTAAATACCTCTATGGAGTTCAAGAGATTGGCTCCAAACCTTGTAGACATCCTGCTCTTGGATTAGATAGCTCTGATACCAAATGTTACAATCACACAAGCTGTCCTTCAAGAGTTAATCCTAGCAAAGATGTCACTACCCCATCTTTAGACTTCAAATTTCATTAAATGAAGTAGAGTCAACATTTGGTTATGATGTAGCAAGGCAAATACAATTCATTAAGGTAAGATCATGCAAGCTAGAAACTTCTCCTCACTAGCAAGAAAGCCACAATTTGGTCTCTAATTTCTTGCTTTACAATTTAGCTTATGCATTCAATCTTCACCTAGACAATATGCCATTAAATTCATGATAAAACCATAGAAAATCATTTAGACGGCACTGTAGCAATGGTCTTCACTGTAGCTTAAATATTCGGGCCCCTTTGATATCTTTAACTGCAGCGAACACTTCCGGAACACTTCCGGATTACCCCTTTGCCTTGCTATCTCTACGTCAAGCTATGCCCATTGTCCTTTTAAGAGCTCAATCCGGCGGTTACGGCCACGAGATCAACTTTCTAACTCTGTTATTTTCAGCTTCAGGAATTATCCCACATACATCGTTCATGAATATCAACTTTTCCATTTCCGAACCATTAAACCATTAACTCAACACTTAATATTTCAATGGTTATGGTTCATATTTCTTAATGCCATTTAACCTAGGCTTATCCCTGTTATGGAACCATTAGCTATAACAACTTCGCCTGCACTTAGATCTCAAACCTTAACTCTGCTCAATCTATATTCCATGCACGCTCCTGACCTGCTTAAGAAACAATCTAGTTAGATATGTGATTTTGCTCAAACATGACATGACTGTTTATTTCAACAGAAAATAGATCCCAAAACTAGGAAATTTGATTTCTGGGATGAGGACACTTCGGATCAAGAGGACAAAAAGAGTAGCAAAGAGAAAAATAGAAGTAAGGAATCTTCCAAAAACTTTAAAAAGAGGAAGAATAATGGTAACGGTAATGGTTCTGAAAAGAAGCGGGAAGAGGGAAGTCAAGGTAGACCACGGAAAGAGACTGGGGAACCCAAGGGAGGTCGTTATAGATGCGGAGGAAAACATTACTTAAGGGATTGTCCGTTTGGAGAAGGGGGGATCACAAAGGTTGAGACACCTAAACCTCAAAGGGGTGCACAAATGCATGCTATTGAAGGTCCCAAACCGGAGGATATACCTGAGACCTCTAAAGCTGCGGACGAGCGAAAGAAGGGCGTGAGCTTCCAAGATGAGGAACGGGCAAAGGCTAATGCCAAAGAACGGAGGTGGCTCCAAATGGAAACTTTGGGGTAAATATAGTAAAAATTTACATTTCTTTAATGTAAGATTTGATTTATATGTTGATTTTTTATGTGGAATGAAAATTAAACTATTATGTAAGTATGGTGCATTAGATGTAAATTTTGAAGAATAGTAATTGTAGTTGTAGCAATAGGCCTGACCAAAATTTACATCGGTATCGTGGAGATACAATGATTAGTATATCGTGGAGATACTGTATCGGGGAGATACAATCAAGTAGTACCGCGGAGGTACAAGGGTATATCGTACTGCGGAAGTACGCGGATATCCATAACTGTTTCTTAAGTTTACAGGATTAAGGAACCTTGCAATGCAATTTGATTTGGGAGCAATTGTCTTGAGAAGGGATGGACCCATCTCAAGTGCATTCGAAAGATCGCGGACGATCTTCTTAAGAAGGGATGGAACTGATATGGAGCATGCTAGGGGGAGTGGTCCAAAAACAAGGGATTAAGGCAATGGGGCGTAGGAACACCAATGGTTACAAGAAAGGTTAAATAAAAAGGGCAAGATATTAGGCATATTCAACTATTGAAGCCAAAGATAGAGAGAAATACTTTAGTCAAAAGAAAAGCAAAAGGTGAGCAACGAAATAAGGCATCCAACTATTTTTATAAAAGGTGAAACGAACTGGCGGACCCGATGGGCGTGAACATACCTTAATCAGAAAAGAGGGAATCAATCTGTTATTAGAGGGGGCCGGCCAACACAGAGCAGAAGGGAGGCGGAAGACTCTGTTAAGAATCCGGCATCAGCAAATCAGCTTGAGTACGGCTGCTTCCAAATCCGACTTCAAAGATCCAGTCCTTGCCTGCTGGTCCTGATCCGATCCAACCTGCTAGTAGCGGACATCGGTTGGGAATCTTGCAAGTGGAGCTTTATCTGTGACCTTCTTTGTGAAGCTAGAGATTGATTCCATCTCCTACAATTGGCAGTTGTGATTAAACCCATTTAAAAAAAACTGTTATAGAATGAATTGATCTTGTGCTAAAGGAAATAAGCCTTGGTCAATTCCTTTTGCCCTTAAGCCTTGGAAATTGCCTTAGTCTTTGGATCCGGTTGGGTGGAAGGGTGAAAGCATGTTAGGGCCTACATAAAAAATTACCAAAAAGGTACTTTTCTGTGTACTTCTGTGCAAGTACATAATTGTATTTTAAAGTACCTAGACTACAAGATTGACTAAAAGAAATTGTGTTATGTTCAGGAGTAATAGTACATACATGTTGTAAGGTACTTTGTGATGTCAAGAAGATGTTAAGAACTCAAATATATCATCATCTTTGACTACCCAGAGTATTTTCCAGGTAGTTTCCAAAACATGTAGGCCCTAACATGCTCTTACCCGGAAACTGGATGCTCCATAGCTTGGTTGTGGAGACCAAGTCCCCTTGTTCTTGAATAGAGCTGTTGAAAGACTCTGAGAATTATTTCTTTTGGTTTTATATTTGTCTAACTGTTGAACAAAGTGGATAACATCTTTACAAATCATTAAATCATATCAAAGATATTGAACATTGCGAAAAATATTGAGGTGGGTAGCTCGTCCGAGGACAAAAATCGTATGCATGCAAACATCTCTTTCCTCTCTTTGCTTCATTCCTAAACTTTTTCAGTGCCAATCTGTTCGTCTGCCTGCCCCGATTTCGAGCTCCCTGGCCAAAATGAAGATAACACAATCTGCACCTACTCCATCTATTGTTCATGTGAGTTCGGCTCCAGCTCGATCAGAGTCAATCTCTTCGAGTGGAGGCCATCCGGTTACAGTGGTGGCTAGGTTCACTCCTCCTAAAGTTGAGAGTTTATTGAGGCTGGAGTTGTCTGTTCTTTTAGGGTCCTTGAATGGGTTGATCGAGCTTACCCAGATCAGAAGCGTCTCTTGGAGATGAAGATGCCATGGAAGATGACCTGCATATCGAGTTGAGGATGCCCCCAGCCTAAAGATCAACCCTGCCATCAGCTTATGTATTAGCTTATAGATTTGTGTTGTTTTAATCCCGGGCTCATCATTCGTATATTTTGCATACTTCATAGAAGAAGCATGATGGCTAAACTATTTTTATAAAGCATCCTTGTGGCAATTTTTTTATGAAAAGCTTTGTACACGACCTTTTTCAGTTATTATTCTTTTAATTTCCACTGTTCTTTTAGTTGGCTAAACTGTCTATTCTTTTCTATGGTTTCTGTTCTTTTACTGTTACTGTTTTCAACTTGAATTACACACAAGTACCTGGAAATACAGACACGAATTTCACACAAGTACTTGGAAGTACAAGACAGGAATTTCTTGCAATAACACTTAAAAATCATGTAAACCCTGTTTGGTATTTAACTTGCAACTGGTATAAGACATGCAACTTGAATTTGGCACAAGTATTTGCAGTTTGTATTTGGAAGTACAAACTGGAATCATGTAATCCCTGTTTGGTATTTAACTTGCAACTTGAATTTGGCACAATTATTTGCAATAACAGACTTAAGAATCAAACCTGTTTGATTTTTAACTTGCAACTGGTATAAGACATGCAACATGAATTTGGCACAAGTATTTTTGGAAGTACAGATTGGAATCATGTAAACCCTGTTTGGTATTTAATTTGCAACTGGTATAACAGTTATGCAACTTGAATTTAGCACAAGTGTTTGCAATAACAGACTTGAATCATGTAAGACTTGTTTAGTATTTAACCTGTTTAGTATAACTTGTTTATTACTTACAATTCAGAATCAATATCAGGTTTAGTACTCACCTACAAGTGTAGGATATTCTGGATCATAAACTTACAACATATAAAACTTAGTACTTATTCTTATCTTCAGTTTGCTGGAATCATAATTGTTAGATACAAACAAGCAAGTGAAACATAGAACAAGCAATCAGAAAACTGTCAAGGTTGCACCAAGAAAGGGAGAGAAGGGGATGCACACCAAATATCCGAGAGCGCAAGCTCTCAAAACAAAGGCAAATTGGAATTGTATTCAATGTTATCTATCAATACATGAAGTATAATGATATAAACAAAACGGTGATACTAAGAATAGTATTAGCCGTTCACCCACCGCCCACTAATAACTGCCGTTACTTAGTTAGGTCGGTGCTCAGTGCTGATAAGTGCTTAGTCAGCACCTATGTGCTGAGTGCTGTCAGTGCTGTGACATCACGTCACGCCTAAGATTGTGAGAGAATATTGAACCTCTATACGACTTTGCCTAAGATTTTAGAATATGAAATAAGGGGGCTCGAACCTCTACCAATACGGAGGCTCGAACCTCTACCAAAATAACTCAATGTCCTAATAAGATTACTTTAACCAATATACCTAGTGAGTTAATAAGATTATTTTCTCTCTTAAGTGTGTATTTTCCCCTTGGAACCCCCTGTAATTTTGATACATATTAATAGGCCAATTAAGCTGACACCTTAACGCTGCACCATAACACATTATAAGCACTTTCGGAGGACAAGTTAAGATACGCACCTTGCAAGTTGATAGACATGCTAAAATTAAAATCGAAGGAAAAATTGCATACGTACTTCAAATGCAAGTGAGCGATGCAGAGAAGCATCACAACTTATGGCATTTGAGCACTTAGCAAAGGCCTCATCATATTTCTATAAAGTTGTATTGGCTTTATCTTGTTTTAAATAGTTGCACAGACAGAACAATGGTTTCACATCCAAAGCCTATAAAAAAGACAATCATCCTACTAAAACTTAAGGCCCAAACCTGGTTAAACTCACCAATCCCTATTAATTATGCTATTTCTCCTTGCAATCAAAGAACAAAGAACATTTTGCATTGGTCCTATCATATTACTCCATTTTTACAAATGGAATGTAAACAAAATAGTAGCCTTCAAGTTTGTCAAGGACATCTATCGTTTAGAATATATTTACCTGACACATTAGCTCAGGTAAGTATTATGTTTGCATGTTCATTGAGCACCACTCATTATATAAAATGAACTATGACTAGTTTATCTAACCTAATTCTTTTATGGAAGTCATAAAATGGATGTCGACACTTCCTGAGGCTAAACAAACCTCCAATTAATACGAATTGTGTGAACTTATCTACATTCTATCAAGTTTGTTTCCTCCTTTGCGCCTCCTCCTGGCGCCTGGCGCCTGCCTGAGGCGCTGCCTGAGGCCTGCCCGAGCGGATGCAATGATGGATGGCGTTGGAGCAGCGGCAGTGAAGGATGGCGCCCCTGTGTGTGCCTGAGTGGATGTCCGCCTGCGCGCATACCTGGGGGTGCTGGCGCCTTGGCGCAGGGCTGGTGGATGGGTGAGGAGGCACCTCCGATGGGCGATTTCCCTGAGCGGTTTTTCTGAGCGCCGCCTTCCCTGCGTGTCTGGGCGATTGGCGTTGGGGGCGTCTGTTTTCCAGCACCCAGTTGTGAAGAGGTTACGGTTCGGAGTTGCTTGGTGAAGCTTTGCCTGCTGGAGGTATGAAGGTATGCTTGTTGCTTGTGCAACAGCATGGATTTTTGGATCGGTGAGCAGCCATAGTCATCCTGGCAACGGTTTTTTCCCAGGTGGTTTTTAATCCGGGTCATGATGGTTGTGTTCTAGCTCACGTTGTGCTTTGGTTTAAGGGCTTCGGCCCATGTTCTTGTTTGGACTTCGGTCCAGGACTTCGGTCCCTTATGTACTTGGTCCCATAACCCGATTGGGTTCCGTGGACGTTAAAATTTTTTCCTTCCTTCCTTCCTTCCTTCCTTGATGCCAATTGATAAGAAACTTAATTTAACTTATTATCCTGCACAAATCTAAGTCTTCAAATTCAGACTTTACAGTACCCTTCATTTTACGATTGTCCATAACCATGCATTTACTGTTTAATCTAAAAAAACCATTCCAGCAACTACACTTCTACTGTTTGATTTAGAAATAACATTTCAGTTGAATCACATCCTTATTCTAAATTCGTTTTAACATCCTTGAAACCATCAACACATTTTATAAATTGCCAAGCCATGTAATTCGCTCACCTCAATTCACTTACAATTTTGAATGAGAAATTAACAACATCAGCATGCCTATATGAAAGACAATATACCCTCAACAAAATGCCTCTAATATTAGCTCCACTACTAAATTTCGTTTCTTACTAGAAGAGCAGAACAACTTCCAATCTCGAATACACATGAATCTGCTACAATGCAATATTCCTATAACAGACGAGTATTTCCATTTCTGCCATTTCAATTGATTGCACACTAAAAGCAGAAAGCTCTTTACTACATATGTATTATAAGTATATATACGACTCCATGATTCATTACAATACAACCATACCTATGCCCGGCAACGCCGGGCACCGTTACTAGTCAAGGATTATAAATCTGTATTGAAACAAGAAGGCACACTTTATTGTTGAGCATCAATAACGAATATTTGACTTGCTGCTACGTGAGCCTCAGACCTTCTAGCACAAAATATGATATCGACGACATCCTAACCCTTGAACATATTCCTATGCAGCAATGGAATGAGCTATGGATTCAATAGTATGATCATCATGGGGTTCTTAAATATGTGCCTCCATTGGTGGGTAATATTTTTCAATTCATAGAGGCCGAAGCCAAAGACAGACTACAATATTTATCCAATGGAAAGACTCTTAATCTTCAAGGTTTGTAGGCAGAATTGCTTAAATAAGGGGTCCACTATTGCTTCCAATTATCACTACTCTTCTACATCAAGCCTTTGCAAGAAGGATTGTCAGTAATATGGGCTATCAGTAAGGTTGTACCAATTCACAAAGCAGGTGATAAGGATGACCCTTCTAACTAAGGCATGGTCATGGTCAGTCCCATTCTCACTTTTGCTTTTGACACAGTACCTCGAGAGCTTCTTTGGTAGGGATTGCAAGTGCTAGAGGTTCCACAAGATCTTCAAAATGCAATTTATTGGCTCTATGAAAGGGTCTTTACTAAGTCTCCAGCATCAGGTACATAATCAATCGCAATATTGAGTACATGAGGGTTGCCCTCTATCTACTACACTCTTTGGCTTTTGCATTGATCAATTGGAAGAATGGCTTGATAATCATAGTGGCGGAGGCCCGCATTTGGCACACTATATCATCAGACAACTTATGTATACTAATGATGTTTCACTTATGGCACATACAACTGCTAGTATTCAACAACATTTACATGCTATGTACATTTGTTGTGGGAACACCAGCCTACGTATGAATCTCCAAAAGATCAAGCTCTTAGTAGTTCAATTTTCTCGGCACACAGTTCCAACTTTGCACTATGATAGCCATGAAGTTGAAGTTGTAGATAGCTACAAGTATCTTGGTGTAGAACTCTATAAGAACACATTTGAGAAGGGTGTATCACTAAACATGTGACTGATGGCTGGAGAGCACTCTATGCAATGCAGAACAATTTTTTTCGCACAGAGATTCCTGAATGGCCGGAGAAAGCCCACTTGTTAGGGCTTTGGTAGAGCTTGTTTTACTGTATAGTCTTGAAGTGTGGGGATCTGCCATTCGTGTTGTGAACAATTAAATGAATGAGACCTTTGAGTAATATCATGCTTTTCTATTTAATTCTCTTAGCTTTACATTGAAATGCTCAAGTAGAGCTCTTTTGTTCCTTATTATCACACCATATTATTTGTTATTTTTCTTTCCTTATGGGGTTTTTTTGCATCTTTTACTTCTGACTATTGATCTCTGGAATCTTTCATGTGTTATGCTAGATCAAAGGCCATTAAATTTTTCATCAACAATTTTCCTGCCTCTTCCAGTGGTCCAAACCGGACAAAAAGAACAATGGTGCGTGGGCAGGAAGCCTCGACCAGGCAGCCTGTGCCGAACTAGACTACTGGCATGCCTCCAAGTCCACCTTCTGCTGAGATCCGTTGCCCCTCATACAGAACTGGGAGGTCTTAGTTGGTACCAAATGGCAGCGCATATGATAAGGGTCATAGCAACCAACGAATAGCAACCAGCTCTCAGCTACTCCAACAACCAAATCTCGCTTCTCCTCAATCCCAAGAAGAAGAATACAGAACATAAACAGAAAAATAACAGAGAGGCAACACAAGAAGAAGAAGTTGCGGGCTTCATCCGCCATAGACTATGGCGGAACCCCTGCAGCCAGGCCTTCTCCGCTGGGATTCATTGCTGCCCTGCTGAAAAAGGAAAGCTGCATGTATTCTTATATCCTTCTATCCTCAAACCAAGCATGGAAATGACAAAAGAGAAAAAAAAAAAAAAAAAAAAAAAAACACACATGCCCTGAGCCGATTTTGGAATGCTACCTTCATCTCGGCCAATAAACAGCTCAAATTAGTTAGAAAATATAGTTTGAATACGATTTCCCATACAATACAAGGCCAAATCTTGGCCCAACCATGCCTGAAATATCGCCTGCAAATACCAAACGAAAATATTGCAAGCTTATGTTTCTAAAAAAAATTGAAGGGAATGATTGTGAATAGGAAGTGTATATACAATATCAAGTTAAGTAGCCAAGCCATAGGAAACCTTGGTACGAGGGAGCCAGTCATGACCAGAGATGAAGTTGGAAGACGACTGCATTATACAGCCCCCCTCTGATGTGGCACAATCCCAGCCCTCCAATCCAAGCCTGGAGGGCCAGATATCAGCGACACAGGGGAGGGGGCTGTATAATGCATTCTACCCGAAGTTGGCAACAGTGTATTGCTGAGCCGTAGAGGTGTTAATGGATATCTTAGACCAGTTAACACGATCGCCGGTGCCAGAGCCAGGGCCAATATTTTTATATTCAGCATAGTAGACGGTATTTCGGCGATAGGTGGTGGTATCGTTCCAATCACTCCATCCAGCAGGGGCAACAACGGAACTAAGGGTATTTTCAAGGTAGACAACGCGGGAGTAGTCTTTCCAAGGGCGGCCCAGGTAGGAGCGAAAGGATGACGCGGCAGCCTGGAGGTCGGCCGTACCGTCCACGTGGCTACCCTGGATGGAGAAACCAGTGGTCTGGTACGGATCCAGCCGGCTCTGTGCCGTGAACATGTTATTCTGGTAGGCCAGGGGTTTTCTGGCGACTATTGTGCAATTCTGGAACAAGGCTGCCGCATTTCCGAATATGAAATCCACCGTGCCCTCCACGTGGCATTCCTTGTAGAACTGCCTTCCCGTGTGTGCATATAGCGTATCCTGGTATCCCAAAAATTTGCAGTTGTAAAACGCTGTCATGTCCCCTGTCACCCTTAATGCCACCGATTGATTCATCTCCGGCCCCGCCGTGTTTTCAATAGCCAGATTTAGCCCCACGAACCCTTTCCCGCTCACCACTGCACACAAAAATAATCGCAGGACGAGTCTCTATTATCTCTTGAATTGAATTGAAATTAGTTTGATTTTTTCTGAGAAAAATAATAGCAGTACCTACTGTTGCAGTCTGTGCAGTAGTTATTATCCCCACAGATTTGCTTCCCGTAATTGTCGTCTTATCTGGACCATCACCTACGAACACTATGTTGTATTTGTTCTTCGGCACTGTGACATACTCATTGTAGGTTCCTGCCTTGATGTAGATCACATATGTGCTATCGCCCTTCATCGGAGCTCCATCTACTGCTTCCTGGATTTTAGTATAGGCATTAACACCAGTTTTTGACACAGTCGCATTTGCAAACTCTCGAATATCAAATTGGGATTGCAACAAGCGGCGCGTATCAAGAGGGACCCATGTTGGAAATGTTGTGTCCTCAAGAGAGAGAAGTCTTCTTTTGGAAAAAGGCAACTTTTTCACTAGAGAAACACATCGCTTATATAGAGACAAGGAAATGCTCAACACTTTCTCAACTGAATCTGCCTTTTGCGTCAAACTTGAACTACCATTGTTCTCAAGGAGCCCATCAGCACAAGTACTTGCAAAAGTCATTGATGAACTCAACCAAGTGTTGATATCATCTATCGAACTTTGTTTAAGAGACTTGAGACTAAGTTTGCTAATAGAAGAAATAGTCGTATTGAGCTCATCCTGTGCATCTGAAAGCATCTCCTTACAATCTTGCAATGCAGGATATGTGAGAGAGTTGTTCGTTTCACTTTTTAGCAATTGACTAGTTAGATCCAACATATCCCCCACTTTATCACTTGCTATTTGGATAAAAACCTTCACCACATTAATAGAATTAGAGCTCTTGCTACCATTGTAAGAGGAAAATGATGTAATGCAGACATCAGGATAAAGAGTCTTATTACAAACAGCCTCAATTGAGCTAGGTGTGCTATTTGAACTACTAGCCTCTTTCTTCTTCTCATTCTTGTTATGTTTAGAAACGCCTATGGCAACCCCCAAGATGATAATTACAACTACAAGCAAGATGATGAATGCGACGAACCTCTTTCTGCGCTTGGAGCGTTGTTGCGCGAGAACGAAGGGATCGGCGAAGCCTGCACTCACCATTGTTGAAAGGATGAGAGATACAATGTGAGCTCTCAAACTCTTGCATTATGTGTGTGATAGTTAGTGGCATAGGAGGAAAAAACAAGGTGTGTAAGGTTCCAACATAGCAGGTCAATGATATTATTTATTAGGTCTTGAACTTATTTGCCAACCACATTAAAGGATGCCAGGATTTGAACTATTTGCCAGTGCCAACCACATTAAAGGATGCCAGGATCTCATACTATCATGATGTGGCGAAACTGCAGCCGTCGATTTCTATTCCCTGTGGTATTTAAAAAGACGTCTCATCAACAAGCACATGCTCTTGCCTTTTTCTAGGCTTTTGGGCATTAAGGCCGTTTCCTGTGCATCCCAATTGTACAGGTCAGAAATTACAATGCACAAATACAAGAACTCATACTACAGACAGGTCTCTCATACTACAAGAACTCAAGTTGTGAATCAGCGGATCTCTGTACCATGCCATTTCTCAGGCCCCAAAGTCATCAAGCCATTAAGTATTTCTTGACGCCGGCAAAAAGACCAAGCTGATTCTCAAGCCCCAGAATCGCGATTTAAGATTTAGTTCTTTCAGATTATTCTTGCTAATGTATGATGAATCTGTGGTGCTTTACCCAAGGAGCCAGATTTGCGGATTTGCAGGTCGAGCGAATCTAGTTCGCTGGACGCCAGACCAACCTTGAAAGCTTCAGATCAGATGCATGGTCTAGGTCTTCATCGCTAGATTTTGAGGGAAGTGATACGTGTCGCTTTTGTGAGTTATTTAAATTACGTATGGTAGGATAATGATGCACTATAAATCTTAATCTTAACATGTATAATTCTCAAGGGCAAGATTCTTTAAGCATATTCGAAGCTGATGCTTGCCTCTAATTTTGCCGGAAAAAATAGGGATTAACTAAAAGCAAGAAAAGTTCTCCACCGCAATCTATTCTCCAGTTTATTTGCCACGTTTCTTTTCTTGCACGATCTCTTTCGGCAAAACTGGACGCGTATCTGTTGGCGATGGCAGCATGCTTGACATCTGTTAGATTGTAGAAAGCCAGAAGCTCCTACTGTTCCTCCGTTACTACGACGCCATAGCCGTCGCTTCTGCTTCCCAAGGTTTTGTAATAGCCGAATCGCTGCTTCTTCCTATGCTGCCGGAACAATTGTTCCAAGGCCGATTTGGCAAGGAAACAACCCCACTAAGTATAGGAAGATAATTTTGGAGTAATAAATGGAGCTGATGATTTGGGCTTCTAGTTTCGAGCAGGGCCAGAAGCAACTGGCCTAGGAAAGCTACAAGATCCTGAGCAACGGCACTAACTAATAGGCAGGAAACTGTCAAATTCTATGGAAGATAGAACTCGAGTTTGCATTACCTATGGAATGTGGGTTGAAGTTGCCACTGCTTCAAAGCAAAGGGGTTCTTGCTTGCATCAAGCTTCTGACTTTTCTGTGTGTGTGCACAAAAATTAGGCACACAGAAGGGCGGCCAAAATTTGTGTGGGAAAGGGCATTAAACCTCAGTTCCGAGGGATACCTACAAATGTATCTTATATATTTGGATCTTCAAATCGTATTCTGCCCCTGTAGTATAGCTGCAATACTATGGTACTTTTTTCATTCACATTTCCACATTTTGGATTAAGTACTTGGCATCGTCCGCGGCCAATGAGGACATGAGAACGAAAAGCACATGGTGAGTTACTTGCTCTTAAAACTTTCAAATTTTTTTTTGGCACAAAAAATTCTTTTTTCTAATAGATGCTTTGAGCCGAGGATCATGTCAATGGTGCATGTTTGTTACAGTCATCACCATCTCCCAGACATCCTTCCAATCATACACGCTCTACAAATGCAGCTCCACAATCACATAGATTTTGATAAATCAACAGGAAACTTAGTTGTAGAAGCCTGCAATACCTGCAAAGATCCCAATAGACTCAGGAACTTTCCAGATCCATTCATCAATATGTTAATGGTCTATTCAGGAAACGGCTTCGGGCGCCACGGTCTTTGCCATTTTCTATATGAAATTGAACAAGCCAGCTCTTGGTATCAGCAGTACTACAACTGCGAGAAACCTGACAGGTACAATAGATAATTTTATTGCTTGGTACAATGTTTGGAAATGCTTGTTAGGATGCTTGAGATGCAGTGCATGATTATATCTGTTTGTTAGTGCCCATCAGAAATAGAGCTGTATGGCTGTAACTTTAGTTAACTTTGATGGGGCTTGATGGGTGTTTTACATATTAAGAGCATTTTCTTTGCTTGGCGTCCAGTGTTGGACGAAGATTGGAGATGCAGATCAAGGGTGTGAACACAAGACAATTGCTGAACTCTAAAAACTATC
Source organism: Isoetes taiwanensis (assembly GCA_021234155.1). Lineage (NCBI taxonomy): Eukaryota > Viridiplantae > Streptophyta > Lycopodiopsida > Isoetales > Isoetaceae > Isoetes > Isoetes taiwanensis. The sequence continues at coordinate 17,115,787 of JAJEKV010000027.1, read as the reverse complement.
GCCTGTCATGCAAAGAGATAGTTTTCCACGGAATTTTTTCAAGCACATATCTTAACAATCTATGAGGACATTTTTTTGAAGTGCATTTCTTTTTGAAAGCAGAATCACTTGGGTAAGCACATTGTAATAGCTATTGGCATGTTCAACATTTGAGCATGTCATGAATAGTCTTGAACCCACAAGCATCTCATGAGTTGTCTATGTGTCTTGCAGATGTAGGTAAAGCCTGAAAACTTTTGTTTGTTGTTAGCATATTGGAGCATAAACATATTTGTACATGTGGCAGATATATGGAGAAAATCTCTGCTAGCTGCTGCATACATCTACAGAGGTCAAGTGATTGTGTTTTTTGCCCCCACTCTTCAAGGCTTAGAGGCTTAGAAGGTTGCCTGACGACTTCAAGAAAAGTAAAAGAGACAATTGGTTAATTGAACGGAGATTAGCAGAAAAGGAAATGAAGAGATCACAGAAGGAGATTTGTAGGATCAAATGTTGTGGTTAAATTAAAATTCAAACAAACTAGCAGGAAATCGCAGAAGGAAATTTGATAGGGCCAGGCATCTGAGATTTATTGGGCATAACAAAAATGAGATTATCTTTGCTAAATAAGAAATGTGCAAACTACAGGTATAATCTGTTTCAAGGACTGGATTTTAACATTGGCTTCAAAGAGATCATTGCTACGCAGGGTCTGTGATGCTCTTTTCCGTTTTGATGCAAGAGCATTTACTTTTCTGACATTGTTTTGTTGAAGGAAGAAGCTGTTGCCTAGGACATTCACAACATGTTGTTGGAGTAAGGCAGTGTTTTTGGTTATGCCAAAGGGAAATAAGACCAGGTCCTAGTTAAAACTAAACCTATAGAGTTCAAAATCGTTTTGTTCTTGAGGAAATCTAAGATCACAAGAGAATCATTTTGGGATATAGTGACGTCGCCAAACAAAACTAAAAAGCAAAAAAGAAGAAAAAAGAAACACATTGTCAAGATAATACGGCCAGCCAAAAAGGAAAAAAGAAACACATTGTCAAGATAATACAGCCAGCCATGGACTCTCATGGACTCTAATGAAGGATAAAGGAAAAAAGGAATAAGAATACTGATTGCAAGACAAGTTCTACTATTTGAAAATATTGGGCTTTTATTTTTACCTCTAAAATTTGCAAATCAATCATTCAATTTATTTTTAACATTCAAAGTCTATATGCACAAGGTTTTGTGCACATGAGTTAAGGGGACAATGCAAAAAGCTTAAGCCAAGAATGATTAGGAGCAAGGTGGTGTTAAGGGGAAGATGTGAAAAATTTAAGCAAAGAATAATTATGTAATTTTGATTACCATCCATGCTCAAGACATTTTTGCTACAAAATCTTGAGGACGTGATGTGGTAATTTTGAGCACCACATCGTCCTTTTTGCTACAAAGTCTTGAGAACATGAGGTAATTTTGGGCACCACATCGTCCTTGATGCAAAACAGATGGCAATAGTGGGTTCAACTCCTGCATGTTCTTTTGCATCTCAAGGATGTCCAGAATTGAGATCTATTCGACTTAGCACAAACCTTCTTTTGCAACGGGTTAGAGAATGGCCGCCGCGATAAATTTCTTGTAATTCTAAAGGCAAATGAAGAAATGCACCTTGCAAGTTGACTACTACTGAAACTCAAATCAAAGAAAAAGTTGCATACATACTTGAAACGCAGGGGAAGTGGCGCAGAGAGGCACCATAGTTTTGGCATTTAAATATTCAACAAGGGCCTCATCGTATTTGAGCATTTTGTTATATGTTTTGATAGGACAAACTAAGCTGACACTAACACTGCACATAACACATAATAAGCAATTTCAAAGGATAAATTAAGATATGCACCTTGCAAGATGATAGATATACTGATCTTCAAACCAAAGGAAAAGCTGCATACTGCATACGTACTTGAAACGCAGGTGAGCGGTGCAGAAAAGCATCATAGCTTATGGCATTTGAGTATTCAACAAGGGTCTCGTCATATTTATGCATTTGGTATATCTTTAATAGGCCACTTAAGCTGGCACCTTAACACTGCACCATAACACATATTAAGCACATTCGAAGGACAAATTAAGATATGCACCTTGGAAGTTGATAGACATACTGAAATTGAAATCGAAGGAAAAATTGCATACATACTTGAAATGTAGGTGAGCAGTGCAGAGAAGCATTATAGCTTGTGGGTTTAGATGCATATTCACACGGGGGGTTACTCCGGGCATCGAGAGCTGTCGGATGGGCATATTTGCCCTTTATTCCTCGATCTGGACCGTAGATGGCGATCCTCGTTTGTGGGGTATGCCTGTACAAGTCTTTGTATGGTATATTGAGGTTTGCAAAATACTATAAGGTTTGGGGGAATGTATTGAATGGTGTTGATTTTGTACATGTATTGTACAATTTTAGGGTTCTCGCTGCCCTACGTAACCTCGTGTGAATATGCACCCAAATCAAAGGGGGTTTGAGGGGGAATTACATTTAATTGTGTTGGATGTAACACAAGGCCCCCAAAAAATAATCATTACTAGTTTTTCACAATATTTTTTACATGAAACCAATATAATAAACCAATGTTACTGAGTGGGTTAATGCGAAGAATAATCACTACTAGTTACATGGTGTGGTTTATACTTATTCTTTATTATGCTAGTGTGTAATCATGGTTATCCATCATGGTTCTTTGTGGTAGTTTCTTCGGTTAGTTTTTAATAGTGCTTAATTGCTATATTTTATGTATGTACTCTATTTGTTGATATAGACCATAAACAACTAATAATGTTATCTCCAAACTTAAAGTGGTTTCCTAGTGAAGATGTCTAAATCTTAGGCCATAAGCCACTAACGACTTTGGTTTTCAATTTATAAGTGGTCTTTTATAGAAGTTTTCCACATTTTGACCTTAAATCACTAACAATTTTGGCTTTCAACTTTCAATGTTTTGCTCGTGAACTTATGTACATCCTAGCCCATAGACCAATAATAATTTTAGATTTCAATTAAAAGCAGTTTCAAATACTTTTCTTTCAAACCAATGGTGTTTTACATAATAAAATGTCTCAAACTTATGAGGAGATTGCTCATGGTTTTGTCATCAAGATAAGTGTTGTGTCTTTCATCTTGACTATTTTTGCATGATGTGCTTAAATTAGTGTAATGTGTGCATAAATTGAGAATAATATGGGTATAATGTGGAGAAAATGTAAAAAATGTGCAAATATTGTGGATGAAGCATTTATGATGTATTGAAGTTGAACTTATGGACTTGAAGGTGTATAAAAGTCCTTTTCAATGGTTAAAGCATGGGGTGAGGTGGCGCAATCCTAGGAGACATGTAAGTTATTGGGGATCCTATGGTGGAGATTGTTCAAAGATGAAGGGCTGAGATTTGTTGTGTAAGTTTAAGAGGAGGCACGTCTCCTCATTCTCTCTCTCTCTCTCTCTCTCTCTCTCTCTCCGCCCAGAATCGCACTCGGTACTGTTGGGGGTCAAATCCCAACAGACGCAATGTAAGGTGGTTGGGGGCAGGGCCCAACCGAGCAATATAGTGTGGTGTGTGGTCACATGTCCAGTTGGATGCTGCCTAGTGGCGTGACGTTAAAACTACTCTCTCTCTCTCTCTCTCTCTCTCTCTCTCTCTCTCTCTCTCTCTCTCTCTCTCTCTCTCTCTCTCTCTCTCTCTCTCTCTCTCTCTCTCTCTCTCTCTCTCTCTCTCTCTCTCTCTCTCTCTCTCTCTCTCTCTCTCTCTCTCTCTCACTGGGATGCCAAGATCTAGTGAGGGTTGATGTTCGAACCTCACTGGGATCTTGGCATTGGCCCCTGGTATCCTTGTAGGGGGTGGTGCTCCTTGAAGAGGGAGTCGTGATGTCTGAGGGATCTTTGCTTGTGCTTCTGACGTAAAAATACATCTCTCTCTCTCTCTCTCTCTCTCTCTCTCTCTCTCTCTCTCTCTCTCTCTCTCTCTCTCTCTCTCTCTCTCTCTCTCTCTCTCTCTCTCTCTCTCAGCCTTTGAAGGAGATCTATTATAGTAGAGTGTATCCCCCCCTCTCTCTCTGGTCACATGTCGGTTGGATCTTTGCCTAGTGGCGTGGCGTTAAACTCTCTCTCTCTCTCTCTCTCTCTCTCTCTCTCTCTCTCTCTCTCTCTCTCTCTCTCTCTCTCTCTCTCTCTCTCTCTCTCTCTCTCTCTCTCTCTCTCTCTCGTGCCTTGAAGGAGATCTATCATAGTAGAGTGTATCCCATGGAAGAATTAACAATAGAAGAGGAGGATGAACCTCCAGACTTATTTTATCTCTCTCCTTCTTCATCTGCAATTTGTGTTTAATCTATTTGCTGGTAGAGTGTGGCACAGCCTGATGCATATATTTTGCATTCTGCTCAGCTTGGGGTTTGATTCAATCTGTTGGATTACATAAAGTGGGGGCATGAGAACAGCAGCAATCTATCAGCAAAGAATACAATTATATGGAGCAATTTTTCATTTGGAATAAAGGTAAGATATACGGTTATATCATATGTCTGATATTATCTCAAAGCAAACCGCCATCTCTCAATTGACCTTTGAAGCAGCAAGCAAGAGGTATGATTTGAATGCTTTATTTGTCTGGCCAACATGAACTGCTTAAGATCAATATAATGTTCTTCTTGATTTTATTACGAGTCCAGCATCTTTGCCAGACCCCTTGAGTTTCCAAGCATATTCACAGGGGGGGTTACTCCGGGCAACGAGAGCTGTCGGATGGGCATATTTGCCATTTATTCCAAGATCTGGACCGTACATAGCGATCCTCGTTTGTGGGGTATGCATGTACAAATTTTTGTATACTGTATATTAAGGTTTGCAAAATACTATAAGGTTTGAGAGAATGTACTTAATGGTGTTAATTTTGTACATGTATTATAAATATATTTTTGGGGCTCCCGCTACCCTACGTAAACCCCCGTGTGAATATGCACCCAAACCAAAGGGGGTCGCCCACTTTATTGGCTCCCGAAATTGAGTCCAACTGCCAAGCGGGTTCGCCCAGGCGAACCCCGAAAATTCGCCCAGGCGAACCTCCTCGGGACGTGGCATCGAAGTTCGCGGGCGCAATCGCCTGCGTGGCATTGCTGCCGGGTTCGCTTGGGCGAACCCAAACCCGATTAAGTGTCGCGTCGGTGAAGGTACGGGTGCCACAACCCCACGGGTTCGCTGGCGAACCCAGTCGAATCAGGTCGATTGGCGCAGTGCGGCAAATAGTACGCAGCGTCCCGGGTTCGCTTTGGCGAACCCAAGATGGCAGCGGGGTCACGCGTTTGTACACCGAGCCCCGCTCAAGTTTGTACACTGATCTATCCCAGAAGGAATTGATCCCACCAAATTGTTGTTGAAGAGATTAAAATAAATCGTAGATTAAAGGTCAAAGATCTCTGCTGGAATAGTTCCTTCTAATCATTTGCCTAGATCGACTCATTACAAGCTTTTTACACAAACCCAAGGTGGGGTGGGGATGCTTCCGCCAAAGAATTTCCCCCATGATTCAAAGTTTCTAGATTTTGCATGAGACCCATTTGGTGGAATCGCCTTCTAGTTTGTTGCATTGCAGCTCGGATCAACCATAGCCGATGCGGTTTGCAATTTGAGAAGGAATTGCTCAGGAAAGCTTGTTGAAGCTCAAGTCCAAGAATTGTAAAGAAGCCAGATTTCCAATGTCCTTGGGGATTGATGCCACCAATTGATTTTCAGCCAAAGCCAACTGTTTCAAACTAGCACAATCGCCGATCTCGGGCATCCGCCCGAAAGGTTGTTATTCCACAAGAGCAAGATTTCTAATTTTTCCAATCGGCCAAATGCACGGGAGGGATCGGTCCTTGCGTAACATTTTCAAACAAAGAAAGCTCCACAAGATGCGCACGATTTCCCGGCCCGATGGCAACATTCCCGCAAGCTTTGTTCTCGTGTAGATAGATCAATTTCACACGAGATAACCCGCCCAATGAGGCAGGGAATATCTCCGGACAGTAGAGATTTGTGGCAATACCCAAAACAATTAATGCATTTCCACCAAATCGGACCTCTTCTAGGGCTGCGAAAAGTTAGTCGATCCAAGTGGGTATTCTTCCATCAAGTGATTATCACCAAATACTGATTTCAAGCTTAGACCAAGATTTTAGGGTCGCTGTAATAAATGCCCCCTCACTTAAATCGACAAGTAGCCCTCACGGTGGGTTGGGTTTGGCGAACCCTAGTAGGGGCAATAAATGCCCCCGCAAATGGATCAGTAGCCACGCCAGTTGGGTTTTTGGCTTAACCCTACAGGGGTAATAAATGCCCCTGCGTTTGCGGCCAAGACGGTTGGCTTAACCTCGGTTGAGGGTTCGCTTATTTAACCCGTGTAAAGCGTGCCACCGCTAAAATACCACGCCAACATGGCGGGTTCGGGCGGCGAATCCACCGGGTTCGCCTGGCGATTTCCGGTTTCCAGGCGAACCGGTCTGCTCGAACTCAATTTTCGAGCCGTCCGGGCTAACCGAAGGGGGTTTAAGGGGGATTTTAATTTAAATGTGTTAAATGCAATGGTTTATGTTAATAATGTTAATGGTAATTGTGTGTTGATTGTTATATTAAAAAAAATTTTGTGCCCTTCGGGCCCTAACTAAAGCAAACATAGGTAAACTTTATGGGTCTAAACATTAATTACTAAAAAGCACAATAACATTAAGAGTCGCCCAAATATATGCAAACACATTGTTATAAAATGGGCAAAAACAACAATAACATCATAAGGTTTACTGAAAGGGACCATGGCGCCCAATATAAAGCCTGTACCTTTAGTTCAAGAGAATCAACTGTCAAAATAGTTTAAAATACCCCCTTCTATTGTAAACTGCACATTGTCATGCATATGCTAGTGCATATGATAACATGTGTTGGTACCAATGCAAGCACATAATCTGTAACATCTGGTGCAAGATCTCCAACAAATATGGACCGATCTGGACGGGAATCACCACGGCTGTTCCATATGCCAAAAGATGCCCAGTTCAACCGGTAAAGTTGTTTACAATTTGGCATTGGCATTCCATTATAAGTCTGAAGCACTTTCATCAAAGCTGTTGCTCCTGCAGGTCTTCTTGAATGGGAGAACTCCCTTTTGCTAGAAAACTTCAAGGGAGTCAGGCATAAAGCAGCCATTGTATAGAAACAGGCCTGAGATAACAATGGAACTTTGTTTCTTCATTATGGCCAAAGAAATGGATTCTCTCTAAATCTTCTAGTTTCAGACATACCGGGAATGACTTCAAATGGTCAGATAGCAATATCTTTCGACATCTTTAAAAAACACGCACTTTATGCTGTAAAGTTTCTTATGAGCATATCACAAAGCAAACATGCCCAGTTCATGTGAGATATTAGAGCATGGATTCCTCTTTCATTTTCCAGTGTTGCAAAAATAGCATGTGCATCCAATGATACTGATGAAGTTAACCTTAAGCCTTCAACTTGCACTATAGGCTTAAGAGCTTCTTTGCAGTAGTAAACCTTTACCATGACTTCTATGGCCTACGACTCACATTCCTTTCCATCATCTAGAAAAAGACCTGATACCCACCTTTCAAACTACTGCATTAGACATAGAAATTGAGATGCGCATTGCTCAGCCCTTCTTTACTACAAGCATGAATTATCTTCTCTTTTCTAGAATCACAAGCATCAATATTAATGACATCATCTGGAGCCATACCTTCTCTAATAATTTTCTGGAACAATTGCATAGCATCCTGGCTGCAAAAATGCAGAAACCAAATTACAGCATCCTGGTGCAAAAAGGCAGAAACCAAAATGATGAAAGATTAACATTTCAAACTACTGAATTAGGCATAGAAATTGAAATGCGCATTGCTCAGTACAACTTTTGAGAAGCCCTGGTTTACAACAAGTGTGAACTGCCTTCCTCTCCTTCCTAGAGTCACAACAATATATTTTAGTTGACGTCTTCTATAATCAAGGCAGTTATTTGACCTGCATGTATTAAGATGATGGGAAATTCTGTTAGAAAGGAAAGTACCGCTGTTAAATTTAAAAAAGGTATCTACCATCCGTAAAATCGAAATGCTCAAACTGATGGCTTATATGAAATGAAGTATTTGTTGCAATGCACCCAAGCGCTTCACCCGCTCTCTTCAAGATTTGAAGGCTTGGAAGCACCTTGGGTCGATGGGTGGAGTGTGAATACCAGGAAGAGATCAGACAACCTGATCAGATTTTTACCTTTAAGGCCGAAAGGAAGCTTCACTGCAGCCATCCCACTAGCATGTCGGACTGATGTGCTTGTGAATGTGCGAATTTTGAACAATTCAGATATCCACGATTTTGAAGAAGAAGAGGAGCTATGGTCACCCGCACCTTGCATAAAGAACCCTAAAATATATTACTCTAGCCTTGCATAAAGAACCCTAAAATATATTACTCCAGCCTTGCATGTTTAAATTTGGAATAATATTGAGCATTCATAGGTGACCATTGAAAAGTGCCACAAAAAATCAAGGATCCAGAAACGACGCACTCTAGAAATACTCTTTAGTACACCTCATCAAATACAGCACCGAAATCATAGAAAAACCTTAGTAAAAATCGTACAAAAACACTGTTATTATGCTAGATATTTTGACAGAGGAATTTGAAGCCTTCTCTCTTTATCATCGAATCTATTCATGGCCAAATTTATTCCCATAAACCTTTACTCAGTGATAATAGTATCTTGAAACCTTAGAAGCCAACTAGTTACACTAAATTTTCTAAGCTTAACATCTTATTGTGCTAATTATCAGATCTAAGCTATCATGTCAAATACTATCATGCAGCTAAACAATAATAACATTTCCAGTCTCTAGGATTATTTCCTTCATGCCTGGATTAATTTTATAACTTATTTCCAACATTACTTACCTTTGTAGATTATATCTTTAAAGATCCATGCAAACCAAATGAGAAATTATCTATTAGGAATTTTCCAATATACTTACAGGTCCATTTGTTTGTTTATAACTTAGATTTACAAGAATAGAATAGATTTTTTATCGTCCACGGAGACCAATTGGCTATGGGACCCAAACAGAAAGAGAGCAGCAAGCGTATTACTGTCAGGATTAAAAAAACCCCCGCCCCGAAGGGTTTTCAAGGGTTAGCAGTAATAAGTATGCTGGCACGTTGTACAATTGTATAGGACAGTTCAATATTGTCCCGGAGGACACAACTGAGTCCATGCATCCATAACCTCCTGGAGGTATGACCCCAACAAACCCACTGAAGCCGTATTCAATAACTCGTGCAACGGTTGACCAGGCACTAGTAATCGAACATGCCACTCTCGGATATGAGCAAACGCTGGGCAGATCTGGAGGGCATGACATTCATCCTCAATGGCGCCTTGGTGGCAACACTGGCAAAGCCTTTCCTCTCGTGCTTCCCGAGCCCAACGTCCTGTCTCAATGCGGAGACGATGTGCACCCATGCGAATGGAAGCTATAAGTCTGTGCTTCTTCATGGGCAAATGGGTGTACAAGTACTGGTGTGGGCCTCTCGTGAGTCTAGGATTGACTTGCTGCTGATAGTGTGGCTTAACGTGCGTCAGAGCATCTGCATCCCAGAGCTTGCAAAGGAAGTAGCATCTAGGTACAGCTTAAGTGCCTTGTGATCTTTCTTTGTCCGTACCTGTACGCATCTGTTTGCCTGCACACCCCAGCGTGAGAACCACTGAGCTTGCTTAAGAGCAAGTATACAATAAACTATTGTCGAACCTGATTTGTTTGAGCTCGCTTTTCAGCTCTTTGTACCAGATCTGAGTTCTTTTTCATAGGAGGAATGCTATTGCCAGTCTTGTCATCTGCAACTTGGCCTTGTTGCCTAGGTTCATGGGCAATCTCCTCCCCATTATCCTTCATAAGGAAACGTTTAATGCCTCCATACCGCTGCAGTGGACCAATAGCAGAGTTGTTCCCATATATAAGGCAGGTGACCCACACTGCCCAGCCAATTATCGAACAATCATGATCAGTTCGGTGTTTGCAAAATTGCTTGCTGGGATTCTCGAGCAGCAGTTGACGGGCTGGGCAGAGGCAACAGAGGTGCGGGCCCTCACCCAGGCAGGATTCAGACCCCGGCACTCAACCATTGACCACATCTTCACGTTGCGAACTCTGATTGAAGACAACAGGAACCGCCGTCAGGATCTATATTGTTGCTTTGTGGATTTTGCGAAGGCGTTTGACACTGTGCCTCGGGAAAAACTATGGGCAAGACTGCAACAGCTGGGGGTTCCTGTAGATTTGCGAGAATGCGATTAATGCGTGACTATATGAAAGATGCTCGGGTCGGTTGCAGAGACAAGCCAACCATTTGATAGCGTGATCGGGGTTCGCGGAGATGCCCTCTCTCCCCAACATTGTTTGGGCTTTACATTGATCAATTGAGAGTCGGCTTTGGCGATAATGGGGCGATGGAGCTCACCTTCTCTATCAGATCATCGGACGGTTAATATATGCCGATGATGTGGACCTCCTAGCTTACACACCGCCGGACATGCAACGACATCTCGATGCCCGGACACGATCCGCCAAGCTTAATCGATATGCTTGGCGTCAAACCGCCAAGACTAAGGTGGTTTTCATATCATCTTCCGCGTCCGAGGGTCCCCTCCTTCCGCCATCGAGGCCAAAATGTGGAAGTTGCATCCACATACAAATATTTGGGAGTGGAGTTTCCTTCTACTATGCACCGGGACACATCCATACGGCCACAGTGGCGGTCGGAAGGCACTATATGCAATGCAAAACAATAGTCATAGAGCGGAGTTGTATGATTGGGCCCATCGATCACCTTTGTTCAAGGTCTTAGTGGAGCCCCGTCCTTTTATATGGGGTGGAAGTATGGGGCCCAATGGTATCACTTGCTACTTGGAATGACTTGGAGCAGTCCGTAAAGCCTTCTTAGTCACGAAAGCACTAGGGGTGAAGTCCACAGTCCCATATCAAATTCTACCGCAGGAGACGGGATTCTTTCTTCAGGAGGGCGGCCCTTGATCGCCACATTGTCTATTTTCAGAAGGTAGTCAATATGGACGATGCTCGCCTCCCCTAAACTAGCTTATATCATGGCAATGGAGCCATGGCGCCTCAAGGCCTTCTTTGGGGAAAAGAGAGCTCAATGGTTGGCTAGATGGAATGTGCAAGAGCACAGGTGCATACATGTGCAAACAGAGGCAGATCGCCATAGCTTGAGGCAATATCTTGACGATTGCTTCCTCAGCAAGCTTTGGGATGCCAATGCCCTTGAACAGGTCAAGACAGCACACTACCAGCGCCACATAAATCCCACATTGGAACGAGGCCCGCAATGCTACCTGCGTACCCACTTGCCCATGAAAAGGCGCAGACTCATTGCCTCCATTCGCACAGGGGCACATCATCTTCGAATTGAGACAGGCAGATGGATTGGTGAGCCACGCCAGGACAGGCTCTGTCAATGCTGCCAAATGGGAGTCATTGAGGATGAATCTCATACCCTTCAAAGTTGCCCAGCATATGATCAAATTCGGACACGATATGCTGAGTTGGTCAGGACTGGCCAGCCGTTACATGTGACATTGAGCACAGCATCCGTACGGGTGCTGGGATCATATCTTCAGGAGGTTATGGACATGCGAGATCAGCTATGTCCTCGGGCACACACTGGACATGTATATAAACATTGATGTATACTTGTACAGTTTGACAACATTCTTATTACTGCCACGGTTTTTCCCTCGAAAACCCTTCGGGGCGGGGGTTTTTTAACAGAGCGTCATTTTCTCGCATGTGGATCTCCTTTTGACACAGTCCTTCCAGTTGTATCTTGAGGAGAAATCTATCCCCATGTACTTAAAACTCTCCACTATTTCAAATTTCTGCTCTAGATACATGAGTCTTGGTCTCCCCTGTTCCGAACACCATAACTCTGGATTTTGCAACATTTACTTTCATTTGCCTTGCGGCACAAAACACCGCTAAATTATGCAAATGCTCTTGTAGCACATATTTCTTGGATTCCAATAGCACGACATCGTCAGCATACAGTAATAACTGTACTATGTAAGCTCTAAGCTGAGTCCCTGCCAAAGAGCATGCATGTAGCCATTCTCCAAGCTCGTCAATAAAGAGGCCCCTTGGCGCACCCCTATAGTGTTCCTTATCACAGGATTTACTTCCTGTAATTTGATTAATACCTCTGCATACAATTGTGAGACAACTTCTCTTATGTTTTCTGGAGCATCGAGCTGCTCCATTCTATCACCTAACTCCTTCCCCTGCATTGTGCCAAATGCTTTTGTAAAATCTATAAATGCAATATACAATGCTGAAGATGGTGCCTTTGCTTTCTTTACTAACACACGAAGTGTTAATGCATGATCTAACGTATTAAAATCTTTCCGAAAGCCCGCTTGAAAATTGGAGCGCTTGCCATTCTTTTCTGCCCAGGTGCTCAACTTGTATTCCAGCAAGCTTCCCAAAAAAGTTTGGCGAAAGTGTACCTATCAAGACGGTTCTATAATTCTGTACTACATTCTTGTCCACTGATTTATGAATTGGGTGTACTCTATTTAACTTCCAACTATATGGTAGACCTTATCTGATACTCTTATTTAGCAAATCTGTAAGAATAGAAAGCATTTTGTCTCCTCCCCATTTAAAAAGCTCAATACATAGACCACCCAGATCATGTGCTTTGTTATTTTCCATCCCTTATAGCGTATCTCTTACCTCTATTTCAGTGAAAAGATCTTCATCAATGGCCAAGATCGGCATACCTTCTGGATTGCCCACCTCATAAATACCTTGCACCAACTTTAGCAAAGCGCCTATCTCTAAATCTGGCTGCCTTGAGTTTTTGCTTAATTTGTTCCAAAATATTTTCGCATCTTTCTTTATTTGCTCTTTCAAATCAGATTGCCTTGCTCTTCAAAACACTTGCTTTTTGCTTCTCAGAAGTCTCTTATACCAACTGGGTTTCCTGATGCAGTTTTGTGGCAGTCTGGCTCTTGCTTCTCTACACTCAGCATCCCACCATGAATTGCAGGGCTTGCGCTGGCTTTTTGGTGAGACTAAAGGTCTCTTTTGCAGCATAGAAGATCAAATTGATAAATTTCTCTGCATCCTCAACTATATTTCCTGTCTAAGTAGTAGAAGCAATTAGATCCCTCTGCGAATTTTTTGTATGGCAAGCATTGCTTATAATCGATTCTCAATTTTGGATGAAAGGGAAAGTGTTTCAAATCGGGATGCATGGCTATCACCGCCTACAAGAGTAGGTCCGATCGCACTATCTAGAATTCCCAGAATTCCCCTCAACCGTGAGCTCCCTGAGCTCTTCACGCACGATCGCTTGCTGATCCCCAGGAACAGCCTGAAGCTCAGCTTCAAAAGTTCTAACACAAGAACTTGATACTGCAGTAGCAGTATTGCTCAAAGAGCAGCCAGAAACACTCCAAAAACGGAATGTCTCCCTAGGCTAACATCAAATAGTGAAGTAGCTCAGAACGAGGCGAATTGATTCCTAATCAATTCGCAATGGGCCAAAACCCCTAGCAATAGAAGATCAGGCTTTCAAACAAGGCAGATTGCTTCAACTGCTTGCTTCCAAGGAAAATGGTGTTCTTCACAAAACGCCTCCAGATCTCTTTATAGAGCCATTAGGGCCATGTTTAGTATGAAAAAGGGCCGTGGGCCTTTTCTGCAGCCCGATCCGACCAGAATTAGCCTCGATCCGGGCTATCTTAAAGTGATCCGGCAGCCTATAGCAGCCGTGATCAGAGTTTTGTGTTCTTGCCTTTTTAATTGCCTCAACCAATGAGGCATTGCCACCTCATACCCCCATTCTTAAAGGTTTAGTACTTTAGAATTTAATTAAAAGGCATATTATCATACGAAAGTTTTACCATTAGAAAATACCCCTATGCCATCCCTAGGCGGTATTACTGCTCGGAATGTTCCCAGGCCACCCCGTGGCATTCCCAATGCAGACTTCTGGTCCCAAGGCCCGCAAGCACGGCTTGCCCTTAGTCCGTAACAATTTCCTCCCCTCCCCTTAAGACCTTGTCCTCAAGGTCTAGAGTTTCAAATGAGGAAAACGTTGCACAAACTCACCCGTCTCCCAAGTGGCATCCGCGGAAGACTGCCCTCGCCACAAGACCAGATATTCACGAATATCTCTATTGCGCAACTGCCGAACACGAGTATCTAGAATCCATTCCGGTGTTATAGCGGAGCTTAACACTAGCGGTATACTGTCAGGACTGACAACATTGTCCGTATCTAGTATAGCTCGCTTGAGCTAGCTTACGTGAAATACAGGATGGATCCCAATATCCTGTGGTAAGGCCAACTCATATGTTGTGGTTCCTAACCTTTTAACAATCTTAAAAGGTCCAGTATATCTTGGGGTTAACTTAGGCACACGCCCTTTAACCAACGGTTTAAGGGTGTTGGTTCGTAATGATGAAGGATACACAATCCTTAAGAACATACTAGTAAACGTGTGCCCGGCGTTGCCGGACTAATGTCTTGGCTTGTATTTCTACTTAGCATTTAATGTCCAGCTGTGCAACTTCGACGATAGCGTGTGTTGATATTGGCAAGAATGAACATTATTTGCTTTTGTAATTATTTTTATTATTAACAGTATCATCAATGTATTGCTTTGCGTTTATGGATTTTAGTAGAAAAAACAAAAACAATGCTTTATAAGGAATGTGAGGGCTGTTAGATCTACCTCTGAAGACGAAAATTTGAAAAAGACAAATCCAAAACTTATCCTCAAAATGTCACCCTTAGAAATAGTTAAGTACATCAACAAAAAATAGGTACAGAAACACAAAACACAAAATTGTGTCCTTGTTCATTGGTGTACTTTAGCTTATGCTGGAACTCTAAATATGCATCTCCACATGGCGCACATAACCAAGGGCCTAATATTCTACTTTGTTGAATTCTCGCATTATATTTTCACTTCTCCAACATATAAAGATCTAGTGAACATGTGCCCAGTGTTGTCGTGCAAGTTTGGCCGCATATAAGGGAGTATTTATGTGGAGGCGAAACCACATTAATCCAAAATTTTCTTTTCAAGATTGCTTTTGTCATAGGTTTGCTAATTGTTGTGTATAAATTGCACAAAGCAAAAGTAATTGTCAATCAAAAATTTCAAACGTATGTATAGAAACCAACCTATAAAAAGAGAAAAGTTGTGTCTAAGCTAAGCAATTAGTTGAAGGTGGATTTCCATCGCTCTAGCGCGTTGCCTCTTAGAACTCTTAAAAAGAGAAAAGTTGTGTCTAAGCCAAGCAATTAGTTGAAGATGGATGGACTCTTAAAAATGAAAAGTTGTGTCTAAGCCAAGCAATTATTTGAAGGTGGATTCCCATCGCCTAGCACGTTGCCTATTAGGACTCATAAAAAATTTCATGAGCCATGTGCATTCATCAAATAGGGGCAAATGTTACAACATGTTTGGTGATTGAAGTTACTGATTGCCTATCTACTTGAAGCCAATGCCATAATTCATATAATACAGTTGTTTTTCTTTCTTTTAAGCATTGTATTTGGCTTTTAAGGATCGATTGACCCTGGGCATAGGCAATTTAAACAATTAATTTATTTCCTTATCTCTTATGTGTTGCAGTTCTTACTGGTGTTCAATGGTAAAGAAACACTTGCACTAACTATAATTGAGCATACCATCAATTTCCATGTATCATTTCAATGCACAGTTTATGTTCTCCTAAGGCACAAATGATGAGAATCCCATCGATCCGAGCCATCGGATCGAAATTCTAGAATGGGGCGAGCATGCATGTCTTGCATACATGCATGCGGAGCATGCCTTCTCTGGTTGGAAGATCGCTATATTAGGCGAGGTTCTTCATCAACGTTTCATCGGCGCTTCCTCTTCTCTCTCAGCAGTACCTTATTCTCTTTTCTTTGAACCCACCCTCCCCCTTCTTTGTTCAATGTCTTTGTCGCCTGGCACGCGTGACCAGCCCCTCTATTTGAAGAGGCTTTTGTTTTATTGTCGCGTGGCACGCGTGATCAGCCCCTCCACTTTGGGAGGTTTGTTTTTGTCACATTTTTTCTAGTGTTGGTGATGTGCAGGTACAGGTTGGCGAGCGGCAGCAGCTTCGACTTCTCCATTCGTGGGTCTTGGGAGCGAATTCTCTGCCTTACGTTTGTCCAAGCCCCTTGCCGAAGGCTTATCACTAGGGGAGTTGGTTATTGGGGTATACGATGATGATCCCCGACGTGGTAGAACTTAAAAGCCTATACGTGTCCTCCACTTTGGCTGCCGCAAGGTAGTGGGATAAACTAGATAGTCTGTACAAGATTAGTCTAGTATGGGTGGCACTAGGATGGTGAGGCTAAAAAGCCATGCCCCTAGAGTTGCCCCTAGGACCTAGACTTCCTAAGGTGGGATTATATCCTGCCTACAAAGTGTGCATGTAAGACAAAAGTTTTGCCCAACGGATGTGTGGTGAGTTGGTATATGCCTAATAATGCCAAAATAAATGTGCATTTGGTCATGGGTTCAACCCTTGCCAATGTATGTTTATCTTTGGGAGTTGGTTGGTATACGATGATGATCCCTGATGTGGTAGAACTTAAAAGCCTATACGTTTAGGTAGTGTTTTTGGTTAAAAAAGTTAACTACATTTCGGGACTATCTGCTAACTAATTAACTAGTAATACGAACGTAAATTGACCGTGGGTCTGAATACCCTAATCTAACCTATTTAGTTTTTCTTGTTTCTTCTTCTTTTTTTTTTTCTTGCTTTTGGGGGATCGGATAAGGTATTAGTCGCCATAGGGAAGTGTTATAAGTAATGATTATATGGTGCATACATTTTTGATATTATTGTCATTACTATGTTGCATTTACTTTGTGCATGCTTGGCTTTTGTATTCATTATTTTGTTTTGTTTGTAGGCATAAAAATGGCCTCGATGGAAGGACAGAAATGCTTAGTGAAATTAGGCGCATCCTCATCAATCAAATATGCGCCTGAGACCGAGCCGGAACGACATATGCAAACCGATGATCGAATTAACCGTTTTTGTAGCATCAATTGAGAAAGAATGTCGGTCTGAATTATGTGGGAGGTGGCCGAGCATGAGTCCGAAGTTGGAAGATATGATGAGAAAGAACTTAAAGTCTTGGGTTTGCAATCTGAGCGAATTGAGGATGCTACTTAAGTATAAAGTGCCACTTATGAGCCCCTATCTTTGAGGCATACGTGGGACGATGGGCTAATTCGTATGGCGCAAAGGTCCGACGCGAAAGATCACAAGATGGCCGATGCTTGATCTCATTACGAGCAGTGAAGGAGTTAGATAGTCTTATCCATGGTGGGAGCTCTATTGGTGCAGGGGCTAGATTATCATTACATGCTCATGATAAATGTCTTTGATTTATTTGACAAAGATTCCCTGTGGATCTTTGTTGGAGTTGTAAAGTGCATTGGTAGTAAACAAGACTGCCAGATATACCAAATCCAGATCTTGGGAACCCTGTACTTTAATCAAGATGATTATTATACTGGCATTGTGTGGAGAGCCAAGATAGAGCTGCATCATAGTTGTTGGCTGACAAGTATATCCGTTTCAAGAGCCCAAGTCCAGCATTGGCCACACCCCTTGGACTTGCCCATGAGGTCTTTTGTGGAGATGAGCCACAGGGACCAATGGTAGTCTTGCCATTCATGAATGGAGGAATCTTTGCAGAATTACTTGACCATCTTCCGAGCCAATTCTCTTCTTATAGGAGATGGTCAAATGCAATGCATAGTGCTCCAAGAAGGGCTGATATGAAGATAAGTGCGGAGTGGAAAGCCAAAATGAGACTCGTGTATAGCACGCCCCGTAAATAGCTCTCGCTCTTGCGAGAAGGAGTCTATGCCATCCACGCCCGGGTTGGACACACACAAAGCTCAATTGCAAAAGGGTCAAACTCCATTTTGATGACTCCCTTACAAATGTGTGGGTGGCTATTGGTGATTGGGACACGGCCCTCCGTTTTTTTTGCAAGGAGCGAATGCCCAAATTGAAGAGCCGTTATACACTACAAGATGGAATGGTGCGATATCCTTGGTGGGAGAAGAGAGTTTTTACATCATCATCAGATGACCAAGCATCATGGGGGCATGAGATATCTGACATATATTCCCTGGGCTACATTTACGAGATGCTCCTTGATTTTGTCCAGGCAATGCGGCTTATGGGGTTGTGTGTTGAGATAAACCCAACCGACCGATACTCTAGCACATTGGACATCATCCAACATATGAAGGTCCAAATGATGATGGATAGAGAGCTGGTACACATGGATCGCCCATCTATTGCTCGCGTCGTCGATGTGTTCAAAACAGCAGGGCTTTCTTCTGATATAGTTGTGAGAGAGAGACGACATATGAAGTGTGGTGATCCACTTGAGATGGCTAAGCTACTGTTAAATGCTTGCAAGAAGTGATTAATATAATTTTGTCTTCCTATTTGAGGCTTGTTGCAACCAATAAATGTTTTTTATTCAAAATTACTAATGAAAAAAGTAATTTATTAATCAAAAAAATTATTATTAATGGTAAATAAATTATTAATCATAACTTGTAGATAAAGTAGGTTTTGTGTGCTACATCATCAAACCCTAGATTGTAAATGCCATGTGGCACAATCTAGGGTTTGATGATGTGGCACACGCAAGCTAGGGTTTGATGACATGGCACTTACTATGATGTGGCAATAGGAAGTCGCGACGTGACACAACCTAGGGTTTGATGATGTGCCACACATAGCGTGGGGTTTCATGATGTGGCACTAAAAATGCCACGTGGAATAATTTAGGGTTTGATTGTATGACATGATACATGGCACGATAATATGGCAACCTAGAGTTCGATATGCACCCCATACATATATCTGAGATACTTTTCTAATATAAATAAGAAGATAAGAATATAAATTTAGGTATTTATTCAAAGACACTTGTTCAAAGCTTTTTCTCGCTAATTTCGTTATGTTCAAATTAATATATATAGTCATGGCGGAGGCTCAATTCTTAGCAGATCTTCCTCATTGTGGCCCTCTTTTCTGGCGATGCAATATTCATGGCGTTATCGTCTCCCCCTCCGCCCCCGGTCAAGGCGGTCAAGACTGCAGATAAGTCTGCTTAGGGGCTCATTGGTGGCACATTTTGAACCATGAAAATACTATTTTTTCATCTGTATGGTTTGTGTAAAGTATCATTCTATTATTGCAACCAATATCATTCATGGTTATCAAATGTTTCTCTCACAATTTCTTTTTGATCTAGGTGTGCTCTTTTTCGGCGATGAATAGAGGTAATCGCAATCGTCACGGAGAATGGCGAAGACTAACGTAAGTATTTATATAGTTTTTATTATACCCTTTACCCTCTAATTAGGTATGTGAGTTTATGCATGGAGTTTTAATTTGTTGTGTAGATGAAAGGGGACGAGTTTAGAGAAAATAGGAGGAGGACTTCACGAGATAGGGGCAATCGTCGATGTTCGAAGAAGCCAACCTCCACTGTCGGTCACACCACCAAAGAGGTTTGGGTATTAAGATAGCTTTTATAAAAATAATAAATAAATGAATTGTTTTTTTGCATGATATTTGTGCTTAAGCTCCTCCGCCGCCCCCGCCTTCCTCGCAAACATGTCTCCCGTAGAGAGAGACCAAATTAAAAGATATTTTGCCTCTTTGACACCAACGCCGGTTAGGCTGACCTCCGCCCTATTCCCCAATGACATAGTGTTGATTATCGGCCTCCACGTTCTCGCGAGAATATCGAGATCGCTAGGCGTAGTATGGACTCCGTTCACGCAAGAGAGGGGAACAGATTTTTCTAATGCAAGGAACTTGGAGGCGATTTCAACGGGTAAATATATATCCACTACGCACCAAACATTTCTTTGGTTGCGGATGTTAAAGATGCTCATTCTCTCATTACTTCCGTGTCAAGAAGTAGTGGAGCAACAGACTCACTACGTTCAAGATCGCGACGATCATCACAGGGTTCGGGATCCGAAGAACATCGTCAATCGCCTGACTTGGAGAGGGAAGGATCCCGACGACGTCCACGTGTCACTGAAGAAGAGCGTCCATTTCGCTTTGTTTTAGACACGTAAGTCTGCGGGTGATTTGGCCCCGAATATACCCGACTATCATATTAATAATAATTTTTTGATGTAAGTTATGTGAACATATTATTTAAGATATCAACCTTAAATATTAGTACTTTGTCATCTAAATTTGTTGTTTTGTTCATTCTCTTCACTTAGAATACATTGTAAAGTGCTCAAAAGGTTCTTAATCGGACGGGATATGTATATTATGGTAGACATAAACACGCTTTTATATACCCACCATTTATGCTTGGGGGACGCTCTTCCTAAGAAGGATGATGAGGGAAGTGTCTTTTATACTACACCGGGGACGCTGGTCACAAATAATATCTCTCGTTTATGGCCTCCCCGCTGGTATAGGGAGTGGCTGGCCGGCTTATGACCAATCATGAAATAGAGAGCGTCAAAAATAAAATGAAACGAGTTTCCCAGAGATAGAAAAGCAAAGGCGTTTAAGCTGGAAGAAGCTCACCGATGATGGGCGAAGCTTCTACGAAAAAAGGAGGTACATGACCTAGTCATAGTCTTGTTTTATTATTTTGATATTGCGTTGATCTATCGATTTATGTCAAAGGCAAAGAGTGGTCAAGGAACTGAAGCAGACTTGCGAAAAAGAAGGAGGCGATTGGTCAAAAGTCCCTAAACCACTTAATCTCCACAAGGAAGATATCAAGGTATTTCTTATTTTTTTTTGTCATTCGTTCACTTTAACTTGTGATAATGTTGTGTGCCTTGCAATCAGATTGCATTCGAACGTGCAAAGGATCCAGAAAACAAACATAGAGCTCGGACCGACAAAGCAACTAAAAGTGAGCGAAAGCCGTCTCATTTGGGCTCCGGCGGTCGGAAAGGGTTTCTCTATAGATTCGTAAGAGCTATATTAGTTCACATTAATTTTACTCGTATATGTGCATAAAAGATGTTAAAACAAAAACTGAAATATCAAAATGCTCTGTAGTTTCTTACCAGTAGGTTATTTGAAATTGTTTCCCCAATGCTCACTCAGGTCAAAATCCAACCCGTATGAGGTGGAAACTGTTACACAATTGTGTGCCTATCGGCTGAACCTCCCCAGTGCCCTCTGCAACCTGTTTCTCATTCATTTATTGGCACAAAAAAATAAATTGGAAAGTTGAACACAACACTTAGTGGACAAGTACCTGGCTCAGTACAAATGGAGTCTGCTTAATGGACCTCTTGATGGACTCCAATGTTTCCTTTCCAAATGCAGGTAGAAGGAAAATGGGTTCCTCAAAGGCTAATCCTCCAGCTTCACCTACTTTGATATGGTAATGGGTTGTTCAAATATTTTGGCCAAAGCATGCCTTGTTTTATGGGGATTATTGCCCTTTTCCTTGTTGGTGCCCACACAATAATCTGTAATATACACAGAGTGGAAGACACTCATGCAAACTAGTGCAACATAACATCTAAGCAACCAGCTTATCAAAACAAAAATAGTAAGCATCTGGCTTACCTTTTCTAAAAGAGGATCGTATGTGGGTAGAACATAGTCTAAATAGATATGACTGTCCATCCATACAAATGGTCGTCCTGGGGGAAGATAACCAGTAATGCCACATGTGTTAATTATTTATGTACATGACATAAAGATACGGCAAGAGGTGTTGACAATCTAATAAGCATAGCGATATAAATATAAACTGACCAGGACCAGAACGAAATCCTTGGATTGGATCCTCTGCATTTATCCTGCATTCTATCACCATTCTTAGTTTGGCAGTTTGCAAAACCCGGGTTGTGAAGATTATAAGCACAGCTCTGATAGGCAAGGTTTCAATCACCCGTCTGCAGAGAATGCCATAAAATTTAGAGCTAATGGCAAACAAAGGAGTCAGAGAATTATATTGCAACCTCCTTTCTTCGAGAAGCCTAAAACAGAAGGATCGATTTCAAAAGTCTAAGCTTACTCCCCTGCCTAACTGTACCTTCATGTTTGTTTGCCAACTTAGGGAACTGTCCATAGCTACGCAACAGAAGCCCAAGCCATTTAAATCTGTTATTTCTGCTGCACAAGTCCTCATATTATATATCCAGACGAAGCAAGAACCATGGAATATAAAGAAGAGAATAGAATAGATTTTTTAGCGTCCATGGAAGGCTAGAGGAGGAGAAAACATCAGAAAATGGCTCTTCTAGCTTCATGAAGCTCCACTGCAACAAATCGTAAACGTTATATGCATGCTGCTCCTAGGCGGAATTGATAATGAAGAGTAGATATGTCTTATCTAGACAAAAGCAGGGTGGCTTCAACATTGAACAAACTTTCTAAGGCGGGAGCTATCTCCACCTACAAATCAAAAGTTCATATGCTCTATTTTGGACAAAAACCATTGGCTATTTTATTGGAAATTATAGAAGCTCAAGTATGTGCCCTATAAGATATCATAAATCTGGGTGTTGTATGCAGCTCTGGATAAGGTGTTCTGGTTTCTTGTTAAGCAAGTAAGCATTCCTAGCAAAACCTGTACATGCAGTAAGGCCGGGACAAAAAAAAATAAGAATGATAAACAGCATTACCTCTGCTCTTAGCACCTGATCTAAGCCCTTGCTCTATACGATTGGCATACGTATACTCAGAAAATAAAATTTGCAAAATAGAATGCTTAGCACCTATCTGTTATGGCAATGCAAATTGCAAATAAGAAACCACAATATATTTAAGATGGATTTGTTGGTGGAAGGCAGACTCGTTGGAATATATTATGACAAATAATTAAACAGAGGTATTAAGGTTACCTGCTCCAGTGGGTTGATCATCATGCATATCAGGCCATGCCTGACGTTTAAACCAAAACGCTTGCTCCAGCACCAGCCTGTAAATAAAGTGAGAAGTGTAGCAATGTAAGCTATGCATGGAAAGTAAAATAAGCATTAAAACATCAAGTAGGCTATTATACGGCTTACAGAGATGGGCCAGCACGAAAGGATCTACCCTAAAACTGTTCACGAATCTCACGAGGTCTGGGTTGCCTGCATCAACAGAATTCATAAGAATGATAAATACAAAAATAGATGGATTTAGGAAAAGCAAGCTGATCCATTCTATGCATCTGCAGATGAAAAAATAAATAGGATAAAAAACAAAGAGAATAGAAGAACAAAATCCAAAATCCATGTATGTCTAAAAGAAGCAAGAAATGTGGAATAAAACTAAGAGGAGAAAACAACAAAAAATGAGGTTCACATTTGCAAATAGCATTTTAAAGCTGAAAATGAACTTAAGGGAAGGCAGACCTGGATAAAAGTTTGAAGCTACTTTGGATTGGGTGCTGTTGTGATCAGATTGAAGAAGCTGCTAAAGATTTTAGAGGTTAACTGGATCTGAATATCTTCTCATACGGTGATGGCTCTTTCAGATCCAGCCATAGCCGTTCCAGAATCCCCTGTTGGTTCCACGGCTTCCTTTCTTATCTCTAAAGAGCTTGTGGGTAGCACAACATGTAGAACCAGAACTGTGAAAATGACATCGGATGGCATTACCAAGAAACAAACTGAGACCTACGAATTAAAGATAGATTCGAATGTCCTCCTCTGCTTTATTTAATATGTTGTTCTTAGAGTTTCCACACAAAAAAAGCAAATGCAATTTACCTTGAGCTTGTCTGAGGGCTTATGGTCCGGCTTCTTGGCCCGAGGCCTGGGTTCCATTTCATGCTCCATACCATGTTGTTGCTCTTGCTTTTGAAGCAGAAATAGCTTGCTTTCTCCAGACATTTTCACTTTGTGAAACAGTAAGTACTCTTGTTCATAACATACATTAGATACAATCTACGTCCAGTGCCAAACAGAAATGGTGCATACCTGCTGCTTCCTCAAACTCCAAGCTGCGATTCGCAAAAGAAACTGATACCCAGAGGGAGATGCAAGATCAGAGCCGTCCGTCATAAAACGAAAAACATCCAGGCACCATTGCTACTGCGGAGTAACCAATAACCCAGTTGCTGCATGGAATATTTCTGCCACAAGGTCTCTAAAATCAAAGGTTTGGCTGCAAAAAGCTTTAGAAGATATGGAGTTCCGGATTGAAGCTTTTGTATCCGACCTCGACATCGCTCAGTAAACTGAGGAAGGAAAAAACAGATGGATTAATCTGAACGGTTCTATAATATTGCTCTTGCTACTGCCGTTTACTAAGAAAGGAACAGAACATTAGAATAATAAAACCTTCGAGGGAGGGTGAAATGCCGGAAAACCAAGGCATCGTCGGATTGCTGTGCTCTGCTTTGGCAAACTCTGGCCGCCATGTTGTGTTAACCCACAAGCAAGAGAGAGAAAATTGCTGCCGGAAAAATGAAGAGAAACAACAAAAATATTTTGCAAGAATAAGTTTGGTCGGAAACCCATTTTCAGATGCTAAAAGTCACACCCGGAAAAGGGCACACCGGCAAGAAAAAGAAAGCCCAAAAATATTTTATCTCACTATTTCCAAAGCGCCTTGAAGTTCGTTCATAGTTGCATGGACTGTTGAATACAGATAAACCCGAATTTTGGTAGAGCAATGCTCGTGTAATAGACAAAGCATTCCCTAGGCCAAATGGATCCTCGTGTAAGAATTTGAGCAAAAACCTGTACATGCATAGCAGGGTTTGAACAACAAACACACAAAAATGATAATATGCTCTAAGCCAGTGCTCTAAGATCCTAAACCAAAGAAATGAAGATTGAGAAGAGCATGCCATGTACCTGGCTTCAGATGCTGCTGCCGCTTTCTGAGGCGGATTGGATTGCTGGATCCTCTGTCATTTCAAAAGCTCAGGAATTGCTGGATGGCGGAGGATCCCCAACGTTAATATTTTCCTAAATTTATGTATGGCCGGACTGGAAATCCTCTCAGAACTATGAGCAAGAAAAACCGTCGGTGAAGGAAAAAAACGCTTTGCTTGCCCCCGAAAACTTCCGGCCACAAAATTTTGCTAGAAAGGGTAGGTAGGTAGAAAATTTGCCGGAAAATGCATTTTTGGGTTCCAAAAGTCGCACCCTGAAAAGGGCACACTGGCATCAGCAAAAAACCCAAGAAACTTTTTAAATAAGTAGATAGGCACCTTCCTCATAGGTAACATCACGTCTACGCTTATTAGCATACATCATGTCTACGCTTATTAGCATTCATGTCATCCAACATATTCACGGCATCATCCATTTTTAGATACTTGTGCATATCAGCATAAGTTCTGCGATTCTGCCTCATCATAGCAACAAAGGGAGTCATCATAATTCCCGTATGATGGCTGTTGTTATACGCAAACTCTAGGTAAGGCAAATACTCCTCCCAACGAGTTTGGCACTCATGGACAAAACTTCTCAACATATCCTCCAGTGTGACGTCCCCTACTCGTATACGGTGCCCTCACCGTATACAGACAGGAGTTCATCCCCCATACCAGCTCCATGCTAATACAGGGCCCTCCACATGACACTGCAACCGTGACGGGTTCCAGTGGGAAGAGTGGAAGGGTCATTGCACCCCGTCTCCCTCAGGGCCTACCTAGGCTGGGCGTAAACATACATGTCAAGTAGCACATACATCAACATCATATGACCATCAACGAAGGATGGTCCTCCACATATCTGCATAGACAAAGATCGGTACATCACATAGGGAATCCTACCCAAGGCTCGGATTACTGGGGATGGACCGACAAGCTTGGGTCTCGAGTTCATTGCGCATTTAATTCATGGCAATGGATTTTGGCTGGCATAAGAACATGGCATTGGGTTGTCCACTCCATCCGCCCCTCCCTGTGCACACTTTGCGAGTAGGTGAAAAGTGTTGGGACTGATCAGTAGCCCGCCGGATGCATAGCCAAGGGGGCTATATCCTCGGGTTACATCTCCCATTTCGATGGGGCGGTAGGGATTTCTCCCTCGAGAGATCTACAATCTGTGACTCAAAGGTGACTAGAGGGCCTTTGCCGTGATCCGACTTGAACTCAATGGAAGGTCATATTCACCACCTCACGAGTGTCGAGCCCATGCCTTGCCCACACGCAGTGGCAAGCCATTAGACCTAGTCACAGTGACCCCCGGCAGTACTAACACACCATAGGGGTCGTTCAAGAGTCAGAACATGAACCTCCTTATAAGCGGTCCGCCCCTTCACTCACAACCAGGTGTGGCTCTTGTGCACAGGCCGCAACTACAGTGTGCTAGAGAGGCTACTCTAGGAGCATCAACTACAAGGCTTTAGGTCTCTACCCCCCTTCCCAATACAAGGAGTTCACAGAGATACATCATCCAAATACATCACAGAAGAACTAAAGAACTAGATCTAATCATAGAGTTAGGTTCTTTAGTTAGTGTCCAAGATCTAAGATCTAGATAGCTCCTATGGGCAATTTAATAGTCTAAACCTACTGATTCTATGACTAGAAGACGGTTTAAGCTATTAAATTGACCAAATACCTGATCCTTGAGTGGCTCCTCCCGACTGAAGTTCAACCATCCCTGCTTTGGTGGCAATTCGTGGGAACTGATGGTGCAATTCGCTTGGGCGACGTCTGGGAGGCGGTTTTGGCTCCTGGGGCAGCCAAAACTGAGCTCTAAAACGCTAAGGACGAAAAACTAGCAAGCTAGGGTTTTCCTACCCTAAATAGACATGGGGTTTAGGCTAGGGTTTCCAATTACCCAATTTGGCATGTGGGATAATTGGAAAGGCCCCACTTGCCTTTAATGGCTAGGTGGCAAAATATGTCAACATGGAAAGGTGTGCCCTCATTAATGTGCACATGTGCACATTAATAATATATGAACACTCCTAGCAAGTTGCCCCCTAGGGCTACTTACCTGGCTATCCGTTGGCGTACACGTCGGTCGGAGTGGCGTGTATGCGTGATTTGGCAAGATAAAGATATCGCCCCGGGACCGTATCTTTGTCTTTGGAACGCCACATTCCCCACCTTGAAATGATGCTGTCCGCAACATCGTGGGTCTCCCCACCTTGGGATCTTCCTAACCTGCAACCTGCAATCAACGTGATGCCTATAATATAATCTTTATACATTTATCACGATTACCCTAAGGTAATTACCTTTAGAACATTATTACGTCATTATATCATGGAATACTTATCAACTCACAACATCATTAAACAAGGTATTCACTATCTTAAGTTTAGACAAATTTTCAACATTTCAGATCTATAATTATTGTCCGAGGTACTCTTCATTCCTTGCAACACATTCCAACAAAACTTGTGTTGCAAGTCTTCGTAGCTCGACCTCCTTGCTCTCCGAAGCGCTCTCTCTTGGCTGCGCGGTCGACACTCACGTTAGTACCGTTTTAATTATTTAATAAATTTTGGTTATATGGTGACCACCCCACCTATCTACATGAATGCATGGCTAATCTCCCGGCGTAGGAAGAGGATGAATCTTCCATAATGGCCGTGGAGACAGCGCCTATATGCCTATATGCCGCTCATGCCTACACCTCTAGTTGCCCAGCGTGGAGGATATCCTTCTCGCGTGGGGGGCGTGAAGGATGGATTCCTCCTATCAAAGCATATATGGGGCTAAAGGTGCTTTCCCTATCAATGCATTCCTTAATGACCTCTTTTCTCTCGAGGTCGTCTCCTTCCGTGGGACAGAAGTAGACTTTCTAATCTACCTTCCACTCGCCCAAGCGGAAACGCGGTCATGCCTACATTGACATTACACCACGCCCTAGAGATCACCGTAGTGGTCCCATCATCGGTGACAACGCATGCGACCCATACTAAGCGTAGGTGGCATGCGTAGATTAATCTTAACTATACAAGAATTAACCTACACAAATCGACATGCCTGAGCCGATTTCTTCGGAGATGACCTTGCCGTCCCATTGCTCCATAAACTGTGGGTACTGCTTTACTAAATCTTTCTTAAGTACCCACGTGGCGTCTTCCACCGGTAAGTGTTTCCACTTGACCAAATACTGGAGGAATTCTGATCTCCTCGTTTTCTTGAAAGCTTTATCAAGAATCAATTCTGGAACTATTTCCAGCTGTTCCTCCGTCATTTCCAACAGCGTTGGCGAATCCAAGACTTCGTCTGGATTTGGGGTATGCTTCTTTAGCAAACTCACGTGGAAGACCTTATGAATCTTTAGGTGTGCTGGCAAGTCTAGCTTGTAGGCTTGATTGCCTAGTTTCTCGACTATTCGAAGGTCCAGCCCACCTTGGAGCAAGCTTCTTGCAATTGCCGATCCCCGAGCTTAGCCGCTTCACCTTAATCTTGAGCCAAACATCATCTCCCACTTTGAACTCTCTTCTTTGTTCGATGCTTGTCGGCGATGCTCTTTTGGCGACTTCTTGCTGCTAGCAGATAGCCACGAACTTCCTCTACAAGCTCTTTGCATATCGGCCAACATCTGCTGAAACTTCCACTTTTGACACGGGTTGTGCCAAGTGTCCGGAGTTAGGCAGCGATAGCCGTAATTGATCATAAAGCGGTGACATTTGGGATGATTCCCGCTTGGTGCTATTGTATGCAAACTCCACCAAGTGAATAAATTCTTCCCACATACTTTGCTTATTCGGACATAGTTTCGTAGCATGTCCTCTAAGATCTGTTGGTCGCTCCGTCCGTCGGCCATCCGTCGAGGATGATATGCCGTGCTCATGGATAGCCGTGCGGATCGCCGCAAAGAGGTCTTGCCAAAAGGCGCCATGAACTTCGGATCCCCGGCGTCGGAGATGATCTCCCTTGGCATGCCATGAAGCCCTGAAGATCTCTTTGGTGAAGAGCTTTCTTTGTATCCATGGCAGTATCGTGGTTACGCAAGGCACAAAATGTGCCATCTTCGACAACTTGTCGACCACTACCATTAAGGCATCCTTGCCTCTCACGTTCTTGGGAGTCACGTGATGAAATCCATGCTGATTACCTCCCACTTAGCGTTTGGCACCGCTAATGGCTCTAATGCCCCGGAATTAAGCCGCTTTCGCCTTCGCGTTTCTCGGGCATAGCCGACATTCCTTGATGTAGCGAGCTATTTGCTTCTTCATTCCTGGCCAATAATAGGCTGCTGCGACTTTGAAATATGTTTTCATGAATCCCGCATGGCCAGCTATTGGGTGTTGCAGCGTGTCATGGAGGATCAACTTCCTTACACCTGATGATTCTGCACGCACAACTTGTTCTTATGGTATAACAAGGTTGCCTTCCTTCTTATAATGCTTGAAGGCCTCCCGCTCTTTATCCGTTTCTAGCCTCCTTAGAAAGGCTTGCCCATACCTCCTTGAAATCCACGTCCGTTGGCAAGGACTCTTCAATCCTCTTACCAAAGTATTTGGAGAGCGTCGAAATTGCATTGCAATGCACTCTAGTTGTCGGGGATGCCTTGAAAGCGCATCTGCTACCACATTGAGTTTCCCGGCTTGTAGACTATATCAAAGTCGTATTCCTCGAGGAACCCCATCCATCTCCGGCGCGCCTCAGATTGAGGTGTGGTTGCGTGAATACATATTGGAGGCTCGATGGTGGGTATCCAATTGGAACTTCCTTCCCAAGAGGTAGTGCCTCCATATTCTTAAGCATACGACAAGCGCAAGCAATTCCGATCGTGCGTTGGGTAGCGGCGTCTCGGCGTCGTTCATCTTCACGGAATCATACGCTACCACACGCTCTTCTTGCATAAACCGCACTGTAGCTATCTTACGCATCTGTTGCTACAAGCTTATCTTTCTCCGGGTCCGGCAAGGTCAAGGCAGGGTCGCCGCCGAGCTTCTTTCAGCAGTTCAAACCCCTTTTGGGCTTTCTTGTGCCAATGCTCTACCCAGGTCTTTCACCTTCTGCGCCCTCGTTAGATGCATTATTGGGGCTGCTATCTTAGCAAAGTTCTTCACGAACTTCTGTAGTACCGCTAGGCCGAGAAAACTTCGACCTCGTGCACATTCTTGGCGCCGGCCCATCGGATCACCGCTCGAATCTTGGCGGGTCCGTCGAGATGCCTTCTGCGAGATCACGTGACCAAGGTATTCCACCTTCTCTGTTGCGAAGTGGCACGCCGACAAACTTATGCATAACCGGTGCCTCTTCAACTTCTCTAGCACCCTTCTCAAGTGTTGCACGTGTTCTTCAAGGGATCCGCTATACACTAAAATGTCATCAAAGAAAACAATCACAAAGGTGTCCAGAATTCCCACGAAGATATCGTTCATGAGCCTCATGAACGTTTGGGGCATTTGATAAGCCGAAAGGCATCACTTTGGAACTCATAATGCCCATACCGCGTCCCGGGCGGTCTTGTGGATATCCTCCTCCTTTATCCGTATCGATGGTAACCGACCTTAAGTCGATTTTGAGAAGATCTTTGCTCCTTGAAGCTGATCCATCAAGTCGTCTGATCTTGGAAGCGCATACTTGTTCTTAATGGTGTGCTTATTCAACTGTCTATAGTCTATGCACATCCTCAAAGATCCATCCTTCTTCTTGACAAAAAGAATGGGCGCTCCAAACGGCGAGACACTAGGTCTAATGAAACCTAGGTCGAAAGCAGCTCCCCGAAGCTCGCTTCTTCGGCCCGACAACTCCTGCGTTGTCATTCTATATGGAGCCTTGCTTGTTGGCTTTGTCCCCGGTTCGAGTGCTATCTCGCACTCGACTCCTCTATAAGGAGGGAGCTGCTTGATCTCATCTGGAAAGAGATCGTGGAACTCCGTGATCAACTTAGCTATTTGACTCGGCAACTTGCTGAGCATCTTGTCTTCTTTGCTTCCTTCCGATTCCGGCTCACTAATCTCAAGCTTGAAGATGTATGCCACTTGCTCACTCTTAAAGCACTTGCACAGTCGTTTAGAAGACATACACTGCATGATGGGAACAACTTCTTTACCTGTTATCTCAATGATCTTGCCGTCGGGTGCTGGGAAGGTCACCTTCCGCTTTCCACAATCAATAATGGCCCCTGCTGGTCCAAGGTACTCCATACCTATTATCAAGTCATATTTGCCGATGCCCATTACCTCTGCCCCCATCTGGATCTTAATCCCCGGCAAGTCGATGTCAAAGTTGATTCTTTTACCTGCCGTCTGCCTTACTGCTCCACTTGCTAAGACAACGGGCCTTGGTTTTGACTTTAATGGTTTCAACTTCAACATTTGAACCATTCTGGGAGATGCAAAGTTATGGCTACTTCCCGAATCTATCAGGACTATAAATGACTTGGCCTTGGCCTTTCCCACTGTGGAAATTACTTTATACTGGCTTTCTGCTTGCTCTGTATCTATTGCGGCAAAGATATGACACTCACCCTGAATGTAGTCGCGGGCCTCCTCGCCGCCGCCGTCGTCACAGAGTGTCCCAATCTCCCAACTCGCTAGGGCACTCATGACATATGGGCAGTTCATTTGTCCTATGTCCCTGGCTGGAAACACCAAGCAAAAGCCGCTTTTCTATGCACTCTGTCTCTTTTCCTTGGGCATGGCTGCTTGAAAAGATCGATCGACCGCTTTGGAGTAGTTTGACCCTTCTGTTTGTCTTTGAAGGACACCCGCTTCTTCTCCTGCTTTGTTTTCCTTTGATTGCCACTATATGGGGCTCTAGCTGGTCCCGGTCGGTTTGTCCTCGGGCTAAAAACTTTCTTTGTCTTGCCTTTATCTTGGTATCTTTGTTGCCTGCGCCGCTATTACGAGGTCCTGTCCCTTGCAAGCTTATTGCCTTGGACTCCGCCCGACATCTTGTTCTAGGGTTTATTGCCCTTACAAGCTTGCGGATCTCCTCATTCGGACCTTCAATGTAGCTTTCCATCGCATGCTTCTCACCTAACTTTGGCACATGACCTTAGCCTCATAAATTCCTCGTGTATTTCTCAGATCTTGACTTGTTGCCTTGCCGCAACTCGTAGAAGCGGCTTGCATCATACTTGGACTTGTGCTCTCTTGGAGCGTAATGGCGCTTTTGAAGGCTTTAGCAAACTTCTTGAACACGCAAGCATCCCTGCTTAAGCCGTGAGCCTTGGCATAGCCCTTCCACCAAATGCGTCTTTGCTCCCTTCAGGTTATTTGTTGCCACCCGCCTTTATCCTTATCCTTCATACTATAGGCATTGCCGTGATTCGGCTCATCTCGTCAAGCCAAGCCCTCGCCTCCATGCGACTGTTTGTTCTCGCTTTGAGAATTGCTCGAGCTTCTGGCCTTCAAACATTTCCCAATCACGAGTCTACTTTCTTACGGTAGTCGAGGTTCTTGTGTCCTTTTGTCGTCCCTCCGGGTGGTTCCTCGCCTTTAAATGCCTTTCGGACTTGATTCGCTCTTCTTCTTCCTCAAAATCGGATGCGAATCGAGCTTGAGTCGGAGGAGTCCGAGCTGGGGACCTTCCTCTCTTGCTCCTCTTCTTGTCTCTTCTGTTCTCCGAAGCTGATGCTTGCGGCGGGTTGGCGTTACCCACCCGAAACCTGCTCCTCACAGCGGCTAGCAAGGCCTTTATCTGTCGAGGTCCGTCCTCATTTGCGATATTTCTTCTTCGGGGTCATTTGTCCAAATTCTTCAAGCGGGTTCCTTGTCGGGCGTGGCACAGGCGGGGCTCGTTCCCCTGTAAGTTCAGCGGTTTGTCGTTCTCCTGGCGCTTAGGCCTCTATTTTGCATACACAAGTGGTTCATATCTACATGGTTAGTTTTCCTTGCTTTCTTGCATTATTTATGTTTGTTGGCATGGTTGAGGGGACACAAAATATATCAACAAAACATTTATAGTGCAAGAGAATGTTATATTTATATTTTATATTACACTAATACAAGAACTTGCAACTCACGCTAATCATTTACGTTGATGTCGGTAAGATGGATTATCCTCCGGGAACTTTTCACTTGGGCTGTTCCCCTTTGAGTGGCCCAAGTTCCTAAGGACATTGGCTGGAGATCCACCTTGTAATGCCCTTGCCAAATCTTCTATTAGCGGTGGGAGGTATAAGGCTGCACATCCTTGCGATCTTGCTGCCCTTTGTAAGGTATGGCTAAGTCGAAGGCGTCGAGTGCTACCGCTCTTTTCACCGGATTGCATACTTTCGGTGTTAAGGGGTAGCCGTGCATGCCGGCGAATCTCGAGAGTGCAATCGGTGCCGATACTCCTTCCTCGCCTCGGGGTGAATTTGCGGTGGATAACCGCTATTCTTCCATCCATCGGCAATGGCGGGTAATAGCGTAATGACTGCCGTTGCGAGGCGGGTCCTCGGCCACTCGGTATCAGCTACGTATGCGCTTCGAAATCATCAACCTCCACCGTGGTGAGCTCCCCTCATGTAGTCTCGACAAGGCTTTGAAGCCCTCCCGAGGTCGGTCGCTGTCCTATCCAGGGGAGGTCTTTGCGGGACGAGCTTGCCGTTAGGATGTTTGAGGTCGCATAGCGGATCCCCATCTGTTCACGGAGAGCAAGGAACTCTTCCTCCCGTCGGTAGCTTGTTCTCGGCCTTATGCGCCTCCATGATCTGCACGATGTTCTTTGTAGGCTTGGATGCCGGAGGTAAACTCTCCCGTGTAAGTGTCGGCTTCCCTTACTTGGAGGGGAAGTCGGACTCTCTCTCGGGACGATGAAGTCGTCCAAGTCCGTTCTTGAGGAGTTGGTGCAGCAACTCTTGGTCGGTACTCCCTTTCCCTGCACTCGGGAGGTTTTGAATGTCGCTTAGGAGTAGGAACTCCTCACCTTCGGCGATAATGGGAGCTAGGCTTGTGATGCCTAACTTAAGGGGGTGGCGCGACTCACGAGAGTCTGCCGGCTTCTTTTCGAGAAGTCTTGCCACTCCTGCTACGCTTGCATTTGCTCCTCTGGCTGGGTCGAGCTCGACATCGTCTTCCTCCTCCTCGATTCTGTTCATCCGAGTCTTCTTCCTTCCCTTCCCGCTCCTGTTCATCTGTGAGGAGCCGTTGTTCTATTTGCTTCGGCTAATGGATCCACGTCCATGGGGAATGGAGGTTTCCCCACGATGTTCTCGACACGGTGGGTGAGAAAGATTGCCGAGGCGGTGTTGAAAGAGAATTACTTGGTCCTGTTGGACGATTAGGACCATTGGCTCCAGGTGTCTGCGGGCGCTTTGTTTGTGAGGTATTTGGCGATGTTAGGGACATCGCCTAATGTCACCGCAGGGACTATCTAGGAACAAAATATCCTACACAAGGGGGAGTTGCACTAGCGCTGGTTCTACCCTAGCTTGGAACTCGATCAAGACTCTACTATAAGCCGGGTCGCGTGCAAAGGTTGCTTTGACGTCTACCTCCTTCCGAAGATCTGGAAGATTTGGTCGACGTCGGCCTCAAAGAAGATGAGCGCCGGGTACGTACCATCTCTCGAAATCAGAAGTTGCCATTGATTAATTGCGTAAGAGGGTAACAAACGGTTGCAAGAGCCTCGGGGAGTTGGGAAATCGGCTAGAAGGGCGGGGAGCAGATTTGTAGGGTGCTATCCGAGAAGTGGCGGGTCTATTTATAGAAAAGGGGAAACCCTAATTTTGGATGACTTGAAAATTTCCTAGGATTGGGTAATTCTAACTTATCTGAGGTCAAAATAGGAGTTTGAGGACTATAGGAGATGCTTGAGCAAGGCTAGGTTACCTAAAAGATGCTATGCAGTAGTTTGAAGGTGACTTTGACAAGTCCTGGTGAAGGATTGGTAAGAGGTCTCACAGCTTGCGCCTCGCTTCAAAACTAACTTTTTGTTTTGCGACCAGGCACGAGCTGTGAGACATCAGTCCCATTTCGATCAAAGATGTCCAACTTGGGTAAACTAATGCTGTAAGGGTAATGGGCTCATCAAATTAGGCAGAATCGACCCCTTATTTGGTCGATTTGGAGCTGTTTTGGTCAAGCTTGGGCGAGGTCTCACAGCTTGCGCCTCGCTTCAATCCTAACTTTTTGTTTTGCGACGAGGCGCGAGCTGTGAGACATCATGTCTCTCGGCTCCCAAATGTCCTATTTCACTGAAATAAAAGCTAAAACTTATTAATTTGCTCTAATTACCCAAGTTTATGTTATCAAGGTACACAAAATTGCTCTATATTACAAAAATTTTTAATTATTTACAACAAAAGTTTCTAAGGGCGTTCTCCCTTAATGCGGGTCGCAAGACTCATGTCTTGTCGCATTAAGGTTACTCGCTTGGCGTGGATAGTGCAGGCTGTTGAATCTTCAAAATGTTGTACTATCTTTGCCTCAGCCGCCTCTTGCATTGCCAGCAGCGCCTCGTCCGTGACTCTAAAGTCTTACTCAGAGGGCTGCATCACTTCACCAACCAACCGAAAGGGGGGCACGGGGAATTAGGAGACCAGAGCTGCTACTGGAAGTGTCTAATCTCCCTTAGCTCTTCTCTCCACCTCCTTTCTATCAGCTTTCTTCTTTGGTGGTGGCTTGGGAACCTTGGGCCCGGGGTGGTGGCGGCTTTAGGGTTTCTTCGCCGTTGGTCGCCCTCCCTCGATGACCCTAACCCTGTTTTCTTCATAATATTGGTTATAGGCCTCCCATTTCTTCATGTAGGCCTCGTGCTCCCTCATCTTCCTCTCGTAGATCTTCACCCTGTCGGTGACGTAGGCTTCCCGGGCAGGTCTTGGTTGCTTCTTTCTATCCCATGCCGCACTTTCGGGGGTTACTCAGACTTGGTCTGCTGGGGTTGCTCAGTCTTTGGCTGCTTTCAGTCTTTGGCTGCTCGGGTGCTTCCCTGTTCCTCACTGGGTGCTTGGAAGAGCTCCCACCTGCAGCATTAGGGTCGAAGTCCTCCTCGGAAGAATCGTCGGAGGGGTTTTGGGGTTCGTCGGTTCCGGCTCCTTGATGATAATATTTGGGTTCGCCTCTTCCTTTGGCGATCCTTCGTTCTCCTTATACCCGACCCACGAACTTCCCTTTCTCTTTCTTCTTTTCTTCTGCTGCCTTTTGTTCCTCTTCCTTCCCTTTTCCTCTTTTTGTCTTCCCTTTTTTCTTACGCGGGCTCGTACTTTCGATGAACCTTCTAAAGGTCACGCTACCTCGTGGCTCCGGACACATCACTGCTCATCCCCTTTCGAGGATCTCGTGGATGCGTCTGAATGGTGCCTTGTTCTTGCTGCCGGATCTCCTCTCTATTTCGTACACCTCCCTCGTCACCGTCGTCCATGGAGTTTGGTGATGTGGCCTCGTCCTCCTCCACCTGCTGGTTGAAGACATCAATCGGATGGAGGTGTCTTGCTCTTCGTCCGGCGAGCGCCCCCCTTTGCGAGCCTCTCACGAAGCATCTTCGAATGATCTCTGCCTCGATTGGCGCTGGTGGTTTCGCTGGCGGCAGCTTCCCTTAGCGGTCTGTTTGGTTCGGGCCATGTGCTTCGGATCGTCAATCGAATAAAAGCGCCCAGAGATCGCCCTAAGTTGGGGAGAAGCGGATTTCTAGGGCTTGGGCGAAAAAATGAGGGGGTTCTACATCTATTTATAGCTTGGGGAATTTTAGGTCAAAACTCAAGTTGCTCTGTTTAACATGCTAAGGCACCAATTTATCTAAAACTTATACTTATTTTCGGACTTTTTCTACCCCTTGGTCTCGACTTGCGCCTCGTTCCAATACTAATGTTTAGTTTTGCGACGGTAGCGGTATGTGAGATCTCATACATTTCTAGGGTTTTAGGTAATTAAAACATGCTATTCTAACTAATTCCTACCTTAGAATTAGCCTTACCACATTATTTTTCTCGGATTCATCATGTTTTGGTGTTCTTGGCTCAATGTCTCATAGCTTAGCCTCGCTTCAAAACAAAAAGTTAGTTTTTGCGACCGGTAGCGGTTTGTGAGACCACCTTACTTGGAAAATTTTGGCTCATTCTTTTTTAATCTTGTTAAATTCCAATTCACTTAATTGTTACTAGCTTAGCATAACTACAAAGGTGAGAAAAAAAAAAAAAAAAAATTCCCACTTTTCGAGGCACGAGGACCCTATCGAGTTAGTACTATCGGGAACATGGTCGATTGCTTTGCTCTTGGTCTCCAAGAACATTGCTCGATACCTTTGTGGCGTCCCCTACTCGTATAACGGTGCCCTCACCGTGCATATCGCAGACGGAGTTCATCCCCATACCAGCTCCATGCTAAATCTGGGGCCCTCCACATGACCTTTGAACCCGTGGCGGGTTCCGGTGGGAAGAGTGGAAGGGTCATTGCACCCGTCTCCCTCGGGGCCTACCTAGGCTGCGGGCGTAAACATACATGTCGGTAGCACATACATCAACATCATATGACCATCACGAAGGATGGTCCTCCACATATCTGCATAGACAAAGATCAAGTACATCACATAGGGAATCCTACCCAAGGCTCGAGACTGGGGATGGTGACAAGCTTGGGTCTCGAGTTCATTGCTGAGGCGAATTCATGGCAATGGATTTGGCTGGCATAAGGGCTATGGCATTGGGTTGTCCACTCCATCGCCCCTCTCACATTTTGCTGAGTAGGCTGAAAAGTGTTGGGACATTTGTAGCCCGGGATGCATAGCCAAGGGGCTATATCTGGGTTACATCTCCCGGTTCGATGGGGCGGTAGGGATTTCTCCCTCGAGGAGATCTACAATCTTTGACTCAAGGTGACTAGAGGGCCCCTTTGCCCGTATCCGACTTGAACTCAATGGAAGGTCATATTCACCACCTCACAGTGTCGAGGCCCATGCCTTGCCCACCGCGGTGGCAAGCCATTAGACCTAGTCACGGTGACCCCCGGCGGTACTAACACACCATAGGGTGGTTCAAAGTGAGAACATGAACCTCCTTATAAGCGGTCGGCCCCTTCACTCACAACCCGGTGTGGCTCTTGTGCCTGCAGGCCGCAACTACTGAGTGTGCTAGAGGCTACTCTAGGAGCATCAACTACAAGGCTTTAGGTCTCTACCCCCTTCCCAATACAAAGGAGTTCACGAGAGATACATCATCCAAATACATCAGGAAGAACTAAAGAACTAGATCTAATCATAGAGTTAGGTTCTTTGGTTAGTGTCCGAGATCTAAGATCTAGATAGCTCCTATGGGCAATTTAATAGTCTAAACCTCTCGATTCTATGACTAGAAGGCGGTTTAAGCTATTAAATTGACCAAAACTCTGATCTTGAGTGGCTCCTCGACTGAGTTCAACCATCTGCCGAAAGGTGGCGGTCTGGGGGAACCGATGGTGCAATTGGCTTGGGCGTCTGGGAGGCGGTTTTGGCTCCCAGGGCAGCCAAAGCCCGAGCTCTAAAACGCTAAGGACGAAAAAACTAGCAAGCTAGGGTTTTCCTACCCTAAATAGACATGGGGTTTAGGCTAGGGTTTCCAATTACCCAATTTGGCATGTGGGATAATTGGAAAGGCCCCACTTGCCTTTAATGGCTAGGTGGCAAAATATGTCAACATGGAAAGGTGTGCCCTCATTAATGTGCACATGTGCACATTAATAATATATGAACACTCCTAGCAAGTTGCCCCCTAGGGCTACTTACACCGCTATCCGTTACGCACACGCCGGTCGGAGTGGCGGTAGGCGCGTGACGGCAAAGCATGCGATACGCCCCGGGACCGTGATAATCGTGGCCGAACGCCACATCCGTGATCATGTTGATCCCGCCGGTTTGGCCATCCCTTTGTGGTGGTTACCACTACTCATTCTCAGTCGTACCTTAAGACCTTTCATAAGTGTGACGTTCCAAAGACAAAGATCACGGTCCCCCATTAACGCATAATCGCATCAAATCCGCCACGCCGCACTCCAACCGAAGCGACGGTACGCCCGACGGATAGCCAGGTAAGTAGCCCTAGGGGCAACTTGCTAGGTATGTTCACATGTTATTAATGTGTACTTATGCACATTAATGTGGGCACACTTTTCCATGTAGGCATATTTTTGCCACCTAGCCATTAATGGCAAGTGGGCCCTTTCCAATTATCCCACATGCCAAAAAGGGCTAATTGGAAACCCTAGCCCTAACCCCATGTCTATTTAGGGTAGGGAAACCCTAACTTGCTAGTTTTCGTCCATAGGGTTTTAGAGCTCGCTTTGGCTGCCCCAGAGCCAAAACCCGCCCCCGTGACGCCCCAAGCTTAATCGCACCATCGGTTTTCCCGAATTCGGATCAGCTCGGTGGAATGGTTGAACTTAGGTCGAGGAGCCACCCAAGGATCAGGTATTTGGTCAATTTAATAGCTTAAACCGTCTTCTAGTCATAGAACCAGTAAGCTTAGACTATTAAATTGCCCATAGCAGCTATCTAGATCTTTAGATCTTAGACACTAACTAAAGAACCTAACTCTATGATATAGATTAGATCTAGTTCTTTAGTTCTTCTGTGATATATATGGATGATGTATCTCTGTGAACTCCTTGTATTGGGAAGGGGGGTAGAGGCCCTAAGGCTTTGTAGTTGATGCTCCTAGAGTAGCCTCTCTAGCACATCGTAAATTCGCCTGTGTGCAAGAGAACCACGGGTTGTGGGTGAAGGGGGCCGACCGGGCTAAGAAGGAGGTTCATGTCCCCGACTCTTGAACGATCCCTCTGGTGTGTAAAGCCTACCAGGGATCATTGTGACTAGGTCTAATGGCTTACCACTGAGTGCGGGTAAGGCATGGACTCGACACCCGTGAAGTGGTGTACACTTTCCAGTGGGTTCAGTCGAATACGGGCAGTGGCCCTCTAGTCACCTTGAGTCAGCATGCAGATCTCTGGAGGGAGTGATCCCTTCCTGCCCCATCGGAACTGGGAGGATGAGACCCAGGAATAGCCCCTTCGGCTATGCATCCGGCGGGCTACAGTCAGGTCCCGACACTTTTCAGCCTACTCTGCAAAGTGTGCACAGGAGGGGCGGATGGAGTGGACAACCCTATGCCATGTTCTTATGCCAACCAAATCCATTGCCATGAATTCTGTCTGCAATGAACTCTGGAGACCCAAGCCGCCAGTCCTCCCTTCGAGTCTGAGCCTTGGGTAGAGTTTCCATATGTATTGATACAACTAAAAGAAAACACAACTACAAAACTCAGATAAAGAAGTGAAACTCTCCAATCTTTAGGAGTTTGTAAGACCACCCAACCGGGCCAGGCTTCCCACAAGAATCGTTTCTTGCAGTAACAGACGCAACCAAGAAACCTAAGCTATTAGAAGGCAGGTTCATTCAGTCTAACTGATGTTTAGCGCAGGATCTCATAAGCACACAGCCGGAATTATGAGTTCTTAACAGAGGTAAACAGTTGTATTTATAAGACTAGCTACCCTATTTTCGGAATGAACCTTTTCTGCTTATAAATATCAACCCAAAAAGGTAGATGCTATCTAATAACAGGATTTCAGGTGAAAATATCTGAGATTAGTTCTGCGTATGGGCCGGATCGACCCTTTTCTCCTTGATCCGGGAGTTCTTTTCTGCTCTGATACGTTTCAGAGGTAATTTCGTTTGAAGGGGTCGCGGGCCGTTATCAGCCACGCCCCTTTTAGCTTTAAAATAATCAATGGTTCCTTTAAATATTGTTGTACCTATCTATACCCAAATGCAATGTTATAAAATGGAACCTCTAACAACAATTTCTAGCCTTAGGATATTAACTCATGTTGCGTGGCGCCTGAGCCGCTCCCCCAAGCCGGCATTGAGCCGTAACATGTATGATGCTGATCATTGTTTATGCAGATGTTGATGCACCACCTTCGGGGTGGATGGAGGATTATGTTGTATACTGACATGTATGTTTGCGCTTCCGCAGCTAGGTAGGCCCTGAGGGAGACAGGGTAGAATGACACCTTCACTCTTCCCCACTGGGACTCGTTACGGGTGCAGTGACATGTGGAGGGCCTTGTATCAGTGTGGAACTGGTATGGGGGGAGAACTCCTGTTTGTATACGGTGAGAGCACCGTATGCGAGTAGGGGACGTCACAATGGTATCAGAGCAATGTTCTTGGAGACCAAGAGCAAAGCACTGGCCATGTTCCAGTAATACTGACTTGATAGGATCCTCAAGCCTCGAAAAGTGGGAAAATTTTTCTCATTTTTGTAGTTATGCTAAGCTAGTAACAATTAAGCGAATTGGAATTTGGTAAGATTAAAAAGAATAAGCCCAAAATTTTCCAAGTGAGGTGGTCTCTTTTCCGCTACCGGTCGCAGAACTAAAATTTAGTTTTTTTGAGCGAGGCAAGTCGTGGAGACATCGAGCCAAAAACACCAAAACATGATGAAATTGAGAAAAGTAATATGGTAAGGCTAGTTCTAAGTAGGAATTAATTAGAATAGCATGTTTTAATTACCTAAATAACCTAGCAATGTACGAGATCTCACAGCTCGCGCCTGGTCTAAAAACTAAACTTTAGTTTTGAAGCGAGGCGCAAGCTGTGAGACCAATAGCTAAAAAAAAAAAAAAAAAAAAAGTCTGAAATAAGTGTAGATTTTAACTAAGTAGGTGCCTTAGCATGTTAAATAGAGCAACTCGAACTTTGACCTAAAAATTTCCCAAGCTATAAATAGATGTAAACCCCCCCCCTCATTTTCTCGTCCCAGCCCTAGAAATCCGCTCTTTCCCACTTAGGCGATCTTTGGGCGCTTTTACCCGATTGACGATCCGTAAAGCATGGCCCGAACCAAACAGACCGCCAGGAAGCGTCGCCCAGGCGAAACCACCAGCGCCACGGAGGCTGAGATCATTCGACAGATGCTTCGCGAGAGGCTCGCGAAAGGGGGTCGTTCACCTTCGGACGAAGAGCAGGACACGACCGATCTGATCGACGTCTTCAACCAGCAGGTGGAACAGGACGAGGCAACATCACCAACCTCCATGGACGAGGAGACAAGGGAGGTATATGAGGAAATAAAGCGGGAGATCCGGGAACAGGAAAGAGCAGAAGACCATTCTGAAGCAGCCACGGAGATCCTCGAGCAGGAAGAGCAGGTGACAGGTCTGGAGCCAGGAGAGGAAGCAGACCTTAGAAGGTTCATTAGGAAATATGAATGCCGGGAGAAGAGGAAGGAAGACAAAAAGAGGAAAAGGGAGGAAGAGGAACAGAAAGCAGCAGAAGAGAAAAAGAAGGCGAAGGGGAAGTTCGTGGATAGCACAAGGAAGCTGAAGGACTGCCCGCCGAGGAAGAGGCCTAACCCCAAGATCGTCATCAAGGAGCGGCAAGCCGACGAACCTCCGAACTCCTCCGACGACTCTTCGGATGGGGACTTCAACCCTAATGTCGCACGTGGAAGCTCTTTCTAAACACCCAAAGCGAT
Source organism: Isoetes taiwanensis (assembly GCA_021234155.1). Taxonomy (NCBI): domain Eukaryota; kingdom Viridiplantae; phylum Streptophyta; class Lycopodiopsida; order Isoetales; family Isoetaceae; genus Isoetes; species Isoetes taiwanensis. The sequence continues at coordinate 17,073,399 of JAJEKV010000027.1, read as the reverse complement.
TTAAACAGTAATACCCGACCAGCCAGCAAAGACCGAAAGCAACCCCAAAGAAGATCAAGTGCGTAAGCCCCCGAAAACCCGGCATGGGATAGGAAGAAACAGCCACGACCTGCCCGTGAAGCTTATGTCACAGACCGGGTCAAGATATACGAAAGGAAGATGAGGGAGCACGAGGCGTATATGAAGAAGTGGGAGGCATACGCCAAGTATTATGAAGAAAGTGGTCGTTCATCGAGGGAGGGCGACCAACGAAGCAGCAAACTTTAAAGCCGCCACCACCAAAGCCCAAGGCCCCCAAGCCGCCACCCAAGAAGAAGATTGACAGGAAGGAGGTAGAGAGGAGAGCGCTGGGGGAGATTAGGCACTTCCAACAAGCAGCCTACGGTCTTCTAATTCCCGCGCCCCCTTTGCTCTCTGTTAGTTCGAGAAGTGATGTGCCTCTGGGTGACAGATTTCGAGAGTCACGGATGAGGCATTGCCGGGCAATGCAAGAGGCGGCCGAGGCAAGGATAGTGCAACACTTTGAAGATTCAACAGCTTGCAATCGCTCACGCCAAGCGGATAACCCTAATGCGACAAGACATGAGTCTTGGCGAGCCGATAAAGGAGAACGCCTTTAGAACTTTTTTTTTGTAAATAATTGAAAATTTTGTAATATAGAGCAATTCTGTGTACCTTAATTGCATTAATTAGGGCAAGTTAGTAGGTTTTAGCTTTTATTGCAGTAAAATAGGACATTTGCAGACCGAAAAACGTGATGTCTCACAGCTCGCGCCTGGTCGCAAAACTAAATTTTAGTTTTGAAGCGAGGCGCAAGCTGTGAGACCTCGTCCAAACTTGACCAAAACAGCTCCAAATCGACCAAATAAGGGGTCAATTCCGTCTGATTTGATGAGCCCATCATCCTTACACCCTTAGTTTATCCAAATTGGACACCTTTTGATCGAAATGGGACTGATGTCTCACAGCTCGCGCCTGGTCGAAGAACTAAACATTAGTTTTTGAACGAGGCGCAAGCTGTGAGACCTCCTACCGTCTCCTCACCAGGACTTGCCCAAATCATCTTCAAGCTATTGTATAGCATCTTTTAAGTAATCTAGCCTTGCTCAAACATCTCATCTAGTCTTCAAATTTCCATTTTTGACCTCAGATAGACTAGAATTACCCAACCCCAGGAATTTTCCAAGTCTTCCAAAAATTAGGGTTTCCCCCCTTTTCTATAAATAGACCCCTCATTTCTCAGATAGCACCCTACAAATCTGTTCCTGCCCTTCTAGCCGATTTCTCAACTCCCTGAGGCGCTCTTGCAACCGTTTGTTACCCTCTTCTGCAATTAACCAATGGCAACCTCGATTTTCAAGTGGATGGTACGGCCGGGCGCTCATGCTGCCGAGGCCGACGTCGACCAAATCTTCCATATCTTCAGGAAAGAGGTAGACGTCCAAGTAACCTTGCACGCAACCCCAGCTTTGATGAGAGTCTTGTCCGAGTTCCAAGCTAGGGTAGAACCCGGCGCTAGTAGTACTCCCCTTGTGTAGGCTACTTTGTTCCTAGACAATCCCTGCAGGCAGCATTAGACGACGTCCCGAACATCGCCAAATACCTGACAAACAAAGCGCAGCGCACACCTGAGCCAATGGTCCTAACTGTCAATAGGACCAAGTACTTCTCTTTCAACACCGCCACGGCAATCTTTCTCACCCACCACCGTACGAGAACACCGTGGGGAAACCTCCATTCCCCTTGGACATAGACCCATTAGCCATAGCAGCAGAACAACGGCTCCTTACGCAGTATGAACAGGAGCAAGAAGGGAAAGAACAGGAGGACTCAGACGAGCAAGAATCAGAGGAGGAGGAAGACTATGTCGAGCTCGACCCAGCAGAGGAGCGGGCGACAAGCGCAACAGAGTGGTGGGGACTTCTCGAGAGAAGCCGGCAAACCCTTAGAGTCGCGCCATCTCCCCTTGGGCTAGGCATTACAAGCCTAGCCCCCATTATTGTCGGCGCAGGAGTTTCTGCTTCTAAGTTTACATCCAAAACCTTCGAGTGAGTGGGAAAGGGAGTGCGGACTGAGGAGTTGCTGCACCAACTCCGAAGAACGGACCTGGACGACTTCATCGTCCGAGGAGCATCTGACTTCCCCCTCCAAGTAAGGGAAGCCGACACTTACACGGGAGAGTCGACCACCGACATCCAGGCCTACAGCAGCATCAGGCAGATTATGGAGGCAGACCAAGCCGCAAATCAACCACCGACGGAGGAAGAGTTCCTTGCCCTACAGGAACAGATGGGGATCCGCTACGCAACATCGAACATCCTAACGGCAAGTTTCGGCAACGCCCCCGGAGAGAAGGGGCGAAGTTCGACCGTGAGAGCTTCAGCAACGGCCGAGACTACTGTGGAGGTCATCACAGTGGAAGTAGATGACTTTGCGGGCAGACACAGAGCTGGATACCGAGTGGCCGAAGACCCGTCTCGCAACGACAGGTCGTTGCGGTATTACCTTCCCTTGCTGATGGATGGAAGAATAGCGGTAATTCACCGCAAATTCACCCCCGTGATGGAGGAAGGAGATCGATGCTAATTGCGCTTATCGATTTGGCCAAGCATGCGCGGTTGCCCCTCAACACCGAAAGTATGCCATCCGGTGAAGAGAGCAGTAGCACTCGATGTTTTCGACTTCGCCATACCGCATGACAGCGGTGGAAGATCTGGCGGTGACCGCAGCCTTATACCTCCGACAGCAGAGTAGAAGACTTGGCAGAGCCTTTGCATGGATCTTCAGCCAACGTCCTTAGGAACTTGGGTCATTCAGTGGGAACAGCCCAAGTGAAAAAGTTCCTAGAGGATAATCCATCCTACCGGCAGCATCAAGAATAGTTAGCAATCTTGATCCCGGAAGTTTTAATTTTGTAGTAGCATACTATAAAATATGAATATAATTCTTTTGCACTATAAATGTTTTGTTGATGAATCTTGTGTCCCCAACTATACCAACAAACATAAACAATGCAAGGGAACATGTAAAACTAACCATATAGCCATGAACTACTTGTGTATGCAGCTAGAGGCCTAAGCTCAGGGGAACGACAACGCCGGGAACATATGGAAGAACAGAGTCCCCCCAGGCCACGCCCGGCAAGGAACCTGTTCGAGGAATTTGGAGCCATCACCCCAGAAGAGGAAATATCTCAGATGAGGACGGACCTGGAACAGATAAAGGCCTTCTTTGTCCTCGCAAGTAGGAGGAGGGGTCTGGCCTGGCAACGCCAGCTTGTCTCAAGCATGCCCCAAAAACAGGAAGAGACAAGAAGAGAAGCAAGAGGAGGTCCCCAGCTTCGGAATCCTCCAGACTCAAGTTCAGATTCGACTCGATTCGGGAGGAAGAGGAAGAGCAGGCCCGTGACCGGACAGATGCAAGGCGTAGAAACCCCGCAGATGCAAAGGCGAGGGACGCCATATATGGATCGACAAAGGGACACCGTGAGCTCTCGACTACCGTAAGAAGGTAGATTCTCGTGACTGGCAATGTATGGAAGGCCCGTGAATCGAACAGCTTCTCGGGGAGAACAGTCGATTGGAAGCAGAGGCATGGTCTGGACTAAATGAGTGAGTACGGCAATGCGTATGGCATGAAGGATAAGGACAAAGGTAGAGTGGCAACAGCCAACTTGAAAGGAGCCGCACGGATTTGGTGGAAGGGTTATGCAAAGGCACATGGCTTAAGCAGGGGATGCTTGTAAGTTCGGAAGTTCGCTAAAGCCTTCAAAGCGCCATTACGCCCCGAGGGAGCACAAGTCCAACATGATGCGCCAGCTTTACTGGTTGAAGCAAGGCAACAAGTCGATCCAGAAATATACCGAGGAATTCATGAGGTCGAGGTCAGATGTGCCAAAGTTAGGGCGAGAAGCATGCAAGAGAAAGCTACGCCGAAGGCCTAAATGAGGAGATCCGCAAGTTTGTAAGGGCAATAAACCCTAGAACAAAGATCGTAAGCGGAGTCCAAGGCAATAAGCTTGCAAGGAACGGACCTCGAATAGCGGGCGAGGCGTTAAAGATACCGTGACAAAGGCAAGGCAGCAGGTAGTTTTAGCCCGAGGACAAATTGACCCGGGACCAGCTAGAGCCCCATATAGTGGCAATCGGGGAAGCAGGAGAAGAAGCAGGTGTCCTTCAAAGACAAGCGGGAAGGGTCAAACTACTCCAAAGCAAAGGCGTTCCTTTTGCGAGCCATGCCCAAGGAAAAGAGACAGAGTGCATAGAAAAGCGGCTTTGCTTCGTGTGCTTCCAGCCAAAGCCATAGGGGACCCGAACCGCCCATACGCCATGAGGGCAAAGACTAGCGAGTTGGGAGATTGGGACACTGCGTCGACGACGACGGGCGAGGAAGCCCGCGACTACATTCAGGGTGAGTGTCATATCTTTGCCGCAATAGATACAGAGCAAGCAGAGAGCCAGTATAAAGTAATTTCCACAGTAGAGAAGGCCAAAGCCAAGTCCTTCATAGTCTTGATAGACTCAGGAAGTAGCCATAACTTTGCATCCCCCAGAATGGTTCAAGTGTTGAAGTTGAAACCACTAAAGTCAAAGCCAAGGCCCGTTGTCTTAGCAAGTGGAGCAAGAAGGCGCACGGGTGTAAGAGAATCAACTTCGACATCGACCTGCCAGGGATTAAAATCCAGATGGGGGCAGAGGTGATGGGCATTGGCAAATACGACCTGATCATAGGTATGGAGTACCTTGGACCAGCAGGGGCCATTATTGATTGTGGAAAGCGGAAGGTGACCTTCCCAACGCCCGACGGCAAGATCATTGAGATCACAGGTAAAGAAGTTGTTCCCATCATGTCTTCTAAACAGCTGTTCAAGTGCATCAAGAGTGAGCAGGTAGCATACATCTTCAAGCTTGAGGCTAGTGAGCCGGAATCAGAAGGAAGCAAGGGAGACTAGGTGCTCAAGAAGTTGTCGGGCAAATAGCTAAGCTGATCACGGAGTTCCATGATCTCTTCCGGATGAGATCAAACGGCTTCCTCCTTATAGGGGAGTCGAATGCGAGATAGCTTTTCGAACGGGAACAAAGCCGACAAGCAAGGCTCCATACAGAATGACGACGCAGGAGTTGTCGGAGCTAAAGAAGCAATTGCAGGAGCTACTCGACCTAGGCTTCATTAGGCCTAGCGTCTCACCGTTTGGAGCACCCATTCTTTTTGTCAAGAAGAAGGATGGATCCTTGAGGATGTGCATAGACTATAGGCAGTTGAATAAGCACACCATTAAGAACAAGTATGCTCCCCAAGATCGGGACGACTTGATGGATCAGCTTCAAGGAGCAAGGATCTTCTCCAAAATCGACTTAAGGTCAGGTTATCATCAGATCCGGATAAAGGAGGAAGATATCCATAAGACCGCCTTCAGAACGCGGTATGGGCACTATGAGTTCACGGTAATGCCTTTCGGCTTATCGAATGCCCCCGCGACGTTCATGAGGCTCATGAACGACATCTTCAGGGAGTTTTTGGACACCTTTGTGATTGTATTCTTTGACGACATTTTGGTGTATAGCAGATCCCTTGAGGAGCACATACAACACTTAAGGAGGGTGCTAGAGAAGTTGAAGAGGCACCAGTTGTACGCCAAGTTGTCGAAGTGCCACTTCGCAACAGAGAAGGTGGAATACCTGGGTCACGTGATCTCAGCAGAAGGAATCTCAACGGATCCTGCCAAGATTGAAGCCGTCATTCAGTGGCCGGCACCGAAGAATGTGCATGAGGTCAGAAGTTTTCTCGGGCTAGCAGGGTACTACAGGAAGTTCGTGAAGAACTTTGCTAAGATAGCGGCACCGTTAACAGACCTGACGAGGGCAGAGAAGGTGAAAGATTGGGCAGAGCATTGGCACAAGAAAGCCCAAAAGGGGTTTGAATTGTTGAAAGAAGCCCTGACGACAACACCTGTCTTGACCCTGCCGGACCCGAAAAAAGACAAGCTTGTAGCAACAGATGCGAGTAAGATAGCTACAGGTGCGGTGCTTATGCAAGAAGAGCGTGTGGTAGCGTATGACTCCAGGAAGATGAACGACGCCAAGACGCGCTACCCAACCCATGATCAGGAATTGCTTGCGGTTGTCAGGGCATTAAGAATATGGAGGCACTATCTCTTGGGAAGGAAGTTCCAATTGGATACCGACCATCAGAGCCTCCAGTATGTGTTCACGCAACCACACCTCAATCTGAGGCAGCGGAGGTGGATGGAGTTCCTCGAGGAATATGACTTTGAGATAGTCTACAAGCCGGGGAAACTCAATGTGGTAGCGGATGCGCTTTCAAGGCACCCCCTGACAACTAGAGTGCATTGCAATGCAATTTCGACGCTCTCCAGCGACTTTGGTAAGAAGATTGAAGAGTCCTTGCCAACGGATGTGGATTTCAGGGAAGTATGGGCAAGCCTCTCTAAGGAGGCTAGAACAGATAAAGAGCGGGAGACCTTCAAGCATTATAAGAAGGAAGGCAACCTGTTATACCATAAGAACAAGTTGTGCGTACCCGAATCATCAGGTGTAAGGAAGTTGATCCTCCATGACACGCACAACAGCCCAATAGCTGGCCATGCGGGATTCATGAAAACATATTTCAAAGTGCGCAGCAGCTATTATTGGCCAGGAATGAAGAAGCAAATAGCTCGCTACATCAAGGAATGTCAGCGTTTATGCCGCCAGATTTTAAGGCGGAGCAGCCTTCAATTCTGGGGCATTAGAGCCACTAGCGGTGCCAAACGCTAAGTGGGAGGTGATCAACATGGATTTCATCTGTGGCTCCCAAGGACGGTAAGAGGGAAGGATGCCTTGATGGTAGTGGTCGACAAGTTGTCGAAGATGGCACACTTTGTGCCTTGCAAGACCACAGATACAGCTATGGATACAGCAAAGCTCTTCACCAAAGAGATCTTCAGGCTTCATGGCATGCCAAGGGAGATTATATCCGACAGGGACCCGAAGTTCATGAGTGCATTTTGGCAAGACCTCTTTGCGACAATTCAGACCAAGCTATCCATGAGCACGGCGTATCATCCTCAGACGGATGGCCAAACGGAGCGGACCAACAGGATCTTAGAGGACATGCTACGAAACTATGTCTGGAATAAGCAAGGTATGTGGGAAGAATTTATTCACTTGGTGGAGTTTGCATACAATAGCACCAAGCAGGAATCGTCCCAAATGTCGCCGTTTATGATCAACTACGGCTATCAGTGCCTAACTCCAGACACTTGGCACAACCCCGTGTCAAAAGTGGAAGTTTCGCAGCAGATGTTGGCCGATATGCAGCAGCTTGTGGAAGAGGTTCGAGGGTATCTGCTGGCAGCAAGAAGTCGACAAAAGAGCATCGCCGACAAGCATCGAACAGTCAGAGAGTTCAAAGTTGGAGATGATGTATGGCTCAAGATCAAGGTGAAGCAGGCGAAGCTCAGGATCGGGAATTGCAAGAAGCTTGCTCCAAGGTGGGCTGGACCATTCAGAATAATTAAGAGAGTAGGTAATCAATCCTACAAGTTAGATTTGCCAGCACACCTAAAGATTCATAAGGTCTTCCATGTGAGTTTGTTGAAGAAGCACACTCCAAATCCAGCGAAGTCTTGGACACTCCAACGTTGTTGGAAATGACGGAGGAGCAGCTGGAAATAGTTCCAGAATTGATTCTTGATAAAGCTTTCAAGAAAACGAGGAGATCAGAATTCCTCCAGTATTTGGTCAAGTGGAAACACTTGCCAGTGGAAGACGCGACATGGGTACTTAAGAAGGACTTAGTAAAACAGTACCCACAGTTTATGGAGCAATGGGACGGCAAGGTCATCTCCGAAGAAATCGGCTCAGGCATGTCGATTTGTGTAGGCTAATTCTTGTGTAGTTAGGATTAATCTACGCATGCCACCTATGCTTGGTATGGGTCGCATGTGTTGTTACCGATGATGAGACCACTACGGTGATCTCTAGGGCGTGGTGTAATGTCAATGTAGGCATGACCGCGTTTTCGCTTGGGCGAGTGGAAGGTAGATTAGAAAGTCTACTTCTGTCCCACGGAAGTAGACGACCTCGAGAGAAAGGAGGTCATTAAGGAATGCACTGATAGGAAAAGCACCTCTAGCCCCATATATGCTTTGATAGGAGGAATCAGGCCTTCACGCCCCATATACGGGAAGGACCTATCCTCCACGCTGGGCAACTAGGGTGTAGGCATGAGCGGCATATAGGCATATAGGCGCTGTCTCCACGGCCATAATGGAAGATTCACCCTCTTCCTACGCCGGGAGATTAGCCATGCATCCATGTAGATAGGTGGGGTGGTCACCATATAACCAAAATTTATTAAATAATTAAAATGGTACTAACGTAGTATCGACCTGCAGGCCAATAGAGCGCTCCGGAGGGCAAGGAAGTCGAGCTACGAAGACTTGCAACACAAATTTTGTTGGAATGTGTTGCAAGGAACGAAGAGTACCTCGAACAATAATAATAGATATAAAATGTTGAAATTTTGTCTAACTTAATGTCATAATAACTGAGATAGTGAATAACTTGTTTAATAATGTTATGAATTGATAAGTATTCCAAAGTATGATGACGTAATAATGTTCTAAAAATATTACCTTAGGGTAATCTTGGTAAATGTATAACCATTATATTGTATGCATCACGTTGATTGCAGATTGCGGGTTAGAAAGATCCCAAGGTGGGGAGACCCACGATGCTGCGGACAGCATCATTTCAAGGTGGGGAGAATGTGACGTTCCAGCACAGTATACGGTCCCAGAACGTATACTGTACTGCCTCGTCACGCGTACACGCCACTCCGACCGACGTGTACGCCGACGGATAGCCAGGTAAGTAGCCCTAGGGGCAACTTGCTAGGTATGTTCACATGTTATTAATGTGTACTTATGCACATTAATGTGGGCACACTTTTCCATGTAGGCATATTTTTGCCACCTAGCCATTAATGGCAAGTGGGCCCTTTCCAATATCCCACATGCCAAAAAGGGCTAATTGGAAACCCTAGCCCTAACCCCATGTCTATTTAGGGTAGGGAAACCCTAACTTGCTAGTTTTCGTCCATAGGGTTTTAGAGCTCTGTTTTGGCTGCCCCAGGAGCCAAAACCGCCTCCCAGACGCTGCCCAAGCGAATCGCACCATCAGTTTTCCTGAATTCGATCAGCTCAGTGGAATGGTTGAACTTAGGTCAGGAGGAGCCACCCAAGGATCAGGTATTTGGTCAATTTAATAGCTTAAACCGTCTTCTAGTCATAGAACCAGTAAGCTTAGACTATTAAATTGCCCATAGCAGCTATCTAGATCTTTAGATCTTAGACACTAACTAAAGAACCTAACTCTATGATATAGATTAGATCTAGTTCTTTAGTTCTTCTGTGATATATATGGATGATGTATCTCTGTGAACTCCTTGTATTGGGAAGGGGGGTAGAGGCCCTAAGGCTTTGTAGTTGATGCTCCTAGAGTAGCCTCTCTAGCACACTGTAAATTCGGCCTGTGTGCAAGAACCACGCCTGGTTGTGGGTGAAGGGGGCCAGACTGGCTAAGAAGGAGGTTCATGTCCTGACTCTTGAACGATCCCTCTGGTGTGTAAAGCCTACCAGGGATCATTGTGACTAGGTCTAATGGCTTACCACTGAGTGCGGGTAAGGCATGGACTCGACACCCGTGAAGTGGTGTACACTTTCCAATGGGTTGGTCGGTCACGGGCAGTGGCCCTCTAGTCACCTTGAGTCAGCATGCAGATCTCTGGAGGGAGTGATCCCTTCCTGCCCCATCGGAACTGGGAGGATGAGACCCAGGAATAGCCCCTTCGGCTATGCATCCGGCGGGCTACAGTCAGGTCCCGACACTTTTCAGCCTACTCTGCAAAGTGTGCACAGGAGGGGCGGATGGAGTGGACAACCCTATGCCATGTTCTTATGCCAACCAAATCCATTGCCATGAATTACATGCGCAATGAACTCGGAGACCCAAGCCTTGATCCTCCCTTCGAGTCTGAGCCTTGGGTAGAGTTTCCATATGTATGATGCTGATCATTGTTTATGCAGATGTTGATGCACCACCTTCGGGGTGGATGGAGGATTATGTTGTATACTGACATGTATGTTTGCGCTTCCGCAGCTAGGTAGGCCCTGAGGGAGACAGGGTAGAATGACACCTTCACTCTTCCCCACTGGGACTCGTTACGGGTGCAGTGACATGTGGAGGGCCCTGTATCAGTGTGGAACTGGTATGGGGGGAGAACTCCTGTTTGTAAACGGTGAGAGCACCGTATGCGAGTAGGGGACGTCACAATAAGGTCCTTCCAAAAATGACCTGTAAATTTGGTGTCCCGATCACTTATGATAGACAAAGGCAAACCAAAAAGAGGAAAAACATATCTCATATATGCAATTGCTACATCTGGATCAGTAGCATCCTCCTTTAAGGCCACAAATTTGGCGTACTTAGTCAGGCAATCAACAATCACCCACACTTGAGTGTTCTGCCTTACAGTTCTAGGCAAAGAGACTATGAAGTCCATACTTATATACTCCCATCTTTTCAAGGGTATAGGTATAGGTTGCAATAGTCCTGGGGTACGACCATGGTCAGCTTTAACAGCTTGACACGTCAGACAATGCAAAACCAAGTCCCGGACTTGTTCCTTCATGTCTGGCCAATAGTAGTGGAGTTTGACCAACTCATAGGTCTTCCACTCACCCCCGTGCCCAGCTTGCGGGGTTTCATGATGGTCGTGCAATATCAAATTTCGAAGATTAGCATGCAATGACACATAAATCCTTGATTTATAAAAGTACAACCCATCTTGCTCAGTCCACCAATCACCAGATTTGGTTACCGCGGGTTGTTGCTCATCTTCTTGATATGTGTTTTTAATTCTTTGGAAAAGATCGCTCCCCCTACCATTAAAGTATTCAAATGTTTAATCCTAGATAAGGCATCTGCAACCGGATTGTTCTTTCCAGGAGTATGCTCAACACTAAAATGAAACTCATGCAAGATGTCAAACCACCTAGCTTGCCTAGGACTAATCTCAGCTTGGCTTTGCAAAAACCTTAAGGGCTTATAGTCAGTATAAACCACAAACTTGCGTGGCTCTTTATTGGTACCACATCTCAAGTAGTGCCGCCACATCTTCAATGCATGAACTATAGCCAATAGTTCCTGCTCATACGTTGCATAATTCTGTTCCGCTTGATTGAGCTTACGACTACCTTGTTGCATAAGCACAACTCCCAGAGCTTACCCACAAGCATCCGTGTATACTTCAAACGACTCATTGAGGTCGGGTACCTTCAGTACGGACTACTCACTAAAAGGCTTTTAATTCTTTCAAAGGCCTCTTGCTGAGCTCGACCCCACACATACTCTTGATCTTTTCTCAAAAGATCGGTGAGTGGGGCTACTATCTTAAAAAGCTTGGGCACAAATTTTCTATAATAAGTGGCCAACCCGAGAAAGCTTCTCAACTCATGAATCTTCTCAGGTTGAGTCCACTCTTGTACCGCTCGTACCTTGCTAGAGTCCGGAGACACTCCCTCCCCCGACAAGATGTGATCTGTGACGCTCCCTGCTAAACATACGGTGCCCAGCCGCATACCCGGCAGGAAATCCCCATCGGCTCAAGCAACGCGATGGGCCTTTTCGTCTACCCCGCACTCTGAGGTGACTCTTAGTGCGGGGAGGGAACACGAAGGTGTCTTGCGCGCCCTTCCCCTATGGGCTCCTATAACAGCGGAAGCGATAACACGTCAGAACTAGCATAAAACATATACAAATACTACCTCGGAGGGTAGTGCATCGCACATAAACCAATGCAAAGATGATAATCACAAACCATAAAACAGGAGAGCTCCTACCCCGGCTCAGACTCGTAAGGAGGGTGACTGACGGGCTAGGCCTCAAGATAGAGCAGACCGAGTCATGGCAATGGCGAGGGCTGGCATAGAACAATGGCTAGGGTTGACCACTCCATCCGCCCCTCCTGTGCATACTTTGCAGATGGGCTAGATCAGGCTCTGACAGGACTCTAGCCTTCCGGATACGCAATCCCGTGGCATCACCCATCGAGACTGCTCCAGGTTGCATCTCCCTGGTCCGATGAGGCAGGAAGGGTTGCATCTCCCCTTCCCAGGGTCTAGAGGTACCGTGGGCGGCTAGAGAATCGTGGCGACACACCCATTCGCACTGACCGAACCCCCAAAGCGAGAGCCAAGCCCTCCCTTGCAGCTCTCTCGAGAGGCAGGTGGCAACACCATTGCCCCGGGAGGTGTCGGACCCATGCTCGCCCACACCTAAGTGACCGACCATAAGCCTAGCCCACTATGGGATCCCCCGAAGCCCCCACTCGGCAGGGATCCTCCCTCCACTTTCCCTCTAGCCCCGTTATCTGGTGCTGAGTCATATCATAGCCTCAATAGCCTGGTGGGCTCCTATGCACAGGCCGCAACTAATAGGAACTAAGGGATCTACTCTAGGAGCATACTACATATGGCCCTAGGTCTCTACCCCCCTTCCCAATACAAGAGGAGCAAACATGATCAACCAATCATCACATAATCATCACATCATGAGAATAATCATAAGAAGAACATCTTAACCTAATCATACAACTAACTAACAGTTAGGGTTCCTTGATTAGGGTTCAAGATGTTGAATATGGGGTCTAGGATGGCTCTACTCTAGACACAAAATACTAGCACACCTGGAATGCTAATCCCAGATGAGCTATCACAACTACTATCCTACATACCGCTTCCTGATGCTCTCCCTCCAGATCCGGCCGCCTCCATAATCCTCGACTCACAAGCTGCTGTTCCTCCTCCAAGAACGGGTCTACCCTGCTGGGGCTGCTGCACCAGCCTATGCCACAACGAACGATGTTCGAAACGGGGTTTCGAACAAGTAGGTGAGTCTCTGGGTGCTAGGGCTGGAAAGAGGTCTAGGGTTAGGGTTTATGCCTATATAAGTTAGGTCCACTTAGGATGCCACGTGGCACCAATCGGGTGAGTCCTGTGTGGCGGGTGCCCAATAGGTTAAGGCCACGTGGACAATGGTCTAAACCTATGGTTGGCTAAGTTATGAGAATAACTTGGCCATGCCCCTTAGTGCCACCACTTATGGTATACAAGGCTATGAATGATAGACTTGTATAGTGACGGATCCAGGAATATACGTATTTATGGCGTATATTCCCCTGGACCGTCACATTCTCCCCCCCTTAGGACAATGCTGTCCTCAGCATTGCGCTAAGGTGACGAACCTACCTTATGCCTGCAAAACAACAACATGTCATAACCTTTAGTTTAGCTTAGCAATCAAGTTTTATTAGTTCAAGTCAAAATTTTAGGCTATATTTGTACTTATACAAAATTATATAGCATTAACACCGTTATTTCTTATAATAATTCAAACTACTATTATAAGTGTTATTAGGGTTCATAATCTAAATTATGGCTCCCCCTATCTTCTCGTAATGCGCTCCTCGTTGAAGTCTCCCTTCTACTTGCCTGCAAAAGGAGCACATTACGTTAGTTTAGTTAATAATTTGTGGTTTTAGGGGACCACCCCCCTTACCTCCTTGAGCCGAACTACTGGCTCAAGGTTGTCCTACTACCTTGCACAAGATCATGGCCCTTTCGGATTTGAGCTTAAGGATCATTTAAGATGCTCCCATCATCGCCCATGATCGAGTGCTACCTCGTACACGATCGCCCAGATCGAGTACACCCCAGTGCATCATGCCCCGAGGGTTTCAAGCTAGGGAACGTCTCCGATCCCATCATCGGCAAGATGATCACTTTAACCTTCACCATGACCCTCCTACGGCGGTGTCGTCCCCCTTGATCGTGGCATAGAGAGCATCCGATCGATGTCCCATCATCGCCCACCATGCCTCATTCCTCACTCACATGACCCTAATGGTCATGCGCACCTCTTGGTGCGTGTGGCCTAGAGAATGCCCTAAAGGCGTATCCCATCATCGCCCACACGATCCAAGGTTCTGGCACATGCACCCTACTAACTAGAATGCATGCGCCAGGTCTAAGGCTAACTAACAACATACTAGCTAACCACCTGGCAAGTCGGGGTCGACCAAGTCGGGGACGACTCGCCCATCAAACTCCTTCATAAACTCTGGGTATTGCTTCTCCAAATCTTGCTTCAATACCCATGTCACGTCTTCCATGGGCAAGTGCTTCCACTTGACCAAATATTGGAGGAATTGGGACCACCTAGTCCTCTTGAATGACTTATCAAGAAGCAATTCAGGCACAATTTTAACTTCATCCTCCGTCATTTCCAACAAAGTTGGAGTATCCAAACCCTCCTCAGGGTTAGGATCGTGCCTTTTTAATAAACTCACATGGAAGACCTTAAGGTGGGTCAAGAGATCCAACTTGCAGGCTTGAGAGCCCACTCTTCTCCAAGATCTTGAACGGACCGGCCCACTCTTCTCCAAGATCTTGAACGGATCTTCCTACAATTGCCGATGCGAAGCTTCCCTTGCTTAACCTTTACTTTAGCCAACTTTATCTGCCACAACAAAACAACTCTCGAGGAGTTTTATGTCTATCTGCTAGACTCTTCAAATATGCCCATGCTGTTGAAGATACTCTCACACTTCTACCAAAAGCTATCGCATATATGTTGTCGTTGTTGAGAAACTTCCACCTTGGGCACTAAATTATGCCACATAACTATGGTCACACATTGATAACTGTAACTGATCATGGGGAAGACATCTTCGATGACTCTTGCTTTATATTATTGTACGTAATTGACCAGGTGGATGTACTCGGCCCATTTGGATTACTTGTTCCAATCATAGCTTCTCAACGTGCTCTCCAAAATTGTGTTGGTGCGGTCCCTTTGCCGATTGACTGCAATTGATAAGCAAAGCTCATCAACAAGTTGGTGCAGCTCGTGTTGAAGAAGTCTTGCTAAACGTCGCTAAAGAACTTCGGATTTCTGTTGGTGATGATCGACCTGTGCATTCCATGCGGCCTAAAAGAACTCTTATGTAAACCACACGGCTAGATCCAAGGCGGTGTCTATGGTGTGGCATGGCAAGTATGTGCCCTTTTGATAAGCTATATACCACAACTATCAAGGCTTTGAAGCTTCTTGTTGTCCTTGAAGGCCAACTATAAAGCCCATGCTGATGACTTCCCACTTGGTGTGCGCTTGCGCCCAAGGTTCCAAAACTCACGGAATCGAAGTTGTTCGCCCTTGTCCGCTGGCTCCAATCGACATTCTTGGATATATCGATTATCTACTTCTTCATACCCGCCGAGACGAAGCTACTTCTAATCTTGAAGTAGGCCTTTATAAATTTTGCATGGCTGGAAATAGGGCTATTATCGTGTCATGGAAGATTGTTCTTACTTCTTATACTTTGGGTGCACGCATAATTGTTCTTTGCTATTAGAGATTGCCTTCCTTTTTAAACTATTTGAAGGTTTCTATTTCTTAATCCGTCCTTGCACTCTTGCAACGACTAGCCCATTATGTGCTTGAAGTCCATGTTGGAGTAGATGGCTTCTTCTATCTCCTTGCCGAATTCACTTGCCGAAGTGGAGATTGCAAATTGATGCTTCAAAGGCTTGCCAATGAGTGGCGGCGTCTTAGCATCTCCATGGCTTCCCTCAATTGGGCTACATGCTCTTCCATTAATTTGCTGTAGATCACGCTGTTGTTGAAGAGATATTGATGAAGAAATCATCCAAGGAATCTTCGAAGATGTCGTCCTCGAATGCATACAAATTGGTGGAGCATTCCATAGACTCAAGGGCATCATTTGTGAAATGATAGTGCCCATACCAAGTTCTGAAGGAGTCTTATAATTATTTTCCCCCTTCATCCTTATTTGCTGATTGCCCGAGCTTAAGTCGATTTTGTAGAAGAATCCTGCTTCTTGGGGCTGATCCATTATGTCGTTTACTTGCTGAGCTTCCCATGGTTGATATACATCTTTGGAATTCCACCTTGGCCGAAAGGATCCCCAAGTCGGTCAACTCTTACAACTGTTCCTTGTGTTCCTTGAGCTCGCTAGCTTGGAAGTGCTCATTCTATAAAGAGCCTTGCTAATCCCGTGCAAGAGTGATTTTAGACTCTACGCCTCTATAGAGCACAAGCTCTCAAATTTCATCAGGGGATATATCATGGGACTTCTTAATTAACTTAGAAATTGGCCAAGGCAACTGTTTCGAAGTAGCATGTTCCTTCTTACTCTTGTAGTCGGGGTTGACAACTTGTAGCTTATGTACGACCTCATTCCTCATGATGTACTTAAGTAATTGCTTTACTGACATGCGTTGCACGATTGGAATTACTTAACTTAAATTATAAGGTACTTGCCCTTTGGTCTTTGGGATAAGTATCTCTTGCTTATGATAATAAATTATTGCCTTAGCCGGCTTTAATATTGCATGTCTATTCTGAGGTCATGGCTGCCAATGTACATAAGTTGGTTGCGATGCTTTACTTAGCTATGCTTGAGGTTGATGTCGACTTGACTCTTGTTCCGTTGGTGCTGCTAATTACTCGACCTTGCCTTAATTACTGGCCTAGATTTAGACTTAAGAGTCTTGCTCTTAAAGATGTCCGTCATCTAGGAGGTGCAAAATTACAAGTTAAAGAACTACTTACATAAATCCTATGGCCACAAATTTAGTCGGCATGACATTACTTTTGGGCACACATAGAAAACTATATGGTTAGATAATTATTCTTGTTTCAGATCTAATCTATAGTCTAGGATCTCCCCTTTCTTACTTATTGCCCTCTTGAAATAGTCTCACCTTTGAGTTGATGCCATCTAAGAAGTTGGCCGGACTTATTAGATTGCTTCCCTTCATTTGGTCGGATTATTCCTTATGCTGCGGAAGTACTCGTCATATACATGGTCGACGGTTATCCTATTATTGAATCCTTCTTAGCGAGGTGATCAAGTTCACTTAAGAGGTTCCAATATGTTGGATATCTGCCAAGAATGTATACAATTATTGTACTCCATACATTTTCTTTCCAATACTTGAAGCTTTGCTCCATTCTTGGGTCCATCTTTCTAAAGGAAAAGACAAAAAAATTCTACTCGAAATTTCGTCCCCATCCCATCATGGATGTTATCACCCATAATTCTAAGAAACTCAACTATCTGATAGGTCCCCTAGCTTGCTCAAAGCTGGTGTAGACATTAGTCGTTGGAGTAGCAAGGCGATGATCCATAATTTGTTGAAAAGAATCTGGTATCCTTGGAGTTGCTAGACGGTCCTTCAAGTGCCCTGCTTTCTTTTATTGAACATATTTTGACTCTGCTCGTCCTTAATGTTGATGCTGACTACCTTCATTAACATTATCCCTCTTAGTGGACTTGCTGATGTAGATAACATAACGCTCGGTGTCGCATCCCAAGAGCTTGAAGATAATGTTCTTCACATTCTAGAATCTTTCATGTCGCTCATCCGCCTTTGGAGGTTACGTAGATTCGAGGATGATTCTTCCAACTCCTCGAATTGCTATTGTTGTGTTTGACCTTGTCGATTCTATTCTTCGCCTTTTGGTTGCATGTTGTTGTTATAAGGTCGATGACAATGTTGGGTGCTTTACCGCTTCTAAGCGGCAACTTCTCTTCTTTGCCGAGATGAGTTTATGTGCATCCATCTGCAGGGACTAATCTTGACTGATCAATTAATAATGCTGGTATTTGGTCCCCCATGATGCCTCTTCTTGATGGTGTTTGACCTCCAATCTCTGAGGTGGAAGATCGAAGATCATCATGAGCTTGCGATGGTGTTGCCGAGGTTGATGTAGGCGCTCTGAAGTATTGGGGCTGATGAGGAAGAAATTTGTTGCCGTCTCGCCATATGCCTACTCCTGAGGAACCTACCCTTGCTGGCTTGCAATACCTCCTTAGTCAAAGCATGTCTGCTTGGAATCTAGATCTGATACTACTATGTCCTCGTGATATATCTGCGATAGTTGCCCTTCCTGAGGTGTATCCAATCTCATCTTTTAGGGCTCTTGATATCATAAGTCGATGAAGTATACTTGTTGGTGGTGTAGCTGTGGCATTAGTCATCGATGTGGGGTCGTTCTTCCTATAGCCTCTCCTTTATTTTTCGTGTTCGGCTTCCCTGTACACCATCTTAGCCTTTGATTTGTTGAAGTTTCCTCCATAGTTTGCCCTCTTCTTTCAATTCGTTGATGTTGTCGAGTCTCTCCAATGTCGAGGCTCGAGGATCTGTGACGAAGGTTCTCCTGACCTATTTTACTGCCCTAAGCACAAGGCAATTAATACTACCGCAAGAACAATTATTTACGTTTACTTACTCTACAAACCCTAATTTTTATACCTTTATCCACTCTACCTCAAATGACCCACTTGGCATATGGCACTCTACTAGGCACTGAGAAAGGTACTTATTTACTATCGTGGGGGTGGTAGAAGGAGATTTATTCACTGAGTGTACTTGGTGTGCTAAGACTAAATTACTTAAATAGAATGAATTCCTAGATAATTATCTATGATACAAGGCATGGCTGAAGACACTTGATGATAGTGCACCTATAACGTGTGTTGGTGTACCCTACCAACGTGTGACAACAATTTCTAAGGCCTTGGCAACTATTTTGGGTTTCTATGAAAAAGGTTTAATTATACTACCTACATGTAGAAAGAAGACACTTAGCAAGATAAGACGACAAGTAAGCTATGATGAGTGCAGGTGCTGTCTCTATCTAGCTTAAGGTTCTTGGTTCTAAATCTAAGGCTTGGCCATTAATATTATTTAACATTATTAAAGCTTAAATTTAATTAAGAATCCTAATTTAAACACAAACGATGCCCGCCCCTCGATTGGTTGGCACGGGGGGTTTGGGGGTTTGGGGGTTCAACCTTGTGGGTGGGAGGTTCGATTCGCCATCTTTTGGGAATTCTTTTAAGATGAGGTTCAAATAGATTGAAAAGCTAGAATAGAGTGCTGCAAGATACTAGAATGCATGGAAAAGGCTAGGATATGCACTCAGAACTCTTCATTGCAATTTTGCAAAATTTTCAGACAGATGCACATGAAACCGGGTGGCTGTGCGAAAATGGGCCTTCTGTCAAGGGTGCAGAGGCCAATTTCGCATAGCCTTCCGATTTCGGATCTTTGGGACTTCTATCAAGAGTTTTAGAGAATTTAAAGATCCTAACATACTTATTTGGGAATTTCTAACCTAATTTGGAACTTTTCCTGGGCTAATTGGGCAAAATTTGGCCTGGATATGGTGAAATCGGATGGCTATGCGAATTTGGGCCTTCCGTCAAGGGCGGAAAGGCTATTTTCGCACACCCTTCCGATTTCGGCTATTTTCGCCGAAATTTGACTAATTTGCCTATAGTACTCTTACTAAATTATTCTATTTGGATGCTTACAGTCATGATGGCTACAACTAAACTAAAATTTGAGTAACCCAAACACATTTTTATACAAAAATTGAAGTCACTTTACAACAAAATTTTATATTTATGGGAGACTTAATAATTACATTACTTTGGGCAAAAATGCATCCTCAAGGGTATTCCTTGCGGACGCGACGCGCCAAGTATATATCCTTGGGCATCAAAGTCACCCTCTTCGCGTGGATCGCGCAGAGGTTCCCTTCCTCAAACAACTGGGTGAGCTCGGCCTCAGCGGCTACTTGCAACACCCGAGTTGTGAGCGACGTCACCCTGTAGTCGGTGACGAACTGCTGCATCACCTCCCGCATGAGTCGCTCAAAAGGTGCCTTCCTAATCAGGAGATTAGTGCACTGTTGGAAGTGTCTAATCTCCCGGAAAACACGGGAGTGTACCGAGTTAGGCCATGGTGGGTCTTCTTCGGCTTCTCGGGCTGTGGCGGCGGTGGCTTGGGCTGGTTCTTTGGCGGCCGGCCTCCCTCCACGGTGCGTTGGACGTTCTGCCGGCAGTACCAATCATTATACCTTGTCCACCGACGAAGGTATTCTTGGTATGCCTTGAGGCGGCGTCGGTAGAGACGGTCCTCCTTCAAGGCGAAGGCCCGCTCGCCCGCCTTCTGCTTCTTTACCACCTTAGGTGGCTTGGGCCACACTGGGTAAGGTGGTCTCGGGTCCGCCCCTTCCCCCTGCTCATCTTCTTCCTCCTGCTCTTCTTCCCCTTCCACCTGCTCCTCCTCGCGCCGGGGAGGCTCCTCTATCACGACGGTTCGGCGGGGACCGTCGTTTCTTCTCTTCGTCCTCCGCTCCTGCCGCCGCAGCTCCTCCTCGCGCTCCCTCTTCCTCCTTGCGGCCCTCTCTTCTGGCCACTCCGCAACCTTCTCCTTGCCTTTCTTCCTTGGCGCCGAAGGCCCCGCTTCGTCCACCTGTTGCTGGACCTGCTCTTCCTCCTGCTCTTCCACTTCGGTGTCTGTGGCCCCGAAGTGGCGGGATTCGTCGGTTCTTTGCGTTCCTGCCGACGAGGGGCTGCTCTCGGCATCGTGATAGGTGCCGTCGCTGCTGCTGCTGGTAGGGGGAAGCTCCTCTTCCCCCTTCTTGGGTCGGAGGTGCTCCGGGATCTTCTTCACATGGCGTCCCGCTGCTAGGTTCGCCATCGAGAGTGTGGGGCGCTGTCCTGGCTTCCTGTAGGTCTGTTTGGTTCTGGCCATACTTAACGGTCTAGAAAACGGGTGGGGATAGGCTGGTCAAGAGAGAGATGGTGGAGGAAAAGGTTGGAGGGAAAATGAGGTGTCAGGGATATTTAAAAAGGAGGGTCCCTGGGAATTTTCCCTACCATTAATAGGCCTACTTATTAGCCCCCCTTATTAATTACACCATAGTACCCTTATTATTAATATATATTAAATTTCTAATACACATACTAAAATTCCTATTATACCTTTAAAATTTCAAATTTCCTAAGTGTTTGAAGTGTTAATTATGGATTTGCGCCATTTTTCACTCGGGTCTCAGATTGGCATGATTCTTCGACCCATTTTAGGTGAAATTTGATGCAGATGCATAATTTTCACTCAAAATTTACTAGAAGGTAAATTTGACTCATTTATTTCTTCGTCTAACACACAACCTAATTCCGGACCCACTACCTAGGAGAAAAAAATTTTCCCCTATTTTCGCGGTTCAATGGTGGAAATTTTTATTTCACACCCCTATAGGCCTGTTAGACTACTTTCATGGTCATGGTCAGTGCTAGTTCCTGGTCAACCAAGAACATCGCTCTGATACCATTGTGAGCTCCACCGCTAAACATCGGCCCGGCACCAAGATACCCGGCAGGAAATCCCCCATCCGGCTCAGCAACCGCATGGGCCCTTCGTCTACCCCGCACTCTGAGGTGACTCTTAGTGCGGGGAGGGAATTCTGAAAGGTGTCTTGCGCGCCCTTCCCCTATGGGCTCCTATAACAGCGGAAGCGATAACACGTCAGAACTAGCATAAAACATATACAAATACTACCTCGGAGGGTAGTGCATCGCACATAAACCAATGCAAAGATGATAATCACAAACCATAAAACAGGAGAGCTCCTACCCGGCTCGGACTTCGTAAGGAGGGTGGACCGGACGGGCTAGGGCCTCAAGATAGAGAAGCGGACCGAAGTCATGGCAATGGCGAGGGCTGGCATAGAACAATGGCTAGGGTTGACCACTCCATCCGCCCCTCCGTGCATACTTTGCAGATGGGCTAGATCGGGGCTCGACGGGACTCTAGCCTTGGGATCACGCAATCCGTGGCATCACCCATCGAGGCTGCTCCGGGTTGCATCTCCCCGGGTCCGATGAGGCGAGGAAGGGTTGCATCCCCTTCCTGGGGTCTAGAGGTACAGCGGGCGGCTAGGAGAATCGTGGCGACACACGCGATTCGCACCGTGAACCCCCAAAACGAGAGCCAAGCCCTCCCTTGCAGCTCTCGAGAGGCAGGGCAACACCATTGCCCCAGGAGGTGTCGGACCCATGCTCGGCCCACACGAAGTGACCGACCATAAGCCTAGCCCACTATGGGATCCCCCGAAGCCCCCACTCGGCAGGGATCCTCCCTCCACTTTCCCTCTAGCCCCGTTATCTGGTGCTGAGTCATATCATAGCCTCAATAGCCTGGTGGGCTCCTATGCACAGGCCGCAACTAATAGGAACTAAGGGATCTACTCTAGGAGCATACTACATATGGCCCTAGGTCTCTACCCCCCTTCCCAATACAAGAGGAGCAAACATGATCAACCAATCATCACATAATCATCACATCATGAGAATAATCATAAGAAGAACATCTTAACCTAATCATACAACTAACTAACAGTTAGGGTTCCTTGATTAGGGTTCAAGATGTTGAATATGGGGTCTAGGATGGCTCTACTCTAGACACAAAATACTAGCACACCTGGAATGCTAATCCCAGATGAGCTATCACAACTACTATCCTACATACCTGCTCCTGATGCTCTCCCTCCAGATCCGGCCGCCTCCATAATCCTCGACTCACAAGCTGCTGTTCCTCCTCCAAGAACGGGTCTACCCTGCTGGGGCTGCTGCACCAGCCTATGCCACAACGAACGATGTTCGAAACGGGGTTTCGAACAAGTAGGTGAGTCTCTGGGTGCTAGGGCTGGAAAGAGGTCTAGGGTTAGGGTTTATGCCTATATAAGTTAGGTCCACTTAGGATGCCACGTGGCACCAATCGGGTGAGTCCTGTGTGGCGGGTGCCCAATAGGTTAAGGCCACGTGGACAATGGTCTAAACCTATGGTTGGCTAAGTTATGAGAATAACTTGGCCATGCCCCTTAGTGCCACCACTTATGGTATACAAGGCTATGAATGATAGACTTGTATAGTGACGGATCCAGGAATATACGTATTTATGGCGTATATTCCCCTGGACCGTCACATGATCCAAATAAGCAATCCTTTGTTTGAGGAAATTACATTTAGAAATTTTAGCATACAACTTATTGGAGCGTAACACTTTAAGCACTTGCTCTAGGTGTTGGAAGTGTTCTTCCAATGAGTTTGAGTAAACAAGTATATCATCCATAAATACTTCAACTAATTTGTACAAATAATCAGCAAATACCTGGTTCATTAACCTCATGAACGGAGTCAGCGCATTGTGAGACCAAATGGCATAACAAGAAACTCATAATGACCTTGGTTCATCACCTTCACGGATTTTGATTTGATGATATCCACTTCTCAAATTAATCTTGGTGAACCAAGTTGCACCACCTAGACGATCTAATATATCGTCAATCCGCGGCAAAGGATATCTATCCTTAACGGTTGCTTTGTTAAGTGCGCGATAATCTATGCACATGCGCATAGTTGTATCTTTTTTCTTATCTAGCAGCACTGAAGCTGCAAAAGGAGATTTACTTGGCTGGATAAACCCTTTTTCAAGTAGTTCCTAACTTGCTTTTTGACTTCCTCTAACTCAAGAGGACTCAAGCGATAAGGGGTCTTGCTATTGGTTTAGTTCCGGGCTCAAGGTCTATCTCATGCTCCACTCCTCTTGTCGGAGGTGGCCCTATAGGCAACTCCTCGGGAAACACATCCTTGTATCTTTCCAAAAGATCACGCAATTGAGGATGAAGCTGGGAGCTGTCATCCGATTGCCCTACAAGTGAATTACAAGTTTTAACACATATATTATTATCATATACATAAATTCCAAAAACTTGATTGTTATTCACTAAAAGCAGTTTTGGCCTGAGTGGCCGACAACAATTTTCCGGATCCCACATATGCTGATCCTTGTATACTGACTGACTTAGTGTCTTCTAATTCAAAAGTTAACACATGGGATCCCCAATCAATGAGCGGACGTGCAGTTTGAAGCCACTTTAACCCCAAAATGACATTATAACGTTTCAAATTGATTAAATCAACATCAATTTTAAACTTTACTGCTCTACGTGAACTTCTATCTTGAAGTGTCAAGTATACGCCCTGCGCTTGTTGATCTCCCTGTTGAACCTGAGGCCCCGCCTCCCCTTCAACCTCATACAGAGTCACCTTCATCAGCTCCAGGCTTAGTTCCCTTGCTAAGTCTGCAGACAAGAAATTGTCAGTGCTCGCAGAATCAATAAGAACAACCACATTCTTCCCCTCGATTCTACCTAGAACATGCATGACTTTACCAAAGAAAACTTTAGAAGAATCATTTACCATTCTTTCCTCTCTTGCGATGGCCGACAACGTCTTCACTGCTTCACCATCCGACGGTGTTTTGGCCGTCGCAGCTATCGCCTTCTTTGGCTTTTGTGGCTTAGGACATTCTCTCGTATAATGACCCATGCCATAGCAGTTATAACACTTTATAGCTGCCTTCTTTTAGTTGGAATCTTTGGACTGCCCCGCAGCTTTTTTATTTGACTGATTCCGCTTCCGCTTTTTAGTAGATGGCACTCCATCCATAGTATTTTCAGCTCGTTTTGATTTCCAGTCAAAACTCTTCTTGGTCTTCCGAGGTTCCTCATAACCAACCAATTTTCTTGCAAGCTCCACTGCTTCCTCGAAGCCGTTGGGTTGCGCTTGCAACAGGTGTGTCTTGATACTGACTTCTTTCAGACCGTTGACAAAGTGGTCCACCCTCATCTGAGGGGTAATGTCGGGAAGTCTCGCAAACAACCCTCAGAGTTTACTCACATACTCCTGTAAAGTTCCGATTTGCACCGACTCTCGGAGTGATATTAGTGCATGGCAACTATCAAAATGAGGCGCATACTCATCTTTGAATCGCTTACAAAAGTCCGTCCAAGACCGAAAAGTCTTTCCGCTGTCGGTGTGGATAGCCCACCATGAAGCAGCAGCACCCTTCAACTTAAGAGAGGCGCGCAATACCTTTGCTGTATCGCCTTTCTTAGTAGCCGCATAATATAATTTCATGCGACCCAACCAGAGCATTGCATCCTCTGTGTTCCTGTCCCATTTTCATCTTTTTCAGAGCTTTGATTTCCTCTTCCTAGAGTCCGTTCATGGTCTCCGCAGGAGGATCATTCACAACTGGGTTGGCTGTGTCTGGCATAGAGCGACCAACTCCAAGTGGTGCACTCACAGCTGCCCGTCCCCTAGCGGTATCTCGTACCGTTTGGGTGGTAGAATTATTTGCAATACTTCTAGAGTTCTGCGGAAGCCGATCAATAGTTCCCTAAGGCGTTGCTCCCGGGCAGCGCTTTCCAGCATCCATCGATTCATTTGTCTTTGCATATTGTCGAGAGTTCTAGCAATCAAAGATTGCTCTTCTTGAGAACCCCCCTGGCACCGTAGTAACTGTTGTCGCAGTCACCAACAATGGTGCTGCTGGAGTACTGCTCCCAGAGCTTACTCCACTGACAATGGTACTCGCCCCGCTAGCTGCCAAATCTGCCTGTGGAACTGGTTACCCCCAGGGTGTTCAGTACCACTACGAGGCTGCTCACTAACAGCAGTAATGGCAGGCACTAACAACCCTACGCTAGGTTGTGCCTGCAACATCGCTTCAAAATCAAACACCGGTAAGTCTTCTAAATGAATATCGCGGAGCGCAGGTACTATGCCATCTGTTAAAGCAACAGTTGGCAACCCCCTTGGCTGCGCCATATCCTGTGTCGGATCAGTCATGGCTCTAAACCTTGCTCTGATACCAAATTGTCACCGCCTACAAGAGTAGGTCCGATTGCACTACCTAGAATTCCCAGAATTCCCCTCAACCGTGAGCATGGAATTATTTAAGGGCTAAACTTAGCTATTTGGCGATTTTTTAGCACATTTTCAAAAAAATTTGGCTAAAGTAAATGGAAAAAATTGGGAAAAAAATAATAATTTTAGCTTAACTTTTTTCAGGACTACGCCAACCCTGGAGCTCTTTAGCCAAACGCTAGAAAGTAATAGAGTGAAATTTTTATTGCTTAGCTAAACCATAGAAACTTTTAGAATGAATTTTGGGCTAGTTTAGCTAACATCGTTCTAGTTTATATGAAATATATGATTAATAATTTAGTTTCTAGCATTATAAATTAATTAGAGTCCTAGACTTTGCTAGTTAGCATAAATTTTAGAATGTTTTCACAAAGAAAATAATTAAAATAAGTGGAAACAATTGAAAAAAAAGTAAAGTAATTTGGCTTAATATTTTCTGTTGGCCACACCATAGAAATTTTGGAATGATGTTTGGGTTAGTTTAGCTAAACGCTAGAAAGTATGAGAGGAAAATTGTGTAGAGTTTAGCTAAACCATAGAAAGTTTTGGAATTCATATCGAGCACGTTTAGCTAAAGTATCGTGCTATTGTATGGGGTTCCTATATGGGGACCTAGCATCTCTGCCAAGTTGTGGAATCAAATAGAAACAATTCAAAAGCTATTTTTGAGAACTGTGCTTGGCATAAAAGCTCTGATACAATATGCAATTATGCTATGTTTCCATTAGAATTGGAAGCATTATTTCAGACTGTAAATTTGATTACTAGGATTAGAGATCAATCACTAGAACGTTTATCCCATCAAGCAATGATGGTTTCAGAGCAGCAAGGTTGGATGCATGATTTCAAAACCTGGACAGGAAAATGGGGTCTGAACGATGAAAATTGGCATGAATGTAAGACAGATGCAAGAGCATTATTAGAAAGACTTGCAATTGAATGCTTATGGCAGCACCAAGGTAGTAGAATGCTTCATTACAGAACTTAGATAAATCACATGGGTGAGTGTAAGGGCCAAGAGTATTTGTGGTCAGAAATGCCGACGCATCTAAAGCATGTCATAGGTCGTTATAGAACGAGCATAAATTGGGAGTTGAGACAGGCAGATGGTCAAATACTCCACTTGAAGACAGGGTATGCAGAGCTTGTGATTCTTATAGTGTAGAAGATGAGGCACATGTACTCCTGCATATTGTTTGGGGTCTGGGTTCGGGAACTCCTGCAAGACAGCCCTCTGTGAGGACCCTTGGATCTAACAGGAGAATCCGGGGGACTATGTCACGCGGGATTTGCAAGAAAAGAACAAGAAGAAGAAAACTGAACAGAAGAGAACAATGAGAGGAAAATGATAAGCTTCCTTGATATCAATGATGAACATACATGAGCTCTCGCAATCGAGAGAAGACTAAAGAGAGACAAGACTCAAAACTCATCTAAAAACTCATGTGCTAGCTCTACTCATATATATAGTACAATGGCCTTTGGCCCAATATAGACACTCTGACTGATCTCGGTGCCCGACTCTCGGAAGGAGGCCCGATTTACGGAATGTTGGCGGTGCCACTTGAAGTGCCTAGAATCACGCCGGACGCCGACGCGGGCGTGTGACGGCCGTCACTTGTCCGAAGCGGCGCCTCTTGTTGACGGACGCAGTTTTGATCTGCGTGGTCCGGCCGCTTGGTCTTCTCGGCCGAGCCTTTGATGGCTGACCCGGTGGCGATCTGTGGATCCTTGTTCTTGACCTGGTCCGTCAGATGCATGAATAGTCCCTGCATCAGAGGCATTGGGACTAACACTCCCCCACCAAACGACACACTCGTGGTGAAGAAAAGGAGGAAGTGTTTCGAAGGCGGGGAAGCCATCACCGAAAAAGTGATCCTCACGGGAGTGAGGACTCGCACCATTATGGTAAGTGCCTATGAGATCCTGGCGTATTTGAAGAGCAGAAGGAGTGTTGAGCCCAAGGGCAGGATCAGCATCAATGAGAAAATGAGAGCGCACCATGTCTTCAAGGGCGCTGCGGGTGTCGAAGAAACAAACCGACATTCCATGAGCAGGTAGTCCCGAGGTCGAAGGCACTCAATACCGCATTCGGATTGCAAGAAAAAATGGGGGACGCCTGCCGATTTAAGGAGCTGAGCAAGATGCATTTTAGAGCAGCACAAAAACCCGCTTGAAGGTGGACTGAAAGATCTGGTGAGGTGGCGGCATTCTGCAAGAAGGTGTCAAGACCATGTAGCGCATCAGCAGGGCGTTGCCAACCACGCTCATTAGCAATATAGATCCAATTCGTGGTGTTATCAAGAGTGGCACCCTCCTCCCAATGGGAGCGGGCTAACAAAACGGGGATCCCACCGAGATCCGTCGAGATCCGAGGTGGAGTCCATCCAAAGATGGCCATCCATGACCTTTGTCCAAAAGGGGAGACGCCAATCGAAGTCGGGAACCCGGGGTGGAGGAACACCCGGGGGAAGCATAGGGAGAGGGAACCATGCCCGCGGGCGTGGGTTCGAGAGCCCGCCCCGAAATTCACCGACAAGGGCGGATCAAGAGCTTTACACCAACGATCCCGCATGAGGCGAGAGTTGAGAGTTGTGGGGAGGGCTATCCCACTGCGGGGACCCGTCTTGCTATCCGTAAGAGCACACGAATTGATTGTAACCGGCGAGGTGTTGCACATAAATTTGTGCATAGGGAAGATCCTCAGGATGTCCTAGATACTTCCTTATTTGTTGCAGCACTTCCGCTTGCCAGAGAGGTAAATGATGTGCAAGCTCAGGCATGTACTCTTGATGAAGAGCGTGTGTCTGAGCATGATCAGCGAGATAGGGGTTGTTATCCTGAAGCAACCATTGAAGAGTGGGGTCACCCTAAAAGTTCTGTCGTGGCCCATCCCGAAATCTCTCCTGTGTATCACCCAGATAGAAATCATGAAAAATGTAAGCCATAGGCTGAACAGTTCTGAAGGTGATGAAGTCCGGATCATCGCAGTGAATGAGATCAAAGACCAAAAGGGCACAGCATAAACCTTTGTCTTCAATTGAGAGTTCGGGCCAGATCCGAAGAAAATCTGCAGTGCGCAGGTGAACATCCACAGGACCATCAGCCCCATGCCACTTTAGAAGAAAGAGGTGGCGGCGGGCAACCACATAATCCAGATAGCAGGATGGAACTGGGAAATCAACAGGCAGCTGGCTAACGATGGCAATATAGCCGTCAAGTTTGGTCTGTGCCTCATCAGCAGACTGAATAGCGTGCTGCAACTGTTGTTCAAGGTCACGGATCCTGTGGTCCTTTTCTAACAGAAGGCGTGACTGGTCACGGACCCGTTTATGAGAAGTGTGGACCTGTGAGGTGGATTGCCTAGGAGCATTGAGTCGGAGCACGGCAATCTCCGCGTCATCAAGAATTTTTTGTTTCTGTACGAAATAGAAGTGGCAGCCCGAAGACGGTCCACTTCTTGGAGAAGACGGTAGAACAGCAATTGGGGCCAATCAATGTGGTGGGTTGAGCGAGTAGCAGTGACCACTATATTATAGAAAGGTTTATTGATATGGGTGTTCTTGATAGAATACCCAAGGAACTTGCGCCACAGAAACTTAACAAAGGTCTCATGGGGCTTGTCAATATTGGTCAGGCGATGCACATTTGCATGATAAGCAAGAGCACCGAACTCAGTGACATCGAGATCCTGTATGGCAGACCAAGATAAACAAGGGGTTTGCAAAGGAATATGGAATACCTCAGAAATCAGGTGCTGAGTTAGCGAAATGGTGGTGCCATCGACCACTGTGGTGTAGCCATGCGGGCTGTTGACGATGTTAGCGATGAACTGCTTCAACTGGTCAGGATGTGGAGCCGGAAGTTCCATTTGAGAGAATTCGTAAAGTTTCTGGCGTTCTGCGACCGCACGATTCGGGCCAACAAGGGCTTCACGGAAAGTGGGCGTCAAGAAAGATACAGACTCGAAAAGAGCCGGTTCCCCGAGGAAGAGTTTGAAGTGTAGAAAATTTTGGTGCAGCCATGGCAAAGATTAGCGGAAAAGAAGAAAGTGATTCAAAGGCGGAGGACTAAGGCAAAGAACGGAGGGACTAAGGCGCAGAGAGATGAAAAGGTTTAGGGGCCGCAAATGTGGGCTTAAGGGTCATGATGAGGGCTTAAAACCAGAACCGATTGATGGTGCCGTGTGTCGAAAGATGCCAAGGAGGGGATTGAGAGGCAAAAATTTGGCTAAGTCCCCAAACAACCAAGGGAGAAATAATGAACGGTGGAGATGAGACGTGAGAAAATGATCGGATGTGACAGGTGGCCAAAGGACACATATTAATGGGTGACGGGTATGAAAAGAAGCAATGGCATTTAATGCTGGCAACTCGAAGTGGGATATCATTAAACGAATGTGTCAGAGGGTACCATGGCTAGATATGCGGCGGGAGAACAGATTCTCTGTTTAGAAACAGCCTTGCATTGCAAACACGTTGGCGATTTTTTGATTGGTCCACGTCGACAAGGAGTTCCTTGGTTGGCTATATAAGACGAACCGGGAGTGAAGCGAAGACATTCGATGGCGCTCAACATGGCTGCTGCTGGTTTGAACGAGAACTGCACGATGCCCACTAACTGTCAAGAGTGGATTACTTGCAAATTGAATTGTCTGGACCTCTGGCGCTGCCACAATCGTGGCCTGAGAATGGATGGCTGGTGTTCCGGGATGGCTGAACATCCCGATCCTCATACCAACGGGATGGAGGTGGTTCGCACCTTATTTGGGACCCTCGAAAGCGTAACCTCTACCACATCTGGCATCACCACCCGCTCCAACCGGAGTAGAGGGTTTTTCTTCTTAGGACTTAGTAGATAGGGCTCTGAGCCCGTTTTTGTATATAGGGCAGTGCCCATAGCGGAAATAGCTGGGTTGTGCCCACATTTTGTAAAAAATTCCACCTATAATATAATATGCCACTGTTTTAGTCACTTTCGGTTGTGGTTGTGTCTTGAACGGCATCTGTTTGTTGATTGTCGCTTTCTGTGTGATGAAATGTTTTGAGGCGGAAGCCATTAACCAGTGTAGGTAATGGAGTGCCATCTAACTCAGCCAGTTTGAAAACGCTGGGTCGAACCACTTGAACAATTTGATAAGGGCCAAGCCAACGAAACTTAAGTTTACCCGGAAAATTTTTGTACCGAGAATCATAAAGAAGAACCAAATCTCCTTCGTTGAATGTTTTTGTCTTCAGTCGTTTGTCATGTAAAGATTTTTGCAACTGTTGTCCATGAAGAACACGAATATAAGCATCCCTTCTAAGTTCATCCAACTGTTCCAATTGATAGACCCTTTCTTTGAGTGCAGCAGGCGGATTATGGGCAGTAGCCAGTTGAAAACGTAGAGTGGGTAGGATGTATTCAAACGGCATGAGAGCTTCCTGACCATAAACCAATTCGAAAGGAGTGTGACCTGTAGCTATTTTGAAACAAGTATTGTAGGCCCAAAGAACAGTAGGAAGCTTTGTTTGCCAGTCTGTGCGAGAAGCGTCACAAATTTTCTTGAGAATTGTGACCAGAGTTTTGTTGGTGCTTTCTGCCAAACCATTACCTTGAGGATAGTAAGGTGTGCTCTTGTGATGATATATCAGGAGATAATCCGTCAGCTCCTTGATGGTATGATTGATAAAATGGACACCACGATCACTGACCAGCTCCGTGGGGCAGCCAAATCGCGTGATAATTTGTTGATAGAGGACCTTGGCTGTGCTTGCCGCAGTGTTGTCTGGAAGTGCGCAAGCTTCCGCCCATTTAGTAGCGTGTAGTCGGTGAGAACTGAATGTAGCGGGCACGCGGGTGTGCCGCGCAGAGGATCGATGGGTCCCACAAAATCCATTCCCCATTTCTTTGAAGGGAAGTGGCGTGGCGACCGGCGTCAAGGGAAGAGCGTCACGGGACGTGGGCCGTCCCACACGCTGGCAAGCATCACACGTGCGGGCGTGGGCGTGAGCGTCTTTGAAGAGCGTGGGCCAAAAATACCCAGCTAGAAGGATTTTGCGTGCCGTGGTGTCACCATGAAAATGACCACCACCGAGCCCTTGATGAGCTTCTCGGACAATATCTGGAACTTCATGAGGTAGAACACAGCGTCGAAGGATGGTATACTTACCCTTTTTGTAAAGATGTCCTGCAACCATGGTGTAGTCACGGACGTCGCGGAGAAATTGATGACGACGGGATTGTCGTTTGCAGCCATTGCAGATCCCATTCATAAACTCACGGGTGATGAATCCACCTGGGCTTGGAATTCCCAGGCGGATGCTGCTTTCCAACAGTTGAAGCTTTTGCTTACTCAGGCCCCGGTTCTTGTTCCTCCTCAATGGGACAAGCCCTTTCATGTTTATGTCGATGTCTCGGCGTTTGCTATTGGAGCTGTTCTTTCTCAAGAATATGATGCGCGCACTGACAAACCAAACCGATACGCCAGCCGAAAACACAATTCTGCTGAGCGCAACTATTCTGCCACAGAGCGTGAAGCTTTGGGTCTCATTTTCTGTGTCCAACGCTTCCGTCACTACCTTTTGGGCAGTCAGATCAAATTCTTTGTTGATCACCAAGCACTCCTTTATTTGATCAACAAATCCACGCCCACGGGCCGCATTGCTCGTTGGGTCCTTCTTCTCCAAGAATTTGCCCCTTTTGAAATTGTTCACAAGGCCGGCAAATCTCATGTTGTCCCGGATTATCTTTCACGCATCCACACAGATGATCCCTCCACTGGAGTCTCAGCATTCTAGAAGATGTAATTGAAGATTGCCAAAGGGCATTTGAATTGATCAAAGAAGAGCTCAACAAGAAGGTAACACTTCTTGCCCCTAAACCAAATGAAGATTTCCAAGTTTATATAACAGTTACATCATTTGCTGTAGGATTAGCCTTATTCCAGAACAAAAGGGTACTAAATTATGCAGGAAAGCAGTGGTCAGACACAGAGGTGAATTACCCAGTCCTAGAGAAGTCTGCTGCTGCCCTAATATTTTTGACCACTAAATTCCCCCATCTTCTGATGCAAGCTCCAAAGATTCAAGTCTATATGAAGGTCAATCCTCTTCCAATGTTCTATGGTAAACAAGCCCTGAAGACCAAGTTCTATAAGTGGGCTGCCATGCTTCAAGACTTTGCCATTGAAGTCCACCTTGTCAAAACAGAAAAGGATCCGAGTAGTTTCATACCCTATGCCTTCTACAAATATGATTTGACCTCTGAAGAGGATCAAACAGAAGAAGAGGTATGTCATTTAGTTGGAGAAGCCAGGTCTTGGATGCAACCCATTGTCAATTATCTAAAACATCAAGAGGTCCCTGCCACATTTTCACCATCTGAGAAAGTTAAGTTTAGGAAAAGATGTCTAACATATGTGCTGGTTGAGGACATTTTATGTAGGAAGATGCCTTCACAGATTTTGTTGAGGTGCTTGGCTGAAGAAGAACAGGTACAAGCTCTAAGACATGCCCATGACCTCTGCTGTGGTGGACATTATTCTAGGGATGCCACAGCCAAGAAAATTCTAAGTTCTGGATACTATTGGCCTTTGACCTTACCCAGGAAAGAGCGTGTCTCCTTGATATTGGCTGGTGTTCGAGCTTTGAGCACACAACTGATTTTGGCAGGATCTGTGGTGATACCTGCTTTACTGACAACGTGTCCTAACAGAACACCTGAGGTGACACAAAAGGTGCATTTCTCCGGATTGAGACTAATGCCGGACTCATCACATTTCTGAAAGACGAGTTCCAATTTATCCAAATGGTCAGCCATGGAACTGTAGGCAGAGAAGTCATCTTGAAAAATTTGCAAGAAGGGATTTTCCTTCATAAAATCATGAAAAACTGAGAGCATGATACGTTGAAACGTGGATGGAGAGTTTGATAATCCAAAAGGAACCACCTTGTAGGCAAAAAGTGCCTACCGGGGGTGGTGAAAGTAGTCTTGAGTTGATCAGATTCTTTGATTGAGATCTGATTGTAGCCAGAAAAACCATCCATGAAGGAGTACATCTCATGTCCAGCAACCTCTTCCAGAACCTGGTCTGTGAAGGGAAGTGGAAAATGATCACGCTCCGTGGCCTGATTGAGTTTTCGGTAGTCCACGCAAACGCGGATCTTACCATTGTGTTTGAGTGCAATGACAATGGGGCTCACCCATTCAGAATGTTTGACCTCATAGATCAAACCGGCAGCAAGGAGTTTGTCAATTTCCGCCTTGACGCGATCACGGTAATTGGGGTTGAGCCGGTACTGTCGTTGCTATACTGGACGTGCATCAGATTTGGTAGGAATGGTGAGTTCCCCCAAGGTTTTGTTGATCCCCCGAAGATCTCTGTAGCTCCAGGCGAAAATGTGTTTGAACTTTTTGAAGAGCGTGACGGCCCTGTTACGATAGGGTGTCGGAAGATTTGCAGCAATTCGGACAGGCTGATTGTTGCCTACATCCACAATCTCGACTTCAGAAGTCTGAATATGGGGGATAACTTCCGTGTCCTGGACAATATGAGCAGGAGGTTGAAGCATAACAGGATGCGTGGCACTCTGCGTGGTGAAAAAGAGAGGTTGCTGAGTGTCATCAAGCAGAGGTTGCTTCATGACAGCGTGTACATCTACAGGAGCGGCAGGAAGTTCAGCATCTGAAAAGTGATCAACACGTTGGATTCGATTGCAAGGAGCCAGGTAAGGGTCAAGCAGCAAACCAGCGGCGGTCCTCGATCAAGAGTCATTTCTCCCCAATGATCAAGCATATTCGGGGTAGGATGACGGAGAGGCGCACTTCGCAGTGGAGCCCGAACGTGATAGATATTCCGGGCGCCCCTTTAATCGGTGTCGAGAGAGAGGATTCCGCGTTGTCGACGGAAATGATTTTGCCCTCGCTTCCAAGTCCATGGTGGCATTGAGGTGACCATCGTGATGACTAACCGATCCGTGGCCCAAGAATGGATACTCTTGGCCCGGCGGAGAAAAGGTGCCGACCAACATTTCATAATCACCTGGATCTTCTCCAGCCTTCCAAACACCAAATTCCAAGGGGAATCTGAGATCACCAATGTTGATGTGAAGAAGAGGCGTGATGCCTTGAGGTCTCGTGATATGGCCATTGGCCAATTTGATGTCATATGGGGCACGATAGAGTTGTTTGATGCCCAGTTGTTTGCAGAGTTTATCCGTGATGAGATTGACCGCGCTACCTCCATCAATTTGAACATGATTGACTTGTTGAGTGCCCACCGTGGCATGTACCGTGGGAGTAGAGGTAGCAACAGCCCCAATTAAAACAGTCGGGAGTGGTAACTGGTCCTTGAGAGCAGGACAGAGTTTCAAAATTGTGGCCAAACTTAAAGGAATTTTGATTTTTGCTAGTTCCTCTTGGAGTTCCAGAGGCACATGAGAAAAAGGATCTGCTGGATCCACAGGTGCTGGAGTGCGTGGTAATGAAGCAGCAACTTCTTTGAGTAGGTCAACCTCAGCAGCTATATTTGGATAGGTCTGAGAGCGTGGAGGTTGAGACGTGGAAGGTGTTTCTTGTCTTTGTTGAGCTCGAGTAGTGGCATGAACATTGGCTAACGTGCGGCCTTCAGCAGCTTGCATGAGGTTCAGAATGCTTTGGCGAACTTTAGGCATGACATGCGGCATGAGTTTCTCTAAATCAGGTGCAAAGTGAACCTTTTTTTCTTCATCATGAGGAATGGTATCGACTGCAAAAGCAGGTTGCGTGCCATTAGAAATAATGGTTAAGGGACGTGACGCCCTGGTCTGGCGTGAAACCAAACCAACCCAATTTGATGGCTGAACTGGAGGATTAAGTGCCTGAAAAATTTCTTCCTGTGCTTGTTGATCCATCTGAGGTTGATTGGCAGGAGCTGGTTGATAACGTGATTGCTGAGGTGCGCGAGGTGGCTTCCGAAGAACAGGACGCGGTCCTTGTTTGCCATTAGCAATCCAGAGTTGGTAAGCCGTGAGGCGGACCGATGTGGTCTGATTTGTGCCAGGAAGCTGCACTTGAACTTGTGGAAGTTGAGGACACGCCGTGGTGGTATGACCCCATTCTTGACAGTGATAACACTGAGCTTTCGAAGGATCAAAAGGAGGACGTGTATTGGGTCCCCGTTGTTGCTCCTGTTGCTGATAGAGTTGATTGGGTTGCACCTGCAGTGGTGGCTGCTGATATTGCGATTGGTGCTGAGGTGTGGTTTGCACTTGATAAACCATCTTGTTGCGGAAAGGTGTAGGATGAGTGCGAGTGCACTCTTCCGTGGCATGATTGCACATGTTGCATCTTTTACAATGAGGCGGGCCATTGGTGGAGTTGCACTCATTCGCCAAGTGGCCTTGATATTTGCAGATATGGCACCAGATCTGACTGCGCTGCGGATTGGCGTGTTGAGGTTGAACAGCAGTCTGGGGAACCATGACGGGTGGAATGAAAGGGAGCTCCTGAAGAGCCACGCCACGGGAGGAAACATTGACTGAGTGATTGACAAGATCGATAGCCTGCTCCAAAGTCTTCGGGCGCAGGTATTCAGTCATGAGTCGGATAGCTGGAGGAAGTCCTTGGAGAAACCAGACCAAGATCTGGCTCTGTGTGGGGTACTCCTTGAGTTTGCTGAGCAGAATGTGAAGTCGATCTGCAAAATCCCGGGCGGACTCCGTGGGCTCTTGTTGAAGGTCATTGAGTTGCTTGAGATGAAGTTGATCATCATCCGTGGTCCCATAGTGAGAAAGAAAAGCAGTTTTCATTTCGGACCAATCTTGTTTCCAGTGGCTTTTGTTGGACATGAGCCATTGATGAGGGGAGCCACGCAGCGTGGTGGAAAAGATGTGGAATTTCAGTTGAGGTTGGGCATGACCATTTAGGACAGCTAGAGCCTCAAATTCTTCCATGTGGGCCTGAGCACTTTGGTCTAAGGGTTTGCCTTTCGTGTTGCCAAAGGTAGGATAAGTCAGCTTAAGGGTCTGAAAGGTAGAGGTAAAAGGCTGGGCTGGACAGGAACATGATAATGAGGATATTGAGGTGGAGTTGGCGGTGGCAGGGTGCCTGAAAGACCCGGATGAAGAGGTTGCTGAGGTGGAGGTACTGGAGGTGCCTGATCATTGGTTTTGAGGTCGGTGAGGTTGTAAACAAGAAGAGTGTTGGGAAATGTAGGGAAGGGAAATTCCTGGGGAGGAGCAAAAGAGACCTGTGGATATCCCTGTCCACCCGTAGGAGATGATGGTTGTGAAGGCAGAGGCGTATGGCCAGAAGACGGATGGATGAAGGCATGTTCTGGGGTGTGAAAGTAAGGTTGAGCCGGATAGGGCTCCTGATAGTGATGAGGAGACTGAGGCTCTGAGCAATGTTTGCACGCTTGAGGCGGAGAATTAGGACGAGACATGACACGAGGGGTGGGTGGCGCCGACTGAGCCCTAGACCAAATGTGGCCTCCCTCAATGTCATAAGCAGATCCATACATGTCACGAACAGCTTCCCTTCTATGATGGTGCTCCAAGCGAGACGCCGTCTGGGAAAGAAGTTCTTCTGGCGTGAAATTTCGGACGGAACATGGCGGACGTAAGAAAGGAAAATCGAATCAGAACCCCGGCGGCGGTGTTTGGGGTCCGGGTGGGAACTCCTCGCAAGACATCCCTCCTGGAGGACCCTTGGATCTAACAGAGAATCGGGGGACTATGTCACGCGGGATTTGCAAGAAAAGAACAAGAAGAAGAAAACTCGAATGTAAGAGAACAATGAGAGGAAAATGATAAGCTTCCTTGATATCAATGATGAACATACATGAGCTCTCATAATCGAGAAGACTGAAGAGAGACAAGACTCAAAACTCATCTAAAAACTCATGTGCTAGCTCTACTCATATATATAGTACAATGGCCTTTGGCCCAATATAGACACTCTGACTGATCTCGGTGCCGACTCCTGGAAGGAGGCCTGATTTGCCGGAATGTTGGCGGTGCCTCTTGAAGTGCCTAGAATCACGCTGACGCTGACGCGGGCGGTGACGGGCCGTCACTTGTCCGAAAGCGGCGCGCCTCTTGTTGATCGGGACGCAGCTTTATTTGCGTGGTCTGTTGCTTGGTCTTCTGCTGAGCCTTTGATGGCTGACCCGTGGCTGACTGTGGATCCTTGTTCTTGACCTGGTCCGTCGTATGCATGAATAGTCCTGTACCAGGAGGCACAGGACTAACACATATGTAGCATAATAACAGGGGGTTTTCTTTGTGTTTTTGTACGCTTTTCGCTAAGGTTTTCCTATGATTTCATGATGTATTCAAATGGATGTACTAATGCGTACATCTAGAGTGCACCATTTCTGAGCCATTGATTTTAGCCTTTTTTTTTCCAATGGTCAACAACCAATGGCTCATAACAAAAGCCTTTTTTTGTGCGTGTGGTGCATAATGGTCAACAACCAATGACTCACAACAAAAGCCCCCTTTTTGTGTGTGTGGTGCATAATGGGCAACAACCAATGACTCACAACAAAAGCCATTTTTTTGTGCGTGTGGTGCATAATGGTCAACAACCAATGGCTCACAACAAAAGCCATCTTTTTGTGTGTGTGGTGCATAATGGGCACATGAAGGGCTTGAAGGGCGCATGTAGTGCAGTTTCCCCGCCGGCAACACATTTCTTATAATAACTTTTGATCTAGAGCTCTGTTTGAGATGATTTTTATTGCGTTGAAAAGCTCTCTCCGAGATCTTTTTGATAGTGTATGATATGGATATGTTTGGTTAAGTTATCTATGATAAAACAGTAATTTTTCGGCCGGGTTTGGTAGGCTTTCACATCCTACCAGCTGATTAATACAGGATTGTGCTATTGGATATTGTTTTATGGCTCATTCCGAATGAAGCTACCATGCATTTTTAGATTTTGAGGCAGTTATTAAGCAAATTCCAAGGCTTCTAGATCCTTGCGCTAACAAGCAGAAAAGTTTCCCACTTTGGTTTCTCACCACAAGAATCCATGGAGGCCAAAGGCTGCTCTTAAATTCCAGTTGAAAAATGTTTGTGTATGGGTGTTGCAACTTTATGACTTTCAGAATAATGGGATCAATCTGCTCTATCTTTATGGTAACTTTTACTTATGTTCTATTTGTTTTATTGTGATGAAATTCAAAAGCTACAGGTGATGAAAGCCTCAAATGAATTCTAGTTTTTTTCTGGTTTAAATTCTAAAATTTTTGTTACACGGGGGGGGCGTCCCTAAGGCCCCGAAGGGGCCAAAAAATTTTTTTTGCAACACAAACCATTAACATCCAACATATAAAAATTAAATCCCCAACACATAACAACCAACACATAACAACCATTGACATTAACAACCAACACATAACTACCATTGACATTAATTAACACAACCATTGGGTCCAACACATTTAAATTAAAATCCCCCTTAAACCCCCTTTGGTTTGGGTGCATATTCACACGGGGGGTGACGTAGGGCAACGAGAGCTGTTGGATAGGCATATTCACCCCTTATTCCTTAATCTACACCGTACGTAAAGTTCCTCATTTTTTGGGTATGCAAGTACAAAATTTGCTATACTGTACATCGAGATCAGGAAACAGTTTGAAATCCAAGCATCAGATCTTCAATCATTGTTTTCTCTCTTATTTCTCATTGAACTATTTAACATAAGCATATTGCACATAATTGCAAACAATACTAAGTGTTTTAGAGCAGCTTCTATAACTTCATCCACATTTTTCAAAATTCTCCAAATAAACTTAGAAATCATCACCTTGCTCTACAAAAGAAAATTGATCATCCCAAGGCCGCCAAAATGCTTTGGCAACATGCACTTTTCCCAACTGACTTTGACAGTAGCACCCTCCTCTGTTCCCCCCCAAATGAAGTGGCTGACAACCCTGACGATAAGTTGTGCTTTTGACTGTGGAGCCAACATGAACGAAGCCATATACACATGGGTACTACTTAAACTGGCTTAGCCCAATGATTCATCCTGCCATGGAAAGCTTAGCTGTGGACCACCATAAAAGGTGCTTTTCCAAGCACTTAATCACTGCTTCCCAAGCATCTCCTGATGAAATATGAATACCTACAGGGATATCAAGAAGTTTGGTTGCTTTACCATGGGGAAGGATCTTCTATGGATAGGCAGTTACGCATGGTGAAACTGGAGAGTCCAATGCCCATAGTGCTGTGCACTTTTGCCGACCCACAAAAATACTAGATGCTAGGGAAAAAGAATCCAACAAGGAAATGGCATTCTGCAAATTTTGCTCATCAGCCCTCAAGAAAAAGGAAAGTGTCATCCGCATATTGATTATAGATCTCCTGCGACCCATTGTTCATAGGAAGTCCGTGCAAGATTCCCTCCTGAGCGGCAAGAAAGAAGACCTGGGCAAGGACCTCTGCCACAATTGTAAATAACAATGGAGCTAATGGGCAGCCCTGATGGATGCCACGACCCACCTGAAAGAATGGTGAGGGTTCCCCTTGGAAGAGAATAGAAGAGCGAGCAGAATATTGAAGTCTCATGACATCAGCTGTGAATTATGCACCAAAACCAAAGCATAAGAGACATTTCTCTAAGAAGGCCCAGTCAACACTGTCGTACGCTTTTGCAAAGTCCAGCTTTAAATATACAATTTCATGGCCCTAAAGTCGAGCCCAATAAATACCTTCATAAGCAGTAGCTACATTGTTTAATATGCATTGTCGTGGCAGAAATCTTGATTGTGTGGAGGATATGGAATCAACAAGAATACCCCAATGCTTTTATGCATAAGCTTTGGCAAAGATCTTGTACACAGAAGATAGCAAGGTGATAGGGCACCAGTCCAAAATTGATGAAGGCTCTCTACATTTGGGAATGAGAGAAATGCAGTCATAATTAAGAATTTTGTCTAGATGCCTTTGCCTCTTGAAATCCTGAAATGCATCGTACACATCATCGCCAACCCAATCCCATAACTCCTGAAAGAACTCCATAGGAATACCATCAATTCTAGAACACTTCCTTTCTTCAAAAGGAAGATAGCATCTGCTAAATCATTCACCGTAATCTCTGCTTCTAGAGTAGCTCTTTGCTTCTCAGATATAATAGAATGTATCTTTGCAAGTAATACCTCCTGAAAATCTGATTGGAAGGGAAGGCGACGAGAAGCAAAAAAGAAAGAAAAGTGGCCATGCAGAAAGAACTTAAGTTGCTCAAGATCAGAGATGAGAGGCCCATCTTGAACTTGGAGAGATACCATCGCAGAAGCTTGTCTCCGAATTTTTGTAGCCCAAAAAAGGAAGCATATGCAGCGATCCCCCTTTTTGAACCATTGCAGACCCGCTTTAAATCGAGCATGACGAACTTGCTCAGCTTTTATCTATATAATGTTGGCCAGAATCTGCTTCTCCTCCTGGGCATTTGATGGTACAATAGATCTGCAAGCCACTAATTGTTGGTACAGAGCAATCAAAATCCTTCGATTAACAGCAACTCGCTGACAACCCCAATTCTTAGCAAAGGACTTCACGGCAGCCAGAGCATCAACAATCCCAGCCATTCCTTTCCTTCTCACAAGATGCAGAGGACCAGGCTTGCTTGCATCCATTCTTAAACTCCTCATCCTTCAAGTATGATTAGCTTGAAATAAGTCTTGGTCCTGCTATGCGCCCCATCCTGAGAACAAGAGAAATACTGCGGATTGTGATCTGAAATAGAGCTGTCAAGCATGTTTTGGCGAGAGAGATTATGCAAATATGTAGCTGTCAATGCATTATAATATCCCCTGTCATGTCATGTATATGCTCTACCAGCTCCAAGCCAGCTCCTTTTGGTTGGGGAAGAAGCAACACCCCGAACATTCTAGAAAACCAGCTTCATATGGTACTTGCAACTCAATAGGAAAATCTTCTAAGGCAAACCAGCACGGCATCCGAAGTGCACTAGTCTTGTTAGGCAAAAAGCAAGGAGTGTATACCTGATACAAAATATAGTGCCCCCATAAAGGATCTATCCCCTGCCCCACCAGCTTATCAACCGCTATGGGAGACCCAAACATGATCAGGAAATAATTGTTTTGCTTGTCAAGGACCTTTCATGTTGGGGTAAACCCAACCTCTGTAGATGCTGCTTTAACCAAAAGCCCATCCTTCTAAGATCGACAAACTGACCAGTAAAGTGACACACAATAAAGCATGGAATTGCAGCACTTTATACTTCACTCTGATCTATGTTTCGGGATTGAATTATGTGGTGCTTCATTCTCAGCTATCTTTTGCAATTGCAAGTAATTACCTTCTACTCCCACTATTTTGCATATTCCTAACAGGATAAAATTGAACATAGCGAAAAACATAAAATCTTGCAGCTCCATTTTCCTAATTAAAAGATACACAAAAAATGTACAGAGTTTCATCCATGCATATCGCAACAATTGGAGCATGTTCCAGGCATTCTTGAACCCCATCTCAATAAGATCAGAGGCCATTAAACATCTCCCATAGGTTTGACTTGATCTTGCAACAAAGGGTAAAAGCATGTTAGGGTGTCCCTTAAAAAGTATTATTTAGTGACCAAAAAAGTACCTAAAAAGGTACCCAGGACTGGGTACTGGGTACCCGTGTAATATCTCAATAAAAGTTACATTTTAGAACTTTTATATATATTTTGGTCTCCGATAGCATTATCTTTATCTTAACTTTGAATATTAATGCGTCCTTGACTTTTATTTTGGACCTTTGTACTAGTTTTAATGAAAATAAAAATGAGAAAGTACCCAGTTCTGAAGTACCTAGTGTATGTACTTTTGCAGGTTCCAAAAGTGGTACACCCTAACATGCTTTTACCCCAAAGTTTATCCAAAAGCATTCAGGTAACATGTCCTCGGCTTCCCCACTGGTTTATGCTTTGATCTTTTAACTTCATCCTCTTTCAGTGGCCTGCCTCGCTTTTTCTTTGATCCAAGAGTTGCAACAGCAGCAATAGACTTTGTTCTTGCCATAGTATTAAGAGTAGTTGGAGCACTGGAAATTTGGAGAGAGCGTGCATCTTCACAAAGATGAGGGATACATTGGATAACCCAAATCCCAGTTTTCTGATGCAAATTTGATCTTTTTCAATCACAGTAATTGCTGCTTTCTTCCAGGCAAATTTTGGAGCATATGGAGGTTTGTCTACACAACGACAACCTCAGATCATTTCACCAGGTAAATGCAAGTATTCCCATACGTATCCTTTCCTTTTATTTTCTGTTGTTAGATTCTAATGTTGCCTTCGATTTCACATAGGATTAGACATAGATGTTATATAGTCTCCTTGAACCTTTTTTTGAAATGTGTTTATTGCTACAATTTCCAGAGTTTCCCTTGTCTATTCCGAGGGCTTCGGCGGATCATTTATCCTTACTATGCACGTCTCGAAGCATGCATGTTGGTCATGCAGCTATCGAAACATGCATGTTGGCCACGCACGATCCAAGGGCTACATAGGATTCAAGATCTCGGAATTCCGGTAATATTCATGTGGTTTTCAGTTGTGTTTTTCCTTTCTTTCAGGCTGAGGTTTTCAGGTGGCTTCTGTTCAAAAACTCAATGATTGCACTTTAGAGACACAATTCTACGTTATGACTATGTGCCAGTGTCCTCAAAATAGTTATTTTTCTATCAATTTCCTTCACAAAGAGATTCACTTTTGGAATCCTTGAGTTCATTAGGCTATCTGCATGAAGTCTTGCATCTTTATTAAATGAAGGCACGTAGTAATATTTTCTTTTACATGTCTACATAAAATTTCAGTCTGTAGTTTATATTCTCGGTATTGTATACTTGCTCACCCAATAGAATTTATTAACACCAAATTTGTTTGAAAATGCATGCATTGAGTCATAGAGATGTGTGCATAAGACCCTATTATTATAGATTCTTATCATTAAAAGCGATGAATTTTGTAGGCAGCTAGGCTTTTTGATATGTTAAGTCTAACTGCTTGCAATAGGCTGTAACATTCAGACTTAAACTTGATTTTCAAAGGCCATGTTTGGCCACGATTTTGTTCCAGGTTTCATTAGAACTATGACTTGCTTTCTTGATAATGGCCCAAGGGACGAATTTGTGACATGTCAGCATAAGGTTCCTAAGGTTTCTGTGTAGAGATTTTCTTTGAAGCTCCATATTATCTTGCTGAACTTTACATAAATGACAAATGCTAACTAGAAGGGATCACAAAGGTGATTTTTGCTCAGGATTTTGTCCTTATTTTTGTCATGATAACTGCAATGTATGCAATTGGACTAATGTTTGCAGGTGTATTAGCATAGTTAGACATTGCCTTTCGTGTCGATCCACTGTGAAGAGAATGTGAGGCATTATGTTCATCTTGCTAGGTCTTACCAGTGTTGTGGAATCCACATATACCTTGGAGAAATTCTGAGCTAGAGGCAATAGGTGAGCTTTATGTCAAGAAAATAGGCACTTTTGTGTATCGGTCCGTTTTGAGTTCCATTTTGAA
Organism: Isoetes taiwanensis; assembly: GCA_021234155.1. Classification (NCBI taxonomy): domain Eukaryota; kingdom Viridiplantae; phylum Streptophyta; class Lycopodiopsida; order Isoetales; family Isoetaceae; genus Isoetes; species Isoetes taiwanensis. Next base: position 17,029,184 of record JAJEKV010000027.1, on the reverse strand, counting down.
TTTCCTCTCAAAACTGGTATACTCTAATTTAATAATTCCTTTTTATGTGTGGGAGGTCTGGCAACGGAGCCTTCCAAGGATCTTCACACACTCCCTATAAGTGGTATCTTGGCGCATAATTTTTTTTTCCATTTCTTTGTTGCTTTGGTGGACTGATACAAATTCAAATTACTCTGGTAGTCTCCTTTTATTCTCTAATTCCTTCCTATGTAGCCAGCATTTACTATTAAAGATAAAATAGACAATTTCAAAACCTCAAGGTCGCGATTACAATTATGAAATGCGTATGTTGTGCAATTATTCCTTCGTTTTTAGGTATTCTATTTCTTGCGTCAACATAATTGTAGCATATCAGATTTAAGATTCTACATAAAGGGGCGTTGAATGCTAATGTAATATTGCAGAATAATCTGGATACATAAAAATTGCAGAACCCACACCTATATGCTACTTTCTCTTAGTTATTATTCAATCCAGTATTTCGTGCTCATACATAGCACTGGGATGTGAAATACTGATGTATAATAGGGGTTATTTGTTGCTATAGTTGTGTTAGTACGGAAGCAACAACGCCAAAGATTGTAATAGCTCTGTTAAATATTTAAAACTTCCCTTCAATTTTCTGGTCTTCATTGTCTATGAATCCTAGCTCCCCATCCACTCTCTAGCAAATGCAGTAATCAGATATGATAAAATTCACAATATTGAGTACAATCCCCTCTTATTATTTTGATTATAGTTCAAGCTCTCATGCACAGTGGCTTTAATTCGAAGGACATTTATTTCTACTCTAACATCTGTTGAGCTTTGGCGTCCACTGTAGCTCATTCATCATGCAACTCAATATGAGCAAACATTTGCCGCCAAAAAAATTGTAATGTTCCTAACCGACATGCCCTTAACCAACTGGGCAAAATCGTCTAGATGTTTATGAGTAGTCGCTTCTACCCATTTATGCTGGTGTCTCGGGAACGCCCCACAGGCACATTCAAGGTTCGAACACACGAGCGGTCTACCATGGGCCCGTTACAGTCTCTCCCACTAGAACTATGCTCGTCCTCGAGCATCCAAGGCTATACCATGTCTATGTCATATCATGTCACAATGATTACCAAGTCTTTGCAAATTACCCATGCGCATAGGCACCCATGGAGACTCGAACTCGAGACCTGCTCTGATACCAACATTAAAACCACATATACAATAGCCAAGCAACCATAACATCAATATTGCAACCAATATTCCTCTGGGTCTGAGCAAGTCAACTCGGCTGATCGGGCCAGTGACATAGAGGCGGGGTAACCACGTGTGTACACACCCATCCACGCTGCGTCCAACATTGGAGGACCACTTAACTGTGCATGACGTTGAACCATACGGCACCAATGCCCGATGTTCAAATAATACCATTTATATAGCACTGTGCAAAAACCGCGAGTCTAGACCATCGCACCTAGACTCCGGCCCCAGAGGTCTATATCAAAGAATTACATAATTCACTATCACCATAACACATGCCTTAACAAGCTCAACATCAAGTTAATTCATACACACTCTATGTAACAAGGAAAAGTTCAACCATGACTCAATAATTATGATAGCCTCAATAATGCAATATGCAACCATCGTTATTAAATAAAAGATAAACATCTACCATTTTCCAAATGTTCCCTAAACAACAAGGTTACCAACTATATTTTAAAACTTTAATAATGGTTTAATCCCTAGCGTTATAATTGTCATTATGCTTCCGTTACCAATTTCCCCATACGCAACACTTGTGCCTTGTGTTTTTTTACCCCTCTTAATTTAACTAATTCCAAAGGGTTTTAAATTATAACTAGCTAGCTTGTTAGACTACTCATATCGTAATTATAAATAACTTATAGCCATTAGCATAAACCCTCCTGAAATCAAGCCTCAATCTTTAATAATTCTCCGAGCCCGAGATCCTTTTCAGGTGATTTTTCTTTTGTTGGAAAGGAATGATATTTTGCTCTGTGCACAGGTCGAGAGTCTTAAATTGTTCTGCTTTGGGTCTACGTTGTTGCCTTTTCGTTATAATTGTTGGTCGATTTGTTGCTCTCTTTGTGCTTCTTAATAATTGATAACTAATGTTAGAAGTGAAGATACCAAGCTATAAGGGAACGTTCGGTCCTTGAATCGAGCACAGACTATCCACAACACAAGCCCAGGCGAGCTGCAAAAGAATTGGTGAAGCATAAAACGTAAAGATATGTAAGAACTTGTTTTTCATGAAAAATAACGTGCAATACGGAACAAGATGTAATTTAAGATTAAAAAGTCTAGAACTCTTGAAAAATGGGTATGGGACCTAGTCTAGGGATCAGCTGACAGATGTTATAAGCAGTTGTGGTCATGAGACAATGTGGATTTGTAATCCAGAATGAGTTTCCACTAATAATCCTTAGCTATAGAAAGGGTTTTTAATTGGAATATTAAAAACCTTAGCTAACAATTGTTAGAGATAAATAAACGGTGGAACCTTAGAGATCAAGTGAAGTTGGGCCGAGGGAGCAGTATGAGGCGTATGTGGGTGTCTAGATGAGGCTATGGCATGGAGCACTGCTATTCTAAGTGTACACTGTAAGTTTCTAATTATACTTTGTCAAAGGCATCATAGCTAATAGATTATCCTCATGGGAGAATGGTTTTGAGGTAAGGTTTGCATTGTATGGATTGTTAGTATCTTTCCTTGTTGTAGCTACATCAAGGATAGTTAGGCTTATGGCTTCCTCGACGTGTTGGATTGCAATCATTATCTTCATCAGTAACCTAGCTACTTCAACTTGGGCAGGTTGTATGGGCAACATCAGCAGCAGTTTAATCTAGGCACACGTGTAGTAAACATTCTAATGAACACCACATGTCATCGTCTTTGCATTGTTCCACTGTTGTCTTGGTATTTGATTATGTCTATTGGAACCTCCGGGGTCGGACTTCTAGGTACGGTGGCCTAGGTTGCTCCGGCATGCTCATGTTCATCTGTGATTCTCTGTGGTATTCTTGTACTCTATGACACCGGGCATAGTTTCCCTGATCAGGATGCTATGTCAACTCTTGTGACTCCATGGTAAGAGGTCCTCCAGCGCCAGACGTGGGCTGGGAAGGGTATGCGCATACGAGGTTCACCCCACCAACTCCGCCAACGGGGCTCAGAATGTGAGCTGGCTGGGGATTTCTCTGCTAACAGGGCCTGCATGTAGGCTGGTTGAGCTTCCCATCGTCCCGGATGTGCCATGATGGTTTGTTATTTTTTGCTATATTCTTGCTTCTGATGTTCATGTCTGATATTTCCTTGGATTATATTGTCATTATCTTAGCATTGTACTCACCTAAGGTTCCCGTTTGTGTTTGTCCTTATCTAAGATTTCCAGAGTATTTCCATGCATGCAGAGGCAGCCAGGGATCCCCACTTAGTCATGAGGACTAACCGCAGTGAGTGCATGTGCAGTGAAAGAGCAAGGCGATGGCACCAGCGCTGTTGTGGCTCATGGATGAGCGAGAAGCTTCTAGGGTTAAGTTCTTAAACATGGATGTTGTAACCATTGAGAATATGGATTCTTTGGATGTTAATGTTATCTGATTATATTGAGATCTCAAGTATTTGCTCATTGAGTTTTGAGTGTGCAATTTAACTACGCAAGAGGAAGATTCAATTCTTCACCATATTCAATTGTTTGTCACACCATCCTAGAATTAGGGCAATATTGACAAGATCCCGAGTTGCCTGGAGGGTCAACTCGGCAGGCGCTGTAACGTTCCTAACCGACATGCCCTTAACCAACTGGGCACAACCGTCTAGACGTTTATGAGTAGTCGCTTCTACCCATTTATGTCGGTGTCTCGGGAACGCCCCACAGGCACATTCAAGGTTCGAATACTCGAGCGGTCTACCATGGGCCCGTTACAGTCTCTCCCACTAGAACTCTGCTCGTCCTCGAGCATCCAAGGCTATACCATGTCTATGTCATACTATGTCACAATGATTACCAAGTCTTTGCAAATTACCCATGCATATAGGCACCCATAGATATACCATGTCTATGTCATAATGATTACCAAGTCTTTGCAAATTACCCATGCATATAGGCACCCATAGAGACTTCGAACTTCGAGACCTTTCGATACCAAGCATAGCGTTCCTAACCGACATGCCCTTAGCCAATTGGGCACAACCGTCTAGGCGTTTATGAGTAGTCGCTTCTACCCATTTATGCGGTGTCGGGAGGCCTACAGGGCACATTCAAGGTTGAATACTCGGCGGTCTACCATGGGCCCGTTAATCGCCCCCACGGGCACATTCAAGGTTGAATACTCGGCGGTCTACCATGGGTTGAATACTCGGCGGTCTACCATGGCCATGGTAGGCCGCTCAGTATTCGAACCTTGAATGTGCCTCGTAGGCGTTCACGAGACACCGCATAAATGGATAGAAGCGACTACTCATAAACGTCTAGACGGTTTTGTCCAGTTGGCTAAGGGCATGTCGGTTAGGAACGTTCAGTTAGTGTCAGAGCAGGTCTCGAGTTCGAGTCTCCATGGGTGCCTATATACATGGATAATTTGCAAAGACTTGGTAATCATTGTGACATGGTATAGCCTTGGATGCTCGAGGACGAGCATAGTTCTAGTGGGAGAGATCAGAACGGTCCATGGTAGACCGCCGAGTATTCGAACCTTGAATGTGCCTGCGGGCGCTTCGAGACACCGACATAAATGGGTAGAAGCGACTACTCATAAACGTCTAGACGGTTTTGCCCAGCTTGGTTAAGGGCATGTCGGTAAAGGAACGCTATAGCTTGGTATCGAAGCGTGTCTCGAAGTTCGAGTCTCCATGGGTACCTATATACATGGGTAATTTGCAAAGACTTGCTAATATTGTGACATGGTATGACATAGACATGGTATAGCCTTGGATGCTCGAGGACGAGCATTATAGTTCTAGTGGGAGAGACTGTAACGGGCCCATGGTAGACCGCTCGAGTATTCGAACCTTGAATGTGCCTGTGGGGCGTTCCCGAGACACCGGCATAAATGGGTAGAAGCGACTACTCATGAACGACTAGACGGTTTTGCCCAGTTGGTTAAGGGCATGTCGGTTAGGAATAATCCACAGGTCCCAAGATCGAAACTTGGCTCTGATACTAACTAGTGGGAGAGATCATAACGGGCCCATGGTAGACCGCCGAGTATTCGAACCTTGAATGTGCATTAAGGGGCGTTCCTAGACACCGACATATAAATGGGTAGAAGCGACTACTCATAAACGTCTAGACAGTTTTGCCCAGTTGGTTAAGGGCATGTCGGTTAGGAATAATCCACAGGTCCCAAGATCGAAACTTGGCTCTGATACCAACTGTAACGTTCCTAACCGACATGCCCTTAACCAACTGGGCAAAACCGTCTAGTCGTTTATGAGTAGTCACTTCTACCCATTTATGCCGGTGTCTCGGGAACGCCCCACAGGCACATTCAAGGTTCGAACACACGAGCGGTCTACCATGGGCCCGTTACAAAACTGCAGGTATAAAGTGTCGAGTCTATGCCATAATCATCATCAGCTCAAGGTAAAGATACTTTAACGCTTCATTTACTTACCTTCAATCATCGTCTCTTATCTAACATTTATATCAGATACAACAGAATCTCTCACTACTACTGTTGCTTCCTAAAACAGTCCAACCCCTTCTGATTCAAACGACATTTATGTCTTCTTCAACATTTTCTTGAGCTTTCCCTCGCATTATAGATCAATCATGATGCAACTCAATATGAGCAAATATATGCCACCACCAATCCCAAGAATAAAGTGTTGATACTATTGCATCCAAGTTACTTCCACTTCTTGGAGACAACTCATCTTGCTCTTAAATTACAGCCAATATACCTTAATCACGCTGCAACACAATATGACCTAAGTTACTGATGCTTCTATCACATTGGGCGTCCTGCTCTTACAACACAGAGTAAGCATATTCAATCTCTTTAATGCTGCTTAACTTCCCTACCTTTAATCATGTTTTCTCATGTTTATGGAATTTCTTGAAGTTATTCAAGTCAGAGACTTCTCGAACTTCTATTCCTAATATCGAGTGAATCTCCATATGATCACTGAGCAAATATTTGCCACCAAAAAACTCCCAGGTATAAAATCTAAAGCACAAGGTAAGGATGCTTTACTGCTTCATTTCCTTAGCTTCAATCATGCTCTCTTATGTTTATCGACATTCTTAGGGTCTATGAGCTCAAGGACTAACTCAAATTTGTATTTCATTTCATGCCAGTGTTTCATCTGCCATGTTTAACTGCATCATGATTCGTATATACGATCCCCTCTTATGTTTATGGAGATTTGTACGGTATATGACCTCAAGATACATCACACTTCACATATGACAATAGCTGTACTAAACTTTTTTTACTATTGCTTTTTAAAACAGTTCAACCCCTCATGCTTTGCGGCATGAGCAAGCTTGCCTTATAGCTTGATCATAATGCAACTCAATATGAGCAAATATATGCCATCAAAAGAGTGCAAGAATAAAATGTTCCGTCTACGGCATCCAAGTTATTCCATGTGTATTGCAATATGTACATCGAATTCTGACGCTTTGAGTGAATTTTCACAGTTTGACCAGTTTCTTCCAGATCAGCGACAATCAACTTTGTGCAACATGTGTATTACGCTTGCAATATGTACAATAGATTCTGATCGTTTGAGCCAATTTTGATGCTTTTGCCAGTTTGTTGCATATGAGAGACAATGAATCTCGTCCATCTTTGCGCACAGAAAATACAAGCAATTGCTCTCCATATGGCCACAAATAAAAAGTTCTACATTCTGCTTAGGTTTTCCAAGCTGACTTAAATGATGCACACACAACCTGCATCGAGTGAGAATTTGTAGTTTAACTACGCAAACCAATAACATCGTCAATTGCGTGACAATTTGTAGATTAACCATGCTAACCAAGAACATTTCTATTTACTGTTGCTTTTTAAAATAGTTTAACCCTTCATCCTTTGCTGCTCTGATTGAAAGGACATTCATGCTTGCTCCACAATCATGATGCAACTCGATATGGGCAAATATATGCCACCATCAACTACAACTATAAAATGTTGGTTCTATGGCATACAAGTCAATCGCCACTTAATCTTACTCTTAAAACACAAGCTTACTTGCGTTATAGCCTAATCATCTTGCAACTTAATATGAGCACATATATGCCATCATCAGACTCCAAGAATAAACCATTTCTTCTATAGCAAGATTGGTTCTTGGTAGGTTTATTCTTGGAGTCTGATGATGGCATATATGCACATACTCCAAGAATAAACCTGTATGAGCACATATATGCCATCATCAGCTTCTAGCAGATTGGTCATCCTATTCTTAAAACACAGGGCAAAGATACTGAATTTCTATAATGCTTCTTAATTTCCTTACTTTCAATCATGTTTTCTTATGTACCAGCAACAAGCTTACCAGCAAGTCTAATGCTTACCAATAAGTTCGAATTAGGCGTACAACGTTTTATACAATTTTGACATACCATCGAATGTAAGAATTAAAATATATGGATATCAATCCCAATACTTAAACATTGAGTCATTAAATATCCAAGTGAAGCACATGTGCGCAAAATCATTACTCTTATGCAAAAATTATATTTTGACAATCAAAATTTAGTGACCAGATTCTCATCCCTTATTCCTCAATCTACACCGTACGTAAAGTTCCTCGTTTGTGGGGTATGCAAGTACAAAATTTGCTATACTGTATAACAAGATTCGCAAAATACTATAAGATTTCAAGCGGAATACTATATGGTGTTGATTTCATACGTGCAAAATACAATTATGAGGGCTCTCGCTGCCCTACGTCACCCCCCGTGTGAATATGCACCCAAACCAAAGGGGGTTTAAGGGGGATTTTAATTTAAATGTGCTGGATCCAATGGTTATGTTTATTAGTAGTTATGCGTTGGTTTTTATACTAAAAAAAATTTTGGGCCCTTCGGGCCCCAAAAAAAAACAAACATAGATAAACTCTGAGGTAAACAAAAAAATAGAAATCAAAATAAAATGAAAAATAATGTTCATAGTGAGAAAGCCATATTCAAATTCCAAAGTACTCAAAGCCCAAGATTTATCAAAGAGAATACAAGCTTATTCCAAGCCATGAATTTGGCATAATACTAGTAATAGTACTCATTGATGCGATTAATCGCATTAAGTCATTTTTTATAATGTGCTAATCACTTCTGCTTCCTACACAGGCAAAGATACATTGATGTACATTCGTTATCGTCGAACAAGATTTGCATCCATCATAGTTGATTGTAAGGGCATGAGAAACCTAACTTGGGCATTTCTGTAAGCCTACACTGTTACCTGTTGTTACTGTTGCAATAGCTAGAAGTAAAAACAATTGCCATTTCTGATGTTCGAGAACTAGGCTGCCTGAATTCTAAAAGGAAGGAACGAGATCTGCAGATATCATTCCTAGTATACGTGAAATATGTAAGCTTCCAAATTTTGATACATATCTGATGCTGCAAACCATGCTTAACCAAAAATCCACCGATGTACACTTGTTAGCATCCATATGGTACAACATGAAATAAGATATGATGGGCTTGAAAGAGGTATTTAGTAATTCATGAAAAGGTTATGCTTAATCACAGTAAATGAAAAAGCCAGCAAGATCTGAAGACATCATTGCTCATTGCTCATTGTAACGACTAACTCAACCATTTCTGTAAGCCTGCCATCTTTCTTATACATAAATGACAAGCTTGAAACCCCATGGTATTACCTGTTGCAATAGCTAACACTGCCATTTCAGTAAATGAAAAAGCCAGCAAGATCTGAAATTGCCTTTACCTCCAGCGTTGCACCAAGGGCTTTAAATGCTAACCTTAAGCTTTGTGAATTCGTGTTTGTCCAGCATCCCTCCTCTATGATACTCTGAAAGATGGAGTCATCATCATCACATAAGCTAGCACAAGAGTGAAGCTGTGCCACAGTTTCACCCATAGGTCCAATTAGCACTTGAAACGAAGGAGGGAGGTTAAAGAAAAGGATCTCCTTAACATATGCATCCTCAATTGACAAATTATGCCAAGATTCATCCAAGTAGTACAGGAATTTCCTGGTCAGTTCAGTTCTTACACTAACGACGATGTGATTGTGCAGCTCTCAGATTGACAAGGTCCAATTACCACACATGAAAATGATAAAATTTGGCAACCTATTCAAAGATTTGCTTTTACTTACAGCATTTGACGTCAGTACATGTGTGAGCCGCTTCACTCAAACTTGTTTTTACCTTTTCTTTTATGCAAATTAATGACTGGTGCTCTGTCTTGTCCATCGTATGCCAGAACAATTGGCTGACTATTGACTGTTGTTGTTGCCTCAAGAATCTAATAGATAATTCTTGTGCTAGAAAACAAAACTGTGACTCAAAGGAATCAATGAAGAGGAATCTAGCTTACCGAAACGGAATACAATAACGCCTCATGAAATTCCCAGAAAGACCCGGATCTCAAATTTGAATCGAATTGTTACATCTAATCCACTAGCCATGGGCGAGACCCTACGTGTGGCCGAATTCACTGTTTTTTAATTCTGTACTCAAGAATAGATTCGTCAAAAGCATTACTATAGGAATGCCATCATCGCCAGAAGAAGAAAAAGGGGCAGAAGAAATAAAAGGGCTGTAAACAGAATAGAGCCCATCCTTTGGCTCTGCTTCTTCGGCTCTGCTCTGCTCTGCTTCTTCGGCTCTGCATTCGGCTACAAAAATCAAAGAAAAGCGACCTGTATGCAAAGTTCCTTGGCCTTCTTGGGTCTTGCACGAAAACACAGAACCCTAAAATGGATTAGGTCGAGGCCTGCATGCTTCAGCTTTCGAAATTCATAGGGGAACCATTGGAAATTTGGCACCAAAATCACGCCAGCGTATGTGCACTCTAGATGTACCGATTAGTACGTCTCATGGAATACCATCGTCAAATCATATAAAAACCTTAAGAAAAAAAGTATAAAAATACAAAAGAAACCCCCTGTTATTTTGCTACATATGCATATGGCCATCTTTGAGATTTACATGCGTAGTATTTTCAAGGATGCTAAAGCATCGTTGTATGCATCAAAATTCAATACAAGGATGCTCAAAAGAATGTCCATATATCCATCTTTTATTCAAGAATGACAATTTGCACTTTGGGAGTGCAGATTGTCATTCTATTATCATTAACAATAGGCTATAAATCTTTTATTGAAGGACGTCGGACTTTATTTACCAAAGAATCAAATACAAGTATAAGTGCAAAGACAGAAATAAAATCTCAGCGGATAAGTAGAGACCCACTAAGTGAAGCAACCTGCCTAAGCATAAGAGTGCAGATCCGAATACTCCTCAAAGATCAATTGTCTCTTACGAGGGGCAAGTGAAGAACAATGGCACGGCTTAACAATGTGACCTTGAGCTTCTTGGCTATAAATTTGTTGTATTCATAATGAGTGTCTTCTTACTTCAATACTTAGAGAATGCAGATTGTCATCCTATTAACAACTCAGATGAAGCATTTTTTAAACGTCCGTTGTGAGTGACCTTTTAACACATAATAGAAATCTTGCTCAATATTCTAGTTGGCATATTTCCTGTGTTCTTCCAAGTGATTTTAGATCATATAAAGTTTTATCGCTAAACTTTACTTGGACAATAGGGTCTATTTCTTTTGCAACACTTGTCAGATTGATTGATGGAAAATTACAAATTTTGATGAGTGTCTAAGCTCCAACTTGTTTATAGTCTTTGCAAATGTGCATCTCTTTTCGCTCTACATCTATTATAGTGCTCTTCCTTTGGCTCCATTTTACTCTTTCTTAGCATATCCTAGCGCTTCTAGGAGATGCTTGGTCCTCTAGTATTTTAAGTGACTTAATGTCGATACAATTCAATGGGTGTGCATACAATTTCTGATTGATGTAATATTCAAATGTGGTCGTTGACATGAGAGTTTGGAGAGAAGTCTCTCCATTTGAGGTAGTACCGGGCAATTTGATAGCTAATATGACAGGTGGATGTTCCCCATCTTTTATGATAATATGGCAAAGAGAGTATTTCATTTTATTATGCATGAATTATCTAGTCAACCTGAAAAAAATAAGGAATTCAAAGGTCATGTGTATTTTGATATACAAGTTCTCCTTGATGCTCAACAACGCATTGTCAAGGTGCATAGATACTCATCAATTGAAGAGCTATAGTTCAAAAAAGCCTTGGAACGGGTACAAAGCCTTTCTGGCTCGAGCAGTTGGAGTTGGAGTCCCCCATCCAATATCAAATTCTTCTGCAAGAGATGAGGTTTCTACCTCTTCAAAGAGTTTCTCTGGAACATCAAATAATATACTGTTAGATAGTGATAAGAGTGGGAGACATGCCTTCCAAACCTCATCTACACGGACATGAGTCCACAACACCTTAAAGCCTGCTGAAAGGAGAAACGAGCCATCTAGTTCTCCAGATGGAATGTGCCGAATGATGGGTGCATATAGATGCATAACAATGAGAATCACAATCATCTGAAACAGCATGTGGACACATTTTTTTAAGTAACAGTGTTTTGCAATTGATAAGGACATCGGACTACGAAAACCAGAATAATTCTATGCTTGCTAGGTGTTCACAGCTGTAAGTATTAACACATTCGCCGATGAAAAAGCGTAGAGCAATTATATCCATCCACACAAACACACACCACCTCAGCTTATTACAGCTAAGGTTTTTTCTCCTCGAAAACCCTTTGGGGTGGGGATTCTTTATTACTTGATAGTAATAAATCAGTTGTTGCTTCTTTGCTTGCTTGCTTGTTTGTTTGTTTGTTTGTTTGTTTGTTTGTTTGTTTGTTTGTTTGTTTGTTTGTTGGTTTGGGTACTATAGGCCATCTGGTCTTGATGGATGACAAAAGTGAATTCAGTTCAATACAATTCAAGCTGAAACAAGTTAGCCTTCAATTTGTTAGAATCTTTATACCATGATGGGCAAGCATCCTTGAGGTGTGACTAGAATGCCTTTTATCTTGATGAAAGCTACAATCCATACAATTCATAATAGATATAAATTAAAATATGCACTGAATTCATACTCATCCCCAAAAAAAAAAAAAAAAAAAAAAAAAAAACAACACACCTCCATCCCACAAGAAATAATAAATAGAAAAACAAAGATGAGGAAGGCTAAACCATATAGAGGAAACTAATCATTGAAGTTAAATAATGGAGAAGATATTCTTCACATTGTACATAAATATTAAGAAGATTGCGATGGATCAATTTACAAAACATGCGAAATGGGACATTCCATAATCCATCATCGGAATCGTTGACGAAGTATTGCATGCCTTATGAAAAGTCCCTACTGTTGGGAACAACATTTTTGATATAAATGAAATGACACTTTTGGAAGTTTCGTCATTTTCATTGTAGTTTTATTCTTAACATATGGAATGCTGTGATCATCGATAAACTTATAAAATGTTTCCCATTTACCCTTACCGAGTGATCATTATTGATGTTTTATCATTTTATAAACAAGGCGCAATCATCAACATTCATGTCTATACCTTTGCCACAATTAAAAAAAAGATCGAGTTAGGTATATCTTGTGGGTCCGCTTTGTGTTTGCATAACAAGCTTAAAAAGCTCTTTATACTCGTGATAAAGTGTGGTGCCTTGTGCATCATATACACAAATCCTAAAGGCCTTTGTGGTGCTTTAGTACAACAGAAAATTGATTTCGTGCACTAGGTCCATCCTAAGCAGTCGAACTTTTGTAAGAAAAGTCATTGATTGTGGTGTTAATATGTTTTGTTTGTACATATAAAGGCTTGATTTGCACGAGTATGAATACCTTATATTGTGTAATGATTACTCTGTTAAGTGGAATGAGCACTAGGAGGATTAGGAAACATGTACAAGATGTTGTGTGCCCTATTTATAAAAGAAAAGTAACAATCTTATTTTGTTTTGAAAGCTTCTAAAGTCCCTTATAATAATTATTATTATGTAACCTAATCTATTACTATTTAGAAACTGCGTACTTGATATGTATGCTTGATTTAATCCAAATGTATTTTCTATTCTTACAATACAATGATCTTTGAATGACTAGATATTGTACTAGGTCAACTCACTTTAGCCCACTTATTATCTTTTCCTTGCTTTCTTTTCCCCTCTTATATCTTTCAAATTAAAAATATTACTCTACAACTTTCTCCTTTTCCCCCTTAAAGTTCTAATTCTAATGCATGTTGAGCTTCTCCTTAACATTATTACCATTACTCAGCGCGTGGCCTGGGGGGTGGGCGCTTGGGGGCTTCATACAGGACCTAAACACAATTTATTTTGTAGAATGTCAAAACTTATACTAGGCTCAACAACTATATTTGCACATTTGAAACCTTGATAATTTTAGGAGGCGATATTCATTTTTAAATCATTGCTAAGATTGTTCAAATGCCCAACATTGAATATTTGAAACTCTCGAGGGGGGTTGTTCAATAGAAAAATTGACATTAGAGACTAAAACAGCCTATAGGACGACCATAGAAAGAATGAATATGTGCTTTATGCAAGGACATATTTTATAAGCTTGTTTAACAATGCTCGATGAGCAACTAATTATCATGTTCAAATATGTTAGAATCGGTGCCACTCTTTTTTAATGCGTTAAAGAGTGGGGTCTTGGACTTGTTTGTAATGATTTTGGTATGAAGGGTGCTCAAGAAATGGGACTAGTAAAATGCAGCCAAAGAGGCAATCTTGGCATATTTGGGTAGGTTGGTTTTGGTCAATTGAAAGTGAAATATAAGAAAAGGCATCTGTCCCAATAAATTAATCAACCCACTTGGTATCTGCAAGCATGAAAATATTCAAGCATATAATTAAAACCATTTTGATCAAAATCTTCATGGTTAAAACCCTTGGATTGGATAAAATTGGGCACAGTAGGTATACATCCTTTTCATTTGATCCCATGGTAAGACCTTCAACTGCCAACATCTAGATTTCGGGCTTTAAACCTCACTTATTGTGGTCCTAATAACCTTAAAGATAATAAGGATATGCCTAGGGTAGACAGTGGTTAGGCCATTGAGATTGGGTAAACCCCACCCAAAGACGTAAGGCCCACTGACAGGCTCATTCGCTAGGTAGTAATGTGGTTAAGCCATTGGGATTGAGTAACCCCTCCTAAAGGCATAAAACCCATGGGCTATTACAGGGGTGAATAAAGCGAGCGAGTGTTAAGTCTCGAAAGGGTAGAGTGCGATCCATTAAAAAAAAAGAGAAAAAAAAAACACTTTTAAATTAAATATTGTTTGATGTCCACGCAATAAGTTGCATGAGATTTACACCCCTTTTTTTGTCAATGAAGGCCAAACATTTGCACACAGAAACTTCAATGGGTCTTGAACTTGAATGGGAGACACCCACATGCAAAGGCCCAACCACTAGGCCATCTCTGCAACAAAACACAACATGGAAACTAGGGAGCTCGTTCCATCTCTGGAATGGAAAACGACGCGCTGATTCTGCCCAAGAGGCCATCAGCAGGGAATCAGAAGGTAAATCCTCTCCTCTCCAGATGCCATGTGATGGGGGGATGAAATAATTCCAGGACCCTTTCCTGGCTCCTGCTGGTTGCTGGACCCCTTAGAATCTGCTCCCCAGATTCCATCCCCCCATATAACATTCAAATTTATAACTAATTTATCCTAAACTTATCATATTTGTGTGATTTCCATTAAGAATGTTTCCATATCCCAAAGGAGGGGGACTAATTGAAATGGGTATGACAAATCTTATTTGCTTATTTTTTTTTTATAATGTTTGAGAAGATGCGAAATGGTTATTAAGATGCATTGCAAGGGTTTATGATGCACATCTTGAAATAGTGGATATATTTGATTTTATATGATTAAAAAAAAAACTTACGGACTTTATATGTACTCAAGGACAACATATCACTACAGAGGAAATGCAAGTGTGGAAGCATGACATGATTGTGTTCTTTGAGATAAAGCATAGTGTTTGACTATTCGAAAAGCTTAATACTATATTGACTTAATAGCCACTGCATGGAAATCTTGTATCTCTATGACGTTCCCCGGCTCTATACGATGCTTCCATCGTACATATACGGGAAATCTCCTCTTCCATGGCGACTACAACACCATAGAAAAGCTCTCCGTCTAACTCGGACCACTTGTGATGGGCAAGTGTCCGGGTGAAGGACATGGAGGTGTCATTCGTCCCACGCCTTCTATGGGAATCCTATATGGCGGAAACGTACATACAATGTTAGCACCTGGCAACAATGCAAATAATAATATACCACCTCGAAGGGTGGCCCATCATCATCCATAAGAATACAACAGAACACCAACATAACAAAGGAAAAACACCCTAAATGATGGCTCTAACCCAGGCTCAGACTCATTGGGGTCGACTGACAGTCAAGGCCTCCGTATAACAATAGACAGAGGTATAATATGGTGTTGGCTGGCATAGAACAATGGCCAGGGTAGTTCACTCCATCCGTCCCTCTTATGCACACTTTGCAGATAGGTTGAAACATGCTATGGCATGGTTGTAGCCTTCCAGAGACGCAATCCCATGGAATCACCCGATGGAACTACTCCGGGTTACATCTCCTCGGTCCGATGAGGCAGGTCAGAGAGGCGTCCCCTCCCCGAGTATGATGAGTCCCCGGGTGTGCTAGAGGACCGGTGCCACATCAGTGACCCCCGCGTCCGTACCCGACTTACTCCCCTAAATCTAAAGGCGGGCTCACCTGCCCGTTTGAGTCCGGGGTGTCCATATAGGCATGCCACCTGCGACCCAGGGAGTGTCAGACCCATATCCAGCCCTCTCTGTGACTGACTATAACCCTAGCATACTATAGGAGTCCCGTAGCCGCGCTAGGAAGGACCCCACTCCCGATTCATCATCATACTCGTTGTTTGGTGCTGAATCACATCATAGCATCCACAACCAGGTGGGTTCTTGTGCACAGGCTGCAATTGGGTTTTAAGAGGTTCTAGCTAGGAGCATCACTAAATCTAGATAGCTTTTAGGTCTCTACCCCCCTTAATCCCATACAACACAGGAGGAACAGAAAGAGAAGACAGAATCAGATACATACATCCATCATCATCATAAGTAGATCATAGAATAGAATCTAATCATAAGGAGCTCAATTTGCAACCCAAAAATGGCAAACTGCCTCTGGCCAATCGAATTAGGCCAAGTGGCGCACTCTAATTAGCCTATTTTAACTAATTAATGCTATTACTTAGTCTACTTAGGTTAGGTTAATTGTAATAACCCCTTTTTAGGTTAGTTCCCAATGGTCCTAATATCTTGGTGACGTGTCAGGTTAGTTATACGTATACCGAATAATAACATGGAACGTCACATTCTACACCCCTTAGAATAATGCTGTCCTCAGCATTAAGTATTATAGCGAATATAATTAGTAGATAAAAAAAAAGGAAGGGTAAATACTTTATTATAAAACATAGGAGATTACATGAAGATCATCAACGATCAAAAGTTTTGGACCTGAATCCTTTAATACCATAGTATAGAAACACTTAATACGCATAACAACAAGGTCCTCAGTGGACCGTAAGGAACACATATAAAAAACCACATCATGACTCCTAAAATGAGCCATTAGCAAACTGCAGATGCCGCTGTATGCATTACACACCTGCAGGATTACAATACATCAGTACTCAAGACAATTATGTAAAGTTGTGGGTTGAAGGGACCACCCCCTTATGAAAATGAGGGAATCCTATAATGCCTAAGGCTTGCAAGTCGTCTCGGCATAAGGACTCGCAATGTTCCTATTATAGTCATAGATGGTTGCATCTTAATATGCCTAGATGCAATTCCCCTCGTCCTAGGATGCGTCTACCCCAATCCCTCTGCATGATCTCCTATCGAATCTACTGTACAACTACATACCATTGGGATCGGAGTCGATAGCATCGTGAATAGTCCGACCCTGGCATTGCTGCATAAAGTCGGGGTAAGTCCTGTCAAGGTCTTGTTTTAAGTACCCAGGTGGCATCCTTAGTAGGCAAGTGTTTCCACTTAACCAAATACTGCAATATCTGGGTTCTTCTCGTTTGCTTATATGATCTATCGAGAAGAGCTTCTGGGACAACTTCCAACTGCTTGTCTGTCATTTCCAGAAGTGTTGGTGTATAAAGAATCTCATGAGGATCTGGGGTGTGCTTCAGAAGGCTCACGTGGAAAACTTTGTGGACCTTGAGATGAGCAGGTAAATTCAATTTATAGGCTTGAGGACCTATTCGTTCGATGATCTAAAAGGGTCCTGCCCATCGTGGTGCCAGTTTCTTGCAATTCTTGATTTTGAGTTTGGCGTGCTTAACCTTGATTTTCAACCATATGGATTCACCAACCTGAAACTCACGCATGGTACGGTGTCTATCTGTTAAACTCTTTTGGCAACTTCGTGCTGCCAATAGATACCCGCGTACTTCCTCTACTAAATCTTGCATATCCGTAAGCAAACTGTTGTGAAACTGCCACCTTGGAAACGGGGTTATGCCACGTATCTGGAGTAAGACATTGATAACCATAGGTGATCATAAAAAGAGACATCCTTGAGGACTCCTGTTTAGTACTATTATAGGCAAATTCTACCAAGTGAATGTAATCTGCCCATTGAGATTGTTTATTCCAGACATAGTTGCGTAGCATATCCTCAATAATTCGATTGGTACGTTCTGACTGCCCATCCGTCTGTGGGTGATAGGTTGTACTCATGGCAAGCTTGGTTTGTATAGTGCTAAAGAAGTCCTCCTAGCAAGCACTAACAAATTTAGGATCACGATCCGAAATAACTATGCGGGGCATCCCATGGAGTCAAAAAATCTCCTTAGAGAATAAAAGTACCGTATCCAAGGCAGTATCAGTGGTGCGGCATAGCAAGAAATGCGCCATCTTAGAAAGCTTGTCAACTACTACCATCAAGGCGTCAAGTCCTCGAAGCGTTCGTGGAAGGCCAACAATGAAGTCCATGGTAATGACTTCCCATTTTGCATTGGGGACTTCGAGAGGTTCTAGTGTGCCTGGCGTTCTTAACTGCTTTGCTTTTGTCTACTGGCAAAGTTGGCACTGCTTAATGTAGCGGGCAATATGCTTCTTCATACCAGGCCAAATGTAACTGGATCTTATCTTGAAATATGTTTTCGTGAATCCAGCGTGACCAGCAATAGGACTGTTATATGTGTCATGGAGAATAAGCCTTTGAACTCCTGATGACTCGGATACACATAACTTATCTCGGTAATATAAAAGATTACCGTCCTTTTTATAATGCTTGAATGTTTCCCTCTCGTTATCTGTTTGGCCTCTTTAGAAAGGCTGCCTCACACTTCGCTGAACTCGGGATCCGTTGGAAGAGACTGCTCAATAGTCTTCCCAAATTCACTTTCAAGAGTGGAAATAGCGTTATAATGAGTACGTGTCATCAACGGATGCCGAGACAGGGCATCAGCAACAACATTATGCTTCCCGGGTTTATACAAAATCTCGAAGTCATATTCTTCCAAAAATTCTATCCACCTGCGTTGTTGCCGGAGAGTGAGATTAGCGTGTGTAAAGATATATTTAAGATTTTGGTGATCGCGTGATTGTAGCCTTCCGGAGACGCAATCCCATGGAATCACCCTATGGAACTACTCCGGGTTACATCTTCTCGGTCCGATGAGGCAGGCCAAAGAGGCGTCCCCTCCCCGAGTATGACGGATCCCTAGGTGTGTTAGAGAACGGGTGCCCCCTCAGAGATCCCCGCGTTCGTACCCGACTTACCCCCCTAAATCTAAAGGCCGGCTCACCTGCCCGTTCGAGCCCAGTAGGGTGCCCAATCATATTGGCTCGACACTTGCGACCCAGGAAGTGTCAGACCCATACCAGGCCTTCTCCATGACCGGCTATAAGCCTAGCACACTGTAGGAGTCCTATAACCGCACTAGGCAAGACCCCACCCCCGTTTCACCGTCATACTCGTTATCTGGTGCTGAATCACATCATAGCATCCACAACCAGGTGGGCTCTTGTGCACATGCCGCATTTACTGGGATTTAAGAGGTTCTAGCTAGCAATATCACCAAATCTAAATAGCTTTCAGGTCTCTACCCCCCTTAAACCCATACATCACAGGAGGAACAGAAAGAGAGAACAGAATCTGATACAACATCCATAATCATCATAAATAGATCATAACATAGAATCTAATCATCCATCTACATCAAACAAGGGTTAGAATAGCACACAACTACCTAGAAACTGACCTGTGTCCTGGCTGGACCCGTTATCTCGAAGAACATCCATAGAACTGGTTAGGTGTTAGGTTGTGACAACTTCCTCTTTCCTCTGCTCTCTTCCCAAACTCGAATTTGGGTAGAATTAGGATGGGGAGCTCAATTTGCCACCCAAAGATGGCAACCTGCCCTTGGCCAATCGAGTGAGGCCAAGTGGCACATTCTAACTAGCCTACTTGGCTAACTAATACCGTTAGTTAGTGTACTTAGGTTAGTTTAATGTCAATAATCCTTATTAGGTTGGTCCCCAATGCTTCCCAATATCTTGGTGACGTGTCAGGTGCGGTATATGTATACCGTATACTTACATGGAACGTCACATTCTATCCCCCTTCAAATAATGATGTCCTCAGCATTAAGGGTGGAAGCAAAATAAAAATAGAGTAGATACTTTATTACGAAATATAGGAGATTACAAAAAGATCATAAACGATCAAAGTTATGGACCGAAGTCCTTTCACACCATGACTTAACACACTGATCATGCATGACAATAAGGTCCTCAGTGGACCATAAAGATACCAATAACTTAAGAAAACATAACATGACTCCTGAAAGTGAGTCTTCCAAACTGCAGATGCTGCTGTGCACACTACACATCTGCATAATACCAATACATAAGTAGTTAAATTAATTATAGAAAGTTGTGGTTGAAGGGACCACCCCCTTAATAAAAAGAATGAAAAGGACTGATATGAAGGGAATCCTATAATGTCTAGGGCTTGCAAGTCGTCGCGATTGCGACCTAAGATGCTTAAATGCAATCCCCCTCTCCCCCAAAATCCTAGGATGCATCTATCACAACCCCCCTGCATGATCCCTGTCGGATCTACTACACAATGACATACCATTGGAGTCGGAGTCGATAGCATCGTGGATGGTCCGCCCCTGACATTGTTGCATAAAGTCAGGGTAAGCCTTGTCAAGGTCTTGTTTAAGAACCCAGGTAGCATCCTCCGTAGTAAGTGTTTCCACTTAACCAAATATTGTAAGACCTGAGTTCTTTTGGTTTGCTTGTATGCCCTGTCAAGGAGAGCCTCTGGAACAATCTCCAATTGCTCGTCTGTCATCTCCAGAAGAGTTGGTGTGTCAAGAATTTCATGAGAATTTCATGAGAAATGGCTATATGAATAATACATATAATAGTGGCCTAAGGCCGGATAGTACGAGCCAAAAATGTGTTCAGGAACTAGATCCTGCATCCTGGTCCATCTCATAGGGGGCTCTGGTGGTTGTCGCTGGAGGAGCAAAGCGACATCGGGGATGATAGTAAGGGCGGCTGCCGATGCCACCCCGGGAGAGAAGGTAATAGCCAAGGGTGCGACCACAAGCATCTTCATGCTCATCCAAACGGCGATATCCTGGCCTAGAGCAGCAAGTGCTAAATCCCAATTCACGAGCACAGCAGCATGAAGATTGTAAGGGAGCTTTCTATGCTCGGCCATAGCGGACAAAGCCTTTAGTGCCCAAAAGGATGCCTCGGCCTCTAGAGCGAGCGCTTTGGGAAAGAATAGAACTTGGCTTTGTCGGAAAGCTAAGAGGAAGAATCTTGTTAGATGATTCTTCAAGGCTGTTACTTCCGGAATTGTGGAGGTTGCCACTTCTGCCTCAAGATTTACTGTAACCCGCTCCTCGTAGATTTCGTCCTTCTCCTCCTTGAGATGCTCCTTGTTATCATAGAGATCTTCCCCTTCATCGTCTTCTCCATAGGCACCACTACATTGTTGATGTTAGAGACTTGTGGACCCATAGGAGTAAAGGCATCTTCAGGTGCGGGGTGGGTACTCGGGGGGCGAAAAATCAAGGAAATCACCTTGACAGTACTCAGTTAGCTCGTACAAGATGTGCTCTTTCTTCACACATTGGGAATCGGTGATAACATGGTATGCCCACAAGATATCGTTGAGCAGCAGATACTCTTGATTGTTGAGAAGGATCGTCGAAAGCCCATCTAATCCGGCGAGTTTATGACCCTGGATTCAGTGCACAGGCATTTCGGTGGCTAATTACTTCCAATGGGTAAAATCTGTATGGCTAATCCGCTCCTCTTCTTCGGGATCACCAGGAATAGGCACCTTTCCTTTGTCTGAGATATTTCTGGTCCCTAAATTTGTTGAAAATTCTCGTGTATGAGTGATAATAATGGTCCATAAATTCTTTGAGATAATCCAGTGTGTCATTGGTAATGATACCAGATGGAGAAGTTGGTATCAATCCCAATGCCTCTCGCATGCGAAGCGAGCGCTCTACCATTTGAGCTACAATCCCATAATAACATTATAGCTCCTTAGAACCCTAGATGATTCTTCAAGGCTGCTACTTCCGGAATTGTGGAGGTTGCCACTTCTGCCTCAAGATTTACTGTAACCCGCTCCTCGTAGATTTCGTCCTTCTCCTCCTTGAGATGCTCCTTGTTATCATAGAGATCTTCCCCTTCATCGTCTTCTCCATAGGCACCACTACATTGTTGATGTTAGAGACTTGTGGACCCATAGGAGTAAAGGCATCTTCAGGTGCGGGGTGGGTACTCGGGGGGCGAAAAATCAAGGAAATCACCTTGACAGTACTCAGTTAGCTCGTATAAGATGTGCTCTTTCTTCACACATTGGGAATCGGTGATAACATGGTATGCCCACAAGATATCGTTGAGCAGCAGATACTCTTGATTATTGAGAAGGATCGTCGAAAGCCCATCTAATCCGCTGGATTCAGTGCACAGGCATTTCGGTGGCTAATTACTTCCAATGGGTAAAATCTGTATGGCTAATCCGCTCCTCTTCTTCGGGATCACCAGGAATAGGCACCTTTCCTTTGTCTGAGATATTTCTGGTCCCTAAATTTGTTGAAAATTCTCGTGTATGAGTGATAATAATGGTCCATAAATTCTTTGAGATAATCCAGTGTGTCATTGGTAATGATACCAGATGGAGAAGTTGGTATCAATCCCAATGCCTCTCGCATGCGAAGCGAGCGCTCTACCATTTGATCTACAACCCCATAATAACATTATAGCTCCTTAGAACCCTCTATTAGCAATCGCGTATATAGATAGAAGTTATTAAGTTAGCAAATATTGGTAAATAATTATTTAAATTCCAATTTAAGGTTGTTTGCTGATGAGTCTTTTATATCGCTACTTAACAATGCTATTATTTAAATTTCAATTCGAGGTCATTTCCCGGTGAGTCTTTTATATCCCTATTTAACAATGATGCACAAAAACAATGGAGAAGTTGGGTATCTAACAATGATGCACAAAAACAATGGAGAAGTTGGGTATCGATCCCAATGCCTCTCGCATGCAAAGCGAGTGCTCTACCATCTGAGCTACAACCCCATAATAGAACTTTAGCTTCTTAAAACCCTCTAATACTAGATCCTATATACAGATAGAATGGCGTTGCTGAATTGGAGTTAAAGAGCATTTGGAGTGTTACACTCACTGTGCTAGAGATTGAGAGCATTTGGAATGTAACATGAGTGTTCTACTTGCTTGAATCATCTGAGTGTAATGCGAAAAATTACGAGCAGTGCTTCTCATAGTGGCGCACAAAATTGAACCCAACGTGAATCGAACACACAACCTTCTGATCTGGAGTCAGACGCGCTACAATTGCACCATGGATCCGGCACGACCAAGTTCATCAAAAGTACTTTAGCAGCAAATAGATCATAGGAAAAAAGCCAGAATGCCCCTATACCTTGCTAAAATTACCAAAATGCAAAAAGGGAGTTATTGGCTACAATGGCAACAATGTTTTCTATGGCCAGGAGAATGAACAAGTGCCTTCACAAAACATGCAGATGGGAGAAATATGTTTCCTGTTTGAAGTAAGATCATCCGAATTGTACTTAAAATTTTCAAGCTATAGTACCTTTAAGAAGTAAGTTTTGAATAATAACTCAAAAGAGCATAAGTTGTGAATTCCAACTCCGATTTAAACGAATTTGGTCTCTTTGGAACGCTCTTATCCTAGTCTACAATATTGCTAAGAAAGTTTTGAATTTGATGAGCCAGAAAAGTAATATTGCCAAAAGTTACCAAATTTGCCTCGAAGTTGGAGGGCACTCTAACTATTCTAGAAAAAAAAAGTAGAAAAGTAAAACACTTGTGGTTTGACGTTGTTTGATGAGTCTGAAATATTTCTGGTCCCTAAATTTCTTGAAAGTTCTCGTGTGTGAGTGATAATAATGGTCCATAAATTCTTTGAGATAATACAGTGTGTCATTAATAATGATACCAAGATGGAGAAGTTGATATCAATCCCAATGCCTCTCGCATGCGAAGCGAGCGCTCTACCATTTGAGCTATAACCTCATAATAACACTATAGCTCCTTAGAACCCTCTATTAGCAATCGTGTATATAGATAGAAGTTATTAAGTTAGCAAATATTGGTAAATAATTATTTAAATTCTAATTTAATGTTGTTTGCTGGTGAGTCTTTTATATCGCTACTTAACAATGCTATTATTTAAATTTCAATTCGAGGTCATTTCCTGGTGAGTCTTTTATATCCCTATTTAATAATGATGCACAAAAACAATGGAGAAGTTGGGTATCGATCCCAATGCCTCTCGCATGCAAAGCGAGCACTCTACCATCTGAGCTACAACCCCATAATAGAATTTTAGCTTCTTAAAACTCTCTGATACTAGATCCTATATACAGAGCATTTGGAGTATCACACTCACTGTGCTAGAGATCGAGAGCATTTGGAATGTAACATGAGTGTTCTACTTGCTTGAATCATCTGAATGTAACACAAAAAATTACGAGAAGTGCTTCTCATATTGGCGCACAAAATTGAACCCAACATGATTCGAACACGTAACCTTCTGATCTGTACCAACTTTTAGAAATTATCAAATACGATTTATAATTTTTTTTTTCTATTTTTTTTCTTATTCCAAGTACAAAGTTGAAGCATTAGAGGAAAAGGAACAATGTATCTTTTTTTGGGGGGGTTTTGAACATGTTTGTGTACGTTTGTGTTTTGATTTATGTCTTTGTTCTTCATACCAAGGAAGTCATAACAATGATAATAATTCCATCAATTATGCTATATTATGTTGATTGCCATTACTTTATCTATATTGCATTACATTGTATTTACAATAAATTTAATGTCTTTGCCAAAAATACTTGGAAGATTTTCTAAAATTACTATAGTGATAGTAACATTTGCCTCTCCATTTTGTGAAAGTTTAGCCAAAAGCAATAAACTGTGATGGAGAAAAATCATTTAGTTTAGCCAAGTGTTAGAAACTTCTAGCCCCAATTTCAAGGTAGTTTATCTAAATCTATTTTGGCTACACTAAAATACAGGAGTAGTAATTTATTCCATGGTCCTCTCTAACTGCTTGCAACTATTCTGTTGCATCCTTTGATTCCATTGCTTTCTTTTTTTATTTTTTATTTGCTTTCTTATTTCTTATTATTGCTTTTTCAAATTTTATTCTATTCTATTCTATTCTTATAATTTGCACAAATTATCACTTTCAATTATTGCCACTAGTGATGCAAAATGCACATGAGTCTAATTTTTTTGAATTTCTCTCTTTATCCCTTAAATTAGAAATCATATTTCATTCATGGGAAATTTACCAAAATAACCTTAATTGTTGACTTAATTCCCAAAAAGCCCTTCGTATTTTGGAAATCCCAAAATGCCCTTAATTTTTAAGTATTTTTTCAAATAGCCCTTTGTATTTTAAAAATCATCAAAAAGCACTTTTCACAAATGGGAAGATCGCCTTGTGGTCATGCACTTGTTGTTATTATTCTTTTTCGGCGACAACGTCCAGAGCGTTATACCCATCCAAATTACTTGTTCAGCTCATTTTGCTATTCATATGGTGGAGCTATTTATCCACCAAATATTCAACTTCTTGAAAATAATGAAATGGTACCTCCTGCAACATGTCCTCCTCTTGGTAGGTCTAAAAGGAAATGGGATAGGACAGAAGATAGTAGAAAAAAGTGAGTGTACAAGTGCACATGTTGTGGTAATGGCACCATAATGAGCGCAGTTGAAGAAATCCTATTTGACATTTCCGTTGTATATTTTTGTCACATTTCTGAAATCTATTTTCCAGATCATTATCACCTGTAAGAAACACTCCTCTTGCAAAGAATGATCATCTATTGTATTAACATGCTTTTTGGTGATTTTTAAAATGTAAAGGGCTATTTGGGAAAATACTTAAGAATTAAGGGCATTTTGAGAATTTCAAAAATACGAAGGGCTTTTGGGGAATTAAGGCAACAATTAAGGTTATTCTGGTAAATTTCCCTTCATTCATCTATATGGTCTCTTACTTTTGCCAGTGTTAGACCTACCATACATGTTCTTGTTATATTTAACAATCTCCTCCACTTTTTCAACCTGTTTTTTGGCTTCCTTTTATTTATTATTGGAACATCTCGATGTCATTTCCTTTAATTGGCTCAAGCTGCTTCTGACCATTTTGAATTTTTACCTTTATGGTTTAAAGCATCTTCACCTCTGCCCTGTCATCCTCTTTGTTTTCAAAATGCCTCTTTCATTTCTCGCTTGACTACAATCTTTCTATGCCTTATCTATGACCATATCTCTCTCCAAATTTTAGTTTCTAACTTCGTAGATTTTCCCGAAAATAACATCTCTACTTACCAAAACTTTGTCCTCTCTGGCTTTTCTATAAAAAGTCTATTCTATTCTATTCTATTCTATTCTATCATTAGAGGAAATTTGAGATCTCATTTCATCCCCATAAGAATCCTCTAATGGAATGGCTTACCCTCTATTAACTGCAATTAATGCAGCACCAACAACTTCATTGCTGTTGTTTTTCCCCCATAACTTTTGATCCACTTGTCAAAATGTTGCGGCGTTTGTTGCATTAGATGCGGAATGAAACGATCTTTCCAATGATATGTGGTTATGATGTATTTCAATATGGTCATATGCGTTAACCTTAAAAAAATATGATTTTTTGCTTATTTCTTATATATTTATATCATAAAAGATGTATGAATGGGTTATCACTAGATAGATCTTGTGAAGACGAACACATTGCTACAAAAAGTTTTTGAATCGGAGTTCTGGATCAAAAGTTATAATGAAAAAATGATACTACAGAAGTTAGTTGCAGCTGCATTAATTACAGGCTGCCACATAATACTGGAATGAGATATACTGGAGCTCTTCTCTTATTGGACAGTTTAAAAAGCTGACATGGCATTTTAAGCATCCCTTAATGGGACAAAATGTGATCTCATTTTTCCTCTAATGTTCTATTCTATTCTATTCTATTCTATTCTTATGGTGCATGTACAAAACTTAAACCGCCATAAGCTTTTAGCATCATGTCATAGTTTGGCAAATTTTTTGATCCTAACCACTTCACCTCTAGGGTATCCATTTTGCATTGTGAAGACCGCTTGCACTGTTTCTTCCCATAAGTCATGTTGAAGATAACGGTGACTTAAATAAGTATTTTGGAAAGTAACACATGATTTTTGCAGATCTTGAAACAACAGGAGTAGTATTTTCAAAGCAATCTAAAATATTGCACATAGCCATGGCTTTTTTAAGGCACGAGAATTTATCTGAAGTGTGGCTAAGAATAGAGATGAATGGTGAGGACTAGACTAAAACAAATAAATCTTATTAGTAATGAGGAAGAGGATGCCACAAAGATCTTGTAGGAGGCTGAGGAAGAGGAAGAGGTCGAGATGACAAAGGCCAAAATAGGTAGGCCCCTTGCAATAGTAACCAAATGGGGCACTTAAAATGGGAGTGTACAAAACAAGTAAGAGAGACTTGGCTATTTCATTTGTGGAGGACGAGGCCATGTGGCAATTGCATGTCCAGCCCTTAAAAGAGAAAATGGCAGAGGAAGGAAGGAAGGAAGGAAGGAAATTTATTTTAACGTCCACGGAGGCCAGAGGCCTATGAGACGGTACATGCAGAGAACAGGCAAAAAAGCCAAAAACCCCAACACCAAAAACAAACAATGTAACTGTACAGTAGAACCCTACTACCGGGATGAAAAAACCCCCACTTGGGAGGAAAAACCCTAACATGTAGGCTCTCAAATACCATGCCCCCTCAAGCAAGTCGGCTGACGAAATCTGCGGGATGTAAGCTCCCGGTCGGCTACCATAGGTGATGCGAGTAAGCGATGTAGCGGTGTGTCGAGCATCTAAGATCGGTGTGCCTTTGCGCCGGACATGGGCATATCTTTGGGCTGCCATTTGGAGGGCATGGTGCTCATCCTCTATCACGTGCATCTCACAACAACGACATATCCTCTCCTCCACGGGGATCCCGTGCCGCCATTCACCCCGGTGACTGTTTCAATTGCGAGGTAATGGGAACCCGTCCTTATGGCAGCAATAGCTCTCCGTTTCTTCCGAGAGATGTGTGCTTTCAAATGCACCGATGGGGTCCATGCTCAAGGCGGGATTAATCGGCGTGATAGTGCTCTGTCTTGGGCTTTGCAAGAGTAGAGGCATCCGCGAGGGGTGGCGGCATAGCCGCATCCAATTGCCCATTCATCGCGCGAGAATGCGCGATTGCCACCATCGTTGGTAATCCATAGACCACCTCCTAAACCATCCCTTACGATTACGTGCCGTGCCATACCCTCTTCGGCCCATTTGGGGGCTGCGTTAACAACACGGCACTGTGGGGCAAAGCGATGCTCATCCATCCCATCCACCTTATGGAAGCAAGTAAGATGCCTCGCATAGCGAGAATCTTTGTAAAGGGCGTAACCCCGTCTCATACAACAAAATCGATGCGATGCGGTGTCCTTCACTCCCAAGCTATATGTCAAGAAAGCTTTTACGCACCCTTTCCAACCTATCCCGTGTTTTTGCTAAGCTGCTTTGGGCCCCAAACCTCCACCCCATATAGCAGCACCGGCTCGACCAAAGCCCTAAAAGCGGGTGTGCTCTCCTCGCCCGATCCACGAGAGATCTATCAGGCAACACTTTCGTTTTGCCTTTGCATATAAAGCCTTCCACCACCAGGCGGCTCTCCTCTCCACACACTCATCCCACAAAGCATGTTAGTAGTGAAATCAATTCCCGGATACTTGAAGCTCCGCACCATCTCCACTTCACGTCCCCCGTAATATAACTTTCAGGGATAGGGTGTTGCGAGGACGAGGATCGCGAGAAGCTTAGTTTTGTGCAAGTTCCTTTGTCATTTCGTTGCCCCACGAGAACCCAGCGAGGGCATCCAAATCTTTGCGCTTTGCATCTGGCTGGCCCGTGTGGGCTAGCAAAGCTACATCATCCGCATATAGCAAGCGGCTCACGAGGTCGCCTCGGATAATTGCACCCGGCTCCCCATGGTGCTTTGCATCCACGTCTCCAAGCTATCAATGTACAACCCAAAAGCGTTGGAGACAGCGGGCAGCCCTGCTTAACTCCCCATAGTGCTAGCTACCCGCCCGATCTTCATAAAGGCGGATGCGGCATGAATCCCATCATAAAGGCTGGTGCACCCCATTACGCAACTCTGTGGAACTTCGCAAGTCTTGCAACCTACGCCCGCGGCATGTCTCGGGGGCGGTATCATATGCGGATCTTAAAATCTACAAAGCAAACAATACAAGTCACGTCGGCGCATGGAAGGCTTGCCTCCATCAACACTCTCAAAGTGAAGATATGGTGCGGCCGTGGAGTGAGGCGGGAAAGCCTGCACGGCCAATTGCCCGCACCCCGCCTCCTCGGCCCCTTAGTGAGTTTCTTCTCCACCACCCTGCCGGGAGCTTTGCAAGCGGTGAGCTTACCATAATCATCCGTAATTAGCGGCTCATCCTTATTACCCGGCTTTATGCGGGAACAACCTTACTAACCATCCACTCACGGGGAGCCCCTCGCTCGAGCACGGTTGATGATCACCGTCGGGGGCCCTACCCGCGGATGGGCCACCCCATTTCAACGGCTTCGCCTGCGGCCCCTGTAAATCCTTTGCCTTGCCATTCGCGCGGATGCACGAGACCTGCTGGACATCCTCCCCGCGTGAGCTGCGGCACCTCTCCTACGATCCGGGACCACGGCATTAGCTCACGGGGGTCATATAACTCACATGGCGGTGCATCCATTGCTCCACACTTACATTACCGGCCACCGGGCGCTTACGGTATAACACCTTCGCGCAAAAAGCTTTTGGCTCTACCATGAGCATATCAAGCGAGCTCACGGGTTTTACGCCATGTATCTCCCCTTCTTGGCTTTTAGGAAGAGCTTATAGTCTTGCGGGGCTGTGGCGCAAGCGTGGATCTATGACCAAAGCGGTGGCTCTTTAGAGCCTTGCAATCGACATCAAACCGCGGGTTCTCGGGGAAAATCGCGGTGTCCCTCCTTGGAGGGCCCTTCTTTACGCAAAGGAAGCCCGGCGGTACAAAGCGGTGCCCTCACCGACCATGCACACGTCTTTGCGGTGTGTAAAAGCTATCAAACCCACGTAACTCCGCACCAACAGATTCATCTTGCCCCACGCTTACGATGGCGTGGGATGTATGGTAACCCTCCACGCCCCCCTTTGCGGTGTCTCCACTATTGAGTGCTCCCAATTGCGTGACATAAAGCGGGTAGTGATCGACAAAGCCTCCTCATCCCACATTAGCTTGTGCCAATGGAGAAGTGTGTAACCATATCAAGTCTTTGCTACGGGCGAGAAGGTAATCCAACACACTAGCTCCCCATCCGCCTATCACTCCCGCAAGTAACACCCCGAGTGTGGCCATCGGCGCATACCATTACAAATTACCATGTCAAAAACTGGCGGTGGACCGGTGCACCGCCAAATGGTCTAGCCACCATATCACGGGAGTGCAGGTGTATCTTTGAATAGCGGTACATCTCAAACCAAAGCGGATCAGCATTAAGCGTCACCTTGGAAAGTCACCCGGCGCAAGCTGCGGCCGTCTGAGCATTGAAATCTCCTAGCAAAAACACCTGTCCCTGCTTTGTCTATAGCGGTCTATGTCATCATCTGGTTTCCTATCACGGCATCACGGACATGCGTATGCGCATCATGTACTGGTAGAACTTAGAGCTGCATGGGGAATGTAGCGCTAGCAAGAAACAATGGGACATGACCGGGCTCTAATAGCATTACCCACATGTAGCGGTTAAATGCATCGAATTCTGAAGTGTGATCTTGCATGCTAAAGCGTCCCTAAAGTAGCAAGCCACTCCACCGTACCACGCGTCCGCCATGGCTCATTAGCAAGTGAGAAATCGCGATATCCTCGAATGTGCGGCAATCGATGCCCTTCATACTCCCATGTCTCCTGCGGGGGGAAGGCGATGTCCATGTCTGTCGCGATCCCATTCAAGCCCACGCCCATACGCCGCGGGAAGCCCTACAATTCCGAAACAATGCGAAGACACTTTCCCTATCTTGGCTAGCGGTGTGGACCCATCGAGTGCCCGAGGGCGGCTGGCGTGGTTGGAATAACTTTCGGGCGGCCTGGCGATGGGACCACGATGGATGTCTTTGCGGTTGTGGAAGGCCTCAATCCGCCCTCTCCACGGCCATGCGGCGATGTTCTGGACGCTCGCCCTGCGGCAGCGGTTGTTGTTTCCAGGGAATCTTTGCCTCCAAGTCCTGACGGCGAGGAGGCACATATACCTTCATCTTGCCATTAACCAAACCGGCGGCCCCTCCGGCTTGTCGAATCTCTCTTATCTTGACCAACTCTTGGCTTCTTTCCGTTGTTGCGGTGGCGTGAGATCGAGATCGGGTATATGGGCGTACCTTTCAAGCGGCGAAAGTGCGGTGCAACAACAAAGATTTTGCCTCCCAATCCAAGGCGCAAACTTAACTAGCCGAGGGTCTCATGCTCGGTCCTCCAGATACGATTGGACTCTTGATAACCAAATCTTGTAATTGGAGCTTTGCAAGTACCCCGGGGTGGTAAGCTTACGGCAAATCCTCGCCTTGCTCCTCGGCAATCCCGCACAATAAGGTTGGCGGCGTGCACGGATGTCTTGCTCCTCACGAAGTACCGCTGATTCCCCGAGCCACCTCGGCCTCGGTATAGGGGGTGCTGGTGGTGAATTTGTGGTGCACTCGGACTCGTTGCACCTCCATTGGGAGGTCTGCATCTCTTCTTTAGCGTAAGTGGGCCATATGGTTCTCTATATGTAAGCATCTTCGACATCTCTCGCTGCAATGCGCCTTTGCTTCATCAAGGAATTGGAGCCTGCCACTTGCAGCTTCCACATCCTTTTCCTTAGCATCTATCCGACCAGCCATGCTTGTGACTTGTACAATCTGCTGCGGCAACCCCTTCATGTCGGCCGTGCTTTGCGCCATGTCTTCCATCCCGCTGCTGGTGGACCTTATCCAAGCGGTGCCCCATCTCCGTGACTAGCTGCGTTGTTGCTTGTATCTCCCCTCTTATCGGTCATTAGCCTTTTGGGCTCCCCACGCAATCATAATCCCGGTAGCGAACTTCCACAAGGGAAATTCGGCTCCTTACGTGGAGAAGCCGCTTCTTGGCGCGACCCACTGGCGGATGGTCGTGATGCCTCAAGCTTGCCGGCTTAGCAGCACGGAGGGAACCGGCCTGTTCTGTACAACCACGATTGCCTCGGCTGTGATACCGCCTCGATGGAGGCGAGGTATCCAAATTGCGAGCTCTTTTCTTGGCGCATGCATCTTTGTCGCCGGGGTCGCCATAGAGGGCCGGGACTGTCAGGTGGATTCCGGCGACTAAAACAGAGGAAACACCATACAAATCATACACCGACGGAAGGGGTACTGAAAAAGCAAATAAAGGTGGCTTTCAAGGGGGGTTCATTGTTTGTTACACGTAACCTATCTATATGCATGGCGAGGCGGTTTTATGACCCATTTACAATGTTCGATAAGGGTCTTTTTTTTAAGGTTTTGGGCACTGCCCGGGTAATTTTATTTGGAGGTATCGAAATTGGCTTCTTAAAAATTTGTATGCGGGGGTTTATTGCCGCCATTGAGCGCAAATGGCATACCCCCACTACATATGAGTGCATCCCCGTTTGTGGCTTTGCATCGACGGATAGAGGCGTAGCAAGATGGAATGTGGCAGAAGTGGATACTACTCAAAACAACAATGAAAAAATGGCATAAATGGAGAAGATGAGGTAAAGTACCTAAACACTTTGAGTACTTTCGAAAAGAACAATTCTGAAGTGAAGGAGAACAATAATTTTAAAGTTGATTTAGGAGCTGGAAAAATTAGTACTGAAATATATTGCTAATAATACGCAGCCCACTCACATTGAGCCAGGCAATAATGGTATCCAAAAAGTAGAATGGAATGGGCTTCTACAGTTGTATGATTACCATTGGAATTTGTTGACATCAAGAATGTACTTTGTGTGTGCAGTCAGGGCCATTGAACTAGATGACAACTCTTTTGGGGCAAATCGGTAAGAATCCATTCAGAGTAGTTATGTAATTTATAGCTACGATGGTGGGCATAAGAACACGAGGCAGAGTCGGCCAAGACCTAGTCAAACATATGGGGAGATTGAATATTGTGGCTTGGTGTAGTATAATATTGGAGGCATTTTACCATAATTAAGTAACAGACGACAAATTAATAAGGGAATCAACTTCTCTATAGTGAAAAATTGAACAGGACCATTGAATTGAATGCAGGCGATTGTAAAAAGAAATTCTGGATAAGGGAAAGCCTCGTTACACGACTTTTCGTGTTGGAAACTGACGCGCGGAGGCCCACTTGACAACATGGAAAGTCGTGTAACGAGGCTTTGCCCTAACGTAAAGGGATGTTAGCCGCGTTCTGCGACTGTGGTTTCTCAGTCTACTATTGCTGAGATAAATGCACCTGGCTTTATCTTGAACATCACTCAAGAGATTGGAGGTGCAGATCATTGTATTTTCTTGGATAATTCAGAATGTGAGGTTGATTTTGAGACAGAGCTTCTGAAAGAGTTTGGGGATGCCGAGATTGATGAGTATTTACGTGATGTTGAAAAGATGCCAGGAGATTTGAAGTATTTGCAGTTTTACTTAGGGCAAAGGCCTCTTACACGACTTTCCATGTTGTTTTTACTTTTTCAATGTAACCGAGATGAATGGCAATCTTGAACTGATATTTTGAACTGATTTTACTGTGTCATTCTTGAATTTTTACTAATGTTTCTACTTTTTTTTATTGTGTCATTCTGCAAATTTTACTCTTCATTCTCAAAACTTTTACTAGCCAATTCTCTTACCTTTAGTATACTTTCGGGATAAGGTTCTAAAAAAGAAACAATAACTTCCAGTTAAAATAAAGTTTAGTGTAATTCCCTGGTTAGAATATGTGCCACGTGTCACAAGGGGATTCGATATGGGAGCTAAACGCGAGCCAACATTCCTTTACGTTGTAGCCTTAGCCATGTGTATTATATGCTAATTTGTCTATCTCTAGGAAAAAGACTAGGTCATTTACCCTATGAAGTGTGAAGAGAAGAAGTAATTGAAGCATTGCTAAGGCCGACAAGTAAATCCATTGAAACCGAGTGTCAATATCTGAAGGAAAACTGCATGGTGATACTAGATTTAGATTCATGAATTGAGATGTACACTCACTTGAATTCAAATATAATGCATAATAACAAAGCGAGATATGACCTCTTCTAGGCCTAGCAAAAGGGTATGTAGAAAAAAAAAAGGGAGAGTAGTGGGTGGAAAAAAGGGCACTAAAAACTAAAACAACACTTTCTTATATCGAATACGTGGATGAAAAGCAACGTACAAATGCTTTGACCCGCCGGATTCTGGAACGCATCATGCCAGCGAGCGAACGAAAAATCAGTCAAATCAACGCCTTTTACAGGCACAGCAGTTATTTAACGAAATCTTTGAGCTTAAAACCGAATCCAGAAAACGGCGGCATTTAGGGGGGAGCAAATCGGCCGAAATTCTCGTGTTAAAGGCGCGCCGGAATCGTGCCGGAATGATTGCCGGATCTGGAACCAGATTCTGGGCCATAAATGCCAGCTTGTCGTTTTAACGAAGCCCCCCAAATGGAGAAATATTTTTTGGTGCCTTTGTCTTCTTCTGCCCAAATCCTTTCAATTCATGTGCTCGGTTTTGTACCCTTGGTTCTTTTTCTATCACGTGAACCCCCCTCCATTTTTTTTTCTCATCTCCTTTCTGGATCTAGGCACCAAATTTTCTTATACATTTTGATTCCCAACATGTGCTCTAGAAAATACCATGCACTTGTCCTAGTATCTACCATGATTGGCCAAACACAGAGCTCCAAGGAACTGCTCCGAGATTCGAGGCATGCATGAGTCTTGAATCCAAAGCATCAAGTCTTTTGGATGGCTTGCAATGGGATGTTCTCCTTGGATTTCCTGCGACTAGAACATCTTTTCTTGACAGCTTGCAGAGTAGCAGCAATGTTGTTTTTTAGAAGTTAACTTGGTCTGGAGTCTAAATGATGAATGAGGAAGAGACATCCATGCATCAAACTATTAGCTATCTAATATCGAAACTAGACTTCCAATAATGAATTTTCAACCATATCGAAGTGTTTTGGGGTGGCACGTTACATACAATACGTGAGAACATGCATAGGCTTGTTTTGTCTTTAAATGCCACCACAATCCTATGTGGACAAAAAACACGAACAAAATTTTCATGATTTAAACAAATGCCTCAAAAAACGTCCACTTGAAGTTTACCTTATGCTCAAAAATGGCATTACCTTAATAGGCTATAGGCTACAAGCCTTCCTAGGCACCTATTGAGGGACATTATCCTTTGGTAATGCAACATAAAAAAAGGAGTTTTTGGGCGTATGTTGTGCAAATTGGTCCTTGAGAGCACGTCTCTTCATGGGACAAAAACCAGGGTACAAGGTTCACAATACTCATGCAACTGTCGATCCATGAACACACAATTGAATGTCAGAAGAAAGATGCAGAAGTCATGCAAACGGGGTGAAACAAGTACCAACTAGGGTGAGGCTGGTATTTCTTGAAAATCAAGACGAGAACTGTTGAGGGAGTCGAATAAGAACAGATGAAGCAGAGTGAAGGCGCATCGAAAAGGCCAGAGGAGGCGAGATCGAGCGGCTCGTGAGCGAGGAGGGGGGTAGTGGCATCCGTAAGGGGAGCAGAGGATGGAGCGTTGGAGCGAGGGGTAAGGGCGGGCGGAAGTGTCAATTATGGGTGATCAAATGGGGTGGTGGGGGTTGGGGGGGCACGGGAAGGGGATGATTTTTTTTATTTTTATTTTATTTTTTCCTTTTTTCCCCCCTTTTTTTGGTTTTATTATGGAGACAAAAAGAAGAGGTAAGAAGAAGCTTCTCAAGGGCAAATAATACACGGAAGGCAATGGGGGACACTTGGGATGTTCTTTTATTTTTTTGAAGGGGAAGGAAATAAGGGAAGGTAAGTGTCCCCCACTGGCGAACACACGGGCTATTAAATAAATAACTGACACAAAAAATACCCGATCTAGCAGCGAAGATCGAGGGCCAAAAAATGGTACCTCGGGCACGGGCTCTCTTCCCGTTGCTTGTGGCCCTCTTCACGGGTTTCCACAGGCCCCGGAAGCTTTCCGTAGTACCCCCTTGTTTCTTCTGTTCCTTCTTGCCCGGCTGATACCGGCTCCCCTGTATCTGCTTCCTTCCAGTTTCAGTGGATAAAAAACCCATTCCATGGTTTCAAAATAGAGAGAGTATGGTTTTTGTATTGTCTCCACCTATTTTACACTTTATAGAAAAGAATTTATACCTTAAGCTCGGGCACATCCTTCTTATCCGTCCCACGATCTATCGATTGACTGGAGTGACTGACTCTGAGGAATCGGCTAAGGTTTTCGCTGGATATGAAATCACCTTGTTCAGTGCTTAATCTAGTGGTCTCTTTTTCTCTCCCTTTCCCAACCCTAACCACATAGCACCATGAAGTTTATACCTTATAAGTTCCAGCACATCCTTTCCTGACCCCCCCCACCCCAACACTGCCCACATATGTCCCATAATAACTCCAACATTCCTCTGCCCCTTTTTCCTTGGCATTTTTCCATCCTCATCGCTCGCTCCGCGCACCTGTTCAACCTTGGCTTTTAGCCCTCTCGCAACTAGACCTCCCTTGATTGAGATATGTGTTCCCTCAGTCATGCAGTTCCGCTGATACGCCTGTCAACTTGTATAATATCTTAAGATAAGCGTCATATAATTGGGATGATACACTTGCCAACTTGTAATGTATTGCCAAAATGTAGCTTCTTGTCATTAATCAGCAAATCTTTGCCACCATCTTCCACACAAACATTTGTATCGTACAGAACACACATATACACTTTGATCTCTCTACACATTACACATTTGAGGATATATTGGCATTTGCATCTATATGATATTGTCTTTGACAGGTTTATTCCATGAGTGTCACTTGGGCCATAAAGTACGCAATTCCTAAGTTTTCATCGCTTAATTATAAGCACCATTCCTTATCATTTACAAGTCTTTTAACCAACTTTAAGCGGGTCCCCAAGAATATTGACTATACATAAGTTGAGTGTTCTTTCTTGGCTACTAATGAATGCCATTACTTCAAATTTTACGAATAGATTTTGAAAAAGATGGCCACCAAATGGAATGTAAAGGAGACCAACCAACATTCCTTTGTAGTGCTTCTTTGTAATAAAGAATATGCACCGATTTTCCAACTAAACCATATTATAAGCATAAATCACGTGCAAGCTCGATTATTCTTGCAACATTTATCCTCACTCAAGGTATGTAAAGATTGTGACTAAAGCTGCACAATAGTGTTAAAGAAACCTTATATATAAAGTTTAAGAATGATTCGATTTGATATAAAGCAACAAAAGAAGTGAGACAACCAAAACATATTGCCTTGATTGTTTTGCGTGTTTTTGTACATGACACACGTGAGTTTGTCGAAGTAAACTAGATTTAATGCCATAGGAAATGAGGGGTATACTCAGAGGTGGATTGACCTTGGAAGTAGTCATGATTTTGGATGTTGCCATCATGAGAGAGCATGAGTCAAATAAGAAATGCAAGTCAATATTGAAGGGGATTCAACTTGGGAATGAGTCAATATAGCATCGGAGCAACATTGTCTAAGTATATAAGAGCTCGAACATTAAACATGAGATAACTGATATAGTTTATAGCTAACCATGAACCTCTCATAAACAACATACTAAAATTCTTGAGTCGAAAGAAATGATCCTAAATTACCTTAACAACTTGCTATATTTGAGTTGAAAGAGATGGTCCAAAATTCAATCTGAAAATGAGGATGCATTTAAACTCTAGAGCGTCTAAATAGCCCTTTCCTTTTCTTTTTTTCCCTGTCAAAGGACGTGTGACATTATCTCATTTCTTCATCATCCCAATCAAATCAAGTCAATATTGAAAGGGATTTCAACCTGGAGTATGGGTCAGCAATGGTTGGAGGAATTTGGACTAGGTAACATAAAAGCTTGACATTCAGATAAAGCTATGTTTAAATCTAAACCAGTTAAGGCTAACCCTCTTAAGAAAATAGAGTACATTACGCTCTACATGTTTTTTTTCCTTACTTCGATATTGCCAATGTAAAAAATGGATCGTCCAAAAATGATGATGCATTTAGACCCTCTAAATGCCTTTTAACAGCCCACATCAAATCAAGTCTAGTTATGTCAGTTTAGCAGCAGATGGAGGAAGAAAAAGGAAACCGTTTCCAAGGATTAGACTGATGACATTCTTTAGTTTCACGAACACCAACCAAGCTGGCCGGAATGGGTTTTATACATTACTTTCTGGCCAGGCATAGTTTATTTGTAAATGGATGATTACAGCCGAAAGAGCTGTTTGTGCCTGTGTCAGTCTGCTTCAAACTCATTATTTTTTTGTTAGACTCAAAAAGATTTCAATGGCAGAGACAAATCCCTCCTTTGCTGATGCAACATCAGAGAATTTTAGCGTAAACTCTTAACAATTCTGGAAGAGACAAAAACAATGGTGCTAAGGAATAGAAATGCCTGATTAGGGTTTTAATTTAAAGGATTTAGGTTTAAAGGTAAGAAGGCCAGTATGGCAGAAGGATTGAGACCTGTTGCAGCTCTGGGGCGTTCACGAAGTTTTCAGGAGTATCAAGAGATCACAGGCCAAGTCCGGCAAGCTATGGAGAAGGCGAAGCAAAAAAACCTGACAGAATATAGATTGATGAAGACTTGGACTAGTTAGCAGACAAATATGCAGCACCCTTAACATATAAAGGACAAAAGCCCAGCTTACGAAACCAAGAATCCATCGCCCATTTGCACGGTTCAAACACCCATACGGAAAGAAAGACAGATGGCCCTTTGCCTTTCATCATTCCATGAATGTTCTTGTAACAGAATCTCTGTGATCTTTCCAAGCTTTCTTTTGACATGAAATCATGGAAGATTATGGAAAGAAAAAGTAGATGGAATCTCAGATTCAGATCAGATAAAATCACTTTTTTTTACATGCATTGGCATTTGAATTGCACGAATAGAAATACATATCTGAAGCATCCTTTGATTAAGGAAGATATATGGGAATCCTTTTTCTTGATCAGCAGCTTGGTATTTTTGAATCCTCTTTAACTTAACTGCAAACTCCCTCATCTCTTGAACCTATGATTCTGAGCCATGGTGTTTCAACTGCAGGTTGATTTAATTTAGACATTGGGTCTGATCTCAAACCTTTTGTGGAAGGGTCTAAAACATCACCATTACCATTGGAATGCCCATGTCCATGGCCTGAATCAGGCTGCATCCTTTTTTTGCTATGCAGAACAACTCCAAACAGTTTAGGAGCTTCTGTTTCTTCGTCTTCAATCTCTGGCTGGTCAGGTTTTTGAACAGAAGAAGCTTTAACATTAGAGATCATTTCCCTAAGCTTGCCATTCACATAAGCTAGAGTGGATGCTGTAGGAGCTTCTGATCTCTGAGACATGGCCATTTCGTCAAATGGATAGGACATTTCTGGCCTTCTGAAATTAGGGTGAAAATCTAGGCTCATCTGGGCATTTGTGGCTATGTCAGATCGAGCCCTAAAGGGGGGTTGCATACCGCTTTGGTGGCATTTTAGGAAAAGCTCCGGCAACGGAATCCGCATATGCTGCTGGAGCAAAGCTATGGCGTCGTCGTAGAGGCGGTGGAGCCTTACCAGCTCGGAAAGGAGGAGGCAATTGTCCCTTCGGAGTCTTTCATTTTCGTCATAGATTGTTGCCGGAAGGCCGGCTATGGCCTGTGGAGATGGCGCAAAACCCCAACCTAACTCTTCCGATCCAAATGCAAAGCTCCCAAATGGCGTTGGAGCTCCATACGATGGCGTCTTCCGGCGATGTATTTCGCATAACAGATGCTTCTCGCCTCTTCTGAAATACTCGTTTGCAAACTCCCATCTCTCCGGCACTATCTTCCGAAAGCCCTGCACAGAATTCCAGGCCCTTTTTAGCAAACCTAAAAAACATTTCTTCCGAACTAAATTTCCATAGCTCGAGATTTTGATCCAAGAAACTGTTCAAGAAATATCTCCCTCAAACTTACATATGATTCAAACAAGCTTCAATAGCTTAAAGATTCTATTCAAGCAACCGCATACACAGTATCGTGATACAAGCAAGATCATATCAAGATTTTGCTTCAAATTGTAAAGCTTTTGATTCAAGTAAGGTGTTTTCAAACAAATTATGTAAAGAATTTCGAAGCTTACATATGTGTTTAGCTGTCTGACGAAGCTAGAGAAATTGTTGTGCTTGAAGTAATTGGGGAGCAGATCTCTGGAAAACTCCGGCGGCCTCCATACCACAAATGTGGTCCCATCTTCCCCCCAAGAAACTATGTCATTGCTTGCCGGATCGTCTACCAGCTGAAATGTTTTGGTCAGAAAAGGAGCTGGAACTGCTCTATGCGATTCTACCGTCAAAACGCTCCCCTCGCTTGTATCCAGAGATAATGCCATTTTTTTTCCTACAATTTCGAGCTGAGCTCCAACTATTCCAACAGAAAAAAAGGTTCCGAATCAAACGATTTGATCAAAAGTGATGAAAAACTGGGATTGAATAAGAAGATTATGGGAAAATAGGGGACAAAATCAAGGCGGAGTTTGGCCGGAAGAAAAAACTAGCAGAACGATCGGGAAGAAAAGGAATCCAGATAGAAAAAGAAGCTGGAGACATCATAGACAGATTGCCGGAGCTATTTGAAGCTGGATCAAAGGTCCAGTGCCGTAGTTTTTCGAGGTTGGGAACGGTTTGATCTTCTAAAAGGCTCAAGCTCTAGGCTTTTGTATTCCGTTCTGGGGGAGGGCCGATTTCGACGGGCTAAGGACAGGCCTTGCGTAGGACCATTGGGGTTTTTATAAAAACCAAGTGCCATATAAAAAGGTTAAAAACATTCCATTTCCTTGCAACGTCGAATGTTGCTCTCCTTGTCCCTCCAAAATCCTGCTTGCCAAATTGTCTTCCTAGCCCAGAAATCGAGATGATACTTCCTATACTCTTTGTTCTACTACACCTATGGTTTTCCGTGTTTTCACAAGCCTGATTGTGAAATGACAGTTGCTCTTCAGCACCACACTTGCTCTTGTAACCATCGATTCACAGCATCTGTCCAGGAATATATCTATCCAGTGCATCTAGCCAGGACACGTCACTATAACACGGTCGCTTCATGTCACAAAACACCTATAATGTTTCAGTTGATTGGCCAAGCTTGTAGAATCCAAACTTTTACCTGGAATTGTCCCAACTCTATGCTACAATGATGGGTATGTCCTTCATGGGCACATCCTGGGGACCTACTTCCAGTTGTTGCCGATCTCCATAATGGGGTCCCTGATGCCATAACTTAGACGTCATATTCAACATCACCCTACACCCAAAATTACATACACAGGTATCTCAGATACCTTATAAATGTTTTTGCTTCAATCAATCTTCAAATATCCAGTCAATGTATACGTTTGAGGTGGATGTTTGTCTTGAACAGTTTGTTCAATGAAATTTTGAGTTATAATGATATGGCATGTCCTCAGATCTCCATCCTAAAGACCTATTTCTAGCAGCTGTCAAGGAACCCTTTATAGATATTCAAAGGAAATATTACCTTCAAACAATGGTGAAATTATACATGCTTAAAGGAATTTTATCATCATACAAGGAGACTTAGGGATGAAAGATAACATGGAGACTTAGGGTCCTTGCACACTAATGGTTACATTATCTTATGTTTAAAACTTTAACCCCCAACAATTATACTAAGTTATTGCTAATATAGTGGACGTTGCACACCTCCTGTTAGGTTAACATTTTTACCTAACATAATATTTAAAATATGCATTCACACATGAGCGATTAAGGTTTAGTTAAATTAACATTTAACATAACGGAATTTGTTAACAATCCCATTCGCACACAAAGCTGTTAAGATATTTCGGAAATGCTTGGAATTATGCGTTGTTAAGATATTTCAGAAATGCTAAGATATTTAAAAAATGCTTGGAATTATGTGTTGTTAAAGTATTTAGAAATGCTTGGAATTATGCTACTAGAATGCTCCTCCATTACTTTATTGCTCGCTTCTTCCATACCTGTGCTTAAATGTTGTCCTCCTTCCTTTAGAATTCCTTTAACTGTGAAAAAAGCATGAAAAGAAGAGTGATGAATCTGCCACTTGTAACCCTGCCATATAATCGCATCGATCCGAGACATCGGATCGCCATTCTAGAATGGGACGAGCATGCATGTCATGCATGCATGCGGGCGGTGCATGCCCGTGTTGGTTGGGAGTTCGCTATTTCAGGCGCGTTTCTGCATCCTCGTCTCATCGGCGCTTCCTCTTCTCTCAGCAGTACCTTATTCTCTTTGAACCCACCCTCCCCCCCTTCTTTGTTTATTGTATTTTGTACAAGTTTCTGTTTATCATGTTTTTCCACCCGCTGGGTGATGCTTTTTTTCCACCCCCTGGGTGATGCTATTCTCTGGTAGGTTTGTGTTGTCTCGTTTGTTGTGTTGGTGATGTGCAGGTACAGGTTGGCGAGCGGCATCTGTTTCGACTTCTCCAGGCGGGGATTTTTGGGAGCGATTCTATGCCTTACGTTTGTCTAAGCCCCTTGCCGAAGGTTTATCACTAGGGTTTTTCCTCGAAAACCCGAAAGGGCGGGGTTTTGTAATCCTGGTGATAAGCTTTCGGCAGGTACATCAGCCACTCATCTATTAGCATTGTATTTTTTTTTGGGGTCCAAATGATATAATTGGATTTTCCCTTTATTTTTCGTGGGTAGTTCGCATGTGTGCGGCTACCCACTGTCCACCATTGTAGAAAATCTGCTGAGATGAATGAGAAGCCTATCGGGCGGTTTGTTGGTTTCTTGCGAGTCCCATTCTAGAATAAACTTTAACTTTGTTTGTAACTCTAAACTAATTTGCCTCTTCCTTCTCACACTCTGAAAATTCCATACCAGGCATTATAATTGCTTCATACATCTAATGTCATTGAGGCCATAAAAAACAACTCCTTTCTGTTGATATCCATGTCTGCAAAAAAAAAACATCAAAGAAAAAATCAATGCACAATTTTTGTGGCCAGAAAACAAGCAATTTTTGCTACCTTCCAAAAATCGCAATTCTCCTTCGCTGCTCACGGATAACTACCTCATACCTGTTAAAACAACAGAAATTAGATCTATTGTATTCATGAAATTTAGATCTTGTCTTGGTTTCAACGGAAAGACAAGAGAGGCATTCAACCCAGATGTTTATAATGACAGATCGGCCGGATGATGCAAGGGCAATTCTGGTATGAT
The DNA here is from genome assembly GCA_021234155.1 of Isoetes taiwanensis. Lineage (NCBI taxonomy): Eukaryota > Viridiplantae > Streptophyta > Lycopodiopsida > Isoetales > Isoetaceae > Isoetes > Isoetes taiwanensis. The sequence goes on along the minus strand of JAJEKV010000027.1, from coordinate 16,985,905 downwards.
ATGGCATGCCATATATAATTCATAGTCAGTTCTAGCTTAGTTAGTTAATTTTCTTGTGGGAGTTTTTGACAGTACCACAGGACGCCTACAGATCTATTACTCAAATTTAGTCCTTCCTGTAACCAACTCCAAGCTCTAGGAGATAGAGATTTGCTCCAACATTAGCTCTTGCTGCCATTGAAGAAGTCTGTAGACTGCAGCTAAAAGAATGTTACGTTATCATTGGACTGCAGTTAAAAGAGCGTTACCTTATCTATATAAGGCATACAAAAAGATGAATAGCCTTATTATATATTAACATTTTTTGTCATAACTTGATAATCAGAGCTCAGATTTTTATGATCTTAGGCTCATTGGAAAGCTTATTCTGAGAGCATCCCAGACAATATCAGGTTTGGCTTAATTTGGCATTATATTCGTAAAGTAACAGGCAGTTTTCCAAACTGCTGCAATTTTTTTATTTTGAAGGGCACTTACAGTTAGTGTTCCAAGGAGTTTGGTATGCCTCCCAAGGCAAAGAAAGAAGGATCAGGATCAGGTGATTTGATCAAATATGAAGGGGATTTTGCTCATTTGATAGTATTGATCCAGGAATTAAAAACAGAAGTTCTCAGCTTGAGGGATGAGGTTTTGTCACTTCGGAAAACCTTGGACGATGTGGTGCAGCAAAATTCAGCCCTGAAAAGCCAAAATGAATAATCAAACAAGCATCCAGTGATTGATTATACAACACATATCAAAGCCTTGGAAGCAAATCTTGCATCCTTAATTGCTGAAACAACTAAGGAGCAAATGTTGCTTCACCAGAAGCACATTACAGCAGAGCCAGCAGACATGGAATCCCGAGCCAAGGACCTAAAGATATCCGATCTGGCGGAGGAAGGAAAGGAAAATGTTCAAGACGTAATTGACATTTTTTCTCTGATATTATGCACTTACATGAACCTCAATTCGTGTCAGGGAAGAGATTGGGAAAACCAGGTTTCCATGCTCGTCCAATTCTTATCTGGTTTCGATCAAAAGAGACCAAAGATAGGGTCCTTCAAAATAGAATTGCATTGAAGGGACAGATTGGCTAGATTTAGATCTAACACCAATGTAATTAGAAGTAAAGAAAAAAGAGTGGGCAAAAGTTAAAGAAGCACGGGATTCTGATTTTGTAGCCTATTTGGATCAGAGTGGCAAGGCAATCGTCACAAAAAAGAAACAAATCTAGGAAATTGAAGCTTTGAGCATGAGCATGTGGAATGCTCGTGGATTGAGCCAAGTGAAAGTAGATGCAATAATTGAGACATGGAAACAACAAGATATCTTGCTTTTTGTTGAGATATAGGAACATCAATCTCGTCCTTTGCCAGACATACCAGGACATACTTTGATTGTCATTCGTGGAATGAGAAAAGGGAAAGACATGGGCGTGGATATGGAGGTACAGCTATTTATTGTAAAACGCAAGTTGAGCATGCTTTCCAGATAATGAAAGAAGATAAGAATAAGCAATACTTGTGGCTTAAAATCAAGACCACAAGGATCTTTTTGTAGCAGTCAGTTATTTTGCTCCACTCAATGCAAGCCTGTACAAAAACAAAAACTTTGACATAGATGACCCTCTTGCTAGTTTATGTGCAGATGCTTTGGGATATAGTGGGCATGGAAAAGTATTCATCATGGGTGATTTCAATGCCCATACGGGATGCCAACAAGCGAGAACATTTGTAGATCTCATGGACGCACACTTAAATGATCAAGACGAATCGTTCTTGAGATGCTCAAAAGACAAGCTTTCAGATACAATGGAAGATTTTCTGTTGGAAATGGGCACAATCTTGAAAATTGTAAATGGCATTGATAAGTTTCCAAAATCTGAAAGCTTTACTTGTTTCAATCATACAGGATCAAGTACAGTAGATTACTTCATGGCGAGTGATCTAGAATTGGTGCAAGCATGCTTTGTAGGGAGGAAGTCACTAAAGCCAGACCACTCCCTTTTGCATGTGGAGTTCAAATCAACCACTGTTACGGACTAAGAGCAAGCCGTGCTTGTGGGCCTTGGGACCGGGAGTCTGCATTGGAAATGCCACGGGGTGGCCTGGGAACGTTCTGAGCACCTAGGGGCAGCATAGGGGTACTTTCTAATGGCAAAACTTTCGTATGTTAATATGCCTTTTAATTAATTTCTAAAGTTCTCACTAAAAACCACTAAACCTTTAGGAATGGGGGTATGAGGTGGCAATGCCTCATTGATTGAGGCAATTAAAAAGGCAAGAATGCAAAACTCTGATCGTGGCTGCTATAGGCGGTCGGATCACTTTAAGATAGCCCGGATCACGGCTAATTCTGGTCGGATCGGGCTGCAGAAAAGGCTCACGGCCCTTTTTCATGCTAAACTTGGCCCTAATGGCCCTATAAAGAGATCTGGAGGCGTTTTGTGAAGAACACAGTTTTCCTTGGAAGCAAGCAGTTGAAGCAATCCGCCTTGTTTGAAAGCCTGATCTTCTATTGCTAGAAGTTTTGGCCCATTGCGAATTGATTGGGAATCAATTCGCCTCTTTCTGAACTGCTTCACTATTTGATGTTAGTCTAGGGAGACGTTCCGTTTTTTGAGTCTTTCTGACTGCTATTTGAGCAATACTGCTACTGCAATATCAAGTTCTTGTGTTAGAACTTATCATCAATAAGGCCCTCAACAGATAAAGCATGTTCAATAGATTGAGTATTGCTTACATGATCTGCTTCAATCCCTATACACCCTGCAACTTTTACCACAGAGGCAAAACTAGTGTCTCCAAGAGCCTGACTTGCTTTTACTTTTGGAATCACAACAATCTTGTAAAACGAAAATGTCTTGGTCTTCTTAGCAGCTTTTCATTTCTCTTCCTCTATCTGTCTCCTAGTTGTCATGTTAAAATCACCCTTCTTACGACCCATATCCCGCATCAGGCCTGATATGGAAATTAAGAAACTAAGCATTAGCACAAGCAATACTGCGAGATCTTATTCCTGACACTTATAAAAGCCCATACTGCAATCTACTTTCTACTACCACAAAAGACCTTATTATGGTCTGTTCTACATTCCAAGGTCGGATTCTTAGCTGGAGCCCATCTTTTTCTTATCTGGTACATAACCTAACCAATTCCTTTTTCCACATCGGCCACGGTGCTTCGATCGGCTCCCGAAATTGAGTTCGGGAGCCAGCCGGGTTCGCTTGGGCGAACCCAGAAAATTCGCTTAAGCGAACCCACGGATTCGCCCAGGCGAACCCGTTATGTTGACGTGGCGCTGAGGTGGCGCTACCCACCGAGTTCGCCCAAGCGAACCCGAACCAGGGTTAAGCCGGAGGCGTGCGAACGCTGGCAGCGGCGGACGGGTACGGCGCAAGTACTGGGTGCCCAGAACCCACCGGGTTCGCTTGGGCGAACCCCAGGTCAAACGATATGAGAATATCGGAAATCTTGCATAGAATGTCTCGATTCTGCGTATTCTGCAGGCTTTCCTCTGCACACAGACAAAACCACATGATCAATCCGTCCTGCTCTGTTCCGGGAATAACAAGGCGAACTGATACGAAATATTCATGCATAGCACCCCCTTTTCCCCAAAGGCTGCTTCCATGGGCGCCTGTACTCAGAGCTCCGGCCACGGAAACCCCTTCCCAATACACAGCATGAGGAATCGTAAAGCCCTCTTTTGCAATCTCATCAAACAGCTGTCTAAGCCGGACCCTTGCATCCACAGAAACCGTCATTCCGGTCCGATTCACCACTATATTCCTGTTAAAATCCCTTGTGCTTATAATCAAACCAGATTGGCCTCTTGGGCACACCGGTTTCGGCAGACTGTATGATCCTGCGCTTACTACTTTGATAGACTGGTTTTTTTTCACGGCCTCTGCCACAATCTGCACAAGCTCTTGCTCTGTGGTCGGAAATGCTGCCATAGCTGCCCTGCAGGGTGTCCAAAACCCCGATTGAAACCTTAGCAGCGTTAAGCAGAGGATCGGATTCAGAGATTTGGACTACTTTGGCGAATCCGTCCTGCTCTGTTCCGGGAATAACAAGGCGAACTGATACGACATATTCATGCATAGCACCCCCCCTTTTCCCCAAAGGCTACTTCCATGATTTGACTTAGGGACCTGTGCCGTACCCGTCCGCATGCTGCCAGCGTTCGCACGCCTGGAGGCTTAACCCTGGTTCGGGTTCGCTTGGGCGAACCCAGTGGGTAGCGCCATCTCAGCGCCACGTCAACATAACGGGTTCGCCTGGGCGAATCCGTGGGGTTCGCTTGGGCGAACCCGCTTGGCGGTTTGACCCAATTTCGGGAGCCAATAAAGTGGGCGCATCGGCCATATCCAGAGTCATCACTACTAGTAAAAACATTAAATCCTAATTGCATTTTTAGGCCATTTTCACCAAAGGTAATTTTTATGTTACTCCGATTAACTCTGGGCTCCAAACAAAACCTTTTATTACTTTAAAACTTTCTCCTTGAGTTTTGAAGTTATCCATGTCACCATGCCTTCACACTTATTGCATGAATTTGCCATGGCAATAAAGCTTTTAGGCATGTTAGACATATGCTCGAAAACCCAATTCAATCTAACAATATGCAGAAATGGATAAACCTAGTTATATTGATCATTTCTAAAAAAAAAAGGGGAACAACAATGCATGAAGCGCTATATTAAAGAATTACTACTAAACATGCTCAAAAACCACCTCAATAGACATCACAAAGGAACCATTGATAATTACTTTGTCAAAATAGACACCTCAATAAAATACATCAAGTGATCGCATGCTTTAGCCATATGCGATTTTTAATAGAATAGAGTAGGTTTTTAGCGTCAACGGAGACCAATTGGCCTATGGGACCCAAACAAAAAGAGAGCAGCAAGCGTATTACTGACAGGATTAAGAAACCCCCGCCCCGAAGGGTTTTCGAGGGAAAAACCTTAGCAGTAATAAGCATGCTGGCACACTGTACAATTGCATAGGACAGTTCAATACCGTCCCGTAGGACACAAACGAGTCCGTGCATCCATAACCTCCTGGAGGTATGACCCCAACAAACCCACTGACGTCGTAGTCAATAACTGATGCAACGGCTGGCCAGGCACTAGTAATCGAACATATCGCTCTCGGATATGGACAAATGCTGGGCAGATCTGGAGGGCATGACATTCATCCTCAATCGCGCTCTGGTGGCAACACTGGCAAAGCCTTTGCTCTCGTGCTTCCCGAGCCCAACGCTCTGTTTCAATGCGGAGGCGATGTGCACCCGTGCAAATGGAAGCTATAAGTCTGTGCTTCTTCATGGGCGGTTAGATTGTATGTACAAATCTTGGTGTGGGCCTCTTGTGAGCCTAGGATTGACTTGCTGCTGATAGTGTGCCAGCTTAACGTGCGTCAGAGCCTCTGCATCCCAGAGCTTGCGAAGGAAAGTATAGGTACAGTTTAAGTGCCTCGCGATCTTTCTTTGTCCTCACCTGGACGCATCTGTTTGCCTGCACACCCCAGCGTGAGAATCACTGAGCTTGCTTGTCTTTCCAGCAGGATTTCAGGCGTTGGGGACCCATCGCCGTGGCCAAAGCAAGGTGGGGCAAGCGTGTATCAGCCATAGCGACCACCTTTTGGAAGTAAAGCGATATGGCGTTATGCGGCCCGTTGAAGGGGTAGAAAGCTTGTCTCTGGAGTAGGATGCAGTGCGGGCTGTGGACTTCACCCCGGGGCCCGTGCCAAGAAGGCCTTCTGCACCTGCTCGAGGTCATTCCAGGTGTTGAGGGATATCACCGGACCCCATACTTCTGCCCCATACAAAAGGACCGGCTCAACCAAGGCCCGAAACAAATGTGACTGGTGGCCCCAGGCATACAACTCTGCCTTGTGGCTGTTGTTCTGCATGGCATATAGTGCTTTCCAACCCGCCGTGACACGCAACCTGATAGCCGCATCCCAATGGGTGGTAGTTGAGAACTCAATCCCCAAGTACTTGTAGGTCGGAGCCACCTCGACCTCTTGCCCCTGGTAAGTGAATGTGGGAAGCCTTGGCTGACGGGATGATGCAACTAGCAGCACCCTAGTTTTGGCCAAGTTAGCTCGCATGCCAGTGAATTGGCAAAAAGTGTCGGGATTTTTAATGAAATTAACCCACAAAGCCACATCACTCTTATTGAATGGTTTTCTATATATAATCAAGGAAAAAACCTATATTGGTTTTACTTTTGGGTGTCTTGCAGGAAGTCATGTTTTGTGTTGAGGCAAGATGAATAAGTACTAATGACCTTTAAATTCAATTGCCACTTTGTCCTTTTTTTCTTTCACAATCTTTAGATGTGTCTCACCTATTGGTGTAATCCAAGTTCGATTTCTTTATGGATGGTGCTTTTTGTAATTGAGAATTGCTTTGGTTACTTTAGGTAAATATTAATAATTTTGGGATTTTTTATTTTTAATGTACAACTTGATATCCAATGGTCAATTTGGAAAACTCATTCACAAAGGCTATGTTGCATTTCTTTCCTAATGGTGGACATCCATTGGTGTATTTGTAAAGTTGATTTCAATGGTATTGTTCAAGATTTTCTTATTTCTATTTGTAAAGTCTCCCTTCACATAATGATGTCATGTTTCTTTGTACAAATATGGTATATTTCATTTATACAGAAATCTTAGATGGACCATGGTGTATTTAATCAATTTGGTTAGGGTTTCTAGCATTTTTATATGTTGGATATTTAAAATTAAGGTTTATCCAAGCTAATGGCCAAGATTATGTATTGTTGGCATATGCCATTCTATGCCCTTGACCAATGGCCGAGGCCTCCGAGATTACTGATTCTCGAATTAATGAAATTGTGTTTTTTTCCTATGATTGATAAGGACGTTCATTATTTGGGAAGAATGGAATAGAATACAATTGATCTTTTTCATCCATGGAGATCAAAAAGGGCTATAGAACCCAAATGATGAACACAACAGACCTATTACTGTACATGACTAAAAAAACCCCGCCCCAAAGGGTTTTTGAAGGAAAAATCTTAGCAATAACAGGTTTACTAATAGATTGTACATTTTAATGTAATGACCGAGGACTCAACTGAGTTTGCATGTCCATTACCTTATGGAGGTATGATGCTAAGACCCCACTGAAGCCACCTCCATCAGCAGTTGTGTAGGTGGAACCAACCTGGCACATGCCCTGACATACCCAAAGGCTAGGCAGTTCGAAAGAATAGGCACTCATCTTAAATAACTCCCAATTGGCAACACTGGCACCCAGGGGACACGTCATCTGTGTGCGCATGGCCAGAAGAAACCATCGTGTATACACTTTTCCTTGTAGAACATAAGGTCTCATGTTGTCAACAATTTTGCACCCATTCCATACTTGTACAGTATTTTGTTAGTGGTAAATATACCCATCCCCTATAAATACTTATTTCAAATTTACTAGAAAATATATCTAACAGTGCCCCGACCCAAATCCGATAATCCTTCTTTGCATTTACAGATCAATAGAAGCCCTCCCATACATGTATAATTTATATTTTATTCTACTCCTGCCAACTTCCCCCTGCACGACTTTATATGATATGAAATGCACAAAAAACATACTTGTGTATGATATTTATATATGTTTTCTTAGAAAATAAATCCCCTAGAGGTCACTCAGTAGTGTTGTATGGCCAATATAGTATGAACCCCCCTTGCACTGGCAAAGCCTATCTGCGCGATCTTCCTGGGCCCATCTGCCTGTATCAATTCTAGGACGGCGTGCTCCTCTGCAAATGGACGCAATGAGTCTGCACTTTTTTATGGGCAATTGTGCTAACAGATACTAATGTGGACCCCTAGCAAGCGTGGAATTAATCTGAAAACTCTATTCTGTTGTCTTCACCAATTCCAAATCTTGTACACACCTTTATTCCTACACACCCAGGCTTGTTTTTCCTTCCAGCATGCTTTAAGACATTGCAGAACAATGGCCATTGCTAGGCGAGGTTTGGGAGGCAAGCGCATCCTATATTGACCACCTCCTGAAAGTATATGATGTGTCATTCAAGTGCAATCCTATGAAAGAATAAGAACCATATCTCTTGGGATCTCTTGCAAAAGAATTTGATATGGAACTATGGACTTGAATCCACGTGCTCGAGTCAGAAAGGCTTTATTGCAGATGCGTAAGAAGCTATAGGTCTTACTCGGACATAAGCACATTATGCCCAAGGTTATAAGTTCAACATCTTGTTGTGAAAGTGACGAAGATCAATGTAAAGCTAGTGGGGGAAAGACTCACTTCAGCCATGTAAAGTGATGGGGGCAGATCTCATCTAGATGTGTGTCCCATAAGCTCTGGCTTCTTGTGGACATTATAAATGTATCTATCTATCTTTCTTATGATTGACAAGAACATTCAATCTTGGAAGAGCTAAAATACTTGAATAAAGTACTGGCTCGAGGGATGTGATTCACGAGAATCACGACAAGTAACAATAGATAAAACTATGAACTTATAACGGTGCTGATATGAGCCAAGTTTGTATGATTGATTATGGCAGCAAGAGGGATTCGAACAGTAGTACTGGCTTGAAGGTGTGGTTCATGACCAACAAGTGAGAAATAGAAGCCATCGAAAATTTTGTTGGCCCCAATGTCCATTTGACCTCGAAGTGTCTATTTTGGTAAAATACCTTGGTCGATCTGAGTAGGATGAGTTACCTATGTAGTAGGCGTAAATTTGCCATTTTGTAACAGTTTACTGGAAACTAAAAGATTGGAATGGCCAATTATCTAGTCGTTGAGACATACCAACGTTTTGGCCATTTGGGTTCCATAATAAAAAAAATTGGCATATCCTTGTGGATCTTTATCAAAGGCTATACATATCTACAGAACTCCAATATACCGTTATATTTTTGCTAAAATTGCCAAAATGACCCCAGTTTTGAGGTTACGTTTATAAAAGTGGCCGTAGCTTTTTTGCAATGATCAAAAATGGGAATGTGTCCCTCAAATATATTGTCAAAGAGTATGATATCTCTCCATGAAAGCTAACATTACCAAAATCAGAGCCTGGAATCAAAATTTATGTCATTTTTATTATACAAAATAGTTGTAAAGACGGTGACACTAACTTAAAATTTTGGACTACAATGCAGGTCATCTTAGCTTTGATGAAAGATCTCATCCTCCTCTACATTGGATCTGAAGGACACATTCCCATTTAAATCATCGCAGAAAAGTGATGGTCATTTCCATATAACCCCAAAACCAGGGGCGTTTGAGCAATTTTAGCAAAACATAGGGGTATATTATACTTTTCCTCTATTGAAAAAAAGGTGCCCAGGCACTGTGGATTGCCCCAAAACCACTTATCGGACAACCTCACTCCAGCCCCATTTAGTGGCACATAGCAAGATTCTTGCATTGGACAACAACTTGTTTATCCTGATACACAGTTCCATAAAAATGGATTTGATTACATGAAGTAACCAGCTGCAATCAATGGTCCAGAGCTGTTGGATCGAAGACAAACAGTTGGAAAATCTTGACAAACAGCCTTAGCTTAGAAAAGCTACTTAGACAAAAATGCCCTTCGGGGCATGGTCTAGTGGCAGGACTTTAAATTGCCACACCCGAGGTAAGGGGTGGTTTAAACCTGGCCAATATCGGTCTAGTAATGGGGACCTTAAAAATCCATTGCCTCGAGGTCAGGAGTTCAAGTATGACCAACCCGTCTTGTGGTAGAGACCATATATGACCGACTGATCTTGTGGTAGAGACCATATGTACTTGATAATCACATGTTAAGAAGCTCCTAGCATATCATGCCTAGGTAATGGATTGGCTTCCATCTGATATATGTAGAATAAAGTGACGTAGAATGTCCTCATGATGTGATGATGAATGAAATAATGTCCTTCAATATAAAAAAAATTCTTGGCAAACAAACCTATAAATGTTGAGATTAGAAAAGCTAGTCGAATAAAATTGTCCTTCGAGTCTATATATCATTCCTTTCAATCTTTGATGGACCATGACTTCTAAATAATAGTTTAAGTGCAGATAATGGTGGCATAGATTCATTAAGGATGCCTTTCATTTTTTAGTATGGTACCATAGAAATTGTCTCTCATCTTATACAGATGCCAGTGCTAAATGATAGATAAGTAGAAAGGTGACACTATAACTCACACAGAAAATATGATAGATTTTGGTTATGAAATTATTCCTGGTTTAATTGACAATTAATATACACTTGCACTTGAATTTCTAATTTCGGCTAAAGATGGCACATAGACTTATCCTGCCGCAATAAAGAGTGCCACATTGATGATATAAAATATCACAATGACCAAATTATTTGAAATGATGTCTATGATCACCATGATCCCCAATTAATGATGTCCCTTTAAATCCTATTGGTGGTGCTATAGCTACTAGAATGCAAAATGCAATATGCACAAGAGGCTAGAAAGAACTAGCCAAACTTCAGAGCACCAATCATTCCTTAATGAACGATAGACATGCCTATACCAACAAAACTATAAACCATATCTGGGTGCATCGTATGATGCATTGACAGCTTTGCCAATCCAAGCCACAATTATTGCGATGAAGCTCCAAGCGAGACATTCCATAATGCCTAGCCAACTAGTGTTCCTGATATTGAAGCCGTTATGCATGCTTTGGAATGGCCTGCTCTATATTGTGGTGAAGTATAGGAAAGAATGCAGGCCATTTTCTCTTCGATAACCTCTTTAAGCTCGTGTTCGAATAAAAGCATGTTACGGTGTGCCTTAAAAAGTATCCTTTAGGAACTGTAAAAGTACCCAAAAAGGTGGCCAGTACTCGACACTAGATACCTTCATAATATCTCAATAAAGATATGTTTTAGAATTGATATATTTATTTTGGCCACCGATAGCATTATCTTTATCTTAATTTTGAATATTAACATGTCCTTAACTTTTATTTTATATTTTTGAATCAATTTTAATAAAAAGAAAAATGAGAAACTACCTGTCCTGATGTACCTAGTGTAGGTACTTTTGCAGGTTCCAAAAGTGGTACACCTAATATGCTTTCATTCGTTCTTTCCTTTTCAATTCCTCCTCTTTTGCTTGTAGTTCCCTTTCTCGCTCTTTATGTCACCAAGAGCAGAAAAGGAAGAGTCTTCCTCGTTCCTATTATTATGCTTTGGGGACATAGGAGAAATTTTGAAAGTCGAATATTGACGATATCTAGCCTGTGACATATTGTATGAAGCACCTGCCTGTGCTCGCACTGCAGGATCCACCCCTGCCTATGCATGCTCTACGGGGTCGGAGAAAGGATTTACGTCTTCTTCTTCATCCTCGTTCCTATTATTATGCTTTGATGACAGAGGAGAAATTTTGAAAGTCGAATATTGAGGATATCTAGCCTGTGACACATTGTATGAAGCACCTGCCTGTGCTCGCGCGGCAGGATCCACCCCTGCCTGTGCACGCTCTACGGGGTCGGAGAAAGGATTTACGTCTTCTTCTTCATCGAAGAGATTTTTATGACCTCTTCTACTTTCCGTATAGATGAAGGACACTCCGACTTGAATTCTGGCGGAGAAGAAGTGTCGATGCGCAGCAGTGTGGAGGCACTGCTGACACGCCAGAATTCAAGGTGGAGTGTCATTCGTGCAACGTGAAGTTGAGACGGGTGAAAAGTTGTAGAATGATAGGTGAAAGTAGTGGAATGCTGGGGTAAAACAGGAGAAGTGGATCTGTTGAGTAAAACAGAGATGCAGTTTGTCGCGGCCGTTGAACATCCTTATTCAGCATTCTGTAAAAGAAGATTGGCCACGTGGCGTAGCGTGATTGGCCCCGTGGCCTGGATTTCTTTTAACCCAACTTTACGGAAACAACTCGTGTGAAAGGGAAAGAGAATGTACAAGTACAAAAACAACTCTGTCATAGTACAACAACTAGAGCCCTTAACAACTGGTGGGGTGGCAAGGACTGGGCTCTAGATCGTCATTTACAGAAAAAATTTGGATGATTCCGTATAAAATTCTGCATCTTAAGTAGAAGGGGTATTGTGATAATTTCGTAACAATTAGGGGCATTTTTATAAGTAGCCCAAAATATCGGGGACTTTTTACAATTTGCTCTTAAATAAACTTTCAATCTAAATCCTAAAAACCAATTGTCTAAAAAAAACCTTTAAGCCTAAAGCAAAAAGGTTTTTTTTTTTTTTTTGGGGGGGGGGGGGGATAAGTTTTCGATCGCCGGTACAAAAGATCTGTCGTTCAAAAACCTTAGGCCCATATTCACAAACGAAACTACAAAAATATTTTTCACTACAAAATCAGTATTAGTGGCCATCAGATCACGAGATATGCCTATAATATGCCTTAAGATCCCCAAATCCACCCTCTCCCTAATGAATTGCCCCTTAATAGGGGGCAATCCAATAAGATAAAGGAATATTTTTTAAACTTTGGTAGCAAAAGAATCTATTGCATTCCCCATCTTTGGCTCTAAATTTGAAGCACTAGAAATAAATTATTGGCGTTCTACTATTGCCTGTGTAAATTTAGCCACTTCAAGATATCTACTTATTAAATTTGGATTTTCCAGTGTGGTAGAAACTTTTTTTTATTTTTTCTATGGTGGTTTTTCTACGGTTTTATAGATTTTGTTTGCCAGAAGAAATTCCCAATTCTCAAAAAATCAGGATTTGTTTTTTTGGCTGATTTGAAAACGTTTCTTGCTCTGCGCATGGCTTATTTGATCCAAACCTATTTTTTGTAACGTTGTCCATGTAGGGGGTAATCTAAGCGTGCAAGTGGATTGAAAGCTCGGGCGAGTTGGTTCCTTATAACACTTGACGAGAGCACAATTTCCATTTTTTTATAGTCTCTGTAAAGTACTTACTGCATGCTTTTTGGATGCAATTGTTGCTACACTGGTGTTTCAGAAGAAAAAGAGGAGAGAATATCTGGGTACTTAGACATTTCGTTATCCTCAATCATTTTGATGAAAGAGCTGCTTTTGGAGTTCTTATCTGGAGTCTTGGATTTTTTTGCAGTTATGCTAGGGTTATTCATCTATCGCCCCAGGTCTCATCGCTCCACCAGGTAATATTTTGGCAAGGTGCTTTTGTGACTTTGAGTTGCTCATGTATGTGGGATTTTCGCCTGTATGTGGGATTTTTTCCTGTAATATGTCGTTAATATTGGCAACGGAAAATCCGTTTCCAAAATTGGAGCCATCGTGGAAATAGGGGTCAAATTTTTGCCTGATTCAACTATCTTGGCATGCATGGCAGGATTGCTCAAGATCATGGACCTCTGAGCATTCATGTATCTTTAATTGATTTCGATGCCTTAGATTAACTTCTAGCAGACTTTGTGATTGTTGTTATTTAATAGCTCAACCACATATTTGGCTTCTTCATGGAAAAGATATCCAGCTAAGACAACTCTCAAAATCCTGGCAGGAGGCAATGCTTATCATTGATTGATGGAGATGGACATGTCACATTTTTATTGCATCCAGCACTGCAAAATTTATGGACTTTTGCTTCTGATTGCCAAGGCCACTACGATGCCAGATCCCTTAGCTATAACTATTGTCCTAACATGATTAGGTTTTGGATTACAAATGCTCATCCTGTGGTAGACTGTGCTACAAATATAGCAGATCATAGCAGATCATAGCAGAGCAGAGCTGTTGCACATACCTACCAGCTATATTTTATAATCTATCTAATAAGGTAGTTGGCATTATAAGTCCAACTATTAGAAATTGCAAGTCCACCTGAGGATGATGTAGCCAAATATATATGGCTTCTATATCTAGCTTCCACATCTGCTATGGTCGACATGTCATTTGCCTATATTACATTCCTTCCAAACATAGATTCCCCCATGTCTTTCATGTCCAATTCGTTTTGTTTTACATGTTGCATGCTTTAGCAGTTACCACCTTTTTATTTGTTTTATGCAGATTTTGTTGTATACAGAAGCGATAGATTAACACATTACACATTTCTTACTAGCTTTGTTGACCATTTTCGATAATTATATTGCGTCTGCTAGGTACATCAGGCAGGCAACCATCAAAATTCTAGAGAAACTTCCAATAGTGAGCCATTCTATTGATCCATATGCCATGTTTTAATGTGTTTTCTTGAACTTCCTGAGATGCTATGCAGAAACATTCTAAAGCACATAGCATAGTTTCAACATAAAAAGCTACAATTTTTCTTGCAGTTTGAGGATATAAAAGTGAGCTACTACATGAATCTTTCAGGCATTTTTTTTTTTTTGAAGGAAAGAAAATTTTTATTAAAAGATAGGAAGAATTACAGCATAGGTCTCACATAGACCAGATATAGTTTAAGCACAAAGATCACATGCAGATCAGATTTTATATCCATAATTTCTGTACTGATCTGCCTTTCTCAACATCTTCTTCTATCTATCTAGTACTACATGATTAAAACCAATCTTCCTGTTTAGATAAAATATTACAGGAGCTTAGGACAAGCTTTCCAGAAACTACAGATAAATCATGAATGCTCCAAAAGTTCAAAAGTCTTCTTGCAGAACTAAAAATGAAGAGAAAAGAGCTGAAGAGTAATCTGACCAATTCTCCCGCACTGCTCAGAGAAGCCCAAATGCTTCAAACTATGATCTGATTCTGCAATTTTTCTACAGAATGCGAAATTAAAAGGAGATGCTGCATTGTCGGGATGTGCCAGTCAGCCAACCTGTAAAGCTAGACACACAGCCCAGCACCAAAACCTCCCTAAATTTTGGTTCATGATATCTTGATCGATATGGAAGCGTCTTTTTGGACACAGTTATCTCCCTAGCTCGGCAATCTCAGAAAAATTAAGCATCCTGTTTCTAAACTGTAAAATCAAAATCAAGAATTTACCCTGACTCCTTCCGGAACAACATTCTTAGATCTTTCCGCTAGAAAGAAAGAGCAAGAGGAAGGGGAAAAAGCCAAGAACTCAGAGGATCCGTTGTTTGATGAGGCAGCCCAGAAATCATACAACTCAATTGCTCTCCTCACATTTCTGCTTAAAATCTGGTGCTTTTTACTCAAACAAGAGAACTTACTTGACAGAAAGAACCGGAAGTTAATGGCAAACTGGCATGAAATGAAAGGACCGCCTTGAAGCAATTCTGATTGAAGAATCCGACCCACCTTTGAATAAACGAAATCCAAAGAGAAAATTGTGCAAAACCCCTCTAGCAGCAAATCAAATGGGACTCTGATCTTCAGGAAGATTGGAGCAGTGCCGGAAGGAAGAGGGAGAAGGGCGGCCTTCCCTCTCTGCCGCCGCCCTAGTTCCAGGCGCCAAGAAACGCGCCAACGGCCATTTTTTTTCCTTCCATCTTTCAGGCATTTCAGATAAAACAGAAGCTGCTTGCTATTACCAGCAAGATAGAATATATGCTTGCCATCGACATTTTACGGCTTCATAAATTCCTTTTGTCTCCATACTTCATATCATGTTTGTTTTGCTTATGAAATAGCATGTTCAATTCTGCTTTAAGATTCCAGAAAAGTTACGTAGAAAATTCATTGTTCCCGGCTCGAGAGCTTTCTAATAGAGAAATAGTCTTTATGCTCAAGCTTTGTGTTTTCAATGCTATGTTTTCCTTTTATATTGTAGATACTAGAACATACACTTCTTCTGAAATGCCAGGATTTTGAAAGGAATTCCATTCATTGAAATCTACGTTAGAGCTTTGAGTCTCAGGTACGCCATTGCATTGCAGCATTTCTCATTTATACACTAAAAGGATATTGTGAGAATATCATTCCTATGCTTAGAAAATCATATCTTGCAAGAGCTATGAGGAGAGATGGCATGGCTTATTTGAAGCACATACTACCTGTGTACGTCTGGCATGTTGAAGCATCCAAGAGCTAGCAAGAATATCATATCCTATATGCAATGTAGCCATGCCCTGGTCTATTTTGAATTTGTTTTACAATGTAAACGGGCATCTTTATGTAGTGCTAAATTTTGCAGGTAGATTTCTTTAAATTAACTTATCTTCTACCAGTTCGAAAGATAATTGCTGAGGTAAATGGATAGGATCATTCTCTACCCATAAAATCACCGTTGCCATTGCAAAAGTCCAGGTTAACAAGGTATATTTCTGTGTTTCAACTTTGATACGACCTTGTTTGGTCTAAATATAATCCTCCAAAGGTAAATGTTCTACTTTGGCAGGTGATTCATCACTCTTTGAGAGTTAATGAGATGGTTCATCGCTTTAAGCCGGCAGTAAGCCCACTTTGCCCAATGTGTGAGCGGTGCATTGAAACATTGGAGCACTATTTATATTTGTGTGCAGAGCTGAGTAATCTTAGGTCCTGGCTGCATTCTCTTTTTCGAGTATCTTTGGATAGTCAGCACTTTCTTTTGGGTATTTATCCAAATCAGTGGACTGCTTCTAAAAGGATTGCATTTCACATGGCAAAGTCTTGGCTAATATAGAGTGTATGGAAGCGAAGGCGAAGAAAGGTCTTTTATGATAAGCGTATTTCTTCTCAGGTGGTGCTTCAAGAAATTCGTAAGAAGTTGTATAATTGCTTTCAGATGTCCAATTGGCCTGATCGTATTAAAATTCCAATATGGAGTGATCATCTAAAAGTGATTGATGCTTTAGGGACATTTCTTACTTCTGGAAGTACTTTGTAATATTTTGAGTGTATAATATGTAAAACACGTTCTTCAAAAAAAAAAAAAAACTTTGATACGACCATGTTTGTGGTTCCAGTCTGCTCATGAGCTGCGCTTACCAAATGGCATGATTGCGCTGGATGCTTGCTGTTAGACATTTACTATATCACATTGTTATGATGACTCAGCATAGTATGCCACCTATTGTGCTGACATGGCATCCTACTATAAATGTCATAGTCAGTTTAGAGTAGTTGTTCTTCTCTGTAGCATTCTGAGAGAGCTGACGCTTTATTTTCCTTTGTTGTCTCTATTTCCTTCAATACATTGAATTCAATAGACTTTCATGGTATCAGAGCCTAATTGGAGGAGAGAGTCAGCATTGATTTCGAACTGGATTCTTCTAAGAATGGGTCGAAATTGCTGGTGCTTGTGATCAAGACCAGGATTTCTTGAATCAGAAGAACGGTGATTAGTTTTTGCCAGATCTGCAAGAACAAGGGTTTCGAGACGGTTTTTGTCTCAAGAACAAGGGTTTCGAGACGTTTTTGTCTCAGAGTTGCCGGATTGTGCCGGATTGGTCCGGATTCTGTTTGATCGACACCGAATTTTGTCACGTCGAATTTCTTCATTGTTTTTTCATTGACGTTCACACTTCACGTCGGATTCTTCACGACGGATTCTTCACGTCGGAATTTCCTGAGGATTTGCAAGTTTATCACTGCACTTCTCTTTTTCCATAATTTCTCACAGATCAGTGATCTTTTTGGCAAGATTCACTAGATCTAATTGCTTTCTCTATTCTCTGATCTTCACAATGGCAGTTAGTCAAGATCCATGGAAATATTTCCAGCATCCAGTATTAGATGGGGACAATTATTTTACTTGGAAAGATGCCTTTCAAACAAACTTGAATCTCAAAGATCTGGGTGAGGTTCTTGAGAACACCTGGAATCCTCTCACTCCAGCAGAACTGAAGAAGGATTTCTATGCTCTAAATCACTTAAGGGCATGTATCTCTCCAGAATTTATGAGAGATATACGAGATTGCAAGGCTTTCAAGAAGGCTTATGAATTTCTTCAAACTACATGTGTTCATCAGGGAGATGGCAAACAATTATCTCTACAAGGCAAAATGGATAACCTCAGATTGGCTGATTGTGCAAATATGAGGGATTATTTACAACAGTTGAAGGCCTTACAAGAGAAGTACTTTGGAGCTGGTGGTCAAATGGATGAAATCAAGCTAATCTTGTATGCTTTGAATGGATTATCAGCAGAATATCAACATGTCAAACAATTTTATACATTGCAGCCAAAAATCCATATCACCTTTCATCAATTACAGAAAGCAATTATATGATCTTTGAACTAGAGTGCAAGAAGTTGTCCCAAGCAAGAAGCAACACATTATTCCAAGGTTAAGTCTACTTCTACCACTTCCAATCAATTTGAAAAAAAGTCTACCTCGGATCGAGTCTAATTCTAGCAAAGACCCATTTACTTCTTTGGTATTGTGGTGTAAAAGGTCATATGAAACGAAGCTGCGAGAAAACTCAAGAGAGAGTGTGTCCAATTTTGCAAAGATAAGCCATCTCCTCATGCTCCATCACCAGAAATTGTTTCTCCACCGAAGTTCTTTGCCCATGTTTCTCATATTGATATTGATATCTTTGGAAAGGCAATTCCTCAACCTTGCTACGGAAAATTTAGCAAGTGATGATGTTTGGTTAGTTGATTACGGAGCTACTAAGCATCTTGTCGAAAATTGGCGTTTTTCGGACTTTAAAGTCTTATGATAAGACTTTAGTCGAGAATGGCGATGGGACCTGAAGAAAAATCGGTTGGCAAAGGTCTTTGTTAGTCTTCCTACGAGATAATTGCCTCACTTTCAAGTTGGAGGATGTGATATTAGTACCGGATTACTTGTCAATTTGCTAAGTGTTAGTTAATTTGATAAGAAATTGGGGTCACAAGATCGCATTCATTGTGGGGATTTGTTCACATTCTTCAAAAAAATCCACTGGTTTACATTGATCTTCAAAAACTTGGACCTATTGCACAAGGAATTCTTAACTCAGATGAGCTATATATGCTGCAAAAGAAATCTCCAACCAACGATTCAGCAAGTTCATGTTCAACAAGTTCATATACAGCAGCAGTCTCTAGTACTCAAGAATCTCTATGGCATGCACGATATGGACATATGGGTATCTCAGCCTTAGCAACAGCATCCAAACATCAAATGGTAAATGGATTACCACTTCTTAAAGAACAAGACTTAAAATGTTCAGCCTGCAGTCTTGGAAAGCAAGTTCAAGCATCTTTTCCAGACTATGCTCAATTTCGTGCCACGTCGCCCCTTCAATTGATTCATTCGGATATATGCTACTTACCACTTGAGTCACTATCGTGCAGCAGGTACTTTGTCATTTTGTTGATGACTTTAGTAGATATACGTGGATATATCCAATCACATTTAAGTCTCAAGTATTCTCCATTTACAAAAATTTCAGTAAGCTTGTGGAAAATGAATTTTCTACAACAATCAAGGCATTAAGGTCTGACAATGCCAAAGAATACTTATCTCAAGAATTTGAAGATTATCTGAAATCCAAAGGAGTATACAGGGAGTTGATTGTCCCATATGCACATCCTCAAAACGGAGTTGCTGAGCGCAAAAACAGAACTATTATGGCTCTCACTCGGAGTATGCTGAAGCACAAACAATTACCACCTGTTTTTTGGGCTGAAGCTGCTGTCACTGCAGTATATATCTCCAATAGAGCGCCAACCAAGTCTTTATTGCTAAAAACACCTTTTGAGGTTTTATATGGTCGTAAACCTGATGTCTCTCATTTTAAGATATTTGGCTGCCTGGGCTATGCTGCATTCCCTCGTGAGATATTACAGAAGAATGGCAAACTGTCTGACAGGTCTCTCAAGGTCATACTTATAGGATATACAACCAATATGAAAGCATGGCGGTGTTATGATCCTATCTCAAAGAGAGTTTTTGCTTCGCGAAGTATGATTTTTGTGGAGGATGCAGTCTATTCATCAGATTTCTATCAGCTAGACAAGACAGATTATGACAAAGTTATTTGCAATCTCTTGGATGATCATTACTCTCAGGTTACATCTCAGCCACTTACTATCGAACCATCTATCAGTTCCTCCTCAAAAACAGTGATTCTTCCATTAAGTTCAGATGTTCAAATTGCCCCAACAATCTCCAATGCTTATGACGATTTTGTACCCACTGATTATGTTGAACCTGCTATATCTCCTGTTATATCTCCTGCTATATCTGAAGATGTTGAACCTAGTGTTGATTTTCAAAGTACTGCCGATCACCTTTCTGCTATACTACCACGCAGGTCTGCTCGAATAGCCTCTTTACAACGTTCCAGTAATGCAAATTATATATTCTGTAATTATGCATTGATGGCTAAGGTATTACATGAACGTGATCCTCTTACCTATTCTCAAGCAGCAAAACATGCTCACTGGCAGCAAGCTATGAAAGAAGAATTGTCCATGCTTTCTAAGCAAGGAACTTGGGAACTAGTTCCAAAACCAGCAGATCACAATATTATTGGAGCCAAGTGGATCTTTCGTACGAAATATCACTCAGATGGCACACTATCTAAACACAAAGCTAGACTGGTAGCTAAAGGGTACACACAAGAGGAAGGTTTTGATTACAACGAAGTATTTGCACCGGTTGTAAGATTGGACACTATGCGAGCTGTTATCTCTTTGGCAGCACAGAAAAGTTAGCCCATCTATCAAATGGATTTCAAATCTGCATTTCTAAATGGAGATCTACAAGAAGAACTGTATATGCAGCAGCCACCTGGATTTGTAGATCAAAATCAACCTAATTATGTTTGCAAGCTCAATAAAGGGTAAAAGCATGAAAGGGTGTACGTACATCGTACTGAATTGAAGGACGAATTTGTGCTTTTTTGGGGTACATTTTAGATGTACATCAAGATACTATGGTTTGTCGTTTTGTGTCAGATATGCAATGATTGCAAGATCATCCCTGACATTCCCCCCGAAATTCTTGGTTAACCACCGAACCACCGAACCAATTCGAATGGATCCGTCCCTCCCTTTCCGAAATTCCCCCCTTTCACAGGACGAACACCGAAGGAATTCCAGAAGCAAACACATGCCAATTGAATCTACAAGAAATACAAATCAATTTCAATCTGTTCATGGAGGGTGAGAATTCCAATGGAAGTGATGGTTCTAAGCGCAAGTATGCCGACATTGGCCAGTGTTATGCCACAAAACAAATAAAGAAGCGTGTTGATGTGTCGGTGGATTGCATCCTCGATTCTTTGGCAAACGCCGGTCGAGATCAAAGATTAGTTTTTGTGATCGCTTTGCTGCAAGATGACGAGGCTTTTTCGTTTTCGAACCTGTAATTGGAAATCCTTCGAAGTTATTGTTATGAAATCAATGATGAAACTTGAAAGATGGACTTCAAGAAGTAAAGTCCGCTAATAGCAAAGATAAATTGGCTGCAAAACATTCCTTCGTTATCAATGATTGTTGGAAAAAAGGAGATATAAACAAGAATGTTTCTTCAAAATTGCTAAAGATCTGACCAAGAAATTTATCCAAAGCTGCAAAGAAGAAGGAAGATAATGTCATTAAGTGGAGCAAATGTATGGGCTTTGGCGGGGAAGGATGCCAAGATCAAATAGAATCGATGATTCAATCAAATGTCAGGTTCGTGAATTTTGGCTTGATAATACCAAAGTTTCACCAAAGGTTAGAGATGTCATGAAGAGGAGAACACAAGCAATACAATACCTTGATATCTCACAGGTTTGCTCTTGTAATTGAATCAATTCAGTCTTGGAGTTTATGTTTTCTTCCAAAATTCTTTCATGACTTTATTTCGTACATTCTAGTTACGTTTCGAAAGTGACTGTTAATGAATACACATGGTTCTCATAAAATGTATTGCATTTTACATTGTTTACATAGTAGCAGAAATCTTGTGGTGATGTGCTATTAGGTACTTTTTAGATGTACATCCATTAACAGTTACATGTCCATGCATTTTGCATTTACATGTACTTGAATATCAAAATTACATCATTCTACATTTTAGTGTACTTTCGGTAATGAAGCCAAACAAATCGGACATATGTACATTAGTTGTACTAATATTGTAACATTAATGTGATGTACTAATATTGGAACATTAATTAGATGTACATTGGATGTACATTGGATGTACATTGGATGTTGATGGAACTGTTGGTGTACATTAGATGTCTTCTTGTACATTAGATGTACATTAGATGTCTGAGAATGCATCGAGTGGAACTGTTGGATGGACATTTTATGTACATAGAACATACATTATATTGTACAATAGTATAGTTCAATACTCTTTTGGCATCCGGTTGCCGACATCATTTTGCTAACATGGTCTTTAATGCTTTTGTTATTGCACCGAGCTTTATCAGCGGTTTGTATATCGGAATCCACGATACCAAAATTCGCCTTCGACGGTTCGAGTATCCAAAACCTGATTGCATAAGGAAATTGAAGGAGAGAAACACATGTTGTTGTGTCAAACATGAGCAAGCAGATCTGTACAGAAAGGCCTTCAATGATATGAGGAGATCCCTACATGTTAATTGCACTTGCGGCTGTAGTGTCTGTGCATCCCAGCAAAACAATGGAGTATGTCAAGCAAACAAGAAAACTTTTGATAATGTTAGTATCTTGTGGAGGTCAACAGTTTGCGAGAAATATGTGACGGATGAATGGCATAAACTAAAATGCATCAAAGGCGAATGTGATGAATGTGGAGTGAAGAAATTAGACATCTGTCCAAACGAGGAAGATGGAATTCAGAATATGGACTGGCAAGTATATGCATATTTTTTTTTTTTGAAGAATATAGGAATATATTAAACCACTAGAATGTGATCAAGTACAATGATAAGTGTGGTGCTAAGAAATGAAGTGCCCATCATGATTCACAATCTGTAAGAATGTCGACCAAATTTCCCGCTTAACTGTGCCAGACAAGCTTGAGACTTGGTAAGCCTGCCACAACTTATGCCTCAAGATCGGAACCAACCGAAAAGGGCTAGCACCGTGATTCGAAAGACCTTCGCTCTCGTCTTTTCCAAATCAACCCACGAAGCCAAGCTCGCGATAAATGGAAACACCGCCGCTTGGCCACTGACCAACTGCTAGGAAAGACTCCCATGAGAAGCTTCTGACTGCACAGTGAAGACCCAAAGAGGGCTCTCACCCAGGACCAAGCTGCCCCTACCTCTGTGCATAGGACAAAGCAGTGCTCAATGGTCTCTCGGCGCCTCCCACATAGAGGGCATGTTTCCGCTACCTGAGGCTTGAACCTGTGTACTCGGACATTCACCCTGAGGCTACGGTGCAAGTATATGCATATGTCAATGAGCCATCCAAAAAAGGTACATCCAGAAGGCTTAGATTAGTTGATCAGAATGACAAAGCATCTGTTTTGTTAAAGAACATGAAAAATCAGCTTGCTAAGTTTACAGATCATAACTTTACAAAGACAATGGCGAGCAAAACGCTTTTAAAAGATGTGTTGAGAAACTCCGGGATAATAGTGTGTTGTCATTTGTTGACTTTTGCAGAGAACTACACATTGAAACCCGGGGACGAAGTGCAATCCCGAGCATTGGAATCCCTGATCAAATTAGTATTTTGGTCCATATTTCAATGATGAAAATAGAAGGTAAGCTTAAAAAACAGTGCATTTCTATGTTTCAGATGACAGGAAGCATGACACTGGGGTGGCTTAAGAATAATGGAGGTGGACACATAAACCTTCATTATGTGTGGTCGGATGGTTGTGCATCTCAATTCAAATCTGCACGTGCATGGTATGGAATCTGTAGATACCATGTTGAAAATAAAATTCGAGTGATATGGAATTTCTTTGGATCTGGCCATGGAAAGGCACACATGATGGCGAAGGCTGGTATAGCAAAGTTGTGGCTTGAGAGCGGCAGAGAAAACAAAATGGCATGCCGTGGCAAAAGTAAAACTTGTCTTGTGCAGTTTTAAGGGCCAAGGAATCGGATTGTGAAAGGGTGTTTTGGGAGGTTGGAAAAACAGATGTGAACAGGCAGCAAGCATTCAATTGCAAGACTTTACCTGGTACTCAGCAGATACATTCTGTGTCAACTATAAACCCAGCAGATCCAACAAAGTTGCTATGCAGACCACTCTCGTGCTTTTGTGATGCTTGCATTAACTTCAATTGGTTGAATTGTGAGAACATTAAACATTGTGGAGAATGGTCTCTAAAAAGTTTGGAGCCCACAGATCATATTGCCTCTCGTGTTGAAGCTGAAAATGATGTGGATGTTTTGTATGCAGAGGATGAGGCTGGTTTAGATGACAATTTGTAATTTATTTGAGGATGTATTTGTGTCTTTTGCAAACACCGGACAATGTGGAAGGTGTTTCATACTATGTTCTCATGTGCACTAGGGAAAAGCATGCATTGGAAGAAGATTCAATTGATGACTATGGAAATGAATACTCTGCTGGCACTAGTGTCATTGAAGGACAATATTATGAACTAATCCCAGGCTGCCACAATAAGTATAAACCGCTTCCTACTAAGAATGTTTTGGTACTGCAGAATCCGTGATTGGGGTTGAATCCCATTCAAGAAAGTAAAACACAAGTTTGAAGGGGCAAGCACAAACATTTCACTTGCCGATGAAGTCCATGAGACATTGTTATCACAACTTCCGGCAATTGTAGATGACATGGACTAAGTCGGATCGTAGTACTTTCCTGAAATATTGTAATACTTTGTTATAAGAACTGAAGAACTGGACTACTTCAGAAGTGCATTATGTACATCAATGTACATAAGATGTACAACAGATGTACATCTTATGTACATCTTATGTACATCTGTTGTACATTCCAGAAATATTATAAAAATTTGTTAAGTGTAAGTTGATTAGAATTGAACACAAGAAAGTTGAATTGCATAAACACTAAAATGGTTTCAGTCATGGCAAAGATAAGAAATGGACAGGTTTTCATGTACAAATGGTTGATATATTTATATTGTGGACATAAATATAACACACCCAAAAATGAGCATGGCTCATAATTCATGACCAAGCTTCAAAATGTCAGTAGGAGCCTGATATCTTATGACTATTGCATCATGTCTTCCAGCCCGCCGAGAGGCTGAAGAGATATCCTCTAAAGCAGTAGTCCATGCGGTTTCTATAGCACGTGCCACTGGCAAACCTTTCCATCCTACATAGCTTTGCATCTTCGGGACACGTGCCTTCCCCCAAGGGTTGTGCAACAAGTGATTTGCTGCCAATATACCTTTCATGGTTGCTCGTTCCTCATAATTTTCAATTTGCTCAACCTTTTCCCAAAGTTCAGGAACAGCAGTATAGAGGCGATAATCGGTCCCCAACCCTATGTACTTGCAGCTTGTGTTGGTTTGTATTACCTCTGGGTGCAGCAGAACTCTATCTCTTAGTTTCTTAATAGTCTTTTGTGTTTCAGTCCATTCATCTACAAAGCAAATGAAGATCACTTAATTATGTATACACACTCATAATTGTACCAATAAGAAAGACAGTAAGAATAGAGTACTCAAGTGCAATGAACAAAAACTTTGATACATATATTCATAACATTTGAATTTGTACATCAGTCAAAGTCTGTACAGTGGATTTGTATCTTTCGTCGTCGATCAGAACTGTATGTCCATAGTACTCTGGGTACTCTTTCCATACCACAGCTAATGGTTTCACAAACAACCCCTTTTGAGGTTCAGTAGGGTGTTTGTGTGGCAGAGTCCAACACTGCTCCTGGCTGTAAACAAACTTCAGCTTTATGGAAAAAGCATCACAAATATGTTCCACAATTGGTTGAAGATTTTTAGAAGTGAGTGAAGACCAGATGGCAACATCAAACCCTTCTCTTACAAATGCTAACAGTGATGCTAACCCGGCCGCAAAGATAAAAACACATTTCCTATATTAAATTGAAGCTCATCTTTCGGATCTGTTGGTATCTTGAGTTAATATTTTCATTCTTGTGCACACTCTTGCCCAACACACGAATTTAAGTCAAAGATAACGAGCTTTCTCCACGAATTAGATGATTCACTGTCGAAGAAGAAAACACTTGAGATTCACAATTTATAATTACATTTCGGACATACAATTGAGAAAACACATTGATAATTACACGATTGTTATTTGCACGGTGTAAGTGAGACAAATAAATTAATTTTTCATTACTTATTGAGTACAAAGAAGCTCGGAGCATGGCTCATACAAAAGCTGTAATTTACAAACAAGTCAAAGGGACTATCTACCCTGTAGGAAGGAACAGCTGCTTGTATATTCATCTAGCCTTCTACAATTAATGCCTCCATTAGATGATCCCTCCGTGACTTGGCATAGGCATCGATGAACCAACTGGGTGTCATCGCATGGTGCACAAGTATTAGAGGACTATACCAACAAATAACTAATAGGAAAATAACATGTTCTACTTACAAAAATGGAGCTTGGTGTGCATCAACCACGGCATCTATGAATTTGTGCATGTAAGCCACAATGTACATGCAAGGGTTCTTTGGTACTAGTTTCGGCATTTTAGGACAGAACGGGGAGCATCAAAGTTCTTCCTACCATGGTTTAAATTTTGTTGGATCCGAGCATCATGTTATTGATCACAAACTTATGAAACACGCAAAATTGCAATGTGAGAATAAATCAAGCATAAGAAATTGCAATATGAGAATAATCAAATCATAAAAACAAAACGAAACTCATACTTACTTACGGACCACTTTAGCATCGGGTACATAGCCTTTGTGGAGAGAGGATCGTATACTTGGGCTAGCTATAGATGGAAAAGAGCTTTTCATTGGACCAGCAAGCACAAGTATTGCCAATGCCACATTTGGGCCTTGCGAATTGGAACAAATATGTATTGGCATCTTGCAATCAAAATGCCATCCAGCCCTTCCTTTATGTTAGTGTTACGTGCATCCGCCCTTTGTTCTTGAGGGAATTCACAAAATTCGGAAGGGTGTCGGTCGAGGCAAGTAAAAACTTGTGTTTCCAATCGGATGGAAGGCTGCTACAAAGGTACACGCACACAAATCCAGATTACATATTAATACATAAGATGAGTGACTTAGGGAATGAAATAACATAAATATGTTGAAATGCTAGCCTACCTCCCATAGACATCTACCATCTTAGAGGTCAAGTCCAGCTTCAGAGAACTTCGTCAACATCACTTTGAAAGATAGAGGGTGCGGGCTTAGGAGGACAGTCCCTATAAGGAGTGAATGGAACCAACCTTTTCGGTCGGTTCACTAAAGCGTACAAAGGAAACAACGGCATTAGCAAAAAGAATATATCTATTGTAATCAATTGTATATTACTCACCTTGTAAATTCATCACTGTTTCAAGCATCTTCCGAGGGCTGCTTTTTGCACCTTATTTGTTATCACATCAATATTTGCTTGTAGATCCTCTTCCTCTTAGGTTCCGGCTTCGGAAGGATCGGGATCGGCTTCCTTCACGGCTTTGTGATCGTGTCCTATGTACAAAAAAAATGTGGTTAATTACCATAAATCTGAGATGTTTAACAAAATTAGTTCATCTTGGACATACCTCTTTCTAGGTGGTGGTGGCACTTTTTTTTGCCGGAGATTTTCTTTTAGGAGGACATTTTTTTGTTCTTTGGAGATTTTGCCTTTTTTTTTCCTTTTGGAGTGCCATCACCAGCATTCTTTTGCCTCCTCTTTGGAGTGGACTCAACTACCAACTCGGCTTCCTCTTCCCTGGTATCTCACGGGTTAAAATATGGATCTGTGTCCTTTGTAGCTTCTTACGTGTCCGAGGTCAGGCGGGACTGCGCAGATGATGCCGAGAGGAAGTTTGAATCTTTCTTAGCTTCTCCAATTACTAATTTAGCACTTGGTGATGAAAGATTTTTACGTTGCGCTAGATCATTGAAGGCTCGCACCGCTGCTTTAGCTTTCTCAAGTGCCATCCTCTCAATTTCCTCAACTTCACTTTGCCCGCGTTCGAGCGTGCATTTGCGATTGTTCTATTATTGGCTTTGTAAATGTCATTGGTGATCCGGAGCTGGAAGGTAGAGGGTCTCTGATTCGGTGCGCTTATTATGCTCGATAAAATGCGTAAAGAGAGTCGATGAGATGGCTCAAGAACATCGACCATTAAAACATACGGGATAGGAACGACCTCATCCGCAAACAAACAAATGATCTAAATTTCAATAGACATAAAAGAACATGAAAAACAGAACTAATGAGAAATATCTGGTACATTACGCCAAGCATGTACATTTCATGTACATAGAATGTACCAAATGTAAGTAACTACATTTAACTATAGCCAAATGTACATGTACATGTTCCTCAATGTACATAAAAGGTACATCAATGTACCGGATGTACACCGATGTACCCGGATGTACCAATGTATCCGGTTAGGGAATGTAGATCTATGCCAAAAAAAAAGCACATATATATAAAAATGCACATACTTATGAATCCATCTCTGGATGCACTCTAAAGATAAATGCATGTACATCTATTTGCGGATGTAGACTCCATTAGAGACATGTACAACCGATACAAGCTGAGTCAAGCTCAAAAATAAAAGCATCAATAAACAAGCAAATATATGCCTATGTACCTACGCTACGGATGTACACTAAAAGTTATACATGTACAAGGAATAGCAATGCAATCTTTGAAAGCCATACATGTAGAACTATGCAGATTACAATAACAAATATGAATGAAGAGAAATATAAGTTTAAATTAGTTGAGAGCAATGCATACCTTTCACAGCAGGGAAACCAAGCTGAATTCGAATGCCCTCATCCCAGATGCAACCTTTTATGCAATTCTGTCTTTTATGGACGGATAACACAAGCGAGAAGAGGCAATAAGCATCTCTGCATGGAGCTAGCAACAACAAACCAGTTTTGCCAAAGCCTTGGCCACAAATGGTACACATGAACCGAATGTGATGAAGCTGCTCTATAGAAGTAGCTCCCTCTGAGGGGTAGGGCCTCGGGTGTGCGAACAATAGGTCTGCTCTCCCCATGAAATCCAAAATCTGTGAATGCCTTTTGCTGAACCAATTCAATGCAATTAAGTTTTTCCTTTGCTTGTTCAATTGAGATTTCATGCCTTTCAATTTCTTTAGTTGCTTCCTTCAAACCAATGTCTAGCTTAGAAGAGTCTTTGCTCTTTATCATGTCTACTCATAACCAAGTCTTCCAACTTGTACTTCAACACTCAGAAGATAACTTGATTTCAGCCGGGATCACGGGACAATTTGTCAAATTCTTGTTTTGTCTCATCTATTTTTGGGGCGGTCTGCTGCAGATCTTGGATAACATATCCTTTCTACCCTCAATCTGGGCTGATGACCTTCAATGCATCCCTCCTTTTTTTTCTTCCGGTGCTTTCTACTTCATTCAATAGGTTAGTTTTCTCCTCCAACCCATGCTTAAATGCTTGCTTTATTGTGTCAACATCGATCTAGAATAACCCGGGGCTCTAATATTCTGGCTGCAATCACGATGTCTGTTTGATAGTTGAGGATTTACCTGTTGTAGGGTCCTCTGTAACGTCTGAAATGAGGGTTTTGGCAAGATCTTTGGCGGTCCTAGCCACGTCCATCCAATCAACAAGCCGTCCCTTCAAGTGAAGAGCAAATGCTCTGGCAAAATAGGTTGAAATATAATGGTTTGTAACTTTGTTTCTTGCCATAAACCAATTCATAATATTTAAAAAATCATCTTTCCATGCGTTCGGATTCTCCTTCCTTGAATCCTCGTCACGTTTTTTTGGAGCTTCACCCCATACCTCGTTCATAACCATCTCTAGGTTGGGTATGTGGGCCTCTGCATGTTTCTCATGGAGGTCTTTGGCTTGGATCACCTCAGAACCCAAACGTAAACTCCTTGGAGGTAAAATTCCACTGCCGGAAGCACTAGCATCTTGCTTGGGCTGTGGTGATGAGCAAGCACTCATCTGGGGGCGTTTTGGGGCCATAGCTAGATGAAGAATTCGTGATCGGAATTCAAGCAGAGAAGGCAGGGGCGGGATAGTGAACGAGAGGCAAACCAAGAAAGAATTTGGGAAAGAATTTCAAAATCCGATAATTGCGGGTTCAGAGTAGTGGATAGCCATTAATCATGGCAGTTACTAGCTGGTCATGATGACAGTTATTCCAAAAATGTGCATTCGGTACATATGTATATGTACAAAAAGGGCTACATTTATAGACACCCTTTCATGCTTTTACCCTAAAAGTATATATGGCTTGAAACAAGCACCACGCTGTTGGAATATGAAGATCAATACATTCATTACGGATATGGAGTACCAAAGATCAAGAGCAGATCCAAATTTATATTTCAAGTTTCAAGGGGATTTGGTTTCTATAATACTCTTGTATGTGGATGACATGATTATGACGGGGGATGCGGCTGATCTTAACCTTTCTACAAAACATCTTCTTAAAAATCATTTTGAGGTTACAGATCTAGGGCTCATGCACTATTGTCTTGGAATAGAAGTCTGGCAGCATCATATAGGTATCTCACTGTCTCAACAAAAATACCTCTCAGAAATTTTGGAGAAATTCCATATGGCAGACTGCAATACATCTCCAACGCCATCTGACTTGGGTCAAAAGCTAGTATTAGAGCCTGCAGAAGAAGATGTGGATTCTACATTATATAGACAATTAGTTGGAGCACTCCTCTATCTTTGTACTACTCGACCTGATATTATCTATGCCGTTGGAGTCTTGTCTCGCTTTATGACACATCCCAAACAATCACATTGGAAGGCAGCAAAGCGTGTACTTCGATATCTAAAAGGCACTGCCACAGATGGTCTACACTACACTAAAGTGCTTAATCCACAACTTATCCTTTATTCTGATTCAGACATGGCCTCCACAGATATTGACTCTAGAAAATGTCTCACAGGCTATCTTTCCTTCTTTGGTGATAATCCTATCAGCTGGAAGTCCCAAAAACAAGACTCTAACAGTATTAGTACCACTGAAGCAGAAATTAAAGCCCTTACTCTCACAGTGCAGGAAATGTTGTGGTTAGTTCATTTATTTGAAGATCTTGGCATTCTAACCACACCAGCAAAGATATTCTGTGACAATCTTGGAGCAATACAACATGCGAAGGACTATCAGCTTCATTTACAAATAAAGCACATGGACATCAAACTCTGTTTTGTTCGAGAACAGCTGCAGAATAAGTTACTTACACTTTCCTACTGTTCTACTAAGGATCAGCGTGCTGACGGTTTCACTAAGGGTCTTACAGGCAGCAATTTCTCCAATATGAAAAATTTCTTACATGTTGCACCTGTGGCTCATTCCCAGGGGGGAATAAAAACCATTTAAGATTCTTTTTTGTTAGGATTTAGATTTCATTTCAGCTATGCTGGTCATCAGGGGGGATGTTAGACATTTACTATATCACATTGTTATGATGACTCAGCATAGTATGCCACCTATTGTGCTGACATGGCATCCTACTATAAATGTCATAGTCAGCTTAGAGTAGTTGTTCTTCTCTGTAGCATTCTGAGAGAGCTGACGCTCCATTTTCCTTTGTTGTCTCTATTTCCTTCAATACATTGAATTCAATAGACTTTCACTTGCTTTGAAAGAATTTCTCATAGGGACAAGTCTCTGATCTTTTATATGCATGTCTGCTACATTTTTACTTGCAGATGAGGTTGATTAACTTCAAATTTAAGTAACATCTTCTTTAAGTCTGCTAGGCAATTCCTATTGTAATGACTTTATAGGATTTTTGCTAGCAAATAGAAATCGTTGCAAGTGATACAGATGGTGGCTATGGAAAGGAAATCGACATGACGGAGGCATCATTTTGCTTTGTAGCAACCACCTCCCATGAAGTTCCTCTGGCATTGTTAACATGAAGTTCCTTTGCAGATGGTCTAAAGTTTCTACAGGATTGTATGCTCTACTATTGTGGCGAGGAGAAATAACATGTGTATATCATTTGCTATAGCTTCAATACAGCTTCAATACAGCTTCAATAATCTTTCTTTCATGGCAGTCAGGCTTGTGACATTTTGGGGAATTGTGATTGGATGCATAGAAGCAATGGCTTTGTTGCAGGGATGCATCTTTGAATATTTTTTCTAGATACCAAAAAACAACATTATCTATGTCAACGTGTACTGCAGGGATGCATCGTTCTATATTGCCAGATTGATGCCTGTATGATCGCAAGATGATGGATCTAGAAGGAGATGCTCCTATTGCATGTTTTTATCAATTTTTTAAATCCCTTTTTCAAAGTGTCGATATCAATGCAAAGTTATTTCAAGTATTTTCCAATGCAATTGCCCTTCCGCCATAGAACAGGATGCAAAGTGTCATATATGCCAATGGTTATTGTTTTCTTCACATATTAAGTAGAACTTGGACATAAAATGTTACATATGCCAATTTGTGTGGCCTACTTCAATGCTTGCATCTAAATCTGTTTTATGCATCACTTGTTTTGCATCTTGATTGCACGTTACTTGGCGAATCCTCTTACATCAACATGGCAAAGCATGGTCAAATCCAACAAGAAGGATATAGATGGCATAACGATGATTGCTTTTGGAAATGGAGGAAATCTTTGATGGTTGCCAAAGCATTCTACACGTGGTATTGACAATAGAAAATTATTTTCTAAAAGACATCAACTCATAACCATAATCATAGACTGGACAAAGGGAGAGCATGAGAATTTGACAAATAGAAGTAACATACTTATGATAAAGTCAATGCAACCACAGAAGGAAGTTGCATCAAGATGGCTCAAACCCAACCATTAAGGCACTTAATATTATGTGCCTTCAACGATTAACCAAGATATTGATGCTTGATTGTAATGTTCTTTCAACTCCAGTTCTTAATTTGGGTCGGTTCTAGAACTACTACACGAACCAAATCAATAGAACCATAAAGCCATGCAAATCCCATTTCTCTACTTATATGACATCTTTTACAACTAATTACAAGTTTTCAAATCTTTAATTATGTCACAAATTCTATTTTACCACTTCCTAATAAATAGTTGCAAATGCCCGACAACACTGGGCATCGTTACTAGTGAGAATTTGAGGGAAAGAATTGCCATTTGGTTTAGACCTATGTTAGGAAAAGATAAGCAAAAATGGCCATTTCATACTCCACTTCAACAGACAAATTACATAAGAAATAGCCAATTCATTGCACTTGGGAAAAAAATTTAGGGGTGTTAGAATTTTCCTTGATAGAAACTCTAACCAGCGAGCTATTCATGGAAGCATACCCAAAGGCTATGAGTCTTTCTAAAAAGAGGAAGTCAAAAAAAGGAATTTACCCTTTGAGGACCTTTATGGGGACTACAAAAATCCCCGGTCATATAAGGGCAAATTATCATAGGGGTTAGATGGAT
The DNA here is from genome assembly GCA_021234155.1 of Isoetes taiwanensis. Classification (NCBI taxonomy): domain Eukaryota; kingdom Viridiplantae; phylum Streptophyta; class Lycopodiopsida; order Isoetales; family Isoetaceae; genus Isoetes; species Isoetes taiwanensis. The sequence continues at coordinate 16,952,635 of JAJEKV010000027.1, read as the reverse complement.
CGAGCTTTTCCTTCTAATCGATTTTTTTTTTTTTGTTGATTTGTGACTTCTAAAGGTGAGCTCAAAAGAGATGGTATCAATTAGCATCAAACCAGTTAACATCAATGCAAATACAATCTTAAGAAAAAAAGCAAATACATCAGGTCAGATCAACATATAGAGAACATAAGAATAATCTAGTATATTCTAACTCCACCATACAGATTGAGCAAACCGTGTACTAAGTAATGCATGCTTAAAAGAGATTCCAACATATAATTTTTTGAGGTGGGCCAGGCGAGGCGGTGCACTCACGGCGAGTGCACTACTGAATCTGGTGGCGCCACCAAGAAAAATTACTCATTGGATCTCGATCAACGTGCATTACCTAATGTAATGCACGCGAGGTTCAAATTTCCACCAAACTGTGCTTCGTGGCACCTTCTTGCTCTGTTCTGCCAGGTCTTCTAGAGGCTAGATTGATGAGAGATACCACCCAGAACTGTGAGAAAATGATCCATTGATCAAAGGAAGAAAAAGAATGGAGTTGTTGAAGAAGCTTCTAACTGAACACACAATCTTTATATTGTGCAATGTCCAAATCGGTTGCATCCATTTTTTGAATAACAAAAAGGTAACAAAATCAAATAAAACCTTAGGAACAATGTTGTTCTAGCTAACTATGGCAGAAATGAGCAAATTATCATAGCAAAAGATTAAAAAAAGCACAGACAAGCTGAGTAGAAAAAAATGCAGCCAAAACATTTATAAAATACTATACATAGGTTAAGCTTTGCCGCGTAAATAAGTCAAAACCACAGGGATGCGATTAGAACCGAGAGCAGAATTGAATTGAATTGAATTTATTGTTATCGTCTATGAAGACTAGGAGGAGCAGCTAGATAAGGGAATTAAATTGAATTCGTTTTTATCGTCTACGAAGACCAGTAAACTTGTGGGACCTAAGCAAAGAGCACAGAGAGAAACAATGGGATGCGAGAGGCAGCACGGATCCGCAAAAACCAGAGCAAGGATCTAATTTTCCCAAAGATAAGATAATGGAGTGAGTGATATGAACCTCTCGTTCATTATGTCCCGATAAATTGAACTGAATGGGATTCTCAAAAGCAACCAACTTGTTTAGTTCTTGCTGGATCAACGGCTCGGAAGTGTTCGATTGCGAGCGGTCTATATAAGGAAAAAATTTAGGTAAGTTGTTTTTAGGTTGACATCTGGTTGGGTTGCCGCATAGCGAAGAGCCAACCTTCCGTCCATGGCGAGCGTCAGACTTCGAGCGAGATCGGCAACGGCACCAGCTTCTTCATCCCCAACACTGCGCTTCCAGGTTCCATCTCCTTCCACCCTTGCCTCCCTTAAATCCGTCCTCTCTTCTCTCACTTCTTTGCCCTCTGATCAAATTAAAATTTCTCTCAACAAGAAAGATGATATCCTTGCCAATCCATCCACTCCCTTGATCGATCTAGGCATCACTTCTGGCGACCTTGTTTATTACTCTGTTTCTCCGCCGGAGTTGGCTGCAGCAGCAGAAATACCCCAAGATCAGGCCGTTTCTTCCTGTTTGGCAGGGATTGAGATTGTGGGAGCAGGAGCACGACGAGAGCTTTGTGCCCGTGCTGCATCTCAACGGGCAGGGCTTTTTGCACTGCACAATATAGAGACCGCTATAGCCTCGACCTCGGGCAGTACAGGGTATGCTTCTATGGAAATAACAGAGGAATCAACTAGCAAGATGCAGGAAGAAAGCACACAATTAGACCAGAGTGAAGAAATTAGTGGGATGCAGGAAGGTGCAGAGGCACCACGTTTTTCTATCCCAGACTTCTTGCACAGGGTTTTGGATGCGGAAAATGGTAACATAAGAAATCAGCATCATCTTCTTGTTCTTGCTGTTCATGGAGTTATGTTGGAAACGGGTTTTGTTTTATCCCCAAAAGCAGAATCAGAAACCGGGCAGACAGCAATGGATTATCAAAACAGTTATTGTTATACACTGCCTAGGTTTTTGAGAATGTCAAACAACCGCCCAGAGATAAATCTCAAATTTGTGGAGCTTGGAGAGTTCTTAGTTGTGTATGGCAGTATTTGTTCTCAGGTAAGACGTATGGATTTGCTAGTCTCAAGGTGGATAAATGCACAAGCAGAAGGAACGTTAGAAGATGCATTTCCACATTTGTTTGAGCTTTGGAATCAGGTTAAAGATAATATGTCTATACCGACATTGACCTGGTTATGTGAAAGTGCAAAACTTCCATTACCGTCATCATTTTGCTTACTACCATGTGACTTGAAAATGAAAATATTGGAGTTGCTTACAGCCATATCATTGGCAAGGATGGCCTGTGTATCATCAGAGATAAAATTCTTAGCATCTGCAGAAACTCTTTGGAGGAAAAAATGTTTTGAGGAATTGGGCTGGTTGGAGGATCGCGCGCCTTCTTCTTTAGGATGGAGGCGGACCTTTGTTCAGGAGTGGCTATACAGAAAAGAAAGAGATAGGAGGCCAGTAATGCATGAGCGGAGGCGCCCTTTCCGTTTTCATTTCAGGCAACCACCAATGAGACCTTATCCTGGAATTCTTCCTGGATTTATTGGGGGAGATTATGATCTATATCCTGGTGGTTTGGGTGGTCCGCCTCGACCTGGATTTCTGGGTGGTCTGCCTCATCATGGTGATCAACCTAGAGGGGGTCATCTTGTTGGCCCCAGATTTGTTATCGGAGGCAGTCCTAGTGCCCTGGCAAGTAGCATTGGATCAGGCCGTTTGGACAGGGCACAGGATGAGCATTTTGGTGATCCTGCTAGACCAGGGAGGGTACATGGAGTATATTTTCCTAGGATTTGAGCATTTTGGTGATCCTGCTAGACCAGGGAGGGTACATGGAGTATATTTTCCTAGGATTTGAGTGGGTTTGTTGGCTACACAAGGGTTTGTTAATACTGCTATCCATCCGAAGTGGCCAGTGAGGCTTTCACAACCTACTGGGCCATAACATGAGCAACATGTATATAGTGTAAGTATCCAAGGGCCTACTTGGCATCCCATGTCGGTCCTGTTTGCCTGCAGTAGCGCTTATTAGTACATATTATCCTATCCTCCTGATCAATAAAGTTTTTTGCTCAATATGTTGTTGCCATCTTTTGGGTTTGTCATCTTGCGATAGCCGAACATTATTGGACTTGAGGAAGATTAATGGAAACATAGATATGAATGCTTTTTCAAGGGGGTCGTTATTAAGTAAATGCATTGCACGCTGCAGTGCTGTTTGTTAGTATAATATGGATCTTTTTGATCTTTTGTTCAGCGTGTTGTTGAATCGCTATAATATGGAAGCAATTGTGGTTTGTCATCTCTAAGACACAATCAACATGATTCAGAAACTGATGACTCAGTTGTAAAATTCGATTCTCCAGTGCTGTTTGTTAGTATAATATGGATCTTTTTCATCTTTTGATCAGCCTGTTGTTGGATCGCTATAAGATGGAATCAATTGTGGCTTGTCATCTCTCAAAGCCACAAACAACATGATTCAGAAATTCTAGTTGATTCAGTTGTACGGCAAGCACTTACCTTCAACTATTTACGGCAGTACTTACTTCCAATATGCCTTTTGTTCTTCCCACCTCAAAATTGTAAGCAGTACTTACAAATATCTGACATATTTGACCTTCAATATGCTTCTACGTGGCCCTATGCTTCTACTTGTGTTGAATTGTACACAAAACATGTGACATGGTTGGTTCATTTGGTCCTTGCATAAAGTTTTAGATGAACCGTGTACAATAGCATGCCCTACAAAAAAATGCTTGCCGTAAAAGTTAGTTCATCCATACAAAGAAGGCATGGCATATAGCTTCTTTAAAAATTAAATTCCAAATGAATGTGTATAATACAATGCCACTGTAGTGACCTTTGTGAATAAGAATTCAACTGACGACATGGCCATGTATTAGAAGAAAGAATTCGCCAGGATGTGATGCAATCCAGTGGATGGGACTTACACAATTCAGGATCCGCAAATGCTCAGAGGTAGCAACACCAATGCGACCTCATTTGACTCTGTAAAAATTTGATAGCGGGAAATCTTTTTCCCAAGGTGCTGTTGTCCATTAGCTGCACTGCAAATAAGAACTATACAAAAATAACTTCGAGCTTAGCACAGGGGTTATCCTTAATGTACTCCCCCAGACTTTTATCATTGAACTTCCAGGAATATAACGCCTGTCTTTGTGTCAAACCAACAGGATAAATCGTGTGAATTTTTAACTTGCCATCGCCTTGTAAAATCGTTGGCCTTTCACGCCTCCAAACTGGGACGTGGCCTTTGGAGGTGAATTTAGAAATAATTGCCTTCTCCAGTGATCTTACTGTGACATTATCTGAACTGCAAGATGGAAATAGGAGATGGTAAGGAGGACGATGCTCATTTCTTAATGCCGAAATAAACGTATCCTATTTTTAATTTTTTCATTATAGAGATGCGTACATATAAAACATGGAAATTTGAGAGACTGAGTTCAAAGGTTGGACCTAATAAAGACAGACTCCGGATAAAACCTGCCACGTTCTCGAACATAGAGGTGGAATATCGTCTTGTCTCCTTGAGTGCACTTGCAAAGACGGTCTTTTGATTTATTATCCTTCAAAGCTTCTTCCTCACGTGCATATATTTGTGTTGCTACGTGAATGCAAAGGCGACAAGACGAATGCACTGCTGCCATATCAACAAGTGCCTTAAATGAATTGGATGGACCATCAAACTTCCAGCTACACATTTCCAGACATGTCACGTTAGAGAAGTGTTCTAGAAAAAACTTGATCCTCATTACAGCCCATTGGACGACAAGTAAATATCTCATACCGAAGAGTCTCATTATAAGCAGAAATATTGGAAGCAAGATACTTCATGTAATCTGCTACACGCTGTACATCCTCTATCTGCTTCAAGTGAATAATAGCATTGGAGGCTGGAGCAAATTCTGCAATGTTTGGGGCTCCAATGACTACAGGCACAGCTCCTGCAAACAGAGAGGCCACCTATCAAGACTCCACCACCCAGACATTATCCAGCAAATATATGCCTCTCCATTGATGTTGCTCTATGGATCTCAAAAAGTACCTGCTACTAGAGATTGCCAAAATTTTTCAGTCACGTAGTCCTCTTCATTCGAGTTCTCAAATGCTAAACTAAATTTATAATGCTGCAGCGCTTTCACTTTATCCACGGCTGCAATTAAAAAAGAGGAAATTTTGTTTCAGCATAAATTCAAATATTATGCAGAGTGGTGACAATGCCGCATTATGTAAACAATAACAAGTTGCAATTGCTACAGAGTTAATAATTTGAAACAAAGAGATGTGCACTTCATGTACGCAATTTCCCTTTGTACTTTTACTTTATGAGAAACTTTATGAAGCAGACTTTGGGTGCTAAGATTGGAAGTCAAAAGGGACACAGTCCAGATCGAACGCTAAGGTCCCCAAGCCATCACTTAAAATATTCCTTGGAATTTATTTCAAATTTTGAAAACTAGGCGACGATGTGAGGGCAAAGTTTGCATGAGATGTTGATGACATGAGAAGCATTAGTTAATGTGATAAGAAAGAGAATTTTTATAGACAGCATACCACCTCGATGCACATTGCGCAGACAAGAACCATAAGAGTCAACACTGATGCCCAATTTCTGCAGTGCCGTAACTGCTTCTAAACGGAAGTTGTGTCCTCCACAATTAGAAATAAATGCTGCAGCAAGTGCCTTCTCCGTTTTTGGTTGTAGGGGGGCCATAATATCATATTCAGCCCAGGAAAAATACCCAACAGGTACATCGGAGGAAAGACTCGTTGTCATTACCACGCTATATCCCCTACTGAGGAGATAGCACATATTGTTAGTGCATTATCAAGCAATAAAAGGTAATGAAACATAGACTCCTGAGTTACATATAGCAAATAAACCTCCTTTATTATCAACTAGAACCAGGAGTGGGCTAGCATGAGAAAGTCACAGATCAACTCCCAGTCCAAGCTGTCCTCAACATAACTTGAACTATTGTTCCAAGGCGGTACGAGCGCTTGGGAGCTTTCTGACCAGGCTATGAAAAGTGCTGTCTATATCTAATAGGAAGATGTTGATGATAAGGTCATCTTATGTTGATAAACTTGTTATTCTCAATATCTACTTCTTATCTTTCAAGGAGGTACGGCACTGTTGTATAATGCTGTAAGATCCACTATTCGGAAAAGAGACTTTGTACAACAGCTTGGAGAATTGGGGGATATTACTTAGATCAAGCATACTACTTCAATGATACATATGTAAAGACTAAACATAATGAGTGCTAAATGCAATTCAAGGGTTCCACCCACCTATGCGCAGTGGCAACATCATATTCCGCATAATACAATTTTGACTCCATAGTGCGTGCAACTCGAGCAATGCCTTCATCCATACGCATGCCAAAAACTGCATCTGGATTTTTGTTTGGTGGCATATTCGTGTTAAATACGCAAGGTACTGCACATCCATCTGTTCCCTGTCATAAATTGGAAACACAGCTTCAACATAATTTGTCTTCACTTGCCATTACTTAACAGTTCCCTATTAAGATAAAAGAGTGTGAATCACAAAGACAAACATGAACACAACATGACCAAGTGAACTTAACCATAGAAAAATGAAGGTGGGACTGTACAAAGCATCAAATCCCATCTTTAGTAGGCAATGGTCTCTTCTGAGGTACGACTCCAGTTTGGCAAACTAAACTTATGAGAAGGCACAAGCGTACATGCTGCTTAATCCTTTCTAAGCCAGTGTCATGGATCCCGGTAGATTTTCTGAAGCTATAAGAAGACAAGGAACTTACTTCTTGTCAGATTCACACTGAATTATGTAACCAATATGAGAAGATGCCATTACGATCCCTAGATGGTCTTCTTCCTTTCCATAGAAATTTTGTCTGTTCATCTGATAGCTATAACTTTCTCAACATCTTATTTTTGTGGATAGATGCAGTTTACATTCATTTACTAAAGCATCTCAATAACTTGCTAAGCTGATGCATTCAAGGGTCTAATAGATCGCTAACCAATGATGAAACAACGCGCACATCCTAACAGTGATAGAATTTGGAAATTATGCAAAAGAGAAATTTGGGCGAATAAAAGTAAACCTGAGACTCGGAAAACTCAACCCGCACGGGGTCCTTCTGAAAGTCCCTAGAATAATGAATACGATCCTGATCTTCAAGCAGCTTTTCACAACCCAGAGGAGCAGGATCGGAGGGTAGCATTTTTCGAGAAGAAGAAACAGTGTCAGGACGGACAAAAAAATTAATGTTTTGCTCTACTTCATTGGCCACTTTTACTAGAGACGAACTAAATCGGCCTAAGAAAGTCGTTTCTGCAAGGAGGAGCACCAGGGCTACTAAGGTGATTAGAAGCCGACAGGATAGTCCTCCTCGGCGAGCCATGGCCAGTTCTTCCCTGTCTTCTCCGGCATTCGGCCTTGTCGATGGCCTGGATCTCGTGCTTACGTGGCATTCCACTGTGTATTTGACCAATGTCCTGTTTGGGGATTGGCTGCGCAAAGAAGGTTCTAAGGGGAAGCAAACTGGGTCATGGTTTTGGTCAGGAGGCCTCTAGGGGAAGGGTGCCCACATATACCTCACATTATTTGGGGTGTCCAATAATTTTTTGGGACCATCCGATCCAAGCATATGCCATAGCATATGCCACTCCATCAAATTCCAGCCCTCAAATGGAGGTCAAGATAGGGTCAAATCCCCTATATTTGACTTACCCCTATCAGCCAAGCAAACCATTGAATAAATACAATCTTTGAAATTTGAAAGTTTGGCCAAACAAACAATGAGCCTGGGGAGTCGAACCCCAATATAAGTTTCGATGCTCATCCAAGCATACTAGGTATCCCACAAGGGGTGCCTAGTATGCTTAGGGGCCGAAGCCCACTAACAAAGCAAACAGGTCAATACCAGCACATCACTTTAATACACAATTCTGCTAACCAATTGCGGCCTACTCAAACTTATTGAACACGTTATTTACAAGCATTTACCACAAGTAATTTCAGAACCAGCAAACCATACCTGTTATACATCAAGCAATTCCATCCTTCTCACAATCCACACACAAAATCACAAGCCAACAGAAGAACATGTAAAGAAATCAGTTCATAGCCGAGCCACTTTGTGCATGCCTAAGGACTGCATCTAGTTGCCGTATTTCTTGCACAAGCAATACCCTCGCAAGGCTCATATGAGAGCGCAAGATGTGCAACTCAGAAACGGGCACCCCCAAATGCTCCCAATCCACAACAGATATGGCATTGTCAATTGACACATAGAACCCTCTAAGTTGCCGCCTAAGCAAGCGCAAGGATGCCGCAATCCTATGCGCCTCAGTTCGAAAACACAACAGGGTCCGGATGTGATGCTCTACAGCAGACGAAATAAAAGACTCAGGCAAAGACACAGCAGGTTGCTCCACGCCAGCAACTGCTTCCCCATCAGTCTCCATAACTCCTGCAACTAAAAACAAACAAAACTATGAAAACAAACCCAACTGTACAATGAAGAGCCAACCAAGTTCATCACCCAACAGCCATGGTATGATCACCCTTGTGCACAGGGATGTAATCTACACCAAGCTGAAGTATCACAACATCATCACTGTCTCCACTATAAGAAGCATCATGAATATCCTCGAAGTTATTATCTTGTTCATCAGCAGGAATAGCATGTGATGGGCCATGTCAAAAACTTCGAATAGGAAGAAAAAGCAAAATTATTTTTTGGAATGAAGTCCTCTCTCTGATCGGCAGTGCAAATCCGTCTTCTATATTTCTAATTGATTGATCAGATGGCTCAGCAAGCACATGTTCTAGAGTTCGTAAAGATGATCTACTATAGTAATCGGCCATTTCTGATATAGCACGAAAGCTCTAGGGCAACGACAAACTTAGATGATCTGGCTGCCTTAGAAAAACCCTATTACGGATGAACCATAACTATAAAAAAAGCTCTTTTTGAATCGGTTGCCATAAATCCTTCGCTAGAAGCATCGTCAGTTGCAGAAGAAGGTCATCGACGCTGCAAGCAATCAAAATCACGCTGCAATAAGGAGATCCAAGTGAAGCAAAAAAATGTTAGGCTGCTTAAAATCCTAAGAATACTTCTGTAACAGACCCATGGGAGACACTCGAGTGGATCTTGGTGTCGCATTCTTGAGACACTGGCATAAATGGGTAGAAGCGACTACTCATAAACGTTTAGACGGTTTTGTCCAGTTGGTTAAGGGCATGTTGGTCAGGAACGTTACATTTGGTATCAGATGTAACGTTTCAAACGGACATGCCCTTAACCAACTGGGCAAAATCATCTAGATGTTTATGAGTAGTCGAATCCACCTATTTATGCCGTTGTCTCGGGAATGCAACACTAAGATCCACTCGAGCGGTCTCCCATGGGTCTGTTACAACTTCCTATCTGTAAACATTTATAAACCTATGAATCTTGTAAAGTTGTGGAGAAACTTATATAAATAACAGACTCAATGCAATGACTAGGATTGAGCAGGACTCTCCATGCAGCCCCGACACGGTGCTCATTGATATGGACAGTGTTAGAAGGGATAATCCAAGAACTAGACAAGATAAATTTTCCAGGGTGGAGAGACTTTGGGCGGGAGACTAAAATTTCTTCATCGTTGCAGACTTGGGAGGCCATGTTTCTAGTGTCCAGGGTGGAGCTTACTTCATGGTTTTCTAAGAAAGTTGAGCGTCGTGGAGCTGGTGCCTGTGCAAATAGTGAAGATGTATATGGGAGTGATTGGACCACCCCTCGGGGAAGGCCTGTACGATGTTCTACTTAGTTGGAAGAGAGAGGAGAGAATCTCCTAGTACATTACTGGAATAGAGACCCGACCTCTTTTAGTACTTCTATGCAGGATAATATAGCAGGCCAAGTTAACGCGCGGAATGACAGTTGCTCTTGTGAGATCTTCATTAGCTTGCATCTTTCGGTGGAGGAGCTTCAAATGGTGGCAGCTTTAGGACTTATAGTGATCTTTATCTCTGCTCAAATCAGAAGGATTAAACCTGGCTTTAGACCCTGGTCTTGGATTGATAGCTTGAATTCTTCCTATTTGATCCATAAGGGATTCTTTGTGTTTAAATTTTTCCTATCAGGCCTATTGTGGAGCCTCAAATAAGTGTAATCTGTTCACGATATTAATATATAAAAAATCTTACCCTCAAAACAAAAAAAAAAAAAAAAAAAAATTCCATAACGAATCATCCTGGCCAATCTACAGTTTCCGTGGTAATTCACAAAATGGGCAGCTCGATTCAAAAAGTTTTTGTTATCAAGCACAACTAAATTTTTCGTATCACCAGCTCCCCATCTCAAATACAAATCCTTACCTTTCTCGATGGCAGCCTCACTCACATTATGAAGTTGGCAGACATAATGAACTTTTCCCAAATCCTTCATACAGTACCCAATCATACCCTCAAAACAATGAAGACGAGTATTTTTAAGGGCTTTGCATACCAATATCACACCAGGAGGCTTAGAAACCCAATTGAAATCTCTTTTTATGGCATCATTCATGGCCCTAGGACTCTTGAACTGGGCTCTAAAGACAGCCTGACAATGCAAATGATCTACAGTGGCACCACGCTCCATGGCCACAGCTCCAACAACACACCTCCGATTGCAAAACCCCACAAGACCATCATAAAAACTCATGGGCACATCTTGCCCAGACAGACCTAAGGTAACACTCACATCTATGGCATTCCAGTCCTGCTCAACAGAAAAACCACCATATCTCCCGGTCTCACGCTCTTGGGAATTGGAAGAACTGAGGTTTATAATGTGGCTCAGAGAACCAGGGACAGAGCAACCAACACTCTTTCCCTTTCTCCCTGCCCTCTTCAGAGACATGTGGCCGAAATTTAGAGACAAAAACAAAGGGAAGAACATAGCCGGCTTACCTCGAGCACAAATCCCCTTCGAGAAGACTCCACCTCCGCTCCCCATTAAGCAACCCCTGCTTATCCAAAACCCCAAAAAAGAAACAAGCCCAGAGCCAGGACACATGAGAACCTTCGCCCTCAGCATCTTTGCCATCCCTGGAGCACACCACGGCGGCACTACCAGTTCCGGCCGACTGGGCAAAAGATGCTCGGCCTACATTCCAGAGTTTCGAATCCCCACTGCCACCATCACCAAAATACTATATTCACATACGAATACTTATACACACCATTAGAAACCTTACGTTACAAATATACGATTCCAAATTTCGGCCACATTATGACTTTGGTTTTTCGATGTCTTTTGGCTTTACTTTTCGGTCCACCAATGTGAATATGAGAATGGATATCCACCAGTGCCAGCATTGGGGAAACTTTCAAACCTTGTTAGGAAAATTTCCTACAAGTCCTGAACCCATTCGGAATTTACAAAATACAACCGGAAGCTCCCTGCTATTAATACTCAAACCAGAAATGATATAAAATCCATATTTAAATTTTTTCTCTTTTTAAACGATGTAAATTGCTCCCAATAACAGATACATTGGGAGCATCCTTATATAAGTTAATGCATCATAAATATGCACATGTTGATTACAGATTACTCTACCAATAGAATGTCATGATTGAGGTGGGTAAAGTGGCAAATCCTAAAACAACAAATTTCTACAACCTTGGTCAGCATATCAAAGCTTACCATTGGTTTTATAAGGAAAATTAATCTCATGATACAAGTTGAGATTGCCCATCAGCTTTTGGAGGACATCACATCCACTGACAACTGCAATAGCAATGAATCCAATGTACCTCTTCCTCAATAGCAATGAATCCAATTGTACCTCTTCCTCTAGTCTCATCCTGCTCTCCCTTGCCTTTTGCTTAGCAAATGCCTTCATTCTATCCATCTACAGCACATATTGAAGTTTATAAATAAAGCATGACATAAGTCTAACAATAAAATTAACATTAACAAATGCTACATTAACCTGCTAAAATTTTGCAAAAATTAAACATGGGCTCATTAACTATTTTTCGCAGGTCTGCTACTGGATCCCCAATGTTTCCAACTGCAACTTCAAGATCCTTGGATTTGGTTGCCATGTTTTAATGCAACTATTTATCCGAACATAATTATTTACCAACAGATCAATAAGGGGTCAATGGCCTTACTCAAATAAGAGAAGAATTGATTGATAGCATAAGTGATATATACAACTGGAATCATCAAGAATATATTTGAATTACCTTGCGTCTAGCTAGATACATCTTTTGCAATCTCTCTGGCTCTCCTTCCATCAGCCTCGTGATCTACTTATTCATATCTTTCATATCGCTAAGAAAATATCGTAATGTAAGCACTTAACATATGGGAAATGTCTGCAAGAGAGCTTCAGAGAAAAATACCATCTGCTTAAGTTCTGCAGCCTTCTGTCTTCTCCTTTTCCTACAAATGCGATTGCTTATGAACTTCAACTGCTTATCTGCAATGTTTGAGGCAAACGCAAGCTATTCCGACTCCGCCTTAGAAGATCATCTTCGTTTTTGCCACTTTAAACCTAGATATTTCAAAACAAAAGGGTCAGATGCAATATGCTGCCAGACCCTGAAAAGATTTAGAGGAAATATATGAAAGGAAGGAACGAACTGGCGATGTCTGCTAGAACTATAACCCTGAAAGTTTTTACAGGAAATATATAAAAAGAAAGAACAAACTTGCTCTGTATGTCTCGGATGTTAAACAGAAATTGATGCGCCATTTGAAAAAACTGGTGCGCAGGAGCAGAGTCGGATTCGTCTGCTGCTACTCATCGCTGGGAGAAGGGCTACAAGCTTCGGCCATTTATCGCTGGAAGAAGGGCTACAAGCTCCGGCCATGAGTCTTCTGGGCAAGAAGGATCCGAAAGGCTCAAAAATCAAGGCGGGAGGGCTTCCGTGAGTCTGCCACATAAGCCGGATATTTGGCCAAGTTGGATGGCAGGAGAACACTCTCCCAAGAAACTTCCCCAACCCAGTCCACCACTCATATGATGAACTTGAATTGTAAATGGAGGTCAAGATAGGGTCAAATCCCCTATATTTGACTTACCCCTATCAGCCAAGCAAACCATTGAATAAATACAATCTTTGAAATTTGAAAGTCTGGCCAAACAAACAATGAGCCTGGGGAGTCGAACCCCAGTATAAGTTCCATCAGTCTCCATAACTCCTGAACTAGAAACAAACAAAACTATGAAAATAAACCCAACTGTACAACGAAGAGCTAACCAAGTTCATCACTCAACAGCCATGGTATGATCACCCTTCTGCACAGGGATGTAATCTACACCAGGCTAAAGTATCACAACATCATCACTGTCTCCACTATAAGAAGCATCATGAATATCCTCGAAGTTATTATCTTGTTCATCAGCAGGAATAGCATCATCCCAATACTGCCTCCTCCCAGGCCCATTCCTTTCCACATGTACAAAACCTACTGGCAGGCCAAACAAGATGGTTCTCATATCCGATGGCATGAAGTGACTAGGATTGAGCAGGACTCTCCATGCAGCCCGGACACGGTGCTCATTGATATGGGCAGTGTTACAAGGGATAATCCAAGAACTAGACAAGGTAAATTTTCCAGAACGAATCATCCTGGCCAGCGTATACAACAAACGAGCAGTCAATCTACGGTTTTCGTGGTGATTCACAAAATGGGCAGCTCAATTCAACAAGTTTTTGTTATCAAGCACAACTAAATTTTTCGTATCACCAGCCCCATCTCAAATACAAATCCTTACCTTTCTCGATGGCAGCCTCGCTCACATTGTGAAGATGGCAGACATAATGAACTTTTCCCACATCCTTCATACAGTACGCAATCATACCCTCAAAACAATGAAGACGAGTATTTTTAAGGGCTTTGCATACCAATATCACACCAGGAGGCTTAAAAACCCAATTGAAATCTCTTTTTATGGCATCATTCATGGCCCTAGGACTCTTGAACCGGGCTCTAAAGACAGCCTGACAATGCAAATGATCTACAGTAGCACCATGCTCCATGGCCACAGCTCCAGCAACACACCTCCGATTGCAAAACCCCACAAGACCATCATAAAAACTCATGGGCACATCTTGCCCAAACAGACCTAAGGTAACACTCACATCTATGGCATTCCAGTCCTGCTCAACAGAAAAACCACCATATCCCCACGCTCTTGGGAATTGGAAGAACTGAGATTTATAATGTGGCTCAGAGAACCAGGGACAGAGCAACCACACTCTTTCCCTATCTCGCTGCCCTCTTCAGAGACACGTGGCTGAAATTTAGAGACAAAAACAAAGGGAACAACACAGCCGGCTTACCTCGGGCACAAATCCCCTTCGAGAAGACTCCACCTCCGCTCTCCACCAAGCAACCCAACCCCTGCTTATCCAAAACCCCAAAAAAGAAACAAGCCCAGAGCCAGGACACATGAGAACCTCCGCCCTCAGCATCTCCGCCATCCCTGGAGCACACCACGGCGGCACTACCAGTTCCGGCCAACCGGGCAAAAGATGCTCGGCCTACATTCCAGGGTTTCGAATCCCCACTGCCATCGTCACCAAAATACTATACTCACATACGAATACTTATACACACAATTAGAAACCTTACATTACAAATATACGATTCCAAATTTCGGCCACATTATAAATCAAGAGGGTTCGAAATTGGGGGGGTTCGACCCTGGAAAATCCGGCCATTCTAAAAAAATTCTGATAACCAAAAAAAATTCTTGGCATTTTTTCAGGCCATTTTCATAGAAGTTTTTAAGGATTTCCGGAAACTACACTATAATTTCGTGTACTTCCGGTGGCCTTAAATGTAAGCAGGCATTTTTAATGGTTAGGGCAAATTCTAATTTCGGACCCTGATCAAGATGCATACATCCAACCTATGCAAATGAGACATCAAGAGAAAGATGGAAACCTAAGCTTCTTGTTGCTACAATTTTCAGACCAATTGGACATGTGTACAAGAATTTACAAGTGTTAAAATTAGGGTTGGTCTGCTGCCACCTTCCCGCAGCAAGTGCCCATCTACTGCGTACCAATTGACCACCTATTATGCATCAAATGCCCATCTAGTATCTATTGTGCCCTACAACTATAAAATATTCATTCATACCATCAAATTTCACACTCCTACTCACGTTTGCAATCAACAAATTACTTTACCATGCATGCGTGCGAAGAACATAAGATATGAACAAACAAGGAGGAACAATGAAGAGGAAATCTGAAACAAGAAAGTAATAGCGTGCAAAAATTAGTTGATCTAATTTCTATGGATTTGGATTCGTAAGCTTGTCCCAAAGCTGCCATACAGTTTATACAATGTGTTGCAGCCTAAAAATAAAAAAAATAAAAAAATGCAAACACGCTATATTGCTTGGACACAAAGTGATCATATCATATTCCATCATCATCGCTATTTGAGGGGTAGTCGAGTATTAGCATCTAGAAAGACAATAATCCGTAATTAGTACATGCTTCATTGAATGAGATAAATTTGAAATTCAAACAAATTAGCAACCTTCATCATTTCCTCTCTCTCCATGCCCTTGCATAATCCTCATCCATGTTCTTGGCTCTTGAAAGCACATCTTCATCCACACCAACCTCAGCCATGTCACGAATCATGCATGCTTTGTTTATTCCATCAAGCATGTATCCCGTACGACCAGTGTTCATGTTAGCATACCTGATCCATGCTTGTGTGTCCATTCCAATGCCATCATCATGTGCAATGTTTGATCCATGTTGCAAGTCCCATTGTTTAAGAGGTGATTGAATGGTCTCTAATCTGCTAGGAACCGGTTTGGCAAGTGAAATATGCCCATCAATGCTTATCACTTGCTGATCTTGAGAGAAAATATGCGTGTCCTCAAGGCTACAACCCACAAGAGGTGTTACAGGCTCATCTTCCATTGGTTGGCTATCTTGGAAAAGATTAGGGGTCTCCTCATATGGATAGGTTTCAAGTGGTTGACATTCATATAGATCAGGAAAGCTTGCATGAGCTACATTTGGAGTACAAGGGGTATATACTAACTCATCATCACTATCACTGTGCTCTCCTACATCTCCTAACAACTGCAATGGAGGCAAGCCTTTCTTTGATCTCATCCTATATTTAATAACTAATCTTCTTTTTTTTTGCACTTGTTGAAAGGTCTTTGCTGCCCAAAAATGGCAGCCACTTTGGATGTACCTTGTGGGTATAATTGCTGCCTAAGTCTCCTACTGCTAGCCTCAAATTCTTCTTCGGCTTTTCTTCTTGCCTCTCTTTCTTCCCTTTTTGCAATTTCTCTTTTCTTTGCCTCTTCTTTCTCTGCTTTCTTTCTTTCTTGTTCTCGCTTCCTTTGTGTACCTTGGGCAGCCTTCTCCTTTTCTGCTTCCTCCCATCTTCTCTTCTCCTCTCTACTGCTATTATTCACTTGAAGCAGATAGAGGATGTACAGAGCATAGCAGATTACATCAAGTATCTTGCTTCCAATATTTCTCTTATAATGAGACTCTTCGCTGGAAGTTTGATGGTCCATCCAATTCATTTAAGGCACTTGTTGATATTGGCGGCAGTGCATTTCTCTTGTCGCATTTGCATTCACGTAGCAACACGACGTGAGGAAGAAGCTTTGAAAGATAATAAATCAAACGACCGTCTTTGCAAGTGTAATTAAGGAGACAAGACGATATTACACCTCTTTGTTTGAGAATAGAATAGAATAGAATAGAATAGTTTTTTTATCGTCCACTGAGACCAATCGGCCTATGGGACCCAGAAGGAGCGCAGCAAACTTATTACTGTCCGGGTTAAAAAACCCCCGCCCCGAAGGGTTTTCGAGGGAAAAACCGTGGCAGTAATAAGAATGCTGTCAAACTGTACAAGTATACATCATCATGAAATAAATGTGTATGTACATGTCAAGTGCGTGCCCGAGGACATAGCTGATCTCGCATGTCCATGACCTCCTGAAGGTATGATCCTAGCATCCGTACGGATGCCGTGCTCAATGTCACATGTAGCGGCTGGCGGGCGACGACCAACTTCGGCAAAGATAGCGTCCGGATTTGATCATATCTTTGGGCAACTTTGAAGGGTATGAGATTCATCCTCAATGACTCCCATTTGGCGGCATTGATGAGCACATCTGGCGTGGCTCACCAATCCATCTGCCTGTCTCAATTGAAGATGATGTGCCCCCAATGCGAATGGAGGCAATGAGTCCGCGTCTTTTCATGGGCAAGTGGGTGCTGGGTAGCATTGTGGGCCTCGTCCAATGTGGGATTTATGTGGCCGGTAGTGTCTTTGTCTTGACTGTTCAAGGGCTGGCATCCCAAAGCTTGCTGATGAAGCAAGCGTCAAGATATTGCCTCAAGCTATGGCGATCTGCCTCTGTTTGCACATGTATGCACCTGTGCTCCTGCACATTCCATCTAGCCATCCATTGAGCTCTCTTTTCCCTCCAGCATGCCTTGAGGCGTTGTGGCCCCATTGCCATGATATAAGCTAGTTTTGGGAGACGAGCATCGTCCATGTTGACCACCTTCTGGAAATAGACAATGTGGCGATCAAGGGCCGCCCTCTGAAGAGGCAAGAATCCTGTTTCCTGCAGTAGAATTTGATATGGGACTGTGGACTTCACCCCTAGTGCTCGTACCAAGAAGGCTTTCTGCACCTGCTCCAAGTCATTCCAAGTAGCGAGGGATACTACTGGGCCCCATACTTCAACCCCGTATAAAAGGACAGGCTCCACTAAGACTTTGAATGTGTGTGTGGTGATGGGTCCAATCATACAACTCCGCTCTATGACTATTGTTTTGCATTGCATATAGTGCTTTCTAGCCCGCCGTAACTCGTAGCCGTATGGATGTGTCCCAGTGCATAGTAGACGGAAACTCCACTCCCAAATATTTGTATGTGGATGCTACTTCCACATTCTGCCCTCGGTAACGGAAGGAGGGGATCCCTACCGTCGTGAAGATGATATGAAAACCACCTTAGTCTTGGCCAAGTTGACGTGCATATCAGTCGCTTGACAAAATGTGTCTAGGGCATCGAGATGTCGTTGCATGTCTGCTGGTGTGTAAGCTAGGAGGTCCACATCATCAGCATATATTAACTGCTTGATGATCTGGTAGAGAAGGTGAGCCCCGTCGCCCCCATTATCAGCAAGCCAGCTCTCCAATTGATCAATGAGAACGTGGCAGGTTTTATCCGGAGTCTGTCTTTATTAGTTCAGATAATATCACAGTAAGATCACTGGAGAAGGCAATTATTTCTAAATTCACCTCCAAAGGCCAGTCCCAGTTTGGAGCCGTGAAAGGCCAACGATTTTACAAGGCGATCAAGTTAAAAATTCACACGATTTATCCTGTTGGTTTGACACAAAGACAGGCGTTATATTCCTGGAAGTTCAATGATAAAAGTCTGGGGGAGTACATTAAGGATAACCCCTGTACTAAGCTCGAAGTTATTTTTGTATAGTTCCTATTTGTAGTGCAGCTAATGGACAACAGCACCTTGGGAAAAAGATTTCTCGCTATCTCATTTTACAGAGTCAAATGAGGCCGCATTGGTATTGCTACCTCTGGGTATTTACAAATCCTGAATTGTGTAAGTCCCATCCACTGGATTTCATCACATCTTGGAAGAGAGATCTTGTGTTCAAGTCTCTGGGGATCCGTCATATGTCCTCATGGATGCTGCCAATGTGGCATGACATAAAATACTGTCTGTCTGTCTGCCTGCCTGCCTGTCTGTCTGTCTGTCTGTCTGTCTAAGCGCTAGACAAAACTCATCCGAGCTTACATGCACCCTGCCACCTAGATCAGGGTATATCACCCTCCTCTTCCTGACATTTACAAATTCTTAAGATCTACCCGGATGCCCACTTGCTTGTGAAACATGTGGAAAATTGGATCTCCTAGCTGCTAGCATCATTCCTTGCATTGGCACATGAGCTTGAGCTTGAAAAGGCCTATTTGATGGACCAGCAATATGTACCTGCTCCTCATTTGGTGACTATTGCCATCTACCAGCCCATTCTTTTGCATGTTCACATCAACGAATGGGTTGCTAATGTTTGCAAACTCAAGGACTTGTTGTGGCTGCTCAATTGCCTCTTCACACTCACCTTCAATTGCATTGATTGCATTATGGAATTCATAAAAGGGCTGATCATAAGGCATCCCATATGGCTGAGCATTGGGAAATCCACATGGCCCATCCTAAAGTTGATCATAATCAAAGGGTTCACCATTTTCATTATTTAGCTGACCGTTTGGCAAATGTGGCCTATAAACATCTTCTTCGCCTTGTTCATCTCCATCATTCCTCTCTATGACACCTTCTATCACCTCTTGGTAGTCTTGTAAATCTATTGCTGCATTGTGACGCTTTACCTTTGATGCATTAAAAGGCCAAATCCATGTGGCCAAGAATTCGAAGATAATATTTGAAGGTGTAAGAGCTGAAGCAATTGTCTCGGAGATTATTGTCGCAATGTCCTCTCTTTTGGAATCTCCTTTAGGCCTGCCCAACATATATCTTCTTCTAATAAACTTGAGAGCACGTTTAAAAGGCCCAGCAAGCCATGTCGAGTGGTTGAAGTGCATGAGATGTATGCACAGGCAATATTGCAAAATGTATGCCCATCTCTTTTGCAGCAAGAATTACTTCAAGATCCACATGACTCCCATGCCCATCCATGATGATAAGATGAGGTCTTTCACTAGATACTCCACCGTTGACCTTTGCTTGAAAAATGGGCCAGCCAAGAATAGAATAATTATGGTGTCATCCAAGCTCGAGGTTGGATAGCTTGGACTGCTCCTTCCTCACATCGTGCAATATAGTCTTCTCTTATTCTATTGCCTTTGAATATGTAAAAGCTTGGCAGCCTATAACCTTCAGCATTACAGCATGCAAGAATTGTTACCCACTCTCGGTTTTGCATAACTAGATCATGGACATTACGAGCACCTCTTCTGCTACTATCTTCATCCCACTAAGCTTATCGGCTTGTACACCGGTCTCGTCCACATTCCAAATTTTAGAGGGGAGGAAGTTATTTGAGTACACCTCTTCTAAACCAGCATACCATGCACTAATGTTTGCCTCATTCATTGCCTTTGCTCTAGATATTTCCAATGTTTCTGTGCTTCTCAATGATATACGGGGTGTCGACCTTTAAATAAATGCCACCATTTCTTTCCAAGAAGACAGTCTTTGCTCGTTATTGCTCCAATTTCACACAATTCTCTTGCTCTTTGCCTAACTACATCTAGAGTGACTGTAACGTTCCTAACCGACATGCCCTTAGCCAACTGGGCAAAACCGTCTAGACTTTTATGAGTAGTCGCTTCTACTCATTTATGCCGGTGTCTCGGGAACGCCCCACAGGCACATTCAAGGTTCGAATACTCGAGCGGTCTACCATGGGCCCGTTACAGTCTCTCCCACTAGAACTATGCTCGTCCTCGAGCATCCAAGGCTATACCATGTCTATATTATACCATGTCACAATGATTACCAAGTCTTTGCAAATTACCCATGCATATAGGCACCCATGGAGACTCGAACTCGAGACCTGCTCTGATACCAACTGTAACGTTCCTAACCGGCATGCCCTTAGCCAACTGGGCAAAACCGTCTAGACGTTTATGAGTAGTCGCTTCTACTCATTTATATGCGGTGTCTCGAACGCATACGTGCACATTCAAGGTTCGAATACTCGAGCGGTCTACCATGGGCCCGTTACAGTGACACCCATTTCTTTATCAGCTCTATCTAATGCCCATTGAACAAGCTCCTCCTCTTGTCCAATAGTCAACAATTTATGATTGTTTTGTTTCTTATGAATAATTGTGCCATAAAGCCAGCCTCTAATTGTAGATTCAAGAATGCATGTTCTTCTACCAGCCTCTCTAATTGATACAACATTATCATTTACCAACTCAAGAGCCTTGTCCATATCCTCTCACTCCATTGTCCTCTTCCACGAATTGGTGCCTTCATTCTTGCTTTTGCTGTGCTGGTTTTCCTGCTTTGGTGCTACCACTCTCTTCCCAGTTGTGGCATTATTTTGGTGCATGTGGCTTGTGGAGATGAGGTGAAACCGGATGTTGTTCCCACTATGCTTCCAGAAATTTGAAGCAATTGCAATCTGTGAGTTCCAAAATTGAAAAATTGGAGAAAAACAAATAATGGAATGGGAAAAGGGTTGGTGGGAAGTCCACCCATAATGGGCATAGACCATCTTCAAATTCGTCCTCTTGGGGCTTCAGCAGCATGGGCAGGGGCAAGAAGTGCGTATCAAGGGACAAGACATGCGTGATTCTTGGAGCAAAGATGCGTGATACATGGGAATCCAGTCTGTTTGCAGAGAGAGGACCCTGCGTTGGAAAGGGGCAAAAAAGTGCGCAGTATGTGGGCGCTACGTTGATAATGGGCACCCATTGTTTATGTTGTTTATGTAGCCTAACCGGATTTTTAAAATATCAACCGAAAATGCCTACACCTGTTAAAACTTACCAGTAAAATGCTTTCATACGTAAACTTTACAAGGAATACATATATTAAATTATCACCCTTTTTTTCTTCGACATTTCCTTCTACATTTTTTCTTGGCAGCTTATAAACTTTCCCTCCTAAAAATGTCTCTATACTCTATAGTATAGGACGTCTACGAAAAGCCGGTCTTGGGGGGGAGAGGGGGGGTGGGGGTATTTTATATTTATATTTTTGAAATTAGACAAGTCCCTTATTACTTAAGGACTAGAAACGTGTGCCCGGCGATGCCGGGCATTAGTCGTGGACGTATGAGGGCATTTATGTGCGTTAGTTGTGGTTGTATCGTGAATGTGCACAATGCATCGAAGGCAATATATGTGTAGGTGGAAATAGACAAATATAGATACTGACTTTACCTTTTACAGTGTACACATAATATGAAGTACAAACAAAATGTTAAACAAATATACTGGTTCTTTACGCAAATACAAAATACTTTTAGTGCAAAATGAGGTTATGCCCGTCAATCTCATTGGATCCACATCACGAAGAACCTGTCCCAAAGAACTCTAGGAACGTCCGTCGGCTCGACATGAAGCTCAGTTGCGAAGCTGATAGGTATAGAAGCTCCTCCCGTGTGCCTATGGTGGCAAACATGAACGTGTAAACATGCTCTGATACCATGTCCCACACGCGCGACTCAGGTGTACCAACAACAATATTATGCTTTGTTAGGAACTCAGGAGGCTCATAATCACCAATGCGTCATGTGGAATCGATGCCCAAGCCTTGATCCGTCTCCCATCACAAACACCAATGTGTGTGATGCCTCCTGGCGTGAAGCAAGTTCCCCTGCATGTATACTTGGAGGGGAACTTTTTTGACTCCAACACAGCAACACGCCAGCGTGTGTTATCAACTATCGCATAACTCCCTACAATAATAAGATATCATTTCAAAAACTATAGACGTAATAGTGTTCGTACAATTTAGGGTGGTTTTGTGGAAGATCGTAGATCAAATCAGGTGTGGGTCCTATTATTAGATATTGCAATATAAGGGTGCTATCATTCTATTTATTCAATTGTTTTGGGTGGAACACACGCCCATTTCAAGCGCATCTTAAATTCAAAAATATCCTATGATGTAAGCCAGGTGGCCTATGATGTTAGCATGTCTGATCTTGGGCTTGGGATTGTGGCACATGACTCTTATGAACCTCCGATGACAGAATTTTCCTCCCCTTGACAATTGCATGGGAGAAGGTTTGCCCAAAGGTCTTTACCCGAGGTGCGAGAAAAACTTTCAAAAAAATTAAAGTGTTTCAAAGAATGTTGATGTACAACCTGCTCATGTTACAGCAGGTTGCATGGGAGAAGATTTTTGCAAGAACGTTGACCATCATGAGCATCACAAGATACTCATTTGTGAGAACCAAATTTGCATGAGCCCCATTTATTTAATAGACGCATGTTGCAGAGATATGACTTTTAGGCAGGTTTATCATGTGATGCGAGTGGAACATCTAATGGAACTCATGCATTTTCAAATTCGATACCTTCTTTTTGGGTGCTCTTAAAGGCATGGTTCTCATTGCATAAGCATTCTATAGAGAAGCTGTAAGATGCAAATGTCAATGTCACTAACTGTGTTCATGCAGTTCAGGTATTATGTGCAACTGCATTTATTGGATGCCTCAAATCCATCTGCTTCAAGTTCATCAGCATAAACATTATATGAATCCATCTGCTTTAAGTTCATCAGCATAAACATTATATGAATCCATCTGCTCTAAGTTCATCAGCATAAACATTTAACTCTAAGAATCTCTTGCCATAATTTGTGTTGCTAGTTCAACTTGTCTATCTAGTTCTAAAACTTAGAACAAATTAGAAATGCATGTATTCAAATGCCTGCTCACCCGTGCCTGCAAAAGTATTCACCAGAGCACCTTTAAGGAGCTTCTCCAGTGCAGTTCCTGACCGGACCATAATTGATGTCAATTCTCCAATTTGAGTAAAGAGGAGACAAAAATAGAATTATGGGCTGCACATGCAGCCATACCATGATTGAACCCACCTACCTGCATACAGAATTTACTCTGACCTCGACCAGGAAATGACAGGTTAACCATCAATAATGAATGAAAAACATAACCATTACCTTTTAGCCGGCCATCTTTTATACCACATTTGCCAAAATGGTTTCCAAAAGTAAGAAAATTGTACTTAATCATATATCACCTCTACAAACAGCAGGCATTTTTCCCTCCATATTTTTCCAGCGTGGACCCTTTTCAAAGTGCATGCCTTACACTCCATTTCAAGTGGCATTTGTTACCATGGGTACAGCCTGGTTCCTGGGTACATACCAAGTTGCCACATCCTGCAGTACAATCTGGCTAATTTGATCTCTAAGAACTACATTGAGAAACCATTTACAACACCACAAATTTTTACTTCCTGCATTATGGCTGGATGGTTTCATGTGGGAAGACAAATATGTTCAGAAGCAGAGAAAGGTCTATCTTTAGAAACAACAATATTGAAGCAAAATGAAACTAACAGTCTTTAGCAACACACTCACATCATCAGCGAAATATTGGCAAGGGTGTGCAGTGGAAGGTGATTTGGAAATGCTTACTATCTGCTCCAAATGATGTTTCTTGGTGTACAAACACAGCCTTAGCTGTGGTAAGCAGCAAGGAAAGTGGGGGCTTACTCAATAGATTCTGATATGTATCTGCTGATCTGCTGATATGTACCACCAGCAAGGGATCTATCAGCAAGCGAAAGTGCATGCTGGTGGTGCTAGAATTAGGGATCCACATTAACATTGCTAACTGCATGTTCTGGGCCAAAAAGAAATTCAACACAGAGATTTGGCCCACATATAGACTTTCCTCTACGGCCAACATTGTCCAGGTCTGTCCGAGCCAACTGGGAATGGAAAATAATAACATGGATGAGAAACATGGCCTTTATATCACACCTGCACCAAAAATAAAGTAAAAAAATATTTAAGAAAACATTTTCTATTGAAATGACATGCAACAACTTACATGTTGAACAAAATTTGCATTCTCACGTCAAAACTTGGGTTTGATATTTGAAACTATAACTCTCTCTATGTTTATGCTTCGAAGATGAACCCCTTTAATATGTGCAATGCCATCGAAGAGCTCCTCTGCAAACCTTATGCTACCATCCATACCTGAAAATAACATTCTTGTACGTTTCAAGAGACCTTATACAAATTTTAAGGCTTGCTACTTTGATCTTCACTGGACTAAGTACCTCATAAACCAAAATCCTCCTTAGAAAGTAAGCCTTCGTTGCTTGCAAGATTACCAATAGGAGATTGCACACATGCAAAATATGTGGCTGGACCAGCATTACCAGTGGCCTTCTTTATAGATCTTTACCATTATCCGCTTGTGAAGCTAAATATCATTTGTCAAGCCCTGCTGCCAATGCTCTTCTGCATCACTTTTAACACGTTATAACTCTAATACAGAAGTTCACAACAGAATACTACTTCTAGTCCATACACTGCTCAGGATGGCGCTGGATAACATTGAGATTGCATGTTATTGCTCCCTGTAAAAAACCCAAAGAGAAAAGACATTGAGAAAAACAATGGCAATAATCAAGCACTAACCTCACTTGCACGGATTGGAGCAATAATCATTCCTCTAAACGACTGATAAGGAATGTGCTTGATCCATGTACCTGAAAGCGACACAGAATACAATTTCAGACTTGCTGAAAGCGCAGAATACAGTTTCAGACTTGTGTAACGCTTCAACATAAAATGCCTATAAAAAGGAATCATACCTCATTTGTATCTGATGCAAAACCGTCTTTGCAACATCCTGTTAAAAGTAAACATCGTCCTACCAAAACGTCTTACAAAACATAAGCCCAAGAATCTTTACAAAACAGAATATGAAGATTAAGATGAATCAATGCTTTACTATATGGAGCTTAAGCTGAATCGATGGTTGAGGGATCAATGAACCTGAGGGATGCTTGAGCTGAATTGAAACGACTGATAAGGAATGTGCTTGATTTATGTACCTGAAAGCGACACAGAATACAGTTTCAGACTTGCTGAAAGCGCATAATACAGTTTTAGACTTGCATAACGCTTCAACATAAAATGCCGATAAGGCTTTAAAGGAATCATACCTCATTTGTATCTGATGCAAAACCGTATTTGCAACATCCTGTTAAAGGTAAGCATCGTCCTACCAAAACGTCTTACAAAACATAAGCCCAAGATTTTTTACAAAACAGAATATGAAGATTAAGATGAATCAATGCTTTACTATATGGAGCTTAAGCTGAATCGATGGTTGAGGGATCAGAAACGAACCTGAGGGATGCTTGAGCTGAATTGTTGGCATCAACGGACCTTGAGGGATGCCTTTATGTTTTGGCTATGGCGGTTGACCTCCATCACACAAAACACAGGGCAAAAAGGTCACAAAAAACACGGGGCAAGGACGTTTTTATTGGATGGGTTTTATTGGATGGACTGTGTTGTATTTCCTCCTCCACCATCGCGCAAAGATGGAGTCAGATCGGATAGAAGAGAGCCGGTTCCCTTCTCTCCATGCAAATGCAAACATGACGCAATACTCAAAAATCTCGTCCTCTCTAAAAAATTCAAAATTCCCGTCCCGCAAAGCGATATGGGAACGCCGCATGCGGCGTAAGTTGCGGCGTTCTCTTGGCAGGGAACCCAACATGCTCCCAAAATAAAAAAGAAGATTGTACGAGGCCGGCCATTATCTGTTCAATGTAGTCTAAAAATACTTCTTATGTTAAACATGAGATACTATACTGCTAGATTTACATTCATTGAGATTCTGCAAAGGACTCTATCTAATTAATCTAGATAGTTGGGCACTTAGCCAACCCATTAAGATTACCTGCAAAAGCAAAAGTCAAGTCCAAGCGGAGAATTGAACACAAAGGTCATATGTAAGGATTATATCAACTTGAATGCAAGCAATAAACTCCAGAAGTAGGTTGAAACTCTACAGAGAAAGAGGAAGCCAAATACTGTATGAACCTACTCATCAAAATCTTTTCCAAAACGTTAAAAGTCAATTCTAAAATTAAAGTCAAACACAAAGTTAAAATGAAATGTAAAGCCAAACTCATATTTAGGGTTTGTAACAAGTCGCACATAGGGAATGCATGTGTTGGCCAACCCATGAAAAACTACTTTAAAAGTGGAATTCAAACTACATAGTCCTATCAAAGCCAATCTATGAGGTAAAGCTAATATATAGCGTCAAGGTCAAGATAGACAATCAAATTCAAATTACATATGAACATTTTAGCATGAAGATTTTATCAAGATTACCTAATATCCCTTAGGATTCCATGAATATTCCCTTAGATACATCGCATTCTTCAAAGATTCCCACAAAGTCTCTTACATCCCTTAAGGATTTGCGTAGATCTCCTAAGCTTTTCTTAATGCTTTCCAATTGTAGGAGATCCATTTGGATTCCTCCAGATTTAAATAAGACACTAGACCAAGTCAAGAAAATTCTCTCTAGATTCCCTTAGTGCTCTCCTAGGTTCTCTTAAATTTCCATCCTCAAGATTCCCATAGATTCGCTTAGGTTTTCTAAGATTTCATCAAGATTCTGTTAACATTCCTTAGATTTTTCTCGTAATTTTCATGTTTTCTACATATTTACATTTCTTACGATCATTGAATTCCTAAATTCCTTTAGTATTTCCCTAAATTTCGTTAGATTGAAAAGATTCCCTGAAGGTTCTCTAAGATTGTTATAAATTATCAAAGGTTCCACCAAGATCCCCAACATTCTGTTAAGATACACTTACATTCGCTTAAATGCACTAGGATTCGTACAATATTAAGATCCATACGATATGAAGAAGCGAGCTTTCGCAGGCCATTGAAGCAAACTGACTCTGTGGGTTTGCACAAATGTTTTGTCACAAGATAACCTTATAAATCATAACAATTAAAGCCGAGTACACTATACGTCGGGAATAGTTGCAAATACAACATAAAATCAACACACTTCAATTTGAGAACTGCACAGACATACCTGCAAGCACCAATCTAATAAGGGACGAGGAACTCAGTGCATCCACAATTGGAGATCTGCCATTGTTACATTAGAGCCCAGCTTATTTTGCGGCAAACATGAGGTAGACGACACGCAAATGGGTCATTTTCTTGTGATTGATATGTGGAGATTCACATCCCTACAAATGAAACATAGCTGGAGCCTTAAGATCCCATCGGATCTATGCAAAAAATAATGGTATAATTGTGTTGCAGTACAATACCTCAAGTTTCAAAACTGTCATAAATGGCTAAATTGTCTTAGCTTTTTGTGGTTCTACACATGCTGAGATGATAAGCTGCAACTCTGAAGCATCTCACATCAGACTGACCTTTACATACCCAACTGTTTTCAAATGTTGAACCCAAGTTTTGTGCTCAACGAGTGAAAATAGAGTTCTCATGGTTTTGGTGATACCTTCGCAGGGTACCCCTTTCGGCAGAATCACGGCAAAAAAAAATCCATTTGGCGGAATCACTTGACCAAACTTCGCAATAACCTAGTTATTGCACAATCTGAGGGTAGTTTTCTGCCCTCTTCGAACTGATTAAATTCGGAGGCGCTGGAGGAGATTTTTGGTTTGCATGGATCAACTCATCTAATCCGTCTAATTTCGACCATGGTGGAAGTCACTTGAACCGATTTGGAGCTGCATCAGCCGAGAAATCTATGCTCAAAAATTTGAGAAAAAAAATGGTTAAGGGTTAGGCTCAATCAGCGTGACTGCGCAGATACTACACGATTTTCGTGATTCCACTAGAAGGGATATCATGTAAAGGCATTACCAAAACCAGGGTTTCCCCCTTGTGCCTACCTTTTTAAATTTTCTTGATTTTGGCTCGAACTTTTTTTCATTTGTCTTCATAGTTATTAACTTGTATCTCACAAGTGCAAGTTTGTCGCCAACATCAACACTCTTCTTGGGGCCCTAATGATTGTTTGATTGAGATGTTTATATATCAAAGCTATGGCCCCAAGGGTGAATAAATTGTACCATGAACTAAATTGTATGTGTTACCGTGGCGTGCAAACTAGTTGGAGCGTGCACCAAATTGGACGACTCACAAGTTGTTAAATAAAAAGACCTATAATAGAGCATAATGCTTTCTTCCTGGAGTCTTTCACATTTGTTCATATCCATTATGAGTTTCCATATCCAAACACAATACTAAGGCTAATCTAATCCTAACATACAAATAGCCATATGGAAGTCCTGAGTACAATATGTTTTCTCTTCAATATTTCAATAAATTGATCAGCTTTTGTATAACCCAACTTTTAAAAGGGTATTAGAATGAGGGGTTTTCGATGCGCCTCCCCAAAAAAAAAAAAAAAAAAACCCCACGCATGCCCATCAATCAACATGCAAATTCCCACCGCATCGTACTGATCCATACTAATCCAACTAAAATGCACTTGTAACACTAAGATGAACATTCTTACCACAATAAAAGACAACAACAATCTCAACAATTAATTTATCACTATATAGGGCCTTAATGTGACGATAAAGATATTGAGACTGTCATAATGATGGCTACCATTGGCATCGAAACTAGGCAAAATATCCTCCAAACCCTAGCTGCTTTACATCTGTGGTTTCCACCAAATACCTGCACTATAGTATCAATCCTATTCCCAAATCTAATCTATGCAATTCCCCATCTCTATCCATTTTTTCTAGAAATCTTATGGAGACACCAACAGTTCCTGTACATTGGAAGGACTTTTGAATGCCTCTTTTGGGTAAAGAACATAATAGATGTCAGTGAACAAAATAGGTTGGGGCTAGCCACACCCCTGTTCTGATCTATACACAAAAGCATTACCATGCTAGACGGGTCAGTCAAAGGAAGGAATTTCACAACCACCAAATAAATAATGAGAATCTAATTATTTGATATGCAATAAAATGTCATATTTTTTTCAAACTTTGAGCGAATCAACATCTCTTTTCACATCTTTTGGTCTTGCTAAATACGATTTCTTAGCATATCATAAAGGACATCTAGTCACATTGAACTACAACAAATATGTTCCTTTATGTGATTTATCTCAATCTTGGAAATCACATGTCCTCAAGAATTTTTCAAGGTAAACCGGTTTCCATGTTGTGGGAGAACATAAGTCTCAGGCTAGTGGAAGGGCTCCCTGAATAGGCTTCCCTGCTCTCGTCCCACCTTTCCCTCGAACACCATGCATGTGCTTCCACTAGACAACCTACATGAATGATGCAGTGTACCTAGGTGCTCACTAGAGCTTTGTTGCAATAGCCATGGACAGAAAAAGAAGCAAATTTGTCCAACTTCATTTAAACTTGTTTACATCTACTATAAAGGTATGAGATATAACAGGAGGCAATAACCATGTTACTTCTAAAATGAATCTAGAAACTAACCTTTACTGGCCTATTTATTAATCCAAGTTGCTGCTTAAGAAAAATAAAGGGCAAAATCTTTATCTGTCTTATATAGATGAAAGCATGAAGCAACCATCAAAGAAGAACATGCTTTTCCAAAGCGGAAGAACGGGAAAGAAACTTAAGAGTTCAAACATTGCCAAGAATGCTTACCACAACTAAGTGTCTTTTTACCAATAAATTATACTTATATCATGTCACCTGCATCCTTTGTAAGCAGGACAGAAGATCACAAAACCATGTGGGATACTAATTACAGAACCCCAATTTGTAGCCTATTATCAAGATGATGACACAGTGTGGAAAATGAAAATCAGATACTACCCTAAACAATTTAATACTAAGACATTATGGGCAGGGCACTGACTTTGTTGCCAGATCCCAACATTGTACTTATGTGTCGCATATTTGCTACCTAATAAGCCTGAGATAAAATGCAAGATCCTAGCACTAACATTCTCAGTCTCATATTTGGTAGATAATGAGGTTAAAACAAACATAAATATGCAATATAAAGTGCGGTGTGCCTTAAGGCAGGATAGTTGCACAATGCATTTAAAATATTTCTCACTTTCTATTAATTTAAAGATTTCAAAGTTTACCCCCAAATATTCAACAGCTTGCCAATAGAAATGAAGAAAAATCTGAATGGGCAGTGACTGCCTGCAAAAAATGGGCAATGATTGCCTGCAAAAGATGAAGACAAATATAAAAAATGGAATGACCCAACTGAGTCGAACGAAATCCTGGAATAAATTCTTAGACCTTATTGCAATCTGTATTCAAACCTTCTTGCTAGATTTCATTCAAATTACTTTATTGTACCCATTCTAGCAGCATCCAGACATTTATTTCTACAAATAAAGAACCTCGTTGAGTGGGATTTCGCCATTGTCTTCTAAACTTTTGTCACTTGCTTTTTGATAATGAGTATCCTTAGTGTCTGCTACACGTGGTTCCTTGTACAACTTCATCTTTGTCTGTATCCTCACCATCTTTGGGCATGGACTTTAAAATCCATGTGCTTAGTTTAGTAGTAGGCTCCTGGAGATTATACTTATTGATCACGTTCTGCAGAATTTGCTTGGTAGACTGAGTGACTCCTTTCATTTTGCACAATGTTGTCAGGTCAATTCCAACACCTATAATCAGCTTTAAGAGTTGCGCCCTAGGGTAGATCTTATTCTGTGTGCCGTCATGCCTTGGCATTGAGGCCTTGGCACAGCTCCAGATATACAAATGGAAATGGGCTTGCCCTTCCGTCCATCCATTAGTGGTCCTGCTGAAATATTTCTGCAACCTTTCTCCCTAAATTTATCTATCTTAATATTCCACACATTGCTAATACCAGCTCCGACCATTTCCTTATGCTATTTTTATCCGCTATACCATACGCGACCTTACATGGCTTCATCATTCATAAAATGTTCTGAGGTCAATATACCTTATCATGATTTGCCTTCTACTTACTTCATCATTCTATACAAATATTAGCACTAAGACCATGACATGATAGCCTTGTCTAAAAAGAGTGTTCAAGTTCGTTTGAGAATGCCTACCTACCTACTGAGACATGCAAACACATTGACTGCAAAAATGATCCTTACTTACCTCCACCATAGTGCAAGATAGAATGGAATCCAACTTCACACAAACATGAAACCGCTTAATTCCAAATTCTGCAAGGAAAGCAGACATTGCATTAAAACAGAGCATTGTGAATAAACTTGATGAAGGTTACTAAAATTATACTCTAGACTACAATAAGCTTGACATCCCCATAGTTGTCACTATGCGGCAAGTTATCTCTGCTTTTGGACTGATCGAACTCACAGTTTGTATGGACTACTGTCTGAAATGTAGGGCTCAAGGATAAGTCTTCGAAAATGGTACTAGGTCGCAGTGAGGCGCCATGTGAGGCGCCGTTTGCCGTTTCTGTCGTATCTCTCTCCTTGGGTGTCGGATTTGGACGATTTTTGGTGCGTTGGAAAGCTCAATTATAACCTTTCCATCGGTGTATGGCATCAGGCAGCCCAACATCGGAAGCAGTGCCGGATTTGGGGTTTCCCATTTCGGCCTCTGTGGTTAGCCCCTTATATGTCTTCCTCAGTTGTTATTCCTTCTGTCAATTCTGCTTCCATGGCACTAGGACATCCTTCTATTGCTTTCTCTTTTGTTTCTGCCTCCCCTATGCAATCTGGTGCTTCTGTAATTCCTCTTGCCTTGTTTGCTAACGCACGTCTCAATTCTCTTGCTTTTGCACATCCGTCTGCTAGTGCATCCACTAATTTGCAACAATTCCCGCCTCTTAATGCTTCCTCGTCTGCTACAACTGTGGGTCCTTATTCTCCTGTATATCCCAGTCCTCGTGCTTCCCATTTTCCATCTACCTCTGTTGGATTTTTGCCTTCTACTCCTTCCTCTTCTACGGGTCTTTTGTCGGCACCTGCTCCAGCTTCTGCTCCTTGGACCTCTAGTGATATAATTGCTCATGTGTCACGTCCACGCTTTAGTGATTGGATAAAGCGTGATATGACATCTAGTGTACGCTCTGCTCATGTTACGCCTACTGTGAATATTATGATGGAGAATAATAAGAAAGAAGTATCCGCATATCTAAGGAGTTACAGGCTGCGGAAGATAAGATGGACATTCAACTCCCTTCAGAGAGTGTCTTTTACGAGACTAATGAGTGCACTAACGCTTTCACACAGGCGGGGCTTCCTGTAGTTGAGATTGATCACGGCGTACATTTACAGTATATTCAGAATCTTGTCTCTCATGCAGAAGTTGCATACAAAGAAATGCTCACCTTTTATGGAAGAACTACAGCGTATACTTTGAGTTGTATGAATGTATATAACTCTTGAAGTTCCAAATAGAATTTAGAGATATAAGTGATGGGTGAGTACGCTATGTCCTGGTCTGCACCAGATTCAATGTGGAATAGATAAGGTGGACAACACATAATGAAGCTCTGAAGGATTTGATGGGTAGATGTTGAAGTCCAGTATATAAATGGTACAAAAAGAATGAAATCGAAATCTGCACAAAGTTATGCAAATTTGTTAAACAACATTATGGGCTTACCAAAACGCTATGAGCTCTTGGTGCATACGATGAGAGAATTATTCAAATTATAGTGTCCTCGACACCTGGTAGTGGATGAGTCAGTTTAGAGGGCCTCTTTGTATATGACATTTGCTGTGTATGTTGCAATTATGTTGTCGTTCATTGATTGTCCTTGCTGGTCAATAATGAGAACTTTGATATCTTTCTGGCTACGTGCTATTGAGAGGGCTACATAGAGCTGGCCATGTCCGAAGACTGGTCTTGGTAGGTATGGTCCTAGTTGTTTTAATGTTTGGCCTTGTGCTTTATTTATGGTCATTGCAAATGCTGGTATATTAGAAATTGTGTTCTTTCAAAGTGGAGTGGGAGTTGTGCAGTTCCGGGTGTGAGTGATATTCTTGGTATGAAGACTCTTTGTCCTATGTTTTTTCCAGTGACTATTTCTGTGTCTAAGATTCTTTTCCCCATTGCTCTGATGATCAATCTAGTTCTGTTGTATAGGCCTAGTTTTGTAGAGATGGTTCTGAGCAGCATGATGATCATGCCGATCTTTAGTCTTAGTAGGGTGCAATATATTATTGACTGTACGTAGGTAAACAACACCAAAATGGCCCCAAAAGTCCACGCACGTGGCCAAATTATCCGGACTTGCACAAAGAGACAACAGTTTTTTTGCAGAAATTTCCCACAGTGGTTTTTTGGCAGAACAATCCACGCGTAGAAAAAACTGATATAGTTTTTTGTGATTTTTTATCAACGTGTATTTTGTTTCCTTCACTGTTGTTTTTAATGGAACCATGCATTGTTTATCTTCAGAATTACATGTGTTGGTCTCAATATTATCACATGTGAAAAGTTAAATTATAACGTGAAAGTAAGATTGTTTTTAAAAATAGTTACACATTATTTAACAAAGTACCGCATGTGTTATTGGAATCTTGCTATTGTTTTTTATGCTATTAAGTATTGATTTTTTAAAATAAGGACATGTAAAAAAAGCATTATTATAACACATAGAAAAAACGAGGTATTGTTTCCAATGTGCTTTGTAACTAATGAAATATTGACACGGGTCCTGCTTTTTAAATAAAAACGTTATTTTAACTAATAAAAGACATGTTTTTCCTATATTTCAACTAATAAAAGACATGTTTTTCCCAGTTTTTAATTATGTGTTTTTCTAATAAAAGACATATTTTTCCCATAAAAGACATGTTGAAAAAGTTTATTATTATTTTTAGATATTATTTTAATCTTAAAGGTCGTGCATTGATCTTAAATAATGGTTGTTTTTTGCGTTGGTGGTGTGCATTTATTTAAAGCATTTGGTTAAAATACAACTTATTGCTGGCATTCTTTGTTTAGAAACAAGATTTTGCGTTCTTGTTTTACAGCCTTAATCTTTGCTCGAGAGAACATTATGATGTACTAGACATCTAAAACTATTGAATTTTAAGAACAATAGTTGTTTGCAGCTTTCAATGGTACAAAGAGAATGATGATATTTAGAATATATTGCTACAACATAGCCAAGAACAAAGACTAAAAGGGGGAAAATCATAAGCTACCATCAGTTTTGATCAAAAAATCTTACATCTGTTTCTATAAAGAGAAAAACAAACAAGGCTTGCAACATCTATACTGTTCTTCAAAATAGAAGCCCGAAACTGTACTATCTTTAACAAAAGTAGGCCGAGATGTGAGCCTTGCAGCTTTGTTGCTGTTGTTGCAAGCATTCTCCTTAATTGTTTGATGAAAATTGGAGACATAAGAGACAGTAAAAGCCTCCAGCAATTTCTCTTCTCTTGCTAGTACAAGGCTGCAAATGCAGATAAACCTGTAAATAGTTATTCAGGGAAGCAAAAGCAAAATATGAAATAAATTAAAAATAGTGGAAAGGTATCTCTTTTTCATCATTCGTCATTGTACCATAAGAAGTTTTCATTGTAATATAAGAAGTTTTGAAAGATCAGATGTAGCTCGTTGCACAGCCAAAAGCTTTTGATCTCTGCAATATCAAGGTTTTGCAGGACTGTGTGGTAGCAGAGGATATCTGCTATGACAAGAAGAGGCTTGTGGATTATCAGGGTGGCATGAGTAGATGTGTAGCAGAGTAGCATGAGTGCTGAAAAGGTTGTTGAAGATGATCATGTATCTAGCATGTTGGAGATGATCATTGTATGTGGCATACGAAAATCAATCTCATCTTAGATATTGTCGATAAGTTATTAATATCTAATAAAAAATGAATAAATTTTCACCTGTCAAATTACCTATTCTCATACTAATTATGAAAGAAAAGAAGCTAGACAGATCCAACTCAGGCACATCCACCTGATATAGGGAACTAAAGAGAATGGTGCGACCTACGATTTGAAGAAAATGCTGCTAAGAAGATTGGATAGGAAGAGAGCAGGAAGTGCAATCAAGGGCCACTTTGGAGAGAATTGCAAGCAAAAAGGGAGCATACAGAGATGTCATACAGAGATGCCGATGCTGATGTCTTGCAAGGAAGGAAACGACGCCCGAGAAAAGAGGAGGGAAGGGTCGGGAGGGAGGCATGCGGAGGAGCAGGGCGGAGCTACGCTCGATCAAAAAGCCAAGGAAAAAAAGGAGGGAGATAAAAGCGGAAAAAATCGGAGGGCACGAATCAAATCTGGCTTGCCAATCTCAGCCGTTAATATGGTCCAACAGGATCCAATGACTTGGATCACAATCTTAGTCACTCATCTCGCGGTTGGATGTGATACAAATTTATAATACCCATTCTTTTTTAACTTCACACATGACAAAGTTGCAGCTCTCTGGGTTTAAATAATATGGGCTAGATAACGTCCTGTGCAGAGGCAGTATGGCTCAGGAAAAAATGGCCGCTAGGAAAATCCGAGGCCACATGGCCACCCGGCCATTTTTTCCTGGGCCATAACGCCTCTGCACAGGACGTCATCCGCCTTTGCATTCTGAAGATTGTCCGTATCAGCAACAAGAAAGAGGAACGTGTCATCAGCATACTGGTTACAAATCTCCTGCGAACCATCCTCCATACTCAACCCCTGCACTATCCCATCCTGCACGGCCTTAGCAAATAGCTATGAGAGGACCTCAGCTACTATTGTGAACAAAAGTGGAGCTAATGGGCATCCTTGGCGAACACCTCGCCCAACTGAAAAAACAGTGGAGGGTTCCCCCTGAAACAACACAGTAGACCGTGCCGAGATATGGAGCTTCATAACATCACAGGTGAACTGCTGACCAAAGCCCAATGTTACGAGGCTTTTTTCCAAAAATTCCCAATGTACACTGTCATATGCCTTGGCGAAATCTAATTTAAGATAGACTATACGCTGACCTTTCAATCTGGCCCAATACATACCCTCATAAGCAGCAGCAACATTCTTCTTGATACTTTCTCTTTAGCATCTGGAGTTCTTGTTGGTTGGTCAAAGTGTTCTGCATTATGGACGCTTGATGGGGTTGTGCCTCCTTGTGTTGCGGAGTTTCCTTGGAAGGTGCTTCCTCATGGAAAGGCTACTAAACTTCTTGGTATTCATGTGGGCATTCATATTTCTACCTCTGATGCTTGGGATATTATCATAGAAGGGTTGCATAAGCATTTATTTTGGCGGAATACTGCTAAGCTCTCTCTGCCAGCGCGAATAACGGTTGCTAAGCATGTTTTAAGTAATTCTCATGTCTATATGGCCTCTGCCCTTCTGGCTTCTCAGTCAAAATTTCAGGTGATTATTACTATTGTCCGTAATTTTATTTGGGGTGGGACTGAGGAGCATGCTGTGGTCAAGGTTGCATGGTCCAAATGCACCAAGCCGAAATTTGCAGGTGGTTTGGGTATGACAGACTTCCACTTGCAGAGTAAGATTCTAATTTCTAAATTCATTTGGAGGATCCTCAAATATATGCTTGACGCACCTGGAGTGCGGTTGGTGAGGCAGTCACTTGCACATTGTGTTCCTTTTGGGAAAGCTTCATTAAAACCGCTTCTTCCTTGGAGTCTCTTTTATCAGCTATGCCCTTTTCCTAATGCCTCTCCTTTTTTGAAAGGCTTGCTGGAGTCTTGGGAGACAATACGGACCCTATTTCGTATTGATCTTGTTGCATGTCAACAGTTGAGTGCCCCTTGTTGGTGGATACCCGTGGAAAATAATCTTCCACTTTGTGCCTCGGTTCATCCATTAACTCAACGACGCTGGAGGTTAGCAGGAATCCTGACAGTTGCGGCATGGTATGATTCTGGCCAGTTAGCGACATGGCAAATCTTTCAAACAAAATTCTCATTGTCTCGATGGGACAGACCTATTTGGCAAAAGATTGCTAGTACTCTGCCATTGGTTGCTCCAGAGGATATTGAAGGGTGCATATGGGTTTTCCACCAGAGTGTTCACGAGTATAGGCGTGTGAACTCTATGTATAGGCTGCTTGTCAATAGTGATATCCTTCCGCCATCCACTAGGTGGTCCCTTCAGCTTTCACCTCCTAATTGGAGACGTGTGTGGACTTGGGCTTGGGATAAACTACTCCATCCTAAGGTGCCGGTGCTTTGGTGGCAGATTCTTCACAGATGCCCTCGTGTGAACGTGCTTGTCCACAGATTTGATCCTCGAGTGTCAGCACTCTGCCCACTGTGCAAGCAAAGGGACGAGACCATTGAGCATTGTTTCTTTTTATGTGTTCATCTCCAGCCTGTTTGGTCTTGGCTGCTTTCTCTGTTTCATAAGACATTGACAAGTCAGCAAGTGCTTCTGGCTATTTATCTGGATGCATGGAATAAGCTGCGGAGCCAAGCATTTCATTTGGCATCAAGATGGTTGTTGTGGTCCATCTGGAAGCGCAGAAGACTGTGTATCTTTCAGGGTTTGGATATTCCTCCTGCAGTTGTCCTCCAGGACGCACAAGCTAGAATCGCTAAGGCATACCATTGTTCTTCGCTTGCTCCTGCCAAGCGACAGTTGATATTTGAGTCCTATTTGAGTGTGCTGTCTTATGCATAGGCTGGTGGTTCTACTCAGTGGATCATGATTATCCTCTGAGATTTTATTCCCGCCTCTGCATTTGTATTTTGCTTTTGGCTTGGAGTTTCAATAAAGTTTGTCGTTCTTAAAAAAAAAAAAAAAAATTTGTGATCAAAGTACGAGATAAAAAATAGAGCCATGATTTCTAGAAGGGATTGACTCTCCTTATGTTGCAAGCCATAAAAAATAAGCTGTTTTTTTAAGTATTGGGAAACCAAAATGAGAGCACCAGCTATCAAAGCTGTTAAAACTCCTATTTTTCAGGCTTGATTAATCTCATACATTATTTGTTATGGTTATGCTGACGACAACAAAGTACATCGACCACATACTAGTAGATTCACAGCTGATGTCGTCAGACATCCCCTGCCTTCAAGGGACGAGAACAGATGACGCATCCATCTTCGAGACAACTAAGTATAAGTGCCTGCTCAACAGCAATGCGTGCGGAACAGCCACACTCTACGACGCCGACAGGCTCGAGCTTCTCTACCACCAACGCGTTACGGATCCCTCGGTGACAGCCATCCTTGCCACATTCTGAGACTGCACCACGGGAACCGTCATGCACACGGCAAATATGTATAGGCACCATGGTGGGAGCATGCAGCAATTCCTCGACAATATTAGAGCGATTGCTGAGAGTTCAACGTCGCAATCCACGCTTGGAGCCAACGCGACAACGGAAGCCGCTAGGACTGTCCTCGTAGGAGATTTCAATGTAGACGCCTTGCGACAAAACAACATCATCGCGACATACAGAGAAAGCTGATCTAGAGTGTCCTTCTATTGGGAGGGATGAGCAGAGTGGAGGCTCTCCTTCGCCAGGTATCTTACACAATGGAAGGGTGGAACAGAGAGGAGGCTCCCCCTTACCAATTTCCAAAACACAATGGGCAGATCTCCCACTTGAAGATGCTGCTGAGATGGATGTAGAACATCATCATATATCTTGATGAACATACTATCTTGTAACGTGAGGGATGTAGCTTCTTCCCCATGTACAAGGAGCAGACTATCTAATTATTTGTCTAAGTTTCCAATGGATTTTTGCTGTCTTCAAGAGCACAAATGCTGTAAAGGTGGGGTGCAGAAGCTGGCTGCAATTGTGGGTCCTCATTACAATGTCTTGGTTGCTGCTTCTAACTCAGCTAAGGCTGGAGTTCTCACTGCTTGGAAGCCTTCCCTTAATGTTACTTTTACTCAAGTAGACAGATTTGGACGGTGGATAATAGTCAAATGGATGGATAAGGGGCAAGAGTGGGGAATTGTGAATGTGTATGCACCTAACCAGCCACGTCAGCGAGGCTCTTTGTGGGCCACTTTACGGACTAAGATTATGCGGCTCGGTCATAATGTAGCATGGCTACTAGTTGGTGATAGACGAGCTACAAGAACCTATTTCAAGCTTAACACTCGTTATTTGTCAGACCCAGAGTTTACTAATGGCTGCAGGCATGTCTGGTCCTCTACATTTTCTCGTCTTCGAGGTATGTCTGGGGTTGTTGACGCTTTGGCAGCAGTTAAATCCTTTGCTAGCAAAGGGGGGGCGAGGGAAGGCTGTGGGCAGCTAGAGGCCGGCTACTAGCTTTGTATATGGAGCTTCAAATGTGTCGTTCACAAGCCCCTACATCAGGTATTCGAGAGAAAGAGCTATTGGCAGAAATAAGAAACATTGAGTCGATACATGCAACTCAAGCTCGCATTAAGGCCGGTTTGGATTGGTTTAAATTGGGAGATAGGTGCTCTCACTTCTTCTTTAAGGCGGCAAGGAGAAGACGTGTGTCAAGCTCCATATCTTCGCTACATCTACCTGATGGCTCTGAAATTTCTGATGCTGCGCAGTGGGGATTTTCAAACATTCAAAAATCAATTTATCTAGATGATTGCGAGTGTCAATATCCATATCAATAAGAGTTTCAAAATTGTAGTTTTTTTATCTAATGATAGATAGATAGATAGATAGATAGATAGATAGATAGATAGATAGATAGATAGATAGATAGATAGATAGATAGATAGATAGATAGATAGATAGATAGATAGATAGATAGATAGATAGATAGATAGATAGATAGATAGATAGATAGATAGATAGATAGATAGATAGATAGATAGATAGATAGATAGATAGATAGTATTTTTACGTCATGCCACATTAGCAGCGTCCATGAGGACAATGTACATCCTAATAGTAACTCTCATAAGAATAACAAGAACAATAAGTCTCACAACTTAGAGATTGAAAAGAGCAACTACAATAACTTGGAAAACAACAAGTCCCCAAAAACAATAACGTAGAGAGAAATGAATAACAACAACAATTTAGGAAAAGAACAATACCAATAACTTAAAACAACAATAATGACTGTTATAATCTGTTACTGTTCTAAGATCCATTGAGACTTCATATTTGATACTCCATCTAGTTTGTGCATTCAATATTCCAGTAGAAATTACTCCCTTCCAGCAGACTTGAAGTATGGAAAGAACACTGGACAATTCTGTAATGAATGCAATAAAAGATTTTTTAAAATAAGATGTAATGAATGTGGACTATGTTATCCAAAAGTGTTATAAACTAAAAAATTAGAGTACCTCAACTACACTTCTTCACATTCATCATCAATATACACACATCAATGTCTTCTTATTTGCTTGATTGTGGGTGTGGATTCTGCAGCCATTAAAATTGCCATTTCTGCTGCATAGCAGGGTAACACACTGAACAAAGCATAAAAATATAATTATCAGTATATGAAAAGCAAACACCAAAAAATAATCAAAATGTCAACCTTACTAATTCTCAGGCTCTTCAAGTTCTTCTCCTGAAGCCTCTATGGCTGGTGGTTGTGACGTTGATGGAGAATGGCTAGCTATTGAGTTGTTGGAGAATTTTGGCAGCCTTTTGTTCTGAATGAAATCAACAAGATCTAGCTCTTTCTCCATACCAAAGTAGTGACATCCGAACTTAGCGCATGCCTCTGCCATTGAACCGGTCCCAGCCAGTAGATCCACCATCACACCATCGTGGGGCCAAAGCATGTCCAGAATTCACACAACATAACAGATCTCTCAGAATTATAGTAAAGCTTTTTTACTGGTAAAAGGCTCCTACACGCAGATTGAAATGTTCTTTGCTTTAATACCGACCGGTTGTACTCCATTTTTCCAATCGCAAAGCTTTTATGGGACTGTAAAGCTAGTAGTGTTCCAACACGGGATAAGAGGTGAATATCCAAACTACAAATCTCCAACATGCCAAGTTTGTCCTTTCTATATCCAAAAGGAGTATCAGAACACAAGGTAAATTTGCGAGAACTTTCTAGATTGTACTTCTTGCTTGGACTTGATTTAGAAGATGGAGACCCCTGCATGGTAGATGCGTCACTCACCTCTGTGACCTGGTTCTTGAAAGTATTATCTTTATTACTTTTCCATTCTTCCTCTTCTTCCTTTGGGTATTTGCCTGGTGGAAAATCAATCCATCATGGACAATTCTTGCATTCATATTCAGACATACCTCCATGCCTATCTAAGTTGAACTTAGAAAACATCTAATTCTCAGACTTCTTATTCCATGAGCACAACTCTCTAGGAAATGCAGCAATATAGCCTTCCTTGACAAGGTGATTATAATATCTAAATAACAAGTATAGTCAACCATAAATAAATTCAAAGTAAGGCATGAAAAATAAATACAAAAATGTTACCTATAGCAGACACGCATTGCACATTTCTCTAAGTCGTATGCTTCAGTGAATGTCACTGTTGAACTCATGTGTGTCTCAATTGGATTGAACATTTCTTTCTGTACTCGAGCTTGAAATTGCAAAACCATACTTCCATATCACCTCCATTAGGAATGTTGAAGTCCAACATGAAGTCCTTCTTGGTGCCCTCGTAATATCCCTGACTTCGGTTAAGTAAATGCTCAAGCCAGGATTCTTTCTTTATCCATTCTCTGAATTCCTTATCATTATTAGGTATTCTGTAAGTACTTGTCAATGCAGCACCAGCAGTCATCCATGAATCCATCGATCTCTGACACTATTGGGGACTTTAGCTTTTACCATTTCCAACAATTTTTCCACTGTAACTCTCATGTGCTTAGATTCTGATTCCATTGTGGTCACTGCACTTAGCCAACTTGGTCCCCATGCAGGTTGGCGGCCGAGCAAGAAGAGGTGCCCAGAAAATGCAGCAAAAAATCCCCTCGAAATTTTGTATCCTTTTTCTTTCTATCAGCGTCGACAAAACCTTTTTGCCGCCCTAGTCTTTTCCAGAATTTAACAATGACACGTATTATACAGAACATTAAGAATGCATTGCCACCTCATTAAACAACATTTAATGCTGGTTTTGCTTTTCATCAACGGCCAGGATTTCACTCTAGGATTCACAATAGCCAAATACTTACCCAATTTCTGCTGCCATTTTTCATTCACTTTTCTCCTACATATGTTTTGAACCTCTTCCAGACTTTCTTTATGTGCTGGATAGTTCTTTACTTCTAGCTCAATATCCTTTGATATATTTTGCTATTCACAAATTTGAAGCGAAGTTAAAAATGAAGCTTTATGTGAAATGAAGCTTTAAGTTAAATGACAGTTATTGAGAATATAAAAGATTTTCTAAGAAAGTGCAAATACCTTATATAAGATCTTTGCATATGCTAGTCTGGTCAAAGGATACCATGCTTCATTGGTAGAATTGGAACTGTCCTTGCTTCGCAAAGACTTCAAAAACTCTGTACCAAGCCGTTCTGTATACTTATCTGGATTTTAACTAGCTACCCTATACACGCTATATAAAAAATCTTTAAGAGTAGTCCGGACAACGCCTACTTCATTTAACCTGTATAACAA
The DNA here is from genome assembly GCA_021234155.1 of Isoetes taiwanensis. NCBI lineage: Eukaryota > Viridiplantae > Streptophyta > Lycopodiopsida > Isoetales > Isoetaceae > Isoetes > Isoetes taiwanensis. Next base: position 16,909,528 of record JAJEKV010000027.1, on the reverse strand, counting down.
ATTGTCAGTATATTTTATAACAATATAAAATGCGCTTACAAGGGGAGAAACATACTCACTCATTAATCCTGTTAAGAGCAGAAAGCAATGTGGACTCTTGAACATGGTCTATCTCAATGAATGAAGCTTGCACACTAATATGCCTATCACGGTTAAATGGATATCTATACTTAATCTCTTGCATCCATGCCACTGCCCTATGATTTCCATCTCAGCATAAGAACATCTTCCCAGATAGATCTTTCCAATCTTCAGATAGACGTACTTGTTTCTCAAAGGCTTCATTCACTTCTTTCCACAAGGGATCCCAACTTGCCACAATTCCATCATCAACTCGTATGCTTTCTTTATGAGGAGTGAAAATAGATAGAATGAAAGAACCTTTTTCCCTAATATATCCATCTCTATGAAAAGTTTCTTTCATCTGAGACATGTTTGTACTAACGGTCCTTACAGCCTCGTGCCTCAATATCCTGCATAGTGGTATAGGAGGAGGATGTGTAACTCTTTTAATTCTTACATTTTCTAATAAGTCTGATACAATCTCCTCTGTTAATGCAGCATCCACCTCCACAATTGTATTATCATCCAATGCATCTGCTTGTTTCTTCTTGATCTTGCAGCTTTTATGTGAGACCGTTTCAGCTGACATTTCTGTTATACTAACTTCAACAACAGACTTATCTCCTATTAAACTCAAACTCTTACTTCTGTCTACTGTGGGCTGCTCACTACTAGCATTCAAGAAATCCTCTTCATCCACCAAATTAGAGGATCCTTCTTGAATCCTCATAGCTCTTCGTTTTCGCTTAGGAAGTTCATAGCTAAGCTGTTGGAAGTTTGGATCCTTACGTGTTGATACCATGCCAAAAGATTGGTGTAGCACAAATAGATAATTAAGGATGACTCAATCACAGTGTTATTTGGAGCAAGATAAGTCCTGAATATGGAACAAAACAAACTTAGAGTCTAAACTTGAAGGAAAATCCTGAGTTGATTAACTCTATAACTAAGATATAACTTACAGGGTATGGCGCCGCAGTGCTTGCTAGAGCAAGAATATCAATAGTCTGCAAAGAAAAGGAAATAAACATAAAGTAAATTAAATCAGTGAAAACAATTGAAATAATATGACAGAAAATTGATATAAGAAAAAATAGACATTTTGATAGGCCACGGCACCATTGTATCTCAATAGGTACAAAAAATAGACATTTTGATATGCTATGACGCCATAGTGCCTCATCCAAATACAAGCAAAATAGAAATTTAGATGCACATAGGACAGAGGCTATGGCGCCATAGTGCCTCATATTGATACAAAAAGTTGGACCTATCTGATGCATGTAGGAGGGTATGGCGCCGTATGCCTGATATTGATACAAGACAAGGGACAAGCTGCAGGTCTTAGTGCAATGCATACCAGAATCCCAAGGGATTGGGATGCCATTTTCAGTTATGATAGTTATCCCTCTATGCTATAATGCCTCATTTGATAGAAAACAAATTGACATTTTGATAAGCTATGGCGCCATACTTCCTCGTCCTGAGACAAGCAAAGTAGAAATTTTGATGCACATTTTGATAGGCTATGGCGCCATACTGCCTCATCCTGAGACAAGCAAAGTAGAAATTTCAATGCACGTATGAGGCTATGGCGCCGTAGTGCCTCATATTCATACAGGAAAAGTAAACATTTTGATGCACATAGGAGGACAAATAGACCTGCAGGACGAATAGACAAACTGCTCTAAGTTTACTTAGACCAAAAATGCAAGCTACGGTGCCATACACCTCCTCTGATCAGCAGCTCCTCCTCTATTCCTGAAGAATATACAAGTTCAAAATGAAACAAGCTTATATCTCAAAAATATAAAGTTCTACAATAAGAAAGGATGATCGGCCCACCTCAATTCAAAGTATTGGAAAAAGAGAGTTTAACATTTCGGATTTTGCTACCGCATGTTATGTTGCTATATTGCTATGTCACTTTGCCATGTATCCAATAAGTGGAATAATTATTGCAAAAAGTGGATTTTTTAACAAGCTAACATTTTATGTGGTGCGGTGCCCCACGTTATTTCTTTATTGCGTAGTACGAAAGTGGAACTTCTTTATTGCGTAGTAGGAAAGTGGAACGTTATATTATAATTGTTGTGGCTTCCCATAATGAACTATCATTCATAACTTTACCACGTATGCCTTACTCCATTCGCACAGGTGCCCACCATCTTCGCATCGAGACGGGCAGGTGGATTGGGGAGCCCCGCCAGGACAGGCTCTGTCAGTGCTGTCAAACGGGTGCCATTGAGGATGAGTCTCACACTTTCCAGAATTGCCCAGCATTCAGTCAGATCCGGGCCAAATACGCTCCCTTAGTACGGCCGGACTTGCCCTTACATTTGCTGATGAACACACCGTCAGTAGCGCCCTGGGGTCGTACATTCAGGAGGTGCTGGACCTGCGAGGACACCTTTGCCCCCGCCTGGCTGCCCGCTGATTGGGCACTACGGGTGCGGTGCATGACTGTATATATTTGGGTGTTTTTGGCATTTTATATGTTAGGACAGTTTGTCAGCAGGCTGATTGCTGCCACGGTTTTTCCCTCGAAAACCCTTCAGGGCGGGGGTTTTTTAATCCGGGCAGTAATTAGCTTGCTGCGTTTTTGTATTGGGTCCCATAGACCGATTGGTCTCCGTGGACGATAAAAATACCTTCCTTCCTTCCTTCCATAAGTTTATAATATTGTGAACATATCATGTGCTTGGGTCTTTGAACTCTCTGGCAATCAACTCTCCTGGTCATCGGCATAGCCTCCAACTTTCCTTTGCAGGTATTGTGTGTGAGGTTAGTTCATCCTTGATATGTCAATGTTTTGGGTTCCAGCCTGGTTCTTTATATGTTATACAATCAAAGAACTCAAAAACCTCAGATGATTTCACAACTGTAGTGAAAGAGAAGACAAATGATAGAATGGAACTGGTTTATGAATTCCACTATGCCTTTGAGAAGAATGTTACAGTGTTTGGCGCCCCTATAGCTGTTAATACACCAGACACTCCTATAGTAATAGGTTCTCCATCTTCAGGTTCCAGCATTAGAAATACCATTCGAATATCTACTTTCCAGATAATATTAAAAAGTGCGGGGGCAAGTAAACTCAAAATCTTTTTCCAGCTTGTCAAAGAGCCTCAATCTGTCGATTTTTTACCACTATACTACAATGGCAATATTGTGTTTGAGTTGCCACCACAAGCAGATGTCGGGTCCTCAATGTCTGGCATGCAACAAAATATGGATCCTCACAACTGGACAACTCCATCACATACTTCAATGCCTATTTTCCCAGGAACTGTGAGATTGTGTTATTGTTGTGGGCACATGAAGTGTGTGAATCCATCTTGTGATTTCCTCCTCTCCAACAGTGAGGAGAATGAAATTCATTGGAAGGGAAGTTTGAAGTACAAACCACAATTGGGAAACATTCCGGAGTCTTATGGATCATTAAGTTGTGTATTTTGTGGAGAAGTGCCAGTTTGTGTAGCACAATGTGCAGTCACAATGTATTACTGTCTTCCCAAGAAAGAGAGTCAGACACGACTTGCTGTGCACATGGGTGAGCACGTGCATCCCATTAGGACAGCCTTTAATAGAGAAGAACTTGGACGAGTACGTGTACTTGTGGAGTCACATTCAAAAAGTAGCCATCAACGAGTTGGACCTAGGCAAACACAGCATGAGATAGCACTGGAGATAATGAGTAAGAACCTTATTTCTGAGGAGGAAATTGATAAAAGCAAGACATGGGATAAGGATAAGGTCGAAGATTTTCTTACAAAATTGGAACCCCTATGCAACCAATCCAGGTATTTGAAAATACCACTATGTCTTTCCTTTATTATATCTGGAATTATATTGCAACGTTATTGATGTACGCTTTCAGGTTAAGAAGGTGGATAGACAAATGTAGAGACAATGGTACCATTGGATCAGATGATTATCAAAAGATTATATTCTTGAAAAAACATTGCATGTTTCAGTTTTTTTGGGGTTCTAAATTCCCACATCAATTACATGTGGATGAGACAGAGAGGTGTTATATCTTTAAGATGGCTTCAACTGGCCCAGGTTCTGGTGTTGATTTAGTGAACCGAATGCGTCCAGGTGGAGACTTAGGTACGTCATGGGTGCATTTTGACCATGTAAAACGAATAAGTGGGTGGACAACTCCAGCTTGTCATGTGTATGACCCTGGGTAAGTTATTAACCTTTCAGCTTGGTTGAAAAAATTTATGCAATATTATTTAATATAATGTTCCTTTTTGCAGAATGCGTTCTCTTCTAACCATTGCAAGTTGTGAAATGAAAACTGAAGATTGTCAAGCACAAAAAAAGTTCTAGATAAAACTAAACAAGGTTATGGTTTCAAAGGGGTTTCCACTAGCTCAATTTTATGGGTTCATGGCAAATGAGGCCCAAGCAAATTGGAATGCTGTAAGAGAGGTTTTTAATGGAGGCAAGGAGATGAAAGGAAGAGAAAGATCATGTGTCTTTCATTTTGAACAGTGTGTTGAGAGGCATACTAATAAATATGTCTTTCCAGAATTTAGAGTTGCTCACAAGTCTCTATGTAGAAAGTGGCAAAGATGTATAACAATACAGGAAGCAGAAACAGTTTACAATGAAATTATAGAGTGGTGGCATGGAAAGGTATCAGAAGATGACATCCCATGTTTATCTAGTTGGTTGGCCTGGTGGCATCAGAGAGTCTCCAGATGGGGTAACTATATGATAGCAGAGAAGGACATTGCCACTGCATTACATGTACCCCGTACAAACTATTCAGAGTCTCGGCATGGGAGTTGGTTAGTAGCAACTGGGTGCAAGCACACATTGAATTTATATGATGCATGCTTATTTGATCTAACAGAGGTTGTTCTGCAATGATCCAAAGCAAAAGCATATAGTGACAGGCATTTTGTTGGTGTTGGACCAGGCGTGTCTGATATGATGTCAAGGTTATTTTCCACGGTGAATAGTGGTATCACTCCTAGGAAAAGTGTTGAGGCAGTGACATTGCAGAAATAAGTAGACATGGAATACCGCCTTATATTCCTGGTTCAGGTGGAAATGATAGGTTAGTTTTGAAGAGATGCAGATCATCAACTAAATACAATACCAATGATTCTGGATCCCATAGACCAGACAAGGTTATATACAATCGACCAAGGTTTGGTACTGTAGAGGGATTGAGAAAAACATTGGACTTCAATGTCGTGTTTAATGTGATGGAATTTCTAGTGACTGATGAGTCGTGGGCCATAAGGCGTACAGATGCAAATAGTAGAGTACGTTGTCAAGGCTTGAAGGGGCCAAGAAAGAGCAAATGCAATGCACCCATAAACAATGGAACTCACTCCACAGTAGCTCCAAGTTTTTTTGGTAAGATTGTACATCCGAATAGGCACACGATGCAATGGATATGGTTCTACCCAGATCATGTAGAACACACTTGGAACCTCAAGAAGTGCCTTTCCAACATACCAGACCGAACTAGAGATTGGCCAGTAAAGAAGGGAGTGAAATTGACAGAGGAAGAGTTGAGGAGGCTGGAAAAAGAAGGTTACACTTTATGGGGTGTCAATATGTCAGGCATGCCACGGATGGATATGCCACCTATCAATATATCGCAAGGACAATCTTCCTCTACCATGTACAGGTTTGGGAAGAAGATGTACAAGCGCAAACAATTGGGTCATCAAGCTATGGTTAGATTTGATGAAGCTCTACACATGGAAGCTGAAGTCGAGATGGTTGAGATTGTAGTGGCTAACTTTCATGTTGATTTCCACCTGAAGAGGCCTACAACAACTTATCGTGTGTCTGTCAATAAAATGCCCTCCTGTACATGTGCTGATTACATGGGACACGAGAAGAAAAGGTTATTTGTACCGTGCAAACATCTCTTCTACATGTACTTCCATATCTTGGGAGTAGATCCTAGAGTGGACATCTCTTCAGCTCAACCAATCCTTACAAGTGACTGTTTGTCAATTATGTTGAGGAAGTACAACCACGATGGGCATTGATGCTCATCATGATTAAAATTAAGTTAATGATTAGAATTAAGATTCTATTTAGTGTGTGACAATCATATTATTATAATTTTTTTATAGTTAACCAGTGTACTTGCTAAGGAATTGACTCTTATTATTGTTATATAGGAATGGACTCTATTTGCTATTATCTAGTGTATTTTACAATTGAATAGACTTTTATGATTTCATTATAAATTTATTGTTTGTTTCTATTGTTGTATACTTGTTAATGAGTGTACCTACTAAGGACTCAATGTGAAGACATTATAAGGGGAAATATATGCTGTGTTCCACCCGTTCTCTCATGGTGATTGTCCTCATCGCCCTCACACTCGATTGGGAAAGCACCCCATTCTCACCATTTATAGATCATGTTTTACTAACTCATAGCCTGCTTCATAAATTTATATAGAAAAAACCATAAAACCCATTGGAAAAAAAACCTGAGAAAATTTACACCCCTGCGCAGTTGAAGCAATTTCTTTTTTATCACTTCTCTGCTTTTTTTGCTGATCAGTCTCTGCCCTTCCAAGAGGACATGCAGGAGGCAGTTTTATCTAAGATTCATCCTATTATTTCCCCACAGCAATGTGTTCAGTTGGAATCAACTATTACTGTCAATGATTTGCATTCTGCTGTAGACTCTTTAAAGAAGAATAAGTGCCCAGGCTTGGATGGTTTTCCTGCAGAGTTTTTCCAAGCTTATTGGAATTGGCTTGGTGATGACGTCAGTTTCGCCGGTTCAGGAGCTTGGATAAGATCATCAACACTAGTTGCATTTCCCTTAGTGCAAAGAGCCAAAACTATCTCGGATTGGCGCCCTATAACTTTGTTATCCACGGTGTACAAGATCTTTGCTAAGGCCTTGACGGAAAAAGTGAGGGATATCTTGGCAGAGTCTATCTCCTCCATGCAATCGGGATTTTTACCTAAGCGTTGTATTCTTGATAATGTGGCTGCCGCTTATGAGGGGATGTATTGGGCGTGTCTTAAGGGTCAGCGCATTGTATATCTCAAATTGGATTTTGCTAAAGCCTATGACAGTATAGATTGGAATTTCCTACAAAAATGCCTTCTGACATTGGGATTTGGAGAGTTGTTTACTAGAGATGTTATGAAGCTCCATCTTTCTGCTCGGTCTACTGTGCTTTTTTAGGGAGAACCGTCGACTGTGTTTCCTGTTGGTAGAGGAGTTCGACAAGGATGTCCCCTTGCCCCGTTATTGTTCACCATTGTGGCAGAGGTACTGTCCCAGCTATTCTCTTCGGCTACTCAAGATGGCGTAATTCGGGGATTGACTATGGAGGATGGTTCTCAAGAAGTGTGTAATCAGTATGCCGATGATACATTTCTCTTTCTAGTGGCTGAGGATGATAATCTTCAGAATGCTAAGCTTTTCTTGGACTCTTTCTCCCTGGCATCAGGGGTTCTTGTTGGGTGGCTAAAGTGCTCTGCTTTATGGACTTTGGATGTGGATGATCCTCCTTGTGTTTACGAGTATCCGTGGAAAGTGCTTCCTCAAGGGAAGGCCACTAAACTCTTGGGCATTCCTGTAGGTATACATATCTCTACTTCAGATGCATGGGATGTTATAGTGGAAGGCCTGCGTAAGCATCTTTTTTGGTGGAATACAGCTAAGCTTTCTCTGGCAGGGCGGATAGTAGTTGCTAAGCAGGTTCTCAGCAACACTCATGTGTATATGGCATCTGCTGTGCTTGCCTCACAAACAAAGTTTCAAGAGGTTGTCGCAATTGTCCGTAACTTCATTTGGGCAGGTACTGAGACAGGTGTAGTTGTGAAGGTCGCGTGGTCCACATGTATCAAACCAAAAATTGCTGGAGGTCTAGGTATGATTGACTTTCATTTACAGAGTAAAATTATGATATCTAAGTTCATTTGTCGCTACTTGGTGGGTATGGTACATTCGCCTGGAATGAGATTGGTTGCGCAAGCACTTGGGCAGTGTATTCCTTTTGGGAAACCGGCACTTAGGGCAGTTCTTCCTTGGTGTCTCTTTTATCAGCTTCGTCCATATCCGAATGCTTCCCCCTTCTTGAAGGGATTGCTTGATTCTTGGGAGACAGTTCGTGTGCTATTTAAGATTAATCCAGGTGTATGTCCACAGGCAGGTTCTCTGTGTTGGTGGATTCCTCTGGATAACCACATGCCTCTGTGTGCTACTGTACATCCATTGACTCAGCGGCGTTGGAGGCGTGCTGGTATTCTCACAGTTGGTGCTTGGTATGAGGCAGGACACTTGTTGACTTGGGATGCTTTTCAGACTAAGTTTATGCTATCTCGATGGGGCCGAACTACGTGGCAAGCGGTGGTGGCATTACGCGGGCGGCTCCTTCACAATCAGTTGATGTGCCTATTTGGACTGGTCCCCAAATTGTTAATGCACAACGTCTTGTGCATTCGTTATATCAAAATTTGGTTGATGTTGACATTGTCCCCCTCGGCTGGTTGGCGACTCGGCATTCCCCTCCTCGGTGGAAGCGTATGTGGTCCCGGGTCGGAATAAATTCTTTGCATCCCAAAGTTTCTACCTTATGGTGGCAACTCCTTCACGGATGTGCTGCGGGTTAATGTCTTTGGTTCATAAGTTTTATCCCGCATTTTGAAACTCGCCCTTCGTGTAGCGGCAAGTTGAGAGTATCGAGCAACGCTTTTTTCTATGTGATCAAGTTCAGCCAGTTTGGTCATGGTTACTATCTCTCTTCCATGTGGTCTTGACTAGCCAGCAGGTGCTTCTCGCCATTTATCCTTTCACTTGGAGCGACTTGCGACAGAAGGCTTTCCACTTAGCTTGGTTGTTGTGGTCTATTTGGAAAAGAAGGCAAATGTATATCTTCAAGGGCTTATCAATTACTGTCGACCAACTTCTTCACGAGGCGCAAGATAGATTGGTGAAGGCATACTTATGTTCTCAGCTTGCTCCTGAGAAAAAACGTTTGATTTTTGAGGAATATTTGGGTATCTTATCTTATGCATAGACAGGTGGCTGCACTCAGTGGATTATCTTTGTCTGCTGAGATTTTATTTCTCTCTCTGCATCTATGTGTGTATTTCTTCTGGAATTTTGAATAAGAGTTTGTCGTCCTTCACAAAAAAAAAAAAAAAAAAAAAAAAAATCATCATCATCGCGGCATTACAAGCCACCATGCCCGGCCACGTCCAACAAGTGAATGCCGCCACGTGCTCCGCGACACTGCTCGACCATATCTGAACAGACTTCAAGCCTGCACTTTGCGACATCGGCCATTGCTACTGGAGCGACCACAGACGAGCATACATAGCGTTCACTTGAAGGTGGGAATGTGTGGAAGAATTTAGTGTCCCCTTGCAAATTTAGCTGCTGTTAATATAAGCAAATCTTCATCATTTAAGTTAATGTAAAACAATGCATTTGACAATTAAAATACAACTTTTGTTTAATATAATTAATGTTAAATTTGTGTTCAGAGGGCATTATATAGTCTATAAAAAGACAGGTTGCGTATTGGATTTGTTTTTGGTTACTGAAGCAACGTCGAGGAATGAGTGAAACATAAGATTTGGCAACCAACCAACCAAGCAACCAACATTTTTTGGAAGTGGGATAATGTTATAACCTAACTAAGAGTTGGGGCGTGAGATTTCGAAGATTTCTTCTCTAATTTGGTCTTGGGTTTTGCTTGCTAGAATTGCATGTGCTCGTGAATTTGAATGTTAGGTATTTCGTGGCATAGTCATGCAGTGGTTTGGTTGCCATATAACATTGGGGAAGTTTGGTTACAAGGGGAGATTTAGTTTCAATCGGTGTAGTTGTTTTGGCACGTTTTGAGCATATTTTAAGAGTTGAAATTCTATTGCTTGTTAGTGGTTTCGTAGTGCTACATTTGACTCTTTTCTATTGGTGTTGTTTTGTTGCTTACTCTTTGTTTAAGATAGCTCTAGTTTAACATTCAGAACAGACCGGGTTATTTGTCAAAGATCCTAAAAGTGTTATAAGACACTTGCAATATTGTATAGGCTCCTAGGGAAGTCTATGGTATCAGTCCATGTTGTCGGTTAGCATCTTCTTTATCTCTAAGGTCTCTGAGCTCCATCAGTTGTTCTACCACATTTGTTCTAAAAACAGAGAAGCAATGATTTAGCCCTAAATACAGAACTTACCTGGAGCTTGCGTAGCTGCATCATGCCTGTGGAATCTGGAAAGAAATATATCCATTCTTTTCTGTCTCTCGATAGAACATCAAATGTTTCTTTCAATTTCTGGACAAGCATTTTTTATTGAGAGATTGGGTCATATATAGACGAACCTGTAAAGAATAATATATGGAGAGTCATTTTTATTGCACGGAACAAAAAGCAACATTTCAACCAAAAGCATCACCTCAAAAAGCAAATCATGTATGACATACTAAGGCCTCAATGGTAAAAGTTCTTTCTGGGCAATACAGTCCATCAACCAAGTATAGTGGATGATATCTTCATGCTTTGCTGCAGCTCCATATTGAATACCTAGTATAAATGCTAGAAGTCAGTTCTTTGTTTACTCTTTCCGACAAATGCAGATCATTAATAAGTGATTCGTGGAGCTACGATGCAATGAGAGGACGGTAAACACAAACCATTACATTACACGCATTAAAATTAAATTCCCCCTTAAACCCCCTTTTGTTTGGGTGCATATTCACATGGGGGCTGACTCCGGGCAACGAGAGCTGTTGGATAGGCATATTCACCCCTTATTCCTTAATCTACACCGTACACAAAGTTCCTCGTTTGTGGGGTATGGATGTACAGAATTTGTTATACTGTATAACAAGATTTGCAAAATACTATAAGATTTCAGGCAATATATTATATGGTGTTGATTTTGTACATGCAAAACATAATTATAAGGGCTCTCGCTGCCCTACGTCACCCCCCGTGTGAATATGCACCCAAACAAAAGGGGGTTTAAGGGGGAATTTAATTTTAATGCGTGTAATCTAATGGTTTGTGTTATAGGTTAAAAAAAAATTTGCCCCTTCGGGGCCAAAAACAAACAACGTTACATGACACTTGGATGAGTTAATGTTGTGAATATAAGCAATTTAAGCTTAAAATCTATAAACATGAATAGAACTGAAAATATGAGTTCTATTATTAAGGGGGAAGTATAATTAGAGTTGTTGGAGATTATTAATAATTTATGTTATCAAAAGATTTGAAGGCAAACAGGAAAATAAAGACTTCAAGAGGAAAATAAAGACTTCAAGCATCTGTTTCAAGCATATGTTATAAGAATATTGAATAGTTCAATATCTAGATAATAACTCTTGTGCACAATATAATCTTTTTCATTACTCGATATGTTTCTAATCGATTGAACATTTGTGAATGGTTCATTCAAGTATCAAAGAACACTTTAACAGATGATTTGGCAGAATACTTGATATCTTCGGAATGTCGCTTGATGTATTCACTGCCAAAAACAAAGTGCGGAGAGCCTTTTATTCCAAGTCCAGCTGAAACCAGCACTCACAAAGATATGATACTAAGGATATGGTACTAAGGATATGATACTGCATTACCTGAATATACCTGAAGAATATACCTGAAGTAATCCATAACAAAGATCCTCCTTTCCGAACTTATACCACGTGTGGCTCCAAATTCAGCAACGGTCTATTCTGTCCCCAAAATGAAAGAAAGACTTATAACAAGCAGGACATTCAAAGACTACAATGCAGAGATGCACAATTGCAGAGTTAAGCTTTGCTTCTGTTGGACTAAGACTGACAGAGGTTTTCTAGAACATGTTAGTGCAGTAGTGCCAAAAAAGGACACATAACCAGTTATGAATCTTACAAAACCAATATCGTTCCAGCATAATTGTATCTGTCAGACGTTTTCTAGATGACTCCTTCCTGTATCGTACCTTTGTGTGTCAACAATATGGAGGATGGAATATGAAGATATTGTTCATGTAATATGTCAAAAGGATTTGTGATGGTCATGATAGCTCAAGATCTATTATTTAACATAGACTTGAGAAGCAAATAAAACAAGGACATGATGGTTAAGATAGCTCAAGTTCTATTCTTTGACATAGACTTGAAGAGCAAATTAAACAAGGAGAAGTTCATATATGGTTGAAGGTGAAGTTTCAATGGTTATATGGTCGAAAAGTAAAAGGATAAGGTTTACTTAAAATAAGGGTCAATATTTTTAGAAGATACTTCAAGGGCCGAATCAGTTTAAGCAAAAATAGAACACTTGAAATATCAGCTGGTTTTGAGCGGCAAATAGCAGATCGGTCCGGCATGAATGCCGGACTGAGACAGATTAAACTAAGAAGTATTTGTTATTGCCTAGTTAGTTCATTTTATGAGGCTTGCGGATTGATTCTGAAGCCGGCTTGGGCTATCGAAGATGAATAAGTGAATAATTGAGTTTATCTTGACAAGTCATTGAATATTGAAATATCAAGGCTTTGGTTGTGGAATAGTTATGCAAACGTAATGGTTATGAAAATTGCATCCTATTGTTAAGATAATCTAGAGATATTCATTGAATTTGATTGAAATATCTTGTTAACTTCTTCTTTCAGAATATCAGCACTCAAACTATTTAAACACTCCAGTGGCCAGTTGCAGCCGATAATCTTTCATGCATTTGTTTTTAGTGCTCTTCCTCGAATGATGGGAGAAACATTAAGATAATTCAAGATATGGATCGTATTCTTCTCAGCCATTCAGTAATTCCACTATTTCCCCAAAATTCATACTACAGACACGTGAACTGTTTGCTTACTATCCTAGTCTATGGGATGACCATAAATTCCAGCATAAATGGAGCTGTTCCAGAGATGTTATGGTCTGGAAAAAGGCCCTGTTATGATCATTTAAGAGCATATGGTTGTCTTGCCTTTGCATATGTACCTAACATTAGGGCGGATTTGGGGTCTGAAAATGGCCCTTATCTTGGGCTAAAGATTTCCACGTCAGATTCGCCAGGACCAATCAGGTTTGCGCCTTTTTTACGAAAGTCAGTATTACTTGGCAGGTAGAAGGATGAGCAGGCTTACTTGGCATCCACATGGCGTATTTTCATAGGGGATGCCTGCGCTTTTATTGCAACCATTTTAATGGCCCGTATTTTTCGGGGGAGTCGCCGCCGCCCAAAATAATGGTGACTTTGACCCGCCCTCTTGTCGGCGTCACCAACTCCCCTTGTCAAATTTTGGCGCCAAACTTACATCTTGTCACTCGGGCGCCTCTCGTGCATCCTCTCGCCTTCACTCCTCATCGCAATCCATGTCTCCTGTAATTTACGTGTTCTTGCCCCATTTACGAACTCCCAAGGTCAAGAAGTGGGAGGTTTTGTCTCAATAGGTTCAGTGGGTGAGTATCTTTGCCATCAACGAGGGCGAGCATAGAGTTTAGCGACAAAGGCGATCAGGCGATGCGGACACATTGGATAGGTAGGATAAAAAGAGTTCAAGTTGAATTCTAGCGGTAGGAAAGTGGAAAGTATAACAATACGACATGCATATACCCCTTCCGATATGGCCAAAGAGCTAATCTCCACCAAAAAAGCGGCTTCCCAAAATTGCCCGCAAATGGTAACCACCTTAATCGGATCACACGACGCCGAAGCTAGTGTTAGCTACTTAAGCTGCGTAGAGATAGTTTCGGCGTCGTGTGATCTCCTTTATCTTTTCATTTCTTTTCGTTGACACGTGTTTACAAACAAATTTATTGTGCAGGTTTATGTTTATCAGACGTCGTGGATGTCATTCCGACCGAAAGTATTAGTAGTGTACTTGTCGTGTATCACATAGACATCGGAATTGTCCTTTTCCAAGGTATGGATGCCGTGACCTTGCGGGGTATAGGCATCCGGTTTTCTGGACATGATTATAACGTAAAGGCCGAGGAAACCGAGCTTGAGGCGGTTGAATTGCCCCTTTAAGTGAACTTTGTAAGCCACAGACTAATGAGAACAATGTAATTGCAATGAAGAAATGCATGGCTGACGAGGTGCAAGCGGGAATGTCTGAAAACGGAGGCGTGAGGATGAGTTTCAAAATCTTCACACCGTTTGAGGTATTTGCTAACATATTCCAGATGGCGCAGGAAGTTCGAAAAGCTCCGAAGACATATACCTGCTTTCTCCCCCCTTTTGTGGATGGCTTATTTTTGGTTCCGACCTGGGATGTTCGATTCCACGAATCATCCGGTCAACTAACAGAGGTCCGCGTAGTTAAGTCCTCCTTTAAGTTCAGATACTTTCTTCCAAAACAATATTTATACGTTAATTGTCAACTAGAGCGAAGGAAAGCGAAAAAAGAGAGGCTGCACAACTTTTTGGGAGCCGTTTGAGGACCATAACAAACACTCCGATGCGGTGGATATTCGAGTATGGAGAGGGGAGGAAGTCATTTATACGGCCACCATGGAAAGCGAATGGCCATTATCAGAGCTAAGAGTGCTAATGGAGACAGAGGAGATTTACGGCGACTTCCATTATTTTATTGATGGCATTAGGGTTGGTTACGAGGCAAGAGGGAAATGTAAAGTTTAGTGAGTTCGCGATCAACAAGAAATTGTCTATCGGCTAGCGCTTTGAATCTCGGTTTTTATTTGTGTTTTTGTCCGATGTTTTTAGGGTTCAGTATTTTGTCCGATATTTTTTTAGGGTTCCGTACTATTATTTAAAAACGTTACCATCATATTTTACTTTTAACTTTTTTTACTATATATCTCTTGCCGGTTGTCTATTTTTGTCGGTGTTAAGTAGTATAAAGCGCCATCCGTGAGAAGCCATGGCAAGAACTAAGCAAACCGCAAGGATCCATCCAGTGGTGTAAGGGCGGTGATTACATTAGTCCGCCTCCTTCATCCCGAATCAAGTCTCGATAGAGATTCTCCTCCTCCGACCATGCCTAACAGAAGACCCGGAAAAGAAATCCGCATGACAGACGGCGGGAGAAGCAGCTCCGGAGTAAGTAGGGATGTGCACTCCGGTTCGGAGACAGAGGATGAAAATGTGAGAGACCGGCGAGCAGAATATGACGCCGGATTAATTATTGGGCAGCCGCCTCTTCTTGCTCTTCCTCGCCTCCTGTTCCTCCTGTGGAGGTGCCAGGATCTTCAAATCAAAGGAGGAGGCCCAACGCCAGAAAGGGGAAGGCGACCAGGAATGTGAGGAGACGGCCGGAAGAGTCGGCCGAGGAACAGCCTGCAAATGCTGGGGTGAGGAGGCGGCCGGAAGAGTCGGCCGAGCAACAGGCTCCAAATGCTGGGGTGGGTGAGGGTAGTGGCCGGAAGCGGAAGACGAAGCCTGGCATTAAAAGCGCTTAGCGAGATTAAGAAGTATCAGAAGAGCACTGAGATGGTCATTCCGTCTCCCATTTGCCAGGCTCGTGAGAGAGATTCTGCAAGAGTGTGGTGCGATACATCATACCACTTAGAGCATGAGTAATTCAAGCAACTGCCTTAAATGCTCTTCAAATGGCTTCGGAAGCAGTTGGTGTCGGTCTGTTCGAGGACTCGCAGCTTGCAGCAATACATGCCAAGCGGGTGACTGTCATGCCCAAGGACATGCGCCTCGTCTTACGCATAAGGGATCCCGAGTACTATGGTCAAAATTTTATGGCTGAATACAACAAGAAGAAAGACCCCTTTAAAAAGGCCGTGAAGTGCCTTTGTGTTTTTTTCATATGTATAATATTTCTTAATGTAATGGCTTTATAAGCTTAATCTCTTAGTCCATTTCTTTCTTAGTCCATTTTTTTTTTTAATGTTATACGTGAGGATCACACGACGCGCAGCAAGCATTGTGCTTTTTTGTTGCACATAGTAGTCTTCGCGTCGTGTGATCCAACCCTAACCCTAACCCTAACCCTAAAATGTACGGACAAATCTCCTCACAACGGCTGTGTCCCCTTTCATAATCGAGAACGGCTACTTGAGTTCAAAAGTGACAGCGCCTTACCGCTCCTAAACATCTTCTTGTTTTCGTCGTTTGCTTCGCCATGGATTGTTATGTGAAGTTCCTGGAATGGTATGCATCCGCCCCTCATGACAACGAGGAAGTTGCGCCGACTGCGATTTATCCGTTCTATTGCAAGGAGTTGGACATCATGGCAAACAGTAGCGAGCTTGGATGCTATCGCGAGGTTGCCTTAGCTTTCACCCGGACTGCTTGGTCTCAGCGCACGTCCTTTGCAGATGTCCCTGGCTCGTGGATTCCAAAACCAGCTCTAGAGGAGGCGGCTTCCCATTTGCAAACAGGGAAGATGTTTTTCAAGAATGCTGCGCAACGGGCTCCTCCTGGCTGCGTTCTTGTGCTTAAGAAGGTATCTTATTTCTCTTTGCCATTTGCATTTGCTAGTTATTGCATTCTGCTCGGCCAAACCGAAGATACACTGGAAACAATGAAATCTTTAAGCCAAGGGGGTCGTTTATGTGTGATGATGCTGACTATGGCGTAGAAATGGAGATAGATCTACAAGAAGAAGAGCAAGAATGTAGGAGTTTTAGCTTCGACGACCGGGCCTTGGGTGAACAGAGGAGGGAGATGATTTCAAGGTGATGAGGATGGGGATGAGGATGAAAAGAAGTTGTCCGACATAACGCCAATTTTAGTGGAAGGCAAAGAATACTTATTGCTAAGTGATATAACCGAGGAATCCGTCTTTGTTCTTAATGTGTGCTAGGGAAGACGAGCTTATCAATACCTTGGCGAATGGGTAAACTTAGGCCTAGATTTTTGAAGAGGATTTGGACAAAGAGATGTTTGAAGTGTCTAATTATACCGGCAATGCTATAAAGCTTAAAGAAGCCTATGAGAGGCTGGAGTCTCGATTTGCTCAAGATGAGGCGAATCTACCAACGGAAGAAGAATTCCAGCGTCTCCGTGCAAAGCATGCCGCCAAGGATCTACACGTTTATGGCCCTTGATCAATCGTGGCAAAGATAAGCCTGGTAGATGAGGATAAATGTGAAGAAGATAATCTTGAGGGTTCTTATTTGTGGGAAGTAGATGATTTTTCTTGCCGACATGCACGCGGGGGACAGGAAAGATTGAAGGACTCTACATTGTTACGATATATCTCAAGATTCGTTAATGGGGAGATAATCGTCTTCAGCAGAACTTTCAGTCCAAAAGGTGCAGAGTTTGTCTATTACATCCGTGCATTATGCATGTTCGGGAACCATTCCCAATTGGCATCAAACACTGAAAGGGTGATAGCAATTCGGCGGGATGTTGTGTTACAATATTTTGACGACCAAGCCGGTCTGCGGGCGAGCAATATGTTAAATTTTTTAGCTGCTGGCTTGACTCACCCAAGGTTGGAAGCTGGGGTCGATAACATGGAAGTCATTGCCTTGTTGGATCAGTGCGGCAGGGGATTGAAAGAGCATGAAATTGACGACGAAGCTTGAGAAATTGGAAGTTATATGTTTTCCAACTTGTATCGGTAAAATTATTTATGTACAGATTGTCCTTCCGAAATTCCTAATAAAAATTATTTTATTTGTATTTATTCACATCACGCTTGAAATATATCATCGATTTTACGTCATATCTAGGTTTTCGCGTCGTGTGATATCTATCTCGAAGAAATGAAATATTATTGGAAAAAGACAATTAATTTATTTATTCCTCACACGACGCGAGAAGCAACTCGTGTGACATGTTATAAATAGAAGACCGATGTCCACGCTGACCTCCGATCGCCTTCCGCTTACGCTCATCTTCTACTTCCGGCTTCCGCCTTCCACCTTCCCTCGGGCCGATGGCATCATCATCTTCCTCTCTATGGCGACCACGCCAAGATAGCACTCCCCGAAGAAGAGCTACGTGGACATCACCCTTGCGGTGGTGATGAAGAGATTCAAAGAGATCCATGATGAAAACAACCGCCTCGTCGCCGAGAACAATGAGGCGGTCGGCCATGATTAGCCTTCACGAGGGAGCTTTCGCGACGAAGCGAGACGTTGAGCTCGTGGAAACATTCGCCATGTACCAAGAGGCTTACGAGCCGCAGGCCGAGGCGATTGAAACCGCTCACATGATTTTGTGCCTTAGAAGATATGGAGAAGAAGCCCGAGCATGGAGGATGAGGACGTTGAAACCTTACTTGGGCCACCGCAGGACATGAAAATCAGCTAGAGGATCATGAAGATCCCTAGCCGTTGTATCTATCTATTTTTTGCTTCAAAGAAAAGTTTTCTCTATTTTTTGCTTCTATCTATCCTGTTGTTCCAATGTATGTTCTGTTTTATTAAAATATCACACGACGCGAAATGCCTTGCTTGTAATTAGGTAGCAATCAATGGATTTCGCGTCGTGTGATCTCCATGCCGTTCTATTTTGCTTCAATGAGAAGTTCTATCTTTAGTTATGTATCAGTAAAATTACTTATGTATAGATTGTATCACCGAAATTATCAATAAAAATTATCACACGAGCTTTCTCTGGAAGAAAAGACGTTAGAAGAAGTAACGGTCCTTTTTCCTCACACGACGCGAGAAGTAACGGTCCATTTTCCTGACCCACGGCATCCTTCGCGTCGTGTGACTCAAGCTACTACGAAATCCCTGTTATAAATAGAAGACCTTCTATCTTGCCTTCGACCTCCGATCCTCTTCCGCCTTCTGCTCATCTTCTCCGCCTTCCGCCTTCCGCCTTCCGCCTTCTCCTCCGATGGCATCTTCATCCTCCTCCAGCAAGCGACCGCGCCCAGAGCTGCCCGCGGACATCACCCTTGCTGTGGTGATGAAGAGATTCAAGGAGGTTCACGACGAAAACAGCCGTCTCGTCGCCGAGAAGATGGAGGCGGTGGACAGGTTAGAATTCACGAGGGGGCTACTGCATGAGCGAGACCTTGAGCTCGCGGCAACATTAACCAGGTACCGAGAGGCCAATAGCCGTAGGGTCGAGGCAGTTTTAACTGCACACAATATTTCGCAGGCGCTAGAAGATATGGAGAAGAAGCTTCGGTGCGAGGAGGATGAGAACGCTTCTTTGACGGCTTGACTCTGAGGATCATGAAGATCCGTAGCCATTGTATATATATTTTTTGTTTCAAAGAAAAATTTGCTCTGTTTCTTGCTTCTATCTGTTCTCTTGTTTTGTTTTATTAAAAGATCACACGACGCGAAATGCCATTCTTGCAATTAGGTAGCAATCAATGGATTTCGCGTCGTATGATCTCCACAACGTACACCTCGTTGTATGTATAAATTCCTAATTTATTAATGGAAAAGTATATGTA
This sequence comes from Isoetes taiwanensis, assembly GCA_021234155.1. Lineage (NCBI taxonomy): Eukaryota > Viridiplantae > Streptophyta > Lycopodiopsida > Isoetales > Isoetaceae > Isoetes > Isoetes taiwanensis. The sequence continues at coordinate 16,890,169 of JAJEKV010000027.1, read as the reverse complement.
ACTAGCTAGATTATGTGATAACTTGCAGGTAAATGCGAATTTGCATGTGGATGACAACGTCTATTCACATACGTCATGCCAAGGACGTGGCATGCGCTGCCACAATAACACTGTCTTTTGTACGGCCTGCATACAGTACGGCTAGGATATGACGGATCCCATGATGCGAACATAGGCTACCGTTGCCTAATTGCATGCTATAATTTCGCCTCGTAGGATTATTACACAACTTTATCGATTTTCGAACCGTAGATTCCAACGTATCTCTAGTTTCTATATAAAACGCCGAGGCCTTTGTCTTCTCCTATCCGCCATCTCCTCGTTTCTACCACATCCGCCCTCGACCATCTCTCCCGGTCTCCCATCACTTCCAATGGCCTCCAGCTCCAGTTCCATCCCTTAGAGATCTTGTCTCAAGTTTTGGTCAAGGAAATTGAACATTCGTCTTTGAAGCCAGAACGGATCCGCCTTCTAAAAGAAAAGAATGATGAAGACGCCGCCAAGCCTGGTTGCGGCGGCAGAGGAAAAGGCCGCCTTCTCTAGGGAGGTGATTTTAGTCTTGGCGACAATCAGCGGGCTGCCTTAGACCGCTAATTGCGCGCCGCCACGAGATATAACCTCCAAGAGAGGCTTAGGGCCGCAATCGAAGCGGGAGAGGCTGCCCGAGCCCAACTCGATGAGCGGGAAGATAAGGTTGCGGAATATGAGAACGTGGTTGCGGGGCAGGCAATCATGTTGGAGGAGCAGAAAAAAATTATCACTGCCCTCCAGGAAGAGCTTGCCCGGCGATCATAGGCATCGGGCTCCTCCTCAATGGGAAAAGTTTTTGACAAATGTGCCGAATATTACGTTTCCTATTTTTAATTTTCAATATCCGTGGTAGAGAGAATGACAAGACAGATCACACGAAGCGAAACCCTTCATAGGGTTTTAAAGCTCGTGTGCAGATTTCGCGTGGTGTGATATACAGTGTAGTTAGAATAGTTATTAATGTGTTCCAGCGGACAGTACCATTAATGTGTTCTAGCGGACAACCGACAGAATCCGCTCGACACGTGCGACAGCAGCCGAGTGTGTTTAATATGTTCAAGCGCTAATATGTATAAATTGACGTCCTTGCATTGTGCTCCTTCCGCCGGTTAGATTCTTTGCTCCTCCCATTCTTAACGTCCCTCCCATTCTTCCGCCGGTTAGATTCGTAACGTCCCTCCCATTTGTCATCTATGGCCTCCACATCCTCAACCGCTGATAAGGGAAAACACAAGAGGATAGAACTCCCTTCTGACATAGTGTTGGGTGTTCTAATGAAGAGGTTGAAGGAGCAAGATGATCTTCTAAAGGAAAACGCCGTTACAATTCAGCAGAAAGAAGAAGAGAATGAATTCAACCTTCTCATGCTTCGTAGCCAGGAGAGGCAAATCAGGCGGTTGAATAGAAGGCTGGACAGGATGACATGCCCCAACAACTGCACTGAGGTGGTTATGACGGCAACGAGGATGCTAATTCAGGCAGAAGAACACGTTGTGCTATTGGGACAGGAGCGGGACATGTACAAAGAGATGATGGACAGATTGGAGGAACGTTTGGATAGGGTGATTGCTCGCTTGAGGGGAAGAGATGAAGACGAAGACGAGGACGGAGCTGATGATGATGATGAAGATAATGAAGAAGAGCTCGCACTGGAGCAACAATGAGTTTGTTTTTCAATGTAACATCTTTCACAACTTTAATCAAAAGTAACCCTTTTTTATTATTATCATGTAAAGCTTCACACGACGCGAAGCCACATAAATGCAAGCAATAGCGAACTCCACTGTTCGCTACCAGATGATACAAATAAGATCACACGACGAAGGTTCTGGCCAGCAAACAAGGTTGGAGGCAAGTACTTCGCGTCGTGTGAACATGCTACACATTACAAGTATACTTTACCGATTCTTTGTCTCTTAGATCTCCACTGTTGCGATGCTAGTGGGGCCCTAGAATTTTGCCAAGCAACTTTCCGTTTTCTCTTCAGCATTATGCCAATGGTGTTTATGACTTCTGGGTTGCTCCTTAAAGCGACCTTCTTGTCGATTTAGCCATCGCCCTTCTATAAAACCACTGGTCATCTGCCTTAGAGGGTTGGTTCCCACATTTCACCCCTCTTTGAGTGTTACGATGAAAGGCTATTTTAGCTTGTTTATGCGACTTCTCCATGCCTTGTGCACTCCATAATCGCTAGGCTTCCATACTTCCTAAAAAACCAAGGTGCATGAGCCCAAAAGATGTGCAAGTAGTGCGTGACTTCACTCTCTCCCCATGCGCCTATGAAAGCTTTAAGAAATTTGTTTTTCGCTTGCACCCGAACATTTCTCGCATCTTCTCTTGTGAGGTCCATTCTCGAATGTATGGGAACAATTCGCACAATGCATCCCATGCTTTTTTTTTCCTCAATACCGAACGAACGCCATCTCAGGCGGTCCCGCTCAAGATCAACCAGCAATTTTCCAAATTCATAGACCTTTTCTCCCATCCGGTTTCCGCTCAGAGCCTCTCTATGATTCTTTATGAAGCGCCGAGCTTTCACCCTCCAATTGACACCTTTACGAGGCACACTTGTTCTTCCGCTTTTTTTCTCATCGAGCTCTAATCTTACATTGCCACCATGCAAACCGCTACGATAGAACATGTTCAACTCTACTAATTCCTTCCTCTCTTCTCTTCTTGTCCGAAATGTTCCACACTTAACCGCAGCTCAAAAATATCATCTTGTCGATGATTCTCACAAAGCCGCGTGCAAAGTGCGATATGAACTCTCTCTAATGGAATGGGGAAAATGCCATGGAACTTGGGATCTTCTTCTCCTCTATTAGGAGCATTTGCTTGGTTAAGGGACAAGGTTGAAACAGACCTTCCCAAGATTTGACTTCCTTGCATGATTGCAAAGACAAACAACTTTTGCATGTTCCTTGTCCTCCTCCACTTATGTTGTACATTGCTTTTCGTTTTTAAATCAGACGCCAAGTGAAAAATTACTTTGTAAGATCCATAGTGATCTACTTGCAATTTTTCCCCTCCCTCGAATCTAGATATTAGACTCGGGATGTCAGTTTGATTGAACACCCATTTCAATACCTCGTGGGTTTCTTTCTGAACTTTAAAGAGACCTAACCACCAGGTGTCATCTTCAGATTGACACGAGAACCATTTTTTCCGACGCTTCTTCTCCTCGTCCAGTCACCTCTACATCTTTTTTGTTATTCTTGTTGCTCTTTGATTTAGCATGTGCAATTGCATTCTCAATTGCTCTATTCATGATGACAACGGATACCCTCTCATACTTCTCAAACTTGGTCAGTTCCATTTCATCCAATTTTATGCAAACTTCAATCTCACCATTAGTTTCTCGTGAATTAAGTCATAATATTTAACAAGGAATTGTAAGAGAGTAACTGTGTCAACCCAAAGATTATTATGCTCATTCATTCCAACTATATCACAACAATCCTTGCCATTCTTATCTTTTTATGGCTATGGCGGGGACCAAGACATTCAACGTGGTGCATCTCTCCTAATATGGCATACACCATCTTTGTCCTAGTAACCCTTGTATTCTCGACAATTTGTGGACGTGGAGCTTAATATTTTTTGTGCCCATTCTTTTCAACGCTCGTGGAATGGCTTGAATAGAGAACGGTAACCAAGCTTACCGATGCCTACATCATCACAAACACCGGTGACATCCGTCGCTTCTAACTTCTTGTAGATCTCCCCTAGTACCATTTCCAATACCATCTTCTTGAGAGGAGAGTTGTAGGGCTGACAAATCATGTCCACTATCTCCCCTGTCTCGTCACTAGGTTCTTCACCACGTAACCAAGATTGCTTCTAGTTTCCCCGGATCTTAAGCGGCCTTTGCTAGTGTTGTAAACGGACCTTGTGGCCGCGGACCCGCTTGTCCCAATGCACCTGATCCAAACTTAGGTTCCTCTATGGGTCGATAATGCTTCTTCCTTTCTCGCAAGCCAAGGGGTGTTTTCTTCAAATTCTTTAACCTACATTGAAGCCCAAAGTTTGCTCTTTCGAGCTCTTGGATCTTTTCTTGCAGCTGCCCTATCACCAATTTGGACTTGTCCACTTATCTCAAAGAAGTTTCCCTCCCCAAGCCGTCATTCCTTTCCTTCATCACATTGGAGTAATGAAGCGAGAGAAAAAAGAGTCGCCGGTTTAAGTTATAATTCTCTTGTGACAATCGGAAGCGGCTCATCTCAAGGAATCAGATTCGATTCGAATGCCTTCATCCTCTCTCAATCTCTCACAATATCCCAAGAGGCCGAGTTACCGTCACCACAAAATCGGACTAAACTTGAAACGCCCCGAAATGACGGTTTTCTTACCACTCAACGGATCCAATGAATATAAACCGCCATCCGCCCGGATGTCGACACTTTTGAGCCCGCAGGCGCAACATGTCGAGGTCTAAGTTCTTATTTTTAGACCTCCTTTTTTTGCATTGAAGACTGGAGCATATTCCTCGAAGTGGGTTGGATCCTTATCCACACATCATTTGGAGCTTCCATACCGCGTGGATCGCACGACGACTTGAAATGAATGTGTACAATTTGTATGCCCCAAAGACAATTCGGGCTTCGCTTGAGGCTCACCAGTACTAACCTCGCTTTTTGAAATTTGCAACGCGTGCATATGGAAATCGAAAAGTCCATTCTCCTACAATCCATGCTTTTATACAAAAGCAAATTCAAAATTCGAATTGTAGGGGGCGGAAGCCTATATTGGGATGAAGTAAAGATCCCAGGTTATTTAACTTTTAAAGGCTAATCGGCAATCAAAACGAAAAGTCTAATACAAAGCTTCAACCTACACATTCAAATTTTGAAATGTAGAAGGCGGGAATGGACTCTAAATGAAAATAGGGCAAGACAAGAATCGGTGATGCGCATGATTGGTATCCGACAAACCAAGAGACACCGCCATGAGTTGCCTAAGATGCTATAATGCAAGTGGCTTTTTAGAAGCGCCACGTGTTAAGGTCAATCTGTCGACAACCAAATGTAATTAAATACATATGGCCATAGATATGCGATTCCTTTTTCCGGGGAGAATATTCCAAGCAATCGGACGGAAAAAAGGGCGGAAATATGACGTGGAATGGTCGATAGGAGGCCATTTTAGTTCATAAAACATAATATAACTTGGAATGATAGATATTTTATATGCAAATGGGAGACTATTGACGAGGGACTTGTGTTTAATTTTAATTTGACAACAAATAAGAAAGTGGATCACACGATGCTAATTTAGTGTGTTCCATTTTGTTGCATATGTACTATTCGCTTGGTGTGATCCTTAAAAAATAATATGCTCTTTGAAAAGGGATAATGACTTATGTACTTAAGAGTGGTAACACATGTACAAAAAAAAAAAGTTAGGTATTCAAATGGAATTAGAAGCAAAAACTTTTTACATTCAAAATTTTTATGGCCGTATGGTTTTACATCATTTTGTAAATTTAAATGCCCTGAGGCTTCAACTATTCACAACAAAAAGCCCGGAGGCTTGCAAATATATGGTAAGAAGTCGGAGGCAAGCCGGAGGCTAAGAACAAGAAAAAAAAAAATAAGAGGTGCTCTGCCCTAACAAATTTCATTCATCTGCTTCACCATCTGAAAAAAAAAAAAAAAGAAAACCGTTAGTTGAATGCTTAAGAAAAGAAAGAAAACATGCATGTACCATGAACTAACGCCATGAGCTCCTCAAGTCGCCAGATTCGTCTTCAACTTCTTCATCTTCTTCATCATCTTCGGCTTCTTCTCCGAGGTAGACCACTCATTTTCTCAAGAATCTCCTATCCAGCCTTCAAGAACACTGCGGATGAACTCCTCGCTCGAATTTCCTCTCGATTCCTCATTCTCTCGATTCCTCGCCAAAGGAATCGAGGAATCAGAGGAATCGTGAGGCATTCAGAGCAAGAACCTGTGGGGCCGGAGGGAATCATGGAGGGAACACCTCTTCCAGCCGTAATTAGGCCTCTTGAGGACACCTCCCGCTCTTCCAGAAGCTGATCTCTTAATGGCGATGGACTAGAGAAATTGGGCGGAGGATTTAGCGAAGATTGGGCGGAGATTGGGGGGAGAATGGGCGCCAATCTAGGCTGGAATAGATATAGGCTGGATTAGACGTGAAAATCGTAGGAATGATTCGTATTCCAGTCCTATCAACCATCATTACATGCCATTATGTGCATATCTCGAAATTTGAGCCATATCTAATATCTTCCTTTTTTAACCTTATACCTAAATATCCAGTGATGACTTTAAGGTGTGAAACTTCGTAAAGTTGCTATATTTTACCATTTTTTAAAATCGGGATTCGATGGTTTACTAGGATGCGTAGGCTAAAGAACTTCATAAAATCGCCAGAATCTGATAATATTACATCTCGATTATAGTAAATTCGCCAATTTAATGGACATTTTACAGTAAAAACCTCAATTTTATGGTAAAACATCCAATTCTACTAAATTCGTTTCTATAGAAATGTTGGAAAAATAAGAAACAATCGCCACAATTTCAATAGTTTAGAAGCAGCTAGAGGATGATAAAGTCATCACTGCTAAATATCCAATATCTTTCCTTTTTTAACCTTATTTCTAAATATCCAATATCTTCCTTTTTTAACCTTATTCCTAAACCTATATGATTTGAGTTTAACCTGAAAATGAACACCGATATAATTCGAATTTAACATACTATTTAATACCAAGATGCTACGTCACACTATGTCGATAATTGGGATTAAAAAAAAAACACTCCAAACCCTCCTCGAGAAAACCACGTAAGTGCCGACCTCACTTGTGTTTAAGTTTAATTTGACAACAAGCAACTTCCATATCGTAGATGACGGCGCCAAATCAAGGCGTGGTATTTTTATGCCCCAACACAATTCGCCTGCGGTGAGCCTAACGTCCGTGCATTTAACTTCGCTTTTGAAATTTGCAACGCATATGGAAATCGAAAAGTCCATTCTCCTACAATCCATGCTTTTATACATTAAGCAAATTCAAACTTCGAATTGTAGGGGGCGGAAGCCCGTATTAGGGATGAAGTGAAGATCGGTTAAAGCGCTAGCAAATACTCGAAATGAAAGTCCGATCCGATACAAAGCTTCAACCTACACATTCAAATTTTGAAATGTAGAAGGCGGTGACGCCAAGACGCTTTTACCAAGAGACACCCGCCATGAGTTGCCGGTGATGCTATAATGCAAGTGGCATTTTAGAAGCGCCACGCGGTTGCATCAACCCTCGACAACCAATGTAATTAAATACATATGGCTTTCATGAATGTGCAATCCCCTTATTCCGAAGAATATTCCAAGCAAATCAGAATTATGAGAGTTTGGTATCCTAGGTGGCATGGGAAAAAGGGAGCGGAAATATGACGTGGAATGGCTGATAGGAGGCCATTTTCAGACCCCAAATCCGCCCTAATGGGAGTTGAGAAAAAAATTAGATAACAGAGCTTATATAACATATTTGGTTGGATATGACTGGAACTCCAAGGGATGGAGATTGTATGATCCTGAAAAGAGAAGAATTATAATCAGCCGAGATGTTATATTTGATGAGCAGCAATATTACAGAAAAATTCCACAGGTTAACATGAAGAATAATGCTGGGAACACAAACCTTATGGTACAAGAGACAAAAGTGACACGGTTATTCCCGAAGAGGATGCAAATACACGAAGAATAGTTCACTTTGATGATGACAGTGAAAATGGTGAAGATCAAATAATATCGGGGCAGGACACTAGCAATGACTCATTGTCAGAACTTATGCAAGAAAATAATAATCATTTGGAATCTAATATGGACGATAATTCTGAAGCAGGAATAGAGCAGGGAAATAAAATCATTGAAACTATAGAACCAAAAAGGAAACCAAGAAGAACAGAAGCTCAAATCCTTAAGGATGAAAATAGAGAGTTGCTGGAATTGCATGGTAGAAATGAAGGTGGAAAAAGCAAAAGGCTTCAAGCTCATGAAGGTGAATTGCATAGTATATTTGATATACTTGTCTTGGAAACTTCAGAGGTACCAAAGAATTACCATGATGCAGTAAGTGGAAAGAATGGCAAACAGTGGATAGAAGCAATGAATGAGGAAATGAATGCATTTAAGAGAACAAATACATATGATCTTGTGGATCAGCTAGAAAATAAAAATGTTATAGGCAACAAATGGGTGTTCAGAATTAAGCCAGGAAGCAATGGCAAACCTAACAAGTTTAAGGCAAGGTTAGTAGCACAAGGGTTTAATCAGAAACGTGGCTATGACTATGACGAGACCTTTTTCCCATTAGTCAAGATAAATAGTCTGAGAATTCTCTTGTCAATTGCAAACTCGTGTGATCTGGAGATACATCACATGGATGTCAGCACAACCTTCTTGAATGCTAAATTAGAAGAGGAGATATACTTAAGGCAAACTCCAGGTTTGAAACAGAAAAAGGGAAAGTGTGGAAGCTAAAAAGAGCAGTATATGGGCTGAAACAATCTCCGAGAGAATGGTACAAATGCATGAATGGTTACTTACAGGAGCAAGGATTTGAAAAGCTTAACCATGATGGAAACTTATACAGATTCATAAATGAAGATGAATGGTGCATTATTGCTCTTTATGTTGATGACAACATAATGATTGCTAAGGGTACAACAACCTTAAATTATTGTAAAGGCATTCTGAATAAAAGATTCCAAATGACAGATCTTGGCGAATTAAGGAGATTCTTGGGGATTGAAGTATACAGGGATAGGAACAAGAAAATATTAGGGCTGAGTCAAAGAATACATATTGAAAACATGTTGGAAAAATTTGGGATGAAGGATTGTAATTGTGCTGACACACCAATAATATCTGGACATAAGATATCAAGGCAACAGTGTCCTCAGACAGAAGAAGAGATGAGACAAATGCAAAAAACACCTTATAGATCACTTATTGGATGCCTATCTTATGTTGCTAATTGTACCAGACCTGATATAGCCTTTGCAGTAAACTTGCTGAGTAGATACAATCACAATTTAGGAAGAATACATTGGACTGCAGCAAAGCGTATATTGAGGTATGGATTTTGAAGTCATGTATAATTTGAATGATTTGAATTTGCATGCTTATTGTGATGCTGATTGGGGAGGTGATTTGGATCAAAGGAAATCAACCTCAGGTTATTTAATAATGCTAGGTGGAGCTCCCATAGCCTGGAAATGTAAAAAACAAACAAGCATGGCTTTATCAAGTGCAGAGGCTGAATATAATTCAGCTTCTTTGACAGCCAGAGAAGTTGTTTGGGAAAGAAGGTTGATGAATGAGCTGGGATACAGTCAAATGAAAGCTACTGCTATGTTTCGTGATAACACTAGTTGCATAGCTATGTCTAAGAATCCAGTTCAGCATGAAAGGTCTAAGCACATAGAATTGGAGATACATTCCATACGAGACATGGTAAGCAAAAATCTGATACAGATGCAATATGTATGCACAGATGAACAAAAGGCAGATATTCTGACAAAAGCTCTACCAGTACACAGATTTATAAAACTAAGAGAGCTAATGCAATGCTGCAAACCAGATATTACATGAAAAGGAGAACGAAGATATTGTTCATGTAATATGTCAAAAGGATCTGTGATGGTCATGATAGCTCAAGATCTATTATTTAACATAGACTTGAGAAGCAAATAAAACAAGGACGTGATGGTTATGATAGCTCAAGTTCTATTATTTGACATAGAATTGAAGAGCAAATTAAACAAGAAGAAGTTCATATATGGTTGAAGGTGAAGTTTCAATGGTTATATGGTCGAAAAGTAAAAGGATAAGGTTTACTTAAAATAAAGGTCAATATTTTTAGAAGATACTTCAAGGGCCGAATCAGTTTAAGCAAAAATAGAACACTTGAAATATCACCGGTTTTGAGCGGCAATAGTAGATCGGTCCGCATGAATGCCTGACGGAGATGCATTAAACTAAGAACTATTTGTTATTGCCTAGTTAGTTCATTTTATGAGGCTTGCGGATTGATTCTGAAGCCGGCTTGGGCTATCGAAGATGAATAAGTGAATAATTGAGTTTATCTTGACAAGTCATTGAATATTGAAATATCAAGGCTTTGGTTGTGGAATAGTTATGCAAACGTAATGGTTATGAAAATTGCATCCTATTGTTAAGATAATCTAGAGATATTCATTGAATTTGATTGAAATATTTTGTTAACTTCTTCTTTCATTGGTATCAGAGCCAATTTTGAAAAATGTCTACACGATTTGGTGCCAATCTACTGACTTCTATTGAAGTGTTTAAAGGAGAAGGTGGTTTCCAGATCTGGAAACAAAGCATCAGGCAAGTACTGGAGTTTGAAAATCTATGGTACCTTGTTGATGAAGATGCTGTTAAGGCCTTACCAGGATCAAGCTCAGGGGATCCAAATGCACAAGAAGGTGAGAGCTCAGAGGTTGGAAGGCCAACAACAGGAGGGGGAAGTAACACTAGTAGTGCTGTTACTTCAAGATTGACTGCAGGAGTTGCAGAACAGAGTGAAGTGATGAAGGTTATGGAAGCTCAGGCTATAATTACTAGCAAAGTTGGAGCTGCAATGAAACTCAAATTAAGAGGTATGAGTCCTAAGAAAATGTGGGAATATTCGATCAAACAATATGAAGTTAAGACTTCGTCACAAATAGATGTTTTGGAAAAACATCTTAGAAGGCTTAAGCTGTATGAGAAAGATAATATGACAGACTATTTTGAAAAGTTTGATTCAATAATAGCTGACCTTGAGGGAGCTGGAATTGTATTGAATGAGGAGTATCAAATATTGTCTCTGGCTAGAGCTGTATCTCACAATGTTCAGATGGCCACCTTGATAAGAAATGTTGCCACTTCAAAAGAGCATGCCATAAGAATGATCAGAACTGAATTTGAGTAAAGGAGAGGTGGAATTGAAGATAATGATCAATCTACTGAAATCTTGTATGCTGCAAAAGCAAAAAAGAAAGGAAGTACCAGTAAAGAAAAATTAGGGCCGTGCTTTAATTGTCATCAATATGGACATTTGAAGATGGACTGCCCAAATGAGACCAAGATAATCAAATGCTTCAATTGTGATGGCAAGGGACATATGGCAGCAAACTATCCAAGTCCTAAGAATGCAACTGGTAGAGGGCGAGGTAAGGATAGAAATGGTAACACTAGAGGAGGTTTTGGAAGAGGAAAAATCAGAGGAAATCCAGCAATGAACATAGTACAGGAAAAGGAAGCCACTGAAGATGATGAAGAGCTCGATGAACTAGCTGAGGTAAAGCATGATAATATTTTGTCTGTTTCAGATAATTTGGACAAAAACAATAACAAATTTATGATAATAGATTCAGGAGCAGAGAAAACCGTGACATGCAATTTAAAGCTTTTGAAAAATTGCAAGAAGTTTGGAGCTGGAGTTTTGGAGATTTTTGATTTAAATGGAAAAGCTGTTGAGCTGAAGGAAGTCTTATGTGTGCCAAACATAGTTAGAAATCTTATTTCTGTGTGTCATTTAGTTGACCTTGGTTATAAGGTCGTGTTTGAGAAACTTGAACGTAAAATCTATTTTGGCAATGAATTAAAGTTTGTTGGAAAAAGAGTTGGCAATTTGTTTGGTCTTGATCTTGAGCATCTACCTGCTTTGAATGTGATAGAATATGCATCCTTAAATACTTGGCATGCTCGATTATGCCACACTAATATGGTCAATGTAGATTCGATGGCAAACAAAGGCATGATAGCAGCAAAGAATGAAGACATAAAGAAGACATTATGTGCAGGCTGTATTTTGGGAAAGCAGACAAGATTACCATTTAAAAAATCAACTAAAAGAGCAAAGGGAATCTTGGATTTGGTTCATACAGATTTGTGTGGACCTATAAATGTCACTAGCATGACTGGAAATAGATACTTCATGACATTTACAGATGATTTTAGCAGGAAAACTCAATGCTACTGTTTGAAACCAAAGATCAAGCATATGATGCACTAAAATTGTTTGTTGCAGAGGTACAAACTCAAACAGGAAGAAAGGTGAAGTGCATAAGATCAGACAGAGGAGGTGAATACTTGTCTTATGAATTTAAAAAATTTTGTGCTGACAGAGGAATCAGGAGGCAAATGACTTGCAGATTTTCTTCTCAACAAAATGGAGTGGCGGAAAGAAAAAATAGAACGATTCTAAATGCTGTTAGATCCATGATAAAATATTCAGGACTTCCAAATTTCATTTGGGATGAAGAAGTTAAAGCTGTTGTTCATGTTCAAAATTTGCTGCCAAATTCCAGCATAAATGGAGCTGTTCCAGAGATGTTATGGTCTGGAAAAAGGCCTTGTTATGATCACTTAAGAGCATATGGTTGTCTTGCATTTGCATATGTACCTAAGGAGTTGAGAAAAAAAATTAGATAACAGGGCTTATATAACATATTTGGTTGGATATGACTGGAACTCCAAGGGATGGAGATTGTATGATCCTGAAAAGAGAAGAATTATAATCAGCCGAGATGTTATATTTGATGAGCAGCAATATTACAGAAAAATTCCACAGGTTAACATGAAGAATAATGCTGGGAACACAAACCTTATGGTACAAGAGGACAAAAGTGACACGGTTATTCCCGAAGAGGATGCAAATAGACGAAGAATAGTTCACTTTGATGATAACAGTGAAAATGGTGAAGATCAAATAATATCGGGGCAGGACACTAGCAATGACTCATTGTCGGAACTTATGCAAGAAAATAATAATCATTTGGAATCTAATATGGACGATAATTCTGAAGCAGGAATAGAGCAGGGAAATAAAATCATTGAAACTATAGAACCAAAAAGGAAACCAAGAAGAACAGAAGCTCAAATCCTTAAGGATGAAAATACAGAGTTGCTGGAATTGCATAGTAGAAATGAAGGTGGAAAAAGCAAAAGGCTTCAAGCTCATGAAGGTGAATTGCATAGTATATTTGATATACTTGTCTTGGAAACTTCAGAGGTACCAAAGAATTACCATGATGCAGTAAGTGGAAAGAATGGCAAATAGTGGATAGAAGCAATGAATGAGGAAATGAATGCATTTAATGGAACAAATACATATGATCTTGTGGATCAGCCAGAAAATAAAAATGTTATAGGCAACAAATGGGTGTTCAAAATTAAGCCAGGAAGCAATGGCAAACCTAACAAGTTTAAGGCAAGGTTAGTAGCACAAGGGTTTACTAAACGCTATGACTATGACTTCCAGACCTTTTCCCATTAGTCAAGATAAATAGTCCGAGAATTCTCTTGTCAATTGCAAACTCGCAGTGATCCGAGATACATCACATGGATGTCAGCACAACCTTCTTGAATGCTAAATTAGAAGAGGAGATATACTTAAGGCAAGCTCCAGGTTTGAAACAGAAAAAGGGAAAGTGTGGAAGCTAAAAAGAGCAGTATATGGGCTGAAACAATCTCCGAGAGAATGGTACAAATGCATGAATGGTTACTTACAGGAGCAAGGATTTGAAAAGCTTAACCATGATGGAAACTTATACAGATTCATAAATGAAGATGAATGGTGCATTATTGCGCTTTATGTTGATGACAACATAATGATTGCTAAGGGTACAACAACCTTAAATTATTGTAAAGGCATTCTGAATAAAAGATTCCAAATGACAGATCTTGGCGAATTAAGGAGATTCTTGGGGATTGAAGTATACAGGGATAGGAACAAGAAAATATTAGGGCTGAGTCAAAGAATACATATTGAAAACATGTTGGAAAAATTTGGGATGAAGGATTGTAATTGTGCTGACACACCAATAATATCTCGACATAAGATATCGTGGCAAACAAAGGTCCCTCGCACGTAAGAAGAGATGAGACAAATGCAAAAAACACCTTATAGATCACTTATTGGATGCCTATCTTATGTTGCTAATTGTACCAGACCTGATATAGCCTTTGCAGTAAACTTGCTGAGTAGATACAATCACAATCCAGGAAGAATACATTGGACCGCAAAGAAAGCCGTATATTGAGGTACTTAAAAGGTACAATGGATTTTGGAGTCATGTATAATTTGAATGATTTGAATTTGCATGCTTATTGTGATGCTGATTGGGGAGGTGATTTGGATCAAAGGAAAGCAACCTCAGGTTATTTAATAATGCTAGGTGGAGCTCCCATAGCCTGGAAATGTAAAAAACAAACAAGCATAGCTTTCTCAAGTGCAGAGGCTGAATATAATTCAGCTTCTTTGACAGCCAGAGAAGTTGTTTGGGAAAGAAGGTTGATGAATGAGCTGGGATACAGTCAAATGAAAGCTACTGCTATGTTTCATGATAACACTAGTTGCATAGCTATGTCTAAGAATCCAGTTCAGCATGAAAGGTCTAAGCACATAGAATTATACATTGGTGAGACTGAAGCCGAGAATGGGGGGAGCACCAATTTTCTTGATTTTTTTTGTCCTTTTCCCATTTTTTCTGTTACAAGTCTCTTCTTGATAAAATTATGGGAAAATTTGAATTTCTCGTGATCTGAAGCTCAATTCCTGTGATTCATTCTGCTGCCCTGGTAGAAGGGTAGCTTTAGCAGCAATTCTCTCACCAGGAGCTACAATTTGACTCCTGTTTTGATATACTTATGAAGCTGTGTTCTCTTTCCATTCGACCTCTCCTATGGAAACCTCTGTTTTCACAATTATAAGAGAGAAAGATAGAATTTCGTGTGGATTTCTCAAAGGCCCGCCATCGATCTTTGGAGCTCCTTGATTATTCAAGGTTTTTCCTGACAGCTTTGTTTTTCTAATACACTTTTGTGCCTTGGCAAGATTGATTTCGAGGTTCAAATCGCCAATTCTTGGTTAGAGGAATTTGTGGGATTGAATGCAGTTGGTCCAGCCAGGACATTCGTGAGTTCATTGTGATTGGTTGGATTATTTGATCTCTCGCTTGAAGTCTATTCTCCTCATGATCCTACCCAATTTGAAGGAATTTCTCCTTAAATTTCTTTTGATTGTATGTGGATCTCTTTGCAATCAATCCTACAGCATGTTAGGCTTCCCGATCATCTTAGTTTAATTTAGTTTCATTCTAATGGTTTCATATCCCCTGATTTCTGTTAATTTCCCCCTTTTCAATTGTTAAAAATTTTGCATGAACTTTTGTTAATTCTCCCCGATTTTGTCACAATGGTCTCAAATTTTCTGAAAAACCCTAAACATTTGGCTCTTTTTCACGATTCACAAGACCTTCCAGCTTTCTCGAACGATCCGCCATTCTTCCCAAATTGATTTCCTATCAAAATCAGCCCTCTGATACCATCCTATTTGGTAATTTTGATAATTTGCTGCTCCCGATTTCCCATAATGTTCCTCATTGGGACAATTTGTCCATTGATCCCCGATCATAGGGTGTTCTTCATCCCCCGAACCCTCGCTACTCAAATTCCTATTCCATATGGTGTTGCAAGAACGCCCGGAGGTTCGCCTCGACAACTTAATCGGATGAAAGACTCGCCGCATCACGAGAATTCCATATCCGAAAGAGCGGAAAATGAATATTTATCAAGGTATTTTTTTGAATCTACCGCCGTGCATTCAAAAATAGATGCTCTTTCTAACTCTGCTGTAATCATCAAAGTTCAAAAAATGTGGAGTTAAGCTTGAAAAATTGTGGGCCTTCCTCCTCAGTCTTAACAAAGGAATCCTAATTCAGGCTATCTATTGGCTCAATTACCCCTACATTATGCTTGAATGTGGGAACTCCAGATCGGCCAATTTTTTTCTGAATTATGGACCCATGACCTATGATACTTCTCAATTGTCTTTCCTTAAATGGCACCCTAAGCTTGACATTGATCAAATGAATAATTTGTGCATTGCCTCCACATCTCTTTTTGGTCTCAATCCAATCTATTGGGATGAAGAGTGCTTCAAACTGTTGTTCAATTCAGTTGGAACTTATATATCTACTGAATATTCCCCTGCCAAACCTCCCAGAAGCTTTGTTCAGCTTGACCTTTCCAAGGATATCCCCCTTTCTATACCATTCATAGATGCCTTTGGTTTTAAATCTCAATTAAACCTTAGATGGTCTGGTTTGCCCTCAACATGTCAGAAATGCTTTCACAGGCATTTCTGGTACTCTGATTGCAAAACTTCAACAGAAGATCCTCAAATTGACAGACTCCATCATGGAGCTCAGACTCAAGGAAATCAGCTTCAAAATAATGCTTATGCTCAGAAGGATCCTCAGGAAAAGCCAGCAGATCAGCCTGATCTAATCACTTCTACAATGGGAAATTCTAGTAAGGATACTCAATTTCAGAGGCTGCCAGAAAGTGACAGATTCAAGTGGACTAAAGTTAATGGTAGCTATAAAAGAATTCAGAAAAATAAGGCAGCTAGAGATGAGGAAAGAGCCAGAGACAAAATGTGTGAATCTGCTCACACAAATAATACAAATTATAATATGCCTTTAACTATGGGTGAGCCTAAGCTGCTAGTTAAAGGGAATGGAGTTGGGAAAGCTGCACAGGCTACAAACAAGTTAAATTTCACTCTGAGTGAAATAATTAAAGAGGCTAAGGGGGAAACTCAATGCTCATATTCTCTTATGGATTACCCAATCAAAAATAATAGTAAGAGTGGGTCATTAAATATGAAATCTCGAGACAAAGCAAAGATCCAGCTGAATTCAAATCAGGTGAATTCACAGCTAAAAATTTCCATGCCAGCAAGATTGAATCAGCATAGCAACAACAAATCAAATGAGATACAAAAGAACTCTCATCTAGCCAGCAGCTCAAGTCAAGCCACTGAAGACTTGACTCAAGAGTTAATACAGCAGCAAGACAACCTGCAGGTCAACACACCAAATCCTTTTCAGGTATTATCTGACCTTAATAGTAATCTAGATCCTGAATTAAATAAAAGCAAGGTATGTGCTTCTTCTCAGATTTGCCCCTCATCTGCATCCTTAAAAGAATCCCCAGCTGTCCTTATCCTACCAGCTGATACCAACACTGTTGAATTGCCTTCCTTAATCGATCTGGACTTCCAAGTGGTAGCAAGTCCTTGTAGCCCTTTGAATATATCCAACAAGTTCATTGATCAGATGGCCTCCCTGCAAAATCATATTTCACAGTCTACAGACTCAGAAGAAGTAAAGACAGATAATGACTTTGTGGCTGATCCTGAGATTGTTCCTGACACTCCTGAAGATATGCAAAACATGGAGCTTCAAGAGATAGCAAATACCAGGCAAGTTAATAATTCTGCTCCTTTAAACAATTATAAAAATTCTATGTTTCATTTCTACCCAGGGGGTTGTTCTGATAATTCTGATAGTGAGGAAGGAAAACTGGGACAAAGAAGAATACTTAAATGTAAATCTTAGTACTGATCCCTTGCAGGTGCATATTAAGTCCCAACCTATGAAAAAAACTGCCAGAAAGGATAAGATTAAAAATGATGTGGTTTTATCTGGTTTTAATAAAACTCCAGCTCAAAACACTAGAAGTAAAAGAAAATCCAGAAAGATCAGGCTATAGATCCTTCTTTCTTTTTGTCTCCCTCTTCTCTCATTGATATGAAGATTCTTTCTTGGAATCTCAGAGGAATTAAAGGGCCTCTAAAAAGGAGAAGAGCCATTGCTCAAATTAGGCAATATAATGCAGACATCATTATCCTTCAGAACTTAAGCTTCCCTCCTTTGAATGTAGTAACTTAGGGAGTGGATTTATCCTAATTCTACTTCTATTTGGATCAGCTCATCCGAGCAAGTGGTGGAATGGCCATTATCCGAAAAAGATATCAATCACTCTTCCTTTTATAATAGCCCCTCAAGAGCTCGGGCAAGCCATGATCCGCTTCTGGCTCCAATTCCGTGCATTTGGTATTATCAATGTCTATGCTCCTACTTCACCCAAAGATAGAGAACCAATTTGGGCTGAACTGAACTCCTGGCTGGATTCTCAATCTCTTGAAAATTGGATCATTGCTGGTGATTTTAATAATACTCCATCTTGGGATCTTAAACTGGGAAATAAAATCAATATGTCCAGAACTGAAAGGGAGAATTGGGATGCTCTTATTGCTGATAATAATCTGATCTATATCCCCTCCTCTACTGCTACCTATACCTGGTCGAATAAACAAAAAGATAAAGCAAGAGTTTTCTGTACTTTGGACAGATTTTATGTCTCCAATCCATCTGCAGCATTCTGGGACAATAGCTATGTTACAAGTGATGAAGGAACTTCCATTTCTGATCATCAGCCTCAGTTCCTTCATACCTCTCATGTCATCAGCATTAAAAGAGAAGGGAGCACGCCTTACAAGTTCAATTCTTCCCTGCTGGAGAATGAGAAATACTGCTATCAATTCAGATCCTTTTATGAGACTCTCTCCAATAATTCAAATGTGGTTGCTGGTCAAATGCCTTCTATGAAATGTTTCTACTCCAAGATTAAACAAATCAAAGGGTGGATTAAAAATTGGTCTAAAATCATCAAGGAGGAGAGAAGTAAAGAAAAAAATCAGCTCCTAGTGTATATGAAGGATATCAGGTCTCTTCTACAGAATGATCCCTCTAACTATAATCTTCATGTAGGGGAGGATATCTTAGAGAGAAGAATTAAGAATATTGAGGAAATGGAGGCTAAGGGTTCAGCTATTAGATGTAAAATTAAGTATACTAATGATATGGACTCTGGCTCTTCAAAATTCTTCTTCAGAGTTGCAAAAAGTAGGGTTCTTAGAAACTCCATTGCTGAGACTGTTGATGATCATGGTAATATTTATAGTTCACATGCTGAGATTACAAATTTCTTCAAGGGCAGTTATATGGATATCTTTAATGACAAGCCAATTCCCCCCAACATGACTTCTGAAGCCAATGAGTTTATCTCCACTGTGGATTCCATTCTTCCAAATCCTAGTGAAATAATGGATGAAACTATTACTGCCATTCCATCTCAAAATGAGATTTATGAGATTCTCAATTCCTTCAGCAAAGGCAAATCTCCTCGACCAGATGGCCTACCAGCAGAATTCTACATCAAGTTCGGGGATATACTCAAAACCCGATGTTACTTCCCTTGTCCATGCCTTCTGGAATGATAATCATCTGCATCCTTCTATTTCTAGTGGATTTATCTCTCTGATTCCTAAGGTTGATCATCCTTCTAAGTTTCAGGACTGGAGGCCCATCTCTCTCACAAATACCACATACAAGATTTGTGCTAAGATCATTGCCCTGAGAATTAAAAGCTTCCTTCAAAGGAACATTAGTCATAATCAATCAGCTTTTCTTCCAAATAGATACATCTTAGATAATTATGTGGCTGCTATGGAAGGTTTGCATTGGAACAAAATCTCAAATCAAAACTGCATTCTTCTCAAGCTGGATTTTAAAAGGGCTTTTGATTCAGTAAGGTGGGATTTCTTAGATTTTGCCATGTCTAAACTTGGTTTCCATCCCAAACTCATGAATCTAATTCATGGCTTAAACTCTAGGTCCAATTTTGCTGTTCTCATCAATGGTGTTCCTTCTGGCTTCTTTCCTCTTTCATGTGGAGTTAGACAAGGATGTCCCCTAGCCCCTTATCTTTTCCTTGTGGTTGCTGAACTCTTAACTGTGGTCATTCTCAGATTATCGCACGCCGCCGCTTGAAAGGTTTAAATCTTCCAAACTCTGATGATAGTGTATCCATTCTTCAATATGCTGATGATACTTTCTCCTTCCTTGATGCTGATCTTCAAAATATCAATCTCTTTCTTAAGATTGTGAGACAATTTTCTGCTGCCTCTGGTATCCATTTGAACTTGAATAAGAGTATGATCATTGGTGACCTCCAAGATTCCAGCTTCTAGCCGGTATTAACGCCCTTCCTACTAATCGTGCAACTAAATTATTGGGATTACCTATAGCTATGAACCATAGCATCAAAGGTCTTTGGGACCCTATTATTTTGAGAATCAAAAAGAAGTTGAACAACTATGGGAATTATCTCTCTCTTGCAGGTAGAACTATCATTGCCAATGCTGTTCTTGCCAGTTCTCATGTCTACTTTTCCCATTTTGTAGCTCCAAAATATGTTTATTTGAGCTAGAGAAGATAATTAGAAATTTCATCCGAAGGGAAGTCACTTGGTTAATTGGAATTCCATATGCAAGTCTAAAGTATCCGGAGGTCTTTTTATTCAAGCTCAGCCTCTTGTCGGGCAAGCTTATTTGGAAAGCAATTCATGGGAATCAATCTCCCGCTTATATCTTCATTAGGTATTGATTTTCAAAGTCACCCCGTGGTCACCCCTCGGGCCAAAGATTCCGCTTCCTCATTCGCGATTCAAAGTAATCAAAACCAGCCCCAAAGATCTCCCTCTTATGCACAATCTCATCAAAGCTTGGAATGCTATCTCTCCTAATTTCCATTTTATTAAAAGAGATGAGCTTCATGCCGATGTGCCAATCTTTTGAATCCCATCATGGCTGAGCCTAATTCTCCCCGTTTTGCTATCAAGCACCCTAGAATTCATAAGAAATGGCATGAGGCTGGTGTAGTTTATATCAGAGATATGTTTGTTAATGGAAGAATCATGTCTTGGACTAGATCGAAAGGTATTATCGTGGGCACCTCATCCGATAAGAAAAAATTATTCTATCATTAAACCCTTTCTCTCAAACTTATCTCACAACTCGAAAAAAATGACCGGAGGGTAAATGAAAAAGGAGATTATAAAGTGAAAAATGTTTACAATGCTATGACCTCCAATATTGATGGATGTAAAGCTATGGTGAAATGGTCCATTAGTTATGATCAGCTCAAGAGATTATTTCATAATGTATGGCATTCTTATTGTCCTCCAAAAATCTCATACTTCATCCGCTCATTGCTAATGGCGCTTGAATAATCTGGTCTCCATGTCTAGAAGAAACCCCAATATTTCTACTAATTGCCCATTAGCTTGTAACAAAGCTTTGAGGACATGTGCCATATTTTTTTTGTAGTAGCACTGAATGGTTTCTGGTCTTGGTTCTCTGACAAATTTGGGATTCAAATTAATGGGGATCTTATGTCCCTTATGAATAATGATGATAAATTTGTCAATTCAATTATTAATATTGCCCTTTGGAACATTTGGAAAGCAAGGAATCGGGTGTTATATGGTAAAAAAAATGTGTCCATATTCTGGATTAAATTGCACTTTCAGTTTGATTTTGAGACCATTGCTACAGCACATAAAAAGAAATTTGGAGCTAATTTTGACAGAAAATGGGAGGACTATGGTTTGTATAGGGGTCACTATGATTTGTTTGCTTCAAATTTAAATGTTGTAGATTCTAACTTATTTCTTTCTGATGATCCTAGAGTATCTTAATTTTCTACGAGGAGAAGGAAGTAATAAATTTGATACCAAAGAACTCACCTTCAGCCGAGATCTCGTGGATCAAGTCATGAAAAATGACATAGCCACCTCAATGGAGTCATTTCTGATGAAAAGAGGACGTATGAGGTACAAGAAGGAGAGTGAAGATTTGTGGGCAAGTATATTTTGCAGGGAGGTTGTCCAGATCCATTGCTTGTGGAAATTCCTTTCAGCCAATAATCTCATTCTCACAGAGGCTCAACTATCAAGATACAGAACACTATACTACAGTCATAAGCTACCGGGCCGATCTATATGGATCATTGCCGATTCTCCCCGAGGACAAGGACATGTTCACTGCTATTACAATAATTGGCCCCTTGATCAATACTTCTTTGGCTCCACCGATGCCTTTAATGCCTATTTCAACTCATACTTCTCTCGATCACCATGTTGAATTCCCTTTCCATTTGGCCATCTCTAAGAAGCATATTCGCTTTTTTATCTAATTTAGGTCCGGTTTACTCTTTTGGTGGATTACTTTTTGGTGTTCTTCATCTTTTCCGGGAACCCTTAGCAAGCTTGTTCTCGCGGGAAATCGGTTTAGTTCCGTAAAAGCTTTTACTACTTATCTTTTACCAATTCATCCTTTTAAGGGTGGTCACGACCGTTGATCGATCTTCTTACTCGTGAAAGTGTAATCTATTTTACATTCCGTTATCATTTTGTCGGATTTGACTATATATTTTGATATGCTTTTTCTAAAAGCATACCTTTGCTATGTATTTTGAGATTTCATAATTAATGATAAAACCAACTCTTACTTTCAAAAAAAAAAAAAAAAATAGAATTATACATTTCATACGAGACATGGTAAGCAAAAATCTGATACAGATGCAATATGTATGCACAGATGAACAAAAGGCAAATATTTTGACAAAAGCTCTACCAGTACACAGATTTATAAAACTAAGAGAGCCAATGCAATGCTGCAAACCAGATATTACATGAAAAGGAGAACGAAGATATTGTTCATGTAATATGTCAAAAGGATCCGTGGATGGTCATGATAGCTCAAGATCTATTATTTAACATAGACTTGAGAAGCAAATAAAACAAGGACGTGATGGTTATGATAGCTCAAGTTCTATTCTTTGACATAGACTTGAAGAGCAAATTAAACAAGGAGAAGTTCATATATGGTTGAAGGTGAAGTTTCAATAGTTATATGGTCAAAAAGTAAAAGGATAAGGTTTACTTAAAATAAAGGTCAATATTTTTAGAAGATACTTCAAGGCCGAACGGGCTTTAAGCAAAATAGAACACTTGAAATATCACCGGTTTTGAGCGACAAATAAATAGATCGGTACCGCATGAATGCCGGACTGAGACAGATTAAACTAAGAAATATTTGTTATTGCCTAGTTAGTTCATTTCACAACAAGAAAAGGGTCATTTAGCGACGTCTATAGCGACGTCTGAACGACGTCTATGCGACGTCGACGGCTACGCACGATCGCCTCACAGTGACGCCGTGCAGATATCGCCGCATGCGACGACGCGACGTCGCAGGCGCCGCCGACGCCGCAAGCAGACGCGACTTCGACGGACTCGACGCCGTATCGCCGTCGGCAGTGACGGACGCCGCGGCGGCGACGGTGGACTAAAAAAAAAAAAAAAAAATAAAAAAAATTTAAAAAAAAAAAGGAAAGAATTTTAATAGTTAGTTACAATATCATATACAAGAGGCGTAGTAGTGGCTATCTTTACGTGTTCCCCTGTTAGGGGAAAACCCGTGATAGCCAATTCTATAACAATAATGCACCAATATTAGACAATGACATTGAAAGTTAACGCGGAACTAAGAGTTTATAGCACTTACTTAATCTATTTCGCCGCCGTAACCCAAGTGAGACTAATTGCTTGTTTGAAGTTGCCTTGGCAAACTGCGGAGGCGATGTTTTTCTTGGAATCCTTTGCACGCTCGAAAAGTGATCCGATTGCAAGGAATACAACATGACAAGTTAAATGTCTTATTTCAATTGAACTAATGGCAACAAATAACAAATACCTTGATATCTTCCTTATGGACGATTAAGTGGTTTAGGGACCTTTGACCAATCGGCCCCAATTTTTGGCATTCGACTTCAATTTTGCAATCACTCTTTGCCTTTTCTATAAATCGATAGATTAACACAAAACAAAAGAATAAAAATAAGACTATGACTAGGTCATGTACCTTCTTTTTCAAGCAGCTCCCCCATCATCGAAATGAGCCCCTTCCAAACCGGATTAGTCGGATTAAAAGCCAGAGTTGGCTAACATACGCTTTTAGGGTTATAAGCCAGATTTGGCCACCTCTACCTAAGAATTACAAGAAAAGTCGACTTGGACCCGAACACCGGTCGCCTCCACTGTAGTGGAGCCTACCGTGTCCCTTGAACAAGCCACTACAATTTTATTTTAAACCTAAAAATAACAAGTGGTCGTGGACTTGAACCCTGCACGCGGCCCTCTCCACTCTAGGTGGAGCCTACCGTGCCCTTGAACAAGCCACTCCTTAACCTAGGAAAAATATATGATCAGAGTGAAGTGGACTTCAACCCGGTACATGGTCCTCCCCACTCTAGGTGGAGCCAACCCGCGCTCCTTGAACAAGCCACTCCATCAATTTTTTTAACCCGCTTAAAATTATAAAAATAAAATGCAAGCCGATCAACTTACCAAAAGAAGGACGGTGTAACAAGATCCCCGAGGGTCCAAATCGAAATAGAAAGCAACAAAGAGTTAGAAGAATAAGAACAAAAAAAAAAAAGATCAAGAAGAAGAAAAAAAAAAAAAAAAAAAGATGAAGAAATAGTAAAACAAGAAAAAAAAAAAAATGAATGAATCAAAGAAGAAGAGAAGGGTGGGAGAAAGAAGAGAAGGGGAAAGAGGAGAAAAAGAAATTAGGGGAAGAAAGAGAAGAATGGAAGAAATAAGAGAATGAAATGGAAGAAGATAGAAGAATGGAAGAATGGAAGAGGAAATAAGGGAAGAATCAAGAAAGAAATGAGGAAAGAAGGAAAAAGAAGAAGAATGCGTAAACAAGAAGAAGAAAAAGAAGGAAAGAGATAGAAAAAAAAAAATTTGAAATCTACACTAAATCATTCAATCCAAAACCATTCAATCCAAAAAGCATGATCTACTAACCTAAAAAAGAGTGCTTGCAAGTCGCTCAAGGTCAGATACCAAGATCGCCTCCAAAATAGTCGATAGAAGGAAGCCTAGGAATGGTCCCCGAAAAAGACTACCACGGATCAGAAAAACACACGGCGCCAGATGCGACGCCGCGACGCCAAAAGATGCGATTTTAAACCGTGATATACGATTTTGAAATCGTGATATACGATTTCAAAATCGTGATATACGGTTTAACGTCGCGATGCGACGCGGTCCGCGACGTATTTTGTTATAGCGACGCCTAACACTTTTAATTTTTTTGCGCCTTTTTTTTCATCCGATGGTCATGAAAGTTTGTCCTTATGCTAATTTGGACATTCCCGAGCCATATATGCACCAAAATCACATTCGATTTAACCAATCTTCTATTGCTACTACTTACTTAATGTTTGAGCCCGGGTGGCATGTTTGAGCCCAGGGGTGGCGGTTTGATAAGTTCTCCTGACGGATGTTGGATTTTTTTGGCCCTTATCGAACGAGGCCCCTTGAACTAAGGATTCAACGGCCGGATAGGGGAACCGAGATCCCGGGAGTGTGGTCTTTAGCTGCACGGGCCCCCTGGGGAGCCGCCAGAAAGGTCGCCGGGAAACTTTTTGGGGCTTGGGCCTCCCGGGTCCTGGACTCTCCCCTCTAATGAGGTGGCCTTGCAAGGTCCTCGGCCTTGTTTGACTTGGGCAAGTGTGCTACCGGCTGCCCAACAACAGTCAGGGACCGCTCTAATGCAAACACTTTGATCTAAACCTTGTCCGAAATTTTGAAAAACGGCCTGTATGTTGGCGATGACTTAGGAAGCCTTGCCGACAAAAAATCAGAATTTAATTCGCACTATGCATTAATTACGAATTTATGAATGTCTTGCTACCGCAAAGTCGCCTTTACTTAACCGCCACAACGGAGGAGTACAGATCCAAACTCCATTCCGCCGGGCCCCTTGCTTCGCTTCAATCAGATCTTATCGCCAAGTCCCAAGTGCAAAGGACCAAAACTCTCGGCACCCAAAACGCAAAACCCCCGCTAGAACCTAGCAACTCATAGGGTTTACGCTTCGGAGGCTCTATCCTTGTCGATTCGACTAGGACCTTGCGCCGCGGTCTTGATGTAGAGGGGGTGTTGACGCAGAGCACGGACCCTAAAACCATCCGAAGGAAGCTTGCCCCAAAAGTCCTCTCCCCGGCCCCGGGCGACGGACGGGCAACTTCCCCTCTCCCCGAATCGCGGATTCGGCTCGCCAATGGACTCGAACGCCGACATTGCCCCGGGGACCAAGTTTCATGGCCAAAAGACCACCCTTCTCGAGGTAGCGCCAAACTATCTCATGTCCAACACACTCGTAGTCAATTGGCCTAGGAGGTGGTCGGCTTAATCACCGCAACGTAGGGCTTTTAAGTGTTTCTTTCTTTTTGCAAAATCGACCGCGGCAACTTGGTCTTTAGGGTAATTTCGCCTCCCTGACGATGTGGCAAAGTCGAATCGCCATTCCGAGCCTCCGCAATGTCCGAACGACAAAACACTTTGGTTTCTACACTGGCCGACCGCAGACGCCGCGGGTTTGATAAGTTCTCACGGACGGATGTTGGATTTTTGGACCTTATCGAGACAGGCCCTTGAACGGAAGGATTCAACGGTCGGATAGGGGAACCGAGATCCCGGAGTGTGGTCTTTAGCGCACGGCCCCCTCGGGAGCCGCCAGAAAGGTCGCCGAAACTTTTTGGGGCTCGCCTCCCGGGATCCGGACTCTCCCTCTAATGAGGTGGCCTTGCAAGGTCCTGGCCTTATTTGACTTGGGCAAGTGTGCCTCTACGCCTAACAACAAGTCAGCTTTGACCGCTCTAATGCAAACACTTTGATCTAAACCTTGTCCTAAAATTTTGAAAATCGGGCTCAGATGTTGGCGATGACTTAGGAAGCCTCACGACAACAAATCAGAATTTAATTCGCATCATGCATTAATTACTTAATTTATGAATGTCTTGCTACCGCAAAGCCGCCCTTTACTTTAACCGCCACAACGGAGGAGTATGATCCAAACTCTATTCCGCTCGGGCCTCTTGCTTCGCTTCAATCGCGATCTTATCGGCCAAGTCCCAAGTGCAAAGGACCAAAACTTCTAAGACTCCAAAACGCAAACCCCGCTAGAACCCGCAACTCATAGGGTTTACGCCGGAGGCTCTATCCTTGTCGATTCGACTAGGACCTTTGCCGCGGTCTTGACGAGAGGAGGGGTGTTGGACGCCGTGAAAGCACGGACCCTAAAACCACCGGAAGCATTTTGCCCAAAAAGTCCTCTCCCAAGGGGCTCCCCCGGGCGACGGACGGCAACTTCCCCCTCTCGAATCGTGATTCGCTCGCCAATGGACTCTGAACGCCGACATTGCCCCGGGACCAAGTTTCATGGCCAAAAGACCACCCCTTCTCGAGGTAGCGCCAAACTATCTCATGTCCAACACACTCGTAGTCAATTGGCCTAGGAGGTGGTCGTTATCACCGCAACGTAGGGCGTAAGTGTTTCTTTCTTTTGCAAACCGACCGCGCAACTTGGTCTCTAGGGTAATTTCGCCTCCCTGACGATGTGGCTTAAGTCGAATCGCCATTCCCGAGCCTCCGCAATGTCCGAACGACAAAACACTTTGGTTTCTACCACACGCCGATCGCAGACGCCAAGGGGTTTGATAAGTTCTCACCGGACGGATGTTGGATTTTTGGACCTTATCGGAGACAGGTGGCCTTGAACGGAAGGATTCAACGGCCGGATAGGGGGAACCAGATCCGGAGTGTGGTCTTTAGCGCATTTGCCCCTCGTGGGAGCCGCCAGAAAGGTCGCCTCGGGAAACTTTTGGGGGGCTCGCCCCGGGTCCCGGACTCTCCCCTCTAATGAGGTGGCCTTGCAAGGTCCTCGCCTTATTTGACTTGGGCAAGTGTGCTAAAATTTCGGCTGCCCAACAACAGTCGCCCTGACCGCTCTAATGCAAACACTTTGATCTAAACCTTGTCCAAAATTTTGAAAATCGGCCTGTATGTTGGCGATGACTTAGGAAGCCTGCCGACAAAAAAATCAGAATTTAATTCCGCACTATGCATTAATTGCGAATTTATGAATGTCTTGCTACCGCAAAAGCCGCCCTTTACTTCTAACCGCCACAACGGGAGGAGTACAGATCCAAACTCCATTCCATCAGCTCCCCTTGCTTGGCGTTTCAATCGCATCTTATCAGCCAAGTCCCAAGTGCAAAGGACCAAAACTCAGACCCAAAACGCAAAACCCCGCTAGAACCTCGCAACTCATAGGGTTTACGCTTTGGAGGCTCTATCCTTGTCGATTCGACTAGGACCTTGCGCCATGTCTTGACGTAGAGGGGGGTGTTGACGCCGAGCACGGACGCTAAAACCACCCGAAGCAGCCTTTTGCCCCAAAAGTCCTCTCCCCCGGGCCCCCGGGCGACGATGGGTAACTTCCCTCTCCGGAATCGTGATTCGCTCGCCAATGGACTCGAACGCCGACATTGCCCTCGGGACCAAGTTTCATGGCCAAAAGACCACCCCTTCTCGAGGTAAAGGCCAAACTATCTCATGTCCAACACACTCAGTCAATTGGCCTAGGAGGTGATCACCGCTTAATATCGCAACGTAGGGCGAAGTGTTTCTTTTCTTTTGCAAAACCCACCGCAACTTGGTCTCTAGGGTAATTTCGGCCCCCGGACGATGTGGCGAAGTCGAATCGCCATTCCCGAGCCTCCGCAATGTCCGAACGACAAAACACTTTGGTTTCTACACCTGGCCGACCGCAGATGCTTCAAGCGGTTTGATAAGTTCTCACCGGACGGATGTTGGATTTTTGGACCTTATCGAGACAGAGGGGCCCTTGAACGAAGGATTCAACGGGCCGGATAGGGGAACCGGAGATCCCGGAGTGTGGTCTTTAGCGTGACCCTCCCGGGAGCGCCGCCAGAAAGGTCGCCTCGGGAAACTTTTTGTGGCTCGCCTCTTGGGGTTCGGACTCTCCCTCTAATGAGGCGGCCTTGCAAGGTCCTGGCCTTGTTTGACTTGGGCAAAGTGTGCCATTTCGGCTGCCCAACAACAGCCGCCCGGACCGCACTAATGCAAACACTTTGATCTAAACCTTGTCCGGAAATTTTGAAAACCGGCATGTACGTTGGCGATGACTTAAGAAACCTGCTGACAAAAAATCAGAATTTAATTCCTTACTATGCATTAATTACGAATTTATGAATGTCTTGCTACGCTTCAACAACAAAGCGCCTAGACCGTTCAATGCTACCTATTTGATCAGAACTTTATCCGAAATTCTAAAATTTGCCTGTATCTTTGGGGATGACATAGGAAGCCAACCGACAAAAAATCAGAATTTAATTCCATACCATGCATTAATTACGAATTTATGAAGCATGAATGCAAAAGAACGATAACTAAAAAATCTCGCGATCGAAAAAAGGTGGAATTTTGACAAAGCGGTGCAATGTGCCGGGGCGGACATGAGAAAACATTTCACTAGGATATGCAAGTGTTGGTGCACGATGAAATAGCTCCGAAGTCTTCCAGAGCTCACATGCCGCCACAAAAGTTCTCTTACGAAGGCCCCGGGCGATGGACGCAGCAATTTCCCCTCTCCAAAACCATGATTTGGCTCTTCCAATGGACTCAGAATATCGACATTACCCTGGGGACCAACTTTCGTGGCCAGAAGACCACCCTTGTTCTCCAAAAAGAACAAAGTACACTAGGACGCGCCACAGGGCGTCCGCGACGCGGCGATCGCGTCATGTGCGGCGTCCGCGACGCGACGCCACGTCCGCGACAAAAGACGCGACGCGACGGCGGCGTTGGTGCACTGGCGCGATGATCGCGGATCCGCCACGTCATGTCGACGACGTCGCGACGTCGCGATGCGGCGTGTCTGCGACGCGACGCCGCATTGACGTCGCATGATCACGTTATTTGCGACGTCACGTCGCACAGACGTCGCAAGCCCACGTCGCTAAATGTCCATTCTCTTGTTGTGTTTTATGAGGCTTGCGGATTGATTCTGAAGCCAGCTTGGGCTATCGAAGATGAATAAGTGAATAATTGAGTTTATCTTGACAAGTCATTGAATATTGAAATATCAAGGCTTTGGTTGTGGAATAGTTATGCAAACGTAATGGTTATGAAAATTGCATCCTATTGTTAAGATAATCTAGAGATATTCATTGAATTTGATTGAAATATCTTGTTAACTTCTTCTTTCAGAATAGCAGCACTCAAACTATTTAAACATCTCCAATGGCCAGTTGCAGCCGATAATGTTTCATGCATTTGTTTTTAGTGCTCTTCCCTCGAATGATGGGAGAAACATTAAGATAATTCAAGATATGGATCATATTCTTCAACCATTCGGTAATTCCACTATTTCCCCAAAATTCATACTATTGGACCACCGTGAATTGTTTGCTTACTATCCTATACTCCTATAAACTAAACTCCTGTGACATATGTCTATGGGATGACCATAAAAGATTTCTCAACCTGCACTATTGGTGAGAGGATCACAAGCAAACGACTTTCACAAGCCATGGCAAGGCCCATTTTTTTATTGCTCGCAGTTGGCTCTTTCAATCAAAACACGTTTTATACACCGCAGACCTTTAAGGCATTAGGTCGGACGAAGCATAAAATGGATGAGACTCTGCCTTTGCGGCCCCAGCTCCTGCATCGTCATTTGCAAGTTGCAGTAGCATGGCATAAGGCCCTCTGATAAGAGACAAAGCCCCAACGTCTCTGGATTTCGAGGTTTGAGGCCTCGAGGCAAGATCTCGGATTTCTCGAAGGCCATGCCCGGTAAAAAGTATGCGATATAAACACCAAAGTCAAGCAAATAATTTTCCAAAAAGAAAGAGCTTGACAAAGAACTGAATGAAATATGCCTTAATACGGGCAAGAAAAGCTCTGAAGAAACGGCTTCCCTACACGGGGTAGATCCAGCACTGAATATGCTTTATGCTGTATGGAGGTTCATGAGAAGATCAAACAGAAAACCAAGTAGGCTCTTCATTAGTCTATCCTCCATATCTGAGAAAAAAAATCACGGGATCCTCAGACGAGGGAAAGCCTCATGCATCATTGCACAGAGCGGCATAGCCCGGCGTGCACTGCCGTCGTGAAGTGCATAGCCGCTTCCAAAGAATAAGCAGCCCTAAAACAACCATAACAGCATCCAAACATAACATGGTGTGTTCACAACCCTAAAATATAAACCCAAAACCCGCAGCACCTGCAAAAATAAATAATAAAAATAAAAATAAAAAGGGGTAAACCATTGATGATATGAAATTTAGACAATAAAATGTGGAGTGCACTCTAGATATACTGATTAGTATGCCTCGTGCAATACAGCCCATGAAATCATATGAAAGCCATGCCAAAAAAGCGTATAAAATCACAAAAAACCCTCGTTATAATGCTAGATATTGCAAACAAAGGAATAATTCTAATACTACAAAACTCATTCATGAATATAAGTGACCCAAATGGCATACAGATATTATCAGAAATCTAGCACACTTTACTTTAGTCTACAGGCATAGTTAACGCCTAATATATTGCCCTTAACCTTTCTTCAAAAAAGCAACCCTATGCCCAATTTATGTTAATTCTATAACATAATGCAAACTTTTCTTATTTTTTTGCAACAACATGGGTATGAGTGATTAATATTCATGGAGAATCCACCACCATTCTCCACAATGAGCTTGTGTACACTCTCCTTCGTTTGACCCTCCGGAATATTTGGAAAATCTATCTCTTTAAATAAAAGGAAAAGAATGCAATATTTAAAACATTCCCCATCTAACCTTTTTTGATAATAATATGTACAAAATATTAAATCTTTGAAAATACTACCACTCTTACGGATATTTGTAACAACGGTAGCAATCATATGAGATGGTACAACAGAAGTCTTGATCTCGCCTTTTAGTATCGACTTTTCCTCGTTTGCTTTTCGCCCAAGTGCCTTTGTAGGTTTAGGCATCTACGTATTTCCAATCCTTGAATGCACTAATTCCACGAGTCTTTGCAATAAATATGACAACCATCAAAACGATTCCCCTTGATAAACATTACAAAAAGTTACGGCGACATTGCAAATCGGGATCATATGCAAAATGATGAAACATGTCAAGAAAGTAAAGCACCTTAAATACAAATAGAAAGGCTTCATGAATTGATGAACCATAATTGTTCCCTTTGCAAACATGAAATGCCCGTGTACACTCCACGTGTGATAAAAGCATTATGTTCAAGCCAAATGTCAACAAAATGTAATATGATATTGGACCTCATCCTCGATGATTTGTTCATGAACGATTCGTTCCGAATATAGATCACGCTACATGCTTTCATAGTATCTCATATCGAGAGCTCCCGCCATGGCGGTTGCATCCTTCTTTCCTTGGCTTTGCTCATACGCAGCTTCACGACACTTCGGCATTATTATGAAGAAGATGCCGCTTCACAATTTAGCCATGTAAACCACAAGAACAAAACACATAGATAGAGACACAAATAACTTACTAGCCTCATTCATTTCTATTCCATCATAGGTACCATTATACAATCACTCTCACTTTTTCTTAATATTGCAACGTCTTGAACTTCGGATCGAAAAGGTTAAGTGGAAACTTCATAGCAACATGGTGAAACATTTTTCATTGTCCCAGAAGTTGAGGATATGAAGTTATGTAAGTCAGAACCCTCCACTTCGTTAAATTAAATTTGAAATTATTGGATCGTGATTTCATAAGTTTTGCATCTTCCTAGTATAAACAATAATCTGGATGCCAATAACAAGCGGTCGTTATTATAACCGAAAGGATAGAATAGCACGAATAACAAACTTGAAGTTTGTAGTTCCATAAAACCATGATTCATTCCACTTAAGAATTCTTGCACCTCAAGATATCATGTCAAAGAAACACGACAAGACAATAGGAACCCACATCAAAATACATAATGATTTGTAACTCATTGGCCTTCATTTAGTCAGAGAACTAATCCTATTGAAGATCGGGTTATATACTCATCAATGCCATGAAAGAACTATTGAAACATTCCCACCATTTTGGCAATTATTAAATTCTTATCGCTCACCTAGCAAGACATGTATGATTAACACAACTAGAATTGCCTCCTCAGAACGGCATAGCTTTCAGAGCCAAAAGAAAGGGAAAACTTCGATACATATTTTAAATGCCTAACATATGACCTAGGCTTCCATGTTCTTAGGATCCACATCCCTATTACAAACAAGGAACATAGGTTATAAGCGATGAAAACTCTTTAATATAACTCCTTCAAAGACAAATCTTTGAATGGTCGAATTTGGAGCTTACAAAGGGACTTTTAGTAATGACTCTATTGTTTCTACAAGTTAAAAGTGTAGTTTTATGAAGCCATAAGAGCTTACCGGACCTTTTGTCTTTATGCAAGATGCATCATACAGCTTCCAACAATAAGAACTAGCATATTATGAGAATCCATGAGCACATCACCATTATTCCACGAACTAACCCCTTCTTTTTACTGATTAATCAAATGGTGCAATGCGAAATAAACAACACCTTAGCTATGGCATCGCCATTCTTTTCCGATACGGCTCCTATCTCGTGAGGGAATCCTTCACCTTGATTCCTCAACTTCGTTATAGGCTTCCAAACGAGCTCCCACCTCTGGAGGCGACAACGCATGCGATCTGGACTGGAAAGTCCCAATTTGCAACAAAACCCATGCTGGCACCGGTTAGCCGGTTTCAAAATGGATGCTCAAGAACAGCCGCGACCGCCAATTCACATCCTATAGCAAGTTTGGAGGCGGGTCATTGGCATATTCTTGGCATATACTAGTATATACTTGGAATATGCCATAAACCCACATGGACAAGGGCTTGCCCCCCTAGGGGCAACCCAAAAATTGAAACAAAATGCACTAATCATTGAAACAAAATCATACAAAACACTATTCATTTGGGATAAAAGAAAATGCTGTAGCAAAGCATATCAGCTTGTCTTATTCACAAAACACTATTCATTTGGGATTAACAAAAAACTGCAGCAAAATAAACATAAACAAAAGAGGTCGTCTTATTCACAAAATGGTATGAATTTACAAACTTCTTTTGTATTATAAATTTGGAAGGTTTCTCAAAAAGAATTTCCTCCAAATACAAACCCATAACAAATCCAAATAAAAAATCCAGCATGAAGGCTTTTGAATAATCCTATATTAATCCATTACAAATTGGACAGATTTCACAAATTTCACAGGATGGAGCCTAGAAAAGCCCATTTGTACATGGAGGACCAAATCAATGAAGCATATAGAAGGCCATCTTTTGCACAATGGCATGAAGAGTTTCTAGAAAGAAATAAAAGAAATCCAGATTGGAAGTCAAGGAGGCACCTTGATTTGAGGAGTCCATATAAACAGTAAAATTGTTTGAAAACCTAAATGCTTGTTGTTGGCAGCTCAATGCCCTCAAAAAGCATGCCCAAATCGCCTAAACGGATCACGGAAAGCGTTGAAAACCTTGGCTTTGATCGGTATGACCATGGACCAACACGTCTTTAGTGGTTTCTGCCTTTAAAACAAATTAACATTCTAGCATTGCATAGCCTTGATTCATGGTGCTATAAAATCATTCGACAACAAACAATCCAAATCCTGGAAATCTTGGCACTCCTTATGCGCATCGGCCTTTGATTCAATCCCTTCCCTCTGCTTTCCGCACTATATTTTGCCCAACTCCAAATCTTGGAAACCTTAGCCAAATCGGGCAGCAAACAGTCCATCTCAGATGAAAAAAAACACTGGTAACCGAAAAATGTTCTTTCAGTATGAAAAAGAAAACCTGGTAACCTGAAAAAAGTTCTTATCTGCCAATCTATTTATCGATTTGGAAATGAAAATGGTTGTGATGCCTGAATTTGCATGCACGGCTGTGATGGCGCTCTCCTATCGCCCAAATCCACTGGAAAATCGTGGCCAAATCCGCCAAGAAACTATGATCCTCTCATAAATTGCCAAAGATGGACGCTATGCTTCGGGAATTGCTTGTTTGGCTGAAAAAAGAAACACGGAACCAAATTAGAAAGGGTGTAATGAAAAAGATGGAATTAAATCGCCAGAACGTTAAATTTAGGTTCATTATAAATAATTCTTTGTCGTGAGATAAAAAATATCAGAAGCACTACTGGAAACCTCCCTAGTTAGCACTAACTCGAAACCTCCCTAGTTTAGTAGACATGGAAACCTCCCCAAGTTAGCAAGATTGGAAACCTCCCCACTGTCCAGGCAGGCTTTGGGTGAAAGCTGGGGAGGTTTCCACACAATGGGAAAATTGGGGAGGTTTGATCGTATGCAGATGGTAGGCTGATTTTACCAAAAGAATTTCGGCTTGGTCACATTAATGTGCTAGGTAGTGTCTCAGCTCGAACTTTGGCATCCTTCATGGGTATGATTGAGTCCTTTTCGTATAGTGTTCGGTCCTTTTACTAAACATTTATCCTTCAATCTTGCAACCGTCTATGTTTCTATTGTATCGTGGTCCCATTATTTGCATCTGTCTACGTACGAGCATGCTGAGATCCGCTTATGGTCGTCCTGCTTTGACCTCTTAAATTCTGCATTTATATGGGAGCCGCTTAGTCCTTCCAAATCCATGTATTATGATGCTAGTAGCTCTGGTTGGGGTGGGTTCTGCCCCTTGCTCCGAGTTTGCGAGTTTCCTTTCTCAAAATTTTGAACAAACCCGCTTCATCCCTTTGCTTTCGTGAGGATCGAGGAATTTCCGGCCGGTAAAGCGGCAGGCGGCTGCCGGTTTATCGGCCGGAAACCCCGAGATCCGGCCGGCTACCCAGCGTGAACCGCCACTTTAGCAAAATTTCGTTGACGTGGCGGCCGTTTAATTTTTTTTTCCCTGTTATTTTCTTCTCCCTTTTCTCCTCTGCGGCAATGGAGGGCTCTCGAAAAGTTTTGGCGATGGCGTTGCATGTAATTTTTTATTGTGCATGTAATTTTAGGTTTGTGTAGCTATGGTGTATGGTGGACGTTGATTTTGTCGATTTTTACACTTATTGGCGATTTTCTTGAAGTTTATTGTCGATTTTGTGAGGTTCTTGATGACTTTGGAGGCTTTAACTGCTGCATTACGACTTCTTGTCAACTTTGGAGCTCCGGGTTCTTTGAGTTACAAGTTTTGCTTTCGATTACAAGTTCTTGACGACTTTAGAGGTTCTTGGAAACCCAGGATGTGACGTTCAAGACGGTATCGCTCCGGGGCGTACATTATGCACATCGCCACGTCCAGCGTACCACGCCACCCGATTGGCGGTATGCGCCTAACGGATACCAAAAAGTAGCCCTAGGGGCAACTTACTAGGAGTGTTCATATATTATTAATGTGCACATGTGCACGGTAATGAGGGCACACACCTTTCCATGTTGGCATATTTTGCCACCTAGCCACTAAAGGCAAGTGGGGCCTTTCAATTATCCCACATGCCAAATTGGGTGGTGGAAACCCTAGCCCTAAACCCCCATGTCTATTTAGGGTAGGAAAACCCTAGCTTGCTAGTTTTCGTCCTTAGGGTTTTAGAGCTCAGTTTTGGCTGCCGGGGAGCCAAAGCCTCAGCATTGCCCAAGCGAAAGCCATCGGTTTCCACTGGTCGATCAGCTCGGTAGGGATGGTTGAACTTCGGGTGAGGAGCCACACTCAAAGGATCAGGTATTTGGTCAATTTAATAGCTTAAACCGTCTTCTAGTCATAGAATGGAGTAGGTTTAGACTATTAAATTGCCCATAGCGTATATCTAGATCTTAGATCTCGGACACTAACTAAAGAACCTAACTCTATTGGGTCTAGTTCTTTAGCTCTTACGTGATATATTTGGATGATGTATTTATTGAACTCCTTGTATTGGGAAGGGGGTAGAGGCCCTAAAGCTTGTAGTTGATGCTCCTAGAGTAGCCTCTCTAGCACACTTGTAGATTCGCCTGTGTACAAGAGCCACACCGGGTTGTGGGTGAAGGGGCCAGGCTGGCTAAGAAGGAGATTCATGTCGACTCTTGAGCGATCCCCGGTGTGTAAAGCCTACCGGGGATCATTGTGACTAGGTCTGATGGCTTACCGCGAGTCTTGGGTAAGGCATGGGCCCGACACCGTGAAGTGGTGTACACTTTCCAGTGGGCTGGGTTCGAATCACGGGCGTGGCCCTCTAGTCACCTTGAGTTAGCATGTAGATCTCTGAGGGGAGTGATCCCTACCGCCCCATCGGGCTGGGGAGGATGAGACCTGGGAATAGCCCCGGCTCGCCATGCATCCGGGCGGCTCTGATCAGTCCCCGACACTTTTCAGCCTACTCGCAAAGTGTACTGGGGAGGGGCGGATGGAGTGGACAACCTTATGCCATGTTCTTACCCAGCCAAATCCATTGCCATGAATGCTCGGCCCAAGAACTCTCGGAGACCCAAAGCGATCATCCTTTGAGTCCCGAGCCTTGCAGGGATCCCTATGTGATGTCCGATCTTTGTCTATGCAGATATGAGGAGGACCATCCTTGAGATGGTCGCAGGATGTTGATGTATGTGCTCTTGACATGTATGTTTACGCCTTCATTAGGCCCCGAGGGAGGCGGGGTAGAATGACACCTTCACTCTTCCCACCGGTGACTCGCTTACGCGTGCGATGATATGTGGAGGAACCTGTATGACGCGATGGAGCCGGGTGTGGGGAAGAACTCTCGTTTGTATACGGTGAGTGCACCGTGATACTTAGTAGGGGACGTCCCATGATGGTATCGAGCAATGTTCTTGGAGACCAAGAGCAAAGCACCGACCATGTTCCCAATGAGTACTAACTTGATAGGATCCTCAAGCCTCGAAAAAGTGGGAAAATTTTTTTTTTTTTCTCACCTTTGTAGTTATGCTAAGCTAGTAACAATTAAGTGAATTGGAATTTAACAAGATTAAAAAGAATGAGCCAAAATTTTCCAAGTGAGGTGGTCTCACAGTTAAGCGGGTCGCATAAAACTAACTTTTGTTTTGAAGCGAGGCAAGTCGTGAACATCGAAGTCAAGAACACCAAAACATGATGAATTTGAGATAAATAATGTGGTAAGGCTAATTCTAAGGTAGGAATTAGTTAGAATAGCATGTTTTAATTACCTAAAACCCTAGAAATGTAGGAGATCAAACATTTCAAGGCCTGGTCGCATAAAACTAAACATTAGTATTGGAACGAGGCTAAGTCGTGAGACCAATAGGTAGAAAAAGTCTGAAATAAGTATAAGTTTTAGATAAATTGGTGCCTTAGCATGTTAAGCAGAAAGCAACTTGAGTTTTGACCTAAAATTCCCCAAGCTATAAATAGATGTAGAACCCACTCATTTTTTTCGTCCAAGCCCTAAATCCGGCTCTTCCCAACTTAGGCCATCTTTTCGCTTTCATCCGGATTGACGATCCAGAAACATGGCCCGAACCAAACGGACCGAAGAAGGCGTGCCGCTTGAGCGAAAAAACACCAGCCGGCGGGAGGCGGAGATCATTCGAAGATGCTTTGTGGAGAGGCTAGCAGAGGGGGTCGCCGGCCTTCGGACGAAGAGCAAGACACCTCCGATTTGATCGATGTCTTCAAAGCGGGTGGAGGACGAGGCCACATCCACCAAACTCCATGGACCGGCGAGGCGAGGGGAGGTGTATGAAGAAATAGAGCGGGAGATCCGACCCAGAACAAGCAGATGAGCAAGTGGATGTGTTTGGAGAGCGGAGGTAGCGCATCTTAGAAGATTTCATCGTGAAATACGAAGCCCGTGAGAAGAGAAGGAGGACAAAAGAGAAAAGGAAGGAGGAGGAACAAAGGCGGAAAAGAAAAGAAGAAAGCAAAGTAAAGCGTGGCTGGCATAAGGAGAACAAAGGATCGCCAAGGAAGAGGTCAACCCCAACATTATCATCAAGGAGCGGGTAACCGACGAACCCCCAAAACCCTTCCGGCCCGACTCTTCCGATGGGGACTTCAGCCCCTTAACGCTGCAGGTGGAAGCTCTTCCAAGAACCGGTGCGTGAAAGCAAGAAGTACCCGAGCAAGACTGAAAGCAACCCCAAAGAAGACCAAGTCACGCGTAGGCCCCCGAAAGTACAGGCATGGGATAGAAAGAAGCAACCACGACACTACGGGAAGCCCTCGCCACCATTGTGGTGAAGATTTATGAGAGAAAGATGAGGGAGCACGAGGCCTACATGAAGAAATGGGAGGCCTATAACAAATATTATGAAGAAAACAGTTAAGTTCATCGAGGGAGGGCGACCAGCGAGGCGGCAAACCTTAAAGGCCGCCACCGAAGCCCAAGGTTCCCAAGCGCCACCCGTGAAGAAAAGCGGATAGGAAGGAGGTAGAGAGAAGAGCGTTAAGGGGAGATTAGACACTTCAAACAAGCGGCCGGTCTCCTAATCCCCGTGCCCCCTTCGGTTGGTGCGTGAAGTTAGCTGCGCAGCCTATAGAATGGACTTTAGAGTCCTGAGGACGGGCAATGCAAGAGGCGGCCGAGGCAAAGATAGTGCAACATTTTGAAGATTCAACAGCCTGCACTATCCACGCCAAGCGGGTAACCTTGATCGCGACAAGACATGAGTCTTTGCGACCCGCATTAAGGGGAACGCATCTTAGAAACTTTTTGTTGTAAATAATTAAAAATTTTGTAATATAGAGCAATTTTGTCTACTTTGATGACATAAACTTGAGTAATTAGAGCAAATTAATAAGTTTTAGCTTTTTATCTCAGAAAAATAGGACATTTGGGTATATGAGACATGATGTCTCACTTTTCGCGCCTAAATCCTTGAAACAAAAAGTTAGGATTAGGCTGGGCTAAGTGTGAGACCTCGCCCAAACTTGACCAAAACAGCTCCAAATCGACCAAATAAAGGGGTCGATTACGCCTAATTTGATGAGCCCATCACCCTTACACCATTAGTTTACCCAAATTGGACACCTTTAATCAAAATGGGTTTGATGTCTCACATTTCAGCGCCTAAATCAAAAGCTGTGAGACCTCTTACCAATTCTTCACCGGGACTTGTTAAAGTCACCTTCAACCCTCTTTTGCATAGCATCTTTTAGGTAACCTAGCCTTGTTCAAGCATCTCCTATAGTCCTCAAACTCCTATTTTGACCTCGGATAAGTTAGAATCACCCAATCCTAGGAAATTTTCAAGTCATCCAAAAATTAGGGTTTCCCCTTTTTTCTATAAATAGACCCCTCACTTCTCGGATAGCACCCTACAAATGCTGCTCCTGCCCTTCTAGCCGATTTCCCAACTCCCCTGGCTCTTGCAACCGTTTATTTACCCTCTTCGCGCGAATTAATCAATGGCAACCGATTTCGGAGATAGTGGCCAGATACAAAATATTTATTTGAGGCCGGCGTCGACCAAATCTTCCAGATCTTGGGGAAGGAGGTAGACGTCCAAGCAACCTTGCGACCCGGCTTATAGTAGAGTCCCGACCGAAGTTTCAAGCTAGGGTAGAACCAGCCATAGTGCAACTCCCCTTTGTATAGGATATTTTGTCCTAGACCCGGCCCCTTACAAAGATTAGACGATGTCCTAACATCGCCAAATACCCTCACAAACAAAGCGACACCTCGGCCAATGGTCCTAATCCAACGGGACCAAGTACTCTTCTTCAACACTGCCACGGCAATCTTTCACCCACCGTCACCGGGGAACATCGTGGGGAAACTCCCATTCCCCATGGGCTAGATCCATTAGCCGTGAGCCTTGTTAACAACGGCTCCTCACACAAGTCTAACAGGGAGGGGGAAGGAAGGGAAGAAGACTGGGGATGAACAGAACTGAGGAGGAGGAAGAAGATGTTGAGGCTTCGACCTAGCAGAGGATAGCATGTTGAGCGAGAGTGGCAAGACTCGAAGAAGCCGCGCAGACTCTCGTAGAAGTCGCCACCCGGAGTTAGGCATCACAAGCCTAGCTCCCATTATAATCGAAGGTGAGGAGTTTCGCTCCTGTTTACATTCAAAACCTCCCGAGTGCGTGGAAAGGAGTATGCGACCAAGAGTTGCCGCACCAACTCAGGAAGAGCAGGAGACTTTTGGACGACTTCATCGGTCCGAGGGAGAGTCCGACTTCCCTCCAAGTAAGGGAAGCCGAGCACTTACACGGAGAGTTTACCTCCGACATCCGCTTCACGTTAACATCAGCATCATGGAGGCGCATTAGCACGAGAACAAGCTACCGACGGAGGAAGAGTTCCTTGCTCTCCAGAATGTGATGGGGATCCGCGCGACTGCCAAACATCCTAACGGCAAGCTGGCCCGCTAAAGACTCTCCCCTGATGATGTTAATTCGACTCGAGGGCTTCGCCGAAATAATGACTACAGGAGTCACCACGTGGAGGTTGATGATTTCGAAGCGTGATGGCATCATCATCTTCCTCTATGGCGACCATGAATAGCCTCAGTAGCCCCAGGCTACGTGGACATCACCCTTGCGGTGGTGATGAAGAGATTCAAAAGAGATCATGATGAAAACAACGTCGTCGCCGAGAACAATAGGCGGTCGGCGAGATTAGCCTTCGAGGAGCCGCGCACGGCGAGGCGTTGACTTCGTGGAAACGTGCCGCCATATTACCAAAATGGCCCGTAGCGGTTAAGCTGCTCACATGATTTGTGAGCCTTAGAAGATATGGAAGCTCGGTACTGCGAGGATGAGGGCGCAATATACATTTCAGTACGAGGACATGAAAATCAGCTAGAGATCATGAAGATCCCTAGCCCGTTGTATCTATCTATTTTTGCTTCAAAGAAAAGTTTTTCTCTATTTTTTGCCTTCTATCTATCTTGTTGTTCCAATGTATGTTACATTTTTATTAAAAATATCACCGCCACGCGAAATGCCTTGCTTTTGTAATTAGGTAGCAATCAATGGATTTGGCGTCGTGTCGTTCTATTTTGCTTCAATGAGAAGTTACATCTTTAGTTATGTATCATTAAAATTACTTATGTATAGATTGTATCAAGAAATTATCAATAAAGAAAATTATCACCCGCGAGCTTTCTGGAAGAAAAAGGCGTTAGAAAAATGTAGTCCCTTTTCCTCTCCTACGGCAGCAATGCGGTCCATTTTCTGACCCGCGGCATCCTTCGGCGTCGTGTGACTCAAGCTACCTCGAAATCCTGTTGTTATAAATAGAAGACCTATCTTGCCTTCGACCTCGATCCTCTTCCGCTATACGCATGTACATATCTTCTCCTTCCGCCTTCCTTCCGCCTTCTCCTCGATGGCATCTTCATCCTCCTCCGGTATGGCGGCCGGGTACCCAGGCGCCCTTGGACATCACCCTTCTTTGTGGCTGATGAAGAAGATTCCAAAGGTTCCGCAGCAACGAAGCCGTCGTAGAAGATAGGCGATTAGACGACGTTAGAATTCCGCGGGGCTCTTTGCATATTTAGACCTTGAGCTCGCGGCAACATTAACTGGTACCAGAGGCCAATAGCCGTGAGGGTTGAAGCTTTTCGCGCACACAATATTTCGCAGCGCTAGAAGATATGTGGAGAAAAAGTCGAGCTGCGGAGGATGAGAACGCAGCTTTACGACTTCCTTCTGAGGATCATGAAGATCCCGAGCCATTGTATATATATTTTTGTTTCAAAGAAAAATTTGCTCTGTTTTTGCTTCTATCCGGTTCTCTTGTTTTGTTTTATTAAAAGATCACGACGCGAAATGCCATTCTTGCAATTAGGTAGCAATCAATGGATTTATCAGATGATTTCCACAACGTATACCGTTGTATGTATAAATTCCTAATTTATTAATGGAAAAGTATATGTAACTAGCTAGATTATGTGATAACTTGGGTAAATCGCGAATTTGCATGTGGATGACAACGTCTATTCA
Organism: Isoetes taiwanensis; assembly: GCA_021234155.1. NCBI lineage: Eukaryota > Viridiplantae > Streptophyta > Lycopodiopsida > Isoetales > Isoetaceae > Isoetes > Isoetes taiwanensis. The sequence continues at coordinate 16,847,551 of JAJEKV010000027.1, read as the reverse complement.
CATACGCTCATGCCAAGGGATGGCATGCTCTACCACAATAACAGCATTTTTTATGCGGCCCCATACTGATGCGGCTAGGATATTGACGGATCCCATGATGCGAACATAGGCTACCGTTGCTAATTGCATGCTATAATTCGCCCGTAGGGATTTCATTATTACACAACTTTTATCGGTACTTTCGCGAACCGATTTCAAAACGATTCTAGTTTCTATATAAAACGTCGGAGGCCTTTGTCTTCTCCTATCCATCCCCTGTTCTACCACATCCGGCCCTACCCATCTCCACGGTCTCCTATCACTTCCAATGGCCTCGGCTCAGTTCCATCCTCGGCTTAGGATCCTTGTCTCAAGTTTTGGTCGGCGAAATTAGAACATTCGTTCGTCTTTGAGAAACGGATCCGGATCTAAAAGAAAAGAATGATGAAGAGCGTCGCCAAGCTGGTTCTTGTGCAGGAAAAACCGCCTTCTGAGGGAGGTGATTTTTAGTCTTGGCTAAATCAATGGGGCTTTAGACCGCTGAGTGCTTCACGATATAACCTCCAAAGAGGCTTAGAGACGCAATCGGTCCAGGCGAGGAGAGCTGCGATCTTAAACCTTTCGATGGCCCGGGGAAGATAAGGTTGAATATGAGAACGTGGTTCGCGGGGCAGGCAATCATGTTGGAGGAGCGAAAAAATTATCACCGCCTCGGTGAAGAGCAGCCCCGGCGATCATAGCATCGAGCTCCTCAGAAGGGCCCTTTTTAATGTTTGTAATGGTTTTATTTCTCAATGGGAAAAGTTTTTGACAAATGTGCCACATTACGTTTCCTATTTTTAATTTTCACATCCGTGGTAGAAGAATGATAAGGCAACAGATTACACGAAGGCTTAAACCCTTCATAGGGGTTTTAAAAGCTCGCGGTGCGATTCTCGCGTGGTGTGATATCTGATGTAGTTAGAATAGTTATTAATGTGTTCCTCGGACAAGTACCATTAATGTGTTTTAGACAACACAACCGAAGGGGACCGCAGGCGCGACAAAGCCGGCGAAAGTGTGTTTAATATGTTCGCAGCTTTCTTTGCATGTATAAATTGGCGTCCTTGCATTGTGCTCCTTCCGGCTTCCGGTTAAGATTCTTTGTTCTCCCATTCTTAACGCCCCTCCCATTCTTCAGCCGGGCCGTTAGATTAAGTGAACGTCCCTCCCATTTGTCATCTATGGCCTCCACATCCTCAACCGCTGATAAGGGGAAAACACAAGAGGATAGAACTCTTCCGACATAGTGTTGGGTGTTCTAATGAAGAGGTTGAAGGAGCAAGATGATCTTCTAAAGGAAAACGCCCGTTACAATTCAGGAAAAGAAAGAAGAGAATGATTCAACCTTCTCATGCTTCAGAGCCAGGAGGCTTAAATCAAGCGTTGAATAGAAGGCTGGAGCGGATGACATGCCCCAACAACCGTGACCGAGGTGGTTATGACGGCAACGAGGATGCTAATTCAGGTAAGAACACGTTGTGCTATTGGGGAGGAGCGGGACATGTACAAAGAGATGATGGACAGATTGGAGAGCGTTTGGATAGGAGTGATTTGCTTTCGCTTGAGGGAAGAGATGAAAGCGAGCGAGGACGGAGCTGATGATGATGATGAAGATAATGAAGAAGGCTTCGCCTTGGAGCAACAATGAGTTTGTTTTTCAATGTAACATCTTTCACAACTTTAATCAAAAGTAACCTTTTTTATTATTATCATGTAAAGCTTCACCGCGGCGAAGCCCGTACAGCAACAATAGCGAACTCCTTTGTTGGCCGTATGGATCTAAATAAGATCACCACGGCCTTGAAACTTCTGGTTATTACAAACAGGGTTGGAGGTAAAATTGCCCGGCGTCGTGTGAACATGCTACACATTACAAGTATACTTACCCGATTCTTTGTCTCTTATCTTAGATCTCCCTTTATTCTGCGATGCTAGTGGGGCCTGTTTTGCCAAGTAACTTTTCCGTTTTCTCTTGACATTATGCCAATGGTGTTTATGACCACGGGTTGCTCCTTAAAGCGACCTTCTTGTTGTATGTTAGCCATCGCCCTTCTATAAAACCACTCTGTCATGTGTCTTAGGGTTGGTTCCCACATTTCCACCCCTCTTTGAGTGTTTACGATGAAGGCTATTTTAGCTTGTTTATGTCGACTTCTCCATGCCTTGTGCACTCCACCTGCTAGGCTTCCATACTTCCTAAAAACCAAGGTGCATGAGCCCAAAGATGTGCGTAGTCGTGACTTCACTCTCTCCCCATCGTCTATGAAAGCTTTAAGAAATTTGTTTTACTTGCCGCGAACATTTACGCATCTTCTCTTGTGAGGTCCATTCTCACGAATGTATAGAACAATTAGGACAATGCATCCCATGCTTTTCCTCAATACGAGGCGAGCGCCATGCATGTCGGATCTGCTCCGCATCAACCGGCAATTTTCAAATTCATAGACCTTTTCTCCCATCTGGTTTCCGTTCGAGCCTCTCTATGATTCTTTATGAGCGTCGAGCTTTCACCCCTCAATTGACACCTTACGAGGCACACTTGTTCTTCTGCTTTTGTTTCTCATCGAGGGCTCTAATCTTACATTGCCACCATGCAAACACATACGATAGAACATGTTCAACTCTCACGAATTCCTTCCTCTCTTCTCTTCTTATGCGAAATGTTCCACCACGAATCTGCGACTCAAAAATATCATCTTGTCGATGATTCTCACAAAAGCCGGGCAAAGTGGATATGAACTCTCTCTAATGGAATGGGGGAAAATGCCATGGAACTTGGGATCTTCTTCTCCTCTATTAGGAGCATTTGCTTGGTTAGGGACAAGGTTGAAGCGACTTCGGTACTTGACTTCCTTGCATGATTGCGGTACAAACAACTTTTGCATGTTCCTTGTCCTCCCTCCACTTATATTTGTACATTGCTTTCACCGGTTTTAAATCCAGGCGTAAGTGAAAAATTACTTTGTAAGATCCATAGTGATCTACTTGCAATTTTTCCCTCCCTCGAATCTAGATATTAGACTTCGGGATGTCAGTTTGATTGAACACCCATTTCAATACCTCATTGGGTTTCTTTCGAACTTTAAAGAGACCTAACCACAGGTGTCATCTTGATTGACCGCGAGAACCATTTTCATCACGCTTCTTCTCCTCGTCGAGTCACCTCTACATCTTTTTGTTATTCTTGTTGCTCTTTGATTTAGCATGTGCAATTGCATTCTCAATTGCTCTATTCATGATGACAACGGATACCCTCTCATACTTCTCAAACTTGGTGGGTTCCATTTCATCCAATTTTATGCAAACTTCAATCTCACCATTAGTTTTACAAGTAAATTAAGTCATAATATTTAACAAGGAATTGTAAGAGAGTAACTAGGTCAACCCAAAGATTATTCGTTCATTCATTCCAACTATATCACAACAATCCTTGCCATTCTTATCTTTTATGGCTATGGCGGGACCAGCACATTCAGCGTGGTGCATCTCCTAATATGGCATACACCATCTTTGTCCTAGTAACCCTTGTATTCGACAATTTGTGGGCGTGGAGGCGAATATTTTTTGTGCCCATTCTTTTCAACGCCCGTGGAATGGCTTGAATAGAAACGGTAACCAAGCCTCTTGATGCCTACATCATCACAAGCAGTCGTACATCGTAAGCTACAACTTCTTGTAGATCTCCCCTAGTACCATTTCCAATACCATCTTCTTGGGGAGAGTTGTAGGGCGACAAATCATGTCCACTATCTCCTGTTCGTCACTAGGGTTCTTCACTACGTAACCAAGATTGCTTCTAGTTTCCCCGGATCTTAACCGGCCTTTGCTAGTGTTGTAAACGGACCTTGTGGCCGTGACCGCGTCTGAATGCACCTGATCCAAACTTGGTTCCTCTATCGATTCGATAATGCTTCTTCCTTTCTCTTAAAGCCAAGGGGTGTTTTCTTCAAATTCTTTAACCTACATTGAAGCCCAAAGTTTGCTCTTTTCGAGCTCTTGGATCTTTTTCTTGCTGGTGCCCTATCACCAATTTGGACTTGTCCACTTCATTATCTCAAAAGTTTCCTCCCCAAGCCGTCATTCCTTTCCTTCATCCACCAGTGGAGTAATGAAGCGAGAGAAAAAAGAATTGCTTGGTTTAAGTTATAATTCTCTTGTGACAATCGAAGCTTAGGCTCATCTCAAGGAAGCGTATTCGATTGAATGCCTTCATCTCTCAATCTCTCTCACAATATCCCAAGAGGCCGGAGTTCACGATCACCACAAAAATCGGACTAAACTTGAAACGCGTCAAAATAGCGGTTTCTTACCACTCCAACGGATCAATGAATATAAAAGCGCCATCCGCCCGGATGTCGACACTTTTTGAGCACGCAAGGCGCAACATGTCGAGGTCTAAGTTCTTATTTTTAGACCTCCTTTTTGCGATTGAAGGCTGGAGCATATTCGAAGTCGGTTGGATCCTTATCCACACATCATTTTGGAGCTTCCATGCAGCGTGGATCGCCGCGGCCATGGCGAAATGAATGTGTACAATTTGTATGCCCTTGGCACAATTAAGCCGTTTGAGGCTCAACTTACTAACCTCGTTTTTGAAATTTAGCGTGCATATGGAAATCGAAAAGTCCATTCTCCTACAATCCATGCTTTTATACAAAAGCAAATTCAAAATTCGAATTGTAGGGGGAAGCCTATATTGGGATAAAGTAAAGATCCGGTTCACGAACTTTTAAAGCAATCGCAAATACTCAAAGCAAAGTCTAATACAAAGCTTCAACCTACACATTCAAATTTTTGAAATGTAGAAGCGAGGAATGGACTCTAAAATGAAAATAGGGCAAGACAAAGAATCGGTGGATGCATGATTGGTATCGACAAAACCAAGAGACACCGTCATGAGTTCTTAGGTATGCTATAATGCAAGTGGCTTTTAGAAGCGCCCGCGTGTTAAGGCCAATCAATGGACAACCAACAGAATTAAATACATATGGCGCCATAGATATCGATTCCCCTTATTCGGGAGAATATTCCAAGCAAATCGCGGGGAAAAAGGCGGAAATATGATGATGGAATGGCTGATGGGAGGCCATTTTAGTTCATAAAACATAATATAACTTGGAATGATAGATATTTTATATGCAAATGGGAGACTATTAATGAGGGACTTGTGTTTAATTTTAATTTGACAACAAATAAGAAAGTGGATCCTACGATCTTGAATTTAGTGTGTTCCATTTTTGTTGCATATGTACTATTAAGCTTGGTGTGATCCTTAAAAATAATATGCTCTTTGAAAAGGGATAATGACTTATGTACTTAAGAGTGGTAACACATGTCTGATAAAAAAGTTAGGTATTCAAATGGAATTAGAAGCAAAAACTTTTACATTCAAAATTTTTATGGCCGTATGGCTTTACATCATTTTGTAAATTTAAATGCCGGGAGGCTTCAACTATTCACAACAAAAGCCCGGAGGCTTCTGCAGTCATATGGTAAGAAATTTGGAGGCAAGCTGGAGGCTAAGAACAAGAAAAAAAAAATAAGAGGTGCTCTGCCCTAACAAATTTCATTCATCTGCTTCACCATCTGCCAAAAAAAAAAAAAAACCGTTAGTTGAATGCTTAAGAAAAAGAAAGAAAAACATGCATGTACCATGAACTAGCGCCATGAGCTCCTCGAAGTCGGCGGATTCGTCTTTCAACTTCTTCATCTTCTTCATCATCTTGGCTTCTTCTCAGGTCGGTGAATACTCATTTTCTGAAGAATCTCCTATCCAGCCTTCAAGAAACACGTGATGAACTCCTGCTCTGAAATTTCCTCGATTCCTCATTCTCGATTCTCGTCAAAGGAATCGAGAGAATCAGAGGAATCGAGCATTGAGAAAGTAAGAAGCAGGTAGGCCGGAGAAAAGCTGGGAGGAACACCTCTTCCAACCCGTAATAAGCCTCTTGGAGGACACCTCCGGCTCTTAAGTAGCTGATCTCTTAATGGCGATGGACTAGAGAAATTGGGCGGAGGATTTAGCGAAGATTGGGGAGGAGATTAGGGGAGAATAGAGCCAATCTAGGCTGGAATAGATATAGAAATTTGGATTAGGCGTGAAAATCGTAGGAATGATTCGTATTTCAGTCCTATCAACCATCATTACATGCCATTATGTGCATATCTGAAATTTGAGCCATATCTAATATCTTCCTTTTTAACCTTATACCTAAATATCCGATTGATGACTTTAAGGTGTGAAACCGTAAAGTTGCTATATTTTACCATTTTTAAAATCGGGATTGATGGTTTACTAGGATCGTAGGCTAAAGAACTTCATAAAATCGCTTGAGAATCGATAATATTACATCTCGATTATAGTAAATTCGCCAATTTAATGGACATTTTTGATAAAAACCTCAATTTTATGGTAAAACATCCAATTCTACTAAATTAGTTTCTATAGAAATGTTGGAAAAATAAGAAACAATCGCCCACAATTTCAATAGTTTAGAAGCAGACTAGAGGATGATAAAGTCATCAGCTGCTAAATATCCAATATCTTTCCTTTTTAACCTTATTTCTAAATATCAATATCTTCCTTTTTAACCTTATTCCTAAACCTATATGATTTGAGTTTAACCTGAAAATGAACAGATATAATTGAGATTTAACATACTATTTAATACCAAGATGCTCGTCACACTATGCCGATAATTGGGATTAAAAAAAACACTCAAACCCTCCTCGAGAAAACCACGTAAGTCACCGACCTCACTTGTGTTTTAAGTTTAATTTGACAACAAAGCAACTTCCATCTTGTGTAGATCGTGCGGTAGCGAAATCAAAGGCGTGGTATTTTTATGCCCCAACACAATTAAACCCGTGTGAGCGAGCGTCCATTACTAACCGTTTTGAAATTTGCAGCGTGCATATGGAAATCGAAAAGTCCATTCTCCTACAATCCATGCTTTTATACATTAAGCAAATTCAAACTTGAATTGTAGGGGCGGGAAGCTTTGTATTAGGATGAAGTGAAGATCGGTTAAAGAAGCTGACACATGGCGTGACCTCGAAATGAAAGTGCGATCGATACAAAGCTTCAACCTACACATTCAAATTTTGAAATGTAGAAGGCGGTGTGGCCTGCACGCTTACCAAGAACACCGTCATGAGTTTGCGGTATGCTATAATGCAAGTGGCATTTTAGAAGCGCGTGTTGCATCGATCCGGTCGACAACCAATGAGAATTAAATACATATGGCCATGAATGTGCAATCCCCTTATTAGGAAGAATATTCCAAGCAAATCTGTAATTATGAGAGTTTGGTATCCTAGGTGGCATGGGAAAAAGGGAGGCGGAAATATGGCGTGGAATGGTGATAGGAGGCCATTTGGACCCCAAATCGCCCTAATGGGAGTTGAAAAAAAATTAGATACTTGAGCTTATATAACATATTTGGTTGGATATATTTGGAACTCCAAAGGATGGAGATTGTATGATCCTGAAAAGAGAAGAATTATAATCAGCCGAGATGTTATATTTGATGAGCAGCAATATTACAGAAAAATTCCACAGGTTAACATGAAGAATAATGCTGGGAACACAAACCTTATGGTACAAGAGACAAAAGTGACACGGTTATTCCCGAAGAGGATGCAAATACACGAAGAATAGTTCACTTTGATGATGACAGTGAAAATGGTGAAGATCAAATAATATCGGGGCAGGACACTAGCAATGACTCATTGTCAGAACTTATGCAAGAAAATAATAATCATTTGGAATCTAATATGGACGATAATTAAAGGCGAGGGAATAGAAGCGGGGAAATAAAATCATTGAAACTATAGAACCAAAAAGAAACCAAGAAGAACAGAAGCTCAAATCCTTAAGGATGAAAATAGAGAGTTGCTGGAATTGCATGGTAGAAATGAAGGTGGAAAAAGCAAAAGGCTTCAAGCTCATGAAGGTGAATTGCATAGTATATTTGATATACTTGTCTTGGAAACTTCAGAGGTACCAAAGAATTACCATGATGCAGTAAGTGGAAAGAATGGCAAAGCAGTGGATAGAAGCAATGAATGAGGAAATGAATGCATTTAAGAGAACAAATACATATGATCTTGTGGATCAGCTAGAAAATAAAAATGTTATAGGCAACAAATGGGTGTTCAGAATTAAGCCAGGAAGCAATGGCAAACCTAACAAGTTTAAGGCAAGGTTAGTAGCACAAGGGTTTAATGAAGCGTGGCTATGACTATGACGAGACCTTTTTCCCATTAGTCAAGATAAATAGTCTGAGAATTCTCTTGTCAATTGCAAACTCGTGTGATCTGGAGATACATCACATGGATGTCAGCACAACCTTCTTGAATGCTAAATTAGAAGAGGAGATATACTTAAAAGGCAAACTCAGGTTTGAAGCGAGAAAAAAAGGGAAAGTGTGGAAGCTAAAAAAAGAAGTTATATAGATATTTTGAAACAATCTCAGAGAAATGGTACAAATGCATGAATGGTTACTTACGAGAGCAAGGATTTGAAAAGCTTAACCATGATGGAAACTTATACTGATTCATAAATGAAGATGAATGGTGCATTATTGCTCTTTATGTTGATGACAACATAATGATTGCTAAGGTACAACAACCTTAAATTATTGTAAAGGCATTACGAATAAAAGATTCAAAAATGCGGATCTTGGCGAATTAAGGAGATTCTTGGGGATTGAAGTATCTGAGGGATAGGAACAAAAAGAAAATATTAGGGCTGAGAGTCAAAGAATACATATTGAAAACATGTTGGAAAAATTTGGGATGAAGGATTGTAATTGTCTTGGCGACACACCAATAATATCACGGACATAAGATATCAAGGCATGGTGTCCCTAGACGGAAGAAGAGATGAGACAAATGCAAAAACACCTTATAGATCACTTATTGGATGCCTATCTTATGTTGCTAATTGTACCAGACCTGATATAGCCTTTGCAGTAAACTTGCTGAGTAGATACAATCACAATTTAGGAAGAATACATTGGACTGCAGCAAAGCGTATATTGAGGTATGGATTTTGAAGTCATGTATAATTTGAATGATTTGAATTTGCATGCTTATTGTGATGCTGATTGGGGAGGTGATTTGGATCAAAGGAAATCAACCTCAGGTTATTTAATAATGCTAGGTGGAGCTCCCATAGCCTGGAAATGTAAAAAACAAACAAGCATGGCTTTATCAAGTGCAGAGGCTGAATATAATTCAGCTTCTTTGATGACAGGAGAAGTTGTTTGGGAAAGAAGGTTGATGAATGAGCTGGGATACAGTCAAATGAAAGCTACTGCTATGTTTCGTGATAACACTAGTTGCATAGCTATGTCTAAGAATCCAGTTCAGCATGAAAGGTCTAAGCACATAGAATTGGAGATACATTCCATACGAGACATGGTAAGCAAAAATCGTCTGATACAGATGCAATATGTATGCACAGATGAACAAAAGGCAGATATTCTGACAAAAGCTCTACCAGTACACAGATTTATAAAACTAAGAGAGCTAATGCAATGCTGCAAACCAGATATTACATGAAAAGGAGAACGAAGATATTGTTCATGTAATATGTCAAAAGGATCTGTGATGGTCATGATAGCTCAAGATCTATTATTTAACATAGACTTGAGAAGCAAATAAAACAAGGACGTGATGGTTATGATAGCTCAAGTTCTATTATTTGACATAGAATTGAAGAGCAAATTAAACAAGAAGAAGTTCATATATGGTTGAAGGTGAAGTTTCAATGGTTATATGGTCGAAAAGTAAAAGGATAAGGTTTACTTAAAATAAAGGTCAATATTTTTAGAAGATACTTCAAGGGCCGAATCAGTTTAAGCAAAAATAGAACACTTGAAATATCAGCTGGTTTTGAGCGGCAAATAGCAGATCGGTCCGGCATGAATGCCGGACTGAGACAGATTAAACTAAGAACTATTTGTTATTGCCTAGTTAGTTCATTTTATGAGGCTTGCGGATTGATTCTGAAGCCGGCTTGGGCTATCGAAGATGAATAAGTGAATAATTGAGTTTATCTTGACAAGTCATTGAATATTGAAATATCAAGGCTTTGGTTGTGGAATAGTTATGCAAACGTAATGGTTATGAAAATTGCATCCTATTGTTAAGATAATCTAGAGATATTCATTGAATTTGATTGAAATATTTTGTTAACTTCTTCTTTCATTGGTATCAGAGCCAATTTTGAAAAATGTCTACACGATTTGGTGCCAATCTACTGACTTCTATTGAAGTGTTTAAAGGAGAAGGTGGTTTCCAGATCTGGAAACAAAGCATCAGGCAAGTACTGGAGTTTGAAAATCTATGGTACCTTGTTGATGAAGATCTTTATTAAGGCCTTACGGGATCAAGCTCAGGGGATCCAAATGCACAAGAAGGTGAGAGCTCAGAGGTTGGAAGGCCAACAACAGGAGGGGGAAGTAACACTAGTAGTGCTGTTACTTCAAGATTGACTGCAGGAGTTGCAGAACAGAGTGAAGTGATGAAGGTTATGGAAGCTCAGGCTATAATTACTAGCAAAGTTGGAGCTGCAATGAAACTCAAATTAAGAGGTATGAGTCCTAAGAAAATGTGGGAATATTCGATCAAACAATATGAAGTTAAGACTTCGTCACAAATAGATGTTTTGGAAAAACATCTTAGAAAACAAAATTTGTATGAAAAGATAATATGACAGACTATTTTGAAAAGTTTGATTCAATAATAGCTGACCTTGAGGGAGCTGGAATTGTATTGAATGAGGAGTATCAAATATTGTCTCTGGCTAGAGCTGTATCTCACAATGTTCAGATGGCCACCTTGATAAGAAATGTTGCCACTTCAAAAGAGCATGCCATAAGAATGATCAGAACTGAATTTGAGTAAAGGAGAGGTGGAATTGAAGATAATGATCAATCTACTGAAATCTTGTATGCTGCAAAAGCAAAAAAGAAAGGAAGTACCAGTAAAGAAAAATTAGGGCCGTGCTTTAATTGTCATCAATATGGACATTTGAAGATGGACTGCCCAAATGAGACCAAGATAATCAAATGCTTCAATTGTGATGGCAAGGGACATATGGCAGCAAACTATCCAAGTCCTAAGAATGCAACTGGTAGAGGGCGAGGTAAGGATAGAAATGGTAACACTAGAGGAGGTTTTGGAAGAGGAAAAATCAGAGGAAATCCAGCAATGAACATAGTACGGGAAAAGGAAGCCACTGAAGATGATGAAGAGCTCGATGAACTAGCTGAGGTAAAGCATGATAATATTTTGTCTGTTTCAGATAATTTGGACAAAAACAATAACAAATTTATGATAATAGATTCAGGAGCAGAGAAAACCGTGACATGCAATTTAAAAGCTTTTGAAAAATTGCAAGAAGTTTGGAGCTGGAGTTTTGGAGATTTTTGATTTAAATGGAAAAGCTGTTGAGCTGAAGGAAGTCTTATGTGTGCCAAACATAGTTAGAAATCTTATTTCTGTGTGTCATTTAGTTGACCTTGGTTATAAGGTCGTGTTTGAGAAACTTGAACGTAAAATCTATTTTGGCAATGAATTAAAGTTTGTTGGAAAAAGAGTTGGCAATTTGTTTGGTCTTGATCTTGAGCATCTACCTGCTTTGAATGTGATAGAATATGCATCCTTAAATACTTGGCATGCTCGATTATGCCACACTAATATGGTCAATGTAGATTCGATGGCAAACAAAGGCATGATAGCAGCAAAGAATGAAGACATAAAGAAGACATTATGTGCAGGCTGTATTTTGGGAAAGCAGACAAGATTACCATTTAAAAAATCAACTAAAAGAGCAAAGGGAATCTTGGATTTGGTTCATACAGATTTGTGTGGACCTATAAATGTCACTAGCATGACTGGAAATAGATACTTCATGACATTTACAGATGATTTTAGCAGGAAAACTCAATGCTACTGTTTGAAACCAAAGATCAAGCATATGATGCACTAAAATTGTTTGTTGCAGAGGTACAAACTCAAACAGGAAGAAAGGTGAAGTGCATAAGATCAGACAGAGGAGGTGAATACTTGTCTTATGAATTTAAAAAATTTTGTGCTGACAGAGGAATCAGGAGGCAAATGACTTGCAGATTTTCTTCTCAACAAAATGGAGTGGCGGAAAGAAAAAATAGAACGATTCTAAATGCTGTTAGATCCATGATAAAATATTCAGGACTTCCAAATTTCATTTGGGATGAAGAAGTTAAAGCTGTTGTTCATGTTCAAAATTTGCTGCCAAATTCCAGCATAAATGGAGCTGTTCCAGAGATGTTATGGTCTGGAAAAAGGCCTTGTTATGATCACTTAAGAGCATATGGTTGTCTTGCATTTGCATATGTACCTAAGGAGTTGAGAAAAAAAATTAGATAACGGGGCTTATATAACATATTTGGTTGGATATATTTGGAACTCAAAGGGATGGAGATTGTATGATCACGAAAAAGAGAAGAATTATAATCGGTAGAGATGTTATATTTGATGAGCAGCAATATTACAGAAAAATTCCACAGGTTAACATGAAGAATAATGCTGGGAACACAAACCTTATGGTACAAGAGGACAAAAGTGACACGGTTATTCCCGAAGAGGATGCAAATAGACGAAGAATAGTTCACTTTGATGATAACAGTGAAAATGGTGAAGATCAAATAATATCGGGGCAGGACACTAGCAATGACTCATTGTCGGAACTTATGCAAGAAAATAATAATCATTTGGAATCTAATATGGACGATAATTCTGAAGCAGGAATAGAGCAGGGAAATAAAATCATTGAAACTATAGAACCAAAAAGGAAACCAAGAAGAACAGAAGCTCAAATCCTTAAGGATGAAAATCTGATTCTTTGGAATTGCATAGTAGAAATGAAGGTGGAAAAAGCAAAAGGCTTCAAGCTCATGAAGGTGAATTGCATAGTATATTTGATATACTTGTCTTGGAAACTTCAGAGGTACCAAAGAATTACCATGATGCAGTAAGTGGAAAGAATGGCAAATAGTGGATAGAAGCAATGAATGAGGAAATGAATGCATTTAATGGAACAAATACATATGATCTTGTGGATCAGCCAGAAAATAAAAATGTTATAGGCAACAAATGGGTGTTCAAAATTAAGCCAGGAAGCAATGGCAAACCTAACAAGTTTAAGGCAAGGTTAGTAGCACAAGGGTTTACTCAGAAACGTGGCTATGACTATGACGAGACCTTTTTCCCATTAGTCAAGATAAATAGTCTGAGAATTCTCTTGTCAATTGCAAACTCGTGTGATCTGGAGATACATCACATGGATGTCAGCACAACCTTCTTGAATGCTAAATTAGAAGAGGAGATATACTTAAGGCAAGCTCCAGGTTTGAAACAGAAAAAGGGAAAGTGTGGAAGCTAAAAAGAGCAGTATATGGGCTGAAACAATCTCCGAGAGAATGGTACAAATGCATGAATGGTTACTTACAGGAGCAAGGATTTGAAAAGCTTAACCATGATGGAAACTTATACAGATTCATAAATGAAGATGAATGGTGCATTATTGCGCTTTATGTTGATGACAACATAATGATTGCTAAGGGTACAACAACCTTAAATTATTGTAAAGGCATTCTGAATAAAAGATTCCAAATGACAGATCTTGGCGAATTAAGGAGATTCTTGGGGATTGAAGTATACAGGGATAGGAACAAGAAAATATTAGGGCTGAGTCAAAGAATACATATTGAAAACATGTTGGAAAAATTTGGGATGAAGGATTGTAATTGTGCTGACACACCAATAATATCTGGACATAAGATATCAGGGCAACAGTGTCCTCAGACAGAAGAAGAGATGAGACAAATGCAAAAAACACCTTATAGATCACTTATTGGATGCCTATCTTATGTTGCTAATTGTACCAGACCTGATATAGCCTTTGCAGTAAACTTGCTGAGTAGATACAATCACAATCCAGGAAGAATACATTGGACTGCAGCAAAGCGTATATTGAGGTACTTAAAAGGTACAATGGATTTTGGAGTCATGTATAATTTGAATGATTTGAATTTGCATGCTTATTGTGATGCTGATTGGGGAGGTGATTTGGATCAAAGGAAAGCAACCTCAGGTTATTTAATAATGCTAGGTGGAGCTCCCATAGCCTGGAAATGTAAAAAACAAACAAGCATAGCTTTCTCAAGTGCAGAGGCTGAATATAATTCAGCTTCTTTGACAGCCAGAGAAGTTGTTTGGGAAAGAAGGTTGATGAATGAGCTGGGATACAGTCAAATGAAAGCTACTGCTATGTTTCATGATAACACTAGTTGCATAGCTATGTCTAAGAATCCAGTTCAGCATGAAAGGTCTAAGCACATAGAATTATACATTGGTGAGACTGAAGCCGAGAATGGGGGGAGCACCAATTTTCTTGATTTTTTTTGTCCTTTTCCCATTTTTTCTGTTACAAGTCTCTTCTTGATAAAATTATGGGAAAATTTGAATTTCTCGTGATCTGAAGCTCAATTCCTGTGATTCATTCTGCTGCCCTGGTAGAAGGGTAGCTTTAGCAGCAATTCTCTCACCAGGAGCTACAATTTGACTCCTGTTTTGATATACTTATGAAGCTGTGTTCTCTTTCCATTCGACCTCTCCTATGGAAACCTCTGTTTTCACAATTATAAGAGAGAAAGATAGAATTTCGTGTGGATTTCTCAAAGGCCCAGTTACTGATCTTTGGAGCTCCTTGATTATTCGAAGGTTTTTCCCGGACAGTTTGTTTTTCTCGGAATACACTTTTGTGCCTTGCAGTATTGATTTCGAGGTTCAAATCGTCAATTCTTGGTTAGAGGAATTTGTGGGATTGAATGCAGTTGGTCCAGCAGGGACATTCAGAGTTCATTGTGATTGGTTGGATTATTTGATCTCTGTTGAAGTCTATTCTCCTCATGATCCTACCCAATTTGAAGGAATTTCTCCTTAAATTTCTTTGGATTGTATGTGGATCTCTTTGCAATCAATCCTACAGCATGTTAGGCTTCCCGATCATCTTAGTTTAATTTAGTTTCATTCTAATGGTTTCATATCCCCTGATTTCTGTTAATTTCCCCCTTTTCAATTGTTAAAAATTTTGCATGAACTTTTGTTAATTCTCCCTGATTTTGTCACAATGGTCTCAAATTTTCTGAAAAAACCCTAAACATTTGGCTCTTTTTCACGCATTCGCGCACCTTCCAGCTTCTGAACGATCCGCCATTCTTCCCAAATTGATTTCCTATCAAAATCAGCCCTCTGATACCATCCTATTTGGTAATTTTGATAATTTGCTGCTCCCGATTTCCCATAATGTTCCTCATTGGGACAATTTGTCTGCTGATCCTGATCATAGGGGTGTTCTTCATCCCCTGAACCCTGCTACTCAAATTCCTATTCCATATGGTGTTGCAAGAAATCGCCCGGAGGTTCGCTCTGACAACGAACTGGATGAAAGACTCAAGCGTACGAGAATTCCATATCTGAAAGAGCGGAAAATGAATATTTATCAAGGTATTTTTTTGAATCTACCTGCTGTGCATTCAAAAATAGATGCTCTTTCTAACTCTGCTGTAATCATCAAAGTTCAAAAATGTGGAGTTAAGCTTGAAAAATTGTGGGCCTTCCTCCTCAGTCTTAACAAAGGAATCCTAATTCAGGCTATCTATTGGCTCAATTACCCCTACATTATGCTTGAATGTGGGAACTCCAGATCGGCCAATTTTTTTCTGAATTATGGACCCATGACCTATGATACTTCTCAATTGTCTTTCCTTAAATGGCACCCTAAGCTTGACATTGATCAAATGAATAATTTGTGCATTGCCTCCACATCTCTTTTTGGTCTCAATCCAATCTATTGGGATGAAGAGTGCTTCAAACTGTTGTTCAATTCAGTTGGAACTTATATATCTACTGAATATTCCCCTGCCAAACCTCCCAGAAGCTTTGTTCAGCTTGACCTTTCCAAGGATATCCCCCTTTCTATACCATTCATAGATGCCTTTGGTTTTAAATCTCAATTAAACCTTAGATGGTCTGGTTTGCCCTCAACATGTCAGAAATGCTTTCACAGGCATTTCTGGTACTCTGATTGCAAAACTTCAACAGAAGATCCTCAAATTGACAGACTCCATCATGGAGCTCAGACTCAAGGAAATCAGCTTCAAAATAATGCTTATGCTCAGAAGGATCCTCAGGAAAAGCCAGCAGATCAGCCTGATCTAATCACTTCTACAATGGGAAATTCTAGTAAGGATACTCAATTTCAGAGGCTGCCAGAAAGTGACAGATTCAAGTGGACTAAAGTTAATGGTAGCTATAAAAGAATTCAGAAAAATAAGGCAGCTAGAGATGAGGAAAGAGCCAGAGACAAAATGTGTGAATCTGCTCACACAAATAATACAAATTATAATATGCCTTTAACTATGGGTGAGCCTAAGCTGCTAGTTAAAGGGAATGGAGTTGGGAAAGCTGCACAGGCTACAAACAAGTTAAATTTCACTCTGAGTGAAATAATTAAAGAGGCTAAGGGGGAAACTCAATGCTCATATTCTCTTATGGATTACCCAATCAAAAATAATAGTAAGAGTGGGTCATTAAATATGAAATCTCGAGACAAAGCAAAGATCCAGCTGAATTCAAATCAGGTGAATTCACAGCTAAAAATTTCCATGCCAGCAAGATTGAATCAGCATAGCAACAACAAATCAAATGAGATACAAAAGAACTCTCATCTAGCCAGCAGCTCAAGTCAAGCCACTGAAGACTTGACTCAAGAGTTAATACAGCAGCAAGACAACCTGCAGGTCAACACACCAAATCCTTTTCAGGTATTATCTGACCTTAATAGTAATCTAGATCCTGAATTAAATAAAAGCAAGGTATGTGCTTCTTCTCAGATTTGCCCCTCATCTGCATCCTTAAAAGAATCCCCAGCTGTCCTTATCCTACCAGCTGATACCAACACTGTTGAATTGCCTTCCTTAATCGATCTGGACTTCCAAGTGGTAGCAAGTCCTTGTAGCCCTTTGAATATATCCAACAAGTTCATTGATCAGATGGCCTCCCTGCAAAATCATATTTCTGATCTGAGACTTCGGAAGAAGTAAAAGGCGGATAATGACTTTGTGGCTGATCCTGAGATTGTTCCTGACACTCCTGAAGATATGCAAAACATGGAGCTTCAAGAGATAGCAAATACCAGGCAAGTTAATAATTCTGCTCCTTTAAACAATTATAAAAATTCTATGTTTCATTTCTACCCAGGGGGTTGTTCTGATAATTCTGATAGTGAGGAAGGAAAACTGGGACAAAGAAGAATACTTAAATGTAAATCTTAGTACTGATCCCTTGCAGGTGCATATTAAGTCCCAACCTATGAAAAAAACTGCCAGAAAGGATAAGATTAAAAATGATGTGGTTTTATCTGGTTTTAATAAAACTCCAGCTCAAAACACTAGAAGTAAAAGAAAATCCAGAAAGATCAGGCTATAGATCCTTCTTTCTTTTTGTCTCCCTCTTCTCTCATTGATATGAAGATTCTTTCTTGGAATCTCAGAGGAATTAAAGGGCCTCTAAAAAGGAGAAGAGCCATTGCTCAAATTAGGCAATATAATGCAGACATCATTATCCTTCAGGAACTTAAGCTTCCCTCCTTTGAATGTAGTAACTTAGGGGAGTGGATTTATCCTAATTCTACTTCTATTTGGATCAGCTCATCTGGAGCAAGTGGTGGAATGGCCATTATCTGGAAAAAAGATATCAATCACTCTTCCTTTTATAACAGTCCCTCAAGAGCCTGGCAAGCCATGATCTGCTCGGTCTCCAATTCCAGATTTGGTATTATCAATGTCTATGCTCCTACTTCACCCAAAGATAGAGAACCAATTTGGGCTGAACTGAACTCCTGGCTGGATTCTCAATCTCTTGAAAATTGGATCATTGCTGGTGATTTTAATAATACTCCATCTTGGGATCTTAAACTGGGAAATAAAATCAATATGTCCAGAACTGAAAGGGAGAATTGGGATGCTCTTATTGCTGATAATAATCTGATCTATATCCCCTCCTCTACTGCTACCTATACCTGGTCGAATAAACAAAAAGATAAAGCAAGAGTTTTCTGTACTTTGGACAGATTTTATGTCTCCAATCCATCTGCAGCATTCTGGGACAATAGCTATGTTACAAGTGATGAAGGAACTTCCATTTCTGATCATCAGCCTCAGTTCCTTCATACCTCTCATGTCATCAGCATTAAAAGAGAAGGGAGCACGCCTTACAAGTTCAATTCTTCCCTGCTGGAGAATGAGAAATCTTGCTATCAATTAGGATCCTTTTATGAGACTCTCCAATAATTCAAATGTGGTTCTTTGGTCAAATGCCTTCTATGAAATGTTTCTACTCCAAGATTAAACAAATCAAAGGGTGGATTAAAAAATTGGTCTAAAATCATCAAGGAGGAGAGAAGTAAAGAAAAAAATCAGCTCCTAGTGTATATGAAGGATATCAGGTCTCTTCTACAGAATGATCCCTCTAACTATAATCTTCATGTAGGGGAGGATATCTTAGAGAGAAGAATTAAGAATATTGAGGAAATGGAGGCTAAGGGTTCAGCTATTAGATGTAAAATTAAGTATACTAATGATATGGACTCTGGCTCTTCAAAATTCTTCTTCAGAGTTGCAAAAAGTAGGGTTCTTAGAAACTCCATTGCTGAGACTGTTGATGATCATGGTAATATTTATAGTTCACATGCTGAGATTACAAATTTCTTCAAGGGCAGTTATATGGATATCTTTAATGACAAGCCAATTCCCCCCAACATGACTTCTGAAGCCAATGAGTTTATCTCCACTGTGGATTCCATTCTTCCAAATCCTAGTGAAATAATGGATGAAACTATTACTGCCATTCCATCTCAAAATGAGATTTATGAGATTCTCAATTCCTTCAGCAAAGGCAAATCTCCTGGACCAGATGGCCTACCAGCAGAATTCTACATCAAGTTCTGGGATATACTCAAAACTGATGTTACTTCCCTTGTCCATGCCTTCTGGAATGATAATCATCTGCATCCTTCTATTTCTAGTGGATTTATCTCTCTGATTCCTAAGGTTGATCATCCTTCTAAGTTTCAGGACTGGAGGCCCATCTCTCTCACAAATACCACATACAAGATTTGTGCTAAGATCATTGCCCTGAGAATTAAAAGCTTCCTTCAAAGGAACATTAGTCATAATCAATCAGCTTTTCTTCCAAATAGATACATCTTAGATAATTATGTGGCTGCTATGGAAGGTTTGCATTGGAACAAAATCTCAAATCAAAACTGCATTCTTCTCAAGCTGGATTTTAAAAGGGCTTTTGATTCAGTAAGGTGGGATTTCTTAGATTTTGCCATGTCTAAACTTGGTTTCCATCCCAAACTCATGAATCTAATTCATGGCTTAAACTCTAGGTCCAATTTTGCTGTTCTCATCAATGGTGTTCCTTCTGGCTTCTTTCCTCTTTCATGTGGAGTTAGACAAGGATGTCCCCTAGCCCCTTATCTTTTCCTTGTGGTTGCTGAACTCTTAACCAGGGTCATTCTGCATTATCAGAATACTGCTCAGTTGAAAGGTTTAAATCTTCCAAACTCTGATGATAGTGTATCCATTCTTCAATATGCTGATGATACTTTCTCCTTCCTTGATGCTGATCTTCAAAATATCAATCTCTTTCTTAAGATTGTGAGACAATTTTCTGCTGCCTCTGGTATCCATTTGAACTTGAATAAGAGTATGATCATTGGTGACCTCAGTATTCCAGTTCTAGCTGGTATTAACGTCCTTCCTACTAATCAGGCAACTAAATTATTGGGATTACCTATAGCTATGAACCATAGCATCAAAGGTCTTTGGGACCCTATTATTTTGAGAATCAAAAAGAAGTTGAACAACTATGGGAATTATCTCTCTCTTGCAGGTAGAACTATCATTGCCAATGCTGTTCTTGCCAGTTCTCATGTCTACTTTTCCACAGCTCTTGTAGCTCCAAAATATGTTTATTTGGAGCTAGAGAAGATAATTAGAAATTTCATCTGGAAGGGAAGTCACTTGGTTAATTGGAATTCCATATGCAAGTCTAAAGTATCTGGAGGTCTTTTTATTCAAGCTCAGTCTCTTGCTGGCAAGCTTATTTGGAAAGCAATTCATGGGAATCAATCTCCTGCTTATATCTTCATTAGGTATTGGATTTCTCAAAGTCACCCCTGTGGTCACCCCTCAGTTCAGCATCTGCTTCCTCATTCTGCATTCAGGCAACTGAAACCAGGCCCCAGCATCTCCCCTCTTATGCACAATCTCATCAAAGCTTGGAATGCTATCTCTCCTAATTTCCATTTTATTAAAAGAGATGAGCTTCATGCTGATGTGCCAATCTTTTGGAATCCCATCATGGCTGAGCCTAATTCTCCTGTTCTTGCTATCAAGCACCCTAGAATTCATAAGAAATGGCATGAGGCTGGTGTAGTTTATATCAGAGATATGTTTGTTAATGGAAGAATCATGTCTTGGACTAGACTGAAAGGTATTATCAGGGGCACCTCATCTGATAAGAAAAATTATTCTATCATTAAACCCTTTCTCTCAAACTTATCTGTCAACTCTGGAAAAAATGACTGGAGGGTAAATGAAAAAGGAGATTATAAAGTGAAAAATGTTTACAATGCTATGACCTCCAATATTGATGGATGTAAAGCTATGGTGAAATGGTCCATTAGTTATGATCAGCTCAAGAGATTATTTCATAATGTATGGCATTCTTATTGTCCTCCAAAAATCTCATACTTCATCTGGCTCATTGCTAATGGCAGTTTGAATAATCTGGTCTCCATGTCTAGAAGAAACCCCAATATTTCTACTAATTGCCCATTAGCTTGTAACAGGCTTGAGGACATGTGCCATATTTTTTTTTGTAGCACCCTGAATGGTTTCTGGTCTTGGTTCTCTGACAAATTTGGGATTCAAATTAATGGGGATCTTATGTCCCTTATGAATAATGATGATAAATTTGTCAATTCAATTATTAATATTGCCCTTTGGAACATTTGGAAAGCAAGGAATCGGGTGTTATATGGTAAAAAAAATGTGTCCATATTCTGGATTAAATTGCACTTTCAGTTTGATTTTGAGACCATTGCTACAGCACATAAAAAGAAATTTGGAGCTAATTTTGACAGAAAATGGGAGGACTATGGTTTGTATAGGGGTCACTATGATTTGTTTGCTTCAAATTTAAATGTTGTAGATTCTAACTTATTTCTTTCTGATGATCCTAGAGTATCTTAATTTTCTACGAGGAGAAGGAAGTAATAAATTTGATACCAGCAACTCACCTTTCAGCCAGAGATCTCAGGATCAAGTCATGAAAAATGACATAGCCACCTCAATGGAGTCATTTCTGATGAAAAGAGGACGTATGAGGTACAAGAAGGAGAGTGAAGATTTGTGGGCAAGTATATTTTGCAGGGAGGTTGTCCAGATCCATTGCTTGTGGAAATTCCTTTCAGCCAATAATCTCATTCTCACAGAGGCTCAACTATCAAGATACAGAACACTATACTACAGTCATAAGCTACTGGCTGATCTATATGGATCATTGCTGATTCTCCTGGAGGACAAGGACATGTTCCGACTCTGTTATTACAATAATTGGCCCCTTGATCAATACTTCTTTGGCTCCACTGATGCCTTTAATGCCTATTTCAACTCATACTTCTCTGATCACTGTTGAATTCCCTTTCCATTTGGCCATCTCTCTAAGAAGCATATTCTGGCTTTTATCTAATTTAGGTCTGGTTTACTCTTTTGGTGGATTACTTTTTGGCAGGTTCTTCATCTTTCGGGAACCCTTAGCAAGCTTGTTCTGCTTCGGGAAATCGGTTTAGTTCCAGAAAAGCTTCTTACTACTTATCTTTTACCAATTCATCCTTTTAAGGGTGGCTGCTGACTGTTGATCGATCTTCTTACTCAGAGTGCAGAATCTATTTTACATTCTGTTATCATTTGCTGGATTTGACTATATATTTTTGATATGCTTTTTCTAAAAGCATACCTTTGCTATGTATTTTGAGATTTCATAATTAATGATAAAACCAACTCTTACTTTCAAAAAAAAAAAAAAAAAAAAAAATAGAATTATACATTTCATACGAGACATGGTAAGCAAAAATCTGATACAGATGCAATATGTATGCACAGATGAACAAAAGGCAAATATTTTGACAAAAGCTCTACCAGTACACAGATTTATAAAACTAAGAGAGCCAATGCAATGCTGCAAACCAGATATTACATGAAAAGGAGAACGAAGATATTGTTCATGTAATATGTCAAAAGGATCTGTGATGGTCATGATAGCTCAAGATCTATTATTTAACATAGACTTGAGAAGCAAATAAAACAAGGACGTGATGGTTATGATAGCTCAAGTTCTATTCTTTGACATAGACTTGAAGAGCAAATTAAACAAGGAGAAGTTCATATATGGTTGAAGGTGAAGTTTCAATAGTTATATGGTCAAAAAGTAAAAGGATAAGGTTTACTTAAAATAAAGGTCAATATTTTTAGAAGATACTTCAAGGCCGAATCAGTTTAAGCAAAAATAGAACACTTGAAATATCAGCTGGTTTTGAGCGACAAATAGTAGATCGGTCCGGCATGAATGCCGGACTGAGACAGATTAAACTAAGAAATATTTGTTATTGCCTAGTTAGTTCATTTCACAACAAGAAAAGGGTCATTTAGCGACGTCTATAGCGACGTCTGAACGACGTCTATCACGACGTCCCGGCGTCGCCGCGGGCGTCTCCACCGGACGTCGTTGCGGAATCGTCGCATGCGACGCATGCGGCGTCGGCGGCGTCGCCGGACGCCGCGTCAGCAGAGGCGTGACTTCGAGGCGTGACTTCGGGCGTCGCTCGGGCCGTCGCGTCGCGGACGGACGTCGCGTCTTGGCGTGGTGGACGAAAAAAAATAAAAAAAAAAATTAAAAAAAATTTAAAAAAAAAAAAGGAAAGAATTTTAATAGTTAGTTACAATATCATATACAAGAGGCGAGTAGTGGCTATCTTTACGTGTTCCCTGTTAGGGGAAAACCCGTATAGCCAATTCTATAACAATACGACCAATATTAGACAATGACATTGAAAGTTAAGCGTGAACTAAGAGTTTATAGCACTTACGAATCTATTTCGCCATGAGAACCCAAGTGAGGCGGAATTCGTTTTTTGAAGTTGCCTTGGCGGTCCGTGAGGCGATGTTTTTCTTGGAATCCTTTGCACGCTCGAAAGTGATCTGATTGCAAGGAATACAACATGACAAGTTAAATGTCTTATTTGAATTGAACGAATGGCAACAAATAACAAATACCTTGATATCTTCCTTATGGACAGATTAAGTGGTTTAGGGACCTTTGACCAATCGCCTCCCAATTTTTTGGCATTCGACTTCAATTTTGCAATCACTCTTTGCCTTTTCTATAAATCGATAGATTAACACAAAACAAAAGAATAAAAATAAGACTATGACTAGGTCATGTACCTTCTTTTTCGGCGGCTCCCCATCATCGAAATGAGCCCCTTCCAAATCTGGATTAGTCGGATTAAAAGCTAGAGTTGGCTAACATACGCTTTAGGGTTATAAGCTAGATTTGGCCACCTCTACCTAAGAATTACAAGAAAAGTCGACTTGGACCCGAACACCTGGTCGTCTCCACACGTAGTGGAGCCCTACTGGAGTGCCCTTGAACAAGCCACTACAATTTTATTTTAAACCTAAAAATAACAAGTGGTCGTGGACTTGAACCCGCACGCGTGGCCCTCTCCACTCTAGGTGGAGCGGTACCGTGCCCCTTGAACAAGCCACTCCTTAACCTAGGAAAAATATATGATCGTAGTGAAGTGGACTTCGAACCCGGGTACATGGTCCTCCCCACTCTAGGTGGAGCCGACCCGTGCCCTTGAACAAGCCACTCCATCAATTTTTTTTTAACCCCGCTTAAAATTATAAAAATAAAATGCAAGCGCGATCAACTTACCAAAAGAAGGGCGTGTGTAACAAGATCCCGAGGGTCCAAATCGAAATAGAAAGCAACAAAGAGTTAGAAGAATAAGAACGGAAAAAAAAAAAGATCAAGAAGAAACAAAAAAAAAAAAAAAAAAAGATGAAGAAATAGTAAAACAAGAAAGAAAAAAAATGAATGAATCAAAGAAGAAGAGAAGGGTGGGAGAAAGAAGAGAAGGGAAAAGAGGAGAAAAAAGAAATTAGGGGAAGAAAGAGAAGAATGGAAGAAATAAGAGAATGAAATGGAAGAAGATAGAAGAATGGAAGAATGGAAGAGTGAAATAAGGGAAGAATCGAAGAAAGAAATGAGGAAAGAAGGAAAAAGAAGAAGAATGCAGAAACAAGAAGAAGAAAAAGAAGGAAAGAGATAGAAAAAAAAAATTTGAAATCTACACTAAATCATTCAATCCAAAAAACCATTCAATCCAAAAAGCATGATCTACTAACCTTAAAAAGAGTGCTTGCAAGTCGTTCAAGGTCGTAGCGCCGAAGATCGCCCAAAATAGTCGATAGAAGGAAGCCTAGGAATGGTCCCGGAAAAGACGGCCCGCGGGACTGTAAAAAACACACGGCGTCGCATGCGACGTCGCGACGTCGCATGCGACGTTAAACCGTATATACGATTTTGAAATCGTATATACGATTTCAAAATCGTATATACGGTTTAACGTCGCATGCGACGTGTCCGCGACGTATTTTGTTATAGCGACGTCTAACACTTTTTAATTTTTTGGTGCCTTTTTTTTCATCTGATGGTCATGAAAGTTTGTCCTTATGCTAATTTGGACATTCCCGAGCCATATATGCAGTCAAAATCACATTCTGGATTTAACCAATCTTCTATTGCTACTACTTACGAATGTTTGAGCCTGGGGTGGCATGTTTGAGCCTGGGGTGGCGGTTTGATAAGTTCTCCTGGACGGATGTTGGATTTTTTTGGCCCTTATCGAACGAGGCCCCTTGAACGAAGGATTCAACGGTCGGATAGGGGAACCGAGATCCGGGAGTGTGGTCTTTAGCGTACGGCCCCCCGGGGGAGCGCTGCCAGGAAAGGCTGCCTCGGGAAACTTTTTGGGGCTCGCCTCCTGGGGTCCGGACTCTCCCCTCTAATGAGGTGGCCTTGCAAGGTCCTGGCCTTGTTTGACTTGGGCAAGTGTGCTCATTTCGCCCAACAACAACAGTTGCCGGACCGTTCTAATGCAAACACTTTGATCTAAACCTTGTCCGGAAATTTTGAAAACTGGCCTGTATGTTGGCGATGACTTAGGAAGCCTGCTGACAAAAAATCAGAATTTAATTCCGTACTATGCATTAATTACGAATTTATGAATGTCTTGCTACTGCAAAAGCTGCCCTTTACTTCTAACTGCCACAACGGGAGGAGTACAGATCCAAACTCCATTCCGTCAGTTCCCCTTGCTTCGCGTTCTCAACTGCATCTTATCGGCCAAGTCCCAAGTGCAAAGGACCAAAACTCGGCACCCAAAACGCAAACCCTGCTAGAACCTGGCAACTCATAGGGTTTACGTTTCGGAGGCTCTATCCTTGTCAGATTCGACTAGGACCTTGCGCCGCGGTCTTGATGTAGAGGGGGGGTGTTGACGCCTTGAGCACACGGACCCTAAAACCATCCGGGGGCGGCTTGCCCCAAAAGTCCTCTCGAAGGCCACAGCGGCGGGACGGGCAACTTCCCCCTCTCGAATCGTGATTCGGCTCGCCAATGGACTCTAACGCGTCGACATTGCCCTGGGGACCAAGTTTCATGGCCAAAAGACCACCCCTTCTCGAGGTAGCGTCAAACTATCTCATGTCCAACACACTCGTAGTCAATTGGCCTAGGAGGTGGCTGTCGAATACTGCAACGTAGGGCGTAAGTGTTTCTTTCTTTTGCAAATCTGACCGCAACTTGGTCTTTAGGGTAATTTCGGCCTCCCGGACGATGTGGCAAAGTCGAATCGCCATTCCGAGCCCCGCAATGTCCGAACGACAAAACACTTTGGTTTCTACACGGCCGGCCGCGGGACGCCAGCGGTTTGATAAGTTCTCACGGACGGATGTTGGATTTTTGGACCTTATCGAGACGGGGCCCTTGAACGAAGGATTCAACTGGCCGGATAGGGGAACCGAGATCGGGAGTGTGGTCTTTAGCGCACGGCCCCGGGGAGCGCCGGGGAAAGAAAGGCCTCGGGGAAACTTTTTGGGGCTCGCCTCACGGGATCCGGACTCTCCCCTCTAATGAGGTGGCCTTGCAAGGTCCTGGCCTTATTTGACTTGGGCAAGTGTGCCGGCCTCGGCTGCCCAACAACAGCTGCCCCGGACCGTTCTAATGCAAACACTTTGATCTAAACCTTGTCAGAAAATTTTGAAAAATGCCCGTATGTTGGCGATGACTTAGGAAGCCTCACGACAACAAATCAGAATTTAATTCCCGTACTATGCATTAATTACGAATTTATGAATGTCTTGCTACCGCAAAAGCCGCCCTTTACTTCTAAGCGCCACAACGGAGGAGTACGATCCAAACTCTATTCCGTCGGGGTTCCCTTGCAGCGTTCTCAACTGCATCTTATCGGCCAAGTCCCAAGTGCAAAGGACCAAAACTTCGGCACCCAAAACGCAAAACCCCGCTAGAACACGGCAACTCATAGGGTTTACGTTTGGAGGCTCTATCCTTGTCGATTCGACTAGGACCTTGCGCCGTGTCTTGGCGAGAGGAGGGGTGTTGACGCCAGAAAGCACGGACCCTAAAACCACACGGAAGCAGCTTGCCCCAAAAGTCCTCTCCCCGAAGGCCCGCGGCGACGGACGCAACTTCCCCCTCTCGAATCGTGATTCGCTCGCCAATGGACTCGAACGTCGACATTGCCCCGGGGACCAAGTTTCATGGCCAAAAGACCACCCTTCTCGAGGTAGCGTCAAACTATCTCATGTCACTGCAACGTAGGGCGTAAGTGTTTCTTTCTTTTGCAAAACTGACCGTGCAACTTGGTCTCTAGGGTAATTTCGGCCTCCGGGACGATGTGGCGAAGTCGAATCGCCATTCCGGAGCCTCCGCAATGTCCGAACGACAAAACACTTTGGTTTCTACACTGGCCCGCGCTTGGACGCTTCGCGGTTTGATAAGTTCTCACGGACGGATGTTGGATTTTTTTGGACCTTATCGAGACAGGGCCCTTGAACGAAGGATTCAACGGTCGGATAGGGGAACCGAGATTCGGGAGTGTGGTCTTTAGCGTACGGCCCCTGGGAGCTGCCGGGGAAAGGCTGCCTCGGGAAACTTTTTGGGGCTCGCCTCCTGGGGTCCGGACTCTCCCCTCTAATGAGGTGGCCTTGCAAGGTCCTGGCCTTATTTGACTTGGGCAAGTGTGCCAGCTCGGCTGCCCAACAACAAAGCTGCCGGACCGTTCTAATGCAAACACTTTGATCTAAACCTTGTCCGAAAAATTTTGAAAACTGGCGGCTGTATGTTGGCGATGACTTAGGAAGCCTCCGACAAAAATCAGAATTTAATTCCGTACTATGCATTAATTGCGAATTTATGAATGTCTTGCTACCGCAAAAGCCGCCCTTTACTTTAAGCGCCACAACGGGAGGGAGATACAGATCCAAACTCCATTCCATCAGTTCCCCTTGCTTCGCGTTCTCAACTGCATCTTATCAGCCAAGTCCCAAGTGCAAAGGACCAAAACTCGGCACCCAAAACGCAAACCCTGCTAGAACCTGGCAACTCATAGGGTTTACGTTTCGGAGGCTCTATCCTTGTCAGATTCGACTAGGACCTTGCGCCATGTCTTGACGTAGAGGGGGGGTGTTGACGCCAGAGCACGGACGCTAAAAACCACCCGGAAGCAGCTTGCCCCAAAAGTCCTCTCCCGAAGGCCCTGGCGACGGACGGGCAACTTCCCCTCTCCGGAATCGTGATTCGGCTCTGCCAATGGACTCGGAACGTCGACATTGCCCTGGGGACCAAGTTTCATGGCCAAAAGACCACCCCTTCTCGAGGTAGCGTCAAACTATCTCATGTCCAACACACTCGTAGTCAATTGGCCTAGGAGGTGGACCGAATCTTTAATACCGCAACGTAGGGCGTAAGTGTTTCTTTCTTTTGCAAACCGACCAGGTGCAACTTGGTCTCTAGGGTAATTTCGGCCTCCCGGACGATGTGGCGAAGTCGAATCGCCATTCCGGAGCCTCCGCAATGTCCGAACGACAAAACACTTTGGTTTCTACACGGTCGACCGCAGGATGCTTCGCGGTTTGATAAGTTCTCACGGACGGATGTTGGATTTTTTTGGACCTTATCGAGACAGGGCCCTTGAACGAAGGATTCAACGGTCGGATAGGGGAACCGAGATCCGGGAGTGTGGTCTTTAGCGTACGGCCCTCCGGGGGAGCGCTGCCAGGAAAGGCTGCCTCGGGAAACTTTTTGTGGCTCGCCTCTTGGGGTTCGGACTCTCCCCTCTAATGAGGCGGCCTTGCAAGGTCCTGGCCTTGTTTGACTTGGGCAAGTGTGCAGCTCTACTGCCTAACAATTTCGCCTTGACCGTACTAATGCAAACACTTTGATCTAAACCTTGTCTGGAAATTTTGAAAACTGGCATGTACGTTGGCGATGACTTAAGAAACCTGCTGACAAAAAATCAGAATTTAATTCCTTACTATGCATTAATTACGAATTTATGAATGTCTTGCTACTGCCCAACAACAGGCTGCCTAGACCGTTCCAATGCTACCTATTTGATCAGAACTTTATCCGGAAATTCTAAAAATTTGCCTCAGTATCTTTGGGATGACATAGGAAGCCAACCGACAAAAAAATCAGAATTTAATTCCATACCATGCATTAATTACGAATTTATGAAGCATGAATGCAAAAGAACGATAACTAAAAAATTTCGTGATCGAAAAAAGGTGGAATTTTGACAAGCGGTGCAATGTGCCGGTCGCGGACATGAAAAACATTTCACTAGGATATGCGTGTTGGTGCACGATGAAATAGCTCCGAGTCTTCCAGAGCTCACATGTCGCCACAAAAGTTCTCTTTACGAAGGCCCCGGGCGATGGACGAGCAATTTCCCTCTCCAAAACCATGATTTGGCTCTTCCAATGGACTCGAATATCGACATTACCCCACGGGACCAACTTTCGCGGGGCGAAGACCACCCTTGTTCTCCAAAAAGAACAAAGTACACTAGACGGCCAGCAGACGTCCCGCGCGACGTCACGTCCCGCGCGACGTCACGTCGCACGCGACGTCACGTCGCACAAAAGTGACGCACGCGACGCGACGTGGTGCACCTGGCGTGACAGATCTGCCACGTCACGGTGTCAGACGTCGCACCACACGTCGCATGCGACGTGTCTGCGACGTGACGTCGCATTGACGTCGCATGATCACGTTATTTGCGACGTCACGTCGCACAGACGTCGCAAGCCCACGTCGCTAAATGTCCATTCTCTTGTTGTGTTTTATGAGGCTTGCGGATTGATTCTGAAGCCAGCTTGGGCTATCGAAGATGAATAAGTGAATAATTGAGTTTATCTTGACAAGTCATTGAATATTGAAATATCAAGGCTTTGGTTGTGGAATAGTTATGCAAACGTAATGGTTATGAAAATTGCATCCTATTGTTAAGATAATCTAGAGATATTCATTGAATTTGATTGAAATATCTTGTTAACTTCTTCTTTCAGAATAGCAGCACTCAAACTATTTAAACATCTCCAATGGCCAGTTGCAGCCGATAATGTTTCATGCATTTGTTTTTAGTGCTCTTCCTCGAATGATGGGAGAAACATTAAGATAATTCAAGATATGGATCGTATTCTTCTCAGCCATTCAGTAATTCCACTATTTCCCCAAAATTCATACTACAGACACGTGAACTGTTTGCTTACTATCCTATACTCCTATAAACTAAACTCCTGTGACATATGTCTATGGGATGACCATAAAAGATTTCTCAACCTGCACTATTGGTGAGAGGATCACAAGCAAACGACTTTCACAAGCCATGGCAAGGCCCATTTTTTTTATTGCTCGCAGTGGCTCACTGAATCAAAACACGTTTTATACACCGCAGACCTTTAAGGCATTAGGTCGGACGAAGCATAAAATGGATGAGACTCTGCCTTTGCGGCCCCAGCTCCTGCATCGTCATTTGCAAGTTGCAGTAGCATGGCATAAGGCCCTCTGATAAGAGACAAAGCCCCAACGTCTCTGGATTTCTGAGGCTGAGGCTCTGAGGCAAGGTCTCTGGATTTCTGAGGCCATGCCTGGTAAAGTATGCGATATAAACACCAAAGTCAAGCAAATAATTTTCCAAAAGAAAGAGCTTGACAAAGAACCTGAATGAAATATGCGCCTTAATACGGGGCAGTAAAAGCTACAGAAGAAACGGCTTCCCTACACGGGGTAGATCCAGCACTGAATATGCTTTATGCTGTATGGAGGTTCATGAGAAGATCAAACAGAAAACCAAGTAGGCTCTTCATTAGTCTATCCTCCATATCTGAGAAAAAAAATCACGGGATCTGTACGAGGGAAAGCCTGCCTCATGCATCATTGCCTGTAGCGGCATAGCCTGGCAGGCACTCGTCGTCGTGAAGTGCATAGCCGCTTCCAAAGAATAAGCAGCCCTAAAACAACCATAACAGCATCCAAACATAACATGGTGTGTTCACAACCCTAAAATATAAACCCAAAACCCGCAGCACCTGCAAAAATAAATAATAAAAATAAAAATAAAAAGGGGGTAAACCATTGATGATATGAAATTTAGACAATAAAATGTGGAGTGCACTCTAGATATACTGATTAGTATGCCTCGTGCAATACGCCCATGAAATCATATGAAAGCCATGCCAAAAAGCGTATAAAATCACAAAAAAAAAACCCTGTTATAATGCTAGATATTGCAAACAAAGGAATAATTCTAATACTACAAAACTCATTCATGAATATAAGTGACCCAAATGGCATACAGATATTATCAGAAATCTAGCACACTTTACTTTAGTCTACAGGCATAGTTAACGCCTAATATATTGCCCTTAACCTTTCTTCAAAAAAGCAACCCTATGCCCAATTTATGTTAATTCTATAACATAATGCAAACCTTTCTTATTTGCTGCAACAACATGGGTAACAGAGTGATTAATATTCATGGAGAATCCACCACCATTCTCCACAATGAGCTTGTGTACACTCTCCTTCGTTTGACCCTCTGGAATATTTGGAAAATCTATCTCTTTAAATAAAAGGAAAAGAATGCAATATTTAAAACATTCCCCTGTCTAACCTTTTGATAATAATATGTACAAAATATTAAATCTTTGAAAATACTACCACTCTTCTGGATATTTGTAACAACGGTAGCAATCATATGAGATGGTACAACAGGAAGTCTTGATCTCGCCTTAGTATCAGCTTTTCCTCGTTTGCTTTTCTGCCCAAGTGCCTTGTAGGTTTAGGCATCTACAGTATTTCCAATCCTTGAATGCACTAATTCCACGAGTGCTGCAGTAAATATGACAACCATCAAAACGATTCCCCTTGATAAACATTACAAAAAAGTTACGACGACATTGCAAATCAGGATCATATGCAAAATGATGAAACATGTCAAGAAAGTAAAGCACCTTAAATACAAATAGAAAGGCTTCATGAATTGATGAACCATAATTGTTCCACTGCAAACATGAAATGCCCGTGTACACTCCACAGCAGTAAAAAGCATTATGTTCAGCAAATGTCAACAAAATGTAATATGATATTGGACCTCATCCCTGATGATTTGTTCATGAACGCATCTGCTCTGGAATATAGATCCTGCTACATGCTTTCATAGTATCTCATATCGAGAGCTCCCGCCATGGCAGTTGCATCCTTCTTTCCTTGGCTTTGCTCCTTCTGCAACTACGACACTTCAGCATTATGAAGAAGATGCTGGCTTCACAATTTAGCCATGTAAACCACAAGAACAAAACACATAGATAGAGACACAAATAACTTACTAGCCTCATTCATTTTCTATTCCATCATAGGTACCATTATACAATCACTCTCACTTTTTCTTAATATTGCAACGTCTTGAACTCGGATCAGAAAGGTTAAGTGGAAACTTCATAGCAACATGGTGAAACATTTTCATTGTCCTGTAGTTGAGGATATGAAGTTATGTAAGTCAGACCTCCACTTCTGTTAAATTAAATTTGAAATTATTGACTGCATTTCATAAGCTGCATCTTCCTAGTATAAACAATAATCTGGATGCCAATAACAAACGGTCGTTATTATAACCGAAAGGATAGAATAGCACGTAATAACAAACTTGAAGCTGTAGTTCCATAAAACCATGATTCATTCCACTTAAGAATTCTTGCACCTCAAGATATCATGTCAAAGAAACACGGCATCAGTACAATCCGGAACCCACATCAAGAAATACATAATGATTTGTAACTCATTGGCCTTCATTTAGCTGTAGAACTAATCCTATTGAAGACTGGTTATATACTCATCAATGCCATGAAAGAACTATTGAAACATTCCCACCATTTTGGCAATTATTAAATTCTTATCTGCTCACCTAGCAAGACATGTATGATTAACACAACTAGAATTGCCTCCTGTAAACTGGCATAGCTTTCGTAGCCAAAAGAAAGGGAAAACTCGATACATATTTTAAATGCCTAACATATGACCTAGGCTTCCATGTTCTTAGGATCCACATCCCTATTACAAACAAGGAACATAGGTTATAACTGATGAAAACTCTTTAATATAACTCCTTCAAAGACAAATGCTGAATGATCAGAATTTGGAGCTTACAAAGGGACTTTTAGTAATGACTCTATTGTTTCTACAAGTTAAAGTGTAGTTTTATGAAGCCATAAGAGCTTGCACAGACCTTTTGTCTTTATGCAAGATGCATCACTTCTGCTTCCAACAATAAGAACTAGCATATTATGAGAATCCATGAGCACATCACCATTATTCCTGAACTAACCCCTTCTTTTTTACAGTTAATCAAATGGTGCAATGCGGAAATAAACAACACCTTAGCTATGGCATCGCCATTCTTTCTGATACACAGCTCCTATCTGTAGGAATCCTTCCTGCCCAGTTCCTCAACTCGTTATAGGCTTCCAAACGAGCTCCCACCTCTGGAGGCGACAACGCATGCGATCTGGACTGGAAAGTCCCAATTTGCAACAAAACCCATGCTGGCACCGGTTAGCCGGTTTCAAAATGGATGCTCAAGAACAGCCGCGACCGCCAATTCACATCCTATAGCAAGTTTGGAGCAGTCATTGGCATATTCTTGGCATATACTAGTATATACTTGGAATATGCCATAAACCCACATGGACAAGGGCTTGCCCCCCTAGGGGCAACCCAAAAATTGAAACAAAATGCACTAATCATTGAAACAAAATCATACAAAACACTATTCATTTGGGATAAAAGAAAATGCTGTAGCAAAGCATATCAGCTTGTCTTATTCACAAAACACTATTCATTTGGGATTAACAAAAAACTGCAGCAAAATAAACATAAACAAAAGAGGTCGTCTTATTCACAAAATGGTATGAATTTACAAACTTCTTTTGTATTATAAATTTGGAAGGTTTCTCAAAAAGAATTTCCTCCAAATACAAACCCATAACAAATCCAAATAAAAAATCCAGCATGAAGGCTTTTGAATAATCCTATATTAATCCATTACAAATTGGACAGATTTCACAAATTTCACAGGATGGAGCCTAGAAAAGCCCATTTGTACATGGAGGACCAAATCAATGAAGCATATAGAAGGCCATCTTTTGCACAATGGCATGAAGAGTTTCTAGAAAGAAATAAAAGAAATCCAGATTGGAAGTCAAGGAGGCACCTTGATTTGAGGAGTCCATATAAACAGAAAATTGCTTGAAAACCTAAATGCTTGTTGTTGGCAGCTCAATGCCCTCAAAAAGCATGCCCAAATCGCCCAAACAGATCCTGGAAACGTTGAAAACCTTGGCTTTGATCGTATGACCATGGACCAACACGTCTTTAGTGGTTTCTGCCTTTAAAACAAATTAACATTCTAGCATTGCATAGCCTTGATTCATGGTGCTATAAAATCATTCGACAACAAACAATCCAAATCCTGGAAATCTTGGCACTCCTTGTACTGCATCAGCCGCTGCATTCAATCCCTTCCCTCTGCTTTCCGCACTATATTTTGCCCAACTCCAAATCTTGGAAACCTTAGCCAAATCGGCAGCAAACAGTCCATCTGTATGAAAAAGAAAACCTGGTAACCTGAAAAATGTTCTTTCAGTATGAAAAAGAAAACCTGGTAACCTGAAAAAAGTTCTTATCTGCCAATCTATTTATCGATTTGGAAATGAAAATGGTTGTGATGCCTGAATTTGCATGCACGGCTGTGATGGCGCTCTCCTATCGCCCAAATCCACTGGAAAATCGTGGCCAAATCCGCCAAGAAACTATGATCCTCTCATAAATTGCCAAAGATGGACGCTATGCTTCAGGAATTGCTTGTTTGGCTGAAAAAAGAAACACAGAACCAAATTAGAAAGGGTGTACGAAAAAGATGGAATTAAATCTGGCCGTAAACGTTAAATTTAGGTTCATTATAAATAGTTGCTGTCGTAGATAAAAAAATATCAGAAGCACTACTGGAAACCTCCCTAGTTAGCACTACTGGAAACCTCCCTAGTTTAGTAGACATGGAAACCTCCCCAAGTTAGCAAGATTGGAAACCTCCCCACTGTCCAGGCAGGCTTTGGGTGAAAGCTGGGGAGGTTTCCACACAATGGGAAAATTGGGGAGGTTTGATCGTATGCAGATGGTAGGCTGATTTTACCAAAAGAATTTCGGCTTGGTCACATTAATGTGCTAGGTAGTGTCTCAGCTCGAACTTTGGCATCCTTCATGGGTATGATTGAGTCCTTTTCGTATAGTGTTCGGTCCTTTTACTAAACATTTATCCTTCAATCTTGCAACCGTCTATGTTTCTATTGTATCGTGGTCCCATTATTTGCATCTGTCTACGTACGAGCATGCTGAGATCCGCTTATGGTCGTCCTGCTTTGACCTCTTAAATTCTGCATTTATATGGGAGCCGCTTAGTCCTTCCAAATCCATGTATTATGATGCTAGTAGCTCTGGTTGGGGTGGGTTCTGCCCCTTGCTCCGAGTTTGCGAGTTTCCTTTCTCAAGCTGAACAAACCGCTTCATCCACTGCTCGTGAGGATCGAGGAATTTCCGGCCGGTAAAGCGGCAGGCGGCTGCCGGTTTATCGGCCGGAAACCCCGAGATCCGGCCGGCTACCCAGCGTGAACCGCCACTTTAGCAAAATTTCGTTGACGTGGCGGCCGTTTAATTTTTTTTTCCCTGTTATTTTCTTCTCCCTTTTCTCCTCTGCGGCAATGGAGGGCGCCGAAAGTTTTGGCGATGGCGTTGCATGTAATTTTGAGGCGCTGCATGTAATTTTAGGTTTGTGTAGCTATGGTGTATGGTGGACGTTGATTTTGTCGATTTTTACACTTATTGGCGATTTTCTTGAAGTTTATTGTTGATTTTGTGAGGTTCTTGATGACTTTGGAGGCTTTAACTGCTGCATTTACGACTTCTTGTCAACTTTGGAGCTCTGAAGTTGCTGAGTTACAAGTTTTTGCTCAGTTACAAGTTCTTGACGACTTTAGAGGTTCTTACCGGCTTAGGATGTGACGTTCAAAGACAAGATACGCCCCGTGATTTACATTGTAATCGCCACGCCACGCCAGACACGCCACCCCGATTGACGTGTACGCCAACGGATAGCCAGGTAAGTAGCCCTAGGGGGCAACTTACTAGGAGTGTTCATATATTATTAATGTGCACATGTGCACATTAATGAGGGCACACCTTTCCATGTTGGCATATTTTGCCACCTAGCCACTAAAGGCAAGTGGGGCCTTTCCAATTATCCCACATGCCAAATTGGGTAATTGGAAACCCTAGCCTAAACCCCCATGTCTATTTAGGGTAGGAAAACCCTAGCTTGCTAGTTTTCGGCCCTTAGGGTTTTAGAGCTCAGTTTTGGCTGCCCCAGAGCCAAAACCGCCTCCCGTGACACTGCCCTGCTTAATTGCGCCATCGGTTTCCTGAATTCGATCAGCTCACCGCCAGGATGGTTGAACTCAGTCGAGGAGCCACTCAAGGATCAGGTATTTGGTCAATTTAATAGCTTAAACCGCCTTCTAGTCATAGAATCAGTAGGTTTAGACTATTAAATTGCCCATAGCGTATATCTAGATCTTAGATCTCGGACACTAACTAAAGAACCTAACTCTATTGGGTCTAGTTCTTTAGCTCTTCCGCGGATATATTTGGATGATGTATTTCTCGCGGAACTCCTTGTATTGGGAAGGGGGTAGAGGCCCTAAAGCTTGTAGTTGATGCTCCTAGAGTAGCCTCTCTAGCACACCGTAGATTCGCCTCGTGTACAAGAGCCACACGGGTTGTGGGTGAAGGGGCCGACGGCTAAGAAGGAGATTCATGTCCCGACTCTTGAACGATCCCCCGGGTGTGTAAAGCCTACCGGGGATCATTGTGACTAGGTCCGATGGCTTACCACCGAAAGTGCGGGTAAGGCATGGGCTCGACACCGTGAAGTGGTGTACACTTTCCAGTGGGGTCACCGAATCACGGGCAAAGTGGCCCTCTAGTCACCTTGAGTTAGCATGTAGATCTCTCGGAGGGAGTGATCCCTACCTGCCCCATCTGAACCGGGAGGATGAGACCTGTGAATAGCCCCTTCTGGCTATGCATCCGGGCGGGCTACAGCCAGTCCCCGACACTTTTCAGCCTACTCGCAAAGTGTGCATGAGGAGGGGCGGATGGAGTGGACAACCCTATGCCATGTTCTTATGCCGCCCAAATCCATTGCCATGAATTCTGGTCCAAGAACTAACGGAGACCCAAGCCGCCCACCATCCTTTGAGTCCGAGCCTTGGGTAGGATCCCCTATGTGATGTGCCGATCTTTGTCTATGCAGATATGAGGAGGACCATCCTTCGAGATGGTCACGGGATGTTGATGTATGTGCTACCGACATGTATGTTTACGCTTCCGCAGCCTAGGTAGGCCCCGAGGGAGCGGGGTAGAATGACACCTTCACTCTTCCCATCGAGACTCGCTACGGGTGCGCAAGTGATATGTGGAGGGCCCTCAGACGCGATGGAGCTGGTGTGGGGAAGAACTCTCGTTTGTATACGGTGAGTGCACCGTATACACAGTAGGGGACGCCACGCTGGTATCGAGCAATGTTCTTGGAGACCAAGAGCAAAAGCAATCGACCATGTTCCCGAGAGTACTAACTTGATAGGATCCTCAAGCCTCGAAAAGTGGGAAAATTTTTTTTTCTCACCTTTGTAGTTATGCTAAGCTAGTAACAATTAAGTGAATTGGAATTTAACAAGATTAAAAAGAATGAGCCAAAATTTTCCCAGTGAGGTGGTCTCACGGTTCATACCGGTCGCAAAACTAACTTTTTGTTTTGAAGTTTAGGCAAGTCGTGGAGACATCGAAATCAAGAACACCAAAACATGATGAATTTGAGATAAATAATGTGGTAAGGCTAATTCTAAGGTAGGAATTAGTTAGAATAGCATGTTTTAATTACCTAAAACCCTAGAAATGTATGAGATTCGCTACCGGGTCGCAAAACTAAACATTAGTATTGGAACGAGGCGCAAGCCGTGAGACCAATAGGTAGAAAAAAGTCTGAAATAAGTATAAGTTTTAGATAAATTGGTGCCTTAGCATGTTAAATGAGCAACTTGAGTTTTGACCTAAAATTCCCCAAGCTATAAATAGATGTAGAACCCACTCATTTTTTCGCCCAAGCCCTAGAAATCCGCTTCTTCCCAACTTAGGCGATCTTCGGGCGCTTTCATCCGATTGACGATCCAGAAAACATGGCCCCAACCAAACAGATCAAGAAGGAAGCGCCGCCAGCGAAAAACACCAGTTTTAATCGGAGACAGAGATCATTCGGAAGATGCTTTGTGAGAGGCTAGCAAGAGGGGGTCGCTCACGGACGAAGAGCAAGACACCTCCGATTTGATCGATGTCTTCAACCGCCAGGTGGAGGACGAGGCCACATCACCAAACTCCATGGACGCATTTAGACGAGGGAGGTGTATGAAGAAATAGAGCGGGAGATCCCCAGCGCCAGAACAAGCAGATGAGCAAGTGACAGTTTGGAGCCAGCCGGAGGTAGCGTAATCTTAGAAGATTCATCAGAAATACGAAGCGCAAGTAAGAGAAGGGAGGACAAAAAGAGGAAAAGGAAGGAGGAGGAACAAAAGGCGCCAGAAGAAAAGAAGAAAGCAAAAGGGAAGTTCGTGGCTGGCATAAGGAGAACAAAGGATCGCCCGGCCAAGGAAGAGGCCGAACCCCAACATTATCATCAAGGAGCGGCAACCCCGATCTAACCCCCAAACCCTTCCGACGACTCTTCCGATGGGGACTTCAACCCTAACGCTGCAGGTGGAAGCTCTTCCAAGAACCCTGTGACGAAAGCAAGAAGTACCCGAAAGCAGCGGCACCGAAAGCAACCCCAAAGAAGACCAAGCGCGTAAGGCCCCCGAAAGAAAATCCGCATGGGATAGAAAGAAGCAACCACCGACCGCCGGGAAGCCTACGTCACCGACAGGGTGAAGATTTATGAGAGAAAGATGAGGGAGCACGAGGCCTACATGAAGAAATGGGAGGCCTATAACAAATATTATGAAGAAAACAGAGTTAAGTTCATCGAGGGAGGGCGACCAACGAAGCAAAGCAGCAAACCTTAAGGCCGCCACCACCGAAGCCCAAGGTTCCCAAGCCGCCACCCAGGAAGAAAGCGGATAGGAAGGAGGTAGAGAGAAGAGCGTTAAGGGAGATTAGACACTTCCAGCGCAGCTTCGGTCTCCTAATCCCCCGTGCCCCCTTCGCTCGGTTGGTGCGTGAAGTTATGCAGGCCTATAGAACAGACTTTAGAGTCACGCATTTAGGGCGCCGGCAATGCAAGAGGCGGCTGAGGCAAAGATAGTGCAACATTTTGAAGATTCAACAGCCTGCACTATCCACGCCAAGCGGGTAACCTTGATGCGACAAGACATGAGTCTTGCGACCCGCATTAAGGGAGAACGCCCTTAGAAACTTTTGTTGTAAATAATTAAAAATTTTGTAATATAGAGCAATTTTGTCTACTTTGATGACATAAACTTGAGTAATTAGAGCAAATTAATAAGTTTTAGCTTTTATCTCAGAAAAATAGGACATTTGGGAGCCGAGAGACATGATGTCTCACATTTCCGCTACGTCATGAAAAAACAAAAGTTAGGATTGAAGCGGAGGCGCAAGTCGTGAGACCTCGCCCAAACTTGACCAAAACAGCTCCAAATCGACCAAATAAGGGGTCGATTCTGCCTAATTTGATGAGCCCATCACCCTTACACCATTAGTTTACCCAAATTGGACACCTTTAATCAAAATGGGACTGATGTCTCACAGCTCGCGCCTCGTCGCAAAACTGTGAGACCTCTTACCAATTCTTCACCAGGACTTGTTAAAGTCACCTTCAACCTACTGCATAGCATCTTTTAGGTAACCTAGCCTTGTTCAAGCATCTCCTATAGTCCTCAAACTCCTATTTTGACCTCAGATAAGTTAGAATCACCCAATCCTAGGAAATTTTCAAGTCATCCAAAAATTAGGGTTTCCCCTTTTTCTATAAATAGACCCCTCACTTCTCAGATAGCACCCTACAAATCTGCTCCTGCCCTTCTAGCCGATTTCCCAACTCCCTGAGGCGCTCTTGCAACCGTTTGTTACCCTCTTCTGCAATTAATCAATGGCAACTTCTGATTTCCAGAGATGGTACAGCGCCAGCGCTCATGCTGCTGAGGCCGACGTCGACCAAATCTTCCAGATCTTCAGGAAGGAGGTAGACGTCCAAGCAACCTTGCACGCGACCCCAGCTTATAGTAGAGTCCTGACTGAGTTTCAAGCTAGGGTAGAACCAGCGCTAGTGCAACTCCCCCCTTGTATAGGATATTTTGTCCCTAGACAGTCCCTACAGGCAGCATTAGACGATGTCCCGAACATCGCCAAATACCTCACAAACAAAGCGCACCGCACACCTGAGCCAATGGTCCTAACTGTCAACAGGACCAAGTACTTCTCTTTCAACACCATACGGCAATCTTTCTCACCCACCGCGTCGAGAACATCGTGGGGAAACCTCCATTCCCCCATGGACGAGATCCATTGAAGTAAAGAGAACAACGGCTCCTCACCACAGTACGAACAGGAGCAGGAAGGGAAGGAAGAAGACTCGGATGAACAGGAATCCGAGGAGGAGGAAGAAGATGTTGAGCTCGACCTAGCGAGAGGAGCAATGACAAGCTGAGCGAGAGTGGCAAGACTTCAAAGAAGCCGGCGGAGACTCGAGTCGCGCCACCCCCTCGGTTAGGCATCACAAGCCTAGCTCCCATTATAATCGAAGGTGAGGAGTTTCTGCTCCTAAGCGACATTCAAAACCTCCCGGAGTGCAGGGAAAGGGAATACCGACCTGAAGAGTTGCTGCACCAACTCCGAAGAACAGACTTGGACGACTTCATCGTCCGAGGAGAGTCTGACTTCCCCCTCCAAGTAAGGGAAGCCGACACTTACACGGGAGAGTTTACCTCCGACATCCAAGCCTACAAAGAACATCGCGATCATGGAGGCGCACAAGGCTGAGAACAAGCTACCGACGGAGGAAGAGTTCCTTGCTCTCCAGGAACAGATGGGGATCCGTTATGCGACCTCAAACATCCTAACGGCAAGCTCGTCCGCAGCACCTCCCCGGGATAGGACAGGCGAATTCGACCTCAGGAGGGCTTCAGCAACAGTCAATGACTACAGGGAGCTCACCACGGTGGAGGTTGATGATTTCGGAAGCAGACACCGAGCTGGATACCGAGTAGCCGAGGACCCATCTCGCAATCCATTGTGTCATTACGCTTATTACCCGCCATTGCCGATGGATGGAAGAATAGCGTTATCCACCGCAAGTTCACCCCCGTGAGGCGCAGGAAGGAGTATCGTTGCTGATTGCACTCTCGGGATTCGGCCGGCATGCACGGCTACCCCTTAACACCAGTATGCAATCCTGGTGAAAAGAGCGGTAGCACTCGACGCCTTCGACTTCGCCATACCTTACAAAGCGGGCAGCAAGACCGCGCCGGTGATGGCAGCCTTATACCTCCCACCGCAGAGAATAGAAGATTTAGCAAGAGCATTACTGTGGTGGATCTCCAGCCAATGTTCTTAGGAACTTGGGCCATTCAAAGGGGAACAGCCCAAGTGAAAAAGTTCCCCGAGGATAATCCATCTTACCGCATCAACAGAAATGATTAGCAAGAGTTGCAAGTTCTTGTATTAGTGTAATATAAAATATAAATATAACATTCTCTTGCACTATAAATGTTTTTGTGATATATTTTGTGTCCCCTCAACCATGCCAACAAACATAAATAAAGCAAGAAAGCAAGGAAAACTAACCATGTAGATATGAACCACTTGTGTATGCAACTAGAGGCCCGAGCGCTAGGAGAACGACAACCGCGGGGAACTTACTGGGGAACAGAGCCCCCCCCAGGCCACGCCCAAGCAAGAAACCCGCTTTTGAAGAATTTGGACAAATGACCCCTAGAAGAAGAAATATCGCGAAATGAGGACGGACCTCGAAAGCAGATAAAGGGTTTGCTAGCCCACAAGCAGGAGCAGTGTTCGGTGGTAACGCCAACCGCCGCAAGCATCAGCTCGGAGAACAGGTAGAGACAAGAAGAGGAGCAAGAGAGGAAGGTCCCCAGCCGGACTCCTCCGACTCAAGCTCTCGATTCAGACCGATTCCGAGGAAGAAGAAGAGCGTAACCAAGTCCGGAAAGCGCATTTAAAGGCAGAGGAACCACCCCGAGGGACTACAAAGGGACACAAGAACCTCCGACTACCGTAAGAAAGTAGACTCGTGATTGGGAAATGTTTGGAAGGCCGTGAAGCTCGAGCAATTCTCAAAGAGAAACAGTCGCATGGAGGCAGAGGCTTGGCTTGACGAGATGATTTAATACGGCAATGCCTATGGTATGAAGGATAAGGATAAAGGCAGGGTGGCAAACAAATAACCTCAAGGGAGCAAAGACGCATTTGGTGGAAGGGCTATGCCAAGGCTCATGGTTTAAGCGAGGGACGCCATGTGTTCAAGAAGTTTGCTAAAGCCTTCAAGCCGCCATTATGTCCCAAGAGAGCACAAGTCCAAGATGATGCAAATAGTTCTACAGTTGCAAAAGAAGGCAACAAGTCAAGATGTAAATACACAGAGGAATTTATGAGGCTAAGGTCAGATGTGCCAAAGTTAGGGAGAGAAGCACGCAGTGGAAAGCTACATTGAAGGTCCGAAATGAGGAGATCCATAAGTTTGTAAGGGCAATAAACCCAAGAACAAGATCGAGGTTGGAGTCCAAGGCAATAAGTTTGCAAGGAACGGGACCTCGTAATAGTGGGCGAGAGGCAAAGCAAAGATTACCAAGATAAAGGCAAGGCAAAAGGCGCAGCGGTTTCAGCCCGAGAACAGCCAGCCCAGGACCAGCTAGAGCCCCATATAGTGGCAATCAAGGGAAGCAGCAGGAGAAGAAGCAGGTATCTTTCAAAGACAAACAGGAAGGGTCAAGCTACTCCAAAGCCGTGCGAGCCTTTCTGCAGGCCATGCCCAAGGAGAAGAGACAGGAGTGCATAGAAAAGCAGCTTTGCTTCAGGTGTTTCCAGCCAGGCCATAGAACAGCGAACTGCCCATATGTCATGAGTGCAGCGCTAGCAGAGTTGGGAGATTGGGACACTTTGACTGACGACGACGGCGAGGAGGCCCGCGACTACATTCAGGGTGAGTGTCATATCTTTGCCGCAATAGATACAGAGCAAGCAGAGAGCCAGTATAAAGTAATTTCCACAGTGGGAAAGGCCAAGGCCAAGTCATTTATAGTCCTGATAGATTCAGGAAGTAGCCATAACTTTGCATCTCCAAGAATGGTTCAAATGTTGAAGTTGAAACCATTAAAGTCAAAGCCAAGGCCCGTTGTCTTAGCAAGTGGAGCAGTAAGGCAGACGGCAGGTAAAAGAATCAACTTTGACATCGACTTGCCGGGGATTAAGATCCAGATGGGGGCAGAAGTAATGGGCATTGGCAAGTACGACTTGATAATAGGTATGGAGTACCTTGGACCAGCAGGGGCCATTATTGATTGTGGAAAGCGGAAGGTGACCTTCCCAACACCCGACGGCAAGATCATTGAGATAACAGGTAAAGAAGTTGTTCCCATCATGCAGTGTATGTCTTCTAAACGGCTGTTCAAGTGCATCAAGAGTGAGCAGGTAGCATACATCTTCAAGCTTGAGATTAGCGAGCCGGAATTGGAAGGAAGCAAAGAAGACAAGATGCTCAGCAAGTTGCCGAGGCAAATAGCTAAGTTGATCACGGAGTTCCACGATCTCTTTCCAGATGAGATCAAGCAGCTCCCTCCTTATAGGGGAGTCGAGTGCGAGATAGCACTCGAACCGGGAACAAAACCGAC
This sequence comes from Isoetes taiwanensis, assembly GCA_021234155.1. Classification (NCBI taxonomy): domain Eukaryota; kingdom Viridiplantae; phylum Streptophyta; class Lycopodiopsida; order Isoetales; family Isoetaceae; genus Isoetes; species Isoetes taiwanensis. Next base: position 16,803,725 of record JAJEKV010000027.1, on the reverse strand, counting down.
AAGCAAGGCTCCATATAGAATGACAACGCAGGAGTTGTCGGAGCTAAAGAAGCAGTTGCAGGAGCTGCTCGACCTAGGTTTCATTAGACCTAGTGTCTCGCCGTTCGGAGCGCCCATTCTTTTTGTCAAGAAGAAGGATGGATCTTTGAGGATGTGCATAGACTATAGACAGTTGAATAAGCACACCATTAAGAACAAGTATGCGCTTCCAAGATCAGATGACTTGATGGATCAGCTTCAAGGAGCAAAGATCTTCTCCAAAATTGACTTAAGGTCAGGTTATCATCAGATAAGGATAAAGGAGGAGGATATCCACAAGACCGCCTTCAGGACGCGGTATGGGCATTACGAGTTCACAGTGATGCCTTTCGGCTTATCAAATGCCCCCGCAACATTCATGAGGCTCATGAATGATATCTTCAGGGAGTTCCTGGACACCTTTGTGATTGTTTTCTTTGATGACATTTTGGTGTATAGCAGATCCCTTGAAGAGCACCTGCAACACTTGAGAAAGGTGCTAGAGAAGTTGAGAAGACACCAGTTGTACGCCAAGTTGTCGAAGATGGCACATTTTGTGCCTTGCAGGACCACAGATACAGCTATGGATACAGCAAAGCTCTTCACCAAAGAGATCTTCAGGCTTCATGGCATGCCAAGGGAGATTATCTCCGACAGAGATCCGAAGTTCATGAGTGCCTTTTGGCAAGACCTCTTTGCGACGATTCAGACCAAGCTATCCATGAGCACGGCGTATCATCCTCAGACGGATGGCCAAACGGAGCGGACCAACAGGATCTTAGAAGACATGCTACGAAACTATGTCTGGAATAAGCAAAGTATGTGGGAAGAATTCATTCACTTGGTGGAGTTTGCATACAATAGCACCAAGCAGGAATCGTCCCAGATGTCGCCATTTATGATCAATTATGGCTATCAGTGCCTAACTCCAGACACTTGGCACAACCCCGTGTCAAAAGTAGAAGTTTCGCAGCAGATGTTGGCCGATATGCAGCAGCTCGTGGAAGAAGTTCGAGGTTATCTGCTAGCAGCAAGAAGTCGTCAGAAGAGCATCGCCGACAAGCATCGAACAGTCAGAGAGTTCAAAGTTGGAGATGATGTATGGCTCAAGATAAAGGTGAAGCAGGCGAAGCTCAGGATTGGCAATTGCAAGAAGCTTGCTCCAAGGTGGGCTGGACCCTTCAGAATAATCAAGAGAGTAGGTAATCAATCCTACAAGTTGGAATTGCCAGCACACCTAAAGATTCATAAGGTCTTCCACGTGAGTTTGTTGAAGAAGCATACTCCAAACCCAGACGAAGTCTTGGACACTCCAACGTTGTTGGAAATGACGGAGGAGCAGCTGGAAATAATTCCAGAAATGATTCTTGATAAAGCTTTTAAGAAGACAAGGAGGTCGGAATTCCTCCAGTATTTGGTCAAGTGGAAACACTTACCAGTGGAAGACGCCACGTGGGTACTTAAGAAAGATTTAGTAAAGCAGTACCCACAATTTATGGAGCAATGGGACGGCAAGGTCATCTCCGAAGAAATCGGCTCAGGCATGTCGATTTGTGTAGGTTAATTCTTGTATAGATTAATCTACGCATGCAACCTATGATTGGTATGGATCGCATGCGTTGTTACCGATGATGAGACCACTACGGTGATCTCTAGGGCGTGGTGTAATGTCAATGTAGGCATGACCGCGTTTCCGCTTGGGCGAGTGGAAGGTAGATTAGAAAGTCTACTTCTGTCCCACGGAAGTAGACGACCTCGAGAGAAAAGAGGTCATTAAGGAATGCATTGATAGGGAAAGCACCTTTAGCCCCATATATGTTTTGATAGGAGGAATCCATCCTTCACGCCCCCCACGCGAGAAGGATATCCTCCACGCTGGGCAACTAGAGGTGTAGGCATGAGCGGCATATAGGCATATAGGCGCTGTCTCCACGGCCATTATGGAAGATTCATCCTCTTCCTAATAGGAGATTAGCCATGCATTCATGTAGATAGGTGGGGTGGTCACCATATAACCAAAATTTATTAAATAATTAAAACGGTACTAACATAGTGTCGACCGGGCGGTGCCGAGAGAGCTCCGGAGGGCAAGGAGGTCGAAGATTTCAAGACTTGCAACACAAGTTTTGTTGGAATGTGTTGCAAGGAATGAAGAGTACCTCCGACAATAATTATAGATATGAAATGTTGAAATTTTGTCTAACTTAACATAGTGAATAACTTGTTAATGGTGTTATGAATTGATAAGTATTCCATAATATAATAACGTAATAATGTTCTAAAAGTAATTACCTTAGAGTAATCGTGATAAATGTATAAAGATTATATTGTAGGTATCACGTTGATTGCAGGTTGCAGGTTAGGAAGATCCCAAGGTGGGGAGACCCACGATGCTGCGGACAGCATCATTTTAAGGTGGGGAGAATGTGACGTTCCAAAGACAAAGATACGCCCGGGACGTACATTGTAATCGCCACGCCACGCCGCAGACACGCCACCCCGATTGACGGTAACGCCAACGGATAGCCAGTAAGTAGCCCTAGGGGCAACTTACTAGGAGTGTTCATATATTATTATTAATGTGCACATGTGCACATTAATGAGGGCACACCTTTCCATGTTGGCATATTTTGCCACCTAGCCACTAAAGGCAAGTGGGGCCTTTCCAATTATCCCACATGCCAAATTGGGTAATTGGAAACCCTAGCCTAAACCCCCATGTCTATTTAGGGTAGGAAAACCCTAGCTTGCTAGTTTTCGTCCTTAGGGTTTTAGAGCTCAGTTTTGGCTGCCCTGTGAGCCAAAACCGCCTCCCCGTGACGCCTGCTTAATTGCGCCATCAGTTTCCCTGAATTCGATCAGCTCAGCAGGATGGTTGAACTCAGGTCAGGAGGAGCCACTCAAGGATCAGGTATTTGGTCAATTTAATAGCTTAAACCGTCTTCTAGTCATAGAATCAGTAGGTTTAGACTATTAAATTGCCCATAGCAGATATCTAGATCTTAGATCTCGGACACTAACTAAAGAACCTAACTCTATTGGGTCTAGTTCTTTAGCTCTTCTGTGATATATTTGGATGATGTATTTCTGTGAACTCCTTGTATTGGGAAGGGGGGTAGAGGCCCTAAAGCTTGTAGTTGATGCTCCTAGAGTAGCCTCTCTAGCAATAATCGTAGATTCGCCTCGGTGGTACAAGAGCCACACCTGGTTGTGGGTGAAGGGGCCAGACTGGCTAAGAAGGAGATTCATGTCCTGACTCTTGAACGATCCCCCTGGTGTGTAAAGCCTACCGGGGATCATTGTGACTAGGTCTGATGGCTTACCACTGAGTGCGGGTAAGGCATGGGCTCGACACCCGTGAAGTGGTGTACACTTTCCGTGGGTTGGTCGAATCACGGGCAAAGGGCCCTCTAGTCACCTTGAGTTAGCATGTAGATCTCTCGGAGGGAGTGATCCCTACCTGCCCCATCGAACCGGGAGGATGAGACCCGTGAATAGCCCCTTCTGGGCTATGCATCCGGGCGGGCTGGGGGCCAGTCCCGACACTTTTCAGCCTACTCGCAAAGTGTGCAATGTGGAGGGGCGGATGGAGTGGACAACCCTATGCCATGTTCTTATGCCGCCCAAATCCATTGCCATGAATTACATCGGTCAAGAACTCCTCGAGACCCAAGCCGCCGGGCCATCCTTTGAGTCCGAGCCTTGGGTAGGATCCCCTATGTGATGTGCTGATCTTTGTCTATGCAGATATGAGGAGGACCATCCTTCGAGATGGTCACAGGATGTTGATGTATGTGCTACTGACATGTATGTTTACGCTTCCGCAGCTAGGTAGGCCCTGAGGGAGACGGGGTAGAATGACACCTTCACTCTTCCCACTGAGACTCGTTACGGGTGCAGTGATATGTGGAGGGCCCTGTATCAGCATGGAGCTGGTGTGGGGGAAGAACTCCTGTTTGTATACGGTGAGTGCACCGTATACGAGTAGGGGACGTCACATAGGAGGTCTGAGCTTGCTGCATTTATGACATCTGCGGTGCTGCATTTACCAGTTTTTGAAGATTTTGGATGTTTTGGAAATGTTTCTGCAGATCAGGCAGCATGGCTATGGTGAAAAACCTACGGCATTCTTCCTTCTCTTCTTTTTTCAGTTCTTATTGCTCAAGGTTTTTTTCGGAAGCAAGGTTCTTGCCAGGTCTGTCATGCAGAGTAGCGCCCTGCCTAGGCTGGGTTTACCGCCATAGCCTTGGGCTCTGCCCCTTTTCTTAAGCCCTAGCTCCATTTCTATCTCCTATGCTGCCGGATCTGAGCCTGCCTTTTCCACAAAATTCCTTTTTCTATGTCGCGATTTTATTGCAGCTCCTCCTTTTCTGTCATATGCACAGTGTCCTAAATTTAGTGGCGAGCACAGGAGAACCAGGGGGGCGGCACCAGTGTGGTGGATTACGTGCTAGCAGACGAGCAATGCCTACACTTGATCACTCGCTTCAGTGTCGGGACAGGTGGCCGGGACGAGGAAGTAGACTCCGACCATCAGCCCCTGTTCTTGCAGATAGATTGGCAGGCCAACCGAGCACCCATTGCCCCAACACCCCATGTACCACGGTTGCGTCTGGACTATGATCATGCGGCGGTCTATGCGAGGATGCTTGAGCATGAGCTGCCGGGAGTGCTGCAACTCCCCACACTTCAACAGCAGACGGCCCAGCTGAACCAGCTCCTTCTGAGGGTAGGGGACAGATGCTTTGGGAGAGGCCGCTCTCGACGATCCATAGGGGCTGCAACCACCTTCCCCCGCAATCACTGGTTCGATGACGAATGTCGGGAGCTGAAACGATGGCTCCGCCAAGCGCTAGACCCCACCATTCGCCCGCAGGCCGTCCGTCAATACCGCTCCTTCCTCAAGACCAAGAAGCCAGGTGTACTTTTGGAGCACCAAGAATTGATGTTTGGTCTTCTAGACCGCCGCCCTAGGGCCTTCTGGAGAAAGGTCTTGAGTAAGCCTGCACAGCCCACAGGAAATATTACCCCGGAACAATGGGTGAGATACTTGCAGCAGCTGTATGACCCAATGGGAAGCCGGGCACCGCATTACCTCGCAGCATGTGCCTAGTAAGCGGGTCATTACTGAAGGGGATGTCATAATGGGCCTGCAACGCCTCGCTAACGGGAAGGCAGCAGATTTGGATGGTATGCAGGCAGAGCTTCTCAAGTGGGCCGGGCCCCCAATGGTGCCGGTTCTCACAGCACTCTTCAACAGGGCATTGCAAGAAGGCTTCCCCCCGCACTGGACTACCAGTAGAGTTGTGCCCATATACAAAGCAGGGGACCCCCCATGTTTTGACCAACTATCGCACCATTATGGTCAGTTCTGTCTTTGCCAAGTTGCTTGGGATTCTTGGCGATTGACACTTTGGGCGAGGATGGAGAAGTCGCGGGCTCTCGCAGGCAGGCTTCCGCCCCCGGCATTCTACTATTGACCATATCTTCACTCTGCGAACACTCATAGAGGATAGCCGGAATCGACGCCAGAATCTGTACTGTTGCTTTGTGGATTTCGCAAAGGCTTTTGACACAGTGCCTCGGGATAAGTTGTGGGACAGATTGAGACAGCTAGGGACCCCCGTCGACTTGCAGAATGCTATATACAGACTATACGAGGCTTGCTCCGGTCGTCTCACACTGTCGGGGGAGCCCGTTGTTAGTAGCATTGGGGTGCGCCAGGGCTGCCCTCTATCCCCGACGCTCTTCGGCTTGTACATTGACCAGCTAGAAGAATGGCTAGCTGAGCACGGGGGGGAGGCGCTCAGTTGATGCACCACATAATCCGGCAACTCATATATGCTGATGATGTTGACCTGCTCGCATATACCCCAGAGGACATGCAACGCCACCTGGATGCTTTGGACACTTTCTGCCAATTCACTGACATGAGAGTTAACTTGGCCAAGACAAGGGTGCTGTTGGTCCCATCATCCCGGCACCCACGCCTTCCCTCATTCACTTACCAGGGGCAGGTAGTGTTTTCTACTACCACACACTGGGATGCATCCATCAGGTTACGGGTCACTGCAGGCTGGAAAGCCCTGTATGCAATGCAAAACAACAGTCACAAGGCAGAGCTGTATGCATGGGGTCACCAGGCACACTTGTTCAGGGCCTTGGTTGAACCGGTCCTCCTCTATGGGGCAGAAGTGTGGGGGCCAGTGATATCCCTCACCACTTGGAATGATCTAGGGCAGGTACAGAAGGCCTTCTTGGCCCGGGCACTGGGAGTGAAATCCACGGTCCCATATTGTGATGTTCCAGCATAATATACGCCCCGAATACGTATATTATACTGCCACGTCACACGTACATGTCACAGTTGACATGTACCTGAGAGCGGGATAACGTTGCACCTAGGAGCTAAAGGTTGCACCTAGGGGGCAACTTTGGATGTTGGGTATGTAATTAAACATACACAACAAAAGGTTCCTTGTTCATCCATTTCCAAATGGCTTAAAGCCATTTGTCCATATGGATGCCCTAACCTAAATAGGGTCTATATAAGGGCTAAAACCCTAGACCCTAGCTCTCCTTTCATTTTGCCAATTAGGGTTCTCTAGAGCTTCCTTTCCTTTTTCGCATTTAGGGTTCCCTTGGGCCCATTCGGCCAAGGTAGGACTCGAAATCGCATTGCCAGGCTCCGAAAAGCCGGATTTGCACAACAGGTTGTTGAGTAGCAGCCGTCTTCGCCAAGATCAGGAGTATGGACGCCTTCCGAGGATCAGGAGCGAACCAAGGAGCAGGTATCTAGTTGTTCTGTTGTGCAAAACCGTCTTTGGGCGTGGCAATATGCCGATTTAGTATGTTAGATCATCTCCAGAAGCCTTGTAGATCCCTAGATCTGATACTCTAACGAACGAACCTAACATTGGATGTTAAGTAGATAAGATTGATGTGATTCTCTAATTCTGTTCTGTGATATTGCATGTATTCCACTCTGTGACCTCCTTGTATTGGGAAGGGGGGTAGAGACCTAAAGGCTGTGTAGTAGATGCTCCTAGCATAGCACCTTAGTTCCCAAGTATTTGCGGCCCGTGCACAGGAACCCACCTGGCTGTGGGTGAAGGGGCAAGGCCGGTTGATAAGGAGGAACTTGTCTCATCGCGGACTGACCCCTCTGGTAGTAAAGCCTATCGGGGGTCTCTGCGGGCTAGGCTTAATGGCTTGTCACTGCGTGTGGGCAAGGCATGAGCTCGACACTCGTGGGGTGGTGAATATGACCTTCCAGTGAGTTCAAGTCGAATAAGGGCAGTGGCCCTCTAGCCGCCTGCGATGAGCATGGATGCCTCTGGAGGAGAGGAAACTCTCTTCCTGCCTCATCGGGGCTGGGGAGATGCAACCCAGCAGTAGTAGCCCTGTTGGCTATTCACCCGGCAGGCTACGGTCAAGTCCCAACACTTTTCAGCCTACTCTGCAAAGTGTGCACGGGAGGGGCGGATGGAGTGGACTACCCTAAGCCATGTTCTATGCCAGCCAAATCCATTGCCATGAATTCTGTCTGCAATGAACTCTGGAGACCTAGCCGTCAGTCATCCCTCTTGAGTCTGAGCCCTGGGTAGGGACTCCCCTTGTTGTTGTTGCTATGAAGGTATTGTTATCTCTATGATGTTGCTATCTCTATGGTGATTGTATATTGTTAGTTGTGCTCACGTTTGTTTATTCACGCTTCCGCAGATAGGTCGACCCGATGGAAGACGGGTGAATGACACATCCACTCTTCCCTTGCTGGCTCTGCCCCATGGGAGTAGAGTCGGGTGGATGGCCCCTGTCAGGCAGCTGCCAGGGGGAATGCTCCTCCTTCGAATACGATGCGGGCATCGTATAAGGAGTAGGGGACGTCACAGTGGTATCAGAGCATGATCTTGGCATCCAAGATCGAGCACTGGCCATTTTTCCCTTAGGACTAACAGTAGATTCGAGTCTTGGGGTATAGCCACCCAAGCAAGAGCTTCGAAAAAAATTGGAAAATTTTTTAATTTTGGGTTAGAACATAGCTCCATGCTAGATTGCTAGTGAAAGTATAGCATCACCCAACCTAAATTGCCAAGCAAGCAGGCCACCCCTCACAGAGTGCGCCCAGGCTTATTCGGTTCGCAATCCAAACTGAACCAGGCGCACTGTGTGAGTGGTTGACCAACGTTGACCTAAATAGAAGAACAAGTAATTAAACTGATAGTATAGATTAGTTTACTCCCTTCATTCTAGCCCTGTTTGTATTTTATAACACTAATAAAGTCCCTGTGAATTATAAGATAGCCTCAAAAACAGTCGACCCCTCACAGAGTGCGCCCAGACTCATTCGATTGGCAATCCAATCTGGCCCAGGCGCACTGTGTGAGTGGTGGGTGTTTTAGAATATGGTGAAACCAAATGAACGCCTCGTACCTTCGCTAATGCCCTAGTTTGTTTTTCCCCATATGAATTGCAGGTCCCAACCCTAAATTCCACCTCCCTATAAATAGAAAATTAGGGTTTCCATTTTATCCCCACCTTTCCCGGAGAACAGCTCGCCCAAGAGGACGATCTTCAGGCGCCAGAACTCGAAACTCGTCAAAGAAAAGCATGGCACGGACGAAACAAACCGCATGCAAGGTTATGCCACCCGGTAGGAGCGGGCCAATGAAGAGACCGGCGGACTCAAAATTCGTGAGGGCGGCCCAGGAAATCAAGCACTTCCAGCAGAGCTATGGCTTCCTTATTCCCCGAGCTTCCTTTGCACGTCTGACGAGGGAGGTTTTGCAGGAGTTCGACCCGTCCAAACGGGTCACGGACGACATACTGCTTGCATTGCAGGAGGCGTCGGAGCAGCACATCGTACACTACTTTGAAGACTCTGTTGCGTGTGCCCAGCACGCTAAGAGAGTAACTTGTATGCCCAAAGATATGAGGCTAGCGCGGTATATTAAGAAGGAACCTTTTTGAACTGTTGTAAATAACCTTCTTTCTAGTATAAGTTTGTAGTTGGTAAATTAATTGAGTGTAAGTAGGATGCATTACCGAATTCTGTATTTAGAAAATAGCAAAATTGGAACAAAAACCAAGCATTTGGTCCTACCCCTCACAGAGTGCGCCCCAACCAGATCGGTTTATAAACCAACTCTGCCCTGGCGCACTGTGTGAGTGGTCGAGCATAGTTTGGTGCCCAATCTTGCCTAAATGCAGAAAGTAGGTATACCATTCGACCCAGCTCACCTTAATTAGTAGGATTTGACCCATAGTTTGTCAAAACTGGCCAACTATCAACCGAATGGAGTTCCACCCCTCACAGAGTGCACCCAGACCCATTTGGTTTGGAATCCGAGCCTACCCTGGCGCACTGTGTGAGTGGTCGACCCCCAATCTAGACCAAAACTTGCCCGAATGAGGCGAGTAATGGCTCAATCCAGGTTATCTCGACGAGATATCCAGGATTATACTCTTAGTTCTTCAGTTTAGTATCAACATTGACCGAAATAGGAGCCCACCCCTCACAGAGTGCGCCCGAACCGATTCGGTTCCCGAACCGATCCCACTCTGGCGCACTGTGTGAGTGGTCAAGCCCGAATTGACCCCAAAGCTGTCCTTAGGCGAACCAAAATCATGCTTAGGGACCCTTAGGAGCATTTCCAAGTTCAGTAGCACATGAATTATACCTCTAGACCCTAGAAATTCAGGGGACTGCAAACCTAAAATTTTTCCCAAAATTAGGGTTTTGCCTATAAATGGAACCCCAAGTGTCATTTGCACCTTACAACCTCGCTCTCTGCTCCAAGCCGATTTTCCTGATCCTTATGGCGCTTCAGCATCTGTCTGTCATTCCCAGCTCCTCAGTGCTCATGGCCACTTCCTCATTCAAGCGATGGTACAGCGCCACAGCTCATGTAGCTGAAGCTGACATCGAATCTGTCTTCAGTGTCTTCCGAAGGGAACTCGACATTGAAGCTACCATCAACGCCACTCCCTTCTACCAGAACATCATGTCTGAGTTCCATGCCAAGATAGGACCATCTTTGGTAGAACTCCCACCTTGTGTAGGATATTTTGCACCTAACACGGCCCTCAAGTCAGCCCTGCAAGATATCCCAAATGTAGATAAGTATTTAGAGAATAAAGCAGTCCGCCTTCCCAACTACATGTCCATCTCTGTCAATAGGAGGAGGTACTTCTCCTATACAGCAGCTGTAGCCATCTTTCTATCTCTTCGGGGTCAAACCCAGATAGGGGAACCCTCAGTTCAGCCTTTAGAAGTTGAACCCATAGCCATGGCCGCAGCAGAGGAGGAACGCATGCGACTCGAGTACGAGCAAGAAGAAGAGGAAGAAGAGGAGGAATACGAGTCGGACCCTGAAGACCTGGATCTGGAGCAAGAGAGGCAGCAAGCAGAACAGCAGATCCAAAGCTTCGAAGAGGGACTGAGAGCAACAAGAAGAGCCCCACCACTCGGGCAGGGCATTACAAGCTTGACACCGGTGTTCATAGCAGGCGAGGCATATCTAACCCTTCATGACATTAAGAATCTTCCACAGTGCCGTGACAGAGGTCTTAGGGTAGATGAGATTTTGCATCTCCTACGACAGCAGGCGGACCTCGACGACTTCATCGATCGAGAAGCTCAGGACTTCCCCATCAGCATAAGAGAAGCCAGAACCTTCACCGGCGAGACTTCATCAGATATAGAAGCTTACGCAGGTATCAGGCAGATGATGACCGAAAAGGAATTGCCCTCGGAGGAGGAGTTCATGGCGATTCAGGAACAAATGGGCATCAAGGGCAAGTCCACCTCAGTATTGTTACCGAGCTCGCCAACACCAATCCTGAAGCAACATGGAGGCAGTATCAACCTAAGGAGGCTGGTGCACCAAGACTTCAGAGAGCTAGAGGAAGTACCAGTGGATGACTTCGCGGGAAGGCACAGGGCAACTTCCTCGTCTGCCGAAGAAGCAGGGCATGATAAAGCGCTTAGATACTACCTGCCGTTGCTGCTAGACGGAAGAATAGCGGTTATTCACCGCCAATTTAGCCCACGAGGCGAAGAAGGGGTCTTTATGCTCATCGCCCTCTCAGGGTTTGGACACCATGCCCGACTAGCTCCAAACATCGATCATGTTGTCCTGATCAAGAGAGCGATTGCATTGACCATCTTCGACTTTGCAATCCCTTATAGGCGGCAGGGCAGATTGGCAGTGACAGCTGCGTATACATCAGATAGGAGAATTGAAGACATGGAGGCAGTACTCCGAGGAGGGACGGCAACAAATATTCTCAGGAACTTAACAGGGTCATTAGGTACGGCCCAAGTGAAGAAATTTTTGGAAGACCACCCTGACTACCTCAAGAAATTTCAAGAGTAGAAGTTTATTAACTTGCATGTAAATGTTTTAATATATATATATGAGTATAATATATATCTCTTTTTGTATATAATTAATCCCTCAAATTGTATAAACAAGTAAAGCAACGTAACACACAAACCAAGAACTAATGATCAGAATGTACTCTAATGTGCATGCAGCTAGAGTACCTAGAAACCTTGATGAACACAGGCAGCGAGAACAAGAACATACCCCACCAAGGCGCTTCCAGCCGAGGAATTTGCGCCCAGAATTTGAAGCAGTAACACCGGAAGAGGAGCTATCCCAGATCAGATCGGACATCCACGACATAAGGGCATTGTTAGCAGGGGTAGCAGCAATAGGAGGACAGGACCAGAATGTACCTTTGCCGGAAACACCAGCTGGCCGGACAGTGCAACAAAGGAAGAGAAGCAGAAGGAGAAGATCTCCTAGTTCGGGATCCTCGAGCTCCAGCTCAGATACGTGAACTTCGGCTAAGATCGAGGAGGAGCAGAAGAAGAGAGACGGGATCACGGCGGCAGATCCAAACCGTGATGTGGGGCAGGTCACGCAATCGATTACCGTAAGAAAGTTGACTCCGCCCTTAGTAATGTGTGGAAAGCCGAAAGTTAGAGCAAATTTCGTGAGAAAACAGATCCGGAATGGAAGCAGAGGCGTGGCTGGACGAGATGAGTGAGTACGGCAACGCCTATGGCATGAAAGATAAAGATAAAGGCAGGGTAGCAACAGCAAACCTCAAGGGAGCAGCCAGAATTTGGTGGAAGGGGTATGCTAAAGCTCACGGTCTGAGCAGGGACAGTTGCAAATTCAGGAAGTTTGCCAAGGCGTTCAAACATCATTATGTGCCAAGAGAACATAAGTGCAACATGATGCAACAGTTTTATAGGCTGCAACAGGGCAACAAATCAGTACAGAAATACACGGAAGAATTTATGAGACTAAGGCTTTATGTGCCAAAGTTGAGTGAGAAGCATGCGGTGGAAGGCTATATCGAAGGGTTGAACGACGAGATCCGCAAGCTTGTAAGAGCAATAAACCCCCGAAGTCTGTGTCAGAGGCAGAAGCAAAGGCCATAAGTTTGCAAGGAATAGGACCGCAAGAGCATGCACCAAGGCAGCAATATTTCCAGGATAAGGGGAAGGGCACATGAGGCTATAGCCCAAGGGCGGCAAGCCCAGTAGCTAGCAAGACGCAGTACAACTCAAATTATGGGAAGCAAGGCAACACAAGCGGTGGCAAGCAGGAAAGGAAACAGGTAAGCTTCAAGGAGCAAGGAGCCAGGTCTAACTATTCCCAAACAGTGAGGCAATTTCTGCAGTCCATTCCCAAGGAGAAGAAGCAGGAGTGTATAGAAAAGCAGCTATGTTTCAGATGCTTCCAGCCAGGGCATAGGACCAACAACTGCCCCCTGATAATGAATGCAGCATTGGCAGAACTGGGATGGGAGACACCTTCGGACGCAGACGACGACGAAGCACGAGACTACATCCATGGTGAGTGTCACATTTTCGTAGCTATTGATACAGGAAATGCAGAAAGTCAGTATAAGGTGATTTCAACCACCGGGAAAGCCCAAGAGAAATCCTTTATAGTATTGATAGACTCAGGGAGCAGTCATAATTTTGCATCCCCTAGGATGGTAAGCATGTTGAAGTTAAAGCCGTTAAAGTCCAAGCCCAGGCCAGTCGTCTTAGCCAATGGAGCAGTTAGGCATACAGCAGGGAAGAGAATAAACTTCAATGTAGACTTGCCAGGTGTTAATGTTGCATTGGGAGCGGAAGTCATGAATATAGGCAAGTATGATCTGATTATTGGAATGGAATATCTTGGACCAGCAGGAGCAATCATCGATTGTGGGAAACGTAAGGTGACCTTAACAACTCCAGAGGGCAAGGTCATCGAGATCACAGGTAAAGAAGTAACCCCAATCATGCAATGCATGAGTAGTGAAAAATTGCTTAAGTGCATAAGAAAGCAGCAGGTGGCCTACCTCCTTAAGCTTGAGCTCGAAGATCAGGAGCCGGAGAGAAATAAAGAGATCAAACAACCTAGCAAGCTCCCCAGACCAATAGCAAAGTTGATCGAGGAATTTCATGACTTGTTTCCTGATGAGATTAAGCAGCTTCCGCCCTATAGAGGAGTCGAGTGTGAAATAGCACTTGAACCTGGGACGAAACCTACAAGCAAGGCACCTTATAGGATGTCAACCGAGGAGTTGACGGAGTTAAAGAAGCAATTGCAAGAATTGCTAGACCTAGGGTTCATAAGACCTAGTGTCTCCCCGTTCGGAGCCCCTATTCTCTTTGTGAAGAAGAAGGATGGGAGCCTTAGGATGTGCATTGATTATCGCCAACTGAATAAGCACACTATCAAAAATAAGTATGCCTTGCCTAGGTCGGATGACTTAATGGATCAGCTGCAGGGAGCGAAGATCTTCTCCAAAATAGATCTCAGATCAGGGTATCACCAGATTAGGATCAAAGAAGAAGACATCCATAAGACAGCGTTCAGGACAAGATATGGGCACTATGAGTTCACAGTTATGCCCTTTGGATTGTCTAATGCACCAGCCACATTCATGAGGTTAATGAACGATGTCTTCCGCGAATTTTTAGATTCCTTCATCATAGTCTTCTTCGACGATATCTTGGTGTATAGCAAGTCTGTGGATGACCACGCCCAACATTTGAGGAAGGTGCTTGAAAGGCTGAGAAGGCATCAACTCTTTGCGAAGTTATCAAAGTGCCACTTCGCAACAGAAAGAGTGGAGTACTTGGGGCACGTGATCACAGCAGAAGGCATTTCCACAGACCCTGCAAAGATCGAAGCCGTGATCGGCTGGCCGGCACCTAAGAACACGCATGAAGTCAGGAGCTTCCTAGGCCTAGCAGGCTATTATAGAAGATTTGTGAAGAATTTTGCCAAGGTAGCAGCGCCATTAACGGATCTCACAAAAGGTGGGAAGATAAAAGATTGGGCATCTCATTGGCAAAACAAGGCCCAAAAAGCATTTGAGACACTAAAGGAAGCTTTGACGACGGCGCCAGTTTTGGTCTTGCCAGATCCGACCAAAGATAAGCTCGTAGCAACAGATGCTAGCAGGACAGCGACAGGCGCAGTCCTCATGCAGGAGGAAAGAGTAGTGGCCTATGATTCCAAGAAGTTGAACGACGCCGAGCAGCGCTACCCAACGCACGATCAAGAGCTCCTGGCCATAGTAAGGGCTTTAAGAATTTGGAGGCATTATCTACTGGGAAGAAAATTCCAGCTAGACACAGATCATCAAAGCCTTCAATACATATTTACGCAGCCGCTCCTTAATTTGAGGCAAAGGAGATGGATGGAATTCTTGGAAGAATATGACTTTGAGATAAGTTATAAGCCAGGGAAGCTCAACGTGGTTGCGGATGCCCTTTCCAGGAAGCCATTGGCAACAAGAATTCATTGTAACGCCATATCAACACTCGTAAGCGAGTTTGGCAAGAAGATCGAGGAAAAATTGCCGACGGACCTCGACTTCAAGGAAGTTTGGGCGAGCATTTCCAAAGAGGTCAGGACCGACAAGGAAAGGGAGATGTTCAGGCACTACAAGAAGGAGGGAAATTTGCTATACTATAAAAATAAATTGTGTGTGCCAAAATCTTCGGAAGTTAGAAAGCTTATCTTGAATGATACACACAATAGTCCCATAGCAGGGCATGCAGGGTTCATGAAGACATACTTCAAGATTAGAAGCATTTATTATTGGCCCGGCATGAAGAAGGAAATAGCAAAATATATTAGAGAATGCCAGATATGCCAGCAGACAAAGGCGGAACAGCTCCGGATTCCAGGTGCCTTGGAACCATTGCCCGTACCCAACGCTAAGTGGGAGGTAATAAGCATGGATTTCATTACAGGACTCCCAAGAACAGCAAGAGGCAAAGATGCCTTGATGGTGGTAGTAGATAAGTTGTCAAAGATGGCACACTTTGTGTCGTGCAGGACAACCGATACGGCATTAGACACGGCTAACCTATTTGTTAAGGAGATTTTTAGGCTCCATGGCATGCCGAGGGAGATAATCTCGGATAGAGACTCCAAGTTTATGAGCGCCTTTTGGCAGGTTCTATTCACCACCATCCAGACAAAGCTTTCGATGAGCACGGCATACCATCCCCAAACAGATGGTCAGACGGAGAGGACAAACAGGATCATCGAAGATATGTTAAGAAGCTATGTATGGAACAAGCAATCCAAGTGGGATGATTTCATCCACTTAGTAGAGTTTGCGTACAACAGCACCAAGCAGGAGTCATCGCAGATGAGCCCTTTTATGATTAATTACGGGTATCAGTGTCTTACCCCGGATACTTGGCACAACCCTGTGTCCAAGGTGGAAGTCTCCCAGCAGATGCTTTCGGAAATGCAAGACTTGGTGGAGGAAGTGAGAGGATACCTCCTTGCAGCAAGAAGCAGGCAGAAAAGCATCGCTGACAAGCATAGGACAGTAAGAGAATTTGAAGTGAGAGACAAAGTTTGGTTGAAGATCAAAGTCAAGCAGGCCAAGCTCCGCATCGGCAATTGCAAGAAGCTTGCTCCAAGATGGGCTGGACCCTTCAGGATAGAGAAGAGAGTAGGTACCCAATCCTACAAGTTGGACCTGCCAGCACATCTTAAAATCCATAAAGTTTTCCACGTAAGTCTGCTAAAGAGGCACACCCCAAACCCCGAGGAAGTATTGGAGACAAATGACTTTTTAGAAATGACGGACGAGCATATTGAAATCGTCCCGGAAGTCCTTCTTAATAGATCTTATAAGAAGACGAGAAGGTCAAAATTTCTCCAATACCTTGTGAAGTGGAAGCACTTACCAGTGGAAGATGCTACGTGGGTACTGGAATCGGATCTTAAGAAGCAGTACCCCGAGTTTATGGAGCAATGCAAAGGTCGGCTCGTCACCGAAGTAGTCGACATCAGCAATCAAGATGTCGGCTCAGGCATGTCGATTTGGGGTTAGATTAAAGCATGTGTAGCTAAGGCTAATCTATGCATGCAGCCTATGCTAGGCATGGGGTGCATGCATTATTACCGATGATGAGACCACTAAGGTGCTCTCTAGGGCGTGGTGTAATGTCAATGTAGGCATGACCGCGTTTCCGGTTGGATGAGTGGAAGGTAGATTGGAAGTCTACTTCTGTTCCACGGAAGTAGACGACCTCGAGAGAAAGGAGGTCATTCAGGTATGCACTGATAGGAAAAGCACCTCTAGTCAATGCCTACGGGGGAAGGCCCTTCACGCCCCATATACGGGAAGGACCCAAGTCCCCACGCTGGGCAACTACAGGTGTAGGCATGAGCGGCATATAGGCATGATAGGGCGCTGTCTCCTCGGCCATGATGGGAGAAGCATAAACTTCCTATGCCGGGAGATATGCTTTGCATCCATATAATTGTATTTAATGGGTGGTTCCCTCACAACCAACCCTTATAATAATTAAAAATGTACTAACGTAGCGTACATCCTGCAGGCAATTAGAAGGATCAAGCGGCAGGAGGGTAGCGCTATGAGGACTCACAACACATAATTTTGGCCATAATGTGTTGTGAGGAGGCGATATGGAGTTCTAGCTTAAAACTTCTAAACTATAATTGATGATAATTTTGTCAATAATAGATTATGAAATAGAGGACGGAAGAGCCTCCCACCATAGTACAATTACAATAAACTATAAATATTACCTGAGGTGATTAATATAACATGGATATAAAAGTTGTTGTAATTGCAGGATATGCAGGTACCCAAGGTGGGGAGATGCGTGATGCTGAGGACAGCATCAAGTCAAGGTGGGGAGAATGTGACGTTCCAGCATAATATACGCCCCGAATACTTATATTATACTACCACGTCACACGTACATGTCACAGTTGACATGTACCTGAGAGCGGGATAATGTTGCACCTAGGAGCTAAAGGTTGCACCTAGGGGGCAACTTTGGATGTTGGGTATGTAATTAAACATACACAACAAAAGGTTCCTTGTTCATCCATTTCCAAATGGCTTAAAGCCATTTGTCCATATGGATGCCCTAACCTAAATAGGGTCTATATAAGGGCTAAAACCCTAGACCCTAGCTCTCCTTTCATTTTGCCAATTAGGGTTCTCTAGAGCTTCCTTTCCTTTTTCGCATTTAGGGTTCCCTTGGGCCCATTCGGCCAAGGTAGGACTCGAAATCGCATTGCCAGGCTCCGAAAAGCCGGATTTGCACAACAGGTTGTTGAGTAGCAGCCGTCTTCGCCAAGATCAGGAGTATGGACGCCTTCCGAGGATCAGGAGCGAACCAAGGAGCAGGTATCTAGTTGTTCTGTTGTGCAAAACCGTCTTTGGGCGTGGCAATATGCCGATTTAGTATGTTAGATCATCTCCAGAAGCCTTGTAGATCCCTAGATCTGATACTCTAACGAACGAACCTAACATTGGGTGTTAAGTAGATAAGATTGATGTGATTCTCTAATTCTGTTCTGTGATATTGCATGTATTCCACTCTGTGACCTCCTTGTATTGGGAAGGGGGGTAGAGACCTAAAGGATGTGTAGTAGATGCTCCTAGCATAGCACCTTAGTTCCCAAGTACTTGCGGCCCGTGCACAGGAGCCCACCTGGCTGTGGGTGAAGGGGCAAGGCCGGTTGATAAGGAGGAACTTGTCTCATCGCGGATTGACCCCTCTGGTAGTAAAGCCTATCGGGGGTCTCTGCGGGCTAGGCTTAATGGCTTGTCACTGCGTGTGGGCAAGGCATGAGCTCGACACTCGTGGGGTGGTGAATATGACCTTCCAGTGAGTTCAAGTCGAATAAGGGCAGTGGCCCTCTAGCCGCCTGCGATGAGCATGGATGCCTCTGGAGGAGAGGAAACTCTCTTCCCCGCCTCATCGGGCTGGGGAGATGCAACCAACAATAGTAGCCCCGTTGGCTATTCACCCTAAGAAGCTACGGTCAAGTCCCAACACTTTTCAGCCTACTCGCAAAGTGTGCACGGGAGGGGCGGATGGAGTGGACTACCTAAGCCATGTTCTATGCCGCCCAAATCCATTGCCATGAATTGCATGCGCAGAAGAACTCGAGACCTAGCCGTCGGTCATCCCTCTTGAGTCCGAGCCCCGGTAGGGACTCCCCTTGTTGTTGTTGCTATGAAGGTATTGTTATCTCTATGATGTTGCTATCTCTATGGTGATTGTATATTGTTAGTTGTGCTCACGTTTGTTTATTCACGCTTCCTTGAGATAGGTCGACCGATGGAAGGCGGGTGAATGACACATCCACTCTTCCCTTGCCGGCTCGCCCCATGGGAGTAGAGTCGCGTGGATGGCCCCCGCGCCGCACCGCCGGAGGGAATGCTCCTCCTTCGAATAACGATGCGGGCATCGTGATAAGGAGTAGGGGACGCCACACATATCAGATCTTGCTCCAGAGACGGGCTGCTTCCTTCCATTACGAGGGGTCGCTACTGAACGTCACATTATTTACTTCCGGAAGGTGGTGGCTATGGATGAAGCCCGACCGCCCAACCTTGCTTTGGCAAGGGCGATGGGCCCTTGGCGACTCAAAGCCCGGGCCTTTGGAAAGACAAGCAAGCCCAGTGGTTTCGCTATGGAATGTGCAGCACACGGATGTGGACCGGTGCATACACCGAAGGAACGGCCGCCTTGAAGCAAGATTTGGATGCTTGCTTCATGGCCAAGCTTTGGGATGCAGAGGCCCCGTCACATGTCAAGGTGGCAAATTATCGACAGCGGAGTTAATCCCATGCTCACGAGGGCCCACACCACTACCTGCGCACCCATCTACCCATGAAAGAGCGCAGGTGATTGCTTCCATTCGCGACAGTGCACACCACCTCCGCATTGAGACGGGGAGATGGATTCGGGAGCCGCGGAGGACAGAGTCGGCAGTGCCGCCAACAGGGCGCCATTGAGGATGAAAGTCACGCCCTGCCGGGCCTGTCCAGACGAGCATATCCGGGCTCGGTATGTTCGGTTAGTTGTGCCCCATCAGGCCTTGCATGAGCTACTGAACACGGCCTCTGTAGGCTTGTTGGGATCGTACCTCCGAGAGGTAATGGATATGCGGACTCAGTTATGCCCCCCTGTCCGACATTAACCTCACCGTGTACTTGTGATTATGTATATAATCAGTGCAAGTATGTCGGCATCCTTATTGCTACTAAAGTTTTTCCCGAAACCCTTGGGCGGGGTTTTTAATCCGGTAGTAATATCGCTGCTCTCTCTTTGTACTTGGGTCCCATAGGCCAGTTGGTCTCCGTGGACGATAAAATCATATTCTATTCTATTCTATTCTGTAAAGATACATGATTGAAAAACGGATCTTCAATACACGATGACAATGGACAGCCACAGAAGAAATGGAGTAGCCGAGGTTTATATTTTCTTCTAATCCAGTCCAGCCTGCTTGTTTTTGCAAGCAAATTTAAGTATCCAGTAATTTTGTAATCCAGTGAATCCAGTGAATTTTGTATCCAGTGAATCCAGTAAATTTTGTATCCAGTAATTTTGTATCCAGTGAATAGTTAAACAGTAAACAATAAGTTTGCCTAGGTAAACAGTTATAATATGATGAGGAATTTTAATGGTGGTGCTCTAAGCGGCGCCGCCAACAAGCTAGGAACCCTAAAATTACCTAAAGTAAACGAATACCCAAAAATCCAGGAATTTTGATGAATTTTAATCACGATATCCTTTTGGGCGTCCTGTTTTCTTTTTAGGTGAAACATTCGTGGCATCCATCTGGAGATAAATGGTGCAATGGTTAATCAAATGTTGCAATGCGGAAATAAGCAACACCTTATGGCGTCGCCATTCTTTCTGATACACAGCTCCTATCTGTAGGAATCCATCCTGTCCAGTTCCTCAACTTGTTATAGGCTTCCAAACGAGCTTCCACCTCTGGAGGCGACAACGCATGCGATCTGGATAGTGCATGGAAAGTCCCAGTTTGCAACAAAACCCATGTTGGCACCGATTAGCCGGTTTCGAAATGGATGGCCAAGAACAGCCGCGACTGCCAATTTACACCCTATAGCAAGTTTGGAGCAGTCATTGGCATATTCTTGGCATATACTAGTATATACTTGGAATATGCCATAAACCCACATGAACAAGGGTTTGCTCCCCCTAGGGGCAACCCAAAAATTGAAACAAAATGCACTAACCATTGAAACAAAATCATACAAAACACTATTTATTTGGGATTAAAGAAAATAATGTAGCAAAGCATATCAACTTGTCTTATTCACAAAATTCCATGAACATGGGAATTCAATTACAATATAACTTAGGGAAGGTTTCTCAAAAAAGTTCCTAAAAACAAAAGAAATTCAATCCCAATCCAATTCAAACCAATTCAAAATCATAGAAAGCACTTTTCATTGGATTGAAAAAAATACTATTCATTTGGGATTAATAAAATACTGTAGCAAAATAAACATAAACAAAAGAGGTTGTCTTATTCACAAAATGGTATGAATTTGCAAACTTTTTTTGTATTATAAATTTGGAAGGTTTCTCAAAAATAATTCCCTCCAAATAACAAACTCATAACAAATTCAAATAAAAAATCCAGCATGAAGGCTTTTAAATAATCCTATATTAATCCATTACAAATTGGACAGATTTCACAAATTTCACAGGATGGAGCCTAGAAAAGCCCATTTGTACATGGAGGACCAAATCAATGAAGCATAGAGAAGGCCATCTTTTGCACAATGGCATGGAGAGTTTTTAGAAATAAATAAAAGAAATCCAGATTGGAAGTCAAGGAGGCACCTTGATTTGAGGAGTCCATATAAACAAAAAATTGCTTAAAAACCTAAATGCTTGTTGTTGGCTACTCAATGCCTCTCAAAAATCATGTCCAAATTGCCCAAACAGATCCTGAAAACATTGGAAACCTTGGCTTTGATCGTATGACCACGGACCAACATGTCTTTAGTGGTTTCTGCCCTTAAAACAAATTAACATTCCAGCATTGCATAGCCTGTATCCCAGCACATCTTTTAGGGCATTGCTTCCGCCCATGGCCATGGTTATGGCAGACTGCAGGCAACAAACAATCCAAATCCTAAAAATCTTTGGCACTTCTTGTACTGTATCAGCCGCTACATTCACTCCCTTCCCTCTGCTTCCGCACTATATTTTTCCCAACTCCAAGTCTTGGAAACCTTGGCCAAATCGGCAGCAAACAGTCCATCTGTATGAAAAAGAAAACCTGATAACCTGAAAAAAGATCTTATCTGCCAATCTGTTTATCGGTTTGGAAATAAAAAAAAGGCTGTGATGGCTGAATCCGCATGCAAGGCTGTGATGGCGCTCTCCTATCGCCCAAATCCACTGGAATCGTGGCCAAATCCGCCAAGAAACTATGATCCTCTCACAAATTGCCAAAGATGGACGCTATGCTTCAGGATTTGCTTGTTTGGCTGGAAAAAAAAAAACACAGAACCAAATTAGGAAGAGTGTACGAAAAAGATGGAATTAAATCTGGCCGTAGACGTTAAATTTAGGTTCACTATGAATAGTTGCTGTCGTAGATCAAAAAATATCAGAAGCTAATGGATTTTATGGAAACCTCCCCAAGTTATCACTACTGGAAACCTCCCCAGGTTAGCAGGCATGGAAACCTCCCCAAGTTAGCAAGATTGGAAACCTCCCCACTGCCCCAGGCAGGCTTTGGGTGAAAGCTAGGGAGGTTTCCACACAATGGAAAAGTTGGGGAGGTTTGATCGTATGCAGATGGTAGGCTGGCATAGATCCAGCATAACACCTGCGGACATACCCAAAAAATTTCGGCTTGGTCAAGTTAATGTGTTAGGTAACCGGCCAGATCGAGGGGTTTCCGGCCGGTAAACCAGCAGGCGGCGGCGCCACTGCCTGCCGGTTTACCGGCCAGAAACCCCGGGATCCAGCTGGCTACCCAGCGTGAACCGCCACTTTAGCAAAATTCCGTTGACGTGGCGGACGTTTAATTTTTTTTCCTTTGTTATTTTCTTCTCCCTTTTCTCCTCTGCGGCAATGGAGGGCGCCGGAAGTTTTGGCGATGGCGTTGCATGTAATTCTGAGGCGTTGCATGTGTTTTGTTTTTGTGAGGTTCTTGCCGACTTTGGAGGCTTTAGCTGTTGCATTTACGACTTCTTGTCGACTTTGGACTGAAGTTGCTAAGTTACAAGTTTTTGCTCAGTTACAAGTTTTGGACGACTTTGAGGGTTCTTGCCGGCTTAGGAGGTCGGAGCTTGCTGCATTTACGACATTTGAGGTGCTGCATTTACCAGTTTTTGAAGGTTTTGGAAGTTTTGGAAGTTTTTCTGCAGATCCGGCAGCATGGCTATGGTGAAAAACCCGCGGCATTCTTCCTTCTCTTCTTTTTTCAGTTCTTGCATATAGTATTGCTCAAGGTTTTTTCCGGAAGCAAGGTTCTTGCCAGGTCTGCCGTGCAGAGTAGCGCCCCGTCTGGGCTGGGTTTACCGCCATAGCCTTGTGCTCTACCTCTTTTCTTCGGTCCTAGCTCCATTTCTATCTCCTCTGCTGCCAGATCGGAGCCCGTCTTTTCCACAAAATTCGTTTTTCTGTCTCGCGATTTTATTGCAGCTCCTCCTTTTCTGTCATATGCACAGTGTCCTAAATTTAGCTGCGAGCTGTAAAGATACACGATTGAAAAACAGATCTTTAATACACGATGACAATGGACAGCCATAGAGGAAATGGAGTAGCCGAGGTTTATATTTTCTTCCAATCCAATCCAGTCGATCCTGCTTGTTTTTGCAAGCAAATTTAAGTATCCAGTAATTTTGTAATCCAGTGAATCCAGCGAATTTTGTATCCAGTGTAATTTTGTATCCAGTGAATCCAGTGAATTTTATATCCAGTAATTTTGTATCCAATAAATAGTTAAACAGTAAACAGTAAATTTGTCTAGGTAAACAGTTGTAATATGATGAGGAATTTTAATGGAGGTGCTCTAAGCGGCACCGCCAACAAGCTAGAAACCCAAAAATTACCTAAAGTAAACAAATACCAAAAAAAATCTAGGAATTTTGATGGTGGCGGTTTACGTCTTGTACACCCATCTAATCACGATATCCGCCATTTGGGAAAATTTCTCGAATATTCCTTAATTATTTATTGCAGGTAATTATATCCTGGTAATTATACTATTTGTTCTTTTCAGATAACCTAGGTTATACTGTGTCTAAGCGGCGCCGCCATAAGCCTGCCGACGAATAAACTTTTTTTTGTCTAAACTTTTTTTTGTCTGTTGCACACAGGTCGGTTCTTGCTTCACTCTGGCTAAACTCCGGTAGGGCGGCTATGGCGTCTTCAATCTTCGGCTATGGCGCCTTCAAGTTTTAAGTCGAGGCTCCTGCCATATTTTTCCTGCTGCAAAGTCGCTCCTGCTTAGAACAATAAAAGATCAAGCGGATTTTCTTGCTCTGTTTTCCTTTGCTGTGTTCTCAGTGTCTCTTGCTTCGCCATAGTCCTCTTCTTGTTTTGAAGGCAGAGTATGCTTGTGACGTTCCAGCATAATATACGTCCCAATACGTATATTATACTGCCACGTCACACGTACATGTCACAAGTGACATGTACTTGAGAGTAGGACAACGTTGCACCTAGGAGCTAAAGGTTGCACCTAGGGGGCAACCTTGGATGTTGGGTATGTAATTAAACATACACAACAAAAGGTTCCTTGTTCATCCATTTCCAAATGGCTTAAAGCCATTTGCCCATGTGGATGCCCTAACCTAGATAGGGTCTATATAAGGGCTAAAACCCTAGACCCTAGCTCTCCTTTCACTTTGCCAATTAGGGTTTTCTAGAGCTTCCTTTCCTCTTTCGCATTTAGGGCTTTCCTGGGCCAATTCGGCCAGGGTAAAGCTCGAAATCGCATTGCCAGGCTCCAAAAAGTCGGATTTGCACAACAAAGTTGTCGAGTAGCGCTTGTCTTCGGCAAGATCAAGAGCATGGACGCTTCCGAGGATCGGGGAGCAAGCCAAGGAGCGTGTATCTAGTTGTTCTCACAGCAAAACCGTCTTTTAGGCATGGCAATATGCGGTTTAGTATGTTAGATCATCTCTGGAAGTCTTGTAGATCCCTAGATCTGAGACTCTAACGAATGAACCTAACATTGGATGTTAAGTAGATAGATTGATATGATTCTCTATCTCTGTTCTGTGATATTGCATGTATTCCACTCTGTGATCTCCTTGTTATGGGAAGGGGGGTAGAGACCTAAAGGTTGTGTAGAAGATGCTCCTAGCATAGCACCTTAGTTCCCACATAATTGCGCCGTGCACGTAATGTGAGCCCACCGGGTCGTGGGTGAAGGGGCAAGGCCGGTTGATAAGGAGGAACTTGTCTCATCGCGGATTGACCCCTCTGGTAGTAAAGCCTATCGGGGGTCTCTGCGGGCTAGGCTTAATGGCTTGTCACTGCGTGTGGGCAAGGCATGAGCTCGACACTCGTGGGGTGGTGAATATGACCTTCCAGTGAGTTCAAGTCGAATAAGGGCAGTGGCCCTCTAGCCGCCTGCGATGAGCATGGATGCCTCTGGAGGAGAGGCATCTCTCTTCCTTCCTCATCGGGGTTGGGGAGATGCAACCCAGCAGTAGTAGCCCCTCTGGCTATTCACCCTAAGGGGCTACGGCCAAGTCCCAACACTTTTCGGCCGACTCGCAAAGTGTGCACCGGGGGGGGGCGATGGAGTGGACTACCCTAAGCCATGTTCTATGCCAGCCAAATCCATTGCCATGAATTCTGCATGCGCAATGAACTCGAGGCCTAGCCGCCATCATCCCCTTGAGTCCCGAGCCCCGGTAGGATCTCTCCTTTGTATTATTGTTATGAAGGTATTGCGACAACGTGATGTTGCTATTGTTATGGTGATTGTGTTGTATATTATTGGTTGTGCTCACGTTTGTTTGTTACGCTTCCGCAGATAGGTCGATCCGATGGAAGACGGATGAATGACACATCCACTCTTCCCTTGCTGGCTCTGCCCCCATGGGAGTGGAGCCAGGTGGATGGCCCCCGCCGAGCAAATGGGGGGAATGCTCCTCCTCGATGCGATCGCGGGCATCGTATAAGGAGTAGGGGACGTCACAGTGGTATCAGAGCATGATCTTGGCATCCAAGATCGAGCACTGGCCATTTCTCCCTTAGGACTAACAGTAGATTCGAGTCTTGGGGTATAGCCACCCAAGCAAGAGCTTCGAATAATTGGGAAAATTCCCAATTTCTGGGTAGATTTTAGTTCCATGATAGGTTGCTAGTGAAGTATAGCATCTTTCCCAACCTAAATTGCCAAAAATTAGGCCACCCCTCACAGAGTGCGCCCAGCACCATTCGGTTCGCAAACCGATTCCGCCCAGGCGCACTGTGTGAGTGGTTGACCTCCGTTGACATAGTTAGGTGTCCCAAATAATTGAGATAATGGTGTAGTTTGGCTTATTTCCTTAGTTCTTGTGACGTTCCAGCACAGTATACGCTCCCAGGACGTACATTGTACTGCCACGTCACGCGTACACGCCACCCCGATTGACGTGTACGCCAACGGATAGCCAGGTAAGTAGCCCTAGGGGGCAACTTGCTAGGAGTGTTCATATATTATTAATGTGCACATGTGCACATTAATGAGGGCACACCTTTCCATGTTGGCATATTTTGCCACCTAGCCATTTAAGGCAAGTGGGCCCTTTCCAATTATCCCACATGCCAAATTGGATAATTGGAAACCCTAGCCTAAACCCCATGTCTATTTAGGGTAGGAAAACCCTAGCTTGCTAGTTTTTCGTCCTTAGGGTTTTAGAGCTCAGTTTTGGCTGCCCCAGGAGCCAAAACCGCCTCCCGCGACGCCCAAGCTTAATTGCACCATCGGGTTCCCCTCGGATTCGGCCACTCGCAGGATGGTTGAACTTCAGTCGGGAGGAGCCACTCAAGGATCAGTATTTGGTCAATTTAATAGCTTAAACCGTCTTCTAATCATAGAATCAGAGGGTTTAGACTATTAAATTGCCCATAGCAGCCTATCTAGATCTTAGATCTCGGACACTAACTAAAGAACCTAACTCTATGATTAGATCTAGTTCTTTAGTTCTTCTGTGATGTATTTGGATGATGTATCTCTGTGAACTCCTTGTATTGGGAAGGGGGGTAGAGGCCCTAAAGCTTGTAGTTGATGCTCCTAGAGTAGCCTCTCTAGCACACCGTAGATTCGGCCCGCGGTACAAGAGCCACACCCGGTTGTGGGTGAAGGGGCCGACGGCTAAGAAGGAGGCTCATGTCCCGACTCTTGAACGATCCCCCGGTGTGTAAAGCCTACCGGGATCATTGTGACTAGGTCTAATGGCTTACCACCGAAAGGGGTAAGGCATGGGCCGACACCGTGAAGTGGTGTACACTTTCCAGTGGGTTCGGTCGAATACGGGCAGTGGCCCTCTAGTCACCTTGAGTTAGCATGTAGATCTCTGGAGGGAGTGATCCCTACCTGCCCCATCGGAACTGGGAGGATGAGACCCAGGAATAGCCCCTTCGGCTATGCATCCGGGCGGGCTGGCCGGGTCCCAACACTTTTCAGCCTACCGCAAAGTGTGCATGTGAGGGGCGGATGGAGTGGACAACCCTATGCCATGCTCTTATGCCGCCCAAATCCATTGCCATGAATTCGGCCGAACGAACTCGAGACCCAAGCCGTCACCATCCTTTGAGTCTCGAGCCTTGGGTAGGATCCCCTATGTGATGTCTTTGATCTTTGTCTATGCAGATATGAGGAGGACCATCCTTCGCGATGGTCACCAGATGTTGATGTATGTGCTACTGACATGTATGTTTATGCTTCCGCAGCTAGGTAGGCCCTGAGGGAGACGGGGTAGAATGACACCTTCACTCTTCCCACTGAGACTCGTTACGGGTGCAGTGATATGTGGAGGGCCCTCAGACGCGATGGGGCTGGTGTGGGGAAGAACTCCTGTTTGTATACCTGGTGAGTGCACCGTGATAATGACAGTAGGGGACGTCACAGTGGTATCAGAGCAATGTTCTTGGAGACCAAGAGCAAAGCACTGACCATGTTCCCAGTAGTACTAACTTGATAGGATCCTCAAGCCTCGAAAAGTGGGAAAATTTTTTCTCACCTTTGTAGTTATGCTAAGCTAGTAACAATTAAGTGAATTGGAATTTAACAAGATTAAAAAGAACGAGCCAAAATTTTCCAAGTGAGGTGGTCTCACCGGCTACCGGTGTCATAAAACTAACTTTTTGTTTTGAAGCGAGGCGCAAGCTATGAGACATCGAGCCAAGAACACCAAAACATGATGAATTTGAGATAAATAATGTGGTAAGGCTAATTCTAAGGTAGGAATTAGTTAGAATAGCATGTTTTAATTACCTAAAACCCTAGAAATGTATGGGATCTCGATTTCGCTACCGGTCGCAAAACTAAACATTAGTATTGGAACGAGGCTAAGCCGTGGAGACCAATGGGTAGGAAAAGTCTGAAATAAGTATGAGTTTTAGATAAATTGGTGCCTTAGCAGGTAAAAACAGAGCAACTTGAGTTTTGACCTAAAATGCCCCAAGCTATAAATAGATGTAGAACCCCTCATTTTTTCGGGCCCAAGCCCTAGAAACCGCTTCTTCCCAACTTAGGCGATCTTTCGGGCGCTTTTATCCGATTGACGATCCGTAAAACATGGCCCGAACCAAACAGATCAAGAAGGAAGCTGCCGCCAGTGTAAAACCACCGGCGCCATCGGAGACGTAGATCATTCGAAGATGCTTCGTGAGAGGCTCGAAGAGGGGGTCGTTCGCCTTCGCCGGACGAAGAGCAAGACACCTCCGATTTGATCGATGTCTTCAACCGCCAGGTGGAGGACGAGGCCACATCACCAAACTCCATGGACTAATTTAGACGAGGGAGGTGTATGAAGAAATAGAGCGGGAGATCCGGCTACAGATCCAGAACAAGGAGATGAGCAAGTGATGTGTTTGGAGCCGGAGGTAGCGTAGACCTTAGAAGATTCATCAGAAATACGAAAAGCAGTAAGAGAAGGGAGGACAAAAAGAGGAAAAGGAAGGAGGAGGAACAAAAGGCAGCAGAAGAAAAGAAGAAAGCAAAAGGGAAGTTCGTGGCTGGCATAAGGAGAACAAAGGACTGCCCGCCAAGGAAGAGGCCGAACCCCAACATTATCATCAAGGAGCGGCAACCTGACGAACCCCCAAACCCTTCCGACGACTCTTCTCGATGGGGACTTCAACCCTAACGCAGGTGGAAGCTCTTCCAAGAACCCGTGACGAAAGCAAGAAGTACCCGAAAGCAGCCAAACACCGAAAGCAACCCCAAAGAAGACCAAGTGCGTAAGCCCCCGAAAGTACCCCGGCATGGGATAGAAAGAAGCAACCACGACCCGCCCGGGAAGCCTACGTCACCGACAGGGTGAAGATTTATGAGAGAAAGATGAGGGAGCACGAGGCCTACATGAAGAAATGGGAGGCCTATAACAAATATTATGAAGAAAACAGAGTTAAGTTCATCGAGGGAGGGCGACCAACGAAGCAGCAAACCTTAAGGCCGCCACCACCAAGCCCAAGGTTCCCAAGCCGCCACCGCGTGAAGAAAGCGGATAGGAAGGAGGTAGAGAGAAGAGCGTTAAGGGAGATTAGACACTTCCAGCGCAGCTTCGGTCTCCTAATCCCCCGTGCCCCCTTCGCTCGGTTGGTGCGTGAAGTTATGCAGGCCTATAGAACAGACTTTAGAGTCACGCATCTAGGCGGGCAATGGCAATGCAAGAGGCGGCTGAGGCAAAGATAGTGCAACATTTTGAAGATTCAACAGCCTGCACTATCCACGCCAAGCGGGTAACCTTGATGCGACAAGACATGAGTCTTGCGACCCGCATTAAGGGAGAACGCCCTTAGAAACTTTTGTTGTAAATAATTAAAAATTTTTGTAATATAGAGCAATTTTGTCTACCTTGATGACATAAACTTGAGTAATTAGAGCAAATTAATAAGTTTTAGCTTTTATTTCAGTGAAATAGGACATTTGGGAGCCGAGAGACATGATGTCTCACAGCTCGCGCCTCGTCGCAAAACAAAAAGTTAGGATTGAAGCGAGGCGCAAGCTGTGAGACCTCGCCCAAACTTGACCAAAACAGCTCCAAATTGACCAAATAAGGGGTCGATTCTGCCTAATTTGATGAGCCCATCACCCTTACACCATTAGTTTACCCAAATTGGACACCTTTAATCGAAATGGGACTGATGTCTCACAGCTCGCTACCGTCGCAGAAAACAAAAGTTAGGATTGAAGTTTAGGCAAGCCGCGGAGACCTCTTACCAATTCTTCACCAGACTTGTTAAAGTCACCTTCAACCCATCGTGATAGCATCTTTTAGGTAACCTAGCCTTGTTCAAGCATCTCCTATAGTCCTCAAACTCCTATTTTGACCTCAGATAAGTTAGAATCACCCAATCCTAGGAAATTTTCAAGTCATCCAAAAATTAGGGTTTCCCCCTTTTCTATAAATAGACCCGTCATTTCTCAGATAGCACCCTACAAATCTGCTCCCCGCCCTTCTAGCCGATTTCCCAACTCCCCGAGGCGCTTTTGTAAACCGTTTGTTACCCTCTTCCGCAATTAATCAATGGCAACTTCTCGATTTCCAGAGATGGTACATACCGGTAACTCATGTCGCCGAGGCCGACGCCGACCAAATCTTCCAGATCTTCAGAAGGAGGTAGACGCCCAAGCAACCTTGCACGACCCGCCTTTATAGTAGAGTCCCCGACCGAAGTTTCAAGCTAGGGTAGAACCGGCGCTAGTGCAACTCCCTTTTGCGTAGGATATTTTGTTCCTAGACGGTCCTCGCTAGGTAAAGATTAGACGATGTCCCGAACATCGCCAAATACCTCACAAACAAAGCACACCGCGACACCTAAGCCAATGGTCCTAATCGCCAACAGACCAAGTACTTCTCTTTCAACATCGCCTCGGCAATCTTTCTCACCCACCGTGTGCCGAGAACATCGTGGGGGAAACCTCCATTCCCCCATGGACGATCCATTAGTCAGAAAGTAAAGAGAACAACGGCTCCTCACACAAGTCTTAACAGGAGCGGTGAAGGGAAGGAAGAAGACTCGGATGAACAGGAACTGAGGAGGAGGAAGACGATGTTGAGCTCGACCTAGCAGAGGAGCAAAATAAGCCGGAGCGAGAGTGGCAAGACTGAAAGAAGCCGGCAGACTCTCGTGAGTCGCGCCACCCCCGGGTTAGGCATCACAAGCCTAGCTCCCATTATAATCGAAGGTGAGGAGTTTCGCTCCTAAGCTTACATTCAAAACCTCCCCGAGTGTGGAAAGGGAGTATCGAATTCAAGAGTTGCTGCACCAACTCAAGAAGAAGACTTGGACGACTTCATCGTCCGAGGAGAGTCCGACTTCCCTCCAAGTAAGGGAAGCCGACACTTACACGGAGAGTTTACCTCCCGACATCCAAGCCTACAAAGAACATCAAAGTGATCATGGAGGCGCATAAGGCTGAGAACAAGCTACCGACGGAGGAAGAGTTCCTTGCTCTCCAGAACGATGGGGATCCGCTTATGCGACCTCAAACATCCTAATCCAAGAAGCTCGTCCGCAGCACCTCCCGGGATAGGACAGCGAATTCGACCTCGTGAGGGCTTCAAAGCAACCGTGGACTACTGTGGAGCTCACCACGGTGGAGGTTGATGATTTCGGAAGCGCATTACGAGCTGGATACCGAAAGTGGCCGAGGACCCGCCTCGCGAACGCATTGTGTCACTACGCTTTATTACCCGCCATTGGCCGATGGATGGAAGAATAGCGGTTATCCACCGCAAATTCACCCCCCCCAGGCGCAGGAAGGAGTATCGCTGATTGCACTCTCAGATTCGGCAGCATGCACGGCTCCCCTTAACACCGGTAGTATGCAACTCGGGTGAAAAGAGCGGTAGCACTCGACGCCTTCGACTTCGCCATACCTTACAAAGGCGGCAGTAAGATCAAGGCTTGCGGTGCAGCCTTTTTATACCTCCCACCGCTGTAATAGAAGATTTAGCAAGAGCATTACAAGGTGGATCTCCAGCCAATGTCCTTAGGAACTTGGGCCATTCAAAGGGGAACAGCCCAAGTGAAAAAGTTCCCGGAGGATAATCCATCTTACCGCATCAACAGTAAATGATTAGCAAGAGTTGCAAGTTCTTGTATTAGTGTAATATAAAATATAAATATAACATTCTCTTTGCACTATAAATGTTTTGTTGATATATTTTGTGTCCCCTCAACCATGCCAACAAACATAAATAAAGCAAGAAAGCAAGGAAAACTAACCATGTAGATATGAACCACTTGTGTATGCAGCTAGAGGCCCGAGCGCCAGGAGAACGCATTAACCCTGGAACTGCTGTGGGGAACAGAGCCCGCCTGTGCCACGCCCGGCAAGAAACCCGCTTTGAAGAATTTGGACAAATGACCCCTTAAGAAGAAATATCGCAAATGAGGACGGACCTCGAAAGCAGATAAAGGCTTTGCTAGCCGCACAAGCTGAGGAGCAGTGTTCGGGTGGGTAACGCCAACCGCCGCAAGCATCAGCCGGAGAAAACGTGTAGAGACAAGAAGAGGAGCAAGAGAGGAAGGTCCCCAGCCGGACTCCTCCGACTAAGCCTCGATTCAGACCGGACTCGAGGAAGAAGAAGAGCGTAACCAAGTCCGAAAGGCATTTAAAAGGCAGAGGAACCACCCGGAGGGACGACAAAGGGACACAAGAACCTCCGACTACCGTAAGAAAGTAGACTCGCGATTGGGAAATGTTTGAAGGCCAGAAGCTCGAGCAATTCTCAGCGAGAAAACGCGTCGCATGGAGGCAGAGGCTTGGCTTGACGAGATGAGTTTAACACGGCAATGCCTATGGTATGAAGGATAAGGATAAAGGCGTGGTGGCAACAAATAACCCTCAAGGGAGCAAAGACGCATTTGGTGGAAGGGCTATGCCAAGGCTCATGGTTTAAGCAGGACGCCATGTGTTCAAGAAGTTTGCTAAAGCCTTCTGCCGCCATTATGTCCCAAGAGAGCACAAGTCCAAAGATGATGCAAAGAAGCTTCTAAAGTTGCAAAGAAGGCAACAAGTCGCATGTAAATACAGGAGGAATTTATGAGGCTAAGGTCAGATGTGCCAAAGTTAGAGAGAAGCACGCAGCTGGAAAGCTACATTGAAGGTCCGAATGAGGAGATCCCGAAGTTTGTAAGGGCAATAAACCCAAGAACAAGATCGTAAGCGAGTCCAAGGCAATAAGTTTGCAAGGAACAGACCTCGAATAGTGGGCAGAGGCAAGCAAAGATTACCAAGATAAAGGCAAAGGCAAAGAAAGCCAGTTTCCGAGAAGAACAAAGCCCAGACCAGCCTAGAGCCCCATATAGTGGCAATCGTGGGAAGCAAAGCAGGAGAAGAAGCGTGTATCTTTCAAAGACAAACAGAAGGGTCAAGCTACTCCAAAGCCGCGGCGAGCCTTTCTCAGCAGCCATGCCCAAGGAGAAGAGACAGAGTGCATAGAAAAGCAGCCTTTGCTTCGTGTGTTTCCGGCCAAGGCTATAGAAAAATGAACCCGCCCATATGTCATGAGTGAGGGCGCTAGCAGAGTTGGGAGATTGGGACACTTTGATCGACGACGACGGGCGAGGAGGCCCGCGACTACATTCGTGGTGAGTGTCATATCTTTGCCGCAATAGATACAGAGCAAAGCAGAGAGCCAAGATAAAGTAATTTCCACAATTGGGAAAGGCCAAGGCCAAGTCATTTATAGTCCCGATAGATTCGGGAAGTAGCCATAACTTTGCATCTCCCGTAATGGTTCAAATGTTGAAGTTGAAACCATTAAAGTCAAAGCCAAGGCCCGTTGTCTTAGCAAGTGGAGCAAAGAAGGCGCATCGCAGTAAAAGAATCAACTTTGACATCGACTTGTCGGGATTAAGATCCGTGATGGGGCAGAAGTAATGGGCATTGGCAAGTACGACTTGATAATAGGTATGGAGTACCTTGGACCAGCAGGGGCCATTATTGATTGTGGAAAGCGGAAGGTGACCTTCCCAACACCCGACGGCAAGATCATTGAGATAACAGGTAAAGAAGTTGTTCCCATCATGCGGTGTATGTCTTCTAAACTACCGCTCAAGTGCATCAAGAGTGAGCAAGTAGCATACATCTTCAAGCTTGAGATTAGTGAGCCGGAATTGGAAGGAAGCAAAGAAGACAGGATGCTCAGCAAGTTGCCGAGGCAAATAGCTAAGTTGATCACGGAGTTCCACGATCTCTTTCCAGATGAGATCAAACAGCTCCCTCCGTATAGGGGAGTCGAGTGCGAGATAGCACTCGAACCAGGAACAAAGCCCACAAGCAAGGCTCCATATAGAATGACAACACAGGAGTTGTCGGAGCTAAAGAAGATTAGCTAGGAGCCGCTTTCGACCTAGGTTTCATTAGACCTAGTGTCTCGCCGTTTGGAGCGCCCATTCTTTTTGTCAAGAAGAAGGATGGATCTTTGAGGATGTGCATAGACTATAGACAGTTGAATAAGCACACCATTAAGAACAAGTATGCGCTTCCAAGATCAGATGACTTGATGGATCAGCTTCAAGGAGCAAAGATCTTCTCCAAAATTGACTTAAGGTCAGGTTATCATCAGATAAGGATAAAGGAGGAGGATATCCACAAGACCGCCTTCAGGACGCGGTATGGGCATTATGAGTTCACAGTGATGCCTTTCGGCTTATCAAATGCCCCCGCAACATTCATGAGGCTCATGAACGATATCTTCAGGGAGTTCCTGGACACCTTTGTGATTGTTTTCTTTGATGACATTTTGGTGTATAGCAGATCCCTTGAAGAGCACCTGCAACACTTGAGAAGGGTGCTAGAGAAGTTGAGAAGACACCAGTTGTACGCCAAGTTGTCGGCGCCACCGCAACGTAGAAGGTGGAATACCTTGGTCATGTGATCTCGCAGAAGGCATCCTCGACGGACCCCGCCAAGATTGAAGCAGTTGATTCAAAGGGTCGGGCTACCAAGAATGTGCACGAGGTCAGAAGTTTTCTGGCCTAGTGGTACTACAGAAGTTCAGAAAGAACTTTGTTAAGATAGCAGCCCCGCTAACGACCCTAACGAGGGCGAGAAGGTGAAAGATTGGGTAGAGCATTGGCACAAGAAAGCCCAAAAGGGGTTTGAATTGTTGAAGGAAGCTTTAACAACAGCCCCAGCCTTAACTTCCCCGGACCCGGAGAAGGATAAGCTTGTAGCAACAGATGCGAAAGTAAGATAGCTACAAAAAGTGCTTATGCAAGAAGAACGGTGGTAGCCGCATGATTCCGGTGAAGATGAACGACGCCGAGACGCTACCCAACGCGACGCATCGAGTTGCTTGCGCTTGTCGGCATTAAGAATATGGAGGCACTATCTCTTGGGAAGGAAGTTCCAATTGATACCAACCATCAGAGCCTCCAATATGTATTTCACGCTAACCACACCTCAAACTGAGAGGCAGCGGAGATGGATGGAGTTCCTCAAGAATATGACTTTGATATAGTCTACAAGCCGTGGAAGCTCAATGTGGTAGCAGATGCGCTTTCAAGGCATCCCCCGACAACTAGAGTGCATTGCAATGCAATTTCGACGCCTCCAAATGACTTTGGTAAGAAGATTGAAGAGTCCTTGCCAATGGATGTGGATTTCGTGGGAAGTATGGGTAAGCCTCTCTAAGGAGGCTAGAATGATAAAGAGCGGGAGGCCTTCAAGCATTATAAGAAGGAAGGCAACCTGTTATACCATAAGAACAAGTTGTGCGTGCACCTCAATCATCGTGTAAGGAAGTTGATCCTCCATGACACGCGACAAATGCCCAATAGCTGGCCATGCGGGATTCATGAAAACATATTTCAAAAGCGCAGCAGCCTATTATTGGCCAGAATGAAGAAGCAAATAGCTCGCTACATCAAAGAATGTCACTATGCCGCCAGACGAAGGCAAAGCAGCTTCGAATTCGTGGGCATTAGAGCCATTAGCGGTGCCAAACGCTAAGTGGGAGGTAATCAGCATGGACTTCATCACAGACTCCCAAGAACAAATGAGAGAGGCAAGGATGCCTTGATGGTAGTGGTCGAATAAGTTGTCAAAGATGGCACATTTTGTGCCTTGCGTGACCACGATATGCCTATGGATACAAAGAAAGCTCTTCACCAAAGAGATCTTCGTGCTTCATGGCATGCCAAGGGAGATTATCTCCCATTGGGATCCGGTTCATGAGTGCCTTTTGGCAAGACCTCTTGCTAACGATTTCGCACTAAGCTATCCATGAGCACGGCGTATCATCCTCGACGGATGGCCAAACGGAGCGACCAACAGGATCTTAGAAGACATGCTACTTAAACTATGTCCGAATAAGCAAAGTATGTGGGAAGAATTCATTCACTTGGTGGAGTTTGCATACAATAGCACCAAGCGTGAATCGCCCCAAATGTCGCCATTTATGATCAATTATGGCTATCGCTGTTTAACTCCGCATTAATTTGGCACAACCCCCCGTCAAAAGTAGAAGTTTCGCAGCCAGATGTTGGCCGATATGCAGCAGCTCGTGGAAGAAGTTCGAGGTTATCCGCTAGCAGCAAGAAGTCGCCGAAGAGCATCGCCGACAAGCATAGAACAAATGAGAGTTCAAAGTTGGAGATGATGTATGGCTCAAGATAAAGGTGAAGCAGCGAAGCTCGGGATTGGCAATTGCAAGGAGCTTGCTCCAAGGTGGGCTTGGACCCTTCGTAATAATCAAGAGAGTAGGTAATCAATCCTACAAATTGGATTTGCCAAAGACACCTAAAGATTCATAAGGTCTTCCACGTGAGTTTGTTGAAGAAGCATACTCCAAATCCGCACGAAGTCTTGGACACTCCAACGTTGTTGGAAATGACGGAGGAGCAGCCGGAAATAATTCCGTAAATGATTCTTGATAAAGCTTTTAAGAAGACAAGGAGGTCGGAATTCCAAAGATTTGGTCAAGTGGAAACACTTACCGCTGGAAGACGCCACGTGGGTACTTAAGAAAGATTTAGTAAAGCAAGCACCCACAATTTATGGAGCAATGGGACGGCAAGGTCATCTCCAAGAAATCGGCTCGGGGCATGTCGATTTGTGTAGGTTAATTTTGTATAGATTAATCCACGATGCAACCCATGCTTGGTATGAGTCGCATGCGCCGTTATCGATGATGAGACCACTACGGTGATCTCTAGGGCGTGGTGTAATGTCAATGTAGGCATGACCGCGTTTCCGCTTTGGGCGAAAGTGGAAGGTAGATTAGAAAGTCTACTGGCCCCACGGAAGGAGACGACCTCGAGAGAAAAGAGGTCATTAAGGAATGCATTCATAGGAAAGCACCTTTAGCCCCATATATGCTTTGATAGGAGGAATCCATCCTTCACGCCCCCACGTGAGAAGGATATCCTCCACGCTGGGCAACTAGAGGTGTAGGCATGAGTGGCATATAGGCATATAGGCGCTGTCTCCACGGCCATTATGGAAGATTCATCCTCTTCCTACGCCGGGAGATTAGCCATGCATTCATGTAGATAGGTGGGTGGTCACCATATAACCAAAAATTTTAATTAATAATTTATGGTACTAACGAGTGTCGACCAAGCAGGCCAAGAAAGCGCCCGGAGGGCAAGGAGGTCGAAGACAAAGACTTGCAACACAAATTTTGTTGGAATGTGTTGCAAGGAATCAAGGGTACCTCGAACGTTAATTTTAAACTTTGATAAACTTAATAGTAATGTTAAGGGAATGTTGGAGTAATCTGTTAGTAATGTTGTGAATTGACAAAGTTATTTTATAATATAATAATGTGATAAAAGTATTACCTTAAGGTAATCGTAATAAGCATGTAAGTGTTATAGTAGTATATCGTATGCATCAGGTTGATTGCAGGTTACGTAAATCCCAAGGTGGGGAGAACCACGATGCCGCTGGGACAAAGATCATTTCAAGGTGGGGAGAATGTGACGTTCCCCAAAGACAAAGATACGCCCCGTGACGCATATTGTACCGCCACGCCACGCCGACACGCCACCCGCATTGACGGTACGCCAACGGATAGCCAGTAAGTAGCCCTAGGGGCAACTTGCTAGGAGTGTTCATATATTATTAATGTGCACATGTGCACATTAATGAGGGCACACCTTTCCATGTTGGCATATTTTGCCACCTAGCCATTTAAGGCAGTGGGCCCTTTCCAATTATCCCACATGCCAAATTGGATAATTGGAAACCCTAGCCTAAACCCCATGTCTATTTAGGGTAGGAAAACCCTAGCTTGCTAGTTTTTCGCCCTTAGGGTTTTAGAGCTCGGGTTTTGGCTGCCCCAGAGCCAAAACCGCCCCCAGACGCCCAAGTTTAATTGCACCATCGGGTTTCCCCGACCGCCAGCCCGCAGGATGGTTGAACTTCGGTGTCGAGGAGCCACTCAAGGATCAGAGTTTGGTCAATTTAATAGCTTAAACCGCCTTCTAATCATAGAATCAAGAGGGTTTAGACTATTAAATTGCCCATAGCAGCCTATCTAGATCTTAGATCTCGGACACTAACTAAAGAACCTAACTCTATGATTAGATCTAGTTCTTTAGTTCTTCCTCGTGATGTATTTGGATGATGTATCTCTGCGGAACTCCCTTGTATTGGGAAGGGGGGTAGAGGCCCTAAAGCTTGTAGTTGATGCTCCTAGAGTAGCCTCTCTAGCACACCGTAGATTCGCCTGCAGGTACAAGAGCCACACCCGGTTGTGGGTGAAGGCCGTGACCGGGCTAAGAAGGAGGCTCATGTCCCGACTCTTGAACGATCCCCCGGTGTGTAAAGCCTACCGGGATCATTGTGACTAGGTCTAATGGCTTACCACCGAAAGCGGGGTAAGGCATGGGCTCGAATAACCCGCGGAAGTGGTGTACACTTTCCGGTGGGTTCAACAATAACGGCGGTGGCCCTCTAGTCACCTTGAGTTAGCATGTAGATCTCTGGAGGGAGTGATCCCTACCTGCCCCATCGGAACTGGGAGGATGAGACCCAGGAATAGCCCCTTCGGCTATGCATCCGTGGGCGGGCTACAGGCAGGTCCCAACACTTTTCAGCCTACCGCAAAGTGTGCAATGAGGAGGGGCGGATGGAGTGGACAACCCTATGCCATGCTCTTATGCCGCCCAAATCCATTGCCATGAATTTCGCCCCGCCAGCGAACGGTCCCCGGAGACCAAGCCGCCACCATCCTTTGAGTCTGAGCCTTGGGTAGGATCCCCTATGTGATGTGCTGATCTTTGTCTATGCAGATATGAGGAGGACCATCCTTCGCGATGGTCACCAGATGTTGATGTATGTGCTACTGACATGTATGTTTACGCTTCCGCAGCTAGGTAGGCCCTGAGGGAGACGGGGTAGAATGACACCTTCACTCTTCCCACTGAGACTCAAGCACGGGTGCAGTTGATATGTGGAGGGCCCCCAGACAGCGATGGGGCTGGTGTGGGGGAAGAACTCCTGTTTGTATACGGTGAGTGCACCGTATACGAGTAGGGGACGTCACAGTTCTAGATAGGTTTGTATGTTATAACACTAAGAAACTCCCTGTAAATTGTAAAATAGCCTCGAAAATTACCCCTCACAGGAATGCGCCTGCACTTTTGGTTGGTAATCCAACCGCCCAGCGCACTGCGGTGAGTGGTGGGTGTTTGGAGTATGGTGAGCCCAAATGAATGCCTCGTACCTTCGCTAATGCCCTAGTTTGTTTTTTTCCCCATATGAATTGCAGGTCCCAACCCTAAATCCCACCTCCCTATAAATAGAAAATTAGGGTTTCCATTTTACCCCCACCTTTCCCGGAGAACAGCTCGCCCAAGAAGACGATCTTCAGGCGCCAAAGCTCGAAACCCGACAAACAAAAGCATGGCACGGACGAAACAGACTGCCCGCAAGGTTGTGCCACCCGCTATGTGAGCCTTAAGAACGCAGCCGGTCCGTCCGTAAGGCCGACGGAGGCAAGTGCACATCGGGAAGAGGAGGTAATCGGGTTGAACCACCTAACCCTAATCCCCGAGGAGCAGAATCGTGCATCGAGGAGAACCTTTGATCGGGAGGCTGACGCTGTGGCATGAGAGTCATGAGGGAGTCGCCGAGGGAGATCTTCGGGATAATGAGGAACCAGAGCAGGAACCAAGAAGAAGAAGAGGGAAAGGGAAGAAGGCGAGCCGAGGGAAATCCAAGGCTGAGCGCCTAAGGAAAAGGAAGAGCTAAGAAAGAGGAGGGAGGAGAAGGAACGTAAGAGGGAAGAAAGGAGGAAGCCAAAGAGGAGCGGAGAGGGTGAGAGGAGAAGGGAAGGACCGGAAGTGCCGGGCGTGAGAAGCCAAGAAGAAGAAGACACCGCCGCTGGTAAAGAACCATACAGAGCCGGATTCCGAAGCCCCCATCTTCGTCCGACCAACCCGAGGAGGGGGAGCGGGAGGACACTTTAACCAGAGAGACTTCGGGCCCTTCAAACCCAATACCGGGAGGATGAAGACCCATGGCTAACGCGACCGCCCTATCCTAAATGGCGTCCGAAGCACCCAAAAACGACAGCATTCAAGAAACCAAGGCCGCAGAGGGAGTCCTATACCAAGCCGGACTTGCAAAGCATCGAAGGAGCTAAAGGAGTATACCGCGCATACATGAAAATGCACGAAGAATACTCCAAATACTAACTTAAGAACACAGAGTGAAGACCATTGAGGGAGGTCGGCCAACGAAGAAGAACACGTTGGAAGCCGCCCACCGGAACAGCCAACCCTCCGAAGAAGCCGGATGAAAAGGCCGGCGGACTCAAAATTCAGCGAGGGCGCCCAAGAAATTAAGCACTTCCAGCAGAGCTATGGCTTCCTCATTCAGCCCCTTTGCACGCCTAACGAGGGAGATTTTTGCAGAGTTCGACCCATCTAAACGGGTCACGGATGACATGTTGCTCGTGACCGCAGAGGCGTCGGAGCAAAGACATCGTACATTACTGAAGACTCGTCGCTGTGTGCTCAACACGCTTAAGAGAGTGACTTGTATGCCCAAAGATATTAGACTAGCTCAGCTTTATTAAGAAGGAGGGCCCCCGAACTATTGTAAATGACTTTTCGTTGGTATAAGTCTATAATTTTGATAAATAAATAAGTCCAATCGAGTTTAAATAGGGTGTATTGCCGAATTCTACATTTAGAAATAGCAAAGTTCGGAACAAACCAGGCATTTTGATCCCACCCCTCACAGAGTGCCCCAACCCATTCGGGTTTGCAAACCGATTCCACCCCGGCAAGACCGTGGTGAGTGGTTGAGCATGGTTTGGTGCCAAATCTTGCCTAAATGCAGAAAGTAGGTATACTATTCGACCTAGCTCACCCTAGTTAGTAGGAATTGACCCCTAATCTGTCCAAATTGGCCAACGCCGAGTCAAATGGAGCTCCACCCCTCACAGAGTGCGCCTGCACTCCATTTGGTTTGGAACCGATTCCACCCTGGCGCACTGTGTGAGTGGTCGAACCCCAAACTCCACTACAACTTGCCCAAATAAGGCGAGTAAAGGCTCAATCCTATCTATCTCGATGAGATATCCAGGATTATGTCTTTAGTTCTCTAGTTTAGCATCATTAGTGACCTAAACAGCAGCCCACCCCTCACAGAGTGCGCCCCAAACCAGCTCGGGGTTTGCAAACCGATCCCACCCGGCCAAGACTGCAGGTGAGTGGTCTCGTCCAAATTCATCTAAGTTGTCCTTAGACGAACCAAAACCATTGCTTAGGGACCCTTAGGAGCAATTCCAAGCTCAGCTAGCCTATTAATCATACCTCTAGACCCCAGAAAGTCAGAGAATTGTAAACCTAAAATTTTCCCAAAATTAGGGTTTTGCCTATAAAGGGGAACCCAAGTGTCATTTGCACCTTCCAACTCGCTCTCTGCTCCAAGCCGATTTCCCTGATCCTTAGGGCGCTTCTGCATCTGTCTGTCATCCCCAGCTCCTCAGTGCTCATGGCCACTTCTTCATTCAAGCGATGGTACAGCGCCACAGCTCATGTGGCTGAAGCTGACATCGAATCGGTCTTCAGTGTCTTCCGAAGGGAACTTGACATTGAGGCCACCATCAACGCCACTCCCTTCTACCAGAACATCATGTCTGAGTTCCATGCCAAGATAGGACCCTTTTTGGTAGAACTCCCACCTTGTGTAGGGTATTTTGCACCTAACACTGCCCTCAAGTCAGCCCTGCAAGATATCCCAAATGTAGATAAGTACTTAGAGAATAAAGCAGTCCGCCTTCCCAACTACATGTCCATCTCTGTCAATAGGAGGAGGTACTTCTCCTATACAGCAGCTATAGCCATCTTTCTATCTCTTCGGGGTCAAACCCAGATAGGGGAACCCTCAGTGTAGCCTTTAGAAGTTGAACCCATAGCCATGGCCGCAGCAGAGGAGGAACGGATGCGACTCGAGTACGAGCAAGAAGAAGAGGAGGAGGATGAATACGAATCAGACCCCGAAGACCTCGGATCTAGAACAGAGAGGCAAAGTTTTAACAGCAGATCCAAAACTTCAAGAGGGATCAAGGCGAGTAACAAGAAGAGCCCCACCACGGCGGAGGGGCATTACAAGCTTGACGCCGGTGTTCATAGCAAAGCAGGCATATCTAACCCTTCACGACATCAAGAATCTTCCACAAAGGTCCGGCTGCAGGCCTTAGGGTGGATGAGATTTTACACCTTCTACGACAAAGAAAGGATCTCGACGGCGACTTCATCGATCGAGAAGCTCGTGACTTCCCTATCGATAAGAGAAGCCAAGACCTTCACCTACGTAGACATCATCGATATAGAAGCTTTTACGCAGGCATCGCATGCGATGATGGGCGAAAACGGAATTGCCCCTGAGGAGGAGTTCATGGCAATTCAGAACAAATGGGCATCAAAGGCAAGTCCACATCGGCATTATTACCGAAGCTCGCCAACACCCATCCCGGCAAAAGATGGAGGCAGATCAACCTAAGGAAGCCGGGTGCACCAAGACTTCGTGAGAGCTAGAGGAGATACCGGTGGATGACTTCGAAGGGAAGGCATGTGGCAACTTCCTCGTCTGCCCAAGAAACAGGCATGATAAGGCCGATACTACCCGGGCCGCTGTCTTTGGACGGAAGAATAGCGGTTATTCACCGCCAATTTAGCCCAAGAGGTGAAGAAGGGGTCTTTATGCTTATCGCCCTCGTGGTTTGGACACCATGCACGACATTACCTCCAAACATCTAACCATGTTGTCCCCGATCAAGAGAGCGATTGCATTGACCATCTTCGACTTTGCAATCCCTTATAGGCAGGTGGCAGATTGGCGCTGAAGCCGCAGATACATCGATAGGAGAATTCAAGACATGGAGGCAAAGACTCCAAGGAGGAACGCCAACAAATATC
Source organism: Isoetes taiwanensis (assembly GCA_021234155.1). NCBI lineage: Eukaryota > Viridiplantae > Streptophyta > Lycopodiopsida > Isoetales > Isoetaceae > Isoetes > Isoetes taiwanensis. The sequence goes on along the minus strand of JAJEKV010000027.1, from coordinate 16,760,770 downwards.
CTCGTGAACTTAACAGGTCATTAGGTACGGCCCAAGTGAAGAAATTTTGGAGGACCACCCCGACTACCTCAAGAAATTTCAAGAGTAAAAGTCTATTAATTTGCATGTAAAAGCTTATTATATATGAATATAATATATATCTCTTTTGTATATAATTGCTCCCTCAAATTGTATAAGCAAGTAAAACAATGTAACACACAAAACAAGAACTAATGATCAATGTACTCTAATGTGCATGCAAAGCTAGAGTACCTAGAAACCTTGATGAACACAGTGCGCCGAGAACAACAACGCATCCTCGGCCAAGGCGCTCCAAATGAGGAATTTGCGCCTCAGACCAAGCAGAATAACCGAGGAGGAGCTATCCCAAATCAGATCCGACATCCACGACATAAGGGCATTGCTAGCGGGCAGCAGCAATAGGAGGACAGACTGTAATGTGCCCTTGCCGGAAACGCCACCGGGCCGAACAAAGGCAAAAGGAAGAGAAGCAGAGGGAGAAGATCTCCAGCGGGATCCTCAAGCTCCAGCTCTGATACGCACTTCAAGATCTAAGAGCAAGAAGAAGAGGCACGAGGTCGCCGGGCAGATCCAAACCGTGGAGGACGAGATCACGATCGATTATCGAAGAAAGTTGACTCCGCCTTTAGTAATGTGTGGAAAGCCGTAGTTAGAGCAGTTTGAGAGAAAACGTGATCCGAATGGAAGCAGAGGCGTGGCTGGATGAGATGAGTGAGTATGGCAACGCCTATGGCATGAAAGATAAAGACAAAGGCAAGTGGTAGCAACAAAGAAATCTCAAGGGTGCAGCTAGAATTTGGTGGAAGGGGTATGCCAAAGCACATGGGTCGAAAGCAGGACAGTTTGTAAGTTCGTAAAGTTCGCCAAGGCATTCAAACATCATTATGTACCAAGAGAACATAAGTGCAACATGATGCAGCAGTTCTATAGGCTGCAACAGGGCAACAAATCAGTCCAGAAATACACGGAGGAATTCATGAGACTAAGGCTTTATGTGCCAAAGTTGAGTGAAAAGCATGCGGTGGAAGGCTATATTGAAGGCTTGAACGATGAGATCCGCAAGCTTGTAAGGGCAATAAAAAGTTTAGCTAAAACTTAGATGCGTCACGTCATATATCTTAGCCAATCGTCTATTTTACCATTTTGGATATAAGAGTATTTGGCATCTCCTATTTGGCATTTATTGCTACTCATTGTATTGTGTCCCATAGACCAATTGGTCTCTGAGGACGTTGAAAACCAATTCAATTCAATTTAGAAAATTTTATCATAGATTTTTCCCTGATATACATCATAGTGTATACACCATATTGCTGGAGTAAAAGCAAAGAAAAAACGTTCGATTACATACATCAAGTGATATCATATATCTCCACAACATATATCGATATAATACATCATCAATTACTTGATGTCATATATCGACACAACATATCTGACTTATATATATCCTCCAAATCATCAGATCATGACCATTTAGCTCTTCTAGACTATTCTAGGCTAATTTCTAGATCATTTCGTCCTCATCTTAAAAAAATTCCCACAGAAGTGGGAATCAAACTCCTGCCCCGTAGGGTTGAACCCCTCCAAACCCCACATGCCAACCACTAAGGGGTAGACATCGATCATATTATATATATTCTTTTTTTAATATCCTTAAGGCTACAGTTTTCTAGAAAGCGCTAAGATGTGCTAGACAGTTCTAGAGTGTCCTGAACTATTCTAGTATGTTCTAAAAGTTCTAGAATGTTTTAGAAAGTTTTAGAATGAGCTTTGACTGGTCAACTAGCATAGATAAGCACTTCAACCTAAAATGGAATAGTAAATTTTGAAAAGTTTCTAAAATAGTAACTTTTTGCTAGAATCTAATGGAATGTCATAAAATCTAAGGGATTATTTTAGAAAGTTCTAGATGAGTTTTGACTAGTCAACTAGCATGGATAAACACCTCAACCTAAAATAGAAATTGCTAAGAATAGTAAATGTTAAAAGGTACATAAAAATAGTAACTTTTGGGTGGAATCTAAGCAAGTCTTTATAAAATATTTGAGAATATAGGAAAATCTAATAGGATGTAAGGGGATCTTCATAAAATCCAAGGAACCTCGTAAAACCTATGGGAATCTTAGGGAATCTCATATAATCTAATGGAATGTAAGGTGATCCTAGAGAATCTAAGGGTAGGTTCATTGAATCTATGGGAATCTAAGGGAATTAATCACAAAATCTAAGAGAATTTAATGGAGTTCTAGAATGAGCTTTGACTAGTCAACAAGCATGAACAAACACCTCAACCTAAAATAGAAGTCGCTCTAACTTCTGAAAAATCCCTAAAAATAGTAATTTTTTGCTAGAATCTAAAGGAATATCATAAAATCTAAAGAAATCCAAGGAAGAGTTTTCATAAACCCTTAGAAAAGTGGAAGATGCACAAACTTGAACATGCACCGTAGGATCGATTAAAAAACTTGATTGTTTATGTAGGGATAACCACTTAGCTATGAAGTTGGAACTTTTACAAGAGTGATAAGAGAGAGTCGTGAGCTTGGGAAGCCCACTCCTCCTCCTCAAACCCTACAGGATATTGGCAGACCTTTTGTTTCAAAGACGGCCATAGACTATTATGGTGGAAATATTCTTGGGAGAGCACAAATTTTCTCTGCCTCTTTCATATTAGCCATACAAGCCATCCTTTGCATATATTCAAGGCAACTCTTTGTTCAATTTGCCATGATGATGGACACATTCCTAACAGAGAAGTCTCAATATTCAATTGTCTATACCTCCTGCCTGCACATTGGGCACCTCGGTGAGGCATCACGGTTGAACTTGCTCACGATTACGTTGACCTTGATTGCTCTATGAAAAAATTGCCAAAGGAGTGTGGATACCTTTGGTGGCAAGTGGCTCTTCCAGACCCCTTTCCATACTTGAGTGACTTGGCCATCTTCTAATATTACCTCCCATTGAGAAGGGAGGTTTATCCTTTCGTTCACATGCAAAAACTTGTCTGCCTTTGAGACAAAATGTTTTTTATCAAGATTTTCATGGGGTATGCAAAAAGCACCTACCTGTGGAAAGGCAAAAAGGGTATATTGTTTAGTACTATTTTCCAGACTCGTTTGTTCCTCACTTTCAATTTAAACTCGCTTTGAAATGAATTCCATGAGCGTTATACATCACTTCGATACCAATCCCTAATGCAAGAGATAGCTGCCACAATCTATCTGCTTTGAGTTCTTTTATTCACCACCGAGAAAAGTGGCATGCGGCCTCTGTTAGTTTCCACTTGCAACCACCACACGTGCAACGCATAATGCAGGTACAATTTTTAGGTCCGCACCCATAGAACTTTAACTGTCTCCCAAGCTTTTAACACTCCTCTAAGAAATGGCGAGGCTCCTACGTAAGGTCTCAATTTATAAAAAAGGGTTCGGGGCAGATTTGCTTTATGAGAAGGCTTTCCGCACGATGTACAATAAATTAGTGATTGTTTTAGAAGCTTAAGGCCCGGAGACTTTGAGTCCTGTTGAAGAATTCCCACATGAACTTGCAAACTAAGATCTTACTGTGCAACTTAAAGTCAAGCATTTCTAGTCGACCATGTGATTTGGATCTCAGACATTTCCCCCAAGCTACTTTGACATTTGCCCCTTTCTCATTTCCATCCCACACAAAATTTCGCACTATTTTTTATAACTCTGCTAGCTTTGATTCAGGGGCCAATAACATCGATGCATCATAAATCTGAGTACTTGAGTACTACTTAGCACTGACTTAGCTGCTGCAATCCTTCCCACCATGGAAATGTGAGTATTGCTTAGAACTAACTTAACTACTACAATCCTTTCCGCCATCTCAAATGTCTGCCCAAGCTAAGCAAGATCTCATCCCATATATATTCGAGGATGAGATGCACACCCGATTGGAACATCGAAAGCAACTTTGAAGAAGACTCAACAGCACCACGGTCCCAAAGCTGCAGAACATGAGCCTAAGAGGCTCATCTAATGGCCGATGGTCGCGACGGTTGCTCTAATTGAGAAAACTGGATGGTATAGAGAAAGAGTCCATAAATTGCTTCGCATTGATGCTTCTAAAAACAAAAAGGTATCATCTGCGATATTGGTTACAAATTTGTTGCACCCATCCCATATCCGGCAAGCCCTCTTATAACCCTATCTTCCATTGTTGTCAATATAGTCCTTCTGCAACAATGTCAAAGAGGAAAGGCACAATGGGGCATCCTTGTCTAATGCCCCTACTTACGTAAAAAATTGGGGAAGTCTCTCCAAAAACTAACACAGACGCGACGATTTCAACAAAGCAAGCAACATTTTTTCCAAAAAGCACCAGTGAACTGTCGTATGCCTTTTTAAAGTTAAACTTTAACTTTAGATAAAGCACCTTTTGACGTGTTTTTCTTGCCCAACGTATGTCTTCAAAAGCAGCCGTATGTCTTCAAAAGCAGCCGTAATATTATTAATCATTCAAGACCAATCTTGCATGCCCCTCGCTGGTTGCATTTTCTCAAGAGTTTATGCTATGAAGACTTTAATTCAAGGACCCAAGAACTGAAGGATGGGTTCAAGAGGGGCACTACAGCATTGCCAAATGAATGAGTACATTGTTTTCAAGGCATAAAAGAGGCACGTTGCCAGATTCGTCGCATTGACATGATGGCGGCAATTCTTCCAATTTTTTTCGATTATAGGCACAAAAAAATTATGCCAAAACACATCAATCAAAGGGCTTTGCCTAGAGAAACAATAATTGCAGCTAATGAAACCATCAACGGTTTTCAAAAAATTACTCAGTTGAGTTTATCATTTGCATCAGAGGACCAAGTGGCTCGCCATTCCAAAGGAGAGACTAAAACTTTTTCTGTTGACCAGCCTGCTGTTTTCAGCTGCAAAAAAATAAAGATTAGTAGAGTACACACTATGGTTAATGGCTAAGAATACAATCAATACCATCATGTGTAAACTTACAGAAGCCAAAAATGTTGGATAAAAATTTGCTCATCCAGGAAAACCCTCCGCTTCTGCATTTTTCCAAGCTTGGTTCACAACCAGCAAAGCATGAATATATGCATTTAAGATAATGTTTTGACTCGGCATTGCTATGAAGAACAACTTGACTACTTTATTATGGCGTGCCATAAGATAGTGCTCTGCAATAATTAGCACACATAATTAATGCATTAGTTCACCATAAACAAGGAGGTTAGTTAAGTAAAAACAATATGCAAAACCCATTACCTTTACTAAATTTCTTCATCAATGATGGAAGTGACTCCCACCTAACATCAAATGACAGTCCAATATATGAAGTATGCTCAACAAACTACTAACAAACAATTTACTGTCTTACCCTTTGTTTAAGCAAAGTGACGTGAGTTTGGCACCAAAAACAATGTCTTTCCTTGATGCACTTCTGAATTTTTACTGCCAAGGAATTGTGGCAGAATACTTTCCAAAGTAGAAACTTCTTTGGGGGTAAGAACTGCAAATCTCAATTTATTTAGAAAGCTCTTACAGAAATACATGCTAGGCTCGAAAAATTAGTCAGTATGTCTTCGAAATTAAAATAAAAGTTTCGCAGCTTCCATTTTCTGGCAACCTAATGGAAGCATTCTAGCAAACAGCTGTAACCTATTACGCATCTTATGTATTAAGAAGGAGAGAAGTGTGAACTGGACAATTAAACATTAGAAAGACTTAACTGCACATCTGAGTACAAAACTAGCCTCTAGTTGATTAAAATGGAGCAAATCGTTCATCAACTTAAACTAGACAGTCTTATGTTATTTTAAAATCAAAACATTTGTTTATAACCTTGTTAAGGGAAATGTAATAGCAATACGCAAAAAAATGGGCCTAGGAAGAACATGTGCATCTGAGATAAGTGTTCAGATTAGAACTTACTCTTTCCTTCTGCAACAAAATTCTCAAGAAGTATTTGTATTTCTCTGCATTTAATGTACTCAAGCACAGGGACCTTACTGCCCTATAGTTTGCTGGTAATTGAGAACAAAGAGATAAATCAAACAGCTCATCTGTCCTGTATTAACGTGCATAACTTTACACTTACCATACATATGGAATGCTGTTAATAGTAGGAAAAAGAACCAAATCATCCCTGCATTACCAGATGTTAGCCGAGCTAAAAGCATTCCTAGTAGCATTCCTAACATGGTTGCTGCAGTTTCCTGACTCCCTTCCTATATAAAACCATTGGATAACTCAGAAGTAAGATGACGGTTGGATCATTGCAATGGAACGGGATACCTTGGCAGCAACATCAGCAGCATTTTGACAAACTGCAAAGTGTTGTGTTAATGCAGCCCTTGTGGCACCACTTGCTACTCCAGCTAAATCACAGCAAGTCAGAACTTAGCATGCTTTATTTTCTTAAGACTATTCTCTTGCATCATAGTGAAATATTGGAGCAAATCAATGAAAGTACATACTAATAGCTCTTGCCATACTGCCAATGCAGAGAAGTGCAATAAAAGCGCCAGGAAATAATGGAGAGATAAGGTCCATGAGCATTCCTAATAAAGAGACCATCCGTTACTTCAGGATGGTAAACAACATATGAGGAACCAAGTGCAGCATAAGCAGGTAGTCACCTATATCATTTAAAAAATCAGCTGTTAGACGCCATTGTTTTGCCTGATTGTCCAGATTAGACCCCTAAATCACCCAAGGTACTTTGTCAGGAAAATAACTTGGGGATGCAAAGAGAAACTAAAACAATACTCATGTCACTCATGTTATCGAACAAAATGGACATACCTGATATAATGTAAAGCATATTCCTCCCAGCATGCCCGTAAAGTCACGTAAGAACCACTGGAGGATAAATATTAGTCAATTATATTGACGACCAAAAAAAAAAACCATATAATAACAAACCTGAAATGTAGTCCAACAGCGCGGGCGTAGCCTCGCCAACACCAATTCCAACTAAAAAGAGCCTACAGTCAAGCCCCGACAATTAGCTCCAAAGTAATCAGTGATTCAAAGTTATCTAACTATAGAGCTGCTATGTCATGCCTGAGTAGAAAGCATGCTCCTGATGTAGGTTGAAAGACCCTGCATTTTAAGAATACTAATTTAACATTTAACTATCATCACTTTGTTTCATTGCAAAGATAGCTTTAACTTACTTGCATGGTATCCCAAAATTGGAATGATAAATAATCTGGAGTTACACTGTTGGGATAACCCTGGTGGAGAACTGAAAAATTAAAGCTAGGACGAGGTGACAAACAAACGAATGAACGAAATTAATGTGTCATATAGTAGTATGAATGCATTTTCTCCATCGATTAATATAATATTCAACACCATCTTGTTAAAGATGAAGCATTCTGGAACCAACAGGGTGAATTATTCTCCAGAATTTTCCAAATCTCTCACCAATTGGGCAGCGTGTCATTAAGGCTGGTGCAGCTGAAATCGAACTTTGTGATCATAGAAATCAGAGGTAAAGTCATCAAAGACAATCCCAATATTGCTGAAAGTACTAGCACAGACAAATAGAGAGACAACAGCATCCCAGAGCCTTGAGAAAGCTTCTGAACGCGCCATTTCCACAATGGGAGTTGGGAACTTCAAATGAGATAGCAGGCATCGTTTTTCTGGATTTGTCATGGTGCTTTCTTAGGTCTTTCCTTGATGACAGAGCTGCTTTGTTAGGGCTTGGCAAAGAAAGTGGCAAGAACAGTGTTGTTGTCTCGTACTGGAATATGGAAAATACAGAGAACTTGATTGAAAAGAACTGAAAGAACACCAGCCTACTGGATGAGATTCTTCCTGTGAATTAATTTACGCGATTATAAGAGAAACACTCTGCTTGTAGAAAAGAATATCCACTGAATGAAATGCAGAAATATGAGGTTGGACGTGGCAACATGCATTAAAATGCCCGAGTGTTCCTTGCATACTAACCTCGGGTAGAAAAAGGAAACCACTTTCGACCATAGCGAAAAAGATAAGGTCCCCTTTACTGATCTCCAGAATGACGTTTAATAGTCAAGAAAAAAAGAAATGCAGGGGTGGAAACAGACAATTCTGAATTACCTGACAAGATAGATTCCGGAGTCGCCAGATACTAATGCTGCACTCACCAAGGTTCCTGTTCGGCCTACTCTGAGCTCCTCGGCTATGGTGACCGAACCCATGAGTATACTATTTAGCTGCTCAAAGTCCGATGGCTCTATGTCTCCAGATGGATGACACGAATATTATTCCACCTAAAAGGAAAACAGGACGCCCGAAAGGTGCTAGATAACCGGCGGATTGAGGGTTTCCGGCCGTAAACTGGCAGGCGGCGCCGCCTCGCGCCGCCGCTGAACCCCTAAATCCGCCAGCTATCCAACGTAAGTTTCGGCGTTTGGGGAAATTCCGTTCTTCCAGATTTTGCATGCTAGGAAGCTCTAATATCCTCTCGCTATGGCCTACTACGACGATCTCGAGTTGCACTCGGATTTTAAAGAAGAGCATTGTAAGCTTAACAAAGCAATGCAAGCAAAACAAGGGATTTGGCATTAGATTGCAAAACCCAAAGAAAAGGCTTCAAAGTCGCTTCTTTCTGGTTCCCATTTTGCAGTAAATCTTAAGGAACAGGGACAAAAGTGCAAATAGGCTACAAATGCTCTTTCGGGCCACCGAAAAATGTGAGAAGGAAGATTGCTCGCCTCGCGAAAGGTGAGAATGGGAAGAACGCGGAGAGAAAAGGGCGTTTTGAAACAGCCAGAATTGTTCTAGACTCCTTCCTCGTATCAAGAATTGTTGGCCAGCCGCTGCTTCAATCCGCCCTATCTCCCCGTGAGTCCAACCCTAGCTCAAGATAAATCGGCCAAATTCGCCCACTATAGGGCCGATTTGCCCCGTTTCTAGCCCCTTTCCAAGTTGTTTGTAGCCCTAATCGCCCCTTCAATCACCCGCCCAATCTCCTAGCTTGATCATTCTTTCCGCTTTTTTTCCGTGATTGCGGTGGTTCCGAATTGATCCAATCCAAAAGTCCTAGATCCGAACGCCATGCCTAGATCCGTGTCGTTCTTCCAGACCTTTCTTTAAGAGAAACAGTAAACGTGGTAAGAAACAAAGAAACAAAGACGGATAAGAAACGTGGGAAGTTCTTGTGTATGAGATGTAAGCGCCACCAAGTGCTAGGGAACCCATGGGTAACGAGGGGTTTCCGGCGGAAACCGGCGGGCCGGCTGCCACTCGCCGGCGGGGCAAAGAATGCGCGCCAGCGGTTTCTCACGGAACCTCGAGGTCCACTGGTTCACGACGCGTGAACCATCGCTATGGCTTAAATTCCATCCATGTTCGTTTTTGCCTTCTCTCGTTCTATGTCTCACTGTTATGTAGAGCTATTTTTCCATTTCCAGAGCAGATTTCAAGGGCCGACGGCTATTTCCGTGGACCGATTTGCATTTGCAAAGGCAAGCAAGAAGACTTGGCGCTTTAGAATGACTCTCATAGGGCCATTGAACGCTTTTGCAGAGCTATGTAAGAGGAGATCCCGCAGAAGTGTAGAATGAGGAAATATGGTGGATGCCAAAGACACCTATGGGCTGATTGGTGCTTAGAAGGCACCCTCGGTTTCGAGGAATCGAGCATTGTGACGCCCCTATTTCCTTATACGATGCCCGCGATCGCATTCGGCGAGGAGCATTCCCCCGCAGGCGGGCCGACAGGGTTATCCACCGCTCCACTCCCATGGGGCAGAGCCGACAAGGGAAGAGTGGATGTGTCATTCATCCGCCTTCCATCGGATCGACCTATCCGCGAAGCGTAACAAACAAACGCGGAGCACAACCAATAATATACAACACAATCACCATAACAATAGCAACATCACAGAGTCGCGAATACCTTCATAACAATAATACAAAGGAGAGATCCCACCCGTGGCTCTGACTCAGGGGATGACCGACGGCTAGGCCTCCAAAGGTTCATTGCGCATGCATTCATGGCAATGGATTTGGCCGGGTATAGAACATGGCTTAGGTAGTCCACTCCATCCGGCCTCCCGCACACACTTTTGCGCAGTAGGTCGAAAAGTGTTGGGACTTGGGCCGTAGGCCTCGCCGTGAATAGCCGAGAGGGCTACTTTACCGGGCCGGGTTGCATCTCCCCAACCCCTCGAGATGAGGCGTGAAGAGAGCTGCCTCTCCTCCAGAGGTATCCATGCTCATCGCGAAGCGCTTAGAGGGCCACCGCCTTATTTCGACTTGAACTCACCGGAAGGTCATATCCACCACCCCACGAAGTGTCGAGCTCATGCCTTGCCCACACGCTAAAGGACAAGCCATTAAGCCTAGCCAAAGAAAGACCCCCGATAGGCTTTACTACCGAGGGGTCAACCACGATGAGACAAGTTCCTCCCTTATCAACCGGCCTTGCCCCTCCACCCACAAATGTGGGCCCTCAGGTGCACCGGGCCGAATTATGTGGGAACTAAGGTGCTATGCTAGGAGCATCTTCACGCAGCCTTTTAGGTCTCTACCCCCTTCCCACAACAAGGAGATCACAGAGTGGAATACATGCAATATCACGTAACGTAGATAGAGAATCATATCAATCTATCTACTTAACATCCAATGTTAGGTTCATTCGTTAGGGAGTCTCGCATCTAGGGATCTACAAGACTTCCGCAGATGATCTAACATACTAAACCGCATATTGCCATGCCTAAAGACGGTTTTGCACAACGTAACAACTAGATACTGCCCCTTGGCTTGCTCCCCGATCCTCTAAGGCCCATGCTTTTGATCTTGCCAAGACAATCGCTACTCAAGAACTCACAGCAACCGACTTTTCTGAGTTCGGTAACGCGATTGAAGCTTTACCCCCGGCCGAATTGGCCTGTGAAAGCCCTAAAATGCTAAAGAGGAAAGGAAGCTCTAGAAAACCCTAATTGGCAAAGTGAAAGGAGAGCTAGGGTCTAGGGTTTTAGCCCCTTATATAGACCCTATCTAGGTTAGGGCATCCACATGGGCAAATGGCTTTAAGCCATTTGGAAATGGATGAACAAGGAACCTTTTGTTGTGTATGTTTAATTACATACCCAACATCCAAGGTTGCCCCTAGGTGCAACCTTTAGCTCCTAGGTGCAACGTTGTCTCATTTCTCAAGTACATGTCACTTGTGACATGTAATGCAGGACGGGCAAGAATATATACGTGATTGGGGCGATATTATGCCGGAACGCCACATTCTCCCCACCTTGACTTGATGTCGCCCCTCAAAGATCACGCTGCCTCCCCACCTTGGGTACCGTGATATCCCCGCAATTACAACACTTACATATCCATATTATATTAATCACCTCGTAATATTTATAGTTCATCAGAATTGTACTATGGTGAGAGGCTCTTCCGGCCCTCTACTTCATACCGACTATAAAACAAAATTGACATCAATTATAACTTTACGGTTTTAACTAAAAAACTTCCATGCTTCCTCACAACACATTATGGCAAAACTATGCTAGAGTTCTTGTAGCGCTACCCTCCTCGCCGCTTGGTTCTTCTAGTTGCCTCAAGCAGGATGTACGCCACGTTAGTACATATTTAATTATTATTATAAGGGTTGGTTGTAAGGGAACCACCCATTAAATACAATTATATGGATGCAAGGCATATCTCTTCTAAGATAGGAAGATTATGTTTCTCCCATCCTGGGTTCAAGAGACAAATACTATATGCCTATATGCCGCCATGCCTACACCTCTAGTTGCCCAGCGTGGAGGATATCCTTCCCCAGATATGGGGCGTGAAGGATAGATTCCTCCTATCAAAGCATATATGGGGCTAAAGGTGCTTTTCCTATCAATGCATACCGAATGACCTCTTTTCTTCGAGGTCGCCTACTTCCGTGGGGACAGTAGACTTCTAATCTACCTTCCACTCAAACAAGCGGAAACGCGGTAATGCCTACATTGACATTACACCCTCCCCCAGAGAGAGCACCGTGAGGTGGTCTCATCATCGCAGAACAACGATGCAACCCATGCCTCGCATAGGTCGCATGCGAGATTAACCTTAGCTACACATGCTTAAATCCAAACCCAAATCGACATGCCTCGAGCCGATTTCTTGGTTGCTGATGTCGACTACTTTGGTGACGAAATGACCCTTGCATTGCTCCATAAACTTCTGGTAACTGCTTTTTAAGATCCGACTCAAGTACCCACGTAGCGCCTTCCACCGGTAAGTGCTTCCACTTCACAAGGTATTGGAGGAATTTTGACCTTCTTGTCTTCTTATAAGATCTATTAAGAAGGACTTCCGAACCATTTCAATATGCTCGTCCGGTCATTTCTAAAAACTCATTTGTCTCCAATACTTCCTCGGGGTTTGGGGTGTGCCTCTTTAGCAAACTTACGTGGAAAACCTTATGTATCTTAAGATGTGCCGGCAAGTCCAACTTGTAGGATTGGTTACCTACTCTCTTCTCTATTCTCAAGGGTCCAGCCCATCTTGGAGCAAGCTTCTTGCAATTGCCGGCGCGGAGCTTGGCCTCGCTTGACTTTGATCTTCAACCACACTTTGTCTCCCACTTCAAATTCTCTTACCGGGCCCTATGCTTGTCTACGATGCTTTTCTTCCGCTTCTTTAACGCAAGGAGATATCCTCTCACTTCCTCCACCAAGTCTTGCATTTAAAAGCATCCGCTGGGAGACTTCCACCTTGGACAATGTGGTTGTGCCAAGTATCCGGGTAAGACATCGATACCACCGTGATTAATCATAAAAGGACTCATCTCGCGATGACTCCCCCTGGTGCCATTGTAGGCAAACTCTACTAGGTAGATGAGATCATCCCACTTGGATTGCTTTGTTCCATACATAGCTTCTTAACATATCTTCGATGATCCCGCTTTGTCCTCTCCGGCCCCACCATCCGCTTGGGGATGATATGTCGTGCTCATCGAAAAGCTTCGGCCTCGGATGGTGGTGAATAGGTCCCGCCAAAAGGCACTCATAAACTTGAGTCTCTATCCGAGATTATCTCCCTTGGCATGCCATGGAGCCTAAAAATCTCCTTAACAAATAGGTTGGTCGTGGTCTAATGTCGTGACTGTTGTCCTCAAGACAAGACAAAGTGTGCCATCTTTGACAACTTATCTACTACCACCATCAAGGCATCTTTGCCCCTTTGCCGCTCTTTTGGGAGTCCCTGTAGAATAAAATCCATACTTATCACCTCCCACTTAGCATTTGGCAACCGCAATGGTTCCAAGGCACTGGATCCTGAGCTGTTCGCCTTTGTCTCACGGGCATATCCGGCACTCTCTAATATATCTTGCTATTTCCTTCTTCATGCCGGGCCAATAATAACTGCTTCTAATCTTGAAATATGTCTTCATGAACCCCGTGATGCCCTCGCTATGGGACTATTGTGTGTATCATTCAAAATAAGCTTTCTAACTTTATGTAAGATTTTGGTACACACAATTTGTTTTATAATATAGCAAGTTCCCTTCCTTCTTGTAGTGCCTCGAACATCTCCCTTTCCTTGTCGGTCCCCGCCTCTTTGGAAAGGCTCGCCTAAACTTCCTTGAAATCGAGGTCCCTTCGGCAATGTTTCTCAATCTTCTTGCCAAACTCACTTACAAGTGTTGATATGGCGTTATAATGAATTCTGTTTGCCAATGGCTTCCGGAAAGGGCATCCGCAACCACATTGAGCTTCCCCGGCTTATAACTTATCTCAAAGTCATATTCTTCCAAGAATTCCATCCATCTCCTTTGCCTCAAATTAAGGAGCGGCAAGCGTAAATATGTATTGGAGGCTTTGATGATCTGTGTCTAATCGAATTTCCTTCCTAATAAATAATGCCTCCAAATTCTTAAAGCCCTTACTATAGCCGGGAGCTCCCCGATCATGCAAGCAGTAGCGGCCGCTTTCGGGCCGCTCAACTTCTTGGAATCATAGGCCACTACTCTTTCCTCCCCAGATGAGGATCGCCCGCCGCTATCCTGCTAGCATTTTGCTTACGAGCTTATCTTTGGTCGGATCCGCAAGACCACATCTTTGGCCGTCGTCAAAGCTTCCTTCGGCGTCTCAAATGCTTTCGGGCCTTGTTTTGCCAATGGGCTGCCCAATCTTTTATCTTCCCACCTTTTGTGAGATCCGCACGGGCGCTACCTTGGCAAAATTCTTGACAAATCTTCTATAATAGCCTCGCTAGCCCTAGGAAGCTCCCGACTTCATGCGTATTCTTTGGTGCCGCCAGCCGATCACAGACTTCTATCTTCGCAGGTGCAGTGGAAATGCCTTCTCATTGGATCACGCGGCCCCAAGTACTCCATTTTTTTCCAAGGCGGCGGCACGCCGATAACTTCGAAAAGAGTTGATGCCTTCTTAACTTTTCAAGCACCTTCCTCAAGTGTTGGGCGTGCTCCTCCTCCACGACTTCATCAGAAAAACCAAGATATCGCCGAAGAAGACTATGATGAAGGAATCTAGAAATTAAGACGCCGCTCATTAACCTCATGAATGTTCTTTGGTGCATTAGACAATCCAAAGGGCATAACTGCGGAACTCATAGTGCCCATATCTTGTCCTGAACGCCGCCTTATGAATGTCTTCCTCCTTGATCCTAATCTGGTGATATCCCCGATCTGAGATCTATTTTGGAGAAGATCTTTGCTCCCTGCAACCGATCCATTAAGTCATCGACCTAGGCAAGACATACTTATTTTTGATGGTGTGCTTATTTAACCGGCGGTAATCAATGCACATCCTAAGGCTCCCATCCTTCTTCTTCACAAAGAGAATAGGGCTCGAACGGGAGACACTAGGTCTTATGAACCCTAGGTCTAGCAATTCTTGCAATCTTTTTAACTCTCACAACTCCTCGGTTGACATCCTATAAGGTGCCTTGCTTGTAGGCTTGGCCCCGGTGTTCAAGTGCTATTTCACACTCGACCTCTATAGGGCGAAGTCGCTAATCTCATCGGGGAACAAGTCGCGGAAATTCCTCGATCAACTTTGCTATTGACGGGAAGCTTGCTAGATTCTTTGATCTCTTTATCTCCCTCGGCCCCCGATCTTGGAGCTCAAGCTTAAGGAGGTAGGCCACCACGCTTTCTTATGCACTTAAGCAATTTTTCACTACTCATGCATTGCATGATTGGGGTTACTTCTTTACCTCGTGATTTATGACTTTGCCCTCGGCGTTGTTAAGGTCACCTTACGTTTCCCACAATCGATGATTGCTCTATTTGGTCCAAGATATTCCATTCCAATAATGAGATCATACTTGCCTATATTCATGACTTCCGGCTCCCAATGCAACATTAACACCGGGCAAGTCTACACTTTTTGCATGTATATTCGTCTGTTTAGTAATATCAGATGAAATTGAGATGAGACACAGAGTAGATTTGCAAAAACATGCCATGGCTTAGCTAGTGTTTTTCCAAAAATGGTCCAAATTATTTAGCCAAGTCTAACCACTATTTTTCCCTGATATATATATGTAAGCTTGTTAGATATGAAGTTGTTTTTGGATTGCCCCCATGTTAAGGGGCAATTTGTTAAAGAGAGGGTGGGTTTGGGCATGTGACAATATATTTTGGCCATATCTAACCATTCGGACGCCCACAATTCTTTGGTTGTATTTACCGCAATGGAAAATACTTTTGCAATTTTCATATAAATTTGGCTTTTGGTTTTTTGAAAATCCCAGGCCTATTGGAAACTCATTTTGCCTTAATTGACTTTAGCATTATCGTTTGTCAAATGTTTATTTTAGGATAGAGACTTAAATTCCAATGATATTTTAGAACGGAAGGAGCAACAATCACCTCTGCCAATTCCAACAAGAACAACAAGGTAAGAGCCTAAATTTTACCTCTATTTATATATCATATATGCATGCTCGCGGTGATGGCATTGGATGTATTCCAGACCGTATTATAAAGTTCCTTTTTTTTATATTTGCTTTACAACTTTATGACCTATAAAGGTATATAGGTATTATTAAAGTTCATTCAAGAGGCAAAGAGCATCCATCCTAGATCAAACGAGGTTGATCTGTTTATCGAGGCTGGCTAGAAGTTAATACGTAACAAAATTTCCCTCCAAAGCTTTACTGTGCTAGATCATTATCCAGAAAGATAGGTGTTCTAGAAAGATAATACCAAATGTGGTGCCAGTTGCATTGTGTTAGTTGGATAGAATAAGAATCTTATGAAATGGCAGACCTATTGTGGAACTTGGAGAAATTAGCAAGTAAAGAGGCATGTAGACAAGGATCTAGAACTTTAAGCAAGCAAAGCTAACCATTGTTTGACACCTGTTTATACCATTCTTTAGATTGACAATTTTGATATTTCTTCTGTAAGGTATGTTGAAATTCTTTAGAGCATAATGTTTTATCTAGGGCATTGAATGTAGCAATTCCTTTACATAGACATTCTTGGTCAAGCTACATAATGTATATGGTATGTACAAGAGTTTCACATGAAAATCTTGAAACCGCAATAATGGTACGAAAGAATGTAAGAGCGCGTGCATGCAAAGTCCGAGTCCGCAAACAATGACATAAAAACCATATTTTTCAAGACAAGTATGATCTATTTTTAATTTGTTCCTATGCTACTACTTTGTTGGATATATTTATCTTTACACTCTTGGATGAATGTTGAATGCATTTGCAAACAAAGTCCCAAACTTATGCCCTTATGTAATTGTTGGGTGAATCGATTGATGCATGAATGTCTGGGAGAGCTTTGGTACTTAACTTTTGGTGCTGCACTACAAGAAATTATCAAAGCAAAAAACAATTTGATTGTTGGTCTGGAAAACTAAAATGACTGTGCTCCTTCGTCGGATGTAAGTTCATGGAGAATGCATATTTGTTGAATGCTCAAAAATGTTGTGTGATGCTTGCCCTAAATTGTTGAAGCTTAACATGAACATTTGCATGATGGATATTCCTAGTAGCTGCGATCTACTGATCGTGTTTTAGAATGGTTAAAAAGGAAACTTAATTGAACTTGGCAGCATTTGCACATGGTAACTACTTTTTCTAGCATCATCTTATTTCTGCCTATATTAATATTTGTGCAGTATAAGCAGGCCCATATATCAGGAAAGCACATGAACATTGTTCATGCATACCAGATGACCATTTACACCTGGAACACAATTACGGTAGCTGCAGATACAACTTATGGCAATCCCAATATTACTAGCATACTGCATGGAATCTAAGTAATTATGTTGTAGGTACAAACCTAGATAGTAAATTCTGTGTGCTTTTATTATAAATATGGAGAATGGAGGATGTAACATGCCATTTTTTTGCACATTTATTTTGCTTTAAGTCTACCTTTTGAGGAAACATCAGTTTGTAGCTCAATGTAAATGTTCATTGTGCCTTAGATTAGTAATATTAGATTTATATACAGATATATACTAGGAATTCGAGTTTTTGTGTTGGTATGGTGTCTTTGCCGTTGTCCGCTCGGCTCAAATGGCATGCAACAATCGAGATGAACCAGCGGGCATAGTCTTTTTGTGCTCAAATGACGTGCAACAATCAAGATGAATTAAGCGGCATGGTGTTGCACGTGCTCAATGGGCATGCAACTATCGGGATGAACAAATTATCGATATCCGGAAGTCACATAGCTTTATAAAAGTTACCCAAATAGCATGGAACTATAAGGATGAACAAATTATTTGATAACTGGCAGTGCAACCATCCATAAGAGTTAGTCAATTTATTTGGCTGCTGTATTTGAAAAATTGGCAGTCAATGAATTGGTGAAAGTGGGTCATTGAATGTCTAGATTTGATTTTCTGACTGATCTAATATGAGCGGTTTCTTTTAGACTTGAGTATTCTCTAATCTCAATCTATTTGTTATTTGCGGGGGAGGCCTCCATTTTTCCCGTAACTTCATACATGCCAATGTACATCACCTAGCTTGCAAGTAGAGGCATGTTCACTTGCTAAGGTCTAGGTGTGTAATTGAGAAGATTGTTAATTTAATGGCCTATAGCATATCAACTAGTCTAGTCTGTCCATCTATTTTAAGGAATGATATAAATGGTCAAATGGGGTAGCGAGCATGCATTTGACTTACTACATGCATCAAACCTTTCTTTTTTCTAATGCTTTGGCGAGTCATTGCCTATGAAGAATAATTTGTACAAATTTTTTTTTTTTTGCAAATCCTAAAGAACCAATTTCGATTTACTTACGAACATTGCTAAATTTGTTTGTACTTGTTGAATTGCATAATCAGACTCATGCACTTACATGTTTTCTCGTATCCACATGGCCCCTTTTTGTTTGTTTGAGTAGGTTACAAATTTTATAGAGAGCTGAACCTTTGGGATTTTATTTTTTTAAGTTTGAGTTTAATTCATTATTTAGTAAATTGCTTACATGCGACTATTTGTTCGGTTTTTTTGGCGAGAATGCTCATTCATCTCATTCAACTTCGTGCTTGCTTTCATAAGTTGTAACGCTGATTGAATTAATATAAACATTTAGATAAAAAATGTTTTATGTTGTCGATACCCACAAGCCGCATCTACTTGTCATTGCTTCCATTGCCACGATATCATTATAATTACGCTGATCTTCATGATATCAGTACCCAGCCACGTATACTTGTCATTTGCTTTCATTACCATGATATCATTATATGCTAAATGTTGCTGGCATACAAACTTATAGTTGAGATCTGAACCAATCAAATCAACCAAAAAGCTAAATGCAACTAGATTTTGAACATCCAGTGGCTTTCTAGATCCTTATTTTGTCATTTTATTTACAACTAGACTCCAACATTCAATCCCCACAAGTTTACATAAGCATTTTAGTAGAAACAAATTAACTCAAAATACCTCCTGCACAGAACAAGCCTTGGTTATATGGGAACATTGCATCAAGCTTTCTTAATGCTGGAAGATTGATATGAAGATCTGATCTTTTTCTTGTAATCATGACCTATCCATTGAAAAGGAAATTAAATCAATAATAAAAATGTGAGATGAAATGCAACATAGTATTAGCAGAAGCAAATTATAACTGTGTTAGATGTGCATTAATTCGGACTTCAAATTTGCTGTCTTATTTGCTCCCTTTTAAAACATCGGTGAGGAAGGAATAAGTTCAACAATGTAGTTACTAATGGGATAATAGCCAATCCATTTCTCTAGACCGCATCTTTATATGCTCTGGTGACAAAGGTTGAAGACTTCAAAGTTCACCAAATACAGATGCTGCACATAGAATGAAAAAACAAAAAATTAAACAAGTGAAAAGCTTTGTTTGTCTTGGTTTATGCTTTGATGGCAGTCCTCAAGAGCGAATTTAGTTACACGGCCAAGTTAGTAATTACATTTGATATGGCCACTGTTGTGCAACCGCCTTTCCCACTTCCTGACATTTCCTCTCCAAGCAACAATTTTGCAAACCTACCTTTCATCAACTCGAACTCCGTCATTTGAGAGATCAGGTAAGATTCCTCAAGATTTTGAATCAGAAAAAAACAATCTTGCAACTCTAAAAGTTTACAAAGTAGTTGGCTTTTTTCAGACTTTGTTCATCCATCAACACGCCCATTTAAGCTCTAAAATTATAAAAATAGATATACACTAGATAAATGAATTGCTCGTTCATCGGAACTCTCGAGATAGGTGACCACTATAATTATAATCAACGAAAGGACGAAATCAAGCATCCTGTTAATGCCTCTATCAAGGGAATAGCTAAAATTCCCAACTTGAGACTTACATAATGCGTAGGAGACTCACAAATACAAGCATAAATCAACATTAAAATACATGGTGCAAACCATTAATAAAATGAAGAAAAAATAGTGATCGAGAAAGGTGCACTCTAGAAATACTATTTAGTACATGTACACGAATACATCGACCAAATCATAGTAAAACCATTTAAAAAATGTGCAAAAATACAAAGGAAACCTCCTACTATTATGTTAGATATTGAATGCATGAATGCCATTTCTAAACAATTTTTAAAAGTAGTTTCAAAATTAGTAGAAAAAAATGAAACAAAGTAAAGAAAATGTAAACTTCCAATTTGCTACGTGATTTAAGCAGGGTACTAGTACAAGGAGAAATGGAGATAAATGTTGTCTTGGATATTAAGATCCGAACTTGCAAAAAAATATTATGGGACCATAATGGAACAACTAAAATCATGCTTTTAATCTTAGGGTGATGTATAGTTCTCTTGAATTCCTTTGCTTAAACTACGTTCTTTAAGCTAGAATCACATTTTGGATAAATTACCAACTTACGGGTTGAGCGCATGGTAAAAGGCATCAAGATAAATTTACCATGAATGTTGCATTGTGCACAATTGCAAAATTTTGGGACTCCGATTTCCCTCCCAATGGTGAGGATCCACCTGGTGAATAGACACTAATGTAGAAGGGTAAGCTAATTGGAACATGATTCACGATTTGGCAATGAATAACATAAATTCGGTATTGTAAAACCCTTTGAATCACATACCAATTGGCTTAACCTTACAATATCATGGTTGGGAAGTCATTTTGAGCTCACAACTATAGCATTTTATTTGAAGCAAACCCTAATTTAGGCACTTGATATTCACAATTTTAGATCTATGTTTGTCATGCAAGGCTGTTGCAGAATAGTTGTTGTACAAGTATGGGAACAAGAAGCATCTCAGATTTTTGTGTGTTTGTTTAACTGGGTCAACAGATAGCCAGGGAATTTTATACTCGAATAGCATTGTGGGATATTGGCGGATATCACATGGTGTCATAAAAGTTCGCCCTGACCCAAACATGATATTGTATTAGATAACATATATAAACATTTTGTACATCAAATGAAAACTATGACAAGGCATGGTGAGCACGTGAAGTGAGCATTACCAGTTGATTTCAACGGTGGAGGTTTAGAAAGAGGATTGCGGTGAAGGACCAGCCACAATGTATTATAAGACAAATGGAGAAAGGGACCACCCGTGTTAGAAAATTAGGAAACAAACTAAAATGTCTCGCTAATCCGCTAAACTTACAGACGACTTTGCCTTTTAGCAGTCCGGCTACCTACCTTTGTGAGGCCACAATGCGCCTCCATTTCTCGCGGGATCCGGCATCCTGTACACCCCATTTCAGGACTCTGCCTTTCCAATAGCTCTTATGTAAAGGTCAGCTAGCTTTCCATCTATTCTCCGTTCCTGGAATATTTTTTTCTATTTCCCTTTGATTCATCAGATTCTGTAGTCATTGGCTTTGGATTGTGGTTTTTGAATTAGAGCAGCTACATTTCTATTCCGATACACTGTCATTACCTGTTGTACTTGGAGTTTGGCGATAACAGGTTCGTGGAGCTCGTATTTATGCATTAAAGTTTTGCTAGAGATTTATCTGTTGTTTTACTTCGTGTTCGCAGCATAAAATCATGGGGGAAAATGGACTTGAACATACTCAATCTCAATCGCTCCTTAGTAGACGAGGTTCTGGTAAGTCAAACTAAATGTTGGGCTTTAATCATAATACCTTAACAACAAAAAATAACCTTGTGTTTCCTTTGCATCCCCATCAGAAAGGAATCTCAGATTTTACTTTTGGCCATTGCATTAGCCTCTATCAAATTTGCTCACACCCCTGTTTCGATCTGATATAGACACATTATCTAATTGGATTTAGTGCTGTACAGCATTGAAGTAAGGCATAAAACAAAAAGCTAAAAGCATATTTCTAACTTCCTATATATTGGCGATTGGATCATAAATCATGACTTTTTTGCCCTTGATGGAACAGTAGCTGTTCCTGCTAAGATTAAAGAAATGCATTTTCTCAGTTGAATATTTCCACAAATTCGTATATTAATCCGATTTGACATCACGAATATGGTTCTCTTTACAGAAGTTGGAACACCTTACACTCCCATATGGCTCCAGATTAGACAATGCTGAATCTCGCTCTCTCTCTCTTCAGCCGGGTGAGGTTCTGGTAAAGGGATTAAATCTTCTCAGTCAATTCTGTACATGCACAATTTCTTTATGATGCTAAGTTTGTGATACATTAGATGTGAAAAGTGTCATTAACACAATGAATAATGGAAGATGAATAATGCCTTTTCAATAGGTTTACATGTTGTCTATCAAGGATGCTTGCACTCCTCTTAAAGTAATATTTTGGTTTCTTGGTGATGGCAGAATTTGGAAGTCGATACATTCAAGTAGATGACAGTGGAGTGTACTTGTCTTCCCTTGCAGTTACCATTATAGTTTCTTCTGTAGCTACAATAGGGATCCTCCTCTTTACCTCATCATAACACTCTCTGTCATGCTTGGTTCATGCCAAAGCAAACCTATGATTCGTTCTCAACTTTTCAATCTCAATAAAGGGAATTCATGTGAGAGTTTTAGGTTGAACGGGAAATCAATAACTTACAGGGCTGGATTCTTCCAGAAGAATGTATAGATTATGTGGCCCAACTTCATGAATGGAGGTCAATATGCTATGGACTTTGCCAAGGCTGTGAATGCAGCCAGAGATTATTTGAAGACAATCACAGTGGGAGGAGATGGTGAGATATAGTGGTTCTTGATATTGATGAGACTGTTTCTCTCTCACTTGGGTTACTATGCAAAGCATCATTATGGGTACTTTCTTCTTTCTAACTAATTGATAGCATAGAACTATTTCAAATATTTTACATAGCAGATGGTACTTTGTTGTGTATTGTTATCACTCACCTGTATTTTTAAAGCATTGCTCAAGGCCTCCATATTAAACTCCAGGGCAGAGTACTTTAATGAAACGTCTTGGGATCTGGGGGTAGCTGCTGCTGCAAAACCTCTGATGCCAATGTTTGAACTCTATTGGGAATTAGGCATTCAAACTGGGGGTGTGGTTTTTATAACGGGTAGACCCGAGCACCAGCATAGCGTAACCATCCAGAATCTACTTGCTGCAGGATTTTCAGATTGGACATCCTTAATTCTAAGGTAGCTGTGAATTGATATTTTTGAATTTCTT
The DNA here is from genome assembly GCA_021234155.1 of Isoetes taiwanensis. Lineage (NCBI taxonomy): Eukaryota > Viridiplantae > Streptophyta > Lycopodiopsida > Isoetales > Isoetaceae > Isoetes > Isoetes taiwanensis. Next base: position 16,737,708 of record JAJEKV010000027.1, on the reverse strand, counting down.
CTCAAATTGTAATGACTAGAAATATCAATCTGCTACATTGCACATAGAACCTTTGGTCTCATGATATTCATCAATCTGTTATATTGCACATAGAACCTTTGCTCTCATGATATTTAATTCACGCTCTTGGTTTCTTTGATCTTTTATATCAGATTGGATTATGAGCGTGGTATGACTGCTGAAACTTTTAAGTCTAGACGAAGAGTTAGCCTTGAAAGTCAAGGATATCGCATACGAAGTGCATTTGGTGATCAATGGAGTGACAGCATTGGCCCTGCCTCAGGAATAGGACGTTTAAGCTTCCAAATCCCATGTACTACATTTACTAAGTTGTCAATTCTGTTGAGTAAAAGATATAATCCAGTACATACCAAAAGAAAAATATGCCAAAGGAAATATAGATTCTTCTTTGAAGTAGATATTATTGCTTTGTCACTTGTCACTGTGGTTATTTATTTACTACAAGTTGCTGGAACAAAGATTACAAGTTATGAATAGTATGGCATGTATGCTTGATACAGGGTTTATTTGTACACTTGTATAAGTTAGGAAAAAGTTGTAAAAACTACCATACCACCATAAAACTGTTGTTTGGAACTTTTGGCTTGCCTCAGGCATTATTTGAAGAAGTAATATATGAATTCTACATGCAAGGGCATGTTGAGCAGAAGCAGGCATAGCAACTATAGTTGGACATAAGGTCACAATTGAGGTATTTCTTTTTAAATAAATTGCATTATTGTTGGCAAAATTTCTTACTGCATTGACCAAGTTAGCAGAACATTACGAGATACACATTGCAAAGCATTGGCACTTGGCAAAGTGATGTATGATGGACTTTACCGAAAAGTTTATGGGAGGGCTCCAACAAGATGCTTGACGTTTGGTGGTTATATATGAAAAATGACTTATTGATGGGCAAAAGATGAGCAAATTATGACGGCACAATTTGGAGTCAACAAAATGTGTAAGACCTAGGTGGAAATGTGGAAGGAATTAATTTTGATACAATTTGGTGAACTATGGTCTAGCATGACATGTAGGCTTGGCCTTTTTTCGTTTAAATAATTGGGTTTACCCAGTAAAAATCCTAATCATTTGATAAGGAAAATACCATGAACGAACATACTACCTAACCCTAATTATTTCATGCATGCTCTCTACTTGAACAGATGCGATTTGGTAGCACCATACATCTGGCATGCTTTATCTTCGATTATTCTTGGCCATAGATGAAAGGTATGGCTCTGATTGCTCAAGATTTAGGTATTCAAGGATTTAAGGAAGCCGCAGTATAAGGCAATTTCGGAACTTGACCTAAGACAGAGCATTTGGTTGAACCCTAATTAGGGTGGACAGATGTAATCCTTGCGGCTCAAATGGCCAGAGCTAGATGCTGTTTCTAGCTGCATATGGTTCTTTGCCTGTGTTGGATTGTAAAGCCAAATAGTGCCTGCCTTTTATATTCCTGTAATTGTGGGAAATGTTGACAATAAGAAGTGCAATACTGGTGAACAAGCATCTGCTGATGTTTCTATGATCAAACAAGACATTGAAGATGCTTCTAGGAACACACAAATCATCAAAACTAAAGGCATTTCTGCTGGAACAGAAGGCTTCACACAGGTCTGACGATTTTCATTTGTTATGTACTTCCATTGATTAAACACATCCACTGCTTAAATGGTACTCAAATTATTCAAGGCATGCATAGCCTGTACACATACATGTGGAAAAAGGTGGAAGATAATCTGATTTTTCTGGAATTTTGACAGTAGGATCAATCTCAATTTAGCATTATCGAGGAGCTTTCCAAAGGAAATAAATCTGAGCTTGTACCCACAGGAAGATATTTACAGGAAGAAGGCAGCCTTGCATATTGTGTTTTTCTGTAAAAAATTGCTATGGACTCACTGGAATCATTGAGCAATCTGCAAGATCCGGCTAGTAAGGGATGGTGATGCTGGACAAGTTTCTGACAAACATAGTCAAGTGTGCAATCCAGAGACTGCTCAAATTATGGAAAACTCGGCACAAGCAAATCAGGTTGGAAGCATATTTAAATGCATTTAATCTGTTGATCCAGCAATTTAGTTCATATCGTTTATGAATTACAGTAGATTAAGACTTAAGCATCAAGCTAACTAAAATGCTTGAATATTTGATTTAATGAGGATTGCATCATGATATTTTCACATTCAGTAATGTTTCTCCAAACTAAATGGTAGATCTATTAGTCTGAACGAAATCTAGCAGCATTAGTGTGTATGGTCTATTTGCAGTCCTCAGATTGGTAGCCATAGAGAAATGAGGGAAATATTTCGTTAAGGAAATGATGATCTATAAAAGTTGACCTGTTACATGTGACAGGCTGATTTGAATTGTATAGTTATGGCTTGATAACTAATAGCTGATATGACCACTGATCTTATACCAGAAAATAGAAAGGATAGGGTAATGATGTAAAATGGAAGGAATAGAGTAATAACAAGGTGGACTTGGCACAAATTTTGAGCACATTGTGGTTACTGAACATGACAGCCTCTTTGGCCAAACAAGAGTAGACGTAATGATTTTTTTACTGTTGCATGTTGCATGAGATTCTGCCAGTGGGCTGATGATTTGACACCTAGTGTGGTTTACATCTTTAGTCTTACAGTGTAGACATAATAAAACGAAAATCCATGCAGCTTAACATATTTCTGATCATGGAAAATGAATTGAACATATTAAATTTCCTTTGATAATTAAATGGCAGTACTCTGATTGCATGCTGTAATATGGGGCTCTATAGACAGGGGTATGTACAGTGTCGTCATATTGGAGATGAGAAATTAATAAGATGAGTCGATTTTATACTTGGCTTTTTTGCCCATGCTTTTTCAAAGATGTAAGTTTGGCCTAGATTGTGCTTACATAGATGTTCTCACGGGCTAGAAGGCAAAGTTACTTGCAGCTGACATAAGGCTATGTGCAGAAGAAATTAATACAATGGGCTGACATAAGGCTATGTGCAGAAGAAATTAATACAATGGGCCATCAAGGTTAAGCTGAAGTTCTCAGGGATCTTGAAGATTTTATAGCTCTACCATAGACCTGGGTCTAATGCTTTAAATGCAGGGCAGGCTGTAGAATATAGGATAGTGCATGATTTAAATGCGTATTGCTGATGTCAATTGAATAACAGTGATGATTTACAGTTATATTTTGGCGATACAGATAAATAAGTAGGTTTTTAACTTGACAAATAAATGGTTGTCCTGTTTGCATAATATGTTCAGTGCTTTAATACAGGGTTTGCATTTGCTGTTGCTAGGATGGTATAAGGACTAAATATACCTTATATTTTGGTTATTTAAACATGCATGGTGAAGGGCGAAGAGCCCAAGAGATCCGTAGCTTACCTGCTAGTGACTTAGGCTCTTACCCTTCTTAGGCTAACTGTCCTCTGGTTTCACTGCAGGTAACGGGATTTCTTGCTCCTACGTGTGTTTTCCCATTTATTCACGTTGGAAAAGCTACAAGATGTGATGACGTTGAAGATAAAATTCTCAGAAGTCTATTGAACTTTATAGTGTTGATTCGAAAGAAAGGGAAATTTTAAACTTTATGTTATGCTGTTCTAGTGTCAATTATCAACTCTTATGAAGGTAAAAATGATGTATTGAACGAAAAACGTTAATTGGAATGACAAAAGGAAATCGTTACTTATCATAGAATCTCGTACTTTCTTCTGCGTTGATAAATGTTGACCATTTTTAAGGCTTAAGTCAATTTTACACCTGTTTTGGCTTAAGGCTGCATATTGGCCCGAAGTGGTCTTTGCAAAAGTCCATGGAAGGTAAAAGTCTGTTTGAACAGATTTTAAAGGTTTTTTTTTTTATGAAGATATGTTTCCAAAGAAATAATAATGACATGGTAATGTAAATGGATAAACTAACTCCCCTTTCTCCAGTTATAGAGAGATATTTGTTGCATATGGTAACGATATGTTTAGTATGCAGTGTTAATAACCATTTTTCCTCTTTACCCAACTTTGTTAAGCCTAACATGCTAGACTTATGCTCTATCTATATGCTAGACTTATGACGCCATAAAATACCCTTGGTCGTATTTAGCTGCAATTTTTTAACAAGTAAAAGTCAGTTCGTTTTTTTCTTTGGATCGTAGCATTGAACCCTAAATTCTAGGGTTTTGGCTAAACCAAAACGATCACTCCTCCTTATGGAAACCGATGTCTACCTAATCGAATCGATTGATCTCTAACTTCCAATGCTACAGATGATATCCGAAGATGGATGGATGCCTCGTGTGTGTGCCGACCTCTCACATACTTCTATTTTAAGGTTCTTTGCATTTCATCTTAGTCCCATGACCTAGATCTGAAATCGATCCGCCTTATGGCTTTTGTGGTCTAGCTTGTTGTATGGGTAGACGGAAAGGAGGCTTCAACAAAGCCACTCTATTGAAAATGGAAGATGAGAAGAAAAGGGCTGAGAAAAGAAAGAATCTTTTTGATTATCATAAGCCTCGCTGGGAAGCTCGGGAGAGCCTCGTATCAGGAAATCGATCTTGAAAGGCAAGGTAGTTCGCCATCAACATGCACTACAAGCCGAACGAAAATGATGGTCCCATAATCGAAAAGTTGCTATTGACAATAGCCTCGGTATACAAGTGAACCCGCTCAAATCGATCAACAAACTTGGAAGCGCCCAAAGTGTCTCGTGTTTCCCAATTTTTTATTTTCTTAACCATACGGTTTAACTATCCCATTTCAGTGTCACTGTAATATGTCTTTAACCCTTCCTAGTTAAGAATGTAAGTTTTTTAAGTGTCACATAATTTATAAGTGATGGATTTTGTGTGTAGATAAGGTTCCCCGGTATCATTCTACTACTGGATCAAGTATCCGATGTGTCTAAATGGCTCTAATGATATAGATAACTTCAGTAGTTCCTAGTTTTGCCTACTTCTTTAGTGCAACATCTTTAGTTTTCGGGCCGTGCCTATGGACCAGATCCGAGCTTTGTTATATGAATGTGCCTTTAATTGTTTGCCCTTTATGTTTGGATGTAGTATGGGGATATAGGTATACTTTTTCGAACTCGATGTAATAGACCGTGCCTACATATCCTCCATTCTTAACACACGATTTGTTCAGTTTTGGCTAATCGACCGGTCCATCTTTTTCTTATGTTCTATTATATGTTCTTGTTGTTGGTATTTTATTTTCTTTCTCTCGTTAATCATGTTTTACCGGGTACGCTCAACCCGAAACCTGCTTATGATCTAATGGCATTTTTCATGTTAAGTTTCCAATTGCGGCACGCTTGATAAACTGCAGGTTTCTACTTTTTTTTCCATACATAACATATGATCTGCTTAGGTTTTGGCTAGGACCGCTTATTTCGCCCTTAGTGCTATTGTCCTTACTTGTTGTTAGTTTTATTCACTCTATGTCTCCTCGTTAGGCATGTATTATCGACAAATGGAACCCTAACACATTGCTTGTGTTCGTATGGCTTATTTCATGTTAAGTTCGGATTGGTTCCATTTCTTTGATTGTTTTGTTTATCATATCTAAGGTGTATTATTAGTCATGTAGCTCGCCTAAAAAATTGCCTAATGGTGTTAGCCCTAGTATATATCTTTTGACATTGCTAAATAAATATGTTGAAAGGTTAAAGCCGGATAGGTTCTCGCTAATCAGATGTTCTTTTAAGATTACCCTTCTTAGGCTAATCCTTGAATGGTTGACATGTGTAACCTAACTTATCCCCCCATATATGGTGATGTTTGCGTTAAGATTGAGCAAAGTTATTGCTCAAAATAGAAGACTGCTATTTGGTGACATCTGAAAACTCTATTTAAGCTGATCTGCATAAGATACTATGATTATGACGATATTTTTTGTCTTTATCTTAAGCTGGTTTAACATTTATGTTTACTGTTCGTTCAATATACAGTTGAATGATGTTTTGTTTTTATCTCTACATCTTCAAGATGTACATAAGATTCACATTATGTCGACATCTATATCTAAGATAGCTTTGACAGTAACATATGCGTTTGTTTCAACATACATTTAAGAAATAATAGCCTATTTCTAGTTTTTTGGTAAAAAGTTTTTCGCTGGTATTATTCTTATGATGTAAATTTGGATATCATACATTTTTTGTTAAAAAATTATAACATATTTATGTTAGTTCTTATCAAGGCCTAAGGTATGATATACACCTTGTCATATCTTGGACTGCAGTTTTAAAGGTCTATTAAATCCAACTGGACTAATAGGCCTAAGTCTGTTTTTTTGTCTTAGACTTAAAAATAGACCAAAAGGTTTTTTAATGTTACCCCAGTTTCTAGGTTTAACCTAGGACCTTGGTAAGAACTAAGGTGTTTCTAACTGTCTTATTATGATTGCAGCAAAATAATGTCATTAATCTTGAGGACGATGGAGATATCGAAAACAACTGGATTAAAGAACTGATTGCCTTGAAATATGATCAGTGCATGATTTCTAGCCCTAATGTTGTTTGCCCGTGACACTTATTGCTTGCATCAAGAGCAAAGAGATACATGAATTCATCATTCACAAGGAGATCAACTGGTAGAGAAGAACAAGTCAGCTGCGGGAGTTATTTTTGGTTTCAATGGATGGTTTGCCACGTTCTTTCAAATGAAGAAAGCCAATTTTAAACTAGAGTCTTGTAAAGCTCTCGTCAATAAGATCTATAATGACATGCCTGGAGTCTTATTTTCTAGAACATGTTTGGAAGATGATCTAGGTAGGAAATTCCTCATTGGACTCAAACATTTAGAAAAGGTGAATGATATGAAACCCACTCTTCAAGTGGAACAAGTTCCTGAAAATGCTGCTGCAGATTATTTGAAAGAAGAGGTCCAATTTTGTTTGTTTTCAGAAAATGATTTGTCCGATGAAGATAAGATCAGTTTTTGCAATGATGATTCTAATAACGAGGAATCTGATGATCAAGAAGAAGTTCCTACACTTACTCTCCAGAATTCTGCAAAATTCCCTATATTACCTGAGCAGAATGTTGAATGCTATGGGGCAGCATGGGAACATGCGATCTGGAAAAGCCAGAACTTTGGAGCTCTAGCACCCATTAATGTGGAAACTTGGAAAGCCCTAACTGGTATTGTTGATGATGAAATTCGTCTGGCTGCTATCAAAGCAGGAAAACTTGAAAAGTACTTCACAAAAAAAGAAATTACCTTATCTTTTGATCTTGGTATGTTTGGACAGACCTGCACAATGGGAACAGGTGTACACATTAGCCAAAAGGGAAACATGCATTCTCTGATGATAAAAGGGATGGATTCTATTTGAAGAAAATATGGAGAACACATTGTCCCTTTCTTACTTGTGGATGTGTTAAAAATCCCAAGAAAATAGACAAGTCAAATGAGTGCAACAGTGGAATTGTGTGGATTGACCATGCAATATGGTTTATAATTGAACAACTTGGACACCATCTATCCCCGACACTACACCTATTGCCAAAATGGTCCTGTTTTGACCAAATTGTTACATAATGTGTTGAAACCAAAGAAGATTTGCATACATCTCTTATCTTGAAGTTAGGAAGATTATGATTGATATGACTCTATACTATGCTGAATTTCCCCGACAACAATCAAGGATGCCTTTGGCAACAAAGAAAGTGGGCCGATATTATTGAGAAAACTTTGAGACCCGTATCCTTCAGGACCAGTCAACCATATAAAAGCAAAAGTTCTTCATATTTAAAACAGGGTAGTGCTGGTAGTAGTGCTACAGCCACAATGTATACTCCTAAAAGACCACCTAGGGTCACTTCTGATCCAAGGCTATCTATAGACTCAGTTGTTACACAAGTGGTCAAAAACCAACAAATGTAAAACGAAGATGATGAATACTCTGTCACAAAAGGTGATAACAGGATAATATCATTGGAGGAGAATACACCACTTAAGCTCAACTTCGTCAAGGAAAAGTAAAACAGGTTAGCATTGCATGGAATTAATGAGATTGATACTCTATATTTGCTTTCATTTTGTTACATGTATATTTGCTATCGGATTATACACCTAGGTTATTTCATATTATCAACCATTTCAGCAAGAAGATCTTATTTTTATCAATCTACCAAAGGTTGTTATGGAAAGAATTTTCCTTTGGTAGAGGTTATCCCAAAAAAATTCTTATACTCAAGAGACATTGTGCTTGCCAAACAATGTCTTGTTTCATATCTATGGCTAAGATGTATCATGGAATTATTCATTATATTTTCTTGTTTCTCATAATTAACTATGTGAGTTTATTAAATACCTAACATTTATAAAACTTTTTCTAGGTAAATTTGGATAACAAAAGGAGTATACTTAGAGACTGTAATCGAAAACGACATTTGATCACAAATAAAGTAAGTGACGGCATTAAAGTTGTTCACATCACATTTTTTTCTAAGTCGTTAGAAAAATTCAGTATTCGAAGGATTTTGAAGATGTTCTTTGAAAGAAATACCAGATCCAGCAGAAGAACTATTAAATAATACATTGTGTGCATGGAAATATATGGATCAAATGAAAGATAGACTTTACAAAAACCGTGATGAGGTGTTTGTCGATGACAAACCCAAAAAATGTCCATGTCGTAATCCCAGCTTATATAAATTTGTGGATCAAAAAATTGGCCACATTAGAACCTTGGACCTACAGATCATACATTGCCCCAAACTTAGATTGGCCATGTCCAATGGTTTCAACCACATTCCGGACTGTTCTTTCACTATCAAAAGTTTCTTGGAAGATTTCAAGAAAAACATGTGATCGTTTTTTTGATGTCCACCATTATTTTTTTATTACATTTATCTGATAGTGGAATCAATGATCTCAAAGATAGATCGTATGTTTTAGATGAACAAAGGATTGTGGAATTCAAAAAGAACTCCATCCACAAGAGGTATCTTTGGGATGATGGCGACGTGAAAAATAACCTTATATGGCTTGAAAAGAATCTCTACATTTCTGAAGTGGACAAGACAGGGAATAATGCATCGTTTATTTGTCAGAAACATATTAGAGATATGGCTTTAAAAAGGTTGAACAGTAATGATTTTGAAACTATTCCTTTTAGCCCTCAAGAGGTTAAATATGAATGCATTGATGGCATCACCAATCTTGGTCTTCCTAAACCCGCTAGTAATAGACTCCCGTACCTTATGGGTACGTTCAAAGCACATAAAAGTGAGTATAGGTGGTTAACCAATGCCCATTGCACTATTTTTTCTGAGGTGGCAGATTTATTGACTGCTATATTGAATAACTGCATTGAACTATGGTATGTTACCGAATACGCTAGTAAATTAGATCGTGGCTTAAAACAAAATCAATCCTTGTTGGATGATTAATTCCTCTTTTGATTTTGTCCTTAATCTTCAGGAAAAGATCAATGATGTATTTTCTATTGATATCACGAAATGCTATGAGAATATCCCGCTGTTGGGGGATGATGGCATTATGGAAATTATTGGGTATGTTGCTTACTTAGTTTGGGACTTTATGTCTCATAGATCTCCCTTAGCACATCTTGTGGTGAAGAATATTGTAGGAAAAATCAAGATCAAGTGGAAAAAAGTTGATATTGACAATCCTAAAGGAACTATTATTTACAAAGAGGATTTTGTGAAGATGAATAGTCGGGCTTCTCCCGCCAATCGCTATCTACAAATGGGAAAGCAAATATGGAGACAGAAGAAAGGGATTCCTATGGGTTTCTCTAGTAGTCCATTTTGGTGTAACTTGTATTTAGCATGGTATGAGCTCAGGTTCATCAAAAAATTAGCGCTGATGAAAAGAAACAATGATATTTCAAGATTTCAGTTTGCCTCAAGATACATTGATGATTTGGGGATCATTAATGCTGGTAACCTACAGGAATTCTTTGACACAAATTCTGAGTGTACCATTTATGACATGAAACATTTAGGTATCAAAGACGCAAAACCATTTACGAGTGAAAGGAACAAATCTTGGACAAAAAATCAACTTCTTGAATATTTCTATTCATGTGACAGATCATCATGTTGGTCTCTATCAGTTTTGTAGATATGACAAAAGGACCAGTTTGAAATTCAAGGTTAACAGGTTTATTAAAGCATCTGGGTGCGTACTATATGGATAAGCCTCAAAGTAATCATTTCACAAATCTTTCCATATGTGTATGCCCATTCAAATGTGCTCGCTCATGAAGATTTAAGTGGATTGATCAATGCCTTTTGCGATAATGGTTTCTTGAGAAAGGACATTCTCGTGGATTGTTTTTAACATTGAAACTCAACAACTTTCCCCGGATCGCCGCTTTGACATAGAAGACATGACGAGAATTCTCAAATCCATTACGAAGTTCTCGCTATTGTTTACTCTAGAGTAGATTTACAAGTATGGGTTGGGTAGGGTCTCGTGTTGCAACAGGCCCTACTCTCCCTCGTTGTAATTTTCGCTTTTAGTCATTTCTGAATGACTATAGGGACCTCCCTAACTGAGGTAGGAGGTAGGATTTTTTTATGAAGATATGTTTCCAAAGAAATAATAATGACATGGTATTGTAAATGGATAAACTAACTCCCCTTTCTCCAATTATAGAGAGATATTTGTTGCATATGGTAACGATATGTTTAGTCCATAGTTGTTAATAACCATTTTTCCTCTTTACCCAACTTTGTTAAGCCTAACATGCTAGACTTATGCTCTATCTATATGCTAGACTTATGACGCCATAAAATACCCTTTGGTCGATTTAGTCGCAATTTTTAACAAGTAAAAGTCAGTTCGTTTTTTTCTTTGGATCGTAGATCATTGAACCCTAAATTCTAAGGTTTCGGCTAAACCAAAACGACCATTCCTCCTTATGGAAACCGATGTCTACCTAATCGAATCGATTGATCTCTAACTTCCAATGCTACAGATGATATCTGAACCGATGGATGCTGCCTCCAGGTGTGCCGACCTCTCACATACTTCTATTTTAAGGTTCTTTGCATTTCATCTTAGTCCCATGACCTAGATCTGAAATCGATCCGCCTTATGGCTTTTGTGGTCTAGCTTGTTGTATGGGTAGACGGAAAGGAGGCTTCAACAAAGCCACTCTATTGAGAAAAGGGTTGAGAAAAGAAAGAATCTTTTTGATTATCATAAGCCTGCGAAAGCTCCAGGAGCTGCCTCTGGTATCAGGAAATCAGATCTTGAAAGGCAAGGTAGTTCTGCCCTGAACATGCACTGCAAGCTGAACGAAAATGATGGTCCCATAACTGGAAAAGTTGCTATTGACAATAGCCTCTCGTAAGCAAGTGAACTCGCTCAAATCGATCAATGCCTTTGGAAGCGCCAAAGTGTCTCGTGTTTCCCAATTTTTTTTTTATTTTCTTAACCATACGGTTTTAACTATCCCATTTCGTGTCCGTCAGAATATGTCTTTAACCCTTCCTAGTTACAAAGAATGTAAGCTTTTAAGTGTCACATAATTTATAAGTGATGGATTTGTGTGTAGATAAGGTTCCCCTGGTATCATTCTACTACTTCTGGGACTGTTATCTGATGTGTCTAAATGGCTCTAATGATATAGATAACTTCTGTAGTTCCTAGTTTTGCCTACTTCTTTAGTGCAACATCTTTAGTTTCTCGGCCGTGCCTATGGACCAGATCCGAGCGCCTTTGTTATATGAATGTGTCTTTAATTGTTTGCCCTTTATGTTTGGATGTAGTATGGGGATATAGGTATACTTTTTCTCAACTCTCATGTAATAGACCGTATTCTACATATCCTCCATTCTAACACACCATTTGTTCAGTTTTGGCTAACCGACCGTCCATCTTTTCTTATGTTCTATTATATGTTCTTGTTGTTGGTATTTTATTTTCTTTTTCTCTCGTTAATCATGTTTTTACGGGCCGCTCAACCCGAACCCAAAGGCTTATGATCTAATGGCGCTTTTCATGTTAAGCTTCTAATTGCGACACGCTTTTGATAAACCGCGGCCTACTTTTTTTTCCATACATAACATATGATCTCGCTTAGGTTTTGGTCAGAGGGACCGCTTATTCTCGCTTTTAGTGCTATTGTCCTTACTTGTTGTTAGTTTTATTCACTCTATGTCTCCCCGTTAGGCATGTATTATCGACAGTCGGAACCCGAACACATTGCTTGTGTTCGTATGGCTTATTTCATGTTAAGTTCGATTGGTTCTGTTTCCATCACCGATTGTTTTGTTTATCATATCTAAGGTGTATTATTAGTCATGTAGCTCGCCTAAAAATTGCCTAATGGTGTTAGCCCTAGTATATATCTTTTGACATTGCTAAATAAATATGTTGAAAGGCGCTAGTTTGATAGGTTCTCCGCTTCAGATGTTCTTTTTAAGATTACCCTTCTTAGGCTAATCCTTGAATGGTTGACATGTGTAACCGAACTTATCCCCGTGATATGGTGATGTTTATGCTAAGATTGAGCAAAGTTATTGCTCAAAATAGAAGATCGCTATTTGGTGACATCCAAAAACTCTATTTGTCGATCCGCATAAGATACTATGATTATGACGATATATTTTTGTCTTTATCTTGTTGGTTTAACATTTATGTTTATCGCTCGCTCAATATACCGGTTGAATGATGTTTTGTTTTTATCTCTACATCTTTAAGATGTACATAAGATTCACATTACCTTATTTCTTGCTCGGCTATGGCATGGAGCTCCGAGCTTCGGCGATGGCGCTATGCCATTCCGCTGAGGTGCTTGATGATTTGACAAGTTTTTGAGCTGGTTGTATCTTTGGGCGCTATTCGAATTTTTTTTTCGTTAGGGAGCTTTTTCTTTGAAGATCAAGGCCTGTTTTGTTTGTTGCAAGTTTTTGGTTGTGCTTGCCTTCTTTATGTTCTTGCCTTCCTGTTTGCTTGTTTCTAACAAATGTTTATCTTTCTTGTAGGTGACCCTGAAGTATTACCTTCATCCTCGACTTTCTAGCTTCATTCCTCGAGCGTCTTGCTTCATTCATCGACTTTCTTGCTTCATCTGCCGAAGTTTCTCGCTCACATACAAGCCCTCGTAGTAGGTTGCAGTTGTTCATTCTGTTATGGATCCTCGTGGTCTAAAGTTTAAGCAATAGGCAACTAGTTAGTTGGGGAGGAAGAAAAATAAGGTGAAAATGAGCCCTGTTTTTGCGATTCCAGCGACTCCACAAGGGCTTTAGCTGCATTTAAAGCATGCATTTGAAGCTGGGATTGTAGAGATGCAGGAAGATCCAGCACGCCCACATGTCCTTCAAACATTTCCACGACTTCTCCCATCAAAGGCCGTGCACTTGGATCATCTTGTATGCAAAGCAGAGCAACTTGAAGCACAAGACGAGCTTCCCTTTTGTTGAACATTCCCTCTAATCTTGGATCCACAACTAGTTTTTGGATCCTCTATTTTTTTTTTTTTTTTGAAGAACTGTGTCATCAATATATTAAAAGAATGGTAATGTTACAAAGCAAGTGAGGAGGAAGGAGAACGCCTCAAAGAGACAAATGATACCCCGACACCCACAACAAACTCACAAAAATCCGAACTCTATTGTCGCATAAACCCACCATCACCATCTACAACACCCAAGAAGTCCCGCCAAATGGCAAACTTCCGCTCTACTAATCCCACACAGTGGTCCATTTTTATAATCTGTTGTTTGATCACTATCAATGATCGATTTTTAGTCTTTAAATTTTGAGACAAAATTTTAATGTACTTGTGGCGGTGCTGTAAGCGGCACCGCTAGAAACCTACAACCCAAAAAATACATGTTTTAAACAGTTAAGCCAAAATCCAGAAACTTTGGCTCCCTGGTTTACGATCTCTATAGCGACGATTACCATTAATCGGACCCGTTACACCCAAAAAGTTTTCAGCCCATCAAATTTGGAGGGGAGAAGATCAACGCCTTTTGACCTCATTGCATATCTTCGGTTTGCAATTTGTAATATTCAAATTCAAAGAATATCGAATGTTTGAGTTTGGTATTTATGAAAGGTTTTCTCGCATGGTTGGGCTAAGATTCCTCGTGGGCACATTGTATAAAACCGTGATATCTTGCCATATTTGAGGAGCTTAATGTCATCTAGAGGTCATGTTTTTTTTGAAGGGTTTTAGATATTTTTCTTTTGAAAGGTTAAAAAGAATAAAAATTTTTGGAGGCCTTTCTTTGGGCTTGATAAGAATGGATGCTCCTTCTTTTTGGCAAGGGCAAATGGAAGCAGAGGCTTAAGAGGATTTAGGCGTAGAGCCGAGGGGCGTAGATCGCTTGGTGAAGCAAATGGTTGAAACCGGTGAATGGAGGTAGGTGCATCCGGCTATGGCGGATGAAGCCCACTGGACGCTTAGATGTGGCCATTGCTAGCTTTGCTAGATGAGAGGTGTTTTGTTGTCCCACGAATCATGAGCGCCGCTTAATTTCCGGCATGTCGGCTTTGCTATCGCTTTTGCTTGTAGCATTTATGCATCCGAATGCCATTTGCGTGATAGGTAAGATGGAATTAGAAGGGTTCTCGGGTGAGGTCGACATGGCCCGGAGGTTCAATCCTCCAGCCCCGGTGTAAATAGCCATCCTCAGATGTTGGACAGTAGATCCAAATGCTATGAAGATGATTGATTCCGATCGAACACCGCCGCAAAGCAAGAACAACGCAGATTGATTTTGGCAAAGATGATTCATTCAAGCGCTTTTGAAATGTTGATTGATCGCAGGATTAATTGGCGGAGCAAAGGTGATCCATTGAGGCGCTTTGGTTTAGCACAGCAACGGGGTTTAGTAGAGAGACCATGCTTTTGTAGAAATTGTTAATGCTATGGTTTATTATGCTTAATGCTATTTTCAATCGAGACCACAATGGCATGGTGATTTTTGGCAAATGTTAATAGCCAGGATCCGCACAATACTAGGAATATGCCGCCAATCAATGGCTCCTAATCAACGTTGTATAAAACCCATAATACTTGAAAATGAGGAGCTTAAATAGGAAAAGCTTCCAATGCCCTTATTTTTGTGGACAAAAAAATACAATCTATCTATTTCCCTAAATCGCCTCTACTTTAAACAAGGTGCAAAAAGTACAATCTATCTATTCCCTAAACCCCTCTACTTCAAACGAGGCGCCCTCGCGACGTAGCTGCCCTCATGGAGTTAGTAGCGAAGGTGGCAACAAGAAAATGAATATGTACATGTGGAAGACAATTGTCGCAAGCCTTCAAGGTGTGGAAGACAACCGCAAACCTTCACGACACTTGAATAGAAAACAAAGAAAGATTATATTAACGTCTACCAAAGACCGCTTGGTCTATGAGACGAAATATACACCAATCATGTACATCTAGGGCCACATTTGCAGACTCCTAGAGATGTTTCAAAAGCTTTAAAGCCGCAGGGCCTCCACTATGCTAATAGTATCATGCACCATTGCACCCCATGAGAATATATCCCTATTTGATAGACTCTTTAAATATTCTACGTGCCATCTCCAAGTCCCCACATTTCCATACATATAAGCGAGAGTACTCACAAGGATTATAGATGTGATCACATATGTTCAGCTTGAAATTATCTTGACATTTTGTTCATTCCTTATGGCTTTTTTTCCATCTTTTGTTTCACCATTGATCTCTAGAATATTCCCACTTTATATCGTGATCAAAGGCCATTAAAGTTTTCATTGAGAATTTGCCTGCCACTTCCAATGGTCCAAAATGAACCTATGGTTGGAAGCCCGCGGTCTCGCCTTTAAGCCCCTATTTCGTCTGATGATTTTGTAAATGCGCCACCATAGCAAGTGAGCACAAATTGATTTCCTGATTTTTAATTGAAATCGACGCCTAACCGACATCGAACAAAACAGAGCATGGATTCTTAAGTCGTCACATCGCAAAATGGCGCAAGAAGAAGTCATAGCAGCATCCGATCGTAGGCATCAAAAGGCCCATCGCCACAAACTCGCTCGACTATCCGCTTTCATGCCCACCTTCTCTTTGCAAAACCCAAACTCCTCGCAAAACCCGCCTAGAAAACCCAAACTCCTCGCAAAACCTACCGCGAAACCCAAACTCCCCACAAAAGGACTCGCCTCCTCGTGCTACCTCATAAGCCCCCTTGTTTCCGCCTAAAATTAGAAACTATCATGCCTTTCCTTCACAACCATCTCCCCTTCTAAACCGCACCATACGAACACAAATCGAAATCAAACAACCACTTCGTCGGTAAGGAATGGAGAAATAAAGGACACTCCTCTCTTTTTTTTGCCAACAACCAGCTCAAACCCGTTAAAAATACTCCTGCACATATTATTTGAGATACATACACCTCCAAAATCTAGGCAAACCATGCGCGAAATACGGTCCCCAAATATCACACCAAATAATTGGAAGCTTTATCATGGCTAATTTTGATATTTTTCTTATGGATAAGTCCGCCCTAGTAGGATCTGATACCACACCACAAGGCTTTAAGGACATCAGTATAAATAAACAAACAAATTGCTTGTTATTCCTGAATGCTGCATCTGTTGTGGCTATAGAACGATGCGATCAAGGTTTTAAAGGGTGTTTTTCTGAAGCTTCTAAGAGAACAACAGCAGATCGGGTCGTTAAAAAATATGAGATGAGGTATTCCTGAATAGATGTGCATGTAGGTTTGGCTGCAAAATAGGGTCCGTAATTTATAAGAGGATTCCAACGATTTTGATACGTTGATATTTATTGTTTAATTAAGCCTTTTGATTTGCTATTTCGTAGTTGTTTTTTATTATTTGCATTCCAGGTCTTTTGTTTATCAAGGCCCCAGAGCGTTGCGCATAGCATTTTTATCCAGTCAGAAGGCACATTTGGGCATGAATGCAGGCCGTTGTGGCTTTTTTTTTTTTTTTGTTTCCTTATATAGTTGCTCCATGCCTTCTCCCCTTTAAATTCCATAGTGCTGGATTTGATCGGATGCATGAGCATGTCGCTTGTGTTGTTCTAAATGGTTGGAGCCAGCCATGTTGCTGTTAATTGGTTTACAGCAGCAGTAGCAGTGCCTTACCAAAGGACACCTCCAAGGTGGTAGAAGCAATTTCAAGAGTAAAAGTGGCAGGACGGGGATCTCATTTCATAGGGGAAAGATTTAGGATGCCTGTAGAAAAGGCAAGCATTAACTCCAAGGAGATGAAGAGTAAAGCAGATAAGTAATGAAGGAGAAATGCACAAATTGGCCCAAGCTGAGTAAAAAACAGAATGTGTAGAATAATAGTAGGAAAAAAAATACGAGATTGAGGGGGCCAGGTCCAGGCAAGCCTATAGCCACAGCCTACTCTGGCAGAGAAAATTGAGAAAATAGATTGAACTATTGTTATTTTTCTTTTGTTTTAGGATTTGTTTTTCTAAGGTGTCAAGGTATGGTACGCATTTGTTATGCATGAAAGAGTAGATGTTTTTCAGAACCAAAGTTTAACGCCTTTAAAATGTATTAATTGTTGTTTCTTATTGTATTAACGTTTGTTATTTGCAAAATATCTAACGTCATGGTTTCTTCTGAATGCAGAGAAATTATATCAACAACGCTCTGCAAAGCTTATGTGTTTGCTATATCAGCACATTATGGAGCATATGGAAAGCAATTGCGAAGTTCCAGCATCACCTTGCCAACGGTGTACACATTTGGTAGTTTGTCTTCCAGCATCACTCTGCATAATGGTGGACACATTTATTGCCGTATGGTTCCAAGATGACCTACAATGGTGTACAAAATTTATTGCAGTTTGGTCTGTTGGTGGATCCTACATTCTTCACCGTATCTCATAATTACTAATCAGGGTTCTTTACTTCACCCTTGCTCAGTTCGTTATGTTGTAGTGATTTGTATGCTATTATCTTCATATGTACTCAAGCTTTATTATTCCTCCTTTCCAAAAGATTTTGGCAAAGTATTTCCAATATTTATATGACAATGCATTACAGATATACAAATAGTTTAGATTATGCTTGTATTTATGCTTTTACATTTCAACTGCATATCATATTTGGTTCCCATCACCGAGAGGGGTACAAAGAAAGGGAATAACTGGTGCAAGCTGTTTGAACTTTATGTTAGCTAATAATTTTAAGATTGTGATCTAACATCAGCTTGATTGTCGATCCATAGTTGTAATTTATGAGATTTACTAATAGATAAAGAAGCAGGTCATGTCATTCTTATGGTCCATTTGGATCCATTAGTTGGGGTGAGTAGGCTTTGCATGGGTGAAAAATATTTGAGCATGGTCGCATGTGTAACTATTTGATTATGGCTTTACGCACCCTAACGCATTGCTCAGCTGGTTGCAGACAATTTATGAAAATTTTCGAAATGAGAACAAAGTGAATCCTTATAATCCTTAGGGATTGATAGGTTTGTTTGTCCGGGGTCTTGAATTGTCCGGATTTTTGCATTGAAACAGTATGCAGCGCCGAATTTGTACACGCTGACGAGAGTAAATTTGGAGCATTCGCCGTCAAACTTGGTTGCAAAGGTGAGACAGAAGAGCCGGATCAAATAGAATCGCTTGGTAGAGTTTTGCGTTAAACGATTCTTTCTTTCTCCTTGTAGCAGGACCCAAAGCAGGATTCAAAGCTTGTATTCTAAAGCAGGGCAACCAGATTAAATGCTTGAAAGTTTAATTTGGCGCCAAGCTTGATTCCACTGCGTTGCGCTCGAATCTGAAGTTTTGCTTCGATGCCATGGCTTTCTTTGCAACAAGGGGTTAAAGTCTCAACCTCGATAAGACTTATTCTTAGTTGGAAAGCACCTATAAGACTATGGAATATGGTAATCTAAAACAATTGGCTATAGATATGACCCAACCCTGCTTCCTGTGAGGACATGCCAACGTTGTAACTTTACCAATTGAGAAGAATATCCAAACAAAGGGCAACAGTTTATCATTTTCTAAACCAACCAAGTTGGATATAGACGCCTTGTTTTCAACCGAGGAAGGTGTGTGATTCTAAAGCTTGGGAGATAGTAAGCTGACCCACGTTTTGTTATAAAGAGTAGATCCGTACCAAGATAGGTTTTTGGCACCTTTGCCGCATGTATGGCAATGTTTGTGTGTAAATGAGGCAAGGGAGGTATTTGTTAAGATGTGTGAAACAATGTTTTACTTGAATATCATGATTTGATATATCCAAAAGTGGAAAATATAGAGGATGCATTAGGGCTATTTTGGCAAATGCCACAAGGATGCCAAGCCATGGAATATGTGGCTTATACCAACTCTGAAGACTGCAGAAGAGGCACCAATTGTTTGAACAAACGCCCGAGAAAGATGTATTTTGTGGAATAAGTATGATTGAGGATATGCCCGCCACCCGACAACTAGGGAGATAGCAGTTCGACTTTTTGAAAACATGCCCACAAGGGATGTGGTCCTTTGAATACAACTCATTGGAGCCGGAGTATCCAATGTGGAAAACTCAAAAAAGAAGAAAAAGCTTTTGAGGAGATGCCAAAGCATTGTTTGGAATAATATGATCTCGTGTTTAGCCGCATGGGAAGTTTCCGAAGAGGCTGTACAAACTATTTAATGAATGCCCAAGAGGAATGTGGTTTACGTTGACATTGCGTCACAAATTATGTTCAAGATGGACAACGACAAGATCCCTGACCAAATGCCGAATCCAAATGTAGCTGCTACGGGAATGCCATGATCACGTTATGCATAATATGCAAAACTTTGAGGAAACCATCAAGTTCTTTAGAAAGATGCAGAGGGAGTTATATCATGGACCGCAGAATGCTATCGCCTTACACCAAGAAAGGATACCCTCAAAGATGCACCAGTATCTCTTCAAAAGATGCCACACCTAACATAGTTTCTTGAAATGTACGTTTAGGATATGTTGAACATGGACTCGCTTGAAGAAACATTGACTTTTTTCAAAAATGAGACTATCAAATATAAAACCCCGGACAGAGCCATTTAATCTCTAGAAGCATGTGGCCATGTCAAGAGCCTTGGTCGATTTAAACAAATACATTCCTTATTACCTAGATACACCAACACATTTATTCCCAGTCAGTATATTCATCAAGATCCAATATCAATGATGCCTAGATGAAGTGTAAGATTTAATTACCAGTGTGTCTCTTCAATCATGGCTAATGGATGAGGGACATTTCTTGGTACTATGGTAAAGATCCCTGGTCACACCCACATTGAGCATTATTTCTTGTTCGATTTTTCTTGGACATATTGGATGCCTAGGGGATGAAAAGAGGTATCAATCGCCAGAGGCAGAGATGGATCTATTACTTCTTGTTCATGTACTTTAATTGACATGAAAGAGGGAGAAATGTCAGTAGAAAGAATGTCTAAAGAAATGCCGCCTATGTGTCATTATCAAACACATATAAAAGAATGGATTAAACCAAGCATTCGAGCCCCGGAATTGGTTTATCCCCTGAAGAAATCATGACCTCATGGCCATACCCTCCAAATTGGTTCATGTAATTATATAAGAGGGTTAATATCCCTAAGGGTCGTGTTTCTGTCACATGAAACCTACATTCCTTATTACAGGTGGTGTACATGATGAATCAAAATGTATGGCATATGTGAAGTTAAAATCATGCATGCATGCTCGGTGATTCGATGTATCGTAGAGATGAATTACATGGAATGCCTTGATTGCAGTATACGCCTACATTGTGAGCTCAAAACTGCTTTTAGTGGCCAAATAAATTGGTCAATCGCGGCATACCCTCCAAATTCATTCACATGATTATATGAGAGGATATTATGAGAGGGTTAATATCTCACTGTGGGCTGCCTATGACCGCCTCGAGATGCTCATGAGCTCGAATCCTTTATAATCATTTGGCGCAATGTAGCATCATTTTTTTAAATGGTCCATTTTTCTGCAGGATGCGGATTCTACATTTTGTCACCATAAAAAACAACGTTTTTTTATATACAACAACAATTTACATTGGGAAAATGGGGCCACATTGACGTTATTATCGCTTATATATGTCGCTACATACGGGCGTAATACGGAATAGACCGCCATTCGCATTATGAACATCATCTTGTATTGGCGAACATCAATGCAAGGAAGCTCTCCCATGCGCGCATGGTCCCCTTCGGTGAGCTCTAGCAAGCTGCCCAAGCTTGAAAAAGGAGCATTGTGCCAACATGGCCCACGGCCACGGGCTATGGATGGAATTAGAAGGGGTCTCCGTGATAATGACATGGCCCTGAGGTTCAACCTCCAGCCCCGGTAAATAGCCATCCATGTTGTACGTAGATCCAGCTAAGGGTGAAGATGATTGATAATCCATCAACACCGCCTCGCAGCGAATAAAGAACGCCAGATTGATTTTTTGCAGCGTGATTTCTTCAAGTAGTCAAAATGTTGGATTGACTGCAGGATTAATTGGCGGAGCAGTGCAGGATCCATTGAGGCAGTTTGGTTTAGCACAGGCAGTCTAGTTTAGCAGAGAGACCATGCTTTTGTAGAAATTGTTAATGTTATGGTTTATTATGCTAATGCTATTTTCAATCGAGACCAAATGGCATGGTGATTTTTGAAAAATGTTAATAGCCATGATCCGCACAAATTAAGAATATGCCGCCAATCAATGGCTCCTAATCAACGCTAGATAAAACCCATAATATTTGAAAAGGAGGAGGTTAAATAGGGAAAAGCTTCAATGCCCTTATTTTTTGCGACAAAAATACACCTCATCTATTTCCCTAAACCACCTCTACTTCAAAACAAGGTACAAAAAATACAACCCATCTATTTTCCTAAATCCCTCTACTTCAAACAAGGCTCAGACTGTTCCCATGGAGTTAGTAGCCAAGGTGGCAAATAAGAAAATGAATATGTACATGTGGAAGACAATTGCCCAAGCCTCAAGGCGTGTGGAAGACAACCATCGCAAACCTCACAGACTTGAACAAACAAAGAAAAGATTATATTAACGCTCACCAAAAGACCGCTTGGTCTATGAGGCTAAATATACACCAATCATGTACATCTAGGGCCACATTTTAATTCCTAGAGATGTTTCAAAAGCTTTTAAAGTTTGCAGTATTCCACTATGCTAATAGTATCATGCGCCTATTGCAACTCCATGAGAATATCCCTATTTTGATAGACTCTTTAAATATTCTAATGCCATCATCTCCAAGTCCCCACATTTCCCATACATATAAGTGAGGGTACTCACAAGGATTATAGACAAGATCACATATGTTCATTGAAATTATCTGACATTTTGTTCATTCCTTATGGTTTTTTCCCATCTTTTATTTCCGACTATTGATTCCTAGAATATTCCTACTTTATATCGTATCAAAGGCCATTAAAGTTTTCTATTGAGAATTTGCCCGCCATTCCCAATGGTCCAAAACGAACCTATGGTTGAAGCCCTCGTTCGCCTTCTGCTTTCCCTTTTCCGTCTGATGATTTGTAATGGAAATTTCCATAAAGTGAAAGCACAAATCGATTTCCGTGATTTTTAATTGAAACCGCTTAACCGTGACGGAACAAAAAATTGCAGCACTGATTCTTTGTCACATCGGCAAATGGCGCCAGTTAAGAAGTCATAGCAGCATCCGGACAGAAGTGCAAAAGGCCCATCGGCCATAAACTCGCTTTCGACCACCGCCACGCCCACCTTCTCTTGCAAAACCCAAACTCCTCTCAAAAACCCTACTTAGAAACCCAAACCCCCTCAAAAACCTCGTTCAAAAATACCTTGCACATACTATTTCTATACATACACCCCCAAAAAAATCTAGACAAAACTATACATGAAATACTTGTCCCCAAATATCAAACCAAATAATTGAAGCTTATCATGGCCACTTTTCATCCTAATGGGTGGTAGAGAACTCGGGATCCCCTGGGTACTTATAGGTCCTAGCCACCTCCACATCTTGTCCCCGGTAAGTGCATTAGGAAGCCTTTTAAATGATGATGATAAAACTAGTAACACCCTGGGCTTTGGCCAAGTTAATCGCATGTTGAATCGCAAAAAATGTCAAGAGCATCTAGGTGACGCTGTATGTCCTCCTGGAGTATAGGCCAAGAGGTTGATATCGGGCCAAGATATAAGAGTTGCCGGATCGCGGTGATGGCGAGATGGGCGCCACACCTCCATGGCTCGTAGAGCCACCCTTCCAAATTTATCAATGTAGCCAAAGAGTGGTGGGAGAGGGGCAACCGACGACCCAATACCACTGGACATCATTCCCGACGATGTGATACGGCCCCAGCATGCCTCCCATATATATAATGATTCGCAAGTCAAGGAGGTCCCCAAATGCCGAGACTGCCCCATAACATGTCCTGTGGCACCGTGGTCAAAAGCTTTCTATGAAATCCATCAAACAACAAGATGTGCTTTGTCGCTGATTCTCTATCCTCAATCAATGTTCAAAGTGAAGATAAGGATCAATGGTGGAATGCCCGGGGCCAAAACCGCTTTTGTGTGAGAGCTCACATCCGCTTCCAAAGAAGAGCACAAGTCGGTATTATGATCACGGCCCGATTCTCACGAGGTTCGCGGCAAGGCAACAAATCGATACAATACAGAGAATTTATGAAGGCTAAAAGAACATATATGCCAAAAGTTAGGAAAAGCCACCTTGATGGAAAGCTACATTGAAGAGTGAATAGGGAGATCCACTTAAGCTTGCTTAAGGGCAATAAACCCAGAAACGATGCTCGAGCGGAGTCAAAACAGCCGTTTGCAAGGAAACAGGACCTGAAATGAGTAAGCTGAAGGCAGCGGCATTACCAAAGATAAAGGCAAAGGCGGCCAGGCGGTTTGTGCGAAACGGCCCGGCCAGGGGACCAGCTGGGGAGCCCATATAGTGGCAATCAGGAAGCAGCAGGGAAAAGCGGTATCCTTCAAAGACAAACAGGAAGGGGTCAAACTACTCCAAAGCAGTGCGATCCTTTCTGTAGGCCATGCCCAGGAAAAGCGACAGGTGCATAGAAAAGCGGCTTTGCTTCAGGTGTTTCCAGCCAGGCCATGAAACTGAAGCTGCCCATATGTCATGAGTCGCGGCTAAGCGAGTTGGGAGGGTGGGACACTTTGGTGGCGGCGGCGGCGAGGAGGCCCGCGACTACGATGAGGGTGAGTGTCATATCTTTGCCGCGTATGAATCTGAGCAAGCGAGAGAGCGGTATAAAGTAATTTCCACGATTAAGGAAGGCCAAGGCCAAGTCATTTATAGTCACGATAGATTGGGGAGTAGCCATAACTTTGCATCTCCGGAATGGTTCAAATGTTGAAGTTGAAACCATTAAAGTCAAAAGCCAAGGCCGTTGTCTTAGCAAGTGGAGGCGGTAAAGTGACCGGCGAGGTAAAAGAATCAACTTTGACATGTCGACTTGCGGGGATTAAGATCCGGATGAGGGGAAGGTAATGGGCATTGGCAAATATACGACTTGATAATAGGTATGGAGTACCTTGGACCCGCGGGGCCATTATTGATTGTGGAAGCGGAAGGTGACCTTCCCAACACCCGGCGGCAAGATCATTGAGATAGCAATTAAAGAAGTTGTTCCCATCATGCGGTGTATGTCTTCTAAGCGGTGTTCAAGTGCATCAAAGTGAGCAAGTAGCATACATCTTCAAGCTTGGGATTAGTGAGCGAGGTGGAAGGAAGCAAAGAAAGGCAGGATGCTTTCGACAAGTTCTTAGGGGCAAATAGCTAAGTTGATCCGGGAGTTCCGCGATCTCTTTCGGATGAGATCAAGCGGCTCCCTCAGAGTATAGGGGAATCGAGTCGCGAGATAGCACTTTTCGAACCAGGAACAAAACCCACAAGCAAGGCTCCATATAGAATGACAACCACGGGGAGTTGCCGAACTAAAGCGATTCTGCGAGGGCGCTGCTTTCGACCTAGGTTTCATTAGACCTAGTGTCTGCGCCCGTTTAGGCGCCCATTCTTTTTGTCAAGAAGAAGGATGGATCTTTGAGGATGTGCATAGACTATAGGCAGTTGAATAAGCACACCATTAAGAACAAGTATCGCTTCAAGATCGGATGACTTGATGGATCAGCTTCAAGGAGCAAAGATCTTCTCCAAAATTGACTTAAAAGTCGAGGTTATCATCGGATAAGGATAAAGGAGGAGGATATCCACAAGGCCCAAGCCGGGGGCCAGCCGGTATGGGCATTATGAGTTCCGCGGTGATGCCTTTTCGGCTTATCAAATGCCCCATAACATTCATGAGGCTCATGAGCGATATCTTGAGGGGAGTTCTGGACACCTTTGTGATTGTTTTCTTTGATGACATTTTGGTGTATAGCGAGATCCCTTGAAGAGCACACCCAACACTTGAAAGGGTGCTAGAGAAGTTGAAGACCCGGTTATGCGCCAAGTTGTCAGTGCCGCCGCTTAGCGAGAAGGTGGAATACCTTGGTCATGTGATCTCGGCCGAGAGAGCATCTCGGCGGACCCGCCAAGATTGAAGCGTGTGATTCCCGGTTGGCGGCGCCCGAAAAAAGTGCCGCAAGGTCGAAGTTTTTCGGTCTAGCGGGGTACTACAGGAAGTTAAGTAAAGAACTTTGCTAAGATAACAGCCCGTTAACAGACCTAGCGAGAGCGAAGGTGAAAAGTGGGTAGAGCATTAGCACAAAAGCCCAAAAGGGGGTTTGAATTGTTGAAGGAAGCTTTAACAACAGCCCGATCTTAACAACTGCTTGGGACCCGAGAAGGATAAGCTTGTAGCAGCAGTCTGAGTAAGATAGCTACAGTGCGGTGCTTATGCAAGAAGAAGCGTGTAGTGGCGTATGATTCGAGGAAGATGAGCAGCGCCGAGGCAGCGGCTACTAGCGCATACGATCAGGAGTTGCTGCGGTTGTCGGGGGCATTAAGAATATGGAGGCACTATCTCTTGGGAAGGAAGTTCCAATTGGATGCCAGACCATCAGAGCCTCAATATGTATTCCGCGCAACCACACCTCAATGGGGCGTGGCGGAGATGGATGGAGTTCCTCGAAGAATATGACTTTGATATAGTCTACAAGCCAGGGAAGCTCAATGTGGTAGCGGATATCTTTCAAGGCATCCCACGACAACTAGAGTGCATTGCAATGCAATTTCGGCTCTCTCCAGCTGACTTTGGTAAGAAGATTGAAGAGTCCTTGCCAATGGATGTGGATTTGAGGGAAGTATGGGTAAGCCTCTCTAAGGAGGCTAGAGAACAGATAAAAGCGGGAGGCCTTCAAGCATTATAAGAAGGAAGGCAACTGTTATACCATAAGAACAAGTTGTGCGTGCCCGAATCATCAGGTGTAAGGAAGTTGATCCTCCATGACCGCGCTGCTTGACCAATAAGCTGGCCATGCGGGATTCATGAAAACATATTTCAAAGTCTTGTGGCGGCTATTATTGGCCAGGAATGAAGAAGCAAATAGCTTCGCTACATCAAAGAATGTCGGCTATGCCCGGTGAGCGAAAGGCGAGGCGACTTAATTCGAGGGGCATTAGAGCCATTAAGCGGTGCCAAGCGCTAAGTGGGAGGTAATCGGCATGGACTTCATCCGCGGGACTCCCAAAACGGCGAGAGCAAGGATGCCTTGATGGTAGTGGTCGACAAGTTGTCAAAAGATGGCACATTTTGTGCCTTGCGGGACCACCGAATCTGACTATGGATCTGACAAAGCTCTTCACCAAAGAGATCTTGGGGCTTCATGGCATGCCAAGGGAGATTATCTCAGAGCGAGGGATCGAAGTTCATGAGTGCCTTTTGGCAAGACCTCTTTCTGCGGCGATTCAGACCAAGCTATCCATGAGCGGCATTATCATCCTCGAACGGATGGCCAAGCGGAGGCGGACCAGCGGGATCTTAGAAGACATGCTCTGAAACTATATGCGGAATAAGCAAAGTATGTGGGAAGAATTCATTCACTTGGTGGAGTTTGCATACAATAGCACCAAGCGGGAATGCGTCCCAAATGTAAGCCATTTATGATCAATTATGGCTATCGGTTGCCTAACTCGGACACTTGGCACAACCAGGTGTCAAAAGTAGAAGTTTCGCGGCCGGATGTTGGCCGATATCACGGCGGCTTCGTGGAAGAAGTTCGAGGTTATCGCTAGCGACAAGAAGTCGTCGAGAAGAGCATCGTAGACAAGCATAGAAACGGTCGGAGAGTTCAAAGTTGGAGATGATGTATGGCTCAAGATAAAAGGTGAAGCGGTGGCTTCGGGGATTGGCAATTGCAAGGAGCTTGCTCCAAGGTGGGCTGGACCCTTGAGAATAATCAAGAGTAGGTAATCAATCCTACAAAATTGGATTTGCCAGCACACCTAAAGATTCATAAGGTCTTCCGCGTGAGTTTGTTGAAGAAGCATACTCCAAATCCGGGGCGAAGTCTTGGACACTCAACGTTGTTGGAAATGGCGGAGGAGGAGCAGCTGGAAATAATTCGAAAATGATTCTTGATAAAGCTTTTAAAAGAAGACAAGGAGGTGAATTCCTCCGGTATTTGGTCAAGTGGAAACACTTACCAGTGGAAAGGCATACGTGGGTACTTAAGAAAGATTTAGTAAGCGGTACCCACAATTTATGGAGCAATGGGGCGGCAAGGTCATCTCAGAAGAAATGCGGCTCCGGGCATGTCGATTTGTGTAGGTTAATTCTTGTATAGATTAATCTCGTTATGCAACCCATGCTTGGTATGAGTGCATGCGTTGTTGCACCGATGATGAGACCACTACGGTGATCTCTAGAGTGGTGTAATGTCAATGTAGGCATGGCCGGCGTTTCCAGCTTAGGCGGTGGAAGGTAGATTAGAAAGTCTACTTCTGTCCCCACGGAAGGAGGCGACCTCGAAGAAAAGAGGTCATTAAGGAATGCATTCATAGGGAAAGCACCTTTAGCCCCATATATGCTTTGATAGGAGGAATCCATCCTTCCGCCCCCCGAGAAGGATATCCTCCTGTTGGGCAACTAGAGGTGTAGGCATGAGTGGCATATAGGCATATAGTGTTGTCTCCACGGCCATTATGGAAGATTCATCCTCTTCCTCTGGCAGGAGATTAGCCATGCATTCATGTAGATAGGTGGGGTGGTCACCATATAACCAAAAATTTTAATTAATAATTTATGGTACTAGCGTGGTGTCGACACTGCTGAGGCGATAAAAGCTCAGGAGGGCAAGGAGGTCGAGAACTCTGAAGACTTACAACACAAATTTTGTTGGAATGTGTTGCAAGGAATCAAAGTACCTCGAGCGTTAATTTTAAACTTTGATAAACTTAATAGTAATGTTAAGGGAATGTTGGATATCATTAGTAATGTTGTGAATTGACAAAGTTATTTTATAATATAATAATGTGATAAAAGTATTACCTTAAGGTAATCGTAATAAGCATGTAAGTGTTATAGTAGTATATAAGTATGCATCGGGTTGATTGCGGGTTTAGTAAAATCCCAAGGTGGGGAGAACCCGCGATCTTTGCGGGCGACATCATTTCAAGGTGGGGAGAATGTGGCGTTCCGGCCACGATATCGCTCCGGGCGTACATTGTACTTGCCACGTCCAGCGTACCGCCACCCGATTGGCGTGTGCCAGCGGATAGCGGGTAAAGTAGCCCTAGGGGCAACTTGCTAGGAGTGTTCATATATTATTAATGTGCACATGTGCACATTAATGAAACACCTGCTTTCCATGTTGGCATATTTTGCCACCTAGCCATTTTAAGGCAAGTGGGCCCTTTCAATTATCCCACATGCCAAATTGGATAATTGGAAACCCTAACCTAAACCCCATGTCTATTTAGGGTAGGAAAACCCTAGCTTGCTAGTTTTTAGATCCTTAGGGTTTTAGAGCTGGGTTTTGCTGCCCGGGGAGCCAAAACCGCCTCGAGCGCCCAAGCGGTTGCACCATCGGTTTCCACTGAATTCGCTTTCGGCTCCGCGGGATGGTTGAACTTCAGTCGGGAGGAGCCACTCAAGGATCAGGTATTTGGTCAATTTAATAGCTTAAACCGTCTTCTAATCATAGAATCGGTAGGTTTAGACTATTAAATTGCCCATAACTATCTAGATCTTAGATCTCGGACACTAACTAAAGAACCTAACTCTATGATTAGATCTAGTTCTTTAGTTCTTACATGATATATTTGGATGATGTATCTCTGTGAACTCCTTGTATTGGGAAGGGGTAGAGGCCCTAAAGCTTGTAGTTGATGCTCCTAGAGTAGCCTCTCTAGCACACTTGTAGATTAGGCACTGTGTACAAGAGCCACACACAGTTGTGGGTGAAGGGGCAGGCCTGGCTAAAAGGAGGCTCATGTCGACTCTTGAGCGATCCCCACGGTGTGTAAAGCCTACCGGGGATCATTGTGACTAGGTCTAATGGCTTACCACTGAGTGCGGGTAAGGCATGGGCTCGACACAGAGTGAAGTGGTGTACACTTTCCGGTGGGTTCAGGTCGAATACAGGCGGTGGCCCTCTAGTCACCTTGAGTTAGCATGTAGATCTCACGGAGGGAGTGATCCCTACCTGCCCCATCCCGGGCTGGGAGGATGAGACCGAGGAATAGCCCCTTGGGCTATGCATCCCGTGAGGGCTGATCGGGTCCCAACACTTTTCACCTACTCACCAAAGTGTGCCGCGGGGAGGATGGAGTGGACAACCCTATGCCATGCTCTTATGCCGGCCAAATCCATTGCCATGAATTACATGCACCTTGAACTCACGGAGACCCAAGCCGTCCCGGTCATCCTTTGAGTCCGAGCCTTGGGTAGGATCCCTATGTGATGTCTTTGATCTTTGTCTATCTGGATATATGAGGAGGACCATCCTTGCGATGGTCACCGGATGTTGATGTATGTGCCTCTTTGACATGTATGTTTTACGCTTCCTTGCGGCTAGGTAGGCCACGAGGGAGGCGGGGTAGAATGACACCTTCACTCTTCCCCAGGGCTTCGTTACGGGTGCGTTGATATGTGGAGGGCCACAATATCGACATGGGGCTGGTGTGGGGAAGAACTCTGTTTGTATCACGGTGAGTGCAGGTATCACAGTAGAGGGCGTCCGCGATTCTAGATAGGTTTGTATGTTATAACACTAAGAAACTCCACGTAAATTGTAAAATAGCCTCCAAAGCGATTCGACCCCTCACGAGTGCGCCCGAACCCTTTAGGTTGGTAATCCAATGCAGCCCGAGCGCCTTTGTGTGAGTGGTGGGTGTTTGGAGTATAGTGAGCCCAAATGAATGCCTGTTACCTTCGCTAATGCCCCTAGTTTGTTTTTCCCCATATGAATTGCGGGTCCCAACCTAAATCCCACCTCCCTATAAATAGAAAATTAGGGTTTCCATTTTACCCCCACCTTTCCCGGAGAACAGCTTCGCCCAAGAAGGCGATCTTGAGCGCCAAAGCTGAAACCCGAAAACAAAAGCATGGCCTGGGGACGAAAACAGGACTGCCCCGCAAGGTTGTGCCCACCCGGTTATGTGGCGCCCAAGAACGGCAAGCCCAGAGGAAGGCGGGCCGACGGAGGCAAGTGCACATCGGGAAGAGGAGGCATCAAGTTGAACCACCTAACCCTAATCTGAGGAGCGGGGAGCAGTGTCAGGAGAACCTTGACTTGGGAGGGCCGGTGGCCGGGCTGAGGAGGGAGTCTCGAGGAGATCTTCGGGGATAATGAGGAAACAGGCGGTGAAATCAAGAAGAAGAAGAGGGAAAGGGAAGAAAATGGCCAGGGAAATCAAAGCCCGAATCCGGAAAAAAGGAAGAAGAGGAGGGAGGAGAAGGAATGAGAAAGAGGGAAGAAAGGAGGAAGCGCCAAAGAGGGCCGGGAGAGGAAGAGAAGACACCGGCCTTAAGACCATCGCTAGGCCCGGGATCTGAGAAACCCCCTATCCTAAATGGCGAGGAGGCCGGGAGGACCCGAACAGGCCAGGCACCAAAGCCAAACCAAGGCAGCGAGACCACGGGCTAGTCCTATGGCTTATTTGGCCGGGGACACCAAGAAACCAAGGCCTTGCCTATGATTGCGATGTAGGAAGAACTAAAGAGGTATCTGCGTACATGAAAATGCCACCGAAGAATACTCCAAATACCTGAAAGAACAGTGAAGACCATTGAGGGAATTCGATAGCGAAGAAGAACACGTTAGGCGCCCACGGAACAGCCAACCCACCTCGAAGAAGCCCGATGAAAAAGCGGCGGACTCCAAAATTAAAGTCGACCCAAGAAATTAAGCACTTCCGGCCAGAGCTATGGCTTCCCTCATTCGAGCCCCTTTACCTGCGTCTAGCGAGGAGATTTTGCAGGAGTTCGACCCATCTAAGCGGGTCCGCGGATGACATGTTGCTTTCGCCTTTGCGGGGCGTCGGGCGGCTTATCGTTACATTACTTGAAGACTACGTCGGCGTGTGCTCAACACAGCTAAGAAAGTGACTTGTATGCCCAAAGATATTAGACTAGCTCAGTTTATTAAGAAGGAGGGCCCTGAACTATTGTAAATGACTTTTTCGTTGGTATAAGTCTATAATTTTGATAAATAAATAAGTCCAATCGAGTTTAAATAGGGTGTATTGCGAATTCTACATTTAGAAATAGCAAAGTTGAACAAACCAGGCATTTTGATCCCACCCCTCCACGAGTCGCCCCAACCCATTAGGTTTGCAAACCCGATTCCACCACAGCGCCTTTGTGTGTGAGTGGTTGAACATGGTTTGGTGCCAAATCTTGCCTAAATCACGAGAAAGTAGGTATACTATTAAACCTAGCTCACCCTAGTTAGTAGGAATTGACCCCTAATCTGTCCAAATTGGCCCAGCGCCCGAGTCAAATGGAGCTCCACCCCTCACAGTGCGCCCGACCCATTTGGTTTGGAATCCGATTCCACCACAGGCGCCTTTGTGTGAGTGGTCGAACCCCAAACTCCCACTACAACTTGCCCAAATAAAGGCGGTAAAGGCTCAATCCTATCTATCTCGATGAGATATCCGGGGATTATGTCTTTAGTTCTCTAGTTTAGCATCATTAGTGACCTAAGCGGCAGCCCACCCCTCCACGAGTGCGCCCCAACCGGTTCGGTTTGCAAACCCGATCCCACCCGGCGCCTTTGTGTGAGGTGGTCTCGTCAAATTCATCTAAGTTGTCCTTAGGCAGACCAAAACCATTGCTTAGGGACCCTTAGGAGCAATTCCAAGCTCGGCTAGCCTATTAATCATACCTCTAGACCCCGAAAAGTCGGAGAATTGTAAACCTAAAATTTTCCCAAAATTAGGGTTTTGCCTATAAAGGGAACCAAGTGTCATTTGC
The DNA here is from genome assembly GCA_021234155.1 of Isoetes taiwanensis. Classification (NCBI taxonomy): domain Eukaryota; kingdom Viridiplantae; phylum Streptophyta; class Lycopodiopsida; order Isoetales; family Isoetaceae; genus Isoetes; species Isoetes taiwanensis. The sequence goes on along the minus strand of JAJEKV010000027.1, from coordinate 16,705,358 downwards.
ACCTTCCAACTTCGGCTCTACGCTCCAAGCCCGATTTCCACGATCCTTAGGAAACCTGCATCATGCGTCATCCCGGCTCCTCGGTGCTCATGGCCACTTCTTCATTCAAGCGATGGTGCAGCGCCCACGGCTCATGTGGTGGCGACATCGAATCGGTCTTCGGTGTCTTCGAAGGGAACTTGACATTGAGGCCACCATCAACGCCACTCCCTTCTACCCGAACATCATAATGCGGTTCCATGCCAAGATAGGACCCTTTTTGGTAGAACTCCCACCTTGTGTGGGGTATTTTTGCACCTAACAACGCCCTCAAGTCAGCCACACCAAGATATCCCAAATGTAGATAAGTACTTAGAGAATAAAAAATGTCCAGCCTTCCCAACTACATGTCCATCTCTGTCAATAGGAGGAGGTACTTCTCCTATCAGCGGCCTTATAACCATCTTTCTATCTCTTGAGGTCAAACCCGGATAGGGGAACCCTCGGTGTAGCCTTTAGAAGTTGAACCCATAGCCATGGCCTTGGCGAGGAGGAGGAGCGGATGCGACTTCGAGTCTGAGCAAGAAAGAAGAGGAGGAGGATGAATACGAATCAGGACCCAGGAAGACACGGATCTAGAGCGGGGAGGCAGCAAAGCGGAGCAGCAGATCAAAAACTTGAAGAGGGGCTGCGAGCAACAAGAAACCCACCACTCGAGGCGGGGGCATTACAAGCTTACCCAGCCGGTGTTCATAGCGGTGAGGCATATCTAACCCTTCCGCGACATCAAGAATCTTCCCGCGGTGCGCGGCGAGGGCCTTAGGGTGGATGAGATTTTACACCTTCTACGGCCGGGCGGATCTCGGCGACTTCATCGAGAAGCTTCGGGACTTCCCTATCGGCATAAGAGAAGCCAAGACCTTCACGCCGTGAGACATCATCAGATATAAAACTTCGCGGGCATCCAGGGCGGATGATGGCGAAAGCGGAATTACCCTCGGAGGAGGAGTTCATGGCAATTCGAGGAACAAATGGGCATCAAAGGCAAGTCCACATCGGCATTATTAAGGCTGTCGCCAACACCCATCACGAAGCGGCATGGAAGCGGTATCAACCTAAGGAAGGCTGGTGCACCAAGACTTGAGAGAGCTAGAGGAGATACCGGTGGATGACTTGGCGGGAAGGCGCAGGGCAACTTCCTCGTCTGCTAGAAAAGCGGGGGCATGATAAAGGCGCTCGGATACTACTGCCGTTCTTCTTTGGGCGGAAGAATAATGGTTATTCACGCCAATTTAGCCCAAGAGGTGAAGAAGGGGTCTTTATGCTTATAAGCCCTCTCGGGGTTTGGACACCATGCCGCGATTACCTCAAACATCGACCATGTTGTCTGATCAAGAGAAGCGATTGCATTGACCATCTTCGACTTTGCAATCCCTTATAGGCGGCGAGGCCGGGTGGCGGTGAAAGGCTGCGTATACATCGAATAGGAGAATTCAAGACATGGAAGCGATTACTCCAAGGAGGAGCGTCAACAAATATCCTCGAGGAACTTAGCAGGGGTCATTAGAGTGCGGCCCAAGTGAAGAAATTTTTGGAGGACCACCACGACTACCTCAAGAAATTTCAAGAGTAAAAGTCTATTAATTTGCATGTAAAAGCTTATTATATATGAATATAATATATATCTCTTTTTTTGTATATAATTGCTCCCTCAAATTGTATAAGCAAGTAAAACAATGTAACACACAAAACAAGAACTAATGATCGAGAATGTACTCTAATGTGCATGCGGCTAGAGTACCTAGAAACCTTGATGAACACAGGCGTGAGAACAACAACGTACCCCCAAAGCGCTTCGGTCGAGAATTTGCGCCCAGAATTCAAAAGCGGTAACACCGGAGGAGGAGCTATCCCAAATCAGATCGACATCCACGACATAAGGGCATTGCTAGCGAGGCGGCGACAATAGGAGGACGAGGGACGAGAATGTGCCCTTGCGGGAAGCGCCCGGTGGCGAAGCGATTACAGCGAAGGAAGAGGAGCGAGAGGGAGAAGATCTCTAGCTACGGGATCCTCAAGCTCCGGCTGGATCTGAACTTCGGCATCGGAAGAGCAAGAAGAAGAGCGAGGTCGCGGCGGGGATCAAACCGTGGCGAGGGGCGGATCCGCGAGGCCCGATTATCGAAGAAGAAATTGACTCCGCCCTTAGTAATGTGTGGAAAGCGAGAAAGTTAGAAGCGGTTTTTCGGGGAGAAAAGCGGATCCGGAATGGAAGCGGCGTGGCTGGATGAGATAGTGAGTATGGCAACGCCTATGGCATGAAAGATAAAGACAAAGGGGGTAGCATGTTGCAAATCTCAAAGTGCGGCTAGAATTTGGTGGAAGGGTATACCAAAGCACATGGGGTTTGGCGGGGGCGGTTACAAGTTTCGGAAAAGTTAAGCCAAGCATTCAAACATCATTATGTACCAAGAGAACATAAGTGCAACATGATCGCGGCGGTTCTATAGGACACAGCGGGCAACAAATCGATCGAGAAAATACGGAGGAATTCATGAGACTAAGGCTTTATGTGCCAAAGTTGAGTGAAAAGCATCTGCGGTGGAAGGCTATATTGAAGGCTTGAGCGATGAGATCCATAAGCTTGTAAGGGCAATAAAAGTTTAGCTAAAACTTAGATCGTCCGTCATATATCTTAGCCAATCGTCTATTTTACCATTTTGGATATAAAGAGTATTTGGCATCTCCTATTTGGCATTTATTGCTACTCATTGTATTGTGTCCCATAGACCAATTGGTCTCGAGGGCGTTGAAAACCAATTCAATTCAATTTAGAAAATTTTATCATAGATTTTTCCACGATATACATCATAGTGTATACACCATATTCTTTGGAGTAAAAGCAAAGAAAAAAGCGTTCGATTACATACATCAAGTGATATCATATATCTCCACAACATATATCGATATAATACATCATCAATTACTTGATGTCATATATCGACACAACATATCGACTTATATATATCCTCCAAATCATCGGATCATGACCATTTAGCTCTTCTAGACTATTCTAGGCTAATTTCTAGATCATTTTAGTCCTCATCTTAAAAAATTCCCACAGTGGGAATCAAACTCTGCCCGTAGGGTTGAACCCCTCCAAACCCCACATGCCAACCACTAAGGGGTAGACATCGATCATATTATATATATTCTTTTTTTAATATCCTTAAGGCTACAGTTTTCTAGAAAGCGCTAAGATGTGCTAGACAGTTCTAGAGTGTCCTGAACTATTCTAGTATGTTCTAAAAGTTCTAGAATGTTTTAGAAAGTTTTAGAATGAGCTTTGACTGGTCAACTAGCATAGATAAGCACTTCAACCTAAAATGGAATAGTAAATTTTGAAAAGTTTCTAAAATAGTAACTTTTTGCTAGAATCTAATGGAATGTCATAAAATCTAAGGGAATGTTCTAGAAAGTTCAAGCATGGGCCTTGACTGGTCGACTAGCATGAATAAGTACCTCAACCTAAAATAGAAGTTGTTGAGAATAGTAAATTCTGAAAAAGTTCATAAAATTATAGTAACTTTTTGCTGGAATGGAACGTCATAAAATCTAAGAGAATGTTTTAGAAAGTTCTAGAATGAGCTTTGATTGGTCAACTAGCATGGATAAGCACCTTAACCTAAAATAGAAGTTGCTAAGAATAGTAAATTTTAAAAAATTTTCTAAAATTATGTAATAAGCACCTCAACCTAAAATAGAAGTTGCTAAGAATAGTAACTTTGGAAAAGTTTCTAAAAATAGTAAGTTTTGGCTGGAATCTAAAGGAATCTTATAAAATCTAAGGAAATCTAAGGGAGAACCTCTTAGAAAACAGGAACATTAAGAATAGTTTATTTTGAAAATTTCCTAAAAATAGTAACTTGTTGCTGGAAAAAATTCCAAGAAATAGTAACTTTTTGCTGGAATCTAAGGGAATCTAATCGAATGTTATAAAACGTAAGGGAATGTTCTAGAAAGTTCTAGAACGAGCTTTGATTAGTCAACTAGCATGGATAAATACCTCAACCTAAAATAGAAGTTGCTAAGAATAGTAAATACTGAAAAGTTTCTAAAAATAGTAACTTTTTGCTAGAATCTAATGGAATGTCATAAAATCTAAGGGATTATTTTAGAAAGTTCTAGATGAGTTTTGACTAGTCAACTAGCATGGATAAACACCTCAACCTAAAATAGAAATTGCTAAGAATAGTAAATGTTAAAAGGTACATAAAAATAGTAACTTTTGGGTGGAATCTAAGCAAGTCTTTATAAAATATTTGAGAATATAGGAAAATCTAATAGGATGTAAGGGGATCTTCATAAAATCCAAGGAACCTCGTAAAACCTATGGGAATCTTAGGGAATCTCATATAATCTAATGGAATGTAAGGTGATCCTAGAGAATCTAAGGGTAGGTTCATTGAATCTATGGGAATCTAAGGGAATTAATCACAAAATCTAAGAGAATTTAATGGAGTTCTAGAATGAGCTTTGACTAGTCAACAAGCATGAACAAACACCTCAACCTAAAATAGAAATTAAGCTCTAACTTCTGAAAAATCCCTAAAATAGTAATTTTTGCTAGAATCTAAAGGAATATCATAAAATCTAAAAGAAATCCAAGGAAGAGTTTTCATAAACCCTTAGAAAAGTGGAAGATGCACAAACTTGAACATGCAAGTAGGATCGATTAAAAAACTTGATTGTTTATGTAGGGATAACCACTTAGCTATGAAGTTGGAACTTTTACAAGAGTGATAAGAGAGTCGTGAGCTTGGGAAGCCCACCCTCCTCCTCAAACCCTCTGAGGATATTGGCGGACCCTTTTGTTTCAAAAGGCGGCCATAGACTATTATGGTGGAAATATTCTTGGGAGAGCACAAATTTTCTCTGCCTCTTTCATATTAGCCATACAAGCCATCCTTTGCATATATTCAAGGCAACTCTTTGTTCAATTTGCCATGATGATGGACACATTCCTAACAGAGAAGTCTCAATATTCAATTGTCTATACCTCCTCTGCGCACATTGGGCACCTCGGTGAGGCATCACGGTTGAACTTGCTCACGATTACGTTGACCTTGATTGCTCTATGAAAAAATTGCCAAAGGAGTGTGGATACCTTTGGTGGCAAGTGGCTCTTCCAGACCCCTTTCCATACTTGAGTGACTTGGCCATCTTCTAATATTACCTCCCATTGAGAAGGGAGGTTTATCCTTTCGTTCACATGCAAAAACTTGTCTGCCTTTGAGACAAAATGTTTTTTATCAAGATTTTCATGGGGTATGCAAAAAGCACCTACCTGTGGAAAGGCAAAAAGGGTATATTGTTTAGTACTATTTTCCAGACTCGTTTGTTCCTCACTTTCAATTTAAACTCGCTTTGAAATGAATTCCATGAGCGTTATACATCACTTCGATACCAATCCCTAATGCAAGAGATAGCTGCCACAATCTATCTGCTTTGAGTTCTTTTATTCACCACCGAGAAAAGTGGCATGCGGCCTCTGTTAGTTTCCACTTGCAACCACCACACAGGCACAGACACAGAGGTACAATTTTTTAGGTCCAGACCCCATAGAACTTTAACTGTCTCCCAAGCTTTTAACACTCCTCTAAGAAATGGCGAGGCTCCTACGTAAGGTCTCAATTTATAAAAAAGGGTTCGGGGCAGATTTGCTTTATGAGAAGGCTTTCCGCACGATGTACAATAAATTAGTGATTGTTTTAGAAGCTTAAGGCCCGGAGACTTTGAGTCCTGTTGAAGAATTCCCACATGAACTTGCAAACTAAGATCTTACTGTGCAACTTAAAGTCAAGCATTTCTAGTCGACCATGTGATTTGGATCTCAGACATTTCCCCCAAGCTACTTTGACATTTGCCCCTTTCTCATTTCCATCCCACACAAAATTTCGCACTATTTTTTATAACTCTGCTAGCTTTGATTCAGGGGCCAATAACATCGATGCATCATAAATCTGAGTACTTGAGTACTACTTAGCACTGACTTAGCTGCTGCAATCCTTCCCACCATGGAAATGTGAGTATTGCTTAGAACTAACTTAACTACTACAATCCTTTCCGCCATCTCAAATGTCTGCCCAAGCTAAGCAAGATCTCATCCCATATATATTCGAGGATGAGATGCACACCCGATTGGAACATCGAGCAACTTTGAAGAAGACTCAACAGGCACCACGGTCCAAAAGCGGTAACATGAGCCGGAAGAGGCTCATCTAATGGCCAGATGGCTGCACAGTTGCTCTAATTGAGAAAATCTGATGGTATAGAGAAAGAGTCCATAAATTGCTTCGCATTGATGCTTCTAAAAACAAAAAGGTATCATCGGCATATTGGTTACAAATTTGTTGCAGTCCATCTGTTATCTGCAGCCCTCTTATAACCCTATCTTCCATTGTTGTCAATATAGTCCTTCTGCAACAATGTCAAAGAGGAAAGGCACATGGGGGCATCCTTGTCTAATGCCCCTACTTACGTAAAAAATTGGGGAAGTCTCTCCAAAAACTAACACAGACGCGACGATTTCAACAAAGCAAGCAACATTTTTTCCAAAAAGCACCAGTGAACTGTCGTATGCCTTTTTAAAGTTAAACTTTAACTTTAGATAAAGCACCTTTTGACGTGTTTTTCTTGCCCAACGTATGTCTTCAAAAGCAGCCGTATGTCTTCAAAAGCAGCCGTAATATTATTAATCATTCAAGACCAATCTTGCATGCCCCTCGCTGGTTGCATTTTCTCAAGAGTTTATGCTATGAAGACTTTAATTCAAGGACCCAAGAACTGAAGGATGGGTTCAAGAGGGGCACTACAGCATTGCCAAATGAATGAGTACATTGTTTTCAAGGCATAAAAGAGGCACGTTGCCAGATTCGTCGCATTGACATGATGGCGGCAATTCTTCCAATTTTTTTCGATTATAGGCACAAAAAAATTATGCCAAAACACATCAATCAAAGGGCTTTGCCTAGAGAAACAATAATTGCAGCTAATGAAACCATCAACGGTTTTCAAAAAATTACTCAGTTGAGTTTATCATTTGCATCAGAGGACCAAGTGGCTCGCCATTCCAAAGGAGAGACTAAAACTTTTTCTGTTGACCAGCCTGCTGTTTTCAGCTGCAAAAAAATAAAGATTAGTAGAGTACACACTATGGTTAATGGCTAAGAATACAATCAATACCATCATGTGTAAACTTACAGAAGCCAAAAATGTTGGATAAAATTTGCTCATCCAGGAAAAACCCTCCGCTTCTGCATTTTTCCAAGCTTGGTTCACAACCAGCAAAGCATGAATATATGCACGAAGATAATGTTTTGACTCGGCATTGCTATGAAGAACAACTTGGACTACTTTATTATGGCGTGCCATAAGATAGTGCTCTGCAATAATTAGCACACATAATTAATGCATTAGTTCACCATAAACAAGGAGGTTAGTTAAGTAAAAACAATATGCAAAACCCATTACCTTTACTAAATTTCTTCATCAATGATGGAAGTGACTCCCACCTAACATCAAATGACAGTCCAATATATGAAGTATGCTCAACAAACTACTAACAAACAATTTACTGTCTTACCCTTTGTTTAAGCAAAGTGACGTGAGTTTGGCACCAAAAACAATGTCTTTCCTTGATGCACTTCTGAATTTCTTACTGCCAAGGAATTGTGGCAGAATACTTTCCAAAGTAGAAACTTCTTTGGGGGTAAGAACTGCAAATCTCAATTTATTTAGAAAGCTCTTACAGAAATACATGCTAGGCTCGAAAAATTAGTCAGTATGTCTTCGAAATTAAAATAAAAGTTTCGCAGCTTCCATTTTCTGGCAACCTAATGGAAGCATTCTAGCAAACAGCTGTAACCTATTACGCATCTTATGTATTAAGAAGGAGAGAAGTGTGAACTGGACAATTAAACATTAGAAAGACGAACTGCACATCTGAGTACAAAACTAGCGCTCTAGTTGATTAAAATGGAGCAAATCGTTCATCAACTTAAACTAGACAGTCTTATGTTATTTTAAAATCAAAACATTTGTTTATAACCTTGTTAAGGGAAATGTAATAGCAATACGCAAAAAAATGGGCCTAGGAAGAACATGTGCATCTGAGATAAGTGTTCAGATTAGAACTTACTCTTTCCTTCTGCAACAAAATTCTCAAGAAGTATTTGTATTCTCTCTGCATTTAATGTACTCAAGCACAGGGACCTTACTGCCCTATAGTTTGCTGGTAATTGAGAACAAAGAGATAAATCAAACAGCTCATCTGTCCTGTATTAACGTGCATAACTTTACACTTACCATACATATGGAATGCTGTTAATAGTAGGAAAAAGAACCAAATCATCCCTGCATTACCAGATGTTAGCCGAGCTAAAAGCATTCCTAGTAGCATTCCTAACATGGTTGCTGCAGTTTCCTGACTCCCTTCCTATATAAAACCATTGGATAACTCAGAAGTAAGATGACGGTTGGATCATTGCAATGGAACGGGATACCTTGGCAGCAACATCAGCAGCATTTTGACAAACTGCAAAGTGTTGTGTTAATGCAGCCCTTGTGGCACCACTTGCTACTCCAGCTAAATCACAGCAAGTCAGAACTTAGCATGCTTTATTTTCTTAAGACTATTCTCTTGCATCATAGTGAAATATTGGAGCAAATCAATGAAAGTACATACTAATAGCTCTTGCCATACTGCCAATGCAGAGAAGTGCAATAAAAGCGCCAGGAAATAATGGAGAGATAAGGTCCATGAGCATTCCTAATAAAGAGACCATCCGTTACTTCAGGATGGTAAACAACATATGAGGAACCAAGTGCAGCATAAGCAGGTAGTCACCTATATCATTTAAAAAATCAGCTGTTAGACGCCATTGTTTTGCCTGATTGTCCAGATTAGACCCCTAAATCACCCAAGGTACTTTGTCAGGAAAATAACTTGGGGATGCAAAGAGAAACTAAAACAATACTCATGTCACTCATGTTATCGAACAAAATGGACATACCTGATATAATGTAAAGCATATTCCTCCCAGCATGCCCGTAAAGTCACGTAAGAACCACTGGAGGATAAATATTAGTCAATTATATTGACGACCAAAAAAAAAAACCATATAATAACAAACCTGAAATGTAGCTCCAACAGCCGTGGCGGTAGCCTCGCCAACACCAATTCCAACTAAAAGAGCCTACAGTCAAGCCCCGACAATTAGCTCCAAAGTAATCAGTGATTCAAAGTTATCTAACTATAGAGCGTTATGTCATGCCTGAGTAGAAAGCATGCTCCTGATGTAGGTTGAAAGACCCTGCATTTTAAGAATACTAATTTAACATTTAACTATCATCACTTTGTTTCATTGCAAAGATAGCTTTAACTTACTTGCATGGTATCCCAAAATTGGAATGATAAATAATCTGGAGTTACACTGTTGGGATAACCCTGGTGGAGAACTGAAAAATTAAAGCTAGGACGAGGTGACAAACAACGAATGAACGAAATTAATGTGTCATATAGTAGTATGAATGCATTTTCTCCATCGATTAATATAATATTCAACACCATCTTGTTAAAGATGAAGCATTCTGGAACCAACAGGGTGAATTATTCTCCAGAATTTTCCAAATCTCTCACCAATTGGGCAGCGTGTCATTAAGGCTGGTGCAGCTGAAATCGAACTTTGTGATCATAGAAATCAGAGGTAAAGTCATCAAAGACAATCCCAATATTGCTGAAAGTACTAGCACAGACAAATAGAGAGACAACAGCATCCCAGAGCCTTGAGAAAGCTTCTGAACGCGCCATTTCCACAATGGGAGTTGGGAACTTCAAATGAGATAGCAGGCATCGTTTTTTCGGATTTGTCATGGTGCTTTCTTAGGTCTTTCCTTGATGACAGAGCTGCTTTGTTAGGCTTGGCAAAGAAAGTGGCAAGAACAGTGTTGTTGTCTCGTACTGGAATATGGAAAATACAGAGAACTTGATTGAAAAGAACTGAAAGAACACCAGCCTACTGGATGAGATTCTTCCTGTGAATTAATTTACGCGATTATAAGAGAAACACTCTGCTTGTAGAAAAGAATATCCACTGAATGAAATGCAGAAATATGAGGTTGGACGTGGCAACATGCATTAAAATGCCCGAGTGTTCCTTGCATACTAACCTCGGGTAGAAAAGCGGAAACCACTTTCGACCATAGCGAAAAAGATAAGGTCCCCTTACTGATCTCCAGAATGACGTTTAATAGTCAAGAAAAAAGAAATGCAGGGGTGGAAACAGACAATTCTGAATTACCTGACAAGATAGATTCCGGAGTCGCCAGATACTAATGCTGCACTCACCAAGGTTCCTGTTCGGCCTACTCTGAGCTCCTCGGCTATGGTGACCGAACCCATGAGTATACTATTTAGCTGCTCAAAGTCCGATGGCTCTATGTCTCCAGATGGATGACACGAATATTATTCCACCTAAAAGGAAAACAGGACGCCCGAAAGGTGCTAGATAACCGGCGGATTGAGGGGTTTCCGGCCGGTAAACTGGCAGGCGGCGCCGCCTGCCTGCCGCCTGCCGGAACCCCTAAATCCGGCCAGCTATCCAACGTAAGCCGGCGTTTGGGGAAATTCCGTTCTTCCAGATTTTTGCATGCTAGGAAGCTCTAATATCCTCTGCTATGGCCTACTACGACGACGGAGTTGCACTCGGATTTTAAAGAAGAGCATTGCAAGCGCAACAAAGCAATGCAAGCAAAACAAGGGATTTGGCATTAGATTGCAAACCTGCAAAGAAAAGGCTTCAAAGCTGCTTCTTTCTGTGTTCCCATTTGCAGAAATCTTAAGGAACAGGGGACAAAAGTGCAAATAGGCTACAAATGCTCTGTCGGCCGCTGCAAACAGGAGAAGGGAAGACTAAGCTCTGCTCTGCGAGCAGGAGAATGGGAAGAACGTGAGAGAAAAAGGCGTTCTTGAAACAGCCAGAAATTGTTCTAGACTCGGGTTTCCTCAGAACAGTAATTGTTGGCCGCTGCTTGCCTTCAATCCGGCCCTATCTCCTGTGAGTCCAACCCTAGCCTGCACAAATCGGCCAAATTCGGCCCACTATAGGGCCGATTTGCCCTGTTCTAGCCCTTTCCAAGTTGTTTGTAGCCCTAATCGCCCTTCAATCACCCAGTCCCGAATCTCCTAGCTTGATCATTCTTCTGCCTTTTTTCCAGGATTGCAGTGGTTCCGAATTGATCTGAATCCAAAAGTCCTAGATCTGGAACGCCATGCCTAGATCCAGGTCGTTCTTCTGCACCTTTCTTTAAGAGAAACAGAAACAGGGTAAGAAACAAAGAAACAAAGACGCCGGATAAGAAACAGGGGAAGTTCTTGTGGCGGAGATGTAAGCGGCGCCACCAAGTGCTAGGGAACCCATGGGTACGAGGGGGTTTCCGGCTGGAACGACTGGCGGGCGCCGGCCGCGCGCGCCATGGGCGGCGGCGCCGCCAGGCGGTTTCCTGCCGGAAACCTCGAGTGTCCACGGGTTCACGCACGTGAACCACTGCTATGGCGAAATTCCATCCATGTTCGTTTCTTGCCTTCTCTGTTCTATGTCTCACTGTTATGTAGAGCTATTTTTCCATTTCCAGAGCAGATTTCAAGGGCCGATTTGCCATTTCCAGGGCCGATTTGCATTTGCAAGGCAAGCAAGAAGACTTGGCAGTTTTAGAATGACTCTGCAGGGCCATTGAACGCTTCTTGCAGAGCTATGTAAGAGGAGATCCGGCAGAAGTGTAGAATGAGGAAATATGGTGGATGCCAAAGACACCTATGGGCTGATTGGTGCTTAGAAGGCACCCTGGTTTCGAGGAATCGAGCATTGTGACGTCCCCTACTCCTTATACGATGCCCGCGATCGCATTTCGGCGAGGAGCATTCCCCGGCAAATACCGACGGGGCCATCCACTGCTCCACTCCCATGGGGGCAGAGCCAGCAAGGGAAGAGTGGATGTGTCATTCATCCGTCTTCCATCGGATCGACCTATCTGCGGAAGCGTAACAAACAAACGTGAGCACAACCAATAATATACAACACAATCACCATAACAATAGCAACATCACAGAGTCAGCAATACCTTCATAACAATAATACAAAGGAGAGATCCTACCCGGGGCTCGGACTCAAGGGGATGGTGACGGCTAGGCCTCCAAAGTTCATTGCGCATTGAATTCATGGCAATGGATTTGGGCGGCATAGAACATGGCTTAGGGTAGTCCACTCCATCCGCCCCTCCCGTGCACACTTTGCGAGTAGGTTGAAAAGTGTTGGGACTTGGCCGTAGCCTTAGGGTGAATAGCCGGAGGGGCTACTACTGGCCGGGTTGCATCTCCCCAACCCCGATGAGGCGAAGAGAGCTGCCTCTCCTCCAGGTATCCATGCTCATCGCTTGCGGCTAGAGGGCCACTTTGCCCTTATTAGAACTTGAACTCAGCGGAAGGTCATATCCACCACCCCACGAGTGTCGAGCTCATGCCTTGCCCACCGCGGTGACAAGCCATTAAGCCTAGCCCGACCAAAAGACCCCGATAGGCTTTACTACCCGAGAGGGGTCGGGTCAGCGATGAGACAAGTTCCTCCTTATCAACCGGCCTTGCCCCTCCACCCACGACCCGTGGGCTCACACCGCAGGGCGCAATTATGTGGGAACTAAGGTGCTATGCTAGGAGCATCTTCTACGCGACCTTTGGGTCTCTACCCCCTTCCCACAACAAGGAGATCACAGTGGAATACATGCAATATCACGGAAACGTAGATAGAGAATCATATCAATCTATCTACTTAACATCCAATGTTAGGTTCATTAGATTAGAGTCTCGGATCTAGGGATCTACAAGACTTCGAGATGATCTAACATACTAAACCGACATATTGCCATGCCTAAAAGCGGTTTTGCACAACAGAACAACTAGATACACGCTCCTTGGCTTGCTCCCGATCCTCGGGAAGGCGTCCATGCTCTTGATCTTGCGAAGACAAACGCTACTTCGGCAAACTTTGTTGTGCAAATCCGACTTTTGAGCTGGCAATGCGATTTGAGCTTTACCACGGCGAATTGGCCCGGGAAAGCCCTAAATGCGAAAGAGGAAAGGAAGCTCTAGAAAACCCTAATTGGCAAAGTGAAAGGAGAGCTAGGGTCTAGGGTTTTAGCCCTTATATAGACCCTATCTAGGTTAGGGCATCCACATGGGCAAATGGCTTTAAGCCATTTGGAAATGGATGAACAAGGAACCTTTTGTTGTGTATGTTTAATTACATACCCAACATCCAAGGTTGCCCCCTAGGTGCAACCTTTAGCTCCTAGGTGCAACGTTGTCCTACTCTCAAGTACATGTCACTTGTGACATGTGCGTGTAATGGACGATAACAGTAATATATATCGTGTTAGGGCGTATATTATCTTTGAACGTCACATTCTCCCCACCTTGACTTGATCTTTGTCCTCGGCATCACGCCGCGTCTCCACCTTGGGTACCGCATATCCCGCAATTACAACACTTACATATCCATATTATATTAATCACCTCAGGTAATATTTATAGTTTACTGTAATTGTACTATGGTGAGAGGCTCTTCCGTCCTCTACTTCATACTCGACTATAAACAAAATTGACATCAATTATAACTTTACGGTTTTAACTAAAAAAACTTCCCGTCGCCTCCTCACAACACATTATGGCAAAACTATGCGTTGTGAGTTCTTGTAGCGTTACCCTCCTGCCGCTTGGTTCTTCTAGTTGCCTGCAGGATGTACGCTACGTTAGTACATATTTAATTATTATTATAAGGGTTGGTTGTAAGGGAACCACCCATTAAATACAATTATATGGATGCAAGGCATATCTCTTGAAGATAGGAAGATTATGTTTCTCCCATCTGGCCAAGAGAGGCATATATATGCCTATATGCCGCTCATGCCTACACCTCTAGTTGCCCAGCGTGGAGGATATCCTTCCCGTATATGGGGCGTGAAGGATAGATTCCTCCTATCAAAGCATATATGGGGCTAAAGGTGCTTTTCCTATCAATGCATACCTGAATGACCTCTTTTCTCTCGAGGTCGTCTACTTCCGTGGGACAGAAGTAGACTTCTAATCTACCTTCCACTCAAACAAGCGGAAACGCGGTAATGCCTACATTGACATTACACCACGCCCTAGAGAGCACCGTAGTGGTCTCATCATCGGTAACAACGCATGCAACCCATGCCTGGCATAGGCTGCATGCGTAGATTAACCTTAGCTACACATGCTTAAATCCAAACCCAAATCGACATGCCTGAGCCGATTTCTTGGTTGCTGATGTCGACTACTTTGGTGACGAGCCGACCCTTGCATTGCTCCATAAACTCGGGGTACTGTTTCTTAAGATCTGACTCAAGTACCCACGTAGCGTCTTCCACTGGTAAGTGCTTCCACTTCACAAGGTATTGGAGGAATTTTGACCTTCTTGTCTTCTTATAAGATCTATTAAGAAGGACTTCCGGAACGATTTCAATATGCTCGTCCGTCATTTCTAAAAACTCATTTGTCTCCAATACTTCCTCGGGGTTTGGGGTGTGCCTCTTTAGCAAACTTACGTGGAAAACCTTATGTATCTTAAGATGTCTTTGGCAAGTCCAACTTGTAGGATTGGTTACCTACTCTCTTCTCTATTCTGAAGGGTCCAGCCCATCTTGGAGCAAGCTTCTTGCAATTGCCGATGCGGAGCTTGGCCTGCTTGACTTTGATCTTCAACCACACTTTGTCTCCCACTTCAAATTCTCTTACCGTCCTATGCTTGTCGTGATGCTTTTCTTTTCGCTTCTTTCTGCAAGGAGATATCCTCTCACTTCCTCCACCAAGTCTTGCATTTCCGAAAGCATCTGGCTGGAGACTTCCACCTTGGACACGGGGTTGTGCCAAGTATCCGGGTAAGACAATCGATACCCGTAATTAATCATAAAAGGACTCATCTGCGATGACTCCCTTGTCTTGTGTCTTTATTGTAGGCAAACTCTACTAGGTAGATGAGATCATCCCACTTGGATTGCTTGTTCCATACATAGCTTCTTAACATATCTTCGATGATCCCGCTTGTCCTCTCCGTCCCACCATCCGTTTGGGGATGATATGTCGTGCTCATCAAAAGCTTACGTGCGGATGGTGGTGAATAGGTCCCGCCAAAAGGCACTCATAAACTTGAGTCTCTATCCGAGATTATCTCCCTTGGCATGCCATGGAGCCTAAAAATCTCCTTAACAAATAGGTTGGTCGTGTGTCTATGTCAGATGTCTCACGTTGTCACGCGGCACAAAGTGTGCCATCTTTGACAACTTATCTACTACCACCATCAAGGCATCTTTGCCCCTTGTTTGTTCTTGGGAGTCCTGTAATAAAATCCATACTTATCACCTCCCACTTAGCATTTGGCACGGGCAATGGTTCCAAGGCACACAGGATCCTGAGTCGTTCCGCCTTTGTCTGGCCGCATATCCGGCACTCTCTAATATATCTTGCTATTTCCTTCTTCATGCCGGGCCAATAATAATCGCTTCTAATCTTGAAATATGTCTTCATGAACCCCTCGCGATGCCCCCTGCTATGGGACTATTGTGTGTATCATTCAAAATAAGCTTTCTAACTTAAGAAGATTTTGGTACACACAATTTGTTTTTATAATATAGCAAGTTCCCTTCCTTCTTGTAGTGCTCGAACATCTCCCTTTCCTTGTCGGTCCCCGGCCTCTTTGGAAAGGCTCGCCCAAACTTCCTTGAAATCGAGGTCCGGCGGCAATGTTTCCTCAATCTTCTTGCCAAACTCACTTACAAGTGTTGATATGGCGTTACAATGAATTCTGGTTGCCAATGGCTTCCCGGAAAGGGCATCCGCAACCACATTGAGCTTCCCCGGGCTTATAACTTATCTCAAAGTCATATTCTTCCAAGAATTCCATCCATCTCCTTTGCCTCAAATTAAGGAGCTACTTTAGCGTAAATATGTATTGGAGGCTTTGATGATCTCAGGTCTAACTGAATTTCCTTCCTAATAAATAATGCCTCCAAATTCTTAAAGCCCTTACTATAGCCGAGCTCCCCGATCATGCGTTGGGTAGCCGCCGGCGTCGTTCAACTTCTTGGAATCATAGGCCACTACTCTTTCCTCCTGCATGAGGATCGCGCCTGTCGCTATCCCTGCTAGCATCCGTTGCTTACGAGAGCTTATCTTTGGTCGGATCCGCAAGACCAATCTTGGCGCCGTCGTCAAAGCTTCCTTCAAATCTCAAATGCTTTACGGGCCTTGTTTTGCCAATGGGCTGCCCAATCTTTTATCTTCCCACCTTTTGTGAGATCCGGCAATGGCGCCGCTACCTTGGCAAAATTCTTGACAAATCTTCTATAATAGCCCCGCTAGCCCTAGGAAGCTCCCCGACTTCATGCGTATTCTTTGGTGCCGGCCAGCCGATCACGGCTTCTATCTTCGCAGGGGTCGTGGAAATGCCTTCACGTGATCACGCGCCCCAAGTACTCCACTCTTTCCGTTCGCGGCGGGCACTTCGATAACTTCGCAAAAAGAGTTGATGCCTTCTTAACTTTTCAAGCACCTTCCTCAAGTGTTGGGCGTGCTCCTCCACGCACTTCATCAGAAACCAAGATATCGTCGAAGAAGACTATGATGAAGGAATCTAGAAATTCGCGGAAGACGCCGTTCATTAACCTCATGAATGTTGCTGGTGCATTAGACAATCCAAAGGGCATAACGTGAACTCATAGTGCCCATATCTTGTCCCTAACGCCGCCTTATGAATGTCTTCCTCCTTGATCCTAATCTGGTGATATCCTCGATCCGAGATCTATTTTGGAGAAGATCTTTGCTCCCCCGCAATCGATCCATTAAGTCATCCGACCTAGGCAAGACATACTTATTTTTGATGGTGTGCTTATTTAACCGGGCGGTAATCAATGCACATCCTAAGGCTCCCATCCTTCTTCTTCACAAAGAGAATAGGGGCTCGAATCCGGGAGACACTAGGTCTTATGAACCCTAGGTCTAGCAATTCTTGCAATCGCTTTTTAACTCACAACTCCTCGGTTGACATCCTATAAGGTGCCTTGCTTGTAGGCTTCGGCCCCGTGTTCAAGTGCTATTTCACACTCGACTCCTCTATAGGGCTGAAGTCGCTTAATCTCATCGGGGAACAAGTCGTGAAATTCCTCGATCAACTTTGCTATTGACCTGGGAAGCTTGCTAGATTCTTTGATCTCTTTATCTCCCTCCGGCTCCTGATCTTGGAGCTCAAGCTTAAGGAGGTAGGCCACCTGCTGCTTTCTTATGCACTTAAGCAATTTTTCACTACTCATGCATTGCATGATTGGGGTTACTTCTTTACCTGTGATTTCGATGACTTTGCCCTCTGGCGTTGTTAAGGTCACCTTACGTTTCCCACAATCGATGATTGCTCCTGCTGGTCCAAGATATTCCATTCCAATAATGAGATCATACTTGCCTATATTCATGACTTCCGCTCCCAATGCAACATTAACACCTGGCAAGTCTACACTTTTTTTGCATGTATATTCGTCTGTTTAGTAATATCAGATGAAATTGAGATGAGACACAGAGTAGATTTGCAAAAACATGCCATGGCTTAGCTAGTGTTTTTCCAAAAATGGTCCAAATTATTTAGCCAAGTCTAACCACTATTTTTCCCTGATATATATATGTAAGCTTGTTAGATATGAAGTTAGTTTTTGGATTGCCCCATGTTAAGGGGCAATTTGTTAAAGAGAGGGTGGGTTTGGGCATGTGACAATATATTTTGGCCATATCTAACGATTCGACGTCCACAATTACTGGTTGTATTTCTGGCAATGGAAAATACTTTTGCAATTTTTCATATAAATTTGGCTTTTGGTTTTTTGAAAATCCCAGGCCTATTGGAAACTCATTTTGCCTTAATTGACTTTAGCATTATCGTTTGTCAAATGTTTATTTTAGGATAGAGACTTAAATTCCAATGATATTTTAGAACGGAAGGAGCAACAATCACCTCTGCCAATTCCAACAAGAACAACAAGGTAAGAGCCTAAATTTTACCTCTATTTATATATCATATATGCATGCTCGCGGTGATGGCATTGGATGTATTCCAGACCGTATTATAAAGTTCCTTTTTTTTATATTTGCTTTACAACTTTATGACCTATAAAGGTATATAGGTATTATTAAAGTTCATTCAAGAGGCAAAGAGCATCCATCCTAGATCAAACGAGGTTGATCTGTTTATCGAGGCTGGCTAGAAGTTAATACGTAACAAAATTTCCCTCCAAAGCTTTACTGTGCTAGATCATTATCCAGAAAGATAGGTGTTCTAGAAAGATAATACCAAATGTGGTGCCAGTTGCATTGTGTTAGTTGGATAGAATAAGAATCTTATGAAATGGCAGACCTATTGTGGAACTTGGAGAAATTAGCAAGTAAAGAGGCATGTAGACAAGGATCTAGAACTTTAAGCAAGCAAAGCTAACCATTGTTTGACACCTGTTTATACCATTCTTTAGATTGACAATTTTGATATTTCTTCTGTAAGGTATGTTGAAATTCTTTAGAGCATAATGTTTTATCTAGGGCATTGAATGTAGCAATTCCTTTACATAGACATTCTTGGTCAAGCTACATAATGTATATGGTATGTACAAGAGTTTCACATGAAAAATCTTGAAACTGGCAATAATGGTACGAAAGAATGTAAGAGCTTCTGCATGCAAAGTCTGGAGCTGGCAACAATGACATAAAAAAACCATATTTTCAAGACAAGTATGATCTATTTTTTAATTTGTTCCTATGCTACTACTGCTGTTGGATATATTTATCTTTACACTCTTGGATGAATGTTGAATGCATTTGCAAACAAAGTCCCAAACTTATGCCCTTATGTAATTGTTGGGTGAACTGATTGATGCATGAATGCCTGGGAGCGCTTTGGTACTTAACTTTTGGTGCTGCACTACAAGAAATTATCAAAGCAAAAAACAATTTGATTGTTGGTCTGGAAAACTAAAATGACTGTGCTCCTTCGTCGGATGTAAGTTCATGGAGAATGCATATTTGTTGAATGCTAAAAATGTTGATTGATGCTTGCCCTAAATTGTTGAAGCTTAACATAAACATTTGCATGATGGATATTCCTAGTAGCTGCGATCTACTGGCCGTGTTTTAGAATGGTTAAAAAGGAAACTTAGTTGAACTTGGCAGCATTTGCACATGGTAACTACTTTTTCTAGCATCATCTTATTTCTGCCTATATTAATATTTGTGCAGTATAAGCAGGCCCATATATCAGGAAAGCACATGAACATTGTTCATGCATATTAGATGACCATTTACACCTGGAACACAATTATAGTAGCCGCAGACACAACTTATGGCAATCCCAATATTGCTAGCATACTGCATGGAATCTAAGTAATTATGTTGTAGGTACAAACCTAGATAGTAAATTCTGTGTGCTTTTATTATAAATATGGAGAATGGAGGATGTAACATGCCATTTTTTTGCACATTTATTTTGCTTTAAGTCTACCTTTTGAGGAAACATCAGTTTGTAGCTCAATGTAAATGTTCATTGTGCCTTAGATTAGTAATATTAGATTTATATACAGATATATACTAGGAATTCGAGTTTTTGTGTTGGTATGGTGCTGCCCGTTGTGCTGGCTCTGCTCAAATGGCATGCAACAATCAGGATGAACTAGCAGGCATAGTGCTGCCTGTGCTCAAATGACGTGCAACAATCAAGATGAATTAGCAGGCATGGTGTT
Source organism: Isoetes taiwanensis (assembly GCA_021234155.1). Lineage (NCBI taxonomy): Eukaryota > Viridiplantae > Streptophyta > Lycopodiopsida > Isoetales > Isoetaceae > Isoetes > Isoetes taiwanensis. The sequence continues at coordinate 16,685,477 of JAJEKV010000027.1, read as the reverse complement.
GCCTGTGCTCAATGGCATGCAACTATCAGGATGAACAAATTATCTGATATCTGGAAGTGCAGCGCTTTATAAAAGTTACCCAAATAGCATGGAACTATAAGGATGAACAAATTATTTGATAACTGGCAGTGCAACCATCCATAAGAGTTAGTCAATTTATTTGGCTGCTGTATTTGAAAAATTGGCAGTCAATGAATTGGTGAAAGTGGGTCATTGAATGTCTAGATTTGATTTTACAGCCTGATCTAATAACAGAGCAGTTTCTTTAGACTTCAGTATTCTCTAATCTCAATCTATTTGTTATTTGCAGGAGGAGGCCTCCATTTTTTCCGTAACTTCATACATGCCAATGTACATCACCTAGCTTGCAAGTAGAGGCATGTTCACTTGCTAAGGTCTAGGTGTAATTGAGAAGATTGTTAATTTAATGGCCTATAGCATATCAACTAGTCTAGTCTGTCCATCTATTTTAAGGAATGATATAAATGGTCAAATGGGGCAGCGAGCATGCATTTGACTTACTACATGCATCAAACCTTTCTTTTCTAATGCTTTGGCGAGTCATTGCCTATGAAGAATAATTTGTACAAATTTTTTTTGTGCGCAGTCCTAAAGAACCAATTTCTGATTTAGCACGAACATTGCTAAATTTGTTTGTACTTGTTGAATTGCATAATCAGACTCATGCACTTACATGTTTTCTGTATCCACATGGCCCTTTTTTTGTTTGTTTGAGTAGGTTACAAATTTTATAGAGAGCTGAACCTTGCTGTATTTTATGTTTTAAGTTTGAGTTTAATTCATTATTTAGTAAATTGCTTACATGCAGCTATTTGTTCCGGTTTTTGCTGCTGAGAATGCTCATTCATCTCATTCAACTTCAGGTAACTGCTTTCATAAGTTGTAACCGCGATTGAATTAATATAAACATTCGCAGTAAAAATGTTTATGTTGTCAGTACCCCACAAGCCGCATCTACTTGTCATTGCTTCCATTGCCACGATATCATTATAATTACGCTGATCTTCATGATATCAGTACCCAGCCACGTATACTTGTCATTTGCTTTCATTACCATGATATCATTATATGCTAAATGTTGCTGGCATACAAACTTATAGTTGAGATCTGAACCAATCAAATCAACCAAAAAGCTAAATGCAACTAGATTTTGAACATCCAGTGGCTTTCTAGATCCTTATTTTGTCATTTTATTTACAACTAGACTCCAACATTCAATCCCCACAAGTTTACATAAGCATTTTAGTAGAAACAAATTAACTCAAAATACCTCCTGCACAGAACAAGCCTTGGTTATATGGGAACATTGCATCAAGCTTTCTTAATGCTGGAAGATTGATATGAAGATCTGATCTTTTTCTTGTAATCATGACCTATCCATTGAAAAGGAAATTAAATCAATAATAAAAATGTGAGATGAAATGCAACATAGTATTAGCAGAAGCAAATTATAACTGTGTTAGATGTGCATTAATTCCAGACTTCAAATTTGCCTGTGCGCTGCTCCCTTTTAAAACATCTGGTGAGGAAGGAATAAGTTCAACAATGTAGTTACTAATGGGATAATAGCCAATCCATTTCTCTAGACCGCATCTTTATATGCTCTGGTGACAAAGGTTGAAGACTTCAAAGTTCACCAAATACAGATGCTGCACATAGAATGAAAAAACAAAAAATTAAACAAGTGAAAAGCTTTGTTTGTACTGGTTTATGCTTTGATGGCAGTCCTCAAGAACGGAATTTAGTTACCTGCCAAGTTAGTAATTACATTTGATATGGCCACTGTTGTGCAACCGCCTTTCCCACTTCCTGACATTTCCTCTCCAAGCAACAATTTTGCAAACCTACCTTTCATCAACTCGAACTCCGTCATTTGAGAGATCAGGTAAGATTCCTCAAGATTTTGAATCAGAAAAAAACAATCTTGCAACTCTAAAAGTTTACAAAGTAGTTGGCTTTTTTCTGACTTTGTTCATCCATCAACACGCCCATTTAAGCTCTAAAATTATAAAAATAGATATACACTAGATAAATGAATTGCTCGTTCATCGGAACTCTCGAGATAGGTGACCACTATAATTATAATCAACGAAAGGACGAAATCAAGCATCCTGTTAATGCCTCTATCAAGGGAATAGCTAAAATTCCCAACTTGAGACTTACATGTGCAGAAGGAGACTCACAAATACAAGCATAAATCAACATTAAAATACATGGTGCAAACCATTAATAAATGAAGAAAAAAAATAGTGATCGAGAAAGGTGCACTCTAGAAATACTATTTAGTACATGTACACGAATACATCGACCAAATCATAGTAAAACCATTTAAAAAATGTGCAAAAATACAAAGGAAACCTCCTACTATTATGTTAGATATTGAATGCATGAATGCCATTTCTAAACAATTTTTAAAAGTAGTTTCAAAATTAGTAGAAAAAATGAAACAAAGTAAGAAAATGTAAACTTCCAATTTGCTACGTGATTTAAGCAGGGGTACTAGTACAAGGAGAAATGGAGATAAATGTTGTCTTGGATATTAAGATCCAGAACTTGCAAAAAATATTATGGGACCATAATGGAACAACTAAAATCATGCTTTTAATCTTCTGGGTGATGTATAGTTCTCCGCAATTCCACTGCTTCGCTTACGTTCTTTAAGCTAGAATCACATTTTGGATAAATTACCAACTTACAGGTTGAGCGCATGGTAAAAGGCATCAAGATAAATTTACCATGAATGTTGCATTGTGCCTGAATTGCAAAATTTTGGGACTCCGTTTCCCTCCCAATGGCTGAGATCCACCTGGTGAATAGACACTAATGTAGAAGGGTAAGCTAATTGGAACATGATTCACGATTTGGCAATGAATAACATAAGTCGGGCGCTGCAAACCACTGAATCACATACCAATTGGCTTAACCTTACAATATCATGGTTGGGAAGTCATTTTGAGCTCACAGCTATAGCATTTTATTTGAAGCAAACCTAATTTAGGCACTTGATATTCACAATTTTAGATCTATGTTTGTCATGCAAGGCTGTTGCAGAATAGTTGTTGTACAAGTATGGGAACAAGAAGCATCTCAGATTTTTGTGTGTTTGTTTAACTGGGTCAACAGATAGCCGGGAATTTTATACTCGAATAGCATTGTGGGATATTGGCGGATATCACATGGTGTCGCCAAAAGTTCGCCCTGACCCAAACATGATATTGTATTAGATAACATATATAAACATTTTGTACATCAAATGAAAACTATGACAAGGCATGGTGAGCACGTGAAGTGAGCATTACCAGTTGATTTCAACGGTGGAGGTTTAGAAAGAGGATTGCGGTGAAGGACCAGCCACAATGTATTATAAGACAAATGGAGAAAGGGACCACCCGTGTTAGAAAATTAGGAAACAAACTAAAATGTCTCGCTAATCCGCTAAACTTACAGACGACTTTGCCTTTTAGCAGTCCGGCTACCTACCTTTGTGAGGCCACAATGCGCCTCCATTTCTCGCGGGATCCGGCATCCTGTACACCCCATTTCCAGGACTCTGCCTTTCCAATAGCTCTTATGTAAAGGTCAGCTAGCTTTCCATCCGTAATCTATTCTCCGTTCCTGGAATATTTTTTTTCTATTTCCCTTTGATTCTTCAGATTCTGTAGTCATTGGCTTTGGATTGTGGTTTTTGAATTAGAGCAGCTACATTTCTATTCCGATACACTGTCATTACCTGTTGTACTTGGAGTTTGGCGATAACAGGTTCGTGGAGCTCGTATTTATGCATTAAAGTTTTGCTAGAGATTTATCTGTTGTTTTACTTCGTGTTCGCAGCATAAAATCATGGGGGAAAATGGACTTGAACATACTCAATCTCAATCGCTCCTTAGTAGACGAGGTTCTGGTAAGTCAAACTAAATGTTGGGCTTTAATCATAATACCTTAACAACAAAAAATAACCTTGTGTTTCCTTTGCATCCCCATCAGAAAGGAATCTCAGATTTTACTTTTGGCCATTGCATTAGCCTCTATCAAATTTGCTCACACCCCTGTTTCGATCTGATATAGACACATTATCTAATTGGATTTAGTGCTGTACAGCATTGAAGTAAGGCATAAAACAAAAAGCTAAAAGCATATTTCTAACTTCCTATATATTGGCGATTGGATCATAAATCATGACTTTTTTGCCCTTGATGGAACAGTAGCTGTTCCTGCTAAGATTAAAGAAATGCATTTTCTCAGTTGAATATTTCCACAAATTCGTATATTAATCCGATTTGACATCACGAATATGGTTCTCTTTACAGAAGTTGGAACACCTTACACTCCATATGGCTCCAGATTAGACAATGCTGAATCTACGCTCTCTCTCTTCAGCCGGCGAGGTTCTGGTAAGGGATTCGTCTTCTCAGTCAATTCTGTACATGCACAATTTCTTTATGATGCTAAGTTTGTGATACATTAGATGTGAAAAGTGTCATTAACACAATGAATAATGGAAGATGAATAATGCCTTTTCAATAGGTTTACATGTTGTCTATCAAGGATGCTTGCACTCCTCTTAAAGTAATATTTTGGTTTCTTGGTGATGGCAGAATTTGGAAGTCGATACATTCAAGTAGATGACAGTGGAGTGTACTTGTCTTCCCTTGCAGTTACCATTATAGTTTCTTCTGTAGCTACAATAGGGATCCTCCTCTTTACCCTCATCATAACACTCTCTGTCATGCTTGGTTCATGCCAAAGCAAACCTATGATTCGTTCTCAACTTTTCAATCTCAATAAAGGGAATTCATGTGAGAGTTTTAGGTTGAACGGGGAAATCAATAACTTACAGGGCTGGATTCTTCCAGAAGAATGTATAGATTATGTGGCCAACTACATGAATGGAGGTCAATATGCTATGGACTTTGCCAAGGCTGTGAATGCAGCCAGAGATTATTTGAAGACAATCACAGTGGGAGGAGATGGTCGAGATATAGTGGTTCTTGATATTGATGAGACTGTTCTCTCTCACTTGGGTTACTATGCAAAGCATCATTATGGGTACTTTCTTCTTTCTAACTAATTGATAGCATAGAACTATTTCAAATATTTTACATAGCAGATGGTACTTTGTTGTGTATTGTTATCACTCACCTGTATTTTAAAGCATTGCTCAAGGCCTCCATATTAAACTCCAGGGCAGAGTACTTTAATGAAACGTCTTGGGATCTCTGGGTAGCTGAAGCTGCTGCAAAACCTCTGATGCCAATGTTTGAACTCTATTGGGAATTGCGGCATTCAAACTGGGGTGTGGTTTTTATAACGGGTAGACCCGAGCACCAACGCAACGTAACCATCCAGAATCTACTTGCTGCAGGATTTTCAGATTGGACATCCTTAATTCTAAGGTAGCTGTGAATTGATATTTTTGAATTTCTTCTCAAATTGTAATGACTAGAAATATCAATCTGCTACATTGCACATAGAACCTTTGGTCTCATGATATTCATCAATCTGTTATATTGCACATAGAACCTTTGCTCTCATGATATTTAATTCACGCTCTTGGTTTTCTTTGATCTTTTATATCAGATTGGATTATGAGCGTGGCATGACTGCTGAAACTTTTAAGTCTAGACGAAGAGTTAGCCTTGAAAGTCAAGGATATCGCATACGAAGTGCATTTGGTGATCAATGGAGTGACAGCATTGGCCCTGCCTCAGGGAATAGGACGTTTAAGCTTCCAAATCCCATGTACTACATTTACTAAGTTGTCAATTCTGTTGAGTAAAGATATAATCCAGTACATACCAAAGAAAAATATGCCAAAGGAAATATAGATTCTTCTTGAAGTATATCCACTAAGGTTTTATTCAAACCTCATGACATAGCATATCATATACTCCAATACGGCATTATATATCATATATTAAGCCCTTTGTCCTATGAGACCGCCAACGAGACGTATTCTCCACGATCAGGCGTGGAGAGCTAATGCGGGACGGGAACCGCCTGGTACGAGGGGTTTTCGGCGGGAAACTGGCAGCGGCGCTGTCGACCTCCGGAAACCCCGAGAATTAGGCGGCTCCCTCACGTGTAAAACCACCAGGGAGCCAAAATTCTGGCCACCTAGCGGAAGATTATTATTTTTTTTTTTTTTTTTTTTTTTATGAAGATATGTTTCCAAAGAAATAATAATGACATGGTAATGTAAATGGATAAACTAACTCCCCTTTCTCCAGTTATAGAGAGATATTTGTTGCATATGGTAACGATATGTTTAGTATGCAGTGTTAATAACCATTTTTCCTCTTTACCCAACTTTGTTAAGCCTAACATGCTAGACTTATGCTCTATCTATATGCTAGACTTATGACGCCATAAAATACCCTTGGTCGTATTTAGCTGCAATTTTTTAACAAGTAAAAGTCAGTTCGTTTTTTTCTTTGGATCGTAGCATTGAACCCTAAATTCTAGGGTTTTGGCTAAACCAAAACGATCACTCCTCCTTATGGAAACCGATGTCTACCTAATCGAATCGATTGATCTCTAACTTCCAATGCTACAGATGATATCTGAACCGATGGATGCTGCCTCCAGGTGTGCCGACCTCTCACATACTTCTATTTTAAGGTTCTTTGCATTTCATCTTAGTCCCATGACCTAGATCTGAAATCGATCCGCCTTATGGCTTTTGTGGTCTAGCTTGTTGTATGGGTAGACGGAAAGGAGGCTTCAACAAAGCCACTCTATTGAGAAAAGGGTTGAGAAAAGAAAGAATCTTTTTGATTATCATAAGCCTGCGAAAGCTCCAGGAGCTGCCTCTGGTATCAGGAAATCAGATCTTGAAAGGCAAGGTAGTTCTGCCCTGAACATGCACTGCAAGCTGAACGAAAATGATGGTCCCATAACTGGAAAAGTTGCTATTGACAATAGCCTCTGTGCTGCAAGTGAACCTGCTCAAATCGATCAACAGCTTGGAAGCGCCAAAGTGTCTCAGGTTTCCCAATTTCTTTTATTTTCTTAACCATACGGTTTAACTATCCCATTTCAGGCTGCTGTAATATGTCTTTAACCCTTCCTAGTTACAGTAATGTAAGCTTTTAAGTGTCACATAATTTATAAGTGATGGATTTGTGTGTAGATAAGGTTCCCCTGGTATCATTCTACTACTTCTGGGACTGTTATCTGATGTGTCTAAATGGCTCTAATGATATAGATAACTTCTGTAGTTCCTAGTTTTGCCTACTTCTTTAGTGCAACATCTTTAGTTTCTCGCTGTGCCTATGGACCAGATCTGGAGCGCCTTGTTATATGAATGTGCCTTTAATTGTTTGCCCTTTATGTTTGGATGTAGTATGGGGATATAGGTATACTTTTCTGAACTCTGATGTAATAGACCGTGCCTACATATCCTCCATTCTTAACACACGATTTGTTCAGGTTTTGGCTAACTGACCGGTCCATCTTTTCTTATGTTCTATTATATGTTCTTGTTGTTGGTATTTTATTTTCTTTCTCCTGTTAATCATGTTTTACTGGCTGTTCTGAACCCGAACCCAGTGCTTATGATCTAATGGCATTTTTCATGTTAAGCTCTAATTGCGTACACGCTTGATAAACCGTGCCTACTTTTTTTCCATACATAACATATGATCTGTTTAGGTTTTGGCTGTAGGACCAGTTATTCTGTTCCTTAGTGCTATTGTCCTTACTTGTTGTTAGTTTTATTCACTCTATGTCTCCTGTTAGGCATGTATTACTGACAGGTCGGAACCCGAACACATTGCTTGTGTTCGTATGGCTTATTTCATGTTAAGTTCTGGATTGGTTCCATTTCACTTTGATTGTTTTGTTTATCATATCTAAGGTGTATTATTAGTCATGTAGCTCGCCTAAAATTGCCTAATGGTGTTAGCCCTAGTATATATCTTTTGACATTGCTAAATAAATATGTTGAAAGGCGTTAAGTTTGATAGGTTCTCTGCTTACCTGTATGTTCTTTTAAGATTACCCTTCTTAGGCTAATCCTTGAATGGTTGACATGCAGGTAACCGAACTTATCCCTGCATATGGTGATGTTTGCGTTAAGATTGAGCAAAGTTATTGCTCAAAATAGAAGACTGCTATTTGGTGACATCTGAAAACTCTATTTAAGCTGATCTGCATAAGATACTATGATTATGACGATATTTTTTGTCTTTATCTTAAGCTGGTTTAACATTTATGTTTCTTGTTCGCTTCAATATACTGATTGAATGATGTTTTGTTTTTATCTCTACATCTTCAAGATGTACATAAGATTCACATTATGTCGACATCTATATCTAAGATAGCTTTGACAGTAACATATGCGTTTGTTTCAACATACATTTAAGAAATAATAGCCTGTTTCTAGTTTTTTGGTAAAAAGTTTTCGCTGGTATTATTCTTATGATGTAAATTTGGATATCATACATTTTTTGTTAAAAAAATTATAACATATTTATGTTAGTTCTTATCAAGGCCTAAGGTATGATATACACCTTGTCATATCTTGGACTGCAGTTTTAAAGGTCTATTAAATCCAACTGGACTAATAGGCCTAAGTCTGTTTTTTTGTCTTAGACTTAAAAATAGACCAAAAGGTTTTTTAATGTTACCCCAGTTTCTAGGTTTAACCTAGGACCTTGGTAAGAACTAAGGTGTTTCTAACTGTCTTATTATGATTGCAATAAAATAATGTCATTAATCTTGAGGACGATGGAGATATCGAAAACAATTGGATTAAAGAACTGATTGCCTTGAAATATGATCAGTGCATGATTTCTAGCCCTAATGTTGCTGTCCAGACACTTATTGCTTGCATCAAGAGCAAAGAGATACATGAATTCATCATTCACAAGGAGATCAATCTGGTAGAGAAGAACAAGTCGCCTGTGAGTTATTTTGGTTTCAATGGATGGTTTGCCACGTTCTTTCAAATGAAGAAAGCCAATTTTAAACTAGAGTCTTGTAAAGCTCTCGTCAATAAGATCTATAATGACATGCCTGGAGTCTTATTTTCTAGAACATGTTTGGAAGATGATCTAGGTAGGAAATTCCTCATTGGACTCAAACATTTAGAAAAGGTGAATGATATGAAACCCACTCTTCAAGTGGAACAAGTTCCTGAAAATTCTGCTGCAGATTATTTGAAAGAAGAGGTCCAATTTTGTTTGTTTTCAGAAAATGATTTGTCCGATGAAGATAAGATCAGTTTTTGCAATGATGATTCTAATAACGAGGAATCTGATGATCAAGAAGAAGTTCCTACACTTACTCTCCGCACTACGCAAAATTCCCTATATTACCCGAAAGCGTAATGTTGAATGCTATGGGGCAGCATGGGAACATGCGATCTGGAAAAGCCAGAACTTTGGAGCTCTAGCACCCATTAATGTGGAAACTTGGAAAGCCCTAACTGGTATTGTTGATGATGAAATTCGTCTGGCTGCTATCAAAGCAGGAAAACTTGAAAAGTACTTCACAAAAAAAGAAATTACCTTATCTTTTGATCTTGGTATGTTTGGACAGACCTGCACAATGGGAACAGGTGTACACATTAGCCAAAAGGGAAACATGCATTCTCTGATGATAAAAGGGATGGATTCTATTTGAAGAAAATATGGAGAACACATTGTCCCTTTCTTACTTGTGGATGTGTTAAAAATCCCAAGAAAATAGACAAGTCAAATGAGTGCAACAGTGGAATTGTGTGGATTGACCATGCAATATGGTTTATACTGAACAACTTGGACACCATCTATCCTGACACTACACCTATTGCCAAAATGGTCTGTTTGACCAAATTGTTACATAATGTGTTGAAACCAGCAGTACTTGCATACATCTCTTATCTTGAAGTTAGGAAGATTATGATTGATATGACTCTATACTATGCTGAATTTCCTGACAACAATCTGAAGGATGCCTTTGGCAACAGTAAAGCTGCTGATATTATTGAGAAAACTTTGAGGCCCGTATCCGTCAGGACCAGTCAGCCATATAAAAGCAAAAGTTCTTCATATTTAAAACAGGGTAGTGCTGGTAGTAGTGCTACAGCCACAATGTATACTCCTAAAAGACCACCTAGGGTCACTTCTGATCCAAGGCTATCTCTAGACTGCAGTGTTACACAAGTGGCTGAAACCAACAAACAGAAAACTGAAGATGATGGATACTCCGTCACAAAAGGTGATAACAGGATAATATCATTGGAGGAGAATACACCACTTAAGCTCAACTTTGTCAAGGAGAAGTAAAACAGGTTAGCATTGCATTGAATTAATGAGATTGATACTCTATACTTGCTTTCATTTTGTTACATGTATATTTTCTATCTGATTATACACCTAGGTTATTTCATAGTGTCAACCGTTTCAGCAAGAAGATCTTATTGTTTTCAATCTACCAAAGGTTGTTATGGAAAGAATTTTCCTTTGGTAGAGGTTATCCCAAAAAAATTCTTATACTCAAAACACATTGTGCTTGCCAAACAATGTCTTGTTTTAAATCTATGGCTAAGATTTATCATGGAATTATTCATTATATTTCCTTGTTTCTCATAATTAACTATGTGAATTTATTAACCTAATATCTAACTTTTATAAAACTTTTTCTAGGTAAATTTGGATAACAAAAGGAGTATACTTAGAGACTGTAATCGAAAACGACACTTGATCACAAATAAAGTAAGTGACAGCATTAAAATTGTTCACAACACATTTTTTCTAAGTCATTATAAAAATTCAGTATTCGAAGGATTTTTGAAGATGTTCTTTTGAAAGAAATACCAGATCCAGCAGAAGAACTATTAAATAATACATTGTGTGCATGGAAATATATGGATCAAATGAAAGATAGACTTTACAAACCGTATGAGGTGTTTGCTGATGACAAACCCAAAAAATGTCCATGTCGTAATCCCAGCTTAGATAAATTTGTGGATCAAAAAATTGGCCACATTAGAACCTTGGACCTACAGATCATACATTGCCCCAAACTAAGATTGGCCATGTCCAATGGTTTCAACCACATTCCGGACTGTTCTTTCACTATCAAAAGTTTCTTGGAAGATTTCAGTAAAACATGTGATCAGTTTTTTGATGTCCACCATTACAGCTTATTACATTTATCTGATAGTGGAATCAATGATCTCAAAGATAGATCGTATGTTTTAGATGAACAAAGGATTGTGGAATTCAAAAAGAACTCCATCCACAAGAGGTATCTTTGGGATGATGGCGACGTAAAAAATAACCTTATATGGCTTGAAAAGAATCTCTACATTTCAGAAGTGGACAAGACAGGGAATAATGCATCGTTTATTTGTCAGAAACATATTAGAGATATGGCTTTAAAAAGGTTGAACAGTAATGATTTTGAAACTATTCCTTTTAGCCCTCAAGAGGTTAAATATGAATGCATTGATGGCATCACCAATCTTGGTCTTCCTAAACCTGCTAGCAATAGACTCCCGTACCTTATGGGTACGTTCAAAGCACATAAAAGTGAGTATAGGTGGTTAACCAATGCCCATTGCACTATTTTTTCTGAGGTGGCAGATTTATTGACTGCTATATTGAATAACTGCATTGAACTATGGTATGTTACTGGAATACAGCAGAAATTAGACTGTGGCTTAAAAACAAAATCAATCCTTGTTGGATGATTAATTCCTCTTTTGATTTTGTCCTTAATCTTCCGGAAAAGATCAATGATGTATTTTCTATTGATATCATGAAATGCTATGAGAATATCCCGTTGTTGGGGGATGATGGCATTATGGAAATTATTGGGTATGTTGCTTACTTAGTTTGGGACTTTATGTCTCATAGATCTCCCTTAGCACATCTTGTGGTGAAGAATATTGTAGGAAAAATCAAGATCAAGTGGAAAAAAGTTGATATTGACAATCCTAAAGGAACTATTATTTACAAAGAGGATTTTGTGAAGATGAATAGCTGGCTTCTCTGCCACTGCTATCTACAAATGGGAAAGCAAATATGGAGACAGAAGAAAGGGATTCCTATGGGTTTCTCTAGTAGTCCAGCTTGGTGTAACTTGTATTTAGCATGGTATGAGCTCAGGTTCATCAAAAAATTAGCGCTGATGAAAAGAAACAATGATATTTCAAGATTTCAGTTTGCCTCAAGATACATTGATGATTTGGGGATCATTAATGCTGGTAACCTACAGGAATTCTTTGACACAAATTCTGAGTGTACCATTTATGACATGAAACATTTAGGTATCAAAGACGAAACCATTTACAGGAAAGGAACAAATCTTGGACAAAAAATCAACTTCTTGAATATTTCTATTCATGTGACAGATCATCATGTTGGTCTCTATCAGTTTTGTAGATATGACAAAAGGACCAGTTTGAAATTCAAGGTTAATGTTTTTTATTAAAGCATCCGGGTGCAGACCATATGGATAAGCCTGCAAAGTAATCATTTCACAAATCTTTCCATATGTGTATGCCCATTCAAATGTGCTCTCTGCTGCTGAAGATTTAAGTGGATTGATCAATGCCTTTTGCGATAATGGTTTCTTGAGAAAGGACATTCTCAGGATTGTTTTCAGAACATTGAAACTCAACAACTTTCCTGGACTGCCGTTTGACATAGAAGACATGACGAGAATTCTCAAATCCATTACGTAAGTTCTGCTATTGTTTACTCTAGAGTAGATTTACAAGTATGGGTTGGGTAGGGTCCCTGTGTTGCAACAGGGCCCTACTCTCCCTGTTGCAATTTCTGTTTTAGTCATTTCTGAATGACTATAGGGACCTCCTAATCTGAGGTAGGAGGTAGGATTTTTTTATGAAGATATGTTTCCAAAGAAATAATAATGACATGGTATTGTAAATGGATAAACTAACTCCCCTTTCTCCAATTATAGAGAGATATTTGTTGCATATGGTAACGATATGTTTAGTCTGCAGTGTTAATAACCATTTTTCCTCTTTACCCAACTTTGTTAAGCCTAACATGCTAGACTTATGCTCTATCTATATGCTAGACTTATGACGCCATAAAATACCCTTGGTCGTATTTAGCTGCAATTTTTTAACAAGTAAAAGTCAGTTCGTTTTTTTCTTTGGATCGTAGATCATTGAACCCTAAATTCTAAGGTTTCGGCTAAACCAAAACGACCATTCCTCCTTATGGAAACCGATGTCTACCTAATCGAATCGATTGATCTCTAACTTCCAATGCTACAGATGATATCTGAACCGATGGATGCTGCCTCCAGGTGTGCCGACCTCTCACATACTTCTATTTTAAGGTTCTTTGCATTTCATCTTAGTCCCATGACCTAGATCTGAAATCGATCCGCCTTATGGCTTTTGTGGTCTAGCTTGTTGTATGGGTAGACGGAAAGGAGGCTTCAACAAAGCCACTCTATTGAGAAAAGGGTTGAGAAAAGAAAGAATCTTTTTGATTATCATAAGCCTGCGCTGAAAGCTCCGTGGAGCCCTCTGGTATCAGGAAATCAGATCTTGAAAGGCAAGGTAGTTCTGCCCTGAACATGCACTGCAAGCTGAACGAAAATGATGGTCCCATAACTGGAAAAGTTGCTATTGACAATAGCCTCTGTGCTACAAGTGAACCTGCTCAAATCGATCAACAGCTTGGAAGCGCCAAAGTGTCTCAGGTTTCCCAATTTCTTTTATTTTCTTAACCATACGGTTTAACTATCCCATTTCAGGCTGCTGTAATATGTCTTTAACCCTTCCTAGTTCTGATAATGTAAGCTTTTAAGTGTCACATAATTTATAAGTGATGGATTTGTGTGTAGATAAGGTTCCCCTGGTATCATTCTACTACTTCTGGGACTGTTATCTGATGTGTCTAAATGGCTCTAATGATATAGATAACTTCTGTAGTTCCTAGTTTTGCCTACTTCTTTAGTGCAACATCTTTAGTTTCTCGCTGTGCCTATGGACCAGATCTGGAGCGCCTTGTTATATGAATGTGTCTTTAATTGTTTGCCCTTTATGTTTGGATGTAGTATGGGGATATAGGTATACTTTTCTGAACTCTGATGTAATAGACCGTACCTACATATCCTCCATTCTTAACACACGATTTGTTCAGGTTTTGGCTAACTGACCGGTCCATCTTTTCTTATGTTCTATTATATGTTCTTGTTGTTGGTATTTTATTTTCTTTCTCCTGTTAATCATGTTTTTTCTTGGGCCGTTCGAACCCGAACCCAGTGCTTATGATCTAATGGCAGTTTTCATGTTAAGCTCTAATTGCGTACACGCTTGATAAACCGTGCCTACTTTTTTTCCATACATAACATATGATCTGTTTAGGTTTTGGCTGTAGGACCAGTTATTCTGTTTCTTAGTGCTATTGTCCTTACTTGTTGTTAGTTTTATTCACTCTATGTCTCCTGTTAGGCATGTATTACTGACAGGTCGGAACCCGAACACATTGCTTGTGTTCGTATGGCTTATTTCATGTTAAGTTCTGGATTGGTTCTGTTTCACTTTGATGTTTTGTTTATCATATCTAAGGTGTATTATTAGTCATGTAGCTCGTCTAAAAATTGCCTAATGGTGTTAGCCCTAGTATATATCTTTTGACATTGCTAAATAAATATGTTGAAAGGCGTTAAGCCGGATAGGTTCTCTGCTTACCTGTATGTTCTTTTAAGATTACCCTTCTTAGGCTAATCCTTGAATGGTTGACATGCAGGTAACTGAACTTATCCCTGCATATGGTGATGTTTGCGTTAAGATTGAGCAAAGTTATTGCTCAAAATAGAAGACTGCTATTTGGTGACATCTGAAAACTCTATTTAAGCTGATCTGCATAAGATACTATGATTATGACGATATTTTTTGTCTTTATCTTAAGCTGGTTTAACATTTATGTTTACTGTTCGTTCAATATACGGTTGAATGATGTTTTGTTTTTATCTCTACATCTTTAAGATGTACATAAGATTCACATTACCTTATTTCTTGCTCGGCTATGGCGGAGCTCCAGAGCTTCGGCGATGGCGCTATGCCATTCCGTTGAGGTGCTTGATGATTTGACAAGTTTTTGGAGCTGGTTGTATCTGGCGCTTGCCTGGAATCGACTTTTTTCGTGTTAGGGAGCTTTTCTTTGAAGATCAAGGCCTGTTTTGTTTGTTGCAGGCAAGTTTTTGGTTGTGCTTGCCTTCTTTATGTTCTTGCCTTCCTGTTTGCTTGTTTCTAACAAATGTTTATCTTTCTTGTAGGTGACCCTGAAGTATTACCTTCATCCTCGACTTTCTAGCTTCATTCCTCGAGCGTCTTGCTTCATTCATCGACTTTCTTGCTTCATTCGTCGAGTTTCTGGCTCTGTTACAAGCCTGTAGTAGGTTGCAGTTGTTCATTCTGTTATGGATCCTCGTGGTCTAAAGTTTAAGCAATAGGCAACTAGTTAGTTGGGGAGGAAGAAAAATAAGGTGAAAATGAGCCCTGTTTTTGCGATTCCAGCGACTCCACAAGGGCTTTAGCTGCATTTAAAGCATGCATTTGAAGCTGGGATTGTAGAGATGCAGGAAGATCCAGCACGCCCACATGTCCTTCAAACATTTCCACGACTTCTCCCATCAAAGGCCGTGCACTTGGATCATCTTGTATGCAAAGCAGAGCAACTTGAAGCACAAGACGAGCTTCCCTTTTGTTGAACATTCCCTCTAATCTTGGATCCACAACTAGTTTTTGGATCCTCTATTTTTTTTTTTTTTTTGAAGAACTGTGTCATCAATATATTAAAAGAATGGTAATGTTACAAAGCAAGTGAGGAGGAAGGAGAACTGCCTCAAAGAGACAGCGATACCTCGACACTCCACAACAAACTCACAAAAAACTGCAACTCTATTGCTGTACAAACCGACCATCACCATCTACAACACCCAAGAAGTCCCGCCAAATGGCAAACTTCCGCTCTACTAATCCCACACAGTGGTCCATTTTTATAATCTGTTGTTTGATCACTATCAATGATCGATTTTTAGTCTTTAAATTTTGAGACAAAATTTTAATGTACTTGTGGCGGTGCTGTAAGCGGCACCGCTAGAAACCTACAACCCAAAAAATACATGTTTTAAACAGTTAAGCCAAAATCCAGAAACTTTGGCTCCCTGGTTTACGATCTCTATAGCGCACGATTACCACACTGGACCCGTTACACCCAAAAAAGTTTTCAGCCCATCAAATTTGGAGGGGAGAAGATCAACGCCTTTTGACCTCATTGCATATCTTCGGTTTGCAATTTGTAATATTCAAATTCAGCAATATCGAATGTTTGAGTTTGGTATTTATGAAAGGTTTTCTCGCATGGTTGGGCTAAGATTCCTGTGGCACATTGTATAAAAAACCGTATATCTTGCCATATTTGAGGAGCTTAATGTCATCTAGAGGTCATGTTTTTTTTGAAGGGTTTTAGATGGCTTTTCTTTTGAAAGGTTAAAAAGAATAAAATTTTTTTGGAGGCCTTTTCTTTGGGCTTGGATAAGAATGGATGCTCCCTTCTTTTTTGGCAAGGGCAGCTGAGCAGAGGCGAAGAGGATTTAGGCAGAGAGCGGAGGGGCAGAGATCGGCTTGGTGAAGCAAATGGTTGAAACTGGTGAATGGAGGTAGCAGGCATCGGCTATGGCGGATGAAGCCCACGGACGTTTAGATGTGGCGCCATTGCTAGCTTCTTGCTAGATGAGAGGTGTTTTGTTGTCTGCTGAATCATGAGCAGCGCTAATTTCTGGCATGTCGGCTTTGCTACTGCTTGCTTGTAGCATTTATGCATCTGAATGCCATTTGCAGGATAGGTAAGATGGAATTAGAAGGGTTCTGGTGAGGTCGACATGGCCTGGAGGTTCGAATCCTCCAGCCCTGGTGTAAATAGCCATCTGTATGTTGGACAGGTAGATCCAGTTGCTATGAAGATGATTGATTCCGACTGAACACTGTCTGCAGCAGCAACAACGCAGGATTGATTTTGGCAGCATGATTCATTCAAGCAGTTTGAAATGTTGGATTGACTGCAGGATTAATTGGCGGAGCAGTGCAGGATCCATTGAGGCAGTTTGGTTTAGCACAGGCAGTCTGGTTTAGTAGAGAGACCATGCTTTTGTAGAAATTGTTAATGCTATGGTTTATTATGCGAATGCTATTTTCAATCGAGACCACAATGGCATGGTGATTTTTTTGGCAAAATGTTAATAGCCAGGATCTGGCACAATACTAGGAATATGCCGCCAATCAATGGCTCCTAATCAACGTTGTATAAAAAACCCATAATACTTGAAAAATGAGGAGCTTAAATAGGGAAAAGCTTCCAAATGCCCTTATTTTTTGTGGACAAAAAATACAATCTATCTATTTCCCTAAATCGCCTCTACTTTAAACAAGGTGCAAAAAGTACAATCTATCTATTCCCTAAATCCCCTCTACTTCAAACGAGGCGCCCTCGCACAGAGCGTTGCCCTCATGGAGTTAGTAGCGAAGGTGGCAACAAGAAAATGAATATGTACATGTGGAAGACAATTGCTGCAAGCCTTCAAGGCAGGTGGAAGACAACTGCTGCAAACCTTCACGACACTTGAATAGAAACAAAGAAAGATTATATTAACGTCTACCAAAGACCGCTTGGTCTATGAGACGAAATATACACCAATCATGTACATCTAGGGCCACATTTGCAGACTCCTAGAGATGTTTCAAAAAGCTTTAAAGCCGCAGGGCCTCCACTATGCTAATAGTATCATGCAGTCATTGCACCCCATGAGAATATATCCCTATTTGATAGACTCTTAAATATTCTACGTGCCATCTCCAAGTCCCCACATTTCCCATACATATAAGCGAGAGTACTCACAAGGATTATAGACAGTATCACATATGTTCAGTTGAAATTATCTTGACATTTTGTTCATTCCTTATGGCTTTTTTTTTTCCATCTTTTGTTTCTGACCATTGATCTCTAGAATATTCCCTACTTTATATCAGATCAAAGGCCATTAAAGTTTTCATTGAGAATTTGCCTGCCACTTCCAATGGTCCAAAATGAACCTATGGTTGGAAGCCTGTGTCTCGCCCCAGAAGCCCCTATTTCTGTCCGATGATTTGCAATGCAGCGCCCATAGGCAGTGAGCACAAATTGATTTCTGTGATTTTTAATTGAAATCAGACGCGCCCAACTGCATCGGAACAAAAACAGAGCATGGATTCTTAAGTCGTCACATCGGCAAATGGCAGCAGCAAGAAGTCATAGCAGATCTGATCGTAGCAGATCAAAAGGCCCATCGCCACAAACTCTGCTTCGACTATCTGCTTTCATGCCCACCTTCTCTCTTGCAAAACCCAAACTCCCCTGCAAACCCGGCCTAGAAAACCCAAACTCCCCTGCAAAACCGGCCTGCAAAACCCAAACTCCCCCACAAAAAGGACTCGCTTCTCCTCAGGCCTACCTCATAAGCCCCCTTGCTCTGCCGAAATTAGAAACTATCATGCCTTTCCTTCACAACCATCTCCTTCTAAATTCGCACCATACGAACACAAATCGAAATCAACAACCACTTCGTCGGTAAGGAATGGAGAAATAAAGGACACTCCTCTCTTTTTTTTTGCCAACAACCAGCTCAAACCCGTTAAAAAAATACCTTGCACATATTATTTGAGATACATACACCTCCAAAAATCTAGGCAAAACCATGCGCGAAATACGGTCCCCAAATATCACACCAAATAATTGGAAGCTTTATCATGGCCACTTTTGATATTTTTCTTATGGATAAGTCCGCCCCTAGTAGGATCTGATACCACACCACAAGGCTTTAAGGACATCAGTATAAATAAACAAACAAATTGCTTGTTATTCCTGAATGCTGCATTCTGCTGTGGCTATAGAACGATGCGATCAAGGTTTTAAAGGGTGTTTTCTGAAGCTTCTAAGAGAACAACAGCAGATCGGGTCGTTAAAAATATGAGATGAGGTATTCCGAATAGATGTGCATGTAGGCTTGGCTGCAAAATAGGGTCCGTAATTTATAAGAGGATTCAACGATTTTTGATACGTTGATATTTATTGTTTAATTAAGCCTTTTGATTTGCTATTTCGTAGTTGTTTTCTATTATTTGCATTCCAGGTCTTTTTGTTTATCAAGGGCTCCAGAGCGTTGCGCATAGCATTTTATCCAGTCAGAAGGCACATTTGGGCATGAATGCAGGCCGTTGTGGCTTTTTTTACTTTGTTTTCCTTATATAGTTGCTCCATGCCTTCTCCTTTAAATTCCATAGTGCTGGATTTGAATGGATGTGCATGAGCATGTCGCTTGTGTTTGCTCTAAATTATTGGAGCTAGTTATATGTTGGCAGCATTTGGTTTACAGTAGCAGTAGCAGTGCCTTACCAAAGGACACCTCCAAGGTGGTAGAAGTCACTTCTCAAGAGTGTGCAGTAGGACAATGGGGATCTCATTTCATAGGGGAAAGATTTAGGGATGCTATAGCGGTAGAAAAGGCATGAAGCACCTTCCAAGGAGATGAAGAGTAGCAGCGAGATAAGTACGAAGGAGAAATGCACAAATTGGCCCAAGCTGAGCAAAACAGAATGTGTAGAATAATAGTAGGAAAAAAATACGAGATTGAGGGGCCAGGTCCAGGCAAGCTCATAGCCACAGCTCTACTCTGGCAGAGAAATTGAGAAAATAGATTGAACTGTTATTGTTTTTCCTTTGCTTTAGGATTCGTTTGCTTTATAAGGTGTCAAAAGGTATGGCATGCATTTGTTATGCATGAAAGAGTAGATGTTTTTCAGAATCCTAAAGTCTTAACGTCTTTAAATGTATTAACGTGTTGTTCTCATTATTGTATATCGTTTGTTACTTGCAAAATATCTAACGCTCATGGTTTCTTCTGGAATGCAGAGAAATTATGTGCATCAACAACGCTTCTGTGCGTTTATGTGTTTGCTATATCAGCACATTATGGAGTATGGCGAGCAATTGCGGAAGTCTCCAGCATCACTCTTGCTAATGGTGTACACATTTATTGTAGTTTGGTCTTCCAGCATCACTCTTGCTAATGGTGTACACATTTATTGCTGTATGGTCTCCCAGCATGACTCTTGCTAATGGTGTACAAATTTATTGCAGTTTGGTCTGTTGGTGGACTTACATTCTTCACTCGTATCTCATAATTACCAATCAGGTTCTTACTTCACCCTTGCTCAGTCTGTTATGTTGTAGTGGATTTGTATGCCATTATCTTCATATGTACTCAAGCTTTATTATTCCTCCTTTCCAAAGATTTTGGCAAAAGTATTTCCAATATTTTATATGACAATGCATTACAGATACAAACAGTTTCTTAGGATTATGCTTGCATTTATGCTTACATTTCAACTGCATATTTCTCATATTTGGTTCCCATCGCCCTGAGGGGTACAAAGAAAGGGGAATAACTGGTGCAAGCTGTTTGAAGCTTTTATGTTAGCTAATAATTTTTAAGATTGTGATCTAACATCAGCTTGATTGTCGATCCATAGTTGTAATTTATGAGATGACCAATAGATAAAGAAGCAGGTCATGTCATTCTTATGGTCCATTTGGATCCATTAGTTGGGGTGAGTAGGCTGCATGGGTGAAAAATATTTGAGCATGGTCGTATGTGTAACTACTTGATTAAGGGCTTTACGCACCCTACTGCATTGCTCAGCTGGTTGCAGACAATTTATGAAAATTTTCGAAATGAGAACAAAGTGAATCCTTATAATCCTTAGGACAGATAGGTTTGTTTGCCCGAAGGTCTTGAATTGTCCCGGATTTTGCACAAACAGGGCGCAGTGCTGAATTTGCACACGCGATCAGAGAGTAAATTTGGAGCATTCGCCGTCAAACTTGGTTGCAAAGGTGAGACAGCATAGCGGATCAAATAGAACTGGGTTTGGTAGAGTCTGCGCTCTTTTGCAGTTAAACGATTCTTTCTTCTCCTTGTAGCAGGACCCAAAGCAGGATTCAAAGCTTGTATTCTAAAGCAGGGCAACCAGATTAAATCTGTTGAAAGTTTAATTTGGCGCCAAGCTTGATTCCACCGTGCTTGCTTCGAATCTGAAGCTTTCTTGCTTCGATGCCATGGCTTTCTTGCAGTCAAGGGGTTAAAGTCTCAACTCTCAGATAAGACTTATTCTTAGTTCCTAAGTTGTTCCATAAGACTATGGAGAATATGGTAATCTAAAACAATTGGCTATAGATATGACCCAATTCGTTTCCGGAGGACATGCCAACGTTGTAACTTTACCAATTGAGAAGAATATCCAAACAGTGGCAACAGGTTTATCATTTTCTGCAACCAAGTTGGATATAGATCAGCTTGTTTCTCAACTGAGGCGGTGTGGTGATTCTAAAGCTTTGGGAGAAGGTAAGCTGACCCATGTTTTGGTTATAAAGAGTAGATTCAGCCAAGATAGGTTTTTGGGTAATCTCCTTTTACAGATGTATGGCAAATGTTTGTGTGTAAATGAGGCAAGGGAGGTATTTGTTAAGATGTGTGAAACCAATGTTTTTACTTGGAATATCATGATTTCAGTATATATCCAAAGTGGAAATATAGAGGATGCATTAGGGCTATTTTGGCAAATGCCACATAAGGATGCCGTTTCATGGAATATGTTGATTATGGCTTATACCAACTCGAAGAAGGCGCAAGAGGCAGTCCAATTGTTTGAACAAGCTCCTGAGAAAGATGTATTTTTGTGGAATAGTATGATTGGAGGATATGCCCGCCACGGACAACTAGAGATAGCAGTTCGACTTTTTGAAAACATGCCCACAAGGGATGTGGTCTCTTGGAATACAATCATTGGAGCTTATATCCAATGTGGAAAACTGAAAGAAGCGCAAAAGCTTTTTGAGGAGATGCCAAAGCAGAATATTGTTTCTTGGAATACCATGATCTCAGGTTTAGCCGTGCATGGGAAGCTGGAAGAGGCTGCACAACTATTTAATGAAATGCCCAAGAGGAATGTGGTTTCATGGACTACTATGGTCACAGCCTATGTTCAAGATGGACAACTAGACAAAGGACTTGAACTCTTTGACCAAATGCCAGAACGAAATGTAGCCACATGGAATGCCATGATCACAGGTTATGCACAATATGCAAAACTTGAGGAAACCATCAAGTTCTTTAGAAAGATGCCAGAGAGGGATGTTATATCATGGACTGCAATGCTATCAGCTTACACCAAGAAAGGATACCTCAAAGATGCACTAGCATTCTTCAAAAAGATGCCACATCGGAACATAGTTTCTTGGAATGTAATGCTTGGGGGATATGTTGAACATGGACGGCTTGAAGAAACATTGGACTTTTTTCAAAAAATGAGACTATCAAATATAAAACCTGATAGAGCCACATTTCTTAATCTTCTAGAAGCATGTGGCCATGCTGCAGCTCTTGTCGACGGAAAACAAATACATTCTCTTATTACCGGTAGTGTACACGAATCAAATATGGCAATAGGTAATGCTCTACTTAACATGTATAGCAGATGTGGAAGTTTAAATCATGCGCGCTCAGTATTCAACAAAATGTGTGAGAGAGATGTGATTACATGGAATGCCATGATTGTAGCGTATGCTCAACATGGGCTTTCAGCAGAAGTGCTATATCTTTTCCAAAGGATGCAGAAAGAAGGGGTGAGACCAGACGAGTTCACGTTTGTTGGCCTTCTTTCAGCTTGTGGCTATGGCGGCTTAATGGATGAGGGAGCTCATTTCTTGGTATCCATGGGTAAAGATCCTGGTGTCACACCCACATTGGAGCATTATACTTGCCGGATTGATTTTCTTGGACGGATTGGATGCCTAGATGAAGCAGAAGATTTAATTACTAGCACACCGTTTCGAGAGGACACTGCAGTATGGACGACATTTCTTGGTTCATGTACTCTTTACATTGACATGAAAAGAGGGAGAAATGCTGCAGAGTGTGTTTTGAAACTTGACCCAGCAAATGCTGCGGCCTATGTGTCATTATCAAACATATATGCAGCAGCTGGATTAAACTAAGCACATTCGAGCCCTGGGAATTGGTTTATCCACTAGCAAACTGCTTAATCATGGCCATACCCTCCAAATTGGTTCATGCAATTATATAAGAGGGTTAATATCCTCGGCAAGGGCTGTGCTTGTCACATGAAACCGGCACATTCCCTTATTACAGGTGGTGTACATGATGAATCAAATGTATGGCATATGTGAAGTTAAAATCATGCATGCATGCTCAGTATTCGACAGAATGTGAGAGAGATGTAATTACATGGAATGCCTTGATTGTAGCATAATGCCTACATTGTGAGCTCTGAAAACTGTTTTAGTGGCCAACAAATTGGTCAATCGTGGCATACCCTCCAAATTTATTCACATGATTATATGAGAGGATATTATGAGAGGGTTAATATCCTCGACCAGGGGCTGCGCTGCCTATGACCTGCCTGAGATGCTCATGAGCTCGTGAACTTTCCTTATAATCATTTGGCGCAAATGTAGCATCATTTTTTAAATGGTCCATTTTCCTGCAGGATGCTGGATTCTACACTTGTCACCAGCCAAAAACAACGTTCCATTTTTTATATACAACAACAATTTACATTGGGAAAACAGTTTACATTGGACGTTATTACTGCCATATATGTCACATACGAAGCAGAACATGGAATAGACTACATTCGGCATTATGAACATCACATTCGGCATTATGAACATCAATGCAAGGAAGCTCTCCTCATGCGCGCATGGTCCCTGGGTGAGCTCTAGCAAGCTGCCCAAGCTTGAAAAGGAGCATTGTGCGAACATGGTTCACTTTGCTGCTTGCTGATGGAATTAGAAGGGTTCTGGTGAGGTCGACATGGCCTGGAGGTTCGAATCCTCCAGCCCTGGTGTAAATAGCCATCTGTATGTTGTACAGGTAGATCCAGTTGCTATGAAGATGATTGATAACGACCGAACACTGTCTGCAGCAACAGCAACGCAGGATTGATTTTGGTAGCAGGATTTCTTCAAGCAGTTCGAAATGTTGGATTGACTGCAGGATTAATTGGGGGAGCAGTGCAGGATCCATTGAGGCAGTTTGGTTTAGCACAGGCAGTCTAGTTTAGCAGAGAGACCATGGTTTTGTAGAAATTGTTAATGCTATGGTTTATTATGCGAATGCTATTTTCAATCGAGACCAAAATGGCATGGTGATTTTTTGGAAAAATGTTAATAGCCATGGATCTGGCACAATACTAAGAATATGCCGCCAATCAATGGCTCCTAATCAACGTTAGATAAAAAAAACCCATAATACTTGAAAAAGGAGGAGGTTAAATAGGGAAAAGCTTCCAAATGCCCTTATTTTTTGCGGACAAAAAATACAATCTATCTATTTCCCTAAACCACCTCTACTTTAAACAAGGTACAAAAAATACAATCTATCTATTTTCCTAAATCCCCTCTACTTCAAACAAGGCGCCCTTGCACAGAGCGTTGCCCTCATGGAGTTAGTAGCGAAGGTGGCAACAAGAAAATGAATATGTACATGTGGAAGACAATTGCTGCAAGCCTTCAAGGCAGGTGGAAGACAACTACTGCAAACCTTCACGGCACTTGAACAGAAACAAAGAAAGATTATATTAACGTCTACCAAAGACCGCTTGGTCTATGAGGCGAAATATACACCAATCATGTACATCTAGGGCCACATTTGCAGACTCCTAGAGATGTTTCAAAAAGCTTTAAAGCTGCAGGGCCTCCACTATGCTAATAGTATCATGCAGTCATTGCACCCCATGAGAATATATCCCTATTTGATAGACTCTTAAATATTCTACGTGCCATCTCCAAGTCCCCACATTTCCCATACATATAAGTGAGGGTACTCACAAGGATTATAGACAGTATCACATATGTTCAGTTGAAATTATCTTGACATTTTGTTCATTCCTTATGGTTTTTTTTCCCATCTTTTGTTTCTGACCATTGATCTCTAGAATATTCCCTACTTTATATCAGATCAAAGGCCATTAAAGTTTTCATTGAGAATTTGCCTGCCACTTCCAATGGTCCAAAACGAACCTATGGTTGGAAGCCTGTGTCTCGCCCCAGAAGCCCCTATTTCTGTCCGATGATTTGCAATGCAGCGCCCATAGGCAGTGAGCACAAATCGATTTCCGTGATTTTTAATTGAAATCAGGCGCGCCCAACTGCATCGGAACAAAAACAGAGCACGGATTCTTAAGTCGTCACATCGGCAAATGGCAGCAGCAAGAAGTCATAGCAGATCTGATCGTAGCAGATCAAAAGGCCCATCGCCATAAACTCTGTTTCGACTACCTGCTTTCACGCCCACCTTCTCTCTTGCAAAACCCAAACTCCTCTGCAAACCCGGCCTAGAAAACCCAAACTCCCCTGCAAAACCTGTTCAAAAAATACCTTGCACATACTATTTCAGATACATACACCCCCAAAAATCTAGACAAAACCATACATGAAATACGGTCCCCAAATATCAAACCAAATAATTGGAAGCTTATCATGGCCACTTTCATCCTAATGGGTGGTAGTAGAGAACTCGATCCCCAAGTACTTATAGGTCCGAGCCACCTCCACATCTTGTCCCTGGTAAGTGCATTAGGGAAGCCTTGGCTGACGGGATGATAAAACTAGCAACACCCTAGTTTTGGCCAAGTTAACTCGCATGCCAGTGAATCGGCAAAAAATGTCAAGAGCATCTAGGTGACGTTGCATGTCCTCTGGAGTATAGGCCAGGAGGTTGACATCGTCAGCATATAAGAGTTGCCGGATCGTGTGATGCATGAGATGGGCGCCCACACCTCCATGCTCAGAGAGCCAATCTTCCAGCTGATCAATGTATAGGCCAAAGAGTGTGGGGGAGAGGGGGCAACCCTGACGCACTCCAATACTACTGATTACCGGCTGTCCTGACGATGTGATACGGCCTGAGCATGCCTCCTATAGCCTATATACTGCATTCTGCAAGTCAAGGAGGGTCCCCAGCTGCCGCACTCTGTCCCATAACATGTCCCAGGGCACTGTGTCAAAAGCTTTTGCGAAATCCACGAAACAACAGTACAGGTTTTGTCAGTGATTCCTGTTATCCTCAATCAATGTGTTCAAAGTGAAGATATGATCAATGGTGGAATGCCTGGGCCAAAAACCTGCTTGTGTGAGAGCTCGCACATCTGCCTCCTCTGCCCATATTGTCAGCCGCTGCTCAAGGATGCCAGCCAATAGTTTTGCAAAGAGAGAGCTGACCATAATAGTATGATAGTTGGCCGGGCATTGAGGGTCCACTGCCTTGTATATGGGCACAACTCTACTAGTGGTCCACTGCGGAGGGAAGCCTTCTTGCAATGCTTTATTGAATAATGCCGTGAGGACAGGCACCAGTGGAGGCCCAGCCCATTTCAGAAGTTCCACCTGCATGCCATCTAAATCTACTGCCTTCCCATTAGCTAGACCTTGTACGCCCATGATGACATCCCCCTCTGTGATGACCAGAGCCATGCCTATCTGTGGAGCGACTAGAGCGGGTCGTAAAGCTGTTGCAAGTACTGTACCCATTGCTCCAAGGTGATGTTCCCTGTCGGCTGTGCAGTCTTGCTCAAGACCCTTCTCTAGAATGTCTTGGGGTGCCGATCCAGGAGACCAAACATCTGTTGCTGATGCTCTGCGAGGTATCTGGCTTTCTTGTTCTTGAGGAAGGAGCGGTATTGACTGATGGCCTGTGGACGGGAGGTGGGATCAGCGACTTGCCAGAGTGTGCGTTTGAGCTCCCGACACTCATCATCGAACCATCTGTTGCGGGGGAAGGTGGCAGCACCCGAGGTTCTGGTGCTGCACACAACCACCACACTTTTGCTCAGAACCCCCTCCTTCGCCTTCTTTTCCTGCTCTTTCCTCTCCTTTCTCACATTTTCCTTTCGGCGTTGCAAAGCGAGTGTTCAAGGCGTAAGCGCGGTGGGACCCCTCCCGCCTCCTTATGCACTTTCTCCTTTCTCACATTTTCCTTTCGGCGTTGCAAAGCGAGCGTTCAAGGCGTAAGTGCGGTGGGACCCTTCCCGCCTCCTTACCTATGGGGCTTCATTCAACCATAGGAAAATCAAGGTGGACTATAAACATTATATGGAAACCTCCCCTAGTTTCCTTGGAAAATTGAGAAGGTTTCTATTAAAATATTAAAAAAAAGGGCGTAATTAATAAAGGCAAGGTGTAATTAATAAAGGCATGTTTACGCAACCACCGAGGTGGATATTAAAAAGTACATGGATCGAGGCAGATCGTGGAGGGTTTTTTTTCTTCTTATTTTTATAGGAAATCTCCCCAATTTTCCGTGGAAACCTCCCCTGTTTTCTTATGTGGAAACCTCCCCAGGTCTACCAGGCAAATTGGGAGGTTTCCAGTGAAGCCGGGGAGGTTTTCTATGGAAACCTCCCCTATTTTCCAAAGTGGAAACCTCTCCAGGTCTACTCAGAAAGTTGGGGAGGTTTCCATGGAAAGGTGGGGAGGTTTCCGGGAAGATTGGGGAGGTTTCCAGGAAAAGTTGGGAAGGTTTCCATTGAAGGTGGGGGAGATTTCCATGGAAAATTGGGGAAGTTTCCATTGAAGTCCAACCCAAATCGGGCGTAGATAAGACCATCGTACCTCGTGTGTAAAGCCCTTAATCAAGTAGTTACCCATATGACCATGCTCAAATATTATGCTCAAATATTTTTCACCCATGCAGCCTACTCACCCCAACTAATGTTTCCTAATGCAACGTAAAACTTACTTAAATCTTTCCATCTACACAGCCACTCATCATCCTTTCTAACAGATCCATATGGACCATAAGAATGATATAACTTGCTTCTTTATCTATTGGTCATCTCATAAATTTCAACTATGGATTGACAATCTAGTTGATGTTAGATCACAATCTTAAAGATCATTAGCTAACATAAAAGCTTCAAACAGCTTGCACCAGTTATTCCCCTTTCTTTGTATCCCAGAGGGCGATGGGAACCAAATATGAGAAATATGCAGTTGAAATGTAAGCATAACAGCAAGGATAATCCTAAGAAACTGTTTGTATCTGTAATGCATTGGCATATAAAATATTGGAAATACCTTTGCCAAAATCTTTGGAAAGGAGGAAGGGTGAAGTAAGAACCTGATTGGTAATTATGAGATACGAGTGAAGAATGTAAGTCCACCAATAGACCAAACTGCAATAAATTTGTACACCATTAGCAAGAGTGATGCTGGGAGACCATACAGCAATAAACGTGTACACCATTAGCAAGAGTGATGCTGGAAGACCAAACTACAATAAATGTGTACACCAATAGCAAGAGTGATGCTGAAGACTTCCGCAATTGCTCGCCATACTCCATAATGTGCTGATATAGCAAACACATAAACGCACAGAAGTGTTGTTGATGCACATAATTTCTCTGCATTCCAGAAGAAACCATGAGCGTTAGATATTTTGCAAGTAACAAACGATATACAATAATGAGAACAACACGTTAATACATTTAAAGACTTTAGGATTCTGAAAAACATCTACTCTTTCATGCATAACAAATGCATGCCATACCTTTTGACACCTTATAAAGCGAACGAATCCTAAAGCAAAGGAAAACCAATAACAGTCCAATCTATTTTCTCAATTTCTCTCCAGAGTAGAGTTGTGGCTATGAGCTTGCCGGGACTTGGCCCCTCAATCTCGTATTTTTTTTCTGCTATTATTCTACACATTCTGTTTTGCTCATTGTGCCAACTTGTGCATTTCTCCTTTGTACTTATCTCGCTGCTACTCTTCATCTCCTTGGAAGGTGCTTCATGCCTTTTCTACCGCTATAGCATCCCTAAATCTTTCCCCTATGAAATGAGATCTCCAATGTCCTACTGCACACTCTTGAGAAGTGACTTCTACCACCTTGGAGGTGTCCTTCGGTAAGGCACTGCTACTGCTATTCCATTACCTGCAAGATGAATCACGAAAACTTCAAGCAGTGCCGCGAGCGAGAGATACCGATGGAAGACTGGATGACCACTGTCGCTCTCAATCCTCGCCATTATCCTGATCCCTTCGATGTTATCATCCATCTGATATGGAATAGAGAGCACCAAATGTACATGATAGAAAAGATCACTGGGGTGCCTGGTGACAATGACTCAGAAGAGTCCCCCCTAAATCAATGCTTGTCATCTTGTTGTAATCAGATTGTGTGAGTATCCAACGCAATCACAATTCTTTGTGTAATACACAGTTCTCTGAGATAAACTATTACACTTGTCTTGTACATGACTCCTGTGAAACAATATTAATCTCCATTCCTGGCGCTGAAATTGGGCGCCCGCCCAATTTGCGTTGGAATGATTGATGGCGTGTACATGACGTACACGTACATGATACTTGTACACGCTACAATCTACACCAATAATTCACATCAATAATTTTACCTCACTATAAAAGGAGCTCCACTCGGGGCATCCTTGCCTCCTCGTCCAGAGCACGTGTGAACCATCAAGTGCTCCATGATCTACCGGGATCTTTGTGAATGCGTGATGAACGGTGTCAAACTTGATCCCTATCTACAATCCCTAGCGGATGGTCCTGAGATTCGTTGCCTGGTGCAAACTCGTGTTGTGATCCACATAATCTGGCTACCTGCTCAGGAGATCTATGAGCTGAATGCCATCACCGCAGCAGGTGTTGATGATGAGTGAATCTGTGATATAAGGATGTAATGATATAAGGATGTAATGATATAAGGTTTTGATGATATAATGATATAAGGAAGCATCGAACCTGAGTAGTTTGTAATGTTGTGCTCCTCGACCTCCCCTTTTTCTTCACTTCCACTTCACCTCACGCTAGCAAATTGGGCGCCCGCCTAATTTTCGGCCGAGGATAGCGAACGGGTCTCAAGTTAACAGCAACAAGATTGGGTGTGAAATAAATTTAATTAAAGGTTTTAGTTTCTACTGTAACTAATGGTTAGCAAAGTAAACTAGAGAACTTTAAGACAAGGAACTGAAGGCAAAATTATCATTTCTCAAAAAGAAGTAATTACAAATGTTCATAACATAATTCCCATATTTTGAAATCAAAAGTCCCTCATTCGTCTGGAGGCACCTCTTCTGAATGCTCCTTGCTGGGTTCTTCATGCTGGGGCGGAGGTTGTTGTGCTGCCTCCTTGATCTTTTCCATTCTTTGCCTAAAATCTTCGGACCCCAGTTCCTCATTCTCCTCATCTGCAGCCTGATTGTCTTCTATGTTCGCGACCTCTTCCTCTCCACCTTGACTGTCCAATGTGTTGGGGACCACTTCCTCTCCATCCTGATTGTCCCCTTCCTGAGTTTCCATGACAAAGACAGACTCAGGATCCCTAGCAACCTGTTTTTCGAACTTTGAGGTCCCCTCAATCATGTCCTGAGTATTCACCAGTGCGGTCCCTGCCAGTGCGTTGATGGTCTCTTTTCTTCTCCTAAAAAGTTGCAAATCCTGAGAGCCAAGGGCCGCTGCCTTTTTGAGCTCTTGCTGAATCGAGCTCTTGTCCTGTCTCAGAAGGGATTGCACTTCGTTTATGGTTGTAGAGAAGAACGGACAAGGTGTCTCAGGAACAGGAAGCTGAGGCTGAGGAACATTTTTGGAAGTAGAGGCCTTCTTCTTTCCTTCTTTGATCTTTTGTAGTGCCCGAGCTCTTGATTTTTTCTCGTCTAACATGACATCGAGTTGCTCGAATATCTGTACAAGCTTTCTCAAAAGACAATGTTTTATAGCCCTCGCACACTGCAGCTCGGCTAAAAGCACCACCGGAAAAGAAGTCGAGAACAGTGCAACCTTCCAACATCAACTTCTGTATTAGATAGGTGCACGTCCTACTTTCCAACTGATTCTGGACGAGTACTCCTCCCCCACCTGTTGCACCCTTGTCGCACCAAGGACGATACAGCCAATAAGCTGCAGGGAAAACAAAGGTTAGAAACATTCATAGTCAACAAGGAAAGTCGGCGGGCGCCCAATTTGAAATGCATACCTGCTGCACACTTATGATCAGGCAAATTCTTTTCGATGTCCTGTTTTTCTCGCAAATGCTTGGGAAACTTAGCATATTGCTTAGGATGGTCGGAATTGGCGAAGCAAATATTTAATTCCTATACAGATGGCGGAGCCGCTGCGTCTCTGGCAACATACATTAGCAGGACAAGACATTGCAACTCTCGGACTCTAGAGGTAGAAGCACTTCTGGCCGGGGGGGTCCTGGTAAAAACCAACCCAAACACGGCTGCCACCGTCTATTGTCTTCATGGCGGATAGGCACTCATTGAGGCGGTCCGGCGTAATAAATATAGCTATCCAGTAAAGCTGCTGGTCCGTCATCGTGCTAAGCTGGTCAAGGAATTTTTGATAATCTTCCTTTGCCCATTTCTTTGTATATCTGAAGTCGCAACCAACGAAGCGGGCAGAAGTGTTCACCATGTCTACGCACAAACCCAATGGACTAACGTGGAAACACTTGAACGGTTTGCCACCCTCCTCAACTGGCCCAAGAAGATATTCGTCTACTTTGCCGTATAGGGACTCCGGAAAGCTTTCCTTCTCCATCTCTTTGCGTCCTTCTGCCCATCCACTGATACTACTGGCGAACATAAGCATCAAATTCTCTGTGAATATGGGATGAGCTTGCCTCAAGGCAGCCATGTCTTGAAAAAGAAGTTTTTTTACTTCCTTCATGTATCTGACAAGGGCCCGCTCCATTGTTCCAATCTTCTTCAGCTCTAGGGCTCGACTTTCATGGTACGTCTTCCAGTATAATCCTTGCTTCCCTTCAGGAATGTGGTGCCATCCTTGATCTCCTTCATCAGCCTTTGCAGATCTAGAGGATGCATGGACTTCAATGGGCGACAGGAATTGTTGGTGAAAAGTCTGAGCCTATCTTTCACTTCAATTTTTTCTCCCTTCTCATCCTTCAAACGGTCTTCGTAAAATAACTGGGCAATTTCGGTACACATTGACCACGATTCGTCATCCAGATATACAAAGTAGTCGTAGTCACGCATAGTTGCCTTTTTAATTGTTTGCAGCGCAACAGCCACCCAATCCTACATGACACAGAAGGCATTAGATAAGGCCCATACACATTAGCCAAATTTGCCTGAACGAGCAGTGCCAAATTGGGCGTCCGCCCAATTTCAGACTGTCCGACACTCGTTCAGGCAAATTGGGCGCCCGCCCAGTTTGAGTTCAGTTCGACACTGCTCAAATTGGGCGGACGCCCAATTTGCCTGAAATTGGGCGGGCACCCAATTTGGCACTGCTGGATAGCACGAAGAATAAAAAATAATGGTTGAAGAGCACTCACAGAATAAGCTCCACCGATGGAGTGCCCGCGTTTGCCCTTCTTAGACTTCCCGTAGAATGCCCACTAGTTTCGAAGCTGCTGAATTTCTTCGAAGAATACTTCTTCGTGTATAGTCTTCTTTGTTATGTCATTATTCTCCTGGCTGACACGAACGTACTCAATTGCTGTGAGATTTCCTGCCAGGACTCGGCATTTCCTTTTGGCATAGAAAAAGAATATCAGTTCTGCCAAGTGCTTTCTTTCTGGAGGCCATGCCAAAGCTTGTGTGACAAGCAGTTGAGCAACCGTGGCCGTATGGTTGCCATTGACAATCCAAAATTCTGCATTTTGCAGGTCTTCTGCCTTCTTCCACTGGCTTCCACTTTATTGCTCGCCCTGTCTGTGGATCGAATGGTATGACATCAGCACAGGGAGGGTGCATTTGATGGCTGATAAAGGATTCATACAGAGTGTCCAAGTGCTCTGGACTTATGACCCTACAAGTCATATTTGCCGGGGCTTTATGCATCTTGAACACACCGACTTCAATCTTGAAGCCCACCCCCAGAGGGTAGATTCTCTCCCTGTGCTTGATGCTTGCAATGGCGCTCTGTGACAACTCATGTCTGCTCTCCTGTGTGACGTCGCCACCAGATGGAGTGAATTTAACGATCTGCCGGCTAGTTTCCCGTTCTTCAGTTGAAGAAGCAGACAAAGACTCCCTCTCCGAACTATTTGGGCTCTGTGGTGAGATGTCATGCTTCCGCCTCTTGGAGGACGGACCAGCTACATGTTGTCATCTGCGCTTACCGGGTTCCTCTTCAGACGACTGTTCCTCTTCTGCACTCACTTGGGGCGACCTTGTTGTTCTCGACATTCCACCCAATACAAGTTTAGGGGCAGCTTTACGGGGAATAGCCGGAGCAGGTGTCCTCGCCTTCTTTGCTGCTGTCGGTGTCTCCATGGGCGCTTGCGCTTGCGCTTGTGCTGTCTCACCCTTCTTGTATCTAGACTTAAGCCACTTAGTATCGTATACTTTGGGTTGGTTTTTGCCTTGATACTCCGTAAACAGTGCTTTCGACCTGTTCTGTTTGTGTTCTAATATCCACTGCCTGACAGCGTAGTAGCCATCCAAGATATCAGTTCTTGATTTGATGCCCGAGCGCTCTAAACTTTCATATGAGTCTAGCACCCATCCTCTATGAGCGCAAGATTGTGGGCTTTCCTTTATACTTGCCTGCATCATACATGGCTCGTAGCTAGAAAGTGGAACCTTATAACGGACGAAAGCTCGATCTATGGTGTCTTCAACATCGATTAGGAAGTCGTCATTGTTATCAGGCGAGACCTCCATGTCGACGACGATACCCGCCGAGTTCATTTTTCCTGTCCCTCTCTTGCCAAAAAAAAGCAAAAGATCCGTGAGGTGGTTTGTCTGGAACCCAGGGTGAATATTCCCTATCTCTATGCACCAGTACCATTCCTCAGCAACCGTCAAAACTTCATGGGGCACTACAGTGATGCCAGCAAACAGTTCTTTGTCTTCTTCTGTTCTTGCTTCCTCTCTTGCTACGGCCTCTGCAAATCTGGGTGCGGGACCAGGAACTCGAGCAGTCTGCTTTGTTCGCGCCATAATTCCTACACAACGGAAAGTAGTGTTAGAACACGGGCCCAGCAAAATTTCACAGGGAATTTAGACTCTGCCGAGCTGAAATTGGGCGTCTGCCCAATTTCCCTTGCTGGGCCATGGTGAAACTATTAACACTCATGGTGAGACTTGGGGCTGAAGAGACGGTTGCATCATAGAGGCCAAATTGGGCGCCCACCCAATTTGGACGGATCCCTTCACACACCAAATGGGCGCCCGCCCAATTTGCTCCTGCCCAAGTCTTCAGTCGAAGGAAGTCGAGGTCTCCTTTGAATAAATTGGGTGTCCGCCCAATTTAGTGCGAGGGAGAAGTTCGTTCAATGGCCCATGAGTGAAGTTGAAAGTAGTTAAGATACCCCTCGAATAAATTGGGCGGGCATCCAATTTAATGGAAGGGTAGCCTTCTGGAGAAAAAGGCCAATGTTGAGCAAAATCAAGCCCCTCAGGGAAGCAATTGGGTGCCCTATGAAGTTCTGCACACAGATATGCATTTGTGGGGACCAGTGAGGCATCTAGAAGAGGTTAATTTGTCAGCCACAGCCCAATTTCCTCAAAGCAAAGGTGGCATACCCCGAGGTTTATGATATGGCATACTCAATCAGGCAGGCGCTCAGAGA
Source organism: Isoetes taiwanensis (assembly GCA_021234155.1). Taxonomy (NCBI): domain Eukaryota; kingdom Viridiplantae; phylum Streptophyta; class Lycopodiopsida; order Isoetales; family Isoetaceae; genus Isoetes; species Isoetes taiwanensis. The sequence goes on along the minus strand of JAJEKV010000027.1, from coordinate 16,650,802 downwards.
TACTGCCAAGTTTATATTAAGATAGTAGTCCAGCTTACCTTTGCCTCCTGTGGTGGGGCGAGATGCCATCAACTGATAAGATTCCTTGGTGTACAGGGGTTCCAAGGCGATAGGACAATCAACAAAGGAAGGCGACACGCGGCTGAGAAATACCAGGCGCCAAGTGCTCGATCCGAAGCCGACAGCTGGTTCTGGAGTATAGTGCGCCGACAGGATGGGGACGAGAATGAGTTTGGTGGGTAAAAAATATGAAGGCGACAGTGTTAAGCAGAGCAGAAAGCGCCAAAGAAACACAGAATTTTCTAAAACTGCAGTCGAGGAGAATGAAGGGCTTTTAAAGGGGTATGGACCTTTCATGCACGCAAGACAAGTGTCGTGCATGTAAGAAATTGGCCTTTTCAAATAAAAATGGACCGTTGATAGGTTCGAGTGTGAGGAATTAATTGTGGACCTCATTATTAAATGCACGGAGATTTTGAATTTCAAGTCCGTCATTTAAAGCCCGCCCAACTTTAATTTTAATCATGCACGTGTCGCACGCATTTTAGGCGGGAAGATATGTTTAAAAGTTCGGGGCGGGACATATTACTTCGAAATTAGGGGGGACATTTAACTTCGAAAATAGGGGGGAAATTACATTCAAATTTTGGGGGGAATTTCTGTTTAAATGTAAATGCGCATCAAACCTTTTGATTTTCTGGCACTGCTCTGTTTGGCTACTCCCTTTTCTTCAAGACGCAAACATCTTCAGTGCTTCATACTCATGGCGACAAAATCTCCAAAGGTTTGTGCTGCTCCACAGTTTGTACTCGCCATAGATCGATCTGTAAATTGCCATGAAACTAATCTGAAAGGATGTGTGTGTCCTCTTCATTCACGCCTTTTCATTCACGCCTGTTCATTCACACCTCTTCATTCACGCCTTTTCGATGGCGCCTGTTGATTCACTCCTCATCATTCACGCCTTTACAAATTCTTGGCTGGTAACGAAGAAGAACCGGGGTGGTAGTTTGGTCACAGTTATGAAGTTTGGACTTTGACATCTATTGTCACATTTACATATACTCTAAGTTTCGATGCAGTCCTTCCTTTTCTTGAAATTGGTGTGCAGGGAATGTGTGCTTGATGTTTTCTCCATGCTCGTTTGTTTGTCCCCAAGAACCTTCCTAATAAGTCCACCCTTGTTTGCAGTCAGGCCCTTCCAATGCTCGATTGTATTTGTTCTGGTAGCGCAATGATAATTCAACTTAGGTGTGCAGTCCAACCCTCCCCCCTTCAATCGAAGGGGGTTCTTTTAGTGTCTGCCTCGTTCAGGTTCATCTACACAAAGGGACAAATTGGGCGGCCGCCCAGTTTGTCCCTTTGTGTAGATGACCAGATAGGTGAAATTGGCCGGGTGGGCAAACTGTATCTCAAGTTGTCCCTATTGTGCCTTTTCCTATATTGAAACAAGCTCCCAATGTGGGCAAATTGGGTGGGTCCCCAACTCGTTAAACTAGTCTCTGTCACTCGAATGTGTTTTCTGTATGGCAGCTAAATTGGGCGGACGCCGAGTCTCTACCTTCTTTACAGTTCTTCTACAACCACGACCAAATTGGACGGGCGCCCAATTTGTCCGCGATCATGGCTTGTTCAGAGCGAGAACTTTTTGTTGTACCCAGTGTGACACTGACTGCATCAATACTAACCTTATATAAGCGCCTCATTCGGTTCAAATTGGGCGGCCGCCCAATTTGCAACAAGGGGAATCTAAGGACCTCATATGTAAAAATGGACACCCGCCCAATTTTATTGTCCGTGTAACCATTGAATGGCCATCCCCCCATGTCCTTTGCATTGCTTTCTCGTCTTCCTTACTCGATTTTAACACTACTGAAATCCTTGTGCAGATTGTGTATCTCTTCCTTAATGAACATCTAGTAGCAAAGGGAGTTGTGGGGCAAATGACACAATGCCACTTCAAGGAAATACCGAATGGAGTAGTGAGCGTAGGTGTGGAGGAAGTGTTCGAAGGCAACCATATCCTTCCTTGGCCAACTCCAGATGCAAATATAATAGCAGAAGCGAGAGGCTCATTCGTTCTCTGGAGAAGTGAAGATGCTCGTGAGTCGTCTGCTAATGACGTCCCCAGCAAAAGACAGTGGACAGAGGTGGGAAAGGAGACACAACCGCTGACAAGATATACCCTTCTTGAAAAGGATTGTGAGATATGGCACTCGACTCCATTATCGCCGGAAAGGGATTCATATCATTCACTGGCCCCGATGATGCAGTTTGTGACCAGTTTCTGGGTTTCAAGTTTGTGGGAGTATCTGTAACTGAAGGTTTCCCTCCCCTTTCTGAAGTGAACATCCGTTGCCAGGGTTGCTTGCAGCTGCCGAAACCGGGGATGCTCGTGAGATGGAACAATGACCTCGTCCGTGTTGATGGAATAAAGGTCTCGGAGATATTGACCGCAGCACCGCAACAGGAAGCAGATATAGTGTCCAGCCAGCGGAGCTCAGAGCATCAGAAGCACCCAAATTATGAGAAACGACATTACACTTTTCATTCCCGACAGCCTAGGAAGGTTGTAAGGTCACCAAAGCTTGCTCGTCTCACCACTCAGAATGCTATCCTCAGTTACAGGAGGACCTTGTGCTGCAAGAATAGGTGTTGCGTCAAGTTCTCTATGAATCAAGTTGTTAACATGCGAAAGGAATTCCTTGCCATGAAATCAAGTGATAGGGTTACTTTTGTTTATGACATGTTCGGCAACAACATGAAAGGTCGAAGAGTGGGACGACTAGTGCTGCAAGGGAATCTCGTTTGCGAAAGGGCGTGGTACCTTGGTCTCGGGATCTCAAAGTTGGCATATCTGAAATGGAAGGCCCAATTCCTTGACGGTGCACGCAAGGCCGAACATGGTAACTGTGGCACCTTGAAGCCTCGCTCCTCGACATTGGCATGCGAGGCCGTGTTTTCCATGTTTGTGAGGGAAAACTGTGAATCCTTGCCCCACCGCAGCAGGAGAAACGAGGAGGGGATAAGAGAGAACGTCAGGAAGTTGCCTGCAATGTTTACGAAGTCCAGCATTCTAAAAGAGGTTAATGCAGAGGTTGTGGCATTGACTGGCAAGAAGGTATCACCGACAGGTTTTCATAGAACGTGGAGGCGGAGCTTCCGGGATGTCAGTATCGCAAAGAAAATTGCATTCTCCAAATGCGATACGTGTGAGGTGATCCGTACAAAGTTACTGAAGACCAAAGATGAAGGAGAGAGGAGGATGCTGCATGATGAAAGAAGAGCGCATAGATTAGAGCAGGCCTCGTGTCGCACACAGTACTGGTCGTGGAGATTATACTCCCACAGGTATCCCGTCCAATAGCTTTGTATTATTCACGACAAAATGGATCAAACGAAAACAATGATTCCAAAATTGCAACAATCTGTGAAGTCTCTCTGGAGACTTGACAAGCTCAAAATGTCATTGACTGGTGCATTGACTCATGGTCATGGAAATGGAAGCTATGGAAACTTTGCCCTGGACTTATGGCCAGATGACTCTAACTTCCATGTAGGTTCTTTAAATAGCATCTTGAAGAGATTAGAGATGGTGCACGAGTATGCGGGAGGCCACCTGTCAGTGCCTGAATCATCTGCTCCAAAATGGGTGTCCTCCTTGTGAGACACCACAGCCTTGGAGTCAAAGTTGTCACTATCCAATAGCAGCATACCTGCTAATTTGCCACAGGCAGAGGGACCATCATTGAAGCCTCTGCCCAAGATACTTTATTTGCAGCTAAACAACGCATCTAGACAGAACAAGAATAGGTATGTCTTCTCCTATCTTTCTTACCTAGTATATCTTGGTGTGTTTGAAGAGATTGAGCTAGGGTTCATGATGCCCGGTCATACATATGATGATATCGATGCCTTGTTTGGTAACTTCTCCACATCTTTAAAGAAGGCTGAGGTGCTCACAATGCCAGAACTACTGTATGAATTCCACAAATGCAACTTGAATACACTTGTGCCCTATGTTGTTGACAAAGTTCTGGATTGGAAGGATTTTATAGAAGGCTACATACCAGATGAGGATGATAGATTGACAGGTCATACCACCCATCTAACTTTCAGATTCGCTATGAATGGTGATTGGCCAGTCATGTATTACAAAACTCGACCCACTTACTTGGATTGGTTGCCTGTTGGTGGAATAAAGATGTGGAAAGAAAAAGAGGACGGGAAGCCCATGATGCCAGTTGGATATTCTAAGCTGCTTCCTCCCAAGAAATCGGTGAAGGACCTTGGCCTCACAAGAAAACAAGATCCACAAGCATATATTGCATTGGGTTGCTTGTTCAACTAGTAACAAGGGTGCTCCAGAAACAGCCAAGTACCCGGCACAGTTCACGTCCACGATTGAATATTGGATGAAACTCTTGCAAGAACTGGGGAACATCAGCAGTGACGAAGGCACTTATAATGACTTCTGGCCACGTACTAGGCAAGCGCGAGCTCCACCTGATGTAGCTATAGTGGTGGAGCCAATTGCTACTATCACTCCTCCTTATGTCGGCCCCTGGAAGGACAAACCTGTATCGGAATTCAATCCATACAAAGATTTGAAGAAAGGTATGTTTATTATGGCACGCCCTGATGATGTGTTGTGCCCAACTTGGGTGGGCCTAGCTACTGAGGAGCCACAAATGGATGATAAGAAGGAGAACTTTGAGACTATTCTGGTGACTTGGTGGGAGCCAATCCCATTGAGGAACCAAGTCTACCCAGCTAATTATGCCAATTGCTGGAAGAAGAGATGGAGGCCAACGACTGCAAGTGACTGCATAGAACTGGAGACTATCGACTACGCTTGGGAGCCATCAAACAAAAAGAAGATACCTAATACTATTAAGATACCCGTGCATGCTGCTGAGGCATATGCAGCACTCGCAGGGGATGTCAACTAGTGTATGAAAAAGAGTCATTCATGCAAGTGTACTAAAAAATGGTCCATAAATTCAGGTATTGTCCATAATTAATGAAATTGTGCTTAATATTAGCAGCAAGTCAATCCTAGGCTCACGAGAGGCCCACACCAGTACTTGTACACCCAGTTAAGAAGCGCAGACTTATGTAACGGGCCCATGGTAGACCGCTCGAGTATTCGAACCTTGAATGTGCCTGGCGTTCCCGAGACACCGCCATAAATGGGTTGAAGCGACTACTCATAAACGTCTAGACGGTTTTGCCCAGTTGGTTAAGGGCATGTCGGTTAGGAACGTTACAGTTGGTATCAGGGCAGGTCTCGAGTTCGAGTCTCCATGGGTGCCTATATGCATGTGTAATTTGCAAAGACTTGGTAATAATTGTGACACGGTATGACATAGACATGGTATTGGATGCTCGAGGACGAGCATAATTCTAGTGGGAGAGACTGTAACGGGCCCATGGTAGACCGCTCGAGTATTCGAACCCTAAATGTGCCTGTGGGGCGTTCCCGAGACACCGGCATAAATGGGTAGAAACGACTACTCATAAACGTCTAGACGGTTTTGCCCAGTTGGTTAAGGGCATGTCGGTTAGGAACGTTACAACTTATAGCTTCCATTCGCACGGGTGCACATCGCCTCCGCATTGAGACAGGACGTTGGGCTCGGGAAGCACGAGGGCAAAGGCTTTGCCAGTGTAGCCACCAGGGCGCCATTGAGGATGAATGTCATGCCCTCCAGATCTGCCCAGCGTTTGCCCATATCCAAGAGCGGTATGTTCGATTACTAGTGCCTGGCCAACCGTTGCATGAGTTATAGAATACGGCGTCAGTGGGTTTGTTAAGGTCATATCTCCAGGAGGTTATGGATGCACAGACTCAGATGTGTCCTCCGGGACGGTATTGAACTGTCCTATACAATTGTACAGCGTGCCAGCATACTTATTACTGCTAAGGTTTTTCCCTCGAAAACCCTTCGGGGCTTGTAATCCTGTCAGTAATACGCTTGCTGCTCTCTTTTGTTTGGCCGAGCACTGCAAACCATTAAATCGCATACCAGTTGGTTTAACCTTACAATATCATGGTTGGGGAGTCATTTTGAGCTCACGGCCATAGCATTTTCTTTGAAGCAGACCTAATTTAGGCACTTGATATTCGCAATTTTAGATCTATGTTTGCCGTCCAAGGCTGTTGCAGAATAGTTGTTGTACAAGTATGGGAACAAGAAGCATCTCAAATTTTTGTGTGTTTGTTTAACTGGGTCAACAGATGACCAAGAATTTTATACCCGAATAGCATTCTAGGATATTGGCGATATCACATGGTGTCGCTGGTATAAATCGCCCCGACCCAACCATGATATTGTATTAGATATAACATATAAACATTTTGTGCATCAAATCAAAACTATGACAAGGCATTGTGAGCACGTGAAGTGAGCATTACCACTTGATTTCAATGGTGGAAATACATTATAAGACAACAATATATTATTTCAGTTGAGCCACAATATATTATAAGACAACAACATATTATAAGAAAGGGACCACCGTGTTAGAAAAGTAGGAAAACAAACTAAAATGTCTCGCCAATCACGCTAATCCGGTAAACTTAAGAGAAGACTTTGCCTTTGCCTTTTAGCATTCCGGCTACCTGAGGCCACAATGGGCCTCCAGTTCTCGTGGGATCCGGCATCCTGTATACGCCATTTCCAGGACTCTGCCTTTTCAATAGCTCTTATGTAAAGGTCAGCTAGCTTTCCATCTATTCTCCGTTCCTGGAATATTTTTTTCTATTTCCCTTTGATTCATCAGATTCTGTAGTCATTGGCTTTGGATTGTGGTTTTTGAATTAGAGCAGCTATATTTCTATTCCGGCACACTGTCATTACCTGTTGTACTTGGAGTTTGGCAATAACAGGTTCGTGGAGCTCGTATTTATGCATTAAAGTTTTGCTAGAGATTTATCTGTTGTTTTACTTCGTGTTCGCAGCGTAAAATCATGGGGGAAAATGGACGAACATACTCAATCTCAATCGCTCCTTAATAGACGAGGTTCTGGTAAGTCAAACTAAATGTTGGGCTTTAATCATAATACCTTATAACAACAAAAAAAAACCTTGTGTTTCCTTTGCATCCCCATCAGAAAGGAATCTCAGATTTTACTTTTGGCCATTGCATTAGCCTCTACCAAATTTGCTCACACCCCTGTTTCGATCTGATATAGATACATTATGTTACGGCTCAATGCCGGCTTGGGGGAGTGGCTCAGGCACGACGCAACAAGAGTTAATATTTCTAAGGCTAGTAATTAATTGTTAAAGGTAAATTATATTTTATAATATGACATTTGGGTCTAGATAGGCATAACAATGTTTTAAAAGTAATGAACCAATGGTTCATGTCAAAGGATAATAAAGGGCGGCTGATAACGGGTGGCGAAACCCTTCGGCCGTATAAGCCCGAAAACATAGATATTTCTGGCCGATTCTCAGTTATTCTGGATTTCTCAGTTATTCTCAGTTATTGGCGGGAAAAGGTTAATCTCAGAATTCCGGCTGAGTGCTCTGAGAAATCCTATGCCTTGCAGCAGTTAGTGTTGATTAAATTTGTCTTCTAAATTTAGGACTCTCGGTTGCGGTTGTTACAGCAAGAAACGGTTCTTGTTGGAAAGCCTGGCCCGGTTGGGTGGATATAAACCTCCTAAAGATTGGAGAGCAATTCTTATTTCTTTGGTTTTGATATTTTAAACTGTTGAGTTCTCTTTTGTTGTATCACATTATCTAATTGGATTTAGTGCTATACAGCATTGAAATAAGGCATAAAACAAAAAGCTAAAAGCATATTTCTAACTTCCTACCTATTGGCGATTGGATCATAAATCATGACTTTTTTTTTTCCTTGAAGGAATAGTAGCTGTTCCTGCTAAGATTAAAGAAATGTATTTTCTCAGTTGAATTATTTCCATAAATTCGTGTATTAATCCCATTTGACATCACTAACATGGTTCTCTTTACAAAAGTTGGAACACCTTACACTCCATATGGTTCCAGATTAGACAATGCTGAATCTACGTTCTCTCTCTTCAGCCGGCGAGGTTCTGGTAAGGGATTTGTCTTCTCAGTCAAATTCTGTACATGCATTACAATTTCCTTATGATGCTAAGTTTGTGATACATTAGATGTGAAAAGTGTCATTAACACAACGAATAATGGAAGATGAATAATGCCTTTTCAATAGGTTTACATGTTGTCTATCAAGGATGCTTGCACTCCTCTTAAAGTAATATTTTGGTTTCTTGGTGATGGCAGAATTTGGAAGTCGATGCATTCAAGTAGATGACAGTGGAGTGTACTTGTCTTCCCTTGCAGTTACCATTATAGTTTCTTCTGTAGCTACAATAGGGATCCTCCTCTTTACCCTCATCATAACACTCTCTGTCATGCTTGGTTCATGCCAAAGCAAACCTATGATTCGTTCTCAACTTTTCTGTGACGTCCCCTACTCGTATACGGTGCACCCACCGTATACAAACAGGAGTTCTTCCCCCACACCAGCTCCATGCTGATACAGGGCCCTCCACATATCACTGCACCCATAACGAGTCCCAGTGGGAAGAGTGAAGGTGTCATTCTACCCCGTCTCCCTCAGGGCCTACCTAGCTGCGGAAGCGTAAACATACATGTCAGTAGCACATACATCAACATCCTGTGACCAACTCGAAGGATGGTCCTCCTCATATCTGCATAGACAAGGATCAGCACATCACATAGGGGATCCTACCCAGGGCTCAGACTCAAAGGGTGGCCCGGCGGCTTGGGTCTCCGGGTTCGTTCTGCAGGCAATTCATGGCAATGGAGTTGGGCGGCATAAGAACATGGCATAGGGTTGTCCACTCCATCCGCCCCTCCTGTGCACACTTTGCGAGTAGGCTGAAAAGTGTTGGGACTGACCGTAGCCGCCCGGATGCATAGCGAAGGGGCTATTCCCGGGTTTCATCCTCCCGGTTCGATGGGGCGGTAGGGATCACTCCCTCCTCGAGATCTACATGCTAACTCAAGGGTGACTAGAGGGCCCTTTGCCGTATTCGAACCCAACCCACCGGAAAGTGTACACCACTTCACGGTGTCGAGCCCATGCCTTACCCGCACTCGGTGGTAAGCCATTAGACCTAGTCACAATGATCCCGGTGGCTTTACACACCGGGGGATGGTTCAAGAGTCGGGACATGAACCTCCTTCTTAGCCGTCCCGGCCCCTTCACCCACAACCAGGTGTGGCTCTTGTACACAGGCCGAATCTACAGTGTGCTAGAGAGGCTACTCTAGGAGCATCAACTACAAGCTTTAGGGCCTCTACCCCCCTTCCCAATACAAGGAGTTCACAGAGATACATCATCCAAATACATCACAGAAGAACTAAAGAACTAGATCTAATCATAGAGTTAGGTTCTTTAGTTAGTGTCCGAGATCTAAGATCTAGATAGCTACTATGGGCAATTTAATAGTCTAAACCTACTGATTCTATGACTAGAAGATGGTTTAAGCTATTGAATTGACCAAATACCTGATCCTTGAGTGGCTCCTCCTGGCCTGAGTTCAACCATCCTGCTGCGCTGAGCGAATTCAGGGGAACTGATGGTGCAATTCGCTTGGGCGGCGTCTGGGAGGCGGTTTTGGCTCCTGGGGCAGCCAAAACTGAGCTCTAAAACCCTAAGGACGAAAAACTAGCAAGCTAGGGTTTTCCTACCCTAAATAGACATGGGGTTTAGGCTAGGGTTTCCAATTACCCAATTTGGCATGTGGGATAATTGGAAAGGCCCCACTTGCCTTTAATGGCTAGGTGGCAAAATATGCCAACATGGAAAGGTGTGCCCTCATTAATGTGCACATGTGCACATTAATAATATATGAACACTCCTAGCAAGTTGCCCCCTAGGGCTACTTACCTGGCTATCCGTTGGCGTACACGTCAATCGGGGTGGCGTGTACGCGTGACGTGGCAGTACAATGTACGTCCTGGGAGCGTATACTGTGCTGGAACGTCACATTTTCGATCTCAATAAAGGGAATTCATGTGAGAGTTTTAGGTTGAATGGGGAAATCAATAACTTACAGGGCTGGATTCTTCCAGAAGAATGTATAGATTATGTGGCCAACTATATGAATGGAGGTCAATATGCTATGGACTTTGCCAAGGCTGTGAATGCAGCCAGAGATTATTTGAAGACAATCACCGCGGGAGAAGATGGTCGAGATATAGTGGTTCTTGATATTGATGAGACTGTTCTCTCTAACTTGGCTTACTATGCAAAGCATCATTGGGGGTACTTTCTTCTTTCTTACTAATTGATAGCATTGAACTATTTCAAATATTTTACATAGCAGATGGTACATTGTTGTGTATTGTTATCAGTCACCTGTATTTTAAAGCATTGCTCAAGGCCTCCATATTAAACTCCAGGGCAGAGTACTTTAATGAAACGTCTTGGGATCTCTGGATAGCTGAAGCTGCTGCAAAACCTCTGATGCCAATGTTTGAACTCTATTGGGAATTGCGTCATTCAAACTGGGGTGTGGTTTTTATAACGGGTAGCCCTGAGCACAAACGCAACTTAACCATCCATAGTCTACTTGCTGCAGGATTTTCAGATTGGACATCCTTAATTCTAAGGTAGCTGTGAATTGATATTTTTGAATTTCTTCTCAAATTGTAATGACTAGAAATATCAATCTCTTACATTGCACATAGAACCTTTGGTCTCATGATATTTATCAATCTGTTATATTGCACATAGAACCTTTGCTCTCATGATATTTAATTCACGCTCTTGGTTTTCTTTGATCTTTTATATCAGATCGGATTATGAGCGTGGCATGACTGCTAAAACTTTTAAGTCTAGACAAAGAGTTAGCCTTGAAAGTCAAGGATATCGCATACGAAGTGCACTTGGTGATCAATGGAGTGACAGCATTGGCCCTGCCTCAGGGAATAGGACGTTTAAGCTTCCAAATCCCATGTACTACATTTACTAAGTTGTCAATTCTGTTGAGTAAAGATATAACCCAGTATATACCAAAGGAAAATATGCCAAAGGAAATATAGATTCGTTTTATTCAAACCTCATGATTAATAACATTTACAAGAATTTATCGCAGCGGTTGTCACCGCCGCTACTTTCTGCTTTTTAGTTTATGTCTTTAAGAAAAAAAAAGGAATAGTCATTATTTTCCTTCAAATTAATCAAGCATTACAAACAACTCATAAAAAAATTCACCATAATATTGTAGTTTGTCAATAACAATGATGTCATTTTCCGAACCTTATAAATTTGAGTACATGTGATAAAAATGTTCATCTTATGGCTATCCATATTCATATGAAGCAAACATTATAGTTTTTGAGGCCGGATGTTGCAGGTACATGGGATCATGACTTTGTTGTAGCTATATACCACTATATAATACCACTATATAATGGGCAAAATAAACATTTTAAAAAGGCAAAAAAAAAAAACACAACTGATGGCAAGGTTCGGATTGACAAAAACTTTTCTGTATCGGGGGCCACCGATGATCATGTTTTCAATTGTCTATATATAAGACTATTGTTGAACAGTTTAAGTGTTCAAAATTCCATTACCTACCTTAAAATTGGCCATGTGCCATTTGAAATATGGTTAGGAATGTTTGGACAGATAGAATGTTTGTTAAATTTATTCAACCCTTGACTGCTCAATATGCTTAACTGATTCAATGTTTGTTAAATTTATTCAACCCTTGACTGCTCAATATGCTTAATTGATTCATATATTTCATCACAAGGTCCAAATGGTATAAAAAGCTAGCCTTTGTGTTGTCAAACATCATAAAAAAGAAATGAGGTGTCCTGTATAAAGTTCCAGGTATATTCAATATGGACATATTCCAGATGTTTATGTTGCATACGATGAGAAACCGTTTGCGGCAAGGACAAATTCAAGGTACTTATAGTGCATGAGATGGCAACTTAAAAAGCTGACACGTCTCGAGGGAATTACGAGCAGGAATAAGCTACAGGCAAGTAGGTAGTATAAAAGGATAATGTTGGTGGTCGATGGAGGATGGAACGCAAAGGAAATTGAGGATGAAGGCTAGCCGTTCCTTTCATAGTTGGCTATTGCATTCTTTATCTTCATTCGCTTAGTGGAAGAGCTTTTGTGACGGTCCAGGGGAATATACGCTATAAATACGTATATTCCTGGATCCGTCACTATACAAGTCTATCATTCATAGCCTTGTATACCATAAGGGTGGCACTAGGGGGCATGGCCAAGTCATTCTCATAACTTAGCCAACCATAGGTTAAGCCATTATCCATGTGGCCTTAACCTATTGGGGCACCGCCACACAGGACTCACCCGATTGGTGCCACGTGGCATCCTAGGTGGACCTAACTTATATAGGCATAAACCCTAACCCTAGACCTCTTCCAGCTCTAGCACCTGTGAGATCACCTACTTGTTCGAACCCCCGCTTCAACATCGCTCGTTGTGGGCATAGGCTGGTGCAAGAGCTCTGCCAGGTAGACCCATTCTTGGAGGAGGAACAGCAGCCTTGTGAGTCGACGATCATGGAGGGCCTGGATCCGAGGGAGAGCATCAGAGCAGTGTATGTAGGGTAGTAGTTGTGATAGCTCATCCGGAATTAGCATTCCGTGTGTGCTAGTATTTGTATCTAGAGTAGAGCCATCCTAGAACCCATATTCAACATCTTGAACCCTAATCAAGGAACCCTAACTATTAGATAGTTGTATGATTAGGTTAAGATGTTCTTCTTTATGATTATTCTCATGATGTGATGATTATATGTTGATGGTTGATCATGTTTGCTCCTCTTGTATTGGGAAGGGGGTAGAGACCTAGGGCCATATGTAGTATGTTCCTAGAGTAGATCCCTTTAGTTCCTATTAGTTATGCCTCAGGCATAGGAGCCCACCGTGCTATTGAGGCTATGATATGACTCACACTGCATAACGGGCTAGAGGGAAAGTGGAGGGAGGATCCCCGCCGAGTGGGGGCTTCGGGGATCCCATAGTGGGCTAGGCTTATGGTCGGTCACTGTGGGCCGAGCATGGGTCCGACACCTCATGGGGCAATGGTGTTGCCCTCGCCTCCCCGAGAGCTGCAAGTGATGGCTTGGCTCGCTTTGGGGGTTCACCGGGCACTAATCGGTGTCGCCACGATTCTCTAGCCGCCCACGCACCTCTAGACCCTCGGAAGGGGAGATGCAACCCTTCCTGCCTCATCGGACTGTGGAGATGCAACCCGAGTAGTCCCGATGGGTGATGCCATGGGATTGCGTGATCCGAAGGCTAGAGTCCCCGCCGTGAGCCCCGATCTAGCCCATCCGCAAAGTATGCAATGTGAGGGGCGGATGGAGTGGTCAACCCTAGCCATTGTTCTATGCCAGCATGCCGCCATTGCCATGACTCGGCCCCGCTTCTATCTTGAGGCCTAGCCGGGTCGGGCCATCCTCCTACGAGTCCGAGCCGGGTAGGAGCTCTCATGTTTTATGGTTTGTGATTATCATCTTTGCATTGGTTTATGTGGGATGCACTACCCTCCGAGGTAGTATTTGTATATGTTTTATGCTAGTTCGACTTGTTATCGCCCACCGCTATAGGAGCCCATAGGGAAGGGCGCAAGACACCTTCTTCAGAGCCCCTCCCCACACTAAGAGTCACCTCGAGTGCGGGTAGACGGAGGGCCCATGCTGGTTGATGAGCCGGATGGGGATTTCTCGCCGTATATACCGGCCTACCGATGTTTAGGTGGAGCGCCACAATGGTATCAGAGCAATGTTCTTGGTTGACCAAGAACTAGCACTGACCATAACCATGAAGTAGTCTAACAGGCCTATAGGGTGTGAAATAAACATTTCCACCATCGAACCGCCAAAAATGGGAAAAAAAAAAAAATTTTCCTAGGTAGTGGGTCGACTTAGGTTAGGTGTTAGACGAAGGTTTGAGTGAGTCAAACGCACCTTCTAGTAAATTTGAGTGAAAATCATGCATCTGCATCAAATTTCACCTAAAATGGGTCAAGAATCATGCCAATCGGAGACCCTGTGAAAAATGGCTGAAATTCATAGATTGCACTTCAACCATTAGAAAAAAAAATTGAAATTCAAGTATAATATCAATTAATATGGATTTAACATATATATTAATAAATTAAATAAGCACTAAATATCTTGTAATTAATAAGGGGGGCTAATAAATAGGGTAATTATGGTAGGAGAATATTCTCGTGGACCCTCCTCTTTAAATATCTCTCGACACCTCATTTTTCCCTCCAAACTTTCCTCTACCTCTCTCTTGACCAGCCTATCCCCACTGCTTTCTAGACCGCTAAATATGGCTCGAACCAAGCAAACCTATAGGAAGATCGGCCCTAGGCCTACCCCTCTCCATGGCGCAGCAAGCAGCAGGGCATGCATGTGAAGAAGATACCGTGAGCACCTACGCCCAAGAAGGGAGAAGAGGAGCTTCCCCTACCGCCAGAAGCAGCAGCAGCCGACGAAGTCGCACCACGATGCCGAGAGCAGCCCTTCGGCCCGGCAGGAACACAAAGAACCGACGACCTCGCCACTTCGGGGCCACGCACACCGGGCGGGAGGAGCAGGAGGAGGAGCAGTCCAACAGCCAGGTGGACGGCTTTGGCCTTCGGCCCCAAAGAAGAAAGGTAAGGAGAAGGTCATGAGTGGCCTCAAGAGAGGGCCGCAAGGAGGAAGAGGGAACGCGAGGAGGAGCTGCGGGCGGGAAGAGCGGAGGACTAAGAGAAGAACGACGGTCCCCGCCGAACCGTCGTGATAGAGGAGCCTCCCGCCGAGGAGGAGCAGGTGGAAGGAGAGGAGGAGGAAGAAGATGAGCAGGGGCAAGGGGCGGACCCAAGACCACCTTACCCAGAGTGGCCCAAGCCACCTAAGGTGGCAAAGAAGCAGAAGGCGGGCGAGCGGGCCTTCGCCTTGAAGGAGGACCGCCTCTACCGGCGCCGCCTCAAGGCATACCAAGAATACCTTCGTCGGTGGACGAGGTATAACGATTGGTACCGCCAAGAAAACATCCAAATGGACCGCGGAGGGAGGCCGGCCGCCCAAGAACCAGCCTGCCGCCGCCGCCATACCGAGAAGCCGAAAGTAAGGTCCACCATGGGCCTAACTCCCAGACACCCCAGCGGTTCTTCCCGGAGATTAGACACTTTCAACAAAGGCACTAATCTCCCGATTAGGAAGGCACCTTTGAGCCACTCATGCATGAGGTGATGAGGAGTTCGCCACCCACTACTGTGGTGACGCCGCCACAACGGGGTGTCGCAAGTAGTCAGCCGAGGCCGAAGCTCACCCAGCTTGTTTGAGGAAGGCAACCTCTGCGCTACATCCACGCCAAGAGGGTGACTCTAATGCCCAAGGATGTACACTTATGCCGCGTGATCCGCAAGGAATATCCTTGAGGATGCATTTTGGTTCAAACAAATGTAATTATTAAGTTTCCCATAAATATAAAACTTTGTTTTGCAATTTAGTAGACAAATCTTCCCCAAAGCATTAGATAAAATAGTAGTTCGAGCGACCCCCCAAATCGGGTCACACCGTTGCACTACCGGCTCACGACGCTAGAGGTGTTTCAAGGCCTCAATCCGGGTTTCGGCCAAATATTATCAATTTAAGGTCTAAATCATGTAAGAAAAATCCCTAGTTAGATTAGAATCGGCCCAAATAGTCATCCTAGCAATTTGAATTTTTTAAAAATATACAAAGAAGTTTAGAATAGACCCAAATCGGGTCACACCGCCAGCCAGACCGCCACGACGCAGAGGTGTTTTCAAGGCCCGACCCGATTTCGCCAATTTTTCGCCTAATCGACCAATTTTGACCCAACAAACCGCCATGTAGCGCTTTTTGCTTTGCTTTGTTTAGAATTGCACTTCATGGTAGCTCATTTGGACACCTGTGGCCATAGATTTGGAGTCTTCCCCATCAAGAACCTTTTGTGCATCTAAAACCCGAGGCACCCCTAGTCTATAAAAGGGACCCTCATTTGTCATTTTTTTTCCATTAGAGTTGTTTCTCAGCCCCTTTGGCGATTTCTTTGGCTTTTGCTCATTTCCATCAGCCATTTTCCATAGCTATTCCTGCTCAATGGCGCCTCAAGCTTTGTCGATGGTATAATACGAGACCAATCACATTCGGATTGTCCCCCCAACAAGTCTTCCATGTTTTTGATTATCTCTTTGATCTCCATGCCACTGACTAGAACCCCATACTACACCGACATCATTTGTCAATATGATCAGCAGGTCTTACCCGGGAAGTTAGCTTGCCACCTAGGGGAGGGAAATGGGTTTTCTAGATTCCCTTGCTCAAGCCATAGGTGGGGATCCGTGGGTAAGAGCAAGTTATGGATAGAACCGTAAACATGCCGCACTACATGACCCGTAGAAGCATCATAGGCATAGGTACCTCTCAAGCCAAAGCAGCCTTAGCATTGTTCATGCAAGATAGGGCGCTTAACCAACCAGGGGAGCCGGCCAATCCAACCCTTGATTTGGCACCTCTCGACACCGAAAGAAAAGATGATAAGCATCCAGAGATCCGCATCTTAGCATACCTAACACTACGGTTCCACATCGAAGCACCTACGCTGGGTAAATCGAAAGGTGATTACTAAGATGGAAGAGGAAGAGAACCCAAGCCGGGAGATGAGGGAGGCAAGAAGGATGGAGAGGCGAGATAGCTCGGCAACAAGAAGTTCTAAGGCAGATTTTGAGCCACCAATGGGCATCACGGCCTTACCCCAAGAATCGCCGATGGCGCAGGAATACATATTCGCCAACCGACATTCTCAACCTCCCCTATTGCCAAGAGGAAAACCTCGTGATAGACGAAGCTCCTAGGCCTAATTGCACAGAAACGTGGTAGCGACTTCATCGACTACTCCTACCAGAGATACCAAGGGAAGTAGCTGAGCCGACATTCCTATGCGGGGAAACCATGTCGGACATCCGTGCATACCAACGATAAGGCGATGTATCGCCAACAAGAACCCATCATTCCGTAAGAAGAATTTCGTGAAATCCAAAGCAGCATTGTACAAGCCGGAAGGGGCCCAAGCCAAGCACCGCCAAGGCCCATGAGTACGCTGAGAAGCTCAGAGCAAAAGATCAATTTGAGAGTGCAACTACTATGTGGAGAGACCATGAGGATCTTATGGCATTGGACATCTTCTCGCGGGGCAACCGGGAGAAAAGGTACGGGCACCGGGCGGAACCAAGGGCAAGTCACTCGTGTACTATCTTCCGCTCTTAGCCGGGCGATGATAGTTTTCCATAAAGAATTCAGCCCAAGAGGGGAAGAGTCCAGAGCACTCCTTATAGCACTTTCGGCTTTGGTCAAGATGCAGAATAGATGTGAAAGTAGACCATGTTATCCTCTTCAAGAGATCAGTAGCACTTCATGCTCTCGACTTCGCAAGGGGGCACCTCGTGGATGCGCACTTGTCAAAGAGTAGCGCAAATCGCACTGTAACTCCCAAAGACCACGTAGCAAGGGCATTGGAGGGAGGATCATGGCCAGAATCCCGCAGTAATATGGGCAAGGGTACGTGATTCAAGAAAATCAAGGACTTTTTCAAGCGACATCGCTGATGGAAGAATTGGGGTCCTAAGTTAATTAAAATACATTGTAACTCCCTTTAAGTATTATCATGTAGTTCATTAAGTGTACCCATATATACTAATTAATGTATTACCATGATTTTGACTTATAAATGAAAATTTCATATGATTTCTTTTGTACCTAACAACAATTAGTTGTAAGCAAAAATGATCGCTGCCTCAACCTAATAACATGTATTAATGATCAATCCTTGCAAAGAAGGAACTCAAGTGCGTGATCTCGTGACCAAGACCACCACGCAATTGGGTCCCAAGGAACTTGTTTGGCGAGAACAAGAAGATCTTGAGCAGGTGATATGTCACCAGAGGCAATCAATGCAAGGTTGGTGCAGATGAGGAACCGTGATGCAACATCTCATCAATCGGGCGACACCTCTCATGAATGCACAAGAGGATGGTCACCCACCTCCACCTTGTTTTCCCGGTGGTGACGTAAGTCCCTCGCCAGAAGGGGAGGGCAAACTGGGGAACGCCGTGGATAGAAGAAGGAAGAGGAGAACCAGGAGCCCATCATCATCTAGCTCCAACCATCTGGATAGTTCTTCCAAAGGAGGACAGCTCTAGTCTCGACAAAGGACTCGCACACCTAAGGCAAGGAAAAGGGCAAGAAAGATGATGATTACCGTAAAAGGTGGATAGTGCTATGAGCAATGTATGGAAGACAAGGAAGCTCGGCCAGCCTCGTGGAAAGACAGATCCGGCATGGAGGTGAAGCATGGCTTGATGAAATGGAAGAATTTGGTAACTCTTACGGATGAAAGACAAGGACATAGGGAAAGTTGCTACAGCCTAACCTCATTGGACCGGCAAGGATCCGTGGAAGGGATATGCTAAGTCTAACAAGTCAAGAGGAACAATTGCAGATTTAAGACTTTAGCAAGGCTTTCCGAAGCACTATGTACCAAGGTCCCATACTAGTAGATGATCCGCCAGTTTTTACAGTTGAATCGTGGTAGCTTATCGCTGGCTAAGTATATACCAAGAATTCATGAGACTTAGACTTCATGTCCCCGAGTATCGTAAAGGCAAGCAAAGGGACACCTATATTGAGGGGTTGAACAGCAATATCAAGAGGTTTGTTAGAGCAATCAACCCAAGGTCGGGCTTGCAGAGGCCAAGATAAAGCTATAAGTTTGAGGAGGCACCAAAGAACTCCAGCCAGAGAAGGCCAACCTTCGTGGGTAAGAGTTCGTGGCAAGATCGTGGACAATATCGTGGTAAGCAATCAGCAGCTACACCATCGTGGGAGTCAAGAAGAAGGTAAGGATAAGAGCAAAGCTTTTGGGGACCGTGAAGCCACGTAACGCATCGTGGGGAAGTGCTCTTAAGCCGCCTCCTAGACGGGCCAAGGAAAAGAGACAGAATGCATTGAGAAGAAGTTATGCTTTCGTGTGCTTCCAGCCGTGGCACCGGACACATGATTGTCCATTCGTCATGCAAATGCCTTTTGGCGTAACTCTTGGATTGGGACTCCCCAACGTAAGCGACGACGAGGACGATGACCAGCCAGGAGGGCCACGACTTCATAGATGGTGAGTGTCACATATGTGCAAACATTGAGTCGATGAGATAGAGAATCAGTCAACCGCCATCGCTGCCGATGGGATCATAGATAGTAATCCTTATGTAGTCCCTCATAGATACGTGTAGCTCTCATAATTTTGCATCTCCTAGATTGGCTGCTCTAATGAAGAATAAGGTATTGAAGTCTAAGCCAAGGCCAAGAGTTATGGCTAAACCGGCGCCATTCTAAGACACTAAGGGGAGGAGGATCACCTTTGACATAGACCTTAGTGGGGCCAAGTGGCCGATGGGAGCGTAAGTCATGGATATTGGAAGGTATGATCTTATTGTGGGAATGGAATTTTTGAAGCCGCCTAAAGCCAAGAATTGATTGTGACCGAATGAAGTCACCATGACGGCACCGGACGGCAACAAGTTGATAGTGAAAGGTAAGAAGCTAGAATCCCTATGCAAAGGTATTTTTTGAAGCAGCCTAAGGAAGTATATAGAAAGGAATAAGGTGGATTACATCTTGAGGATGGAATCGCTTGAGCCAAAAAAAGGTGATGGAAGTGACACAAAGGGAAATCACCTGCTAAAAAAGTGCAGATAGCAAGGCTTATTTCGAATTCAGTGGATGTATTTCCCTGATGAAATCCGGCAAACGCCACCCTTTTATAGGGTGTGGAATGTGAGATCACATTGGCTCCCGGATGGCCTACCAAGAAGGCCATATAGAATGAGCATTCCGAATTGATCGAGCTCAAGAAACAACCGCAGGAATTGCTCGAAGCTTGATTTATAAGAGCAAGTGTGTTCCTTTCGAGCACCTATACTCTTTGTCAAGAAGAAAGATGGAAGCTTAAGAATGCAGATAGACTATCGCCAAATTTTAATAAGCGCACGATAAAGAATAAGTATGCATTACCAAGGGCGGATGACCTAATGGATCAGCTACAAGGAGCAAAGGTATTCTCTAAGATTGATTTAAGATCAGGATACCATCGATAAGAATAAAGGAAGAGGACATCCATAAGACCGCCTTTAACGCGCAGATGGTCATTTTGAGTTTACAAGAATGCCCTTTGATTGTCGAACGCCCCGCTAACGTTTATGCCTCATGAACGATATCTTGAGACTTCTTGATGAGTTTGTTATTGTCTTCTTCGGACGACATCCTAATCTACAAAGAAGTCCCTTTGAAGAGCATTGTCGCGATCTCGTGAAAGTGTTGGAGAAGTTGAGACGCCATCGGTTGTATGGGAAGCTCCCTGGGTGCCACTTTGCAACAGCCGGGTGGAGTACTTGGGGCATGTAGTAACATCCGAGGGAATCTCCACGATCCATCTAAGATTGAGGCAATAGTTGATTGGCCAGCTCCAAGGAATGTGGCGAAGTAAGAAGCTTTCTCGGATTGGCGGGATACTACGTAAAGTTCGTGGAAGGACTTTGCTAAGTGGGCGCCCCCCTCCGCCGACCCTCACTAAGGCCAAGAAGATTAAGGATTGGGCTAGCCATTGGTTAGAGAAAGTCCAAGCTTCTTTTGAGAAGCTTAAAGAGGTTTTAACAACAGCACCTGCTTGTTCTCCGGATCCCAGTAAGGATAAGTTGATAGCAACAGATGCAAGCAAGATAGCAACAAAGGGCAGCCTTGATGCAAGAAGGAAGGGTAGTCGCCACGACTCAAAGAAGATGAACGACGCCGAAAGCAACGCTACCCAACCCATGATCGAGCTCCCTAGCCATTGTCGTGGCATTGAGGATATGGAGGCATTATTTGTCGGGAAGGAAGCCAGCTTAGATACCGATCACCGAGCCTTCAAGATTTTTCACCCAGCCACCTCAACTTAAGGCAAAGGAGGTGGATGGAATTCCTTGAGGAGTAATGATTTTGATATTATATATAAGCCCGGTAAGCTTAATGTTGTAGCAGATGCCCCCTCTAGGAGGCCATTTCGCACAAGGACGATTGTAATGCGATTTCCACTCTTTCGAAAGTGAGTTTGGCAAGAAGATTGAGGAGTCCTTGCCAACCGATGTGGACTTCAAGGAGGTGTGGAAAGCCTCTCCAAGGAAGCCGTAATCGCATAAGGAGCGGGAAACCTTCAAGCATTTTAAAAAGGAAGGCAACCCGTTGTACCACAAGCATAAGTTGTGTGTGCCCGAATCTTCGTGGGTAAGGAAGTTAATTCTTCATGACACACATAACAGCCCAATAGCGGGCATGCGGGCTTCATGAAGACCTATTTCAAGATTCAAGTAGTTACTTCGCCAGGAATGAAGAGGCGATAGCTGCATATATTCGGGATTGCCGCTATGTCGCAGTGCACCAAGGCGGAGCAACCGCGATTCCGGTGCTTTAGAGCCATTGGGGTGCCAAATGCAAAGTGGGAGGTCATAAGCATGGATTTCATCACAGACTCCCTAGAACTCTTCGAGGCAAGGATGCATTGATGGTTGTCGAGATAAGTTATCTAAGATGGCACATTTCGCGGCCTTGCAAGACTACAGACACCGCATTAGACACGCCAAGTTATTTGTAAGGGAGATTTTTTAGACTCCATGGCATGCCGGGAGATAATATCCGATAGAGATTCTAAGTTCATGAGTGCCTTTGGCGGTGATCTCTTTAGCACCATCCGCATTAAGCTCTCCATGAGTACGGGCGTATCATCCTCAAAACGATGGCCGACGGAAAGGACCAATCGGATCATTGAAGACATGCTTCAAGCTATGTGTGGAACAAGCAGTCCAAGTGGGATGAGTACATTCACTTGGTGGAATTCGCCAACAACAAGCCAAGGTGAGTCATCTCGATGTCGCCTTTCATGGTGAACCACGGCTACCGCTGCTTAACCCCGGACACCGGCACAACTCGTGGTCCAAGGTAGAAGTGTCCCAACAGATGTTAGGGGATATGCAGCAACTAGTAGAGGAAGTAAGGGGTTATTTATTGGCAGCAAGAAGTCGGCAGAAGAGTGTAGCCGACAAGCATAGGACCGTAAGGGAGTTTAAGGTGGGAGATACCGTTTGGTTGAAGATCAAGGTGAAGCAAGCCAAGCTGCGGATTGGGAGCTGTGAAGAAGCTTGCCCCTAGGTGGGCTGGGCCGTTCAAGATTTTAGAGAGAGTGGGCTCTCAAGCCTATAAGTTGGATCTTCCAGCCCATCTTAAGGTCCACAAGGTCTTCCACGTAAGTTTATTAAAAAGGCACAATCCTAACCCTGAGGAGGTTTTGGATACTCCAACCTTGTTGGAAATGACGGAGGAGCAAGTAGAAATAGTGCCTGAGTTACTTCTTGATAAGTCATTCAAGAAGACTAGGAGGTCTCAGTTCCTCCAATACCTGGTTAAGTGGAAGCACTTACCCGTGGAAGATGCGCGCGTGGGTATTGGAAGCAGGATTTGGAGAAGCAATACCCGAGTTTATGAAGGAGTTTCATGGGCGAAGTCGCTCCCGACTTGGTCGACTCGACTTTGCCGTGGTTAGCTAGTATGTTGTTAGTTAGCTTTGAGCCCGGCGCATGCATTCTAGTTAGGAGGGTGCATGTGCCGTAACCTTGGATCGTGGGCGATGATGGGATACGCCTTTAGGGCATTCTCTAGGCCACACGCACCAATAGGTGCGCATGACCATTAGGGTCATGTGAGTGAGGAATGAGGCATAGTGGGCGATGATGGGACATCGATCGGATGATCTCTATGCCACGATGCGGATAACGCACACCGGGCCGTAGGAGGGTCATGGTGAAGCTTAAGCGATCATGGCGATGATGGGATCGCGGAGACGCTCCCTAGCTGAAACCCCGGGCATGATGTAATCGGGTGTACTCGATCCGTGGGGATCGTGGTACAAGGTAGCACTCGATCATGGGCAATGATGGGAACATCTTAAATGATCCCTAAGCTCAAACCGAAAGGGCCATGATCTTGGGCAAGGTAGGACAACCTTGAGCCAAGAGGTTCGCTCAAGGAGGTAAGGGGGTGGTCCCCTAAAACCACAAATTATTAACTAAACTAACGTAATGTGCTCCTTTTGCAGGCAAGTAGAAGGAGGACTTCAACGAGGAGCGCTGCTATTTAGAAGATAGGGGAGCCATAATTAGATTATGAACCCTAATAACTCTTATAATAGTAGTTTGAATTATTATAAGAAATAACGGTGTTAAGGCTATATAATTTTGTATAAGTACAAATATAGCCTAAAATTTTGACTTGAACTAATAAAACTTGATTGCTAAGCTAAATTAAAGGTTATGACATGTTGTTTTGTTGCAGGTATAAGGTAGGTTCGTCACCTTAGCGCAATGCCGAGGACAAAGATTGTCCTAAGGGGAGAATGTGACGGTCCAGGGAATATACGCTTATAAATACGTATATTCCGGATAAAATCACTATACAAGTCTATCATTCATAGCCTTGTATACCATAAGGGTGGCACTAGGGGGCATGGCCAAGTCATTCTCATAACTTAGCCAACCATAGGTTAAGCCATTATCCATGTGGCCTTAACCTATTGGGGCACCGCCACACAGGACTCACCCGATTGGTGCCACGTGGCATCCTAGGTGGACCTAACTTATATAGGCATAAACCCTAACCCTAGACCTCTTTCCAGCCCTAGCACCCAGAGACTCACCTACTTGTTCGAAACCCCGTTTCGAACATCGTTCGTTGTGGCATAGGCTGGTGCAGCAGCCCCAGCAGGGTAGACCCATTCTTGGAGGAGGAACAGGAGCTTTGTGAGTCGACCACTATGGAGGCTTGGGATCCGGAGGGAGAGCATCAGGAGCAGGTATGTAGGGTAGTAGTTGTGATAGCTCATCTGGAATTAGCATTCCAGGTGTGCTAGTATTTTGTATCTAGAGTAGAGCCATCCTAGAACCCATATTCAACATCTTGAACCCTAATCAAGGAACCCTAACTATTAGATAGTTGTATGATTAGGTTAAGATGTTCTTCTTATGATTATTCTCATGATGTGATGATTATATGTTGATGGTTGATCATGTTTGCTCCTCTTGTATTGGGAAGGGGGGTAGAGACCTAGGGCCATATGTAGTATGTTCCTAGAGTAGATCCCTTAGTTCCTATTAGTTGCGGCCTGTGCATAGGAGCCCACCAGGCTATTGAGGCTATGATATGACTCAGCACCAGATAACGGGGCTAGAGGGAAAGTGGAGGGAGGATCCCTGCCGAGTGGGGGCTTCGGGGATCCCATAGTGGGCTAGGCTTATGGTGGGTCACGCCGTGTGGGCGAGCATGGGTCCGGACACCTCCCGGGGCAATGGTGTTGCCCTGCCTCGAGAGCCGCAAGTGATGGCTTGGCTCGCTTTGGGGGGTTGGGTCGGGTAACGAATCGTGTGTCGCCCGCGATTCTCTAGCCTACCGGCACCTCTAGACCCTGGGAAGGGGAGATGCAACCCTTCCTGCCTCATCGGACCAGGGAGATGCAACCTGGAGTAGTCCCGATGGGTGATGCCATGGGATTGCGTATCCGGAAGGCTAGAGTCCTGTCAGAGCCTGATCTAGCCCATCTGCAAAGTATGCACAGGAGGGGCGGATGGAGTGGTCAACCCTAGCCATTGTTCTATGCCAGCCCTCGCCATTGCCATGACTCGGTCTGCTCTATCTTGAGGCCTAGCCTACGGGCCACCCTCCATACGAAGTCCGAGGGGGTAGGAGCTCTCCTGTTTTATGGCTTGTGATTATCATCTTTGCATTGGTTTATGTGCGATGCACTACCCTCCGAGGTAGTATTTGTATATGTTTTATGCTAGTTCTGACTTGTTATCGCTTCCGCTGTTATAGGAGCCCATAGGGGAAGGGCGCGCAAGACACCTTCGTGTTCCCTCCCCGCACTAAGAGTCACCTCAGAGTGCGGGGCAGACGGAGGGCCCATGCGGTTCGGGAGCGGGGATGGGGATTCCTGCGGAATACGGCTACCGCCGATGTTTAGCGAGGGAGCCACAGCCTTTGAACAGGAAAACAATGCACTCAGACCAAGCGCTTAAGCACATGCATAACTGTATCTTCAAACAGATCAAACCGAACAAAACGTTAAATTATTTTATGGTCGTAGCAAACAAAATCGAACAGAACATTACATTAAATTATTTTATCAGTTTTTCGAGTGCTGAATGTAGGATTGCAAATCTTAGAACTAATAGGTACAGACTCCTCTACAATTCCTCTGTCTCTGGAATCTGGCCTGATGGGCGCAGTGTAGAAGAGTATCTCATAAGCACGAATCGAAAAAAAAAACCCAGAAAAGGAGCAGAGAAAATGCAAGCGGATGAAATCAACCGCTCATCCAAGATCTGAGTCTCCGGATTAAACGGCAGCACACGCTTTCTCAGAACACACACAATTACCTGATGCCCACAAACAACAAAAACTTCAGTTACTCCGCGCTCAAATCCGACAGACTTCTCCAACCCAACCTCTGCACCAAACCACTCACGTTTGCTCCGTTCACAATTTTCCTATCCCATCAATCTAGGTTCAGACTTCTCCACGCTCGTTCTTTTATACTATGCTGGCCCTTCCAGAAGCTTCTCGGACAACGGCCCCAGTTCCTTCAGGAACAGCCTTAGCTCCTTCCGGAACCTCCGCCAGACTTCAAACCCGATCCTTCTAGAAGTTTCCAAAGAATGCCATTACTCCCAGCTGTCAAGTTCTGAGACATTCACTCCCTCACTTAGTATTTTAGAACTTTACACCTGTCCAACTCTAAGCAAAAAAAATAACAATATCACGTGCCCCTAAGCTGCCCCCTAATCCTCCATATTACAATTATATATTAGAGATATACAAGTTGTTGTACTATGTAGGGCCTATATGAATTTAAATATATCTAGGTTGAGGATTATACAATGGATTGCTTATCATTAGATTTCATAAAGATTTGCAGATCACTTGAAAATCCATCGGCATTTCATATAGGTGAATGTGACTTCCATAGAGTTTTTGCACAACATTCCATAAAAATTAGCATGATCTTGATAGAGTTTCCTATATGAAGGTTACTATAGAATCATCAAGAGATCATATCGGGCAATCCAAAATAGACTTAAAGATGTCATGTGCACTCTATAAGAACCCTTCTCTTAGGGAGGTTCTCATGCTGCCACGAATCGGTATTTCATATAGGTGAACGTGACTTTCATAGAGTTAAAAGAACTCAAGTGAACGATCCTTTTTAATCTCTTCCTTTGAATGTTAAAAGCATCTTGAGATGGTAACCATGATCATCAAACTAAATTAACCTCAGGGCTAATTACCTCCATAACCTGATCTACAAAAATCTCATTAACAGATATATAGGACTCAATCAGCATATAAACAAATTATACATATTACGTATGATGATAAACGTACGCTTAGTGCTTCTACCATCTGCAATGTATGGTTTGGAGCTCTTGTTGAATTGAATAGATAATTCTTAAAGGCCACGTTGGAGCAACTTATCTGTCAAATAGTAACTAATTAAGCGATGTGCCACACATAAGTTGGGTCTAATGTGTATCCATTTGGGCACAAATTTAAAAGAAAATAGTTTCTTAGGCCGATTGGCCTCCGCGGACGATAAAAGAACCTTCATTCCTTTCTTCCTTCCTTCCTTAAGCTAGTACCTGCGAGAGACAAGTAGGAATGTGCATCACTTTGTGCACAAGACACAAAGTGATGCACATTCCTGTGTCCAAGTCTCTCTTAGACATTTATGGAGACACAAATAGGGATGTGCATCACTTTGTGCACAAGTGGGTTGTATGTCTTGTGTTCAAGTCTCTCTTAGACATTAATGGAACCATTAGGGGGACATTGGGGACCACCACATGTCCCGAATGGGATGCTCACAAGGCCCACAAAGAAAAATTATTACCAACAGTATTTACATGAAATCACTAAAATAAAGTGATATTACTAAGTGGGTTAATATGTCAAATAACCATTGCTAGTTATATAGCGTGGTTCTACTTATGATTTATAATTCTAGTTTGTTATTACTGATCGCCGTCATGGCTCTTGACGATAGTTTGTTTGTTTGGTTGATAATAGTGTTTTATTACTGAGTTTTAGATATGTAGGACAATTGACTGGTAATTTGTCTAATTGTAGCAAGCTACATTATGCTATATGGTCCATTGCATCTAGTAATTGCTTTTCTGGCATTTTACCTGAAGGATTAGGCAGTTTAATAAAGGCAATGAAGATTGATCTCAGCCATAATATGCTTCTGGATTTGAGCTACAACTCTTTACAAAGACAAATTTCTACAAAGAGCAAAAACTAATTCTATCTTGTCAGGAACATGTTATATAGCTCTTGTAAGGATGGTGAATCTATGTAAGCTTTGAAAAGGTTATTTGAAGGTTAATATTTTGTGCAGATTTTGATGTCCCTTACTTTGTCAATATTGCTTTATGTTCCATAACTATGGATTTTTTTTATTTTTATTTTTTTGGGGGAGGGGCCCAAATTTTTTTAACATAATACATACAACCATAGACCACTATAATTAATACAACCACCATTGTTTGGGCCAAAAAAATAAATAAAAATAAGTTAACAAAAGAATTATCAGACATCTATAAATGACTAATGTTTATTATGCTCTTCATATCCTTCAAGTACTTACTTTAGATGCAATCTTAAAAAAACTTCAAACATCATGCCTACATACAAACCATACGACAGTAAAACAATTATGCTAGTCTAAATACTATAATTTCAAATCACATCCATGTCCATTATGTCTTCTAGAACATTAAATGGTCGAGATAGAGTACTAAGCTCTACATAAGCAATTTCACTTACAATGCAAGGGAGGAAACGTGTCTGACCTTCAAAAGATTTAACTTTATAGCATCACAAAATATAGATGTGGCATTACAAAACAGGGCGAACATGTCACTCCAAAAATAACAAAAAACTTGTACACCCAACTTTGTGGACTCAATCGCTCTACCAAGAGCGAACTCAAATAAAAAGCAGTTGACCACCTTGCTGCCTTCATTGGACCATTTACATCAAGAGCACTTTGAAAGTCTACTGTCTGATGTTTGTTATAATTGATATAAGAATGTTATCTTTGGAACAATGTAGATTCAAGCTTTTATGCTCAATACCAAAATGTTACATAGAAGTCCAACAAAGAACTAAAGTAGCCTTAATACAAACACCAATTTAAATCACATTCCATGGCAGAACCATCTAAATCCCAAATCAATGGATGTAGAAGATAAATTTTGCAAAAAATTTAGCATATGAAATGATCTTCAGGCAAACACATTATCCAACTTGAGGACTTATTGCTTATTGTATTACACTCTGGGTGTCAAATGCCAATGCAACTTATGATATTGAATCAAAGTACTCTTCTCAGTACCATATTTATCTGTGTTTATGTTCAAAAAATCATCTGAGCCGAGAAGATATATGCAAAATGACCTGCAAACAATGAAACTAAAACCTTGGAATGACTACTTCAAGAATGTGAAAAGAAATGGGTAAGCATATTTACCCTAATAAGTTCAAAGGACGCTTAGTAAGCCCAAAGGAGGCCTTAACCCTTAGTAACAAACAGTAGGATGTTTACCTGCACAGACCAAACATAACTATAAGATGGCCTGCAAGTGAACATCATGTGCACGATGTTCCCTATACTTCTGCTATGCTGGATAAGACAAAGATGAAGGACCAATTGTAGAACATGAAATAAACCCTTTGCATTTAATTTTCTAGGTCCACTAGTAATAGTTGTAAATGAGAAGAGCTCACTCAATACGCAACAGGTTTCTGATGTGGAATAGTTGGCATGAAATTCAGTTTGTTGTAGCAAGCATCCATTCCATATCCGTAAGCCTATGTCTAAAGCAAATGCAAGAATATAAATATGTAAGTTTCGTTTTGAATGAAATTGGGATTACTAAGCAGGTTCTGCAAGAATATTAATATCAGATCCATGTTCTCATATCAATCATAAGTTCTCCCAAGGAGAAAGATCCTAACCATGTAAAAAACTGACCTATGAAACTCAATATAATGTCGCATTGGAACATTTGAAACGACCCATAGGATCAAACATAATAAATAGGATAATAATTTAATGTAGAGCAAAGGATATTCCATTTTCTATAGAAGGCATCTTCTTCAATTTCAAAGTCGACAACATAAGTACCCCAGTAATGCATTTGAAATGATTTACAAATATATGTCTATCAAATTGAACTTATATAAAACAAAAATATTTGAAACGATATTCAGGTATGTGTCTATCATATAAGACCTATAAAAAACAAAAAATATAAGTTTTTGAGATGCTTAACCAGATTGATCTTCTCAGTTAAACCATTCAACAATTCCTCTCGGCTCCTGCAAAAAACATTTTAACAATAGCGCATCCTCTCTCAAGTATAGGACTACCAAATGGAAAGATTTTATGGAAGCACTTAAGCTCATGAATTGGCAAATGTAGCTTTACCTTTTTCTCAAGTTCTAGTTAGCTTATGCAGATATTTTCAATTAAATAGACTTATGTCAGGTCTTGAACTTCAAAAACCATGAACTTGCCGAGGTCCTCACAATAGACCAGATCATATCGAACATTTCTTCGACCAGCCTTCCTTATTCGCCCCCCCTGCTGATGTGGCATCATATCCGACCATATGATCATATCACGTGCTGGTTTATCTGTTGTATCCAAAATAGCAAAGAGCATACTATAAAAAAGCTGCAATATAAGAACACAATCTTTATGTATGATCAAAACAGCAAGAGACATTATAGCCTTTCCCAGCACATGACCCTTTTGTAGCAAAAGATTTGCAACGGACATGCTGCGATTGAAGCCTTCAACAACAAAGAGTATATCTAGACTACAGTCACACATTTTAAAATTCACAACCGTAAACCAGAGAATAAAGAGGCAAGCACCTGAACAGCACCATGGAAGATGCTAGCCAGACCAATTACCGTCCTTAAAAAACTCATTTACATTAAGAATGGTGTTGTGGTCTTGACGGCAACATGATGATCATGCAGTATGATCCAGGCGACTGATGCATTGCAAGGTGAAGGGTTTGATGGAGAACTGTCTACTGCACCTCTGCAAAGGAATAAAGGCACAGGGCAAAAATTATCAAAACCTAAAATGAAAAAACCTGGAAGCTAGCAGACACATACCTGATTTTTCAGGCTGAAATAGGAGATTCTTACTGCCGCAATAGACTGGGAGTAAAATATGAGATTAAGAAGATCAGTGTCTAAAGTTAGGTGCCAAGAATTAAGTTACAAGTGATATATAGATAACAAAATTTTGTTTGTTCAAGTCGAATTCAAGTAGCATAATCCATTAATTTATTTTCATCACATGGTAAGGTATTCATGTTTTTAATGCACATCTTGTTGAGATTTTACCTTCTCAATTAACCTATTGCACAAATGGCAGTACATGAAGTTTAAAGCTAAATTCCTTGCCTAATAGGGTTTCAATGAAGCACAACATTGTTTATTAGAACTTCTTAGCGAAGCATCGAGTTAAATTTGAATTAAAAAGTCGTATTTAATTAAAGTGGGTCATATGCGATTGCTATTTTTTTTTTTTTGGAACCACGAAAATGAGCGAAAAGTTGTCGACCTCTCTGACTATCCAAAATTTGAGCATTTCTGTATTAGGGTGGGTCCAAGCATCCTATATGTTTCCCTCTGTTTTCTCAGATCACGAGTCGAGAACACCAAGAA
Source organism: Isoetes taiwanensis (assembly GCA_021234155.1). Taxonomy (NCBI): domain Eukaryota; kingdom Viridiplantae; phylum Streptophyta; class Lycopodiopsida; order Isoetales; family Isoetaceae; genus Isoetes; species Isoetes taiwanensis. The sequence continues at coordinate 16,619,871 of JAJEKV010000027.1, read as the reverse complement.
TACAACTCAAACAAAGGAATTTCATTACACATTTAAAACAAAGTTATAATTCAAAAAGAAATTTTATTAATAAATTATATAGTTACAACGTATTTTACATCGGACCCAGAGACCATGGCGGTCTTGCTGTCACTACAGTTACATCATCATTATAGGTGGTCCATCTTACAGGAAGAACGCCCGGGGCTTCTTCTTGCCGTTTATAAGCTCTGGGGGTAACCTGAAGAACGTGAAATGCCTCACAAAGTGCCTCGTGAGCCACCCGCCAGCCTGTCCAACCAATTTCTCCATCCTCCTCTCGCATCTTTTCATCAATCGCCGGGTCGAATATGTTGTTTTTCCAACCTCCGTGGATGTCATGCAATATTTGCAAGATCGTTGCTTTCTGGAGTGTCGGAATGTTCTTCCTCTCCTCCTCATCTCTTGAGGTCTTATAACGTCTGCAATCACGAGCAAGCTTATCCCAAAGCCCTGGTAAGAGTGTAGCCTGAGCGGGATCTGTGCCATATGTCGAGCCACCTAGAACAAAGAGAGTCTATGATTAACAATTACGGTGCCATTAGTCATGAGTAACGAAGAAAAGGATGCAGAATTCAAAATAGATTGGAGAGCATTCATTCCATATAGATGCATTCAATCACACAAAAAAGCATACAAACGGTCTCATCATTGGGATAAGCAGTGCCTTTCTCAAGTGCGAGTCGAGAAAGGCCCTACGAAGTCAATGTACAAGTATTTTCATTACAGAATATAATATATTTGTTCACGTTTCTTTTAAAACTTTGCAGAATTCTCCTATCTGAAATCAGAGATCACTGATCTTGATCACCATAATATTTCCCGTCCATAGCCCTTATGATCGCGCTGCTCTCCGGATCAACCTGCTTGAGGTTCGAATAGTTCCTAATGACATCGACCACAAGAATAAAAAACAGGGATTCCGCCAATACCGGAACGAGATTGTAAGACAACCACTTATCCGTTTCATGCTCTTCTGGTCGATAACTCTTTGCAATGATTATATTGTCCGAGTTATGATCGCACTCGTAGGCGGTGTCGTCTATGATCAATCTGTTGTGTTTGTTAAGATCCTGGTATGCTTCATAAACTCTTTCCAGCCCTTTCACCATAATAGGCTTCCTTTTCGTGATGGCCGGATCAAGGTCTGACACATGCTCGACCCTTTTGTTTCCCCAAACAAACTTGAACTTCAAAACAGGCAGGCCAAGTATACCAAGGACATTGACAACATTTTTCTTTGCCATACAAGACCATATGCCCACTTCGAATCCCCGGTCTAGGCACCATTGAATAATCTCTTTTGTTTGAGGCCGAGGATAGACGATCTTATTCGCTACCTTTGTCGGCTTCTGTGAGGTGTTAAGCTCAGGGACATCACCATCGCGGTATACTGCAGCTAAGACTCCATTCATGTCAAATGTTACAAGTTTGGTGGTCCCGTCTGGATCCCAATTCGAGTTTGGCTCTGACCAGATTTCTTGATCGGGATCCAGAGCCGGGATCTTTATTCTTTTAAGTTATTTGTCGATGATTCCACTGTCTTGTACTGGACTACCTATTTTGGATGTAGTGTCCTCCTGTGCAATTGAATTGCTAGCAGATCCCTGTGATTATGACAATAATCCTGATTGATTTCGCTCGATGTCCCTGAAATGATGAAGGCCATCAGTTATGAAAGGAGGTTCTCGACTCACAAGTCGAGAAAGTATTCATGTGAGAAATCGGAAAAGCGTTAAGACTTGGAAAGTTTCTCGACTCTGAGTCGAGAAACCCTTGGAAAGGAAAAAAATTGACCTCAGTCGAAGATTCTCCAATATTTGTTCTGCTGCGAGTTCGTCTAAACCTTTGATATGCGAGGGTTCACCTTGGCTGTCATCTTTATCTCTGTCATCTTCGTCCTTACTACTTCCACCAATCTTCCTGTCTTGAAAATGGTAATGAAGCAGATCCAGGTATGAAATGGTCTCAACCAGGTCCTTGTTCCCAACCACAGATATTAGTTTCATTCCATAGAGCATAGCCCTTTGAGAGAACAAGCCATTCATATACCCCTTGCATACAATCTGATCTCCCTCGACCAAGCTTGTAATGAAGTACTTGATAACTCTCGGCCGGATAGGAATTCTATGTATTGGGCCTGTAGCACCATCAATGCTGACCTTGTCGAGTGATGGCACATCCTCCATAAACATGCCGCCCTTCCAAGGTTCCATATGCTCCTGAGAAATCATGAACTTATCGACATAGTGGTGCTCGCTTGACCACCACTTGTCCAACTCTGCATTCGACCTTGAAACCAGAACCAAAATTATATTGGCAAAACTTGGTGCCTTTGGTAGGCCAAGTCTATGCTCATGTTCTAGCTCGTATATTGAATGCAAGACTTTGTTGTTGAAATTAATATATGCTGCCCACTGTGAGGCAGCAGTTGTCTGATTGTCTGGTATGCAGAAGATAAGGAAACTTAAAGTATCTAGCTCGGTCATATCCAGACACGTCTTATACCACTGCTCAATGTCAGCTTTTTTCATAATATAGACTGGGGCCTTCGATCATATTCATGGCAAATAGGGCCACAGGCCCGGCCGCTAGTTCCAGGCCACTGAATCCCTTGTGACCCAAGGTTACCAAGAAGGGAGGGGAGCTATCATCCTCTTAAATGGCACCACCCCAAATCAAGCTTCCACTTCAGAAGTGCCATAGCACGTTCAGGAAAGGGGGCAGTTTTGACGTTCCGTTTAAGCTTCGTATTGATGTAGGATTGGCATAGCTGGTTCAATTCCTTCATGTCATCCTCATCAAGCGCGGCCTTCTCCTTATAGTAGTCAAAATCATGGCATGTGTTGGATGCAACATTGCAGAATTCTGTGATGCCTTCTTCTAACACATGTCGTCTCTTCAGGATTGTCGCGTAATCCTTCGCATCCTGCATTTTTGAACTCCTAGTCTTCCTTAGCAGGATAGTCCCATCCAGGATTTTGCCCTATAGATCAAGCGTTTCTTTATCCGTGAGGCCCTGTATCCTTTTCATGAACTGCTTGTCAAATAACTTTGGGTCTGGCCTTGTTGGCAATTCTCCATTGCTGTCCTTAAGCTTGCCTCTTGTCCAGAGAGCCCAGATCTCAGTCCATTTTTTCCAAACTGCCTCACTGCACAGAATGAGGTCATAATGATCCGATAGGGATTCCCTGCCCTTTCTTGTTGTTTTCTTGTTGTTCTCATCTTCATCATCCCCCTCATCATCTTCCTGACCTTCTAGAAGAACATATCTACACAATTTCTCGAAGGTCTTCCACTTGTCCGAGGGAGCCCTGTTTCCTTTAGGCTGCTGAGGACAACCCAATGCCTTCCACTGTTGCCAAGAATGTATGATCTAGTCAGGATACGGGCTGCAATAAATAAATTGAACTATGTCAGAACAGTTATTTTGATAATTCATGGTAAGACAAAAAACAGAGGGTGCGGGGCTTTCTCGACTTGCGAGTCAAAATTACAAGGAAGCCCCGGAATAGCAATAAATTAAGAGTTCTGGGTATTCTCGACTCTTGAGTCGAGAATACCCATATAATACAAAAAACAGAGGGTGCGGAGCTTTCTCGACTCGTGAGTCGAGAAAGTCCCCAACTACAAGGAAGCCCCTGAATAGCAATAAATCTAGAATTCTGCGACCCCTGAGTCGAGAAAATCCATGGGAAGACAAAAAAAAAGAGGATGTGTGGGCATTCTCGACTCGCAAGTCGAGAATGGCCCTGGTGCAGGCTGAGTAAAATACCTTATGTAGCTGGCACTTGCTGCTATTGTATTCTGACAGTGGCTCGCAATTTAAATACCATGTACATAATATTAGTCCATAGAGTTGATTTGAGTTGGGCTTAAATTTGAACAAAATGGACTGATAATATATTCTAGGGATAATTCTATGTTGGCTTAAATTAAGCAATGCTTGAATAATTATGAGCAACGTGGCATCTTGTTTTAAAGCATAATGATGTATCTGTAATTGGATTGTGGAACAACTAATTGTCGGTGTAGATAATTAGAATTCATTATGGAAATTTAAGTGGGTGCTTGTTGTCCATTTCTTTCTTAAGTGGGGGAGAGGGAGAATGGTTATCAATTTGCACTTCATGCACTTCTATAAATCTGGACTTATAGATTTGTTCTATAAATATCCAGTTAAGTGTCCTTTCTAAGCAAGGGTTTGCTTGAATGGCTCATTTAATAAAGGTTTTATGACATTGGTGATGAACACGTTGTGAAAGATTGGAATTCAACCTAAGTGTGTCTTGAGGTTGCAGAAAATTCTTAATCTTCGACTACTTCATTCATGGAATTTCTAACACAGAATCGAGAATTGAATGGATTAGAGCTCAATGGTAAGCTATCGGCGTGGTCAAAAGCTGTTGTTAGCAATGACGCTTCAAGGATTGGGACTTGAATGCTAATAAAACTGATGCTAGGAGTGAGCTTGAACAACTATTGGATTTGCCAAGGTCAAAAGGTTGCCTAAATAGTCTCAAAGCTAAGTGTAGCCAGGTGAGATTATGTGACCATGGGTTGAGAACTTATGATTAGAAGTTCATGAGTCAAAGTGTCTAGAAGATAATATACAGATGACCATAGCAATCTCTATAAGCATAGAGTGTCTTGAATTGTGATATAATTCTCTTAATTGAAGGATTATTAATGCTTAGGAGAAGTTGACTAAAGGGCAAGGTGATCATGTCTGGGACTGGTGCACTGGAACCTTTTCTTGTATAAAAGTCGTTTTTCCGAGTGGTTGAACTTCATTTTTGCAATGCATCACAAAATCCTATACTAGGTATGGGAAGCTATGGTTCAAGTTTGCCAAGTTGTTACTTGGATTTGAGTGTGCAATGTGTTAGGCTATGATAGCCAAGGATAGTTGCATACTAAGATTGCCACAAGCTTAGTTACATGGAATCGTTATAAGTGTGAGAGCATAACTCACAACGCTCAAGACTGCTAGGCAGCGCACTTGGTTCTAGTGGGCTTTGACCAAGCACCCTAGGGTGGTACTAAAGAAGTAGATATTGTTTACCTAATGTGGCTAAAATATGACCAATGAAATGGTCTATGTGAAGGTTCATGAGGTCATGTATTGGATAAATGTGTGAATCATCTAGATGTACTTCGATCAACGCAGTCTTGGAAGATGTGTTGAGAGTAAAATTTATCCATGAGAAGTTAACTATGTGGAAGGATTAGCTACCCTATCCTGTTTGCTTTGAACTAAATCATGTAAACGATCTAAAGCGATCTAGTATATGTAGATTGGCCTAAAATCCTATGATATGTACTGCAGTACATGAGTGCCTCAAAAAGGATTCTACTTTAAGTTGTTACATGATGGAGAGGTAATTCACACTTTCCAGAAGTAGAGTTGTGTGAATCTCCAAGTTAGAGTCAAGCCTATGCAAGTTGAAGTCATCTTGAGGAAGATGAGTGTGGACTTAAGAAATGATAATTTATTAGTTATACGAACAATTTTCTTAACAATATGGTTAACAAAAGTGCCCATGTTTATTCCGCATTATGCTAATCCCTTTTGAGAAAAAAGGCGAGAATCTTAGCATATGAGTTAGCTTTGTTGGGAAAACTAGATTTAGTACTGAGTGTTGTGAAAGCTAGCTATACGAACTATACTATGGTGGATAATAAGGCTAATTCCATGATATAGTGTTCATGTTAAAACTCCATTGTAACCCGAACTGATTTTGGATGCTCAAATTTGTTCGAAAGTTGTACAATAAGGATATTTTTGGAATTTCAAGGTCTCGTAGGGACACTAGAATTCCTAAGTCGCCAATACGTAATTGTACAACATATCTCCTATATTAAATCCTTAGTTAGACCTTGAGGCCAAGGTTCTAAGGAAGGGAAGGAAATAAAGTGTTACAGGTAATTTGGGGGCATGTTGCGCATGCTAGACCCTATGGGACATCCACGGTTGTGGAGTCGCATCGATCTTGCCACTAGGTGCTAGGATGTGATCGGTATTAGTAGATGACTTATATCTACTAAGTGCGGATATTGAATTTATGATGGCAATAGTTCATATGCCTAAGTGGCAATAGAATCAAGGTTTGGGAGTACAAGAATGGACCTGAAACCATTAGGTTTCTATGGGTTGGCATGGCAACTATGATTGGCTAGGTCAATCTAAAGGTAAATATACCAAGAATGCAAAGTATAACTTTTTTTTTCCTTGCAAATGCAAGGGTTCTTATTTTGGGGTTGCATCATTGGGTGTATGCCAAACTGCTCCAGGTCATACTAGCTTGCCTAATCAAGGATTTGGCTTGGACTTGGTTCTGGTTTAACCAAGAATATCTGTTGGCGACTAGTGCTTGATACATTCTGGGCTAAGACAGATGATCTAAATTTGCTTCTTGTTGTTGTTGCAACTTTTGGATTGCAAGAAGGTCTAGCAAAGTTGTGTTTGAAGGCGTGGAGCTAATGTCTTGTTCTAAATGATGAACATTTATGAGCTAAGCATGGTGCTTCTTGGTATTGCTTTTATGTAACATTGTTTTCCTTTCAAGTCTCTTGACCTTAAGGACAAGGGTCTAGAAGGAGGGCAGGAATGTCCTGCCCAGGGACATTCCACCACGTAATGTTAGAGGGTAGGGAATTTTGGTTTAAGGCCTTTTTTTTTTTTTTCCCTTCTCTCTTTCTGACGGACGTTCTTCTCTGTCTCTGGCATCCGGCCAGCGCGCGGCCTTGAGGCGCTGTGCATCCAGACTCGTTTTTTTGAAGGCGCTATCACTGTATTGGTGATTATAGTTTCTCATTGTTTCCTTATGTTTTTGTTTAATCTTAACCTTTTCTTTGTTGTTGTGCAGGTTTTTTGGTGTTTTTTGTGTCGGCATTGAGGCGATGCTCGGCTACAGGTTGTTTCTTGCGCTTTGTTTGAGATTTAGATTGTTTTTTTATAACTTTGTTAACTTTTCTTTCTTCTTATGCTAGATTTTGGCGTTCCACTGCGTCTAGGCGAGTCGCACGTCGTGAAGACCTTTCTAAAAGGCTATTTTCTGCTTCCGGTAGCTGGATTCCTTGTTATCTGTCTATCTTTTTTAACTTTTCTATTGTTTTTGCAGGTGCTTCCTTCGTCCAGCATGTTTGCATGCAGATCTTTCTTTGCATGCCAATCATTTCGCCGATCTTTCTTTGCTTGCCTATCTTTGCCTGCAGATCTTTCTTTGCATGCGGATCTTTCTTTGCATGCCGATCCTTGCATGCTCTGCTTCATCTTTTTGTGCCAATGTTGTATAGGTTACATGCATGCAGCTTAATCTTGCATGCATTGTCTTTGTCCCTGATATGGGGGCATGCTAGGGGGAGTGGTCCAGAGAAGAAATGAACTAAGGCAATGGGGTATTTTGAAAGTCAATGGTTATAAGATATTATGGGGTAAGGTATTATCAACAACCATTAGCAAAAGATAAGGGAGATATTTCTTTTAAAGGTAAAGGAAAATACCTTATCTAAGGGGGACATCCAAAAATAGACTTCAAGCATGCTACGAAGCACTAAATTTGTTATGAAAAGGCGGATCTTGAGGAGATCGGAATAGCAGAACACAAATAGCAAAAAAAGGACGACCTTTTGCTCCAACAAAAAGGCCGATAGGCTATAACAGCGGATCACGGCCAGTTCAGGAAGGGAGCGGCATCACAGACCTGGCTTCAGACTGGGTTTTCCGGCTGCTGCAGACTGAACCCGGCACTCTGATACACCTGCTTCTGATTTCGGCAGCTGCACATGATCTTTGGGTGCTTTGTTCAGAGCCGACCTGCATCTCTTGATTGAGCAGAAGATCTTGTAGGCGGAGCTTCAGGATCTGTGGTGGTTGCAGGCTTTCTTGATAAGCTTGAGATTGAATCGAGCTCTAATCCTTGGTGGCTGGATTGAGCCTAACTGAGCCCTTTATGATTGTAAGATTGGTTTGATCATAAGCCGAAGGGGAAACAAGCTGTGATCAATTCCTTTCATTCTTCCCTTGGAAATTGCCTTAGTTCTTGTTCTGGATCCGGTTGGGTGGTGAACTGGATGCCCAAATCCATTGGTTGAGGAAACCGAGATGATTGGTTGTGGAAACCAAGTTGATTGTTCTTATTAAAGATTGTTATCTTCTTAAACTTGTCTGTAAAACTGTGGTCTAAGGAGTACGACCTTAAGCTTTTTCCTTAAAGCGTATCAGTCCCGCTTATTAAGTTTTTTTTGATGCTGATGTGGTTTATTCCAGGCAATTTTCTCAAGGACGCCCTATATTTGCTTTACAGGGGTCTGTAATACATTATAATGACTCCTTCCTTGTTTAATCTTTACCTTTGCCTTAGTTTTCCTAATGGTAGAACCTTAACTGTGTATGTTGTGAAGATGGCTACTGTAGATGATTCTGCTGCCCTCGAACATTACACAGATGAAACATGGCATTCCTTTGCCCTTGTGCCACCTGAGCTTCTTGAAGATGATTCTGTCAATGAAAAAGACAGTATTGATGGACTGATGGAGAATGTTGGAGGTGAAGAGTTTGATGCATTCACAAAAGAAGTTGAGCAGGCTGATTGGTATAATGTAGAGCAAAAGTCTAGTGATGGAACAGATGATTTCTTGCCTTTGGATGAGGAACTTGTGAAAGAAACTGAGAATGGAGGTCATGATGCTTCACATGGTGTGTCTGTTTGGGCTAGGAGACGTTTTGATGAGTGGAGGAAGTCCTTTGGTTACAACTGCTCTGTTCCATTAGAGGATGTACCTTTGGTCGAATTAAACAACATGTTGGTGAAATTCATGCTACAGGTTAAGAAAAAGAATGGCGAGTTATATCCTGCTGGCAGGTAAATTATATAATGTTGTAGGTTTAAAATTTTAATGTTGTATGATTATAACTCTATTGTCTTGTTCTGATGCAGCTTAAGTGTTCTTTATCGAGCTATTGGCAGAATGATAAGAAAAAGACAAGAGAAGAGGATTGGGGAGACAGGTGTGCAGGAGGTAAAGTTTAATATAATACAAAATGAAATCTTCAAGAGGTCGACCTATGCATTTGTCCTTGCTGCTAGGAGGTCCAGACTTAAGGGTGTAGGTGTGAAAATTACAAAAGCTCCTGCCATTAGTTTTGCTACAGAGCTGGATCTTTTAAGTGATGTTGACCATCAGATTACTCATAGTCGAGGTTGTCAAAAAAGATTATGCTATTACATTTGCAGCAGGTTTGGTGTAAGAGGTGCTTCAGAATTACATGGTCTGTTGGATTGTGATTTTAGTCTGGATAGTGATCAGGATGGTGAGTACCTTCAGTTTGTTGAGAGAGCAAGCAAAAATTATCAGGTGACAGCAACCAGATATGACACTTCTCACTTTCGAGAACCTGTCTTCACTCATGAGTTGGATTTTGTGCAAACATATAAACAATATGTGAGACATTTACCAGAGAAGAAAGATGAGAAGGAGAAGGACAAGCCAAGAAGTTTTTTTCTTACACCAATCACCTTACCTGCAAGTAATGTAAGTGTAATCTGATTTATTTTTCTAACTGTTGTTAACTTTATAATGTTTCTTTTACGTATTAACTTTTATTTATTTATTTTAGGTATGGTATAGCCATCTTAGGGTTGGTGTTAAGACTATCAAGTCTTGGATTCGACAGATGGGAAGCATTACAAACAACGCAGAGATTTGTAATAGATCTGGACGAGTGTCTGCTGTTACAAGGATGGCTACTGCAGGTGTTCCGGCAGAAGTTGGGATGAGAATTACGGGTCATCGTTCTGTACAAGCATATCAGAAGTAAGTTTAGGTTTAAATATAGGTTAGAACTTTATTATTACAGATTCTGATTACAATGTTTGTGTGTTAGATATGATAGAAACAAAGATTTAGAAATGAAGGCAGCTATGTCGATTATTTCTAGTCCAACAAATCCTGATGGTAGTGTGAAGACTTATGAATCTGTTTTAGCAAAGGAAATTGTGAAAAAACGAGAGACAGAGGCCAAATCTACTTCGACTTGTCTTGTTGCTGGATCAAGTTCTAGTGTGCAAACTGTTGCTGGTAAGTTTAGTAATTCTGTAATTTTTATTTGTTTGCTGGTTTACTTTTATTTTTATGTGTCTCTGCTGTTTTGTAGGTGTTCAGGATGATGATTCTGCTTTGAAGGCTGTTCAGAATATTGCCGAAAAGGTTGTTGCTGAAAAGGTGGTTGTGCATCAAGCTGTTGGAAAGGAAAACAATGATTTGTTCAGTGGCATTAGTGATGAAGTCTTATTGCAAATGAAGATTCCTGAGTCTTCAACTTTGGTAAAGGGAAATTCATTGACAGGTGTTAGCGGATTCAGCTTTCTAGGAACTGTCTCGAACTGCATTTTTCTGCAATGCCAAGATGCGAAGGATGCATCGGCTCTAGCTGCTGCATTGAAGAAGTGATCCTGCCATGATACTTTGAAACTCTGTTTTTTGAAACTCTGCAATGATACTTTGTAACTGTGTTTTTTCATGAATACAAACTTTGATCTTGATCTGATTTTCAAACTTTGATCTTCATGTTATTTTAATGTAATTTTGAGAGTAGGACGTTATAGGCAAACAACAAAACAGTAGGACATTATAGAGAAGTAGGAAAAATAGTAGGACATTACAGGAAATAATCTAGGCCTGAAATTCGAAGAAATTCCCTACCCTCGAACATTACGTAACATTGTTTTCCTTTCAAGTCTCTTGACCTTAAGGACAAGGGTCTAGGAGGAGGGCAGGAAACTGTTACAATTTTTAAGAGTTGGGAGACCGCCTAGGGGCAGTAGTTGTGAGTTAGTCTTGGAAGTGCCACTGGGTGGCCTGGGAATGTTCCAACGGTTAACAACTACCTAGGGGCAGTGTTTGGAATTTGAATGTCATTTTCTTGGTGTGTTACTTTGCCAATTAAATGAAATATTAAAGGGTGACCTTATTAAAGCTAACCATTGAAATAAGGTTCCACATGGCAGAACCCCGTTGGCCAAAAGTGTTCAAAGGGTAAATCCCTTGTCTCAGATCGTGGACGTCCTGCAGACCATCCGGAATTGATCTAGGAGGTCGGGATCAGCTTTAGGCTGCTTATTTGCGGCCAAGAAAATGCCCATAGCCATAATACTCCCCTATTCTTAGCATCCCTCTTATTATATAAGAAATCTGGACGTTTTCTGAAGGGGACACAGAGCAGACTTGAAGAATTCCAATTCAACTGAGAATATTTGCTTCAATGGGATTCTGCGTTGATTCCTCCTTCTGTGTTGTTTAAAGGCCATTTTGACCTTTTTGGGATTATTCCATTTGTGTTTGCGTTCTTGCTCTGGTAATTGAGCAATATTGTTGTTGCAGTAAGTTACTAGTTCTGAAGGTAGACTTTTTTTGTAGGTTGTACTTAACAAGTAGGTGGTCAAAGACGTCGTACGCTTGTTCTTCCATCCAATGGCCAAATAAGATTTACACTTGTTCTTCCATCCATTGCCCTTCCTTTTTAGCGGCCAAATTAGAGAAGCTAAAAAACGCTCATCTTTAGTCTACTCCACTTCTTACACGCTTGCCGAGGGGAGCATTGTTGTCATTGTTGTCAGATTGATCATGACCACCAGAGGCCTTCGTCCATTTTGAATCCAAATTCAATTTTTGATAACCCCATGCAAAAATGACAATCTCGTGCAGGTGTGCTAGGGGGACGGCAAATAGTTGCAATGTTTTTCTTCACTCCTATTACCTTACTCAAAGTTGATGATGACCTTACTCCGCAGCAGCAGATTGAAAGACGCTCTTTGGTGGCAGAAGTAAGAAAATTGAAGGAAAGTGGAACAAAGGCCTATATCAGAGATGGAAAGGTCATTATAAGAGAAAGAATTGGCTACTAGGGACTCGAGACCCTCAGAGTTGGTGTATGGAATGTAAACGGGCTAACAAACTGGAAGAAGGTGGCTATTCAAGATAATTCGCTGCAATTAGATGTCATTATATTTCTTGAAACTTGGGAATATGAGGCGCACATGCTAGATGAAATTGAAGGTTTCATAAAGCTACACACAATATGGAATGAGAAGAAAGCTAGAGGAAGAGGATTTGGCGGCTTGGCTTGCTATATCAGACCACAATATGTTAACAGGGTAAGCGTGTTTAAGACTTGTCCTCATAAGCAATACATGTGGCTCCAGATTAAAGGCAAGGATTGCGTAATCTATGTAGCTGCGGTGTATTTCTCTCCATTGGTGTCTGGAGGAGTGTATGATCATGATGAACTCAGCATGACTGATCCATTTTTACATCTTGCAAACGATATTGCGGATCTACGCACAAAAGGACATATTTTCTTGGCCGGAGATTTCAATGCCAGGGTGGGGCAGTGGCAATCAAAGCATGGTGGGGAACTAGATGATCTATGGCTACCTGAAACGCATGACATTGGATGGGAACGTGAGACTGCAGACTTTGAGCGAAACCAAATGGGTGAGTTTCTTAAACAATTGTGTGCTACCTTTGATCTATTTCTTTATAATGGCACAAATCGCTTCCCCGCCTTTTTGGTTTTACGTATAAGCATACCGTGGCATGAGTGTCGTAGATTGGTGATAGGGATTTCAGAGAAGCGGTAAACTTTGTGCGAGGAATTTGCAATTGAAGAGCGCCTAGAATCGGACCATATGCTTATGAGGTTCGTGCTAGATATAGCGGCTATTCAAGGCGCTAACCAAAAAGCAAAATGGGGATAGAATACGGATCAATCCATTGAGGGCAAATCTATATCTGCGCAGAGATAGAGTCACAATTAGAAGAGAATTGGCGGAATCATCGGTGTGGAAAAAAAAAATGATGTGCTTATGAGACTATAATGAGTTTGTCGCGGAACGGGTTTTTGGTAAAAGCCATGGGTATAGTGGTGGACATGTAAATCGAAGTGGTGGGATCTTTGAATGCAAGCGATGAGAGAGAACTCGCTATCACGATCACACTCAACAAGAGGCTAGAAAACTCTTCAAAAAGTTTGCCAGGAAAAAAAAAAAGCATGGGAAGCAAATATGCGACTACAAATGGTTAATGAGCTACAACATAACTCAAAAATTTTGGAAACGTTTTAAGTGTAAAGGAGTGCCAATGGGAAACTTTTCAGGAATGAGCTACTAGAGTATGCGGGGAATTGTATCATGTACCGGATCACGAGATGGTATGGCGCCAGTGGAGGAGAGCATAAAAAATATTTTTTCAGCTGATAATGTAAAGCTAAGCCTTAAGCATATGGCTAATGGGAAAGCAAGAGACTCGGATGGCCTAGCAGTTGAGCTTCTGAAATGGGGAGGGGACAACATGTTTAAAAGAATAGCAGAAATCTTTAATCAGTCCTTACAAGATGGGTTTCCAGAACAATGGTGTGTTAATCGCATTGTGCCTATCTTCAAAGCGGTGACCGTGAATATCTGATGAGAAATTACCGCACTATAATGATCAGTAGTATCATGGCTAAACTCTTTGGTGCAATACTTGAAAAGAAAATTAGTCAATGGGCAGAGGAGCATGAGGTAAGGGCATTAGGCCAAGCAAGGTTTAGAAAGGATTTCTCAACCATTGACCACCTTATGACCTTTAGAGTCATTGCAGAGGGAGCAAAAGGTGCAAGTAATGTGTTATACTGTTGCTTTGTTGATTTTGCCAAAGCTTTTGATGGGGTTTGTATGCAGAAATGCTTAAGCAAAAGGTTGGAGGCACCGCAAGTCCCTGTGGAATTCAGGAATGGTGTAGCCAGATTGTATGAAAAGGTCTTGGTTGAGTTATCATTTCCCATGAATGGACCAGAGAAGGTAGACTGCAACATAGGGGTGAAACCCTGAAACAAGGGTGCCCATTGTCTCCAACTCTCTTCGGCCTCTTTATTGATGAACTAGAATCATGGCTAAAACGGGAAGGAGGTGCAGGAGTTAGAATTGCAGGATATGTTATACAGCTCCTACTATATCGCGACGATGTTATTCTTCTATCTAAAAAAACATCGGGTTTACAAAGAACAATTAAACGCCTCGAAGTCGTTTTGCATATCCACGAGGCATGCGTGTGAACAAAGGAAAAACCAAAGTGATGGTTATAGGTAGAAGAGAAAATTTAGATATGATGTATGAAGGAGAGACTTTGGAACAAACTTCGTACATACAAGTATTTGGGGATTGAGGTGTGAGATGGATACAAATGGAATGTAGGGGTAGAAAGAAGAATAGTAGGTGGCATGCGGGCACTTTACGATTACTATAAGCATATGCAAGAATAACCATGTGGACAAGTGGAGTTTGAGGAAGGCGATGTTCAAAACATTGGTGCAACCCGGTTTTGCTCTATGGGTGCCAAGTGTGGGGGCACGGCCTATCAAAGAAAATGTGGGACAAGGTTGAGAATGTCCAAAAACGTTTCCTTCTCGGTGAATTGGGGTCAAAGCCCAAACACCATATGCAATGCTCTTAGCGGAAGTTGGCTTCCTTCCTCTTGAAGGAGAATCACTTTATTTAACCCTTTCTTACAGGCGAGTGAGGAAATTAAATGATACTAGAATAACATCTCAAGCGCTAGTAGAATCTCGGTTACAAGAGCATTCGAGGATGGTATCGACAAGTTTGTGAGTGGGCAAGCAATTGGGGATTGACATTCATGATATGCGAGAATCGAATCTTGGAATTCGATGCTTAGTACATGATAACATGCTCGAGAGACCGTGGGAAAAATCGGGAGTGAAAATGGACTTCTACAAGCGTGAGATCAATCCAATGTTGGTATATCTTTGAGCAGGGGTATTTAAATGCAAGCCTTAGCACACCGAAAAGAAATTTGATATCGGAAGCAAGACTTAGTAGCCATAAGTTGGAAATTGAAGTGGGTCGCTTTCATGATATTCCGAGACAACTTCGTCTCTGTTCTTGTTGTAGAAGAGCTCTTGTGGAAGATGAACAACATGCTTTCTTAGAATGCGTGGAGTTCTCTTATTTGCGGGACCAACATGGAATTATGGTATCTAGTATACATGATCTCCTAAACTTAGATGTTGTAGTTCTTGCACGGTATCTAAACTTAGATGTTGTAGTTCTTGCACGGTATCTAGATGATTGGTGGAAACTGCGCAAGGAGTTATTGGAGCTGAATGAGTTGGTAGATAACTTCGAGGCCAATGGCCTTGTTTGATGTATCTATATTTTTATATAGCTTTGTATGTAACATGGCCGCCTATGGACCTGAGGGTCTAACCCGGCGAGAGAATAATACATTTACATTTACATTTACATTTACATTAGCAGCATTTTTAGCAGCATTCTATAAATTATTGTTTCCAAGGCATTCAAGAAGAGAATTGGTTCTTCATCATCCTTAAAATGTTTTCCTAAAGATCGTGGGGATTTGGGACATGTCCTCAAATCTTGGTCACCATATTCACCAACTCAAAGAAACAAGCAAGGGATACGCCCAGACCTAACAAATCTCATTGACTTTCTCATGATGAACCAATTAATGTGACAGTCACGAACAGTGTGGCTCCAATTTTAAACAAGCACTTCATTCTATAATATATGGCCATTGCCATAGATAATAATGCCAACACATGAGCATGTATCCAATATGATGGCAGACAATTCCAATGGCTATTCCAGACGCACTTCAAAACAAGCTATCTACCCAAATGAAAAAGCTAACGACTTAGCACAAAAATCTCAGTGCATCGATGAAGTAGCAGGAGAATTGCAAGTGTTTTGACATCCAAAAATAGAAAAACCACCACCAAGGACATGGTGCAGTGTTTGCTAGCATCAAAGTTTTTAGTTCACTATACAGGTGTTCCCTGCATAACATAAGAATAATGAGAACTGTAAGCATGAAGCAGTCAATAATCAAAATTTTGGACCTTATTGTGCCAGCACAGAGGTTGCACCCAAAATCCGTCCCTCTTGGGTCTGTGGCCTAGCACCAATCTCCTGACTCCTAATGACAACAACAAGAACAATGAGAAATTAACATAACTAGGTCAATTCTCTTTGCTGGCATAAGATAATATACCTGCCCTGCTGGCCATTCTTGTAATAGGTGCCCACATTGCTTATGCTATAGTCATCTAGTAAACCATTTCCGTAGGTATTTCCATTTGCAACTTGTGGATTAGATATTCTTCCATTCTCCTTTGAACCCGTTAAAGCTGGAGGTCCTTTAATGTCACTTTTACCGTTAAAATTCACAGATTTCACAGCAAAGTTTTGTCGGTTCATAGATCCATTTGATAAGACATATCCATTTGGTGAGTCTTGGTTCTGCTTGCTCCCAGAGCTCGGAGATTGGGAAGAAGAAAGAATTTGTCTACCATTTGAGCTTCTTAATCTAGGAGCCACAGGTGTCAAAGCCACAGAAGGCAGCTGTGTTGTGCCTGGAACAAGTGCAGCAGCTGCTGCTGCTACTTTGGCAACAGCTGTTGTTGCCAGGACAGTGGCATGTGCTCCTTCTTTAAGATGGATGAAGTCTCCTTCAATAACAAACAACTGCACAACCAGCAAGACAGTCAAAACTATTATTTCCAAAAATCTAGGTACAAAATAGGTACAAGGGCAACCTCAGGATATGATGCAACAAATTCATCAAGCCGTCCATATTGTTTCCGATAGTCATGCCAGTGAAGTGGTGCTAGCATTTTCCCTAGTCTGTTTGGCAACTGTACAACATGGGAATATGAGTACAAGAAGAGGTGCCATTTCAAACCCATTGCAACATACTTACTGTAGAACTGATCCTTATTCTTGCACTTGATTCTGCAGGAATAGCCCGTATTAAACAAGCAAGCAAAGATCTCTCATCCAGCAAGGGTGGTTCTGAGATTCTAGGGCCTTCATCCAAAGGATATTGCTGTTTGTGCGTAAGCAAAGCCAAGTTTTTGGCCTCTGGATTTTCAAATTTTGAGACTTTGACTTGGTAAAGGCATGTGGGGCTCTGCGTAGATACAGAAGTCTGGACTTCTGTCCCAGGCTGCTCCACGCGGTTGCCAGACGTTTCCTCATGACCAAGATCTTGAGCAAGCTGGAATTTAGACTCTTGCAGTTGGGATGACTGTAGAATACTGTGAGCATCAATATGATCCTGCATTGTTCCCTACCAGTAACCATTATACAAGAATTTAGCAATAAGTCTACTCCACATAAAATTGGCATGCTCACATGTACCTGTTGCTCTTCACGACAGCTTATATTCTGGTTTTGAGCAAGTAACATCTCCTGATTCTCTTGGTCAATATTTTCTTCCTGCTTATGATGGTGCTGAATTGAGGATGATTGTTCTTCCTGCATGGATTGTGGTGGCATTGGCTTACTGCGCTCAATCACAGGGTGAAACATTGCAGCCTGTGGTTTATGGACAACATCACCAACTGTATGGTGTGTCTGTGGCTGCACTTCTGATAATTCCCGTTCAGGAATTTCTGAATCAGTTTTTGTTTGCGAAGGTGCTTGCTGCTGTTGATCTTGTTCAGAAGAATTCTGGTGCTGAGACTGCATTGGACCTTGCAGTATTTGTTTCTGCTCAACCATATGTTGTTGCTGCTGGAGATGGCGCATGGGGTGGCGCTGTGCAGAAGATGGAAGGTATTGCTGATGATGATAGTGATGTTGAGCACTTCCCTGCAGAGTGGGACCACACTTTGTTATTCCAATGGAGCAAAAAAGCTTTTCATAAAGTCATTCACAATAACCTGTTGATGCTTCAACGATGCCAGGTGCTGCTGCGACAATATCACTGGGGGCATTGGCTGCAACTGACCCAATGCTGGCTGTGGGAACTGCAAAGGTGGTTGGATTGCTGAAGGCAATGCCTGTTGCTGCATGCCAAATTGATGCATGGCAGCCATGTTTCCAGAAGGTGGTATAACTGGAGCCATTCCCATCAATGGTGTTGGCAGTACAGGGAGACCGGTAGCATGCTCAACCTGAAAAAGCCATATGCCATAAGCACATCACCTTCTTAGGATATGAACATTGAGCATCATTGATGAAAAAATCATACATTACTCCCATACTCTACACAATTGCAGAAGAGAAAAAGTAGAACTTGTATGCCATTGCCAATTAACCTTACATATCATAAGAAAACAAATGAGAGAACAGCTTGCTGGCTATAAGAGGTGGGCTATGTCTTTTGACCAGCTCAGCTGCTGTATTGCTAATACATGGGGACCCTGCCACTCTACTCACCTTATACTGTATTTCAATACATTAAAATACGTTTGGAACGTAAAGCTCTTCACACATCAGCACTAACCTTCCCCAGGGGCTCGGGCGTGATCATCACAGGGTAAACTCCATCTACTATTCCATTAGATATTATGCCTGAATTAGCTTTGCTGTGTATAGCTAGAAAGGCTCTTGAATTTGGTCCATCATCACCAAATCGAACAGGATCTTTATCAGCTTGAGGTGAAATTCCAATATTATTATCAGATATTCTTGCACCCTTAAGGCAGTGCTTCTGCTCCCTTGCCTCAGTGATTTCCTGCTGCAGGCTTTGTAACACTTGCGTGTAATATCTCTCTAAATCTGCCAGCTAAGCTTGCCCATCCAACAACACCAGAGGATGATATTACAACCTGGGGATAACTACATAAGAAAATGACAAAACCAAACTCACAAAACCCCCAAATTTCTGTCCCTGCAAGTCACACCCATTGAAAATAATAATTCTACATGATAGAGCGCCTTACCTGCCGCTGATGAGTCAACCAGAGATGGTTCATTTGATCTGTGCGATCACGAAGTTCAGCATGCAAACAATTATTGGCAGTGATATGGTATGCATCCAACTCCTGAGCACGTGTAATCCAAGCCTGAGCATCCCTAAGCTGTTCAACCTTTAATTGTAAGATTTCTTGAGTTCCATATTGCTGTAATCTGAAGAAATTTTGAACTTCAACCTAATAGATAAAACGCCATTTCCACACAACCAAAATCAATTTATCTGAATCATTACCCTTTATGGCTTAGAAAATATGAGCATTTGCAAATTAAAACTGTCTCTTCCAAAACAAAGGAACTCCAAAGGCAGACTTAGAAGCTGAAACAGATAATAGTTTCTTTATCCACTCTATGTTCAGAGATCATTTTACTATTAAAAAGAAAACATCCCTGGACAAATGGGAACCCAGTAAAAATACCACCATCTGAAATAATAATGAAAATATTGGGTGACCCTTTCTTTCATCCGCTACCTATTCGAAATTTTTAACTAAAGAAAAAAGACTTCGAGCTCAATGCTCAAGCATGGGAATATAATTACCATCACAACTTCCACCACCATTCAACATATTTAAGAAACTAGCTTAATAGAAGCACTGTACAAGATACAGGAGAACCAGACCTGTTCTTCCATTTCGTGTAATCGGCGGTCTTTTTCACGGAGCTGCTCTGATGAATTATCCAATTGAGCCAAAAGTTCTGACCTCTCAACATCAAACTGTGCAGCTACCGCCTTCTGTTCTGCTAAAGCATTATCACGGTCTCGTCTGCAGTATGGTCAAACAAGGAACGGGGGTCAAAAAATTGAGCCGCTCCTTTCTTTATGAATTTACTGGAAATTGTGGTTAATCAAGGATTTATTCCTCAACTTAAGCTAATGAATGTACAGATAATGTCCTCCATAATGAATGTAATTTTAGATTATTTTTTCCTCCATAATGAATGTGATTTTAGATTTTCTTGTCCTCCATAATTAATGTAATTTTAGACGTAAACCTTCCAACCTTACTACAGGCAGGTCAGGCATACACTTACCTCAAACTTGCCAACTCATTTGTTTGCTCTCTTAAAAGACCATCTTTTGCCCATATCTGCAAAGGTACACAGTTACCTCATAATTTCTATCTCCAAAATAGAATCCATAAATAACATATAGCAAAACTATACTTTGCTGACTGCTTCAGTAGCTTCTATTTGATTAGCTCGAAGCTGCTGCTCCCTCTCTTTGAGCTGCTGTTCCAAGTGGCATATCTGCTGGTCCCGCTCTTGAAGTTGTTCCTGCCATGAAATAGTATAATCAGATCTTTGAACCTGTATTCTACGACATCCAATCAAACCGATCTCTCAGGGATACCTGCAGGTTGTTAACAATTTCATTATGATGCTTAGACTGCTCCTCAAATCCATGTTGCATGCGCATCATTTCCGATCGTGCTACTAGTTGTGCCCGCAGTTCCAGTTCTGCTTGCTGTAGTTGCTCTCTTCGACTAGCAATATCATGAAGTCGCTGCTGAAGAACTTCTTCAGAATCTTCCATTGCACTTTCACTTAGGTCTAGTGACACTGAGTTCAGTGAATGATCACCATTATTTGCCTGATAAAGTGGAGATATCTGCCATAAATTAAATAATCATTACGTGATTTGTACCAAAATTATTCCTAGCCTGCACTAGAACCAGACAAGAGTCTCTTCTTTGGAACCAGATAAGAATATCTTTATGTTCAGCCCCAACAGCTCAAGAGCACAAACATAAACAATGATCTCACACCAGCTTTCTTACAAATGACTACCTCCACAGTCTGCTCCCTTCCTTGGTTTTCAGTAGGTGAGCTTGGATCTAAGTGATGCCTGTCCAAATCACCTGAAGAATGCTCGATAGAATGATCATTGCTATCTACTTGATAAAGCTGATCATTCCTGTTAACCCGCCTTGGTGGAAGTAGTCTATGGCGAGCCCCTAAACTCATTCTTGCCTGCCCAGTTGACATTAATCTTCCCCGAGCAGTGGTTTCAGTTACCGCTCTCCATTCTTTTCTGCAAATTTGGTTCTGGTTCCCTGACCCCGCTATCCCTACAACTCCTTCCATTTCTTAATTCTCTGGATACAACTTGCCCTCGTACCCACCCCACGGCAACATTGCTTAGGAACCCATCATCTCGCTGCACAAGCAAGCAATCTACCATATTGGCATGGCAAAAAAAAAGAGAAAAAAAATCCTTCAATGGAAAAATTAGGGTTCATGCAACCACTCTTGGATAATCGGGTCAACAAATTTCGCAGGGAAGATGAAGAGCAAAACAAAGAAGCCACCTAAACCCTAACAAGAAAGAAAGCCTTGACAAAAGCATACGAGCACTTACCGGGAACCAATTTGCCTCCGCTGCAGCAACCAGGTTAACGTTATAAGGCAAATACCATGCACATTTGCAGTTTGAAAGCAGCAACAGACCCAAATCCGGCAAAAATTAGGGCAGGAAGAATCGAGAAAATGCAATGGAAGGGTAGGGGGAATGGGAAAGACGATCAGGCTAGAGCCATTGCGAGGCGAGAAACCACCGGATTTGAGGATGCAAGAAGGCGGAAAAGAGAGGGGCCAAAAAATTTAAGGAAAAACAATTGGGACCGCAGTTCTATATGCCACCCTACCCTTTTGGCCCAGTTAATATATATTGGAACATTTGGAAGATAGTTCTAATACCAACCAACACAACTATCCTCCATCAACTTGCCCCTTTGATTCCATGCCCCACTGCAAACTAAACATCTGCAACAATACATGTTCTACGCATCCGCATCGACACCGAACACCGATGTTGTTTTCACATTAGGCTCTCTTGTCCTTTCACGTTGCTCATTAACATATCTCTTATATTAGAGGAGGAGGAGGAGGAGGAGGAGGAGGATGATTTTTCAACGTAGGGTGGGGCTGCCCATAAACCGTGCGTTTAAGGTTTGAACAGAGCGGAGGCTTAAAAACAGGGGAAAAAGCAATGTTCCGGAAAGCCTGAGACCTAATATGTTCATAGAAACAAAAATCAGGGCAATCGGGTGTCCATAACCAGAGTTATAAGCCTTCAAAGTAGGCCAATCTGTTGTCCATCCTCGCCACCCCAATCTAGCGTGCACCCTTATTTTTAGTTCATTTTTTATGAAGAAACACGATTGCAGGTGATCTGGGTGCACGGTTCTTGGGCTTCTGTGAGCGGAAGCTGGTACAAATTCTGTGGCGGAAGCTGGGCGCCCCATTCTATTTTATTTCTATTCTACTTTGTAGATAAATAAAATTATATTAAAGAAAAAAAGTTTTTCTACACTTTATAACCACATTTCAAAAGGTAATCATCATTCGCCTATGGCCAACAAAAGCAGCTGATAAAGAAATTGAGTACTTATGGAACATTTATTCTTGGATAATTATAGTTCATTTGGTCCATGATCAACAACTTCTCACCCAACTTAATGAAATGCAGCCTTGTGAATTTGGCGACTGCCTGTTCCTTTTGGTCAACAAACTCAAAGGACATCCTTCTCAAGCAAATCCTCATCAGGTTCTTGTAAGGACTTATTGTAATGGTTTACGTATACATGGAGCTGCAACACCCCACCATTTAAAAAAAAAACCATTTAAGGTGCCAATCCTTTATTTTTTTTATTTTTTTTTTAGAAGAACGACAAACTTTATTGAAATTACCAAGCCAAAAGCCAGATACAAATGCAGAAGCGGGAATAAAATTTCAGAGGATAATCATGATCCACTGAATAGAACCACCAGCCTATGTATAAGACAACACACTCAAATAGGACTCAAATATCAACTGTCGCTTGGCAGGAGCAAGAGAAGAACAATGGTAGGCCTTAGCGATTCTAGCTTGTGCATCCTGGAGGACTACTGCAGGGGGAATATCCAAACCCTGAAAGATACACAATCTTATGCGCTTCCAGATAGACCACAGCAACCATCCTGACGCCAAATGAAATGCTTGACTCCGCACCTTATTCCAAGTATCCGGATAAATAGCCAGAAGCACTTGCTGACTTGTCAATGTCACATGAAAAAGAGAGAGCAGCCAAGACCAAACAGGCTGGAGATGATCACATAAAAAGAAACAATGCTCAATGGTCTCATCCCTTTGCTTGCACAGTGGGCAGAGTGCTGACACTCTAGGATCGATTCTGTGGACAAGCACATTCACCAGAGGGCATCTGTGAAGAATCTGCCACCAAAGCACAGCCACTTTAGGATGGAGTAGTTTATCCCAAGCCCAAGTCCACATACGTCTCCAACTAGGAGGTGAGAGCTGAAGGGACCACTTAGTGGATGGCGGAAGGATATCACCATTGACAAGCAGCCTATACATAGAGTTCACAAGCCTATGCTCGTGAACCTCTGGTGGGAAACCCACATGCACCCTTCGATAGCCTCTGGAGCAGCCAATGGCAAAGTGCTAGCAACTTTTTGCCAAATAGGTCTATCCCATCGAGACAATAAAAATTTTGTTTGAAAGAGTTGCCAAGTCGCTAACTGGCCAGAATCATACCAAGCTGCGACAGTCAAGATCCCTGCTAACCTCCAGCGCCATTGAGTTAATGGATGAACTGAGGCACAAAGTGGAAGATTATTTTCCACAGGTATCCACCAACAAGGGGCACTCAATTGATGACATGAAACAAGATCAATATGAAATAAGGTCCGCACTGTCTCCCAAGACTCTAGCAAGCTTTTCAAAAAAGGGGAGGCATTAGGAAAGGGCATAGCTGATAAAAGAGACTCCAAGGAAGAAGAGGTTTTAACGAAGCTTTCCCAAAAGGAACACAATGACCAAGTGACTGCTTCATCAACCGCACTCCAGGTGAGTCAACCTTATCCCTAAGGATCCTCCAAATGAACTTAGAAATCAGAATCGTACTCTGTAGATGGAAGTCTGTCATACCCAAACCACCTGCAAATTTTGGCCTAGTGCATTTGGACCATGCAATCTTGACCACAGCATGCTCCTCATTCCCGCTCCAAATGAAATTACGGACAATGGTAACAATCACCTGGAATTTTGACTGGGAAGCCAGAAGGGCAGAGGCCATATAGACGTGGGAATTACTTAAAACATGCTTAGCAACAGTTATTCGCGCTGGCAGAGAGAGCTTAGCAGTATTCCACCAAAACAAATGCTTTCACAAACCTTCTATGATAATATCCCAAGCATCAGAGGTAGAAATATGAATGCCCACAGGAATACCGAGAAGTTTAGTAGCCTTCCCATGAGGAAGCACCTTCCAAGGAAAATCAGCAACACAAGGGGGCACAACCCCATCAAGCATCCATAATGCATAACACTTTGGCCAACCAACAAGAACTCCAGATGCTAAAGAGAAAGTATCAAGAAGAAGCTTTGCATTCTGAAGATTGTCCGCATCAGCAACAAGAAAGAGAAACGTGTCATCAGCATATTGATTACAAATTTCCTGTGAACCATCCTCCATACTCAACCCCTGGACTATCCCATCCTGCACAGCCTTAGCAAATAACTGTGAGAGGACCTCAGCTACTACTGTGAACAAAAGTGGAGCTAATGGGCATCCTTGGCGAACACCCCGCCCAACCGAAAAAACAGTGGAGGGTTCATCCTGAAACAACACGGTAGACCGTGCCGAGATATGGAGCTTCATAACATCCCTGGTGAACTGCTGACCAAAGCCCAATGCTAAAAGGCTTTTTTCCAAGAATTCCCAATCCACACTGTCATATGCCTTGGCAAAATCTAATTTAAGATAGACTATACGCATACCTTTCTATCTCAATACATACCCTCATAAGCAGCAGCAACATTGTCTAAAATGCTCCTCCTTGGCAAGAATCCAGATTGAGTAGAAGAGATTGATACAGCCAAGACATCACGCATTTTTTCTGCAAGGGCCTTTGCAAATATTTTATACACGGAAGACAATAATGTAATAGGGCGCCAATCAGATATTGTCTTTGGCTCTTTACACTTGGGAATAAGAGAAATATAGCTAGTATTGAGGATCTTATCCAAACTTCTGAACCTACGAAACTCACAGAAAGCACTGTAAAGATCGCAACCCAACCAATCCCAATATTCCTGGAAAAATTCTACTGGAAAACCATCTAGGCCAGGGCACTTGTCCTTTTTTAAAGGAGAAGCAGCTGAATGTAAGTCATTGATGGTGATGTCTGATTCAAGGTGTGCACGCTGCTCATCTGATACAATGGGGTGGACCTTCGACAAAACTGCAGATTGCATATCCTCCTGAAAGGGTAACTGATGTCTGGAGAAAAATGAAGAAAAGTGGTCGTGGAGATACCGCTTCAATTGGACCTGATCAGAACACTCTGACCCATCAGGCAGAATAAGGGAGTTAATAGAGGCCGACATACGCCTTCTCTTAGCGGCCTGAAAAAAGAAGTGAGAGCATCTATCACCAGATCTAAACCATTCCAGTCCTGCCTTTATCATGGCTTGATTCACATGAGCCGTCTCAATGGCTTTAATCTCTGTCAAGATTGCTTTCTCTCTAATACCAGCAGAAGGGGCAAGAGCGCGGCATCTCTGTAACTCCTGATACAACTCGGTTAATTGGCCTCTAGTCCGAACCACCTGTGCATGACCCCACTGCTTTGCAAAGGATTTTACAGCCCTGAGAGCAGCAACAACACCAGCCATGCCACCACTACGAGAGAATTCATGGACCATGCATTCCTACA
Source organism: Isoetes taiwanensis (assembly GCA_021234155.1). Taxonomy (NCBI): domain Eukaryota; kingdom Viridiplantae; phylum Streptophyta; class Lycopodiopsida; order Isoetales; family Isoetaceae; genus Isoetes; species Isoetes taiwanensis. The sequence continues at coordinate 16,594,348 of JAJEKV010000027.1, read as the reverse complement.
ACCTGCAATGAATTCATTATCCTTCAAATGCTTAGTATTGAGCTTGAAGTAAGTTTTTGTAGCTCTTCGCCACAGAGGACGTCCGGTGGAGAACCATTGTGGATTATGATCTGAGATTGCACTATCCAGCAAATTAGTTCTCTGCAACTGAAGAAAATCAGCAGCTATTGCACTGTAATAGCCACGATCATGTCGGGCGTAAGCTCTACCGCTGCCTGTCCGTCCATTGCACCATGTGAAGGATTGATCACCATCGACCTCCACCAGGCCACAATCATGCAACAGACGTTGCCATTGCTCCCGCTCAAATCCCTGAACCACCTGTGCTCCCCTGCCACACCTGTCTGTCTCAATTTCGACCATATTAAAATCTCCTATGAGCAACCATGCCACATTATTGCCTAGCCTGAGAACTTTGCTACGAAGAGAGGCCCACAAAGCTTCCCTTTGACGCGGATAATTATGAGCATAAACATTTACTAAACTGCATTCTTGCCCCCGCTCTTTCCACTTAACAATTATCCAACGACCAAACCTGTCCACTTGAGTGAAAGTGATATTCAAAGAGGGCTTCCATGCAGTAAGAACACCTGCTTTAGCAGAATCAGCAGCCGCCACAAGCACATTATAATCACGCCCCAAAATGTTAGCCAGCTTTTGAACATCTCCTTTACGGCACTTGTGCTCCTGAAAACAACCTAAATCCATGGATAACTTAGATAGATAGAGGGACAACCTACTCCTTTTGCTTGGGGAAGAAGCCACTCCCCTAACTTTCCAAGAAAGAATATCCTTTAGTTGATATAGCTACTCGGCACAAAGCCTTAGTAAGCTTTTCCATGCCAACAGTTTTAAGCTGCTCAAAACAACACCGCTCTTTGGAATCATCTACCTCAATGCAAACCAAGATCCTCTCAGTCATGCACTGGCTTGGATCCCACATCTGCTTAGTGTTACCACTGCTAACGATGGGGACAGTATAGTATAGTTCTGCACTTCCCCAAGTACGAGTTCAAGTTCCAGGCATAAATTAGTTGGCTAGTTCTAGACTCGTGCCAGGTAACTGTGGCAGACCTCCAGATGCTTATCAGGGCTAGTCATGGTACTGACTTACAACAATAGCTTTTAGAGCTTATTTCTCAGGTAGATCTCCAAGATATTCCACCTGCTCAATTTTCAAATTCGATAGGCGTCATTTCCAGATAGCAAAATATTCTAGACGCTACATATTGTGCAGACACAGTTGACCTATAGAAAGTTCGACTTTGCTCATTATTGGTAAGGAGCTTGGTCTTGCATGGCCAGGTCTCGAGTTCAATTCTTGATTTTGTCTTCGTGGATGATAAAAAATCTATTCTATTCTATTAATATAAAACTTCGAAGACTATAAAGTTATTAAGTAAAACTAGCTGCCAAAAAAGTAGCACTTATCCTGAACTCATCAAAATATATGCACTCCTAATAGTAAGATTTACCACAAAATTGAATGTTGAAATAGAGTTCTTGAAAGAGGTTAATGCCTCGTTACCCAACACACCACCAGCAAGTATTCCGTTGGAACTTAAAGAAGAACTAGCCAAAGTCAAAATTCCTTTTAGTTGGACCACCGTTCTCCAACTTTGTCCATCGCTCCTCCGTGGATAAATTCCATCCCTACACTTTTAGTGGAAGTTGTTGCCAAGTTAACACCCACAATTGATGCAAGAGTCAGCCTACATAACGTCGATCATGCTCAAATTGATGGCAGAAGTGTTGTTAGTTTCATTTACAGACAAGTTATGCCAGTAGCTCGGTATCATGCAACTCTACAAAGCTCAATATGACATCAAACTTGCAAACGGTATTATTAGTCCATAAGGTTGGTACTGGTCACACTCCTTTTAAACTTGTAGCCAACATGACTTAATGCCTCTTTTTGAGTATGTTCTACCTTCTCTCAATTGTCAACTAGTTACTACTCCTGATCTAATTGTAGCTTTAGAACAATGAGCTCATTAATTTCAATAGCTAAAAGAGATCGGACGGGATGCCTGTCTTTGTGCCCTAGCAAGCAAACAATTATACATGGCATGACATGATGTCCGTGTGCATATCATCAAGGGGTCTTAGTTCTACTTTACGATCCATATAAAGAAATCATTGAGGCAAACTCAATTTCGATTGCTTGGAGCGTATAAAATCAAGATAGTCATTGAACCCAACATTTTAATTGGAAGAATTAGTTACCTTCCTTGGTTAATAATTTCTGCCTCGAAACAATTTCCATATCTCAAGCTTCCACAGATACAAAACCTCAACTAACATAAACAAGGTACGCAAGCATTCAAACTACCACATCAAGAACAAGGGAAGACATGGCAAATAATATTTTATTCAATGGATTACAACAGAGCTCTTTCAGAGCCACTCAAACTTGGTTTTCATCGGAGGAGACCTAGGTTGTCTCATGCCTTGTTTTCACTCCACTCCCAAGTGGACAAGAGCATCCACATATCCATGTCAATGAGAGCATTCTCCATCATAGGCGCCAGTCAGCCATTCAATGGAATCCCTTGATTCCACACTTTCCACATGTCCTGTACATTCTTTTGGCAAGAAATTTTTGCAATCGCTTGAGGTTGTACGTGTGACATCTCTGCTAAATACTACCACCTTGGTCCCAAATCCTGTTCTTTTATAGGCCCCTTTTAACACATATTCTTAAACCCAGCAAATATGTGCCGCACACCTGTCAACTTGAAGCCTCAAAAGCTAACAATGGTTGTGACGCTCCCCGAATCCATACGATGCTTCCATCGTATAAATATGAGAAATTCCCTTTTCATGGCGAATCCATCACTACGAAAAGGCCCTCCATCTGACTCGGACCACTTGTGATGGCCAAGTGTCCGGGTGAAGGACATGGAGGTGTCATTCGTCCCAAGCCTTCTATGGGAATCCTATATAGCGAAAGGGTACATACATGTTAACACCTGGCAACAATACTAATAAATAATATACCACCACGAATCATCAATACAACTAACAACAAAATACCAACATAACAAAGGAAATGCACCATAAATAAGGGCTCTACCCCAGGGCTCAGACTCATAGGGGTCGACTGACAGTCAAGGCCTCCAGATAACAGCAGTGAGAAGTATAACATGGTGTTGGCTGGCATAGAACAATGGCTAGGGTAGTCCACTCCATCTGCCCCTCCTGTGCACACTTTGCAGATAGGCTGAAACAGGCTATCGCGTGTTTGTAGCCTTCAGGAGACGCAATCTCATGGAATCACCCTATGAGACTACTCCGGGTTACATCTCCCCGGTCTGATGAGGCAGGTCAGAGAAGTGTCCCCTCCCCGAACATAATGGATTCTGGGGTGTGCTAGAGAATACGTGCCACTAGGTGCACACGCAGCCGTACCCGACTTGAACCCCCCAAAATCCATGGACCGCTAGGCGCGCCCATCAAGCCCAGGACGTCCATATAGGCACGTTTCCTGCGACCCAGGAGGTGTCAGACCCATACCCCGCCCCAAATGCGAGGACCGACTATAAGCCTAGCACATTCTAGGAGTCTTGTCCTTGTACATCTATCCATCCATAGCTTGAATAGAACATAAAATAGAGATTAACCATACATCTATTCATACAAGGGTTAATCCTAGCTATATTCTAAGTATACAAGGGTTAATCCCATAACCCGATTGGGTTCCGTGGACGTTAAAAATTTTTCCTTCCTTCCTTCCTTCCTATGACTATCTAGGAATCCAAGCATCTACGTACTAACCGAGATCATAGCTAGCTCCATTATCTCTCTGGTGCTCCATTCTTCTGGCTGGAACATGGTTGAACAGCAGCTCCGTCTCCACCAATCTCTCCCAATTTGAATTGGGGCAAATTGGGGCTTCCTTGCCCAATCGATTTGGGCCAGGTGGCAGCTCTAGATTGGTTAATATTAGCTAATTTAATATTTTAACCCCTTTTAAGATTAGGTTAAGCCCTAAATTCAAATTAGGATTTAGGGTTAGTTTCTACCTTAATAATTAATGATTAACATAGCTAACCTTAACTTATGAATAATTAATGTGCCATTAATTATTCATAGTGATGTGTCATGTATTTATACTTAAAAAGGCATATAAATACGTGGAACATCAGATTCTCCCCACCTTGAAAAAGATGTTGTCCTCAGCATCAAGACTATTCTTGCTTTGGGCCAACACATGGTATGTCGGAGGCAAGTCTCCCCCCTTTAAGAGGTAACGCGAAATTATAAGTCACACAAAAGTTGTCATGTTCAAAGTGATCAAGTTTGAAATGACGCGTAATGTGCAATTCATAATTGTGCGAGAGTTAAACGGTAATTAGCTTGAGCAACGTTTTGTGGTCCTCGGTAGACTGTGACCAATAGGGCCTAGCAAGGCATCTGGAAAATACATATCACAACAAGAGCATGGGTCCCTAATGGCCCTTGGAAGAAGCCGGAGGTGCCAAGGTTAGCGCTTCTGGCATGCAGAATCATAAGACATCAATATTTACAATTCCGTCTCGGTGTAAGGAATAGTAATGTTCCCATTATAGCCGTAGACGAAAGCGTGCTAATTTAGAAATCATTCTTTATTGACACACATGTAGGTGATTATATTATACATGGGCATAGACATAAACGACTTCTATTTCTTCTCTAATATAATACAGACGTATAATTGTTTTTTTTTTTGCACTGTTTAGTACAAACTCATTCTAATCCCTTTAACGGCTGTCAATCTGTATTATTACAGTCAGCCCTAATTTAATTTTGTATCAAAATTTTTATTTTTGGGTTGCCCCTAAGGGGGCAAACCCTTGTGTATGTGGATTTATGGCATATTCCACGTATATGCTAGTACACACCCAGAATATGCCAATGACTGCTAAAAACCCATTATTGGCAGTAAATTGGCGGTCATTTCTGTTGTTGCTCGGCAGCTATGGAAACCGGCTAACCGGTGTTGTGGCGATGGTGCCTGCTGTAGCTCCATAATCAATCCGAGGCCTTCAGAGATTTGGAGGAATGTCTAAAAGATCTGCTTCTGGCATTTGTACATTGCTATTGACGAAGAAGCACCCACGTTTGCCCTCGTTTTGAAGCTGCCTAAGTTTAGGTTCTTGGCCGCTGCTTTAATGATAGTTGTTATGAACTTGTGTTTCCAGCAGTGTTCGGATCTTGGCAATAACGACGCTTCCCTTGGAGCCGCTTTCTTGAAGATGATTGCAATATCACAGGTATTTTTTCCTTTGCATGATGATACCTGAGAGCTGCATAATGGCGAGAAAGATCTTTGCATAGGAGATCTAACATGGTGCTGGCTATCAGGCATAATGTATGGCTCCTCGTGATCCATGTCAAATTGTATATCGGTCTACAATATGTTCCTCGAGCTTTACGCCATATCCGGGCAACTCTCATCATATTGCAAGAGGTCCTCGTCCACTTTTAACTTATCTAACATGCGGTGTCTCCAATTCACTCTTCTCCTCATCCATGCCATATAGTTGTGACTCATCATTGAGCCTATATCGAAAAGGCAAAGCCCGCATTTGCAGACTCTTTGTAAAAATACTGTTGAAAGAATAAGCATTCGTAAGCATGCTTCCCTAATCATGGAAAGCTCTTTCCTGAGCATTTCTGCATGAAGGATCTGAATTAGATATGTATGCATGTTCGTCCTCAGTAAATGACATCGACGCCTGAGGCCAATGAAGCCATTCAAAGTATGGATCTTCAAGCTCCTCTGGCAAACATAACCCATGATCAATTGGGATCAACTCTACAGTATCACCGACCTGCAGTTGTGCCCTGGGCCGTCCATCCTGCCTTGCTTCATCTTTACACTTCTTTACATTCTTTACAAGTATGTTACCAGCATGCCTGTCTGTGTTGTAGAACAGGAGCAACTGCAAAAATATGAAGCACCTATACTAGATTTTTCCAAATGTTACACACTAGCACCTCTAGCGATAACCAACACACCAAAAGGGCGGATCCTTCAAGGAAATCGTTATCCAATGGGCCCCAACCTTTCCAGGCTTTATCCCATACCCCACAGACCATATCAATTCCTTCCCTTCCTCGAGATGCTTGCCCTCAAGCATGTGGAACACACCAATGTTACCACGAGGAATTGAACCTTGGCTCTGATACCAAATGTTACACACTAGCACCTCTAGCGATAACCAACACACCAAAAGGGCGGATCCTTCAAGGAAATCGTTATCCAATGGGCCCCAACCTTTCCAGGCTTTATCCCATACCCCACAGACCATATCAGCTAAAGCAAGGTGCTTCTTTCATCTTTCAAATGTAATATGATTTTGTTAAGTTCATGTTCATATTTGCATATGTTTCCATAGAGAAAACAAAAGTATCCTCCCCTAGAAAGGGTATCAACTTTCAGGGGCATGTAGGGAGCACTTAATTGTTGAAATTTGTTGCAAAATATTACTCTCCTCTATTTGAGAGTAACACATTCAAGATTGCTATGGTAGTTGATTCTGTAAATGAATAATATTTGGTAAATCCTTAATTTTGCTAAATAGAAGCTGGGGTTTCTTTGCAGGTTCTACTATTTACAGCATTTCTAACTGGGATGTCATATTTGGGATTTGTAAAGGTTGAACGAGGTCTTAGACTCTCAGATGTGACTCTTAAAGGTTTTTAATCGCCTTCATAAACATATGATTCTTTCCTAGTCTGGTATTAAGGAGTATGACACAATTATTGCAGGTTCATACCAAAACGCATTTGCAGTTATAACAGAGGATAGATTTCCAAGTTTCCAGATTGTGAGAGGCTTTAATACTCATTATTCTATTATGGGACTTCAAATCTGACTTCAACTATTCTTTAACCACAGTATTATGTTACAAAGGGGATAGATTACCCTACTGAACAAGAGACAATGCTACATATATACCAGACACTACAAGCAAATCTTTCGTACTGGATGCCACCACACCCCAGGGTATGTGAAACTTCACTTGTTAGTCTATCTGATATAGGAATAAATTCGAGGTTTGCTTATAGCAGCATGTGCTAACACTATGTTGCAGGAACAATGCATAAACACTACTACATAATCTGCTTTAGATGAGATTTTTTTATCACAATGCTTATGGTTCCTCTATATTCTGAACTTTTTGCTCTTCTCTTATGTCTTTATTTCTTTTTACACCTCTGTTGTGTGCCAAGACCATCACAACCCTTAACATATATTGCAGCTCTAAAGCGCTTTAACTCTTCTTGTTCTCCTTCCTGTTGCTTTATTCTCCCACTTTAACCATCTTTACCCCAAATCCAGAATGAAACACTTGTACTTATGTTGCTTTTAATACTTGTTCAACTAGGTTTGTTTATCATGAATCTAATTCCTTAATGGGTTGTAAGTTTAGTTTTGATCATTCCTGCAAAGGGAACATCATAATGGGATGTTGTGCAGATGAATATTGTACTACTTCTCTAGAGATAGTTGCCCTATGTAGACATGTTAGACGTGTGTGTTGATGGCTTCATAATTGCAGATTTTGGAGGCATCACCCTTGGAGAACTTAATCCTATTTGCAAGTCTAGAAGGTTTGCCTCTCCTTTCAGTAAATGTATCAGGGCAACAGGTTTTAGTATTACCATCAAATACATTCTACAAGGTGCGACAAGAATGGTTATCTACACCACTTGGTATGCGAGCGACTTTTCCATGATGTAGATTTGAAGTCTACGTTCTTTACATTGACAACAAAACATTAGTCACTCAAAATACAACTTATGTTTACCATATTGTTAGTTCTGCCTAGATAGACCTTAGTGCAAGCCTTAACCGAATCCTGCACCCTCAATTCCCATAAGACACCATAAAGGATATTGGCTATCTTTTGAACCTTTATGACAGGAGCAGAAATGTGACAACTTTGTGGACTGTAGATATCGATGAGTGCAAAGAGCGTCTTGCTTGCAAGTGCAAAGAATGCTCCTGCAAAAATACTTGGGGTGGCTTTGATTGCCGATGCAATGGAGATCTCATTTATATTAGAGAGCATGATACTTGCATTAGTAAGGAGCTTTTCATAGTATTTAATCTATGTATGAATAAAAATCATCCTTGTTTTGTGTTCTCACTTATCATACTTCACAATCGAAGGTAAAATTGCTGCTGTATGTAGAGTCGGCTGGACAGTGACAGTAGTGCTATTTGCTGGATTGGCATTGGTGGGAATTGTAGGCTATATGGTCTATAAGTACAGGCTTCGGGTAAAACTTAATTTCCTAGGTCATGTCTGTACATCTTGAAGTTTGAGCTTACATGCTCCTTTGTTGCAGTCTTACATGGATTCTGAAATACGGGCTATCATGGCACAATATATGCCTTTGGACAGCCAACGAGATATCCATCAACATCTTCAGAAGGATTCTTTGTGACGTCTTTGTAAGTCACATCACATCTTTTTTTAATGCTTCTGCTTTATGTGTCTTTGTCTTCAGCGCCTTTTTTTGTTAGGTAACTCTTTTGTATTTTAGGTTCCTAATTGTTATGTCTGCATGGTCAGATGGTCAGAATATTAAGATGCTTCTTTTTGTGCAAGCAAGCTAGAACAGTAAAACAGAAATGGTTGTATGCTATGTTGCCCTTGCCAAAGTGGGACTCGTCTCAGAGCCGCACTACCGAGGAGGAATTATATTCAGCACTACTAAGGAGCAGAATTGATTTGCAAACCACCGTTAAAAGTTTTGAAGCACACGAAAATCATATAGGTTGCATCCATGGACAAGCATTTGGATTCTTGTAGACTTTTGTGGCAGTCACATAAATTTATGAGATTTGGTCTACGTGAGATTTGGTCTATGTGATTTTGTTTTGTTGGAGAGCACATTTTTGGCGTAGCGTAAAAACCACTTAGTCCATTCTATTCCATTGTCCAATTATATATTGTTTCATGGCAAGTTCATTTTCATCTACTTGCATTTTGGTTTTTTATTTACATTTTTGGCTTTAGCTGTTGGATATTTGACACGTGTCATAGAATGGACGACTAAGTGGTCTCCATGTTACAGGCACGTTCATTCTTGGGATGTCAACCAGGCTTGCAATGCTAGCATTTTTTAGTCTGGTACTGGATGCCATAACATGGAGATTATATCTGCAGAAACGAAAGGCAGAAGAGGTTGATGAGCGGCCTAAAAACAACTTCATATATGCTCTTAGGTAGGATGCTATGTACGACCAGTTTTGATGGCCAAAGCCATCTTTTGGCTGTGCACCAAGTTCCGTTACTTACTATCCTTAAATTATGGCATCATGAAATGTACTATGTAATGTGTATAAAGGAATGATTAGAGTGTTTACTTTCATCGAGAAATGTACATGTTATTTTAGCCTTGAGTCTTTTGAATATGAAAAACCAAGCATGTAGGAAATTAGCTAATGCAATATTTGTGGGAAAGGAAAAGACTAAAATTTCTCATTGGTAAGAATATACTCATTGACCAAACTATATTTGGTCTGAACTTGCAAAAAAAAGGTGCGATTCTTAATCAAGTAAGATTTTGGAGCCATTATGAGGGCAAAAAAACTGAATGTTGTAAACTTTTGCTTACAGTAAGGGTTAACTCCATTGAGCAATCTTCGAAAAGTTTCTAATAGTGATACAAACTCATGTAATTACCAGGATGCAAAAACATCAAAAGGCTCAAAGGGCATGTGAGTTATCAAAGTTGAAAATGTTGGAACTTGAAAAAGAGATGGAAAAATTGGTTGGACTAGAAGAACAAAGTGCAAGAAAGTTGCTTTACAAATAACCAAAAACCTTGCAGTAAGATTAAAGCGTTATTTATAGTCAAATTTTGCATCGTGCTTGTGGACTGTGTTTGACCCGTAGAAATGAGTTTGGCCTTTTGCTATGTCTGACATATGCTTTGCATCCAAGCCCAACAAAAAGGGCATAACGCGATACAATCAAACAGAAACCATGAAAACACACTCTCGGGCCATCGGAGGGCAACCCTCCGTGCGCAACACCTTGTCTTATTTTGTTACAGTTTTAACAACGCATATATTGCTATCCTCAGTGTTTTACATGCCCATCACACTTATACCTATGCTTTAATACAATTATATATTGCACTATATGTCACATTTTTACATGTATACTTTAACATTAATTACATACACTTCGTCAGCATTTATTAGTCACAACCTTTTTATAATCATAATCTAAATCTCGTTATTCATTCAATACTTTGTATACACATACATAATTATATGTCCAATTCTATTATATTTAACAGGGCATTCAATCTACAGTTTATTATCTCAACATTTTCTTTCCACTATATTTTAAAATATTTTTCTTCTTTTGACTCTCTCGGATCTTTCCTAATTTGCACTATTTTTCTTGATCATACTTTACATCCACATGTGTAGACATATTAATTCATTAGTTATATGTTATTACACATACAGACATTGTTATATTTACATTGCACAGATACATCTCACAGATACATTTTATGTGGCACCATTGAGTTGATGCTGCCGGAGATGAGTCGAGAAAAGGGGGTTGATGGGTTGCTATGCGCCTCTGGTATCACCGCCGAAATTGTCTGCATCAAGGAAGGGGCAGTTCTGAAAGTAATATCCTTGGCGAAAGCACCGAAAACATGCCCTATCGTGTCGAAGCCATTTTTGTGATTCTTTCGAAATAGAGTTAAGAAGTTGTTGTGTAGTACTCATAATGGTGTCCAAGTTAGCAGGCTCTGTGCGTTGGCTTGGAGTAGAGGTTGAGGGTCCTGGATCCGAGACCATAGGGGCTGCCCCCTCTAATTCAAGGGCTCTTGTTACGGCTTTAGCCACTGACTTGGTGGCAAATGCACATACCATATTCGGGTGTTGCTGACACTTTATGAGTACGTGGAACATAGCGAGCTTTGAAAGCTTGAGCAAAAGTGTTGAACCTGCACTTATTACCTGTGAAGCCATTAGATAAAGCATACCCTTCCCACCAATTACAGCAGGACCCGTGAGGTTACTGATAGCGAGTTTCACGGTGGCTTTATCAGTCATCCCATACCCATTGGCAACCTGGTGGATCTCCTTTAACCAAGACTCGGCATCTACGCCACAGGACTGGACGAGCTTGCAAGTCCGACAAATATTAGTGCTTGCAGAGGCAATCACTTTTTGATCCTTGTCAATGGACTTCTCTTATTCAGTATCAGACTCGGAAGAGTCGATGGAGTCCGAATTGGAGCTGGGTATTGGTGTAGGACGACAAGCCATAGTCAGTGGTGCACACTGCGAAATATATCTGGCGCTTGATAAGAATGATCTCCTGCTCGCAAGTCAAGCGCAGACGTTCCGCTGTGGCAGCCCATGGGGCCTGTCGTATTCCATCTATAGCAAAAAACAGATTACTTATAGATGAGAAATGTGTATGAATCAAATAAAGAATAATAGAACATACATAGATGTAAATACATATGTAAAGGATCCTATTCATAGCTTTAGCGAATGAAATTTGTTTATATAATATAAATGAGAGTGCGAAGTAGGGCGACACCTAGGATAGTGCCCGAAGGAAAATATAATTGTAACATTAGAAAAGTGACATGGAACGGTTGGGTGGATGTTGAAAGGATTTAGTAGTATCAAATACTATAGTAGTGAGGACATTGAGGATGGCGAGTGTGACATTCAGATGTATATCATATTGGAAGGTAGTAGAAGATTCGTAGAAGGCGAGTGAAATATTAGTTGACAAGGTTTAAAGAATAAGCATAATGATATGCTTATATACGAAGATATTCGGTTAGGTATGATCCACCAGAGATATTTTAGATACATCGTACTGAGATGAAAAGAGTTTAAATCGGGGAAAATAGCTAGAGTAAGTCTAACATATACGGTGATGTTACACTCAAAAACATCTCGAGGATGGTTGGAATATAATTGAAATAACAAATAATGGGAAGTTAACTACTCAAAGGTTATAGATACCAATGAATTAATTCAGCATTATAAGCTGAATGTATCTATTGGGTTTTGGGTACGATAGGTTGTATGAACTATATCGTGGTGTGATGGTAGAAGAGAAGTTTGATGACTTTGCTGATCATCCCCTTAGGCCGACCGACAAGAGGGCAAAACATAGGAATTCGAATTGCCAATGAAAACCAAGATGAGGTGATATTATATAGACCAATAATCCATATATCCTAAGAGTTATTCTACTCCCAGGGAGCAATTGTAAACACTGAAGTATAAGCTGGAGGATCCGTTGCCTTGAGGCATAGACCTCTTATAGAGGATGACTTTAAGACTAGGTTCGAACATAGGGATTTTCTATTATGAGATCGAGAGGTTTTTATGCCTCCGTCTCATTATGAGGAAGCCAAAGACAACAACATTTGAAACCGGTCAAAAGTTGAAATTGTTATGATAACTTATGAAAGTAGATTAATTATGACAAAGCATGATTGATATTGAGGACACAAAGGATATTTGGTGGAAGAAGCTCTTAGAAAAGCTCTCCATGTGGGGTAGTAGCCTTTGGAATTATGGCATAATCCCGTGGGGGAATCATAGTTTATGTACGGGACTGAAATACTATAAGGCACTAAGGAAATGGTTGAAGTACATGGGAAGCCTCTCAAAGTGTAGGCAACATATACCATTGTAACATAGAATTGGCTACTGGCCATTTGGGAAGTCGGTGGCGCAGCCACATCGTAGAGGTACATAGGCAACGGGTTTTGTTTCAAATAACTACCAAGGTTACACTTTATCTAAGTTAGAGCAGAGTTCTAGCATTGTGGGATGAGGATATATGTTTACTATGTACGTACTATGTGCACATATGTAAACATCTCGGAGAGGTAAGCTACGTGGTGACACGGGGAGAGAAAGACGAGTGTAACCCAAAGTTACCGATGAAGGGTCTAGAGATACGTTCGAAATGTGCAAACGACCGTCAATCTGTTGCATGCTGAGGTATGACGTTGTAGTTGGCACTTGAAATAAATGTCAATGGCCCATAGAATAGAACTCGAGGTGATGGGACAATAGTACAATTCCAGGATGGGTAGCGAATAGTAGTTACCTGCTAGAAGCTCGAACGTGTCTTGCATAGACACCTAAGACTAGATCTCTGATCCATATCTGGGTCAGGCAGAGTTGACCCCCATGGGTTAGATGGAAGTGTAAGTTAGAACATATAGGGCTCGAACGTTGATACAAGCACGGGTTATATCAAACGTAGGTAATTTAGGAAGGGTCACTAGATGCAAGGCAGGCACCCTAATGACTTCAGGTAACTTACGATTCTTACGAAGCCTCACTCGCTACTTAGACCATAACTATGGCTTAGATGAGGATGCCAAGTCATTTGGGATGCCACAATAACGGCATAACATCATGACAGAGAAATGTCATGACTAACATTTCTAGGGTGTACGACAATGTTGAATCATAATCCCCAATGATATGTGGGTTAACAACATGGGGAACAACCTTGGACATAAACTGTTATATCATATGGCATATAATAACGGCTTAGAAGCCACAAGGCAGTTAAAGAATACCTAAAGGAGTAAATGGATTGGTGACTCTACTAAGTGCGATTTATCTGCGTTTTGAGATTAGCAGATAAATCCGCTTCTTGAGGCTAGTTGAGAGTGTCCCTCTTGGAGTATTTATAGACTTGTTGCCTTCCTCCCATCTTCATCAGCCGTCTTTGAGCCTCCCCCTTTGTAGTCGCATGCCCCGCCGCTGCCCTAAATTTTTGTGATTTGGCGTTGGCTCATCTTCATACCTTTCTTTACAGGCTTCTATTCGGCGCATCAAATCATCTGGCTGCTTTGTTATAGTTATTTTTTAAGTTTTCTCCTTGTTCCTTTGCTTTCCAATCTACCAGAAGCGGGATAATCTGGCTTTGCTTACCATGTCTGCGCCCCCTTTAGTCCGTTTTGTGCCTAGCTATGATCGTTATTTTATTTTTCTGGCCATTAAAAAGCTCTATTCTTTGCTTTGCTCATTTGTTTTTAGGCACTCGTACCGGGAGTCTTTCAAGTTACAGGATGAATCCAAAAGCCAATTCATTTTTGAGGAGCTAGTGCAACTTACAATTCACAGATTCAGGGTTTGAGATTGCAAGCTTAGTTTTCTTCATATTTGGTGTACTCTTGGTTGGTTACTCCAGGTCGCTTCCTATTTTTGAAAATCCAGAAGGATGCATGGAAGCCGATCTGCCCTTTCTCTCTTTGCCATACACCTGTAGCCCGTTGTTCTGATTTGCCTTGATTGTTGTGCTTCTGAGTTGCAGCTACAGGTTCGAATCCAAGCTACATGCAATTCGTTCTTGCTATTTGCAAGTCCTTTTCTTGAAGAGTCTTGAATCCAAGCCGTTTTAAGAGTCTCAAAGGCACATGCTTCAGGCAAAGGTGATGTTCTTAACAGTTTGGATCATATCTTTTGGGCGAATCAAGAGTCTAGTTCCTGCAAGCAGGCTGAATTTGGATTGCTCACAATGTTCTAGACTTCCTTTGTCGCTTCACGTCTTCAACATATCTGATTTGCAGCTTTCTGGACTCCACAATCTACTCAGGTGATAACTTTCGGTTTATTTTCCTCTGTTTTCTATGCTTTGCATAAGCCAGCTTTGAACCTAGTTCAGGTCGGCTGCCATTAGCATAGCTTAGGTGTGTTGCACCTGTCATGATATCCTTGCCTGCTATCCTTTTGGATCCACGATTTCACTGTGGATGCCAGCCGCATTGATTTTTCTCAACTTGTGATATCCATAGCTTTCTGTGCCAGCGGTGCTACAACCTCACCAAGGTATTTGCTGTTTATATGCTCCAATACTCAAGATACTAAGTTGTAGCTGTCGATATGTGGTCGGTTGAGGGGATCGCCTTTTAAGTTGCAAGAGATGTGTTCAAAACGAAGCTAGTGTTATCCCTGTAGTGATGTTCTTGATTTTCGTCATCTGTTCTTACACTTCCAATTCCTCCTCTCATTGTTGTTAGATTCCCAGTATATTTAATAGATATAGCCTTGCTTGTTGAAATTACTGTAGTTAATTATTAATCTACCAGAACACTTTAGCTGTAAATTTATGCAACAGATTCCCATCTATCATATGCCTTGGAATGCACCTCTCTATAGGTCTTTATCAATGCAGTTTTGAAGTTTAGAGAAATGTTGCTTACTGCAGATAGATTAGTGGTTCGCAACAGGTTAGGAATTTGGTCATTTGCCTGAACTGGTTTGCTGCATTACATCACTGGCAAAAGCAGAAGCCTAGGGTGTTATTTAGAGGACGTTACGTAAACGAGATAAGGTAAGATAAGCCAAGTATGCTGCTCTTTCTCCGGAAGATGGTATGTGGTTTTGCTTGTCTATAGCCTTTAACATTACTTGTTCTAGTCTATTTTGCCCATTGCTTTCTAATCTAGATTTTGGCGGGAAGTAGAATAGTGGTGGTATATGTAATTTGATATGAATTAATTTTATTGAGATACGAGCTATATAAGCTGATTGCAGTTTTTAGTCGTGTTTCTGTTCTGTGCATTGCCTTCAATTCCTTTTGCATGGAGGAATTTTTGCATTCTGGTGCAGTATCCTTGTGTTTCTAACTGCAGTCTTCCAGTTCCCTTTGCTTTCTCATTTTTTACAGTGCAACATGCAAGAGTTCATCAAGACCGAAATGAGCATTTGAGCCCAGATTTCATGCAACGATGTTCAGAGGGATATCTTTGTAACTAAGCTGGATCAGTTCAACATCGTTGGGCATGCATCGAGGTCCTATTGCTGTTGTCCTATTATTGTGAAATGTCAAGTGCAGGTCTTGTAGGTGCCAACAATCATTTGAAACTTCATTAATTATTTGGAACTAACCAAGGCATGCAAAGGTGTTCCGTTACATTCGTTGGAGGTGAAGCTTCTTGATTCGAAGTATTTTTACTTTTTAGTTGGATTGGTGACTTTACAAATTTGAGGCCTCTTGGCTCCGAGGTATTTTGACTTTATAAGTTCTCTTGAGGCTTATCGGATTGAATCCTGGATACTTTTTTATGAGTTGGAGAACCTATTTTTTGGCCTTGCATATTGCCAGCAATCCTAGTGTCTTGAACTATACTTGTTCATTAGAGTTATGTAACTTCTGCCACATCTTTGTTATGCTCTTTTACGAATCACATTGCGCCTCTTTTATATGCATCATCAAGCTTCACCTGTAGGCTTCTTTACCCATATACTCTCTTCATATTGAGAAATCGTCCTTGACCTTTGATCTTGTTTTAAGGAATATTGATAATGTTAGTCTTTAGATCATTCTAACTTTTTGCGTTTGTGTAACCTACTTGATTTGCCTATCTAGTTTTGGAGCTTTTGATCATTTTTACTTGCATCTTTGTTGACTTGTCCTTACCAATATAATTCTAGCATACACTCCATCGTTAAAACCTTTGCAATAGTTTTAGGTTTGGTTGCAGGACTTATGCTTAGATGGTATTTTCTTGGGGAATGTGTGTTGGTTGAGATGTAGTTTAATTTAACGTAAGCTTTTGCTTTATTGCATTGATGCGTTTCATGTTCTAATGGCCTTGCAGAATCTCAAGCATAAGCCTTGTGCCTAGTAGTTAATTTCTAATGGCCTTATATAATCTCAAGCATAAGCCTTGTGCCTAGTAGTTAATTTAGTCTTACGAATTCCCTTGTGATTACATAATATTGTTGTGTTTTGCGGCACACAAGTGTAACTGGTTAACCTTGAGGGAATTTCTTGTCTAGATGGTATTATTGATGTTGGACAGCATTTTAGGATTTTATGTTTCTTGCCAAACATGGAACTTTGCCTCTCTTGTTGCTTCCTGCGGTTTGTGGCTAACCATTTGCTTAGTCTAAAGGTGTCAATTTGCTCCCATCTATATGGCCCGTAGTGAGTTTCAGTTTCTAGCCATGGGGTGCTTGTTCAATTGAGTCGTTTTCCAATGAAACCTTTCACCTTTCAATTCATGTCTCACTTAGTAGCAAGCCTGTTCATCCTTCAGTGCCTTTAGATTCAATGCTATTAAGCTCGCATTAAAGGATCTTGGTAGAAGTGGATTTGTTGGAGCTTGTTCTCCCCTTTAGTTTACCAGTTCTTGTGTGCTTTAGATTGTGCATAAATTGATGGGGCGTTAGATTGTGCTTAAAGTGACGGGGTGTTTTAGCAAGTGTGCTTGTTTAAGCATTTTATTTTGGTTTGCCTTCTCAAACTTCCTCCTCAGGGTCGTATATTCCAACGTTGTAGATTTTGATCTGTTTGTGAGTTATTTAGTTTTGCTAAGTCAAGTCGTTTTTAGTATTGCTAAATCAAGTCATTTTCCAATCAAGTTAGGTCCTTATGTGCATCTTATTGCAACGTTACCATGTGCATCTTGTTGCAATGTTAGTTGTTTTGTTTGCACCATGTTATATTATGTCTAATTTCGAGGACACCTTGAACTTTTTTACCCTTATAGATGGCTAGCACCCTGAGTTTAGGTTTTCTATGGGAGGGATGTCCCCAAGTTGAGCTTCTCTCCTTTGGTCATTTGGTTACCACTTTCGATCATGAGTAGTTGCATCACTTAGGATCATGAGTAGTTGCATCAAGTAGGACCTTTTTACGGCCATACTAGATGTGGCCTAAGGTTGTGGCATCTTCTTGACCATGTTAAGAGCTACTTAAAGTTGCTACATGGTAATTGCCCACAAGAGCCCACATTGTAAGAGTGCGAGGTATGTGGGTTGTAACACAATTTACTGCATGTGTGTGGTCTTAATGGGCAGGGCAACAAGTTAAGGAGCCTATTTATTGTAGGTTGACAAGATTTTAAACCTTTTTATTTCAGATTCCACTCTAGTTGATCAAGCAACCATTTTGGTATGGGAGTTGCCTTCCTTGAAGGGCGTCTTTGGTTTTTACAGAGTTTAGTTTGGTTGTGCCATAGTGTTCTTGAAGCTTTGGTGTTTTGGTGTGGTATGCCCTTTTGAGGTTTAATAGTTCGATTGATTCTCACATTGGTTTGCAATGTTTTTTATTTGTTAGTCCACTGCTTATTGACCTTTCTAGCTTGCTCTTTTGTTTTCTTTGGAGTTGATAGTTACATGCTTTATACAAGCAATTTACCCAAGTACCTGGACAGAGTTACAAGGCCAGGCTTTTCATCTAGCAGCAGGATGGTTGCTTTGGACTATCTGGAAAAGACGAAGATTGGTAATCTTCAAAGGTCTGGATGTGGCAGATAATCGTGTTCTCCAAGAAGCTCAAGGTTACATTGTAAAGTCGTATCATTGTTCTTCACTTGCCCCTCGCAAGAGGCGATTGATTTTTGAGGAGTATTTGGATGTGCACTCTTATGCTTAGGCAGGTTGCTTCACTCGGTGGGTCTCTGCTTATCCGCTGAGATTTTATTCCTGTCTCTGCATTTATACTTGTATTTAACTCTTTGATTGAATAAAGTCTGACGTCCTTCAACAAAAAAAAAAGAGGCATCTTCAATTGAGTTAGTTTGTTGGGCTTTTGGGGAATGATTTGCATCTTGTCATGCAGTTTTAGATGGTTTTTTATGACAGTTGGAGCTTCGTCTATGCATCACATTTTATTTTTGACACTATAGCCTAGTTTTTACTATGTTTGCTAATGCTATTATGGTTCTTTAAGCTTATGTTGCTAGCATATCATGGATCTTGTAGCTTTGTGCTTGTCAATTACGAGTTGCGCCGATGTTCCCTCGTGCGGGTTTGGAGGCTAGTCTGTCTTGGTCGACTCTTGTGCCAATATTGTGGTGGTTCATGCAGTTTGTTCAAACTAGCTGTCTTTTGAGCATTGTCCATCTTTAGCGTAGTCGCATGCCTTGATCCCTTTGCAGTGTTGTGTACATGTCATAACATACCCCATTTGAGTCGTTAACACTTACACTTTTGTTTTCCAGTGTTTGCTATTTGTCTTGATAGGACAGCCTTCGCGTCGTCGTTTTCTTGCTTAGATTCCTCATTTCTTAATTCAGGATGTCGTAGTATTCTTTTTAGTATTCTTGGTTGTTTGGATGTGCCCTGGTCTCTTGCTCCCCTTCACCTGCTCATTTTCTTTGACTTTGTGATTCCTAAGTAGTGATATTGTACCCTTAATTCTTTTAGACATTTAGTTTCTTGTTTTTCTGCCTCTTTTTTCAGCATGTTGTTGCATTGTGTTGGTTGAGTGCAACTAGGCTCTAGAAGTGCGATTTATCTGCGTTTTGAGATTAGCAGATAAATCCGCTTCTTGAGGCTAGTTGAGAGTGTCCCTCTTGGAGTATTTATAGACTTGTTGCCTTCCTCCCATCTTCATCAGCCGTCTTTGAGCCTCCCCCTTTGTAGTCGCATGCCCCAACCCCCCTCCCCCTTTTTAGTTTTAGCCCTGCGTTACAACCTTGCGTGATTGAAGTATTCTTATAGTCTAACGTCTTAGTTTTTGATGTTGATTGGCTCTTTGTTTGACTTCTTGATCTTGCGAGGTTATCTTGTACAATGGGCTGGAGGCTCTCATGCCATTGTTGTTGGGGCAACTCTTATGTCTTGAATGTTGGGTTTTAAGTGGGGTCGATGTTGAGGGCCCTTGTGCCATGGTGGTGGGCCCTCGTATGCCAAAGATGTGGCGGCCTTTGTGCCAAGATTGGGGTCCTCGTACCAGGTGTTTTCTTTGTTCCTTTTGCAGATCTGCTCAAAGATGGATGTGGAGACGTCCTTTGCGACTTTCGCAAGAATCTTGGTATGTTGGGGTCGTGTTGGACATTAGCGACGGAGGCCTATAAATCTCTACGAACTTATTTGAGTTTGGACCCTTTGTGGTACTTTGTTGCTTTTGTATGCCCAAAAAGGCCGGTGTGCATGAGGGATTATTAGAAGTGAAATGTTCATGTTGTTGCATTGTGTTGGTTGAGTGCAACTAGGCTCTAGAAATAAAGGGCACAACCAAAGGGTGAGTGGCATACGCTGTGTCACGCATAAGGGTCGGGATAACGAAAATCAACCGTGGACGCAAAAAAATATATTGAAGAAGAAAAGGAATGAAGGACCTTAATGATGATATTTAGGGACCTGGATGGGAAGATTATTACCTCCACGATCTTTGGATGAATGGCCTGAGTTAAAGGTGTGTCTTTCCTAATATGCATGGATAGATTTGCGGCTTGAAAGGCAAGAAGAGTTGAAAAGCTCCTTAAAGGTTTGGTGCATGGCTTAGGGAAGAAAACTTTCATTTGCTAGGACAACATGGTGGGTTGAATTCACCAAGAGCCTTTTTAAAAGAAAAGGCCTCTCTTGGGAGGTCTTTGAGTGGTACCGTCCTTTGGGATGTTCACATAATCCCTTGGAATATGTAAGTCCATTTGTGGAACCTAATGACGTTTAGGCACTAAAGTAATGGTGGGAAACACTTTGCCCCAACAATATCTAGATATCCTAGAAGGAGGTGACTAGTTAACAATGGTTGGATGCCATTGGAACGTTACGGAAGAACGACTTCAAAAAAAGGTTAGGCCATTGTCAATTTGACAGGCGTGTGGTGCAGATAAATAATCACTGCCATATATGCGGTGAAGTTTGGCACGAAATAATATTAAAATTTGTACTCTATATTAATTAGAGTAAAGTATTGACATCCTTGTAGGGGTTTTAACACAAGCAGTCACTATATGTTACAGAGTATGCACCGCGATCTGGGGAAGTGGTCCATAAAAGGAACACGACCGTTGAGAAGAAGTAGTGAAGGGTGGTAGGATTAAAGCTACCCATGGTCTAGAGGGGTGCTGCATGGCAGTCCGCAATCGGTTGGGCCAAGAGAGATCTTTTCTCTGGGAAATGAGACGAGTCAAAGTTGACACTAAAGAGAAACAACATTAATTGTAGTTGTGTCTATAAAATTTTACTTAACCCTTAATATATAACGTGGAATAAGATCTAATATAAAGCATGTGAATGTAGTATAGATTAAATCATGGCAAGGCCCAACGAAAATTTGTTATCAAGGCATCTACTAAAGGAAAAAAGCATTTAAAGCTATAGGTTTAGGAATGTCGGTAACTGGACATTATTATCGTTGCCTAAAGAATATCCAAGGTGATAGTTAGAATCCAACTTAGAAGTCTCTACCTTACTTAAAAGAGTTCCCTTTCATCGCTCAGCGTGAAAGTTCGTCGGTATGGTTGCAGGAACCATTCCGCAGTGATAGTAAGAACCTTTAGGTTATTCTGACCTCACCATAGTTGCAAAAGTTCGGCGGAGGAGTTGCTACCACAGCGTTGGTTTATTTATTTATTTATTTAGTTATTTTTTTTTTAGTGTAAGGTTGAAACTCTATTAATTTATAAATACAGTACATGATCCCCATAGATCAGGTTGAAAAAGCAGCACAAGGTCAAATCACTCCAGTCATGAGGGTGAATCACGGTAGGGGTTCTTGTACTCTGGTGAAGGCTATCTCAACTTCTTCCCTATTAATAAGGCACAGGTACCTCAGGCCTAGGTTGCATGATCACACATCTTCCCGTGATGATGGGTACTATGGAAGTACCACCTGAAGGAAACTCCTTTCCTAGCTTCCTTTACCTCTTCCTCATCACCACAGTACTATAGGGATTGTGCAACTACATGAAGTCACATATGTCCTACTGATGGTACTATAGGAGTATTACCTCCAACATTCCGGAACCCCCATGCCATGATCATCTTAGAAAGGAGGAGACCATATAAACTCCCCCACCATTACGAGCAAAAATTCTCCTCACCTGCTTCCAGTACCCCAGTTAGAGCATGTTCATCTTTTTTTTTTCCATCCCAGTTGCACCTAAAGAATGTATAGAACCCTTCGAGTCTTCCAATCCTATCCAAATCTTTGTAATATGCACTCCCCATTTTCCTGTGGTGTGCAAGGGCCATTAATGCAACTTCATAGTTGAACAAGTTCTTTAGTTTTGCTAAAGATATAGCTTTTCCTCCAAGAGCAACCTCACATCTATGCTTCCATATCACCCACAAGGCAATATTAACCAGCATTGCAGATATTTTGTCGTTTTCATTGGAAGTGTATCTGGGGCCAATCTAGATCGGTATTTTCCAGCCCAATAATGGGTGCAACTCACTGCCAGAAGCACATTACGTGGACAGAAGAAGAGATATGTTGTATCCTCTGGTGTTGAACAGCCAAGTGGACACTCCAGTGGAACAACAGTGCCTCTTTCAATTGGCCTGACATGCGTATTAAGACCACCTTGTAAGGCTAACCACCTGAAGTATTGAATCCGTCTCGAGCAAAGGGTAGTTCAGGAATCACCCAGGAGCTTGACCACTTCTCTTTCACTCAACCCTCCAGGAGACCACCTCGCTTTGGATATGAATGTTTGCCTATCACCTTCACACGGGTAGGTTGGGTACCTATAGACTGGGTACCTATTGCACAATTGTGGCAACCATAAATCCACGGCCCATCCAAAAACATAACCCATCCTATAAGATCCGTATAGAACATGGATAACTGAAGACCCTTTTGTCGTTTTATGTGGCATTTTCTCCTGTTAGTCAAGGCGATAGAGGTGCCCCCTATTGGTTTCCTAAATTGCCCCTCACAAGGTGGCACATTGATGTCTAGACATCCTATATTTTTCCAGATCTCGAAGTTGCTATTGACAAATTCAGTAGCATCATGCATCCTGCTATTCCACAGTTTGAAATTGCTATGACTTTTGTCGATGCCACTAAGCGTGACTTGGTGTTCCCCAGCCCCATTTTCCATGTGGTTAGTCCCGGTATTATATAGCTTCCTTACTAACATTAGTCTTTTCTTGAAGGAACAATAAAAATACAAACAGTTACGAGAGGGAAACAAACTTATCATTATATAAGCAAGTTGAAAATAGCTCATAAACCAGGGTATGGGGGATGTAGGCTCATGCCAATAACAATTGGAGATTGGGAGCATAAGGTGAGATCTTACCCCCTTTAGCTTCTTCGACCATCAACATTTGCGTTATGCATACTCTACTGCATCCCACGCCATACAAAAAGTTTATCTTATTCGATATGTATGTAGTACTATCCATCACAAAGATTACTTATCATCCAGACATCCAAGGCTACCAACCTCATCCATGATGAGGTCCTCTAATTGCATTCTCCGTGTACTGCGTCTACCCCTTCTACGTTTCTTTTTTTTCCACTGAGACAGGGGGGGTCACCTGTAGATCAATTCCTTTGCTTTTCTCCTGTGGGGTACCACTTCCGATTGAGTCCTCAACGGGGATAACATCCATTGTAGCATTAGTAGCCTCTGTTGTGGTAATTGGATCAGCAACACCTGGGATATTCTCCTTAATGAACTGTTTAACAAACTCTATCTCAGCATAGAGGGGATTCTTTCTGATGTCTTCAATAAGATTTCTGGCTGCATACAAGTCTTGTTCATCGGTTGCTAGTATGTTTTCACCAGGCAGGCTGTTGATTCCTAGCAGCTTCTTAGGCATATCAGTGCCATTCTCCCCAATGACCAGTTCTTCATGTATCTCCTCTGCTCTTTTCCCCTGACCCAAAGTTGGGTTTGTGGGCTTATGGGGCTTCTCCAGTTCAAGAGAGTTATGTGAGAATGGCAGGTTTGCAGGCTCAGAACCATCATGGCCAAGAGCCGATGCCATTTGCCCTTCATGAGTGGTGGCTGAGTCCTGTGAAGGATCAGTATGATCACCATACTCTTCATCAATTATGGCTGGGTGATCATCAGATCTCCTAGGCATGTAATCGACCACTGAGTCTTCCACCATATCTGCCCATTTAATCTTACACTGTGTTTTCTTCATGTTTGCCAACTTGGGAGGAGTAACAGAGATGGAGCCAGCATTGGGATCATGAAACATGTTAATCTTAGCACGGAGGGGGGGAGAGGGAGAGGGCAGAGGCAGGTGAATCTGTAACAGAAGTACTATATAAAGCCATGCCGTGTTTGCTGGATGACTCCAGCAGGTCGATTTGCTTAGGAGGATGTAATGGATCCATATTTTCAAGGCCAAGAAGGCCCGATTGTTCTGGTTCCTTCAGAGGTTTTACAGACCCATTGTTGTCAGGAGTGGCAATAGAACATTCCCTTTTAAAGAACAACCGTTGGGCTGGGATTTGATCAGGCAGTTCAGAGTTGCACTCAACCATGGGCCCCTTTTCTTTGTCGCATTCTTTTATTGATGGGCACATAGCATTTGGGTGGATGCTGATACTACAACTAGCACAGATGGGGGGCAGACTTAGAGGCATCAGAGGAAACACAACGTTTTCTTTGTAGAATCCCTCAAACTCGATGGCTTTGGGGATGGGCTTGAGTAGATCCATTGCCACATATAGCCTGGGCACATCCTCACTCCTGTTGTCAAAACAGACATACTCCCCAATAGAGGTCGTCAAAGTTTTAAGTGTTCTCTGTGTCCAGAGTTCAAATTGTAACCCCTCCAGAGAAACCCAAACTGGGTAAAGAAGAGCATCTAGGAGCATGGGGTTGAAGCCTGGTCGCCATTTCTGCATGAAGAACTGCCCATGCATGGTGGATATGATGCCCTTTCTGAACAGGATCTCAGTTTCCTTAGATAGATTGACAATGCTTGTGAAATAAGAGTTCCCTAAAGCTTGCACCTTTGGCGGGGTTCTGGACCTACAGATAAGTCTCAGGGTCCTTCGGATCTTGCCCAACTTGGGGGATCCACGAAGAAGCTTGCCTATGAGACAGTGGATATCTAAAAACCGTATCCTGTTGGCCACTTCCTGAGTATGGACAGAGATAAGCCCCCTTGAGTAAATATCCTCCGGGCAGTCCATCTGGGTAAGAAGACCAGCTGCCTCTGCATAGCTGGTCTGATTAATCACCATCTTAGTATAGCTCAACCTAGTAGCTATCATTCAACCATGTACAGTTAACAAGAAAAGCTTGAAGAGGTAAGGCTGAGAAGGATCCCCATGCAAGTAATCTAACCACCCTCCTTGTATTGTGAAGATCTCCCAGAAGTTGCAGTCCACCAACACAATAGAATTGATCTAGAAAAAGGATTTGCCTATCAATCAAGGATGTCCAGATGTCCTCCAGATCCCCTCTGATCCAACCCCACCAGATACAGTTATGATTAGCAAGAATGGCTGTGCGAACTATGTATGGCGGGGAATAGGGCAGATTAACCGAAGAGGGATCAGAGGAAGATGAATGCAATGAAGTAACGGAGGGGGTTTGATCCATTGAGATCACAAGAAACCATTCTCAGGTTTCAATCCACAGATATGATCTCAAATGGAAGAGGCACCTTGTGTAATTCCAGCTTAACCGAATCTATCATCCAGGCGCTGTGGACGTAGAAGGTGGCAAAAGCCGGACGATCAATTCCAAGAAACTCGACCCTCCACAGCCTCAGTATCTCCTCTGGATTTACAGTAGGAGTGCCATTCTCTCCAACAAAGTAGATCTCTGGGACCAGCCTCTCATCAATTAAGTATGTCCACAACTCTGCAGCAGGACCTTCCAACCATCCACAGGCTAACTGTTGGGAACCCTCGATGGTAACAAAGTATCTTAAGATCTCAATATCAAAAGGGGATGGAGGATCATTTACTGGAGAGGATGGAGAGAAGAGCGGCAGGTGTAGTCCCATTTAGACATCGAAAAATACAGGCACTTGAGGCTGGCTTGAGGCTGGGATTGTGTGCTACAGATTCAACAAAGAGGCTTATAAAGAGCCAGAGCCAGAGGAATGATTATAATGCATAATATGGGTACATCAAACACATATGAATTGATGGAAGTTGCAGAGGCTAAAAGTCTCAGGAGGCGGCTAGCTATCCCAACAGCAAAGGGACAAATAGACCTTTCATGCGAGAGGTCCCAGAAGGAAAAACAGACTGGTCAAGAGTTGACTACAAGACCTTTGGATCCATCTGCATCCAAAGCGTTGGTTTAGGGAAGAGTGATAGTAGACAGAAGTCTTTCTATAGAAACAGAGATACTATTGGTTAAATAAAACAAGAGACTATTACGTCACTGAAAGGTTCCGTGGAGATTCCTCTAAATTTTATAAGATTCCCTCTAGATTCCATTAGATTTATGTAGATTCTCCAAGATTCTATGAAGATCCTCCTAGATCCCCTTAGATTCCCTTAGATCCCTTTAGACTTTATGAGATTGCCCTAGGTTTCCTTACATTATATGAGATTCAAAGAGATTCTTTAAAGATTCCCCTAGATACTCTAAGATTTCATCAACATTTTTTTAGATTCCCTTAGATTTTATGAAGATTCCCTTAGATCCCCTAGATTTTAAGAGATTCCCTTAGGCTTGTAAATATTTTCCTAGATTCTCTTACATTTTATAAGATTTTCTTATATTCTATTAGATTCTTGTGGATTCCTTTACATTCTAGAACTTGTTAGAACATTCTAAGACTTTCTGGAACATTCTAAGACTTTCAATATATTCTAGAACTTTCTGGAAGTATTTCCCTAGATTTCCTTACATTCCCGTAGATTCCCCTACATTCTAGAACATTCTAAAACTTATTAGAACAATTTGGAACTTTCTGGAAGAATTTTCTTAGATCCCCCCTAGATTCTCTTATGTTCTAGAACTTCCTAGAGCCTTCCAGAACATTCTAGAACTTTCTTGAACTGCTAGAATGTTATAGTCTATTTTATTTAATGGGAAGATTACCCTTAAGTATATTGTTAGTCCTGTGCCTCCTGGTACAGGACTATTCATGCATACGACAGACCAGGTCAAGCTCAAGGATCCTCAGTCAACCACGGGTCAGACATCCAAGGCTCCGCAGAAGACCAAGCAGCAGACCACGCAGTCAAAGCCTTTGGCTGTCAACAAGAGGCGCCGCTCAGACAAGTGACGGCCCGTCACCGCCCGCGTCAGCGTCAGCGTGATTCTAGGCACTTCAAGAGGCACCGCCAACATTCCTGCAAATCAGGCCTCCTTCCAGGAGTCGGCACCGAGATCAGTCAGAGTGTCTATATTGGGCCCAAGGCCATTGTACTATATATATGAGTAGAGTTAGCTCATAAGTTTTTAGATGAGTTTTGAGTCTTGTCTCTTTTCAGTTTTCTCTCTATTGTGAGAGCTCATGTATTTTCATCATTGATATCAAGGAAGCTTATCATCTTTCTCTCATTTGTTCTGTTCTCTTCTTTTTCTTCTCTTTCAGCAAATCCCGCGTGACATAGTCCCCCGGACTCTCCTGTTAGATCCACGGGTCCTCACAGAGGGCTGTCTTCCAGGAGTTCCCGAACCCAGATCCCAAACATATATTAAAACATAAATTTTTCATGGAATTAATGCTTGGTCTAGTGGTTAGAATGAGGGGTTGGGGGGTCAATAGCCAGGGTTCGAATCCCTTACACAACATAAAAATTTTAAAAGCCTTTCCCTAAGGGATGAGCATTCAACTTGGGCCGTAGGATCTTGGACCCGATCAAGGGTCGAGATCTCACCACGTGACAATAATTAACGCAGGATCTATTACATATAATTCCCAAAGTCATGTGCACCGTAGGATATGTGCCAAGCCACATGAGCCGTAAGATCTCGTATCGACGATCAGGATCGGATCAACCTAGACCGTAGGATCGATTACATATAATTCCCAAGGCCATGTGCACCGTAGGATGTGTCCCAAAGCAACGTGAGCCGTAGAATCTCGGATCGACGATCAGGATCAGATCAACCTGGACCGTAGGATCGCTTACATATAATCTGAAACAAACTCCCAAGCCATCTGGACCGTAGGATACGTCCCAAAGCTGTAGGATCTCGGATCAACAGCTGGATTCAGGAGGACA
Source organism: Isoetes taiwanensis (assembly GCA_021234155.1). Classification (NCBI taxonomy): domain Eukaryota; kingdom Viridiplantae; phylum Streptophyta; class Lycopodiopsida; order Isoetales; family Isoetaceae; genus Isoetes; species Isoetes taiwanensis. The sequence goes on along the minus strand of JAJEKV010000027.1, from coordinate 16,566,468 downwards.
AACATAAGAACATATATATGTTATGATAGGATATTCAAGAAAGCTTGGTGTGGTGGTAAGTGCCTAAAGCTGGAGTTGGGAGGTTGAGGGGAAAAAAAACATATATACAAAAAAATACGACAAAATTTTTGTATGGTAGAAATATGCATTTTTATACGCGGGCGCCGCTGGATATTTATACGGCTTTCTTTTCAAATTCTAAGGTGTTGAAAGCATAGCGGCGCCCATCTGGGTTTTAGGCCCTGCTGCTGCCATTTCGATGCCGGGGTTGATGCCCCTAAGATAATTGGACCGTCCCTGATGCGGGCACAAAAATCGCCTCAATCCGAGTTACCTAGAGAAAGTTATGGCCCGTGGAAACAAGGGACCTCTTTTACTCTAAAAACTTAACATACCTGATTTTAAGGACTCACACCTTAATTCCTAACTAGCTTAATCCTCCCCTAACTAGGTCAACATATATACTTGCTATGGAATTGGAATAGTTTATCCTAGATTGAAGTCCCCTACTAACTATCGGACTAACGAGTTAGAATATGGCCAGTGCTATGATCTAGTCCACCAAAATCATGGCTCTGATACCACTGTGACGCTTCCCGAATCCATACGATGCTCCCATCATATAAATACAGGAAATTCCCCTCCCATGGCGAGTCCATCATGTAATGGGCCCATGGTAGACCGCTCGAGTATTCGAACCTTGAATGTGCCTGTGGGGTGTTCCCGAGACACCGGCATAAATGGGTAGAAGCGACTACTCATAAATGTCTAGATGGTTTTGCCCACTTGGTTAAGGGCGTGTCGATTAGGAACGTTACAGTTGGTATCAGAGCAGGTCTCGAGTTTGAGTCTCCATGGGTGTCTATATGCGTGGGTAATTTGCAAAGACTTGGTAATCATTGTGACATGGTATGACATAGACATGGTATAGCCTTGGATGCTCGAGGACGAGCATAGTTCTAGTGGGAGAGACTGTAACGGGTCCATGGTAGACTGCTCGAGTATTCGAACCTTGAATGTGCCTGTGGGGCATTCCCGAGACACCAGTATAAATGGGTAGAAGCGACTGCGCATAAATGTCTAGACGGTTTTGCCTAGTTCGTCAAGGGCATGTCGGTTAGGAACGTCACACATCACCACGGAAAAGCCCTCCGTCTGACTCGGACCACTTGTGATGGCCAAGTGTCCGGGTGAAGGACACAGAGGTGTCCTTTGTCCCATGCCTTCTATGGGAATCCTATATAGCGAAAGCGTACATACATGTTAGCGCTTGGAAACAATACTAATAAATAGTATACCAAAGGTGGCCCATCGTCATCAATACAACTAACAACAGAATACCAACATAACAAAGGAAATGCACCATAAATAAGGGCTCTACCCCAGGGCTCGGACTCATGGGGGTCGACTGACAGTCAAGGCCTCCGGATAACAGCAGACAGAAGTATAACATGGCGTTGGCTGGCATAGAACAATGGCCAGGGTAGTCCACTTCATCCGCCTCTCCTGTGCACACTTTGCAGATAGGTTGAAACAAGCTATCGCGTGATTGTAGCCTTTCAGAGATGCAATCTCATGGAATCACCCTATGAGACTACTCCGGGTTGCATCTCCCCAGTTCGATGAGGCAAGTCAGAGAAGTCTTTGCCCCCCCTCCCGAACATAATGGATCCCTGGGTGTGCTAGAGAATACGTGCCACTAGGTGCACACGCAGCTGTACCCGACTTGAACTCCCCAAAATCCATGGACTGCTAGGCACGCCCATCGAGTTCAGGTCACGATATAGCATCCACAGCCAAGTGGGCTCTTGTGCACATTTACAACACAGGAGGAATAGAAAGAAAGCTATCCTTGTACATCCATCCATCCATAACTTCGAATAGAACATAAAATAGAGATTAATAATACATCTATTCATACAAGGATTAATCCTAGCTATCTTCTAAGCATACAAGGTTTTATCCTATGACTATCTAGGAATCCAAGCTATCTACGTACGCATGGATTATCCAAGCTCCATTATCTCTCTGGTGCTCCATCCTTCTGGCTGGAACAGGGTTGAACATCAGCTTCTCCTCCACCAATCTCCCCCAATTCGAATTGGGGCAAATAGGGGTGGAAGCCCCAATTTAGGTATCCCAAATTGGCAAGCTTGCCTTGTCCAATCGATTTGGGCCAGATGGCAGCTCTGGATTGGTCAATATTAACTAATTTAATATTTTAACCCCTTTTAAGATTAGGTTAAGCCCTAAACTCGAATTAGGGTTTAAAATTAAGTTTCCACCTTAATAATTAATGATTAACATAGCTAACCTTAACTTATGAATAATTAATGTGCCATTAATTATTCATAGTGACGTGTCATGTATTTATACTTAAGAATACACATAAATACGTGGAACGTCACAAGGTCTTCTATTCTTCCAAATCTAGGAAATGTCCACTCTACAATGATCTCTACATATTCTAAACGAGGTGCACCCTGGACTACCACAGTCGTCGGATCTGTCAATCCTATGGCCCATACTGTATGTTGGAGCTTCTTGACACCTCTCGTTTCGATTATGCTCAATTATGATTGGGGACGCCTATGATTTTAAGATGTCGAATACGAGTTTGCCTAAGGTTTTGATGGTATATCGAGCCTCTATACGGTGAAATACGGGGATTCGAACCTCTACCAAAATAACTCAATGTCCTAATACGACTACTTTAACCAATCTAACCAGTGAGCTAATGTGACTATTTTTTATCTTAAATCTATATTTTTTTTATAATAACCCATTGAATTGTTTTAGGGATATGGTCTATGGTTTCAAGAATTATATCTATATCAAATCCCCCTGGAACCCCCTGTTATTTTGCTACATCCAGTGAGCTAATGTGACTATTTTTTATCTTAAATCTATGTTTTTTTTATAATAACCCATTGAATTGTTTTAGGGATATGGTCTATGGTTTCAAGAATTATATCTATATCAAATCCCCCTGGAACCCCCTGTTATTTTGCTACATATTTAATACAATTGTCGATATTGTCGTGGATCTTCTTTTCCTCGCGACCGATCTCCATGACCCATCTGCATAAACTCATCCCTTATGGTCTTGCCAAGGATTCAAGAAAATTCAAATTTTCAAATCTACCATCTTTCACGTGTCACATTACTTGAATGGATCTCTTGGACTATACTCAGTACCCTTCTACTTTAATGTAGAATATTGGGTATATGTAATAAGTAATTTGAGACCACATTATAGTCGGGTGCCTTATAAAATAGCATCGATCGTCCTCATCAGTGTTGTATTTTATGTATAAATATATTTTCTATAATACAAAGGTACTTTACGTATGTGTGTCAAAACACTTGGTCAAAATAAAATAAAAAGAATCATTGATAGTCCTTCTTATTGCCATCAATAGTAAACGTTGTTTTCCTTGCTCTGTATGCCGCTTGGAGTCATAGATGGCAAAGACACCACTTGCTTCACTAACTCTGCTCTTTGGGCTCCACTACCTACCATCTGCTTGGGGTCCTCTAACTTCTGCCAGCATGTTCTCTTTCTTTGTTTTCTTTTTCTTTGTTTTTCTTTATTCTCTATTATTGTGCTGCATATTCCTTCTTTATTCTCTTTTTCATATAGATAAGGTTCTATTTCATCAGGGAGTTATACTAAAATAATTAGAGAGATAGAGAGACTTGTAAAAGAAGTCAAATCCATTAATTTTGATATTGTCATGTCCGGTTTAATCGAAATAAAGTAACAATATATGAATAAAAAAAAGGCTGTCTTAAGCATGTTTATATCAATACAAACTGGTACAAAATGTTTTTATACATTTTCTTATATTGATTCTTAGAGCACTAGAAACTCTTTGTGTTCTTTACATCTTCTTGCTCTGCCATTGTCAGTTACATCCACATTTGCTATGGTCGCTTCTAGTTCTCAAATTGCTTTTAGATTTGGCGAAAGCCCTACAAAAAAGCTTTTCCATGTTCTATTGTTAATGCAATCAACCTAACAAATTGTGCAAAACTTTAAAGATGCTGATCAACAGAGCATTGAATAAGCAGGACTCAACAAATTTATTTGAGCTCCCATTGCTAGCTCCAATAATAGAACAAATTTTATTATGTGTAACAAATATTTTGGACACCTCCATTCCACCCCTTTGATAGAAAAATGATTGCATAGGCTCTCCATCCATTTCACCGCCAAAAGGATAAATTGTTCAAACTTTGCAAGAATTCCACATTGTTTCAATGCAAAAGCCTTCATATAACACCAAGATCAAGCTCTATATTGCTTACCTTGATATGCCAAATTTCTTTGAAAAAGCTTTCATAATGGCTTACACCAAGGCCCTCATCAAGTTGGAACCTTTGTAGGTTGAGTTGGCTGCTCAACTAGCCAAGCTCACATAAACAGATGCTGCCTTGCAAACAACTCAAATCCAGCTTACTGCTTTTTCCTCTAAAGAAGGAGTTATTGCTTCCTGAGGATGCCAATACAAGACATTATTCACGAAGCATAATAGAGTCACAAGAGATCATGCCACCATCCGCAATGCTCTGCAAATCTACATATTCTAAACGAGGTGCACCTTGGACTACCACAGTCATCGGATCCATCGATCCTATGGTCCAGACCGTATGTTGGAGCGTATGGGCACCTCTCTTTTTGCTTATAGTCTTTTATGATTGGGAGCTCCATGATTTTGAAATAGGGTAAAAGCATGTTAGGGTGTCCCTTAAAAAGTATTATTTAGTGACCAAAAAAGTACCTAAAAAGGTACCCAGGACTGGGTACTGGGTACCTGTGTAATATCTCAATAAAAGGTACATTCTAGAACTTTTATATATATTTTGGTCTCCGGTAGCATTATCTTTATCTTAACTTTGAATATTAATGCGTCCTCGACTTTTATTTTGGATATTTGTACTAGTTTTAATGAAAAGAAAAATGAGAAAGTACCCAGTTCAGAAGTACCTAGTGTATGTACTTTTGCAGGTTCCAAAAGTGGTACACCCTAACATGCTTTTACCCAATATGATATACAACTTCACCTAAGGTTTTGATGGAATATCGAGCCTCTATACGGCTTTGCCTAAGGTTTTAGAATATAAATGATGGGGGCTCGAACCTCTACAAAAATAACTCAATATCTTAATAAGACTTCTTTGACCAATATAACCAGTGAGCTAACGTAATTAATTTTTATCTTAAATTTATGTTTTTTTTTTTTTTTTTTTTTTTTTTTTTTAATAACAACCCATTCAATTGTTTTGGGGATATGGTCTACGGTTTCAGGAATTCTAATTTTACATCCGTATTAAATCCCCCTGGAACCCCCTGTTATTGTGCTACATATTCGCTATTGGAAGACACACATTCAGTAAGTACATGATATTTTCAGGTCACAAGAGGGCCCTTTTCAACCAGCAATACCTGACTCCAATAAGTAATTGTTGACCAAATATTCCAATTGAACAAAGAGATAGACATCCTGAAATTGCGAAGCTCAAAACTCAGCTCCAGAACATGAAAAATCGAATGCTCAAGCTTCAAGCAACAATTGACACAACAAAGCAAAAAGTTGAATAGGTCACATTGATTGCCATCAATATGCAATAGTACTTTCCACCAGCAATTGGATACGTGCTTATGCCTTATCAAGAAAAAAGCAATTTCTTCTCAAGTGGCACAACATAGGGCCGCAAATGAATGCATTCTAATTCTGCATATCATTAAAAAAAAAAAAAAAAAAAGCCAAACCTAGAATCCTAGGTCCGACATCAATCCCCGGTCAATCCCAAGGATTGTATTATCAACCCAGATTCAAACTTACGTAAAAATTATCTGGTACTTATTGTCCTTTTGAAAATTACCAAAAATCATAATATGTCATCTATCATTCAAGTTTCATAAGTCATGTCTATGCCAATGTCATCAACAAAAACAATGTTAAACCAAGGGGCTTGTATACGTTTATTTCCATCAGTCAAAATACTACATAGCCAAATGAATAATCCCTTCTGCCAATCTTTTGCTCCTGCTGCAATAAATGCTGTTCACATTGCTGCATAAGGTGTCAACATCATGATAGATCTAAATTCTCAATTGGTCACATGATTGTCATGGTAAAATATACATTGACCTTTGGTCCTTTAGGCACCTGTACTGATCTATTAGACCATTTTTATGTACACAAATATGGACAAATATGTAGCCAATGTGCAACACCAAGAAGTGCAAAAGCAGCAAATATTATTTGAGAATAGGACCATGACTCATAATAAGAGATTCCTTTTTAACAAGCCCATGTACAGTGTGCACAGATACCTTTAAAGCTTTAAGCAAGCATGAGCATATACCAATAGCTAAAGAAAACAGAGATAATAAATATAGACATTGAAATTGCAAGGAGTCTAACATTTAAGCACAAAGGCCACGCCTAGAACCTGCTCAATAAAGCAGAATCGAGCATAACTTTAAGCAGTGTCATACTTATTAAACTAAAGTTCACATAGAAAGGAGCCCTTGAAGTTGATCAAATAATCAAAACATCAAGGCTAAAGTTTAAAGATTGCTTCCGTGAAATAGTGGAAGACAATCAAGCCCGAAAGTGGACGAGAATAGATCCTTGGTAATTTAAAATGACATGGCCGGGGAACAAGGATTATTATTGGTTGTCTCACAAAGATTGGCTCTGAGAGATTGCATCATAGTTCAAGGGGGAAACTAGTGGCAGAGTCTTGGTGGCTCCTAGCGGATTACTTCTTTGCTTTAGAAGTGCTAGTTCTGTGGCCGGGCAGTTGGATTTATTCTTAACTCATCCTGTATCTTGTCTCATTGAATAAAGAATTTCTTTACCGTGTGTCACGTCTACTTTTCCCTTAATTGCTTTTCTAACTCCAATCCGTAAAATTCACATAACCACTATACCCATAATTGATGCAGTTGTATACCAACAATATTCAGAACCGTTCTCAGTCAATGCTTTGGAAGATGTAAAGGCAGCAAAGTTCCATGGCATACAAAGTTGGTTCCTTTGCTGTTGGAGATGCCATATCACTATGAAAATTGGCACACAATTAGTTTCTTTACTAGAAATTATGGACAACATGCATGTATTGCTAGACATTTTGTAACATTGTTTTGCCAGTGGCACAAATTCTAAACTTGGTTCAATCGGAGCTGCTAAATGTCTTGGATAATAAGGTTTGCTGAAACTGATGTTATCATATATGCTATTATGCTTGTACAAATGTTTTCCATCTATAACAGAAGCTATTGCTCAAACCCGTCACAAGTCATATTGAAAGCCTAATAATGGGCCTGTCAAGGTTCTGTTTCGGATCTTTGAAGACATGTGAGGAGGCAAAAGTCAAAGGAACTTAGATCTTTTATTTTCTCACGCATATGCATTGTAAATGGGTTTTTGTGCTGCAACAATATAATCAGTTTTCCCTTGCAAATCCAGCCATTTGCAAAATTGATGGTTGTCCTTGAACCATTTTTCGTCCTTTACCTCGAGGAGCCATTGACAATTTCCTGATATGGGATATAACCAACATTTCTTAGAACGAATTTAAATAATAGGAATAATGCAACAGGCCTGAATAAATCTAAATAAGAGGAACAATGCTAGTAGAACAGGCTGCAACTAAGCACAAGATAGGCTGTACAAAAGAATGGACAATTTTAAGCAACAAACTACTTACCATAATCACTCTTATAACTAACGTAGCGGGTTTATGCAACATAATAAATTTAAATGATCTTTCCTTACCATGCAATACAAGTAATCATTAGCCAATATTCAACACCTATTTTTAATATAAGCTTTTTGGTAATGGCATGGTCATACACCTCATTTTGGAGCACAATAAAACCATGAATATCTCATAAGCTTTTCCACATTTAGATCACCAAAGCATGTTGTTTGCAGCACAATCTAGCACCTGCACAATGCCATCTAAAGCAAAATAACTATATGACAAACAAGCAAGCAACAAAATGACTATATGACGTGCTAGCTTTAAAAATATAAAACCCTATTCCCACTGTTTGCAGACGTCTAAAAAATAAAGCAAAACCATTGCACACGTCTGAAAATCAATCTCTAGCAAGATGCGAACTAAAGAGCATGGAGCAGCCTGTGTCTATCTATTAGTCTATCAGCTACTACGCAACACTATAAGGCCATTTCTTTTCCACTTGTAGCTAACCATACTGCATGTTTATGCTATGCACTTTCAGTGTGTTCTTTGAAAGCTGGTGTCCTTAAATTCATGGCACCTCCTAACCCAAATGGACTTTTACATTTTTTATCCTCGTTACAGTAATTGTAATGTACTCTACCTTTGTCATGGTTGACGCACAGCCAAACATAGTCATCTAACCATTTCTCCTTCCAACTTTTTCTAGCATCTACAATCTGCTCATGCTCAGCATTGAGTTCTTGAGTATGAGTAGCCATGATGTTTGCAACATCTGAAACATTTGCATTACTTATTCCAGCAATAGAAGCCTCAATAGAAGCCTCGTTTTCCGTTGCAAATCCAGCCATTTGCAAGATCGATGTTTGTTCTTGGACCATTTTTCGTCCTTTACCTCGAGGAGCCATTGACAATTTCCTGATATGGGATATGACCACCATTTCTTAGAACGAATTTAAATATTAGGAACAATGCAACAGGCCTGAATAAATCTAAATAATGGGAACACTGCTAGTAGAACATGCTGCAATGGAACTAAGCACAAGATAGGTTGTAAAAACGAATGGACAATTTTAAGCAGCAAACTGCTTACCATAATTACTCTTACAACTAACATAGTTGGTTTATGCAACATAATAAATTTAAATGATCTTTCCTTACTATGCAATACAATAATCATCAGCCAATATTCAATACCTATTTTTAGCACAAGCTTTTTGGTAATGGCATGGTCATACACCTCACTTTGGAGCACACTAAAACCATGAATATCTCATAAGCTTTTCCACATTTAGATCACCAATGCATGTTGTTTGCAGCACAATCTAGCACCTGCACAATGCCATCTAACGCAAAATAACTATATGACAAACAAACAAGCAGCAAAATGACTATATGACATACTAGCTTTAAAAATATAAAGCCCTTTCCGCGGCAACTACACAAGTCTAAACAAGGTGCTGCGCACGGAGGGTTGCCCTCTATGGCCCGAGGGTGAAGTGGCCCATCTAAATACAGAAGAGGTGATGTAGCATTTGTTCCATAGAATATTACAAGGAATATTCCATTGATCAATTGCTAGGGTTGTGCAACTGTAGTTTCTATTTTGTAGTTACCTTGAATAAATATGTTGTCTCCCTTGTAAAGCATTGATAGGGATGCTCATTTTGTTTCAGTTTTTGTACTCTGTGGTTGGAGGCCATCAATATATCATGGGTGGTTCAACACCAATCTCGCATATTTTTTTGTATTTTCTTCGTGACAAATATAACAAGCATGCATGTATATGAAGATGAATAGCCAACTTTGTAGTTCCTAATTGGAAGTGCATGAATTTGCTACAATGTGGAAAGATAAACCTATGTAGATATGACAACCTATTTTATTTGATTTCATAAATATATAGATAGATAAATAAGTTGCTAATGCATAATATATGTGAAAACAATGATAAGTGGAATGTAGACGTTGATGACGTTCAACTATGAGGTGGTCAATCATGCACCAATCTTAAATTATTCAAACAAAACGCCTTGTTTGTAGCACTTCTAAGTCGATGGAGCAACTTCGGATTTGTATATCCCAACTTTTCTTTGTACAAAGGTAGAGCAAAATTTCAGTTACCTCTTATGACTCTATCTGAACCTCCAGATTTGTGCATCAAATGCTTATTATTAATCTCTTATGACTCTATTTGAACCTCCAGATTTGTGCATCAAAATTAACTGTATCAAACTTCTTTTTATAAATAGAATAGATTGTTGGTTTTCAATTGGTAGGCGACCTCTTGTGCTTACGCACCTAGTGTCCATTATGGTAGAGTACTATTCCACCGCTTTCCTATCCTGAGACTCATTCAACACGGCATACTATGTACTTCAATCAAACATGAACACGTGCCATTTTTAGAATAACATAGGTAAGTGAAAATAGCTTTGTATATTCTTTGCAACATAGCCAATTTAATAACTATCCTAAGGTCAATTTCTGTCAATTTTGAAGAAAGGCCTCGGATTAAAATGAACATCTGACAAGAAAGAATTAAACAATCATAGAACAATCATGTTTCTACATGTTGAGAAAAAGATAACCAAATACATTGTTAAAAAAAATCTGCACCTTTCATCACCTCCCCAGTCAGTACGCCTTGAACATCATACTTACAAGCTCTCGTGCAATCGGGACGAGAAGAAACATTCCAAATTATTTTGACAGAAGGCATTTATTACGTAAAAGAAAATAAGAAGAGCAATATACCTCTAAAAGTTTAGGTTGAAAGGTATCATCAATTAGAATATCAATTCCATAGATGGCCCTTGCAGTTGGGCAATGCATATCTGGATGCTCTTTCACAGCACCTTCAAAAACGGCTTTCACCATCGTTCAGACCACCTGGTGAATATCCGCCCATTTCACTGAGCAAATGTTCAAGATAATATTTAAGAGAGGAAAAGGTGGCAGCATTCACAAAAAGCAAAAGCAAAAGAAATAAATTTCTACTGTCACGCTCCGCTGTCTTTAAAAGCCAAGCACAGTAAGTTCTTTTGGATGCATCTGGCCCCTCGAGACCTATATCTAATCCCTGAACCATTTATTCTTCTCGTTTGTCTTATTTCCACTATTGGACATATTGTCACAATTAGAAAAGAAGCTATACCTTTGTGCTCGTTTTCAAACTGGGGAACAAAATCATGAGTGTTTATATGATTCAATTTTGCGCGGTAATTCTGCAAGGCAATGTCACACATCAAAACGCCCATTAAGGTTTTACATTCAAAACATGAAGGTACGAAGATCAGATACTCACCATAACAGTAAAATGAGTCTCATAGTTACACAAGCTGCTTTCATGAATTGTATATTTGTTATTTGCTAACCTAGTCTGCATATTTGATCGCTGTCAGAAAACCTTCTACATATTTTCCATCGTTGAGACATTTTCACATACCCAGAAGACATCGCATAGGAAAATTTCCAGTGGCTGCAGACTATCGCAACAATACCATGTAGCGCAAGTCGAACTTTCTGCCCTAGAAAAGGGCTGGATTCTCAACATACTTCTGACAAATTTTGGGACCAGTCTCCATGATACGAATAAGAGCAGGCAAATATGATGTAATAGTGGTATCAATACTGCGTGCCATATTCCAGAGCTTAATAATCCATAAATTGTTTTCCTTCTTTTCTTCTCGTCTATAATAGTCCCCAATTAGGGGGGCAAGTATGTTGTATGTTACTGGAAGCCAATCTGGACCATTTACAAATTACAAGTGTTATATGCAAGCAACAACATCAGTTAAAAAAAAAAAAACTTAACAATAACATCAATAGCAACAATGTAAACGGTGCAAGAAGACAAACAACGGATCACCAACGGGCAGTAATAATATTATGTATCTCAAAAACTACACAAAACATTGCCTACCTGCTGCATTGCCCTTGCCAGATGATGCTTCATGACAATGCATGCCTCAAATGGAAATTGGTTCACATATTGATCATGGCGTAATCCTGCTGCCTTTCTGAACTCTTCATCAACTTGCAATCCAGTCCAGATAATATGACCTTAGATACAAACACGTCCATGGCAGCTACTGTTCTCCCATCATTATTGAGATGCATATAGAAGGCCTTGATACTCTTACACTATCACTGGCTTCTTGAACATCTCCTCAGTAAGATATCTGACACGAAAGCCTTACATGTTCAACATAAGCACTCTTAGCAGGTCTGGAATGATGATGCTGACAAATTACAAATTTACACATACTAGAAAATACAAACTTCTAAAGAATAGCTGCAATAGCTGCATTGACATGTCATGCACGCTACAATAGGCGAGGATGGAAACTACTACAAATTTTCAAAAAGTACAATATCCAGCCTTCTAACCTCTTAACTGGCATCATAATGGCATGCTCAAGGCCTCGTTATTTCAAACAAAACTTCTTTAAAAATGCTCATAACATTTATTCCCATAAAACTATAACGCACCTCTACAACATACCTCTCATGCTCAGATGCCAAAACAATTCCCCATTCCACAGCATTTTCAAACACCTTGTCTTTCACCTGCATGATTGCTAAAAAAAATTACTTTATACACCACCAAACTCACACCGTTGCCTCAATGACATCACAGTAAGACTAACCTCCTTAAGCAAGCTGATTGCCTCTGTATATGTAATTCGTATGAAAGGAGTGTTTGCAACTAGACGAAGACGATCTAATGCTTCTTTATCATATTTTTTACTTTAAGAATTCCATGTCATCATAACAATAGTCTAAAAGCCATTTGCATAGGAATTTGACATACTGTTCAGCACAGTCCATATCCTCCTGCAGAATTATAACGATAAGTAAAAATAGCAGTAAACAAACAAGCTGTTAAATTGTACCTCAAGTTCCGCAAAAGCAATTTCAGGTTCTATCATCCAAAACTCTGCAAGATGCACCTTGTATGAGAATTCTCTCTTTCGAAATGTTGGCCCAAAAGTATATACACGACTTAAAGCACACGATATGTCTCACCTTGTAGCTGGGGCACGATCTTTGTCGGATATGCTTGGCGAGCAAAGAAATCAGATGCATAATCAATTGTCCCATCATCCTTCCAAAGAATACCACCCTTAATTTTCAACCTTCCTTCCATCTTTGCAACCTCTCTTTTGCTTTTCGCAGATCCTGCACGGCATCATCAATAGCGACTTTTCTTTACTTTTCAGCTTTTAGCTTCCTTACAATTTCACCTTTCTCAATAACTATTTATTTTTTGAATTCTACATCATCTTGTGAAGGAGATGTACTACTTTTTTATTCTCTCTCTCTCTTCTGTCAGCCTCAGCATGGATTGCTGTAACTTGAAATATTTCTCCCGCTATAATTTTATCTACTTTCAATTCAACCTTCTGCTTCTTGGCAGATTCAGGAGGTTGTTTCAGTTCTCCTTCAAGAGTCACATACGTTCCTATGGCTACAAGCTGACTCAGATTTCCAACTGAAGCATCCACCAGCAACTGCAAGGATATTAATATTACCAGCAGCAACTGCCGATTTACCTGTTTGCCATATCTGCAACTATATTCTAGTTGAAGTAAATATGTGCAAAAAACTAGAAATAGGACATTACCTGAAGATTCATAGGACACGAACCATCATTAACCTCGAGAGATGCGAAAGAACCTTTGCCCTGAAACCTTCCTGTTTTCACCCAACAACTCTCTTGCCCACCATCTTCCCGACCGATAATAGATCTAATGAGCACAGTCCGGCTAAACGGAGCCGGCTTCAGAGATTCTGAAATAGCAAGGCCACCCATTGCCGGTTAGCCAGTTTCGAAGTCGCTCCCCAATAACAGCAACCACCGAGAATTTACATCCGATAGCAAGTTTGGAGCAGTCATTGACATATTCTTGGCATATACTGATATATACCTAGAATATACTATAAACCCACATCAACGAGGGCTTGCCCCCCTAGGGGCAACCCAAAAATAAAGCAAAAGCATTGAACAAGTCTGAAAATCAATCTCTAGGAAGATGCGAACTAAAGAGTATGGAGCAGCCTGTGTCTATCTATTACCTTCCTATAAACTAAGGAGGTCTATCAGCTACCATGCAACACTATAAGGCCATTTCTTTTCCACTTGTAGCTAACCATACTGCATGTTTATGCTGTGCACTTTCAGTTTGCTATTTGAAATCCGATGTTCTTAAATTCATGGCACCTTCTAACCTAAATGGACTTTTACATTTTTTATCCCTTGCAGTAATTGTAATGTACTCTACCTTTGTCATGGTTGAAGCACAACCAATCATAGTCATCTAACCATTTCTCCTTCCAACTTTTTCTAGCATCTACAATCTGCTCATGCTCAGCATTGAGTTCTTGAATATGAGCAGCCATCCGAAACATTTGCATTACTTATTCCATCAATAGAAGCCTCAATAGAAGTCTTGTTTTCCCTTGCAAATCCAGCCATTTGCAAAATCGATGTTTGTCCTTGAACCATTTTTTGTCCTTTACCTCGAGGAGCCATTGACAATTTCCTGACATGGGATATAACCAACATTTCTTAGAACGAATTTAAATAATAGGAATAATGCAACAGGCCGGAATAAATCTAAATAAGAGGAACAATGCTAGTAGAACAGGCTGCAACTAAGCACAAGATAGGCTGTACAAAAGAATGGACAATTTTAAGCAGCAAACTGCTTGCCATAATCACTCTTATAACTAACGTAGCTGGTTTATGCAACATAATAAATTTAAATGATCTTTCCTTACCATGCAATACAAATAATCATTAGCCAATATTCAACACCTATTTTTAATACAAGCCTTTTGGTAATGGCATGGTCATACACCTCATTTTGGAGCACAATAAAACCATGAATATCTCATAAGCTTTTCCACATTTAGATCACCAAAGCATGTTGTTTACAGCACAATCTAGCACCTGCACAATGCCATCTAAAGCAAAATAACTATATGACAAACAAGCAAGCAACAAAATGACTATATGACGTTCTAGCTTTAAAAATATAAAACCCTATTCCCATTGTTTGCAGACGTCTAAAAAATAAAGCAAAACCATTGCACACGTCTGAAAATTAATCTCTAGCAAGATGCGAACTAAAGAGCATGGAGCAGCCCGTGTCTATCTATTAGTCTATCAGCTACTACGCAACACTATAAGGCCATTTCTTTTCCACTTGTAGCTAACCATACTGCATGTTTATGCTATGCACTTTCAGTGTGCTCTTTGAAAGCTGATGTCCTTAAATTCATGGCACCTCCTAACCCAAATGGACTTTTACATTTTTTATCCTCGTTACAGTAATTGTAATGTACTCTATCTTTGTCATGGTTGGCGCACAACCAAACATAGTCATCTAACCATTTCTCCTTCCAATTTTTTCTAGCATCTACAATCTGCTCATGCTCAGCATTGAGTTCTTGAGTATGAGTAGCCATGATGTTTGCAACATCTGAAACATTTGCATTACTTATTCCAGCAATAGAAGCCTCGTTTTCCCTTGCAACAAGCCTGAATAAATCTAAATAATGGGAACCGTGCTAGTAGAACAGGCTGCAACTAAGCACAAGATAGGCTGTAAAAAAGAATGGACAATTTTAAGCAGCAAACTGCTTACCATAATTACTCTTACAACTAACATAGCTGGTTCATGCAACATAATAGAATTAAATGATCTTTTCTTACTATGCAATACAAATAATCATTAGCCAATATTCAACACCTGTGACGTTCCAAGTATTTATACGGTATAAGTATAAATATGTTGACACGTCACCAAGGATACATACGCCACATGGGGTATGGGAACCTAGATGGTTCACTTAAAAGGAATTAATTATTGACAATAATAACCTATAATTAAGGAACTAATATTTAAAAACCATAATTAAGCTAATTATTGTTTGGAAGGCGCCACGTGGCCACCCTCGATTGGTTAGCATGCTAATGCTAATTGGGGTCAATAGGGTGGATCACCACCCCCATATCAGCCACAACTCACCTTGAGCAGTGGAGCGCCACCACGGTGACGGTGGCGCCACCTTGAGCAATTGGACGCCACCCTTCTCACACAAGTTGAACACCAAGATCAAGAAGATGGAGATCCCCAATGACAATGGGTCGAGCCGAAACACAGGTGGGTGGCTAGTGTAGTTGTGAATTCTAGGGTAAGCGCCCCTGTTGGGCACCTGTTTGGGTTGTTGGTCTATTCTCTCTGTGTTTACTCGTAGGAACTAACCCTTGATTGTAAAGGTAGGTTCTCTATATATTTCGATTACAGTTACGCTTGTAATGGATGGATTGGTGGTTGTTAGCCTAGTGTTACTCACGGAAATGGGGGATTAAGGGGGTAGAGACCTCGGGAGGCTATTTATTGTAGTATGCTCCTAGATAGAGCCACAGTATTATCCGTTAATTGCGGCACGTGCACAAGAGCCCAGGGTCATAGATGCTATGGTGCTTGGCTTAGCACCGGACAAAGGAACACAGTGGTGAAGTGGAGGTGGGGTCTTGCCACGAACATAAAAGGCTCTGGGACTCCTATAGCGAGCTAGGCACGATAGGTCCGCGCCACGTAGGGGGCGGGTATGGGTCCCGACACTCCCCAGGTGGGAAGGTGTGACCCATATGGGGCATCTTGCACTTTGAGTAGATTTAGGGCGAGTAAGTGAGATGCGGATCGCGGGGGTTTGATGCGACACGTATTCTCTAGCTTCGCCCATGGAGCCTTTGTGATTACGGAAGGGGCGCTTCCACGACGCCTCATCGGACCGGGACTTCATGAACCCAGGTAGGCTCGGCGGGGTGATGCCTCGAGCCTGCGTCTCGGAAGGCTATAGCGGCGCCATATAGCGTGAATTGACCCATCCGCAAAGTGTGCGGGGGGGCGGATGGAATGGACAACCCTAGCCAATGTTCTATGCCGATAGCGCCATGTCAAGATTCGGTCTGGCGATCTCTTGAGGCCTAGCCGTCGGTCGATCCTCACCGGAGTGCGGAAGGGTAGAACCATGGGTTTGGGGTGTTTTCTTAGGTTTAGATGCATATTCTTTGCCGTTGGTATTTGGATGGATATGCCACCCTTCGTGGTGGTTATTTATACGTGATTTATGCTGTGTGCTAACCCTTGTATTCACGCTTCCGCGACGTAGGAGCCCCATTGAAGGCGTGGGCCGAATGACCCCTTCGTGTCCTTCTCTCGGGCATCATATTATAGATGGCCCGAAATAGACGGAGGGCCCTGCTCATGGCGAGTCGGTCGCCATGGGAGGGGAAAGTCCCCGTATGTATACGTCCGAGGGTCGTATATGTTCAGGGAGCGTCACAACACCTATTTTTAACACACGCTTTTTGGTAATGGCATGGTCATACACCTCACTTTGGAGCACAATAAAACCATGAATATCTCATAAGCTTTTCCATATTTAGATCACAAAGCATGCTATTTGCAGCACAATCTAGCACCTGCACAATGCCATCTAAAGCAAAATAACTATATGACAAGCAAGTAAGCAGCAAAATGACTATATGACATGCTAGCTTTAAAAATATAAAGCCCTATTCCCACTGTTTGCAGCAACGACACAAGTCTAAAAAATAAAGCAAAAGCATTGCACAAGTTTGAAAACCAATCTCTAGCAAGATGCGAACTAAAGAGCATGGGGCAGCTTGTATCTATCTATTACTTGCCTATAAACTAAGGCAGTCTATCAGCTAGCATGCAACACTATAAGGCCATTTCTAGCTCTATCTCCGACCATCTTCGTTGTCTCATGCTCAAGACTGACTGAGCGAGAAATGTTGGTGACCGCTATTCTTAAACTTCAATGGGCAAAAGACTCTATACAGAACATAAGCATTTGATACAATTTGGAACCTTTTATTTGGTTGCCGTAGGGCTTTAGGATTCAATGAGAAAAGTATTCATATCTTCAAGGATATTAGCAGGGCTGTCCTTTGGCCTTTTTTTTCATCATGATGGAAGCTCTCCATTGCGAGATAAAGCTACTAAAAATTTTGACTTGTTGTGGATGGGCTTTTCAACTTTTGGAAATCGGATTTTGTTTTGGAACAATTGAAATAAATCAAATCTTAGGAAATCATAGGCATATCATGCGTCATAACCAACCATTTTTTTTTTCGCACCAGATTAAAAAAACATTCAATTAGTAGATTAAAACATTGGCTACCGATTTTTTACATAAATCCTAATTTCCATTTAGGTCCTTAATATACAAATGGTGGTAGTGTCAATCACAATAAATTGTGCCCTACTATGAGGGTGTGCATCATCCTCTTTCTTGATGTAAATGTTATTCCAACAATGGGGAATAAGAATGCTTAAATCTCTTAAATAACAATGCTTTAACCCATTTAATTGTTTTAAGGGTATGGTCTATGATTTCATACATGATCATTTATACATCCAAATCAAATCCCCTAAACCTCTGTTATTGTGCTATATAATCCTTTCGACTATGCACAATCAACTATAGTCCATTGGTCTCCGTGGACGATAAAAGTACCTTCCTTCCTTCCTTCCTTCCTTCCACTAAACATCCAAGTGTATATTCCAGCCATGGGAAACCAATTTCCAAAAATCAGTTGTATATCTAAATTATATCCACAACAAAAATACGCAAATTAAAAAACCCTTCGTTTTCCAGGCAAAGCTACCCCCGATGCTCTAGGGTTCTTGCTTGCTTCAGCTTCGTCGACGCTCAGCACTTTCCTCCCTTACAGCATTTGGGCGCAACCATGTTTTGTGCTAGTACGTTCTTATTCCGCAGTTATTTAGGGTTTAGGGTTTTGCATGCCTTAATTGCTGCACATCCAACTTTTCCAGTGCACTTTGTAGTGCATTTTGAGGGTTAACATTGTCTGGAGATGGTTGTAATCCTTCAGTGATGGTAGTAGGCATAATTTTTGAACTAAAAATGGATAAGTTTGAGCAGGAGGAATTTCAAATTTTTAACCATGTTTTTGTATGAGATATAGCACTTCAGAGCCCGTTTCCGTTTTAAGTCACGACTGATTAAAGAAGTGTGGCTCTTTACTGTTTGGATGAATGTCTGCAGAGTCGTTATCATTCTCTTAAAGAGTATTTATTTGTGATGGGTTATCTTGCAGTCTCTGGAGTCACACCAGAGGAGCCCGTTATATCGAAAAACTCAGGTCTTCTGTTTGAGAGGAGATTGATTGAGACTCACATTGCAGTAAGCTTTCTGCCTTCCGACGGTTATAAGTAGGCTAACCAAGTGACAGATTAGAAGTCTTAGAGGGTCCTGCAAATGCTAATTATATGTTTGCAGTTGATTTTAAAATTTTGACTTATTTTTATTCCAATTGTAGGAGAATGGGAAGTGCCCTATTACAGGTGAAAGCCTCTCCCTTGAAGATCTTCTTCCTGTTAAAACAAATAAGGTTCGTATGCACGACTCTTTTGCTGTCAATTATTTGTTTTTCTCTATTAACCATTTTGGTTTTCTATAACAGGCTGTGAAACCTAGGCCGTTGCAAGCAGCAAGCATTCCTGGGATGCTCAGTCTGTTTCAAAATGTGAGTCATCAGTTTATGACTTATTAAAGAGACTAGCCAGAATGAGCTTTCAAATCCATATTTTACAATGTTGAGGAGACCATGCAAAAAGCACTTTTGACGTACTCATAGGTTACAATAGCAGTCAATAAAGAAACGGAAAGGTAGACTGTCTTTTCAAAGCCAACTTGCTAAGCCTGCATAATTTTGATGTAAGCTGAAGCATTGTTCCAATGTAAATTAGTTATTCTTTATCCCTTTTTGTATCCTTGGCGTGTTTCCCAAATGAGAGTAGTCAGCAGGAGGTTCCTTTGATACTGAATTGATGGGGTGAACCCAAAAAAAAATGGATATTTTTGTAGTTGGATAACAAATAATAGAAATATAGAGAAAGATGAAATTTAGGAGCTCAAAAAGTCTTTCTTATTTGATTGTCTTTGTGTTTTACTTGAAATCAATGACAAAGACTGTTTTCAGGAGTGGGATGCTGTTGTTCTTTCTAACTACTCACTTGAACAACAATTACATACAGCTCGACAAGAGCTTAGCCATGCTCTCTTTCAGGTTTGTACTTGATGGCGAAAGTATACCCTTGGGAACTGTTCGCAAATATTTGTTGAAATTGCAACAGATATTATGCAGAAACATGGTGAATTGACTATTGGGTAAATTTTCTAGCATGATGCAGCATGCCGTGTAATTGCTAGATTAAAGAAAGAAAGGGATGAGGCCAAGGCTTTACTCGCTCAAGCTGAAAGGCAAATGCCGCTACCTGCTTTGGCAGCTGCCCCAATTATGAGCAACGGAAAGCGAGGTCATAAGTTTTTTTCTCCTTTTCCTCTTTCTTTCTTCATGCTATTTTCAACTTTCTAAACGCCTTTGTTGATTCTTGCAGCTGCAGATGCTGATCTAGAGCCTGCTATACCAGCCAAAATGCCACGTCAAGGGATTACATCTGAGATAGTCCAGGAGCTCACAGATTGCAATGCAAGGCTGTCTAGTCAGCGTAAAAAGCGTCAGGTTTGCCTTCTGACATGTTGAAAGTGATGCCACGTTTATGCATATTGCTTGCACGTGAATAACAGTTTGCTGAAGCAGAACTCTCCAACTTTAGCTTCACCTGAGGATTTTGAGCGCTACACGCAAATATCAAGTCATCCGCTTCATAAAACAAACAAGCCTGGAATAGCTTCTATTGATATTCACCCAACAAAGGTGACAATATTAGTTTTTTCCTTACTGTCTGCTTATGACTTTTTCTGCTGTACACAAAGCCTCACATACCTTTTGTAGGATTTGATTCTTACTGGGGGCGTAGACTCAACAGCAGTTATCTTTGATCGTTCTTCTGGGCAGATTGTATCGACACTTACAGGACATAACAAACGAGTAAACTGCTTATATAATTTTCTTCCTCTCTTTGTATAATAAGATGAGGTGTATGAGAAGTCAAGTGCAGTTTCGCAAATTTGTATTAACGGGAGTTGTGGTTTTTGCAGGTAACTGGTGTGAAATTTGTTCCACGAGATGAATTAGTTTTAACTTGCTCTGCTGACAAGGTTAGTAGCCAGTGTCTGATTTCTCATACTGGGTGGAAGAATAAGGCTTAAAAGTACTTCTTTTTGTATAATTTGTTGGGTATGTACTAGACTGTACGAATATGGCAAGGACAAGAGGATGGAAATTATGATTGCAAACACGTTTTGAACGACCACACTGCTGAGGTCCAACATTGTTTATTTTTGTTGCTGAACGAAATGCTTATGTTTTATAATCTCAATAACAAGGATTTTGGTCCAGGTTAAGGCAGTCACCCTACACGCGACACACAACTACTTTGTTACAGCATCGTCTGACAAGACTTGGGCCTTCTATGATCTCTCTTCAGGGGTGTGCTTGACCCAGGTCACCATTTATTAAACATATTCGATTGGTGAAATATTGTCGTCAAATTTAAGATTGAATATCTAACCTCTGGTTTCTCATCAGGTCAGTGAACCATCAGTTCAAGATGGTTATACTTCAGCAGCCTTCCATCCAGATGGTCTCATTCTTGGTACTGGAACTGCTGAGTCTCTTGTGCGGATATGGGATGTGAAGTCTCAGGTAAGTCTTCATATAGGTATATGCCAGGATAAAGAGAGAATTTTCTGATATGCCTGCTGCAGGGTAATGTTGCAAAGTTTGAAGGACATAGTGGCCCTGTAACAGATATATCTTTTTCTGAGAATGGCTATTTCTTAGCGGTGAGTAATCCTTTATGAAGTTTGATTTGCTGAACAAAGATCTCAGACATCATGATATTTGTGGTTAATCGTTATTCGGGAGTTTGATGTCAATATCAATGATATCTACAGTTAATGTCCTAGGACATTATAACATCCCTTGAATTCTTGCATCAGACTGCTGCCAGCGATGGAGTGAAACTATGGGATCTAAGAAAACTCAGAAATTTCCGGTCTTTCACTCCTTACGACTCAAATACTCCAACTAATGCTGGTATGTCACAATACGATTTTATTTTCTTCGTTTGTAACTTACTAATTTATGAAGTTTAGTGCTTGTTGTGTAGATGCTAAAGCTGTGCACTAACTTTTCTATTCAAACTTTAGTTGAGTTCGACTATAGTGGGAGCTATTTGGCGATTGCTGGTTCTGATATCAGGTTCTGTATCTTTATTAGTTATTGTACCTTGTTTATAGATTTTTAATGTCCTGCATACTAGAAGTATGCAGAAAAGATAAGCCTTTGTTTTCATCTACATGTGGAGTTATGGAGCCTTGTATTGACATCTGCTATATGGCAATCATAACTCAGGGTTTATCAAGTTGCTGGTGTCAAACAAGATTGGAATATTATAAAAACTTTTCCAGATTTATCTGGAACAGGTATTATTTTGTGATTGAAGTCTTGAAAAACTAATAATCTGCTCTGAAAAAGAGGTAAAATTGTACTTATGTTTATTTGGTTTCTGCAGGAAAAGTAACAGCTCTGAGGTTTGGTCAAGATGCATCATATGTAGCTGTTGGAGCTACGGACCGCAACCTTCGCATCTTTGGAGCTCCAACACCTGGATCAAATTAAAGTCAGGGAGAAAAGTGATTTGGCCTTGTAACTTTAGATTTTTATCATATCCCTGTGATCTCTAAAGTAGCCAATCAGTCAAACAACGCAGGCAAGGCATTGTTTCTTTAGGTCCTTGGAAAGTTCCAATTCAAGATATGCTGACAAAGAAGCAAGATTGGAACTTTCGCCTGACCTTTTAATGTTACAATGGAGGTGAATGGTAGATCATTCTTTTGTATTCTTCTTTTCAGTCTGTTAGCTTTGTCGAAACATGGATAGCTGGTTAGAAGCCCTGGACTTCATCAATACAAGGAAAGGCGATCACATGCATATTCTATATCAAGCCAACTTGCTGTCTGGAATACTTAAAACATTATGGTTAATTAGGCCATATGCATGGCTGCCAAGATGTGAATAGGAACCTAAGAGAAGCACCATAAAATTTGATAAATATGTAGACTGTTTTGATGTTTAAGCACCCGACAATTGGGTAGCAATGTTACTTTTAAATGTCAAAATTGCTAGTTTATGCAAGTGAATTTATTTGGGAGTTTTTAAATCATTCTGTCTCTTTCTTTTTGGATCTTTGTGTCGCTCGCTATGAACCTTTTTGGTGGAAAATTCTCATGTTAGTGAGGTGTAATGAATAGAGAGAAGAGGGAGGTGTAATGAAATTGGATCACTCTTAAATGCTCCGTTAATCCATCTCTTTTTGGGTTAACTGAAGGGCAATCTTAGGGATAGAAGTGAGGAAACAAGAATATTTGTAGAATATCTTAAATAGAGGGTGAAGATTTGTAGAGAAGTTAGAATGAGTTCAAAATATGCTAAATGGACGTTTAGAGGAGCGAAGTAATAGATTGCATGGAATCCTATGAAGTAATAGATTGCAAGGAATCAGTCGAGTGGATATTTTCTAGCCACTATAGGCATAAAGAAATCTGCCTTTCTATTTTCGAACGGATATGTTCTAGCCGCATAGGCATGATGAAATATGCATTTCTATTTCCTTATTTCACGCTTCCAGTTTCGTATTCCTTGTTTCCCCTTTTATGTGGACTAAACATTGCGTGGGATTGGAGTTTGCATTGGATTGCATGGTATTCAAATTGAAGGTGAAAGTGCGTAGATTCACGAGCCATCTCAGCCCTCCATATACTTGCAAACCCAACATCCATGCCCTTGCATAGCTAATAATTGCAGGGTCCACCCCAATTTCCACCATCTCCTTTATAATCCTCGCCTTGTCTATTGCCACATCTTGGTCATGTTGGGGTCCTGAATTGGCTGCAGCACAGTTCGCCCACCCCTATGTGTCCAACCTTAATAAATTGCCATGACCAATGTCAGCATGTTGCTGTGGAGCTGCCAAGTCCCACCTCTTCATTGGGGAATTGAGTGTGCTGATTGGGTTTGCTACAGGTCTAACTAGAGGTATGCAACCCTCAATATTTACATTCTGCCCATGTCCAGCATCACCCGAGCAGATATGTGTGTCATCTAAACTGCACATGACTTGCACATCATCAACATCTTCCAAGGCCTGTGAGTTCAGATCTACATAGGGACTACGCGAAGGACTAACAGGCAGGTGCATTTGGTCAATGATAGGGGACGTCTGATTGCTAGTAATGGCTGCCCTAAGTGGGCTCAACCCTTGCCTCATTCTCAACATGTTTCTCACCTGTAGCCTTCTTGTCTTCACTTCCTCACTCAATACCCTCTGAAAACCAAAAACAGATGCCATTCTACACACCCCCCTTAGATACATGAATTCCCTAAGCCTTGCAGTACTCGTAGCTTCAACCGCATCAGCTCTCTTCCTCCTCTCTCTCTCTCTCCTCCCTGTTAACCTGTGCCCTCTTAGCAGCCTCCTCCCCTCTGGGGGGCGACTCATGCTCAGGTGATTTTAGCTTTGAAGGGAAGATACCATCCTACGTACAATACATCCAAAGGACCCGTTCTCATTTAAATCTTACAAAAAATTATGGTTATTTCCATAAAAAAAAAAAACCCCCTAAAACCGCACATTTTCATAATTTTGCATCATAAACTTCCAATATTTTTGTTTGATACTTGGGGGCAATATTTCAGGCATGGTTGGGCCAAGATTTGGCCCTTGTATTGTATGCTAAACCGTACGCAAGGCGTAGTTTTTTAGTGATTTGAGGAGCTTGTTGGCAGATGAAGGTATCTTCCTATTTTGGCTTGAAGGATGTGATTATTTTGACATCCCTGTGCATGGTATAAAAAAGGAAAGTATGTGATGGGCACATGGGCACTCCTGTTGGGTGGACAACTCTTCTGTTGTTGTCGGTTCTACAAGCCTATGCAAATACGGCTTGGTCCTCGCAGATCCGGCTTTGGATTCTGCTGTTTCTGGAGAAAATCCAGTGTGCTTGTGTTTTTTCGGTTCTGGTGTGTTTTTTAGGTTCCTCCGGCCAAGGGCAGAGGCTGCTTGGTGCACAGGGGTTTGGTTCTGTCCGTCCTATCTGGGCGAGCAGTAGCAGAGGATTCGTTGGACTGTTGGGCGAGCAGTAGTAGAGGGTTCGTTGGCAGGAAGAGCAGATGGCTGATTCGGGGCAGCAAGAGCAGATGGCTGATTCGTGGGCAACAAGAGCAGGTGGCAGATCGTTGTGCAGGCCATGGTTTTGAGACCGTGGTTTGGTGGAAGTTGTGTATGCATTAATGACAATGCTATGAGACCATAGGTTTTCTCATGCATTTCTTGGTTCTGTTTGGACCATTGGAAGTGACAGACAAATTCTCAATGAAAAATTTAATGGCCTTTGATCTGGTATAAAATAGGGAATATTCTGGAGATCAAGGGTCAGAAACAAAAGATGGAAAAAAAAGCCATAAGGAATGAATAATATAATAATGATAATAAGGAATCATTAATCATTACAGGGGTATTTTTACAAATTTCCCTATTTTGTATTTTAGATGCGTGGCATTCGTTTTTGCTACGAGTGTAAAAAGCCCAGCAACCTTTGCCGTAAATGGGACGTCATACTGCAGCCGCAGCGCCATCGATGGAGCTAATGTGGAGAAACTTCCTGGCCTGGACATTACACCTTGTAAGTCGTTTATGCTCTATCTGCAAATTAAAATGTTGGAAGGTGCGCAGATCGGTTGCGTTTTCCTTAAATTCCCCTTAACTAGAACTTGAATAAATAACTGGATGCATTAATTTTGAGCATCATTAGTTCTAGAGATTCAAAACAATGTATTAACAAATCACGTGAACCCCAGAAGCGTGTGAATTATTAGTGAGGGAAACGTATATGGACTATAAAGAACTTCAAATCTGCTCTGATACCCATTTGTCTGTGGTGAGGGCATGTGTCCGCAAACAGTCCTTGCCGGAGGGAAAATTGGTTCATGCTCAAATTATCAAAAGTAGATATAATCCAGGCATCCTCTTGGTGAATGCGATTGTCAACATGTACTGCAAGTGTATAAGTCTGGTAAATGCAGGTCTGGTATTTGATACAATGATTAGTCAAGATGTCTATACCTGGACTACAATGATGACTGGCTATGTTCAATCTGGGGATGCTGATGGAACTATGAAGCTTTTCTACCATATGCAAGAACATGGGCCACAACCAAATTCTGTCAGTTATGTTAGTTTCTTAAGTGCCTGTGCTTGCTTAAAGTCTCTATGTCATGGCAAGCATATCCATGCACACATTATAAAATTTGGATTTGGGTCAGATATTTTTGTTGCAAATACTGTGGTGGGAATGTATGGAAAATGTGGCAGAGTGGAGGACGTACAGTTAGCATTTGACGGAATGCCAATGCAAAATGTGGTTACATGGAATGTTGTGATCTCAGTGTATGCACAGTTTGGATATTCTAGTGAAGCTGTTGATTTGTTGTGGAAAATGGACCTTCTTGAAATAAAACCAAATAGGGCTACTTATGTAAGTCTCTTAGTTGCATGTGCCAGTGGCTGGGCCATTGAATGGAGTAAGCATGTTCACACCATCATTCTAAAATCCGGATTAGAAACCGATGCTTTTGTAGCAAGTGCACTTATTGCCACATATGCAAAAGCTGGAAATATTCAAGAATCTCGCCTGATATTCAACAATATACACACTCGTGATATGGTTTTGTGGTCGACAATGATTTCTGCATATGGAGATTTTGGAGATGCTCATGAAGCGATCAATCTGTTGGGCCAAATGAGGCAACAGGGTTTGAAGCCAAACAAAGTGGCATACATAGGCATTATAAGTGGATGTGCAATATCAGAAGCTACAGAGTTAGGCAAATATGGACATGCCCTTCTCAGAAAAGCCGGTGTGGAGTCTGATATAATAATAGAGAATGCCCTTGTGTCCATGTATGCTAAATGTGGGAAACTAGTAGATTGTTGTCAAGTCTTTGATAGAATGATTGAATGTAACCAGATCTCATGGAATGCTGTAATTGCAGGATATTCTCAATTTGGAGATAGCAGATGTGCCATAGCTCTTCTTGAAAGCATGCTACATTATGGGTTGGAAGGAGAAATTAGCACCTATTCCGCTATTCTTAGTGCATATGCTAATGCAGGAACTTTAGAATGGGGCAAATTCATTCATACTCATCTCATTCAGATTGGCCTGGCAAGTTCTGTTGGAAATGTCCTGGTTGACATGTACTGTAAGTGTGGTGTTGTCAAGGATGCCTGCCAAGTGTTCGATACTATGTCTTTCCAAGATATAGTTTCATGGACTACAATGATTTCGGGGTATGCTGACAATGGAAATGGTGATTATGCCTTGAAGTTTCTTAATAAAATGCAAAGTTATGGTCTGACACCAGACCGTGTTACATTTATTTCTATTCTTGCGGCATGTAGTAATTTAGGGCTAGAAGATACTGGGCATCATTATTTCCACTCCATGAGCAATATGTATGGCATTGTTCCAACAAGAGAGCATTATGCTTGCATGGTAGATCTTCTTAGTCGGGTAGGTTACTTGCACGAGGCAAAGGACCTTATTGACACAATGCCATTTCAGCCAGGTGTCATTGTCTGGACACCATTTTTAGGAGCATGTAAGATCCATACTGACATACAGCTTGCAGAAGAATCAATAGGGGAAATCTTGCAGTTGGATCCATTGAATGCTGGTGCATTAGTTTCATTATCAAATATGTATGCAGAAAGTATGGACTCAGAAATTAAAAATTTAATACGGGATTGTAGAACTCTCTTTTAAGCTAAGTTACGTGCTAGTTATTGTGAATCACACATTTTTATAAACATTTATTGATTTCAGAAAGCATATCATCATCTTCTGGCATGTTGGAAGATCACTAGGTTGGAGGCTTCTGTTCTTCATTGAGTGTCTCCATTGCTATCAAGTTTTTGTGGATATTATCATGGCAATCGTAAAGCAACGGAAGACGTTTATTATGTTACCAACAAGAAGCAACACGGCAACAGAAGTTGTACTGCTTATTGTTGCATTACTGCCAAGTGAAAGGTCGATAATTAAGAGGAAATTTTCTTTTGTCTCTCTTTTTCTTTATTTCTTTTTTTGTAAAGTCTGACATGTATGTTCTTTATCGAGATCTCATTATGGACAATTTCAACACCATAGGACAAGGAGGTGACGAATAGAGTGCGAAGATGTACTTCTGTCTAGTGAAAAAGATAACTGTTTGTCCTAAGCCCGATCCATGGGAAAGGATTAGCATGTAAAACATGGGAGTTTTGTTGCGTTGCCATTGTTGCGATGGGACAAGGTTCTTAAAGGATTGATGAATTTGTTTTTTGATGTTAGTTCTTCACTTAACTGCTTAAGTGTTAAACTGAGTATGCACATATTAAAGCACTCCAAGGTATCATGTTAGTTCAGTGGCTGGCTAAGGGCTCTATGGTAGAACTTTGAGCACATTGGCATTTCATACAGAAGACTGAAAATAAGTCATAGAAGAAAATGATGGCTGCTTTTCAACATAGATATGCGGATTGGCATGGGAATGAATGTTCCAAGATAATTTTGGTTAAGATAGAACTAGTTTACAACAAGAATATATGAACAGATGGATACCGAAAGGAAGCAATGATTGTCCTGTTAGCACGTGGACAAGTCCTCTCTGATAAAGGCATCTGGACATGTATGAAGATGTTATGTGATGGGGGCAAATTGAATGATGCATTAGCAAGATTGGGTCTATTGCACCAGCAGGATCCAAAACTCTTTCCTGACGCATGTTGCCAGCTCGTGCAAGCATGTACTAACATGAAAGATTTGGTAAGGGGAAGACAAGTTCATGCTCATATTATCACAATTGGATTTGTCCCAGGCATTTTATTATTAAATAGTCTCATCAATATGTACACTAAGTGTGGTAGTATGTCTAATGCACATCAACTATTTAATGGGGCCTTTAAAAAGGATGTATTTACATGGACTACAATGATTGCAGGCTATGCGCGCCACCAGGAAACCAAAGAGGTGATCAATCTGTTCAGGAAAATGCTGGAGTATGGCCTAATGCCCAACAATGTCACTTATGTCAGTTTCTTAAGTGCATGCACCAATGTGTTAACTCTAACATGGGGCAAATACGTGCATGCCAAGGTCATGAAAGCTAGAGTAATCTCCGATATTTGCGTTGGGAACTCCCTCATTGGCATGTATGGAAAGTGCGGGAACATTAGGGATGCTGGCCAAGTATTTGAGAGTATGCCTGCCCATGACATCATCTCATGGAATGCTATGATCCACTGTTGGTCACAACTTGGAGAAGTAAACGAGGTCTTTAGTATGTTCAAACAAATGTTGCAACATGGTTTAAATGTGAACAAAGCTACTTATAGATGCATCTTAAGTGCATGTGCTAGTGGGCGAGCTCTGGACTGGGGCAAATGCGTTCATGCACAACTTGTGACAAGTGACGTAGAGGTGGATCTTTTTCTTGGAAGTTCACTTATTGACATGTACGTTAAATGCAGAAGCATCAAGGATGCTCAGCAGATATTTGGCATAATGCCTGCACAAGATGTGGTTTCATATACATCTATGATTTGTGGCTATGCAGAAGGTGGAGATGGTAATGCTGCACTTATGATTTATGAGAAAATGCAACAGTGTGGTCTGGATCCCGACGAGGTTGCATATGTTAGTGTCTTGAGTGCTTGTGCCAGTATTGGGGCATTAGAAAGCGGAAGGCATGTCCATTTTCAGGTAACTGAAAGTGGAAATGAATTTAATATTCTTGTGGGGAATGCACTTATAAATATGTATGCCAAATGTGGGAGCATTTTAAATGCTCGGCAAGTATTTGATCAAATGCCTTTGAAGGATACAGTTTCATGGAGTTCTATAATCTCAGGCTATGCAGAACATGGAGATGGGAATGAGACTATTAAGTTGTTTGAGAAAATGCAGCTTCTAATGTTTAAGCCAGATAAAATCACTTTCCTTTCCATGCTTGTTGCATTCAGTCATATAGGCCTTGTGGATGAAGGCCATGAATGTTTCAACTCTATGAGCCATCTTCATGCGTTTGAACCAATGTCTGAACATTGTGCTTGTATGGTTGATCTGCTTGGACGTGCAGGACAGCTAGGCGAAGCTCGGAATCTTATTGATACAATGCCTTGTGAACCAGATCTGATAATCTGGAGAGCCTTTCTGAGTGCTTGTGCCATTTATGGAGATACTGGGTCAGCTGAATGTGCGATGGAAGCAGTTATGAAGCTGGACCATCCTAACTTGGCAGCAGCTGCGGTTTTGTTGGCAAATACATATGGCGCATCTGGCAGGTTGAATGCATATGATTCAGGTTAATTACAGGTAAAATTTAAGAGATCCTTCTATTTATATTATGTCCATTTGGGAAAAATTGAATTGAATTAGAACTGAAAACCAGAAATATTGACTCACATGTTGCAAAGACCATGCAAGCTTAGAAGCCCTATCTTGCTTATCTTTATCCAGAGGAATTTTAATCGGAGGGCTTTTTTTATGTTGGCTTAGAGGGTTTTTTGGTTTCACCCAATTACATAAAATGTGGGAAAGAAACTTCAATACGAGGAGCTGCATACAGATTCTAAGTTATTTCAACTAAATAATTTCAGGGAAAAAATCTTCAATACAAGGAATCCTTTAAATATGTTTGATATCCATAGCAAAGGGTCTGGGTTATTACCAAAGTAATGAGTAAAAAAATTACCCCCTGACCCTAGATGAACTGGTCGACTCTTGTATGCAACACAATTGAATTGACTGCAGCCACGCCAGTTGAAGGTGTCACATTGCTAGAACCACGAGCTCTCAATCTGCATTGCTAAAACCGCATTTGCTAAAACCACAAAGCTATGTGGCCATTCCAGGTCATGTACCCACAAAACTATGTTCTCGAGAGATTTACACTATGCACTTTGCACGACAGACAACTTCTGTTAGATCTTGCAAACAAGCATCATATAAATTTATCTTATTTATGATTGGATTTCATTGGAGTGATCTTTAGATAATAGGTAGTTAGAGATAGGATTCAAACACTTCAAATGCCCACAACATCTGGATTACTTAACGACACATCAAAGGAGTGACTTGTTTTCTCGGGTTTGCTCCAAATGTGCGGCCCTATGTTCCATTCTAGACATTGACTTCAAGACATTAGGAGGCATCTCCTAGACAACTGTCACGGCACAAGCTTGGAGGTGTGGCTTTAAAAGACTTGCACAGGTGAACACATATGCAAAGGCCCTAAGAATTGAGTTAATGCATTAAATATAACCTTAGGACAAGTTTTAAAGACAAACTAGCCTTAATGAATTTTATTGTTACTCTTAAAAACTAGTAAAACTGAAATCGCTGGGTTGTAGCGACATGTTAAAAAAGCATTGTGTAACAAAATTAGAAACTGTACCGGGACATCGGCCTTGAGTGGATCTGGCCGGAAAGGCCTGGCTTCTAGCCGATTTGGCCATATTAAGCTGAAAGATAAAGGGCAATCCTAATTTAGCTAAAGGTCAATCCTTTTAAGATCTGAGTAGAATAAATAAGCTTCTAAATTCAAAGCGGAGGAGGAGAGATGCTAGAGAATAGCTTTCCTGTTTAAGCCTTGTTCTTGAATTCTTGATTATCTGAGAGAAGTTGTTCAGTTGAATATGGATTCTCAGAATTCGGAAGAACCAGAGATCCTGTTTGCAGTGTTTACAAGTCTGAGCTCGGGTGGGTGGTGAATTTGTGCCAGAAGATCCAGTTCCACAACTTTAAATTTGTCTTGATTGACTGTGTTTGCTAGTTTTACAAAAAAGAAAAGCTATTCATAACTTTCAATGCCCAAAGAAGGGTTTGTAATGTTGATATAGATTTCTTGCACATAAGACTAGATTCCTTTGTGGGGCTATCAATTTCAATTGGGTTTCAAGAGTGCTAATTGGTATCGGTGCTCCTTCAAAAGGATAAAATTAACACATCCATTTCTTGTTCAATGTGCACTCTCCTTTCACAAAAGGTAAAAAAAATTCTTAATCGCTTCACTGGAGGCCAAAATATATGTATCGCATGTGGCCATATGGGATACCAAACAATGATTTAACTCGAACGCTATGTTGCTTATAAATTTGGCGATTCTTGAAATTTGAACGTGAAGCGGTGCAGTCGAGAACAACATCATTTGTCGTAGTTGTATGATTTGGCAATTCGGTATGGTTTCTTATGGGTATATAGTTGGTTGAGAAATTGGTTTGTAAAAGACAATAAAAATAAAGATAAAGATAAAGGCAACGTAATAAAACAAAAAACAAAAGGTACAAAATTACAAATAAAAATACGATATACATAGGAATAGAATAGAATAGAATTTTTATTGTCCACGGAGACCAATTAGCCTACGGGACCCAAACAGGAGGTACAACAAGCGTATTGATGTCTGGATTAACCCCCCCCCCCCACCCCGAAGGGTTGTTTGGGGGAAAAACCGTGACAGGAGTAGGTTTGCTGTCAAACTGTACAAATATAAATATATATCATGGGGGAAAGAAATATGTACATGTATCAGGTAAGTGCCCGAGGACCGAGCTGATCTCAGCGATCCATCATCTCTTGAAGGTATGATCCAACCTCCGTACCGAGCCTGTGCTCAGCATCTCATGCAGGGGCTGGCTAGGACGGACCAGCTCAGCATAGCATATTTGAACGTCATCATAGGCTGGACAAGTCTAGAGGGTGTGGCATTCGTCTTCCACAGCTCCAACCTGGCAGCGTTGACAAAGCCTCTCCTGACGCGGCTCCCTAATCCATCTCCCCGTCTAGATCTGGAGATGATGTGCATCTATGCGGATAGAGGCAATGGCTCTGTGTTTTTTCATGGGAAGATGAGTGCGCAGGTAGCATTCCGGGCCCCCCCTCAACATGGGATTTATGTGGCATTGATAATATGTCGTCTTGACCTGTTGAAGGGTGCTGGCATCCCATAGCTTGCTGAGGAAGCATGTGTCAAGATACTGTCTGAGACTGTGGCGATCTTCCTCCGTTTGCACTCAAATGCACCTGTGTTCCTGCACGTTCCATCTGGCCAGCCATTGAGCTCTCTTTTCCCTCCAGTAGGCTTTTAGGCATTGAGGCCCCATTGCCACGGTGTAAGCGAGGTTAGGGCAACGACTATCGTCCATACTGAATACCTTCTCGAAGTAGACGATGTATCTGTCAAGGGCCCCCCTTTGAAGAGGCAAGAAACCTATTTCTTGCAACAATATCTGGTATGGGACTGTAAAAATCACCCCCAAGGCCATGCGAAGAAAGCTTCCTGCACCTGCTCCAAGTCATTCCAAGAGGCGAGGGAAGTCACCGGGCCCCAGACCTCGACCCCATACAAAAGCATAGGTTCTATTAGCACCCTGAATAGGTGCGATTGATTGGCCCAATCATATAGCTCTGCCTTGTGCTATTGTTCTGCATTGCATTGAGTGCCATTAGAGGAAATATGAGATCACATTTTGTCCCATTAAGGGATGCTTAAAATGCCACGTCAGCTTTTTAAATTGTCCAATAAGAGAAGAGTTCCAGTGTATCTCATTCCAGTATTATGTGGCAGCCTGTAATTAATGCAGTTGCAATTAACTTCCGTAGTATCATTTTTTCATTATAACTTTTGATCCAGAACTCCGATTCAAACACTTTTTGTAGCAATGGGTTCGTCTTCTCAAAATGTATCTAATGATAACCCATTCATATACCTTTCTTGATATAAATGTACAAGAAATAACTAAAAAATCGTATTTTTTTAAGGTTAACGCATATGACCATATTGAAATACATCACAACCATATATCATTAGAAAGATCTTAAGTCGTATTTAATTAAAGTGGGACAAATCTTGAATTTTGGGACTCGGACTGAAAATGGGACTCACACACTATAAAAGAAATTTCTGAATTGATTGCTTGAATAGAATTACACATGACACACATAGAATTGGGTTACTTGTTTTCCTCATAAATTTTACAAACCACTAGTTGAGAAAGTTTTCAAACTTCTCAATATTATGCACCCTCATACAATGATATAGCATGGAGGTTGCTCATGGCCTTGTCCATCTCCTTTCTTGGGATCTTGTGTGTGTTGTCTTTTGCAATGTGAGAACTTGGATATGACCACACCACACACTCCACCAATTCCCTCCTTTGAGGGTCAGCATAATTTGGCCTCCACTTCTTCTCGGTGATCGGTGTATTGCTCCTTCAAGTTGCCCTTCTTGTGCCTCCCAATGGGCTCCCAATATTGAATTTGGAATCCGGGGCGCCAAACTCCTCTCCATCGGGCATAGTGGTGGTCACATCGAGAGAGTGCCACCCCTAACCATATTGGGCAGTCCTCATCATCGGGCCTTACTAGCACAAAGTATCCTTCCTTGATGTCCTCAAAGGGATCCCCTTTCGGGGAAGATCAAACCACTTCGGCTTTGAGGCCTTACTTCCCACAAACCACTTTGGGACCCAAGTGAGCATTCTTAGGCGTGCTTGCACCTTGAGAACCCTCCCATCTTGACTCGGCAAGAACCCGTCTCTTAGCTCCCTCCCACATGGGTGTTCGGTTTCTAAGCATGTCACAACTTTCTCCCGGTACTTGATTAGGGAGTCCATTTGATTTTTCTTAAGAGTGGGCGTGTGCTTTCCATTTCGAACATCATCGGTCGTTATGTAATCCTTGATGCCCTTCACCCGGTTGGCTAGAGTCTTTGGTATCTCTTGAAGGGAGGTAGTGGTTTTTGGCTGCCCTTTAGGAATGAGAACTTCACCCAGTGACACCCTTTGCCACAACTTCGATACCTTATGCGGGCATCCACAACTTGTCACCTGGTCTCCACTTATATTGCATGATTGGTATTCCATCCCTAACCCAAAACTTGAATTGAAGTGGCTTTGTGTGTCTGTCAACTGGTCCTTGCCATCTAGCAAGTATCCTTCTACAAATGATTTCCAATCGCAACCTCATCCATCAAAGAAAGCCATTGGGTTGGGGTCAATGCGGCTCTCAAACACATCCATTAGTTGGGGAGAGTGGTCACGTTTTCTCTCTTGAGCTTGGTGGAGAAAGTTCCAAAGAATCCATCTATATCATCATGCGTATGCCCAACCATCATGAATCCCACTTTCACAACTTTGAATACTCCCCTTGGCGTCAAGTATGACATTGCCCCAAACATCCATCTATTCTTGTTTTCTTTCCAACAATTGTCCAAGCCCGAACACATAGCTCCTCGAGGCGGTGATTTCTCAAGTAAGGGGAAATCATCCCAAGTCCTCCTTGATTCACTAGACACCTTGGATGTGAGCTTTTTATCGCCTTTGGTAACAAAGCGGTTGATCATCCATCAAAGCCTCAAAAATGGGTCTTTGAAGGGGAATACCTCCTCCCTTCTATCGATCCTTTCTCTAGTGTTCTCAAGCACTTGAAAATAGAGCTCACATGGAAGTTTGGATCATCTCTCCATAGATCAAGCACAAAATGACCATATGTTCAGTTCCATGACCATGTGTTAATACACCCGCCCGGACTCACTTTCATCCGAAAAGCGTTTTGACAACGCTTGGGTAAAGGATCTAGCTTTGGCAAGAAAGTCTTGTGTTGGTCCATCTTATCATGAATTATACACAAAAATTTGTCATTTTGCATCTCGAGAAAATGTTCTCCTTTGCCAATACAACTGTCTACATGATATTTGGTCCCTTTGGTGATCGCAAATTGCTCCCTAATTGCCATTCTTTCTTTCTCTATTGCGGTTGATGCAAGTGTATCCTTGAGTTGAATGCAAGTGTTGCACTTTGAGAATGGCATGTGTTGTAGGACACTCGCGTCCAGAAGTGAGTGCTCCATAACTTTATTTGAAATGTGATTGAGAAAGAGGCCTACCTCCGGTAGTTTCTAGGATGGAGTTGACCTCCTTAAGGCACTCCTTTTGGATATAGTGTTGTGGCAACACTCTTTTGCACCACTTTCGCACACCGTGCTTTCGTTCACCTGCCGACTTGTGGGGCATAGATTGAGACATGTATCTCACAAAGCTCTCGAAGGCTGCAATGGCCTTTAGAGTATTTGCTCTAGGTTTCAAAGTGAGTGCATTACCATGTTGGAACAAAGTGTGCCCTTTTCTAACTTTGCTCGGTATCGTAAAATGAAGACTTGCTCACCCCAAGAATCCATCTCAATGCTCTCATACATACCTTCATTCCCCTCAATTGATATAGCGGCCGTCCTGTGTTTTCATCATATTTGGAATTCCTACACAAGGAGTAAATGAAATTAATCCTATCTTTTTGAAGCTGTCCAATGTATTGGGACCTTATCGCACGAGGTCATCCACATTGTAATGCCTTTGTGCAATCTAGGTTGCAACACTCTTGTCCCCTAATTGCCTCAGGTTTTCTTTGGTTGGTGCCATACTTTCCATCCTTTCTAAATATTTGTCACTTCTAGGCCTCTTGGGCACCTTTTGGCTGCCTTTTTATGAAAGACATAAGCGTCTCTTCCTTGTGATCAAAGGATGCTCATCGACCACCAAATCTTCCACATGGCCTTGGGTGGGCCTTGGGGTGTGTAGTTTGATAGGGCATTCTAGAGTATCACCATTCTTGTGTGTAATAAATCTAATTGGCCATCTCAAGCGGAGCTTGGGACTCCGGCAGCCACGAGCACACAATGCAATCACTAGAGCTTCCACGGGACATGATAGTATCAACCGATAAGAAGCTTCACAATGCCAACTCCAAGATGTTCATCTCCCAGCCTCTCATCATTCACACTATCAAATGGATCAGCTGCAGGTTATTATGCCCTCTGCAAATACCGATGCAGTTTGCAAGGGTGCAACAAAAGGCAACCCATCTTCCTCCATTGGAGCCTAGGGCAATGGCCTCCTTTGGAATTCCCTGGCTCCATTTTACTCATCTCACATGCTCCCTGAATGAAAAAGCTCACATTAAAACCATATAGCCCCAAACACCACAAATATGACCATATGAACCATATAAAACCATACAAACCACACTCATATACAAACCATACAACCATATAAAACCATACAAACCACACTCATATACAAACCATATACAAACCATACAACCATATTAACTAAAATCATATAACCATATTAAAGCATACAACCACACTCATTCTAAACCATATGTAAACATTGTAACCATTGAAACCATATTAAATACAACCATTGAAACCATATTAAATACAACCATTGAAACCTTATTAAATACATAAGATAACATATATAAACATATAACCCTGGCCTTTCATATTTTGTCATGGACCGTGGCCTCTTGGAGGCTAAAACCGTAACCCGCGTCGGTAATCCTTCGCCACGTCATGGAGGGCATGGCCCTGCGTGACAATGGTTTTATTATTGCACTTTTACGAGGTTCGAGGGGTGCAGCCCAGTGCTTGCACCCTCTTCCCTCCCCCAAACCATTCTTCCTCCCTTTTTTCTCGATCTCTCTTCCTCCCCTGTTTCCTTAAGCCGGCTTTACCGTCAGGCGATCGATCGAGAAGAAGCGATTCGCGCCATCTTATGACGGCGGCTTGGTCGGCCGGATCGGGGCGCTTCCGGCGCCCGAAGTTCTCGCCTTGATTCATTGTTCGGCGGCGTTTACCCCGAGAAGAAAGTGAGGCCCTTTTAATCTTTGCTTTTAGTTTTTACGTAAGTCTTTTAGTGCATTTTTTCTTATATTACGTTGTTAGAGGCTCTTATTAATCCACGATACAATTCTGACCCAGAAACAAATCCTTATTCACGCTTTGTCAGCGACTATACCCACATGGGCGAACTTCGGAAGCCTCCTCCTCATCGACAAATCTTCCGGGTATGTTTTTGTAATATCATACCCTTTTTTAATCTCATTTTAAATCTTGTTCTCCCATTGTTCTCTGTCTTGTTCTCCTTTGTTCTCTGTTTTTCTCATTAATCTCATTAATCTTTGTATTGTTTTTGTTTTTTTGTTATCTTTTTCTTGCTTGTGGTTGAATTGAATACATTTATGCAGGGCACAAGTGAGAATAGTGGTTAGAGTAGTAGCAAGCAACCGAGATAGAAATCATCAGAGACGGTGTTAGGAAGTAAGATATTGCGAGCATTAACAGAAAATAACTAGGAATGTCTTTCTCCGGCCAAGAATTCAGAATAGGAATTGCTTCTGAGAATCTCCATTTCTAACTCACAGCAAATCCCGCTGCGGGGAGACATGCATAAGGGAGTGGCGAGTTGAGAATACTTCAGCTTGCCAGCGGTCAAGGAAGTCTGAGGCCTTCTTCTCGACTTCGCTGAGTCGAGAACTTCTCGACTTCATGGCGAGGAGAAGAGGTGTGTACACTCTAGGACTGTTGGCGGGTTGAGGGATTTCGACTTCATGATCCGGATTGCCTGACTACCCAATGTCTTCACATTCTTTAGAACCTGCTGACCTTCACCATTTCGTGAGTCGAGAATGTGACTCTACGCCAATGGCTCTTTGTGCGGTCGCGGGTGCCTCCACCGGTCTGAGCCACTCTCCTTGAACCATGCTCGCCGAATATTGCGAAGAGGACTGGCTCCGGCGGGTGGAGGCCTCGGCGACTTAACCCAGCGAGTGCTGGCGGCTTTCTCGACTTCGTGAGTGAGAAAAGCGCGACTCTAGTGCACTCTAGAGCTGGCGGCTGAACCGGTCTCAACCACTCTCCTTCTATCTTCCTCGGACATTGCGAGGGAAGTGGTTTTGGTCTGGGGCCAACTCTCTAACCAATTCTCCATTATTGTGAGTGGCGGTGGCCTCTACCCAATCAAAGGCCGTCTCCTTGAACCATCTTGACCGAATATTGCGAGGGGATGGGCTGCGATTGGGTGGAGGCCTCGGCGGACCAACCAACAGTTCTTTGGCTGCTTTTCGACTTCGTGAGTCGAGAAAATGCTCTAGTGCACTCTAGAGCTGGCTGTGAGGCAGTCTTAAACACTCTCCTTCTATCTTCCTCGGACATTGCGAAGGAAGTGTTTTCTTGTCTGCGGGCCAACTCTTAGCAACCCAATTCTCACATTATTGTGGTCGCAGATGGCCTCTACCCAATCAAAAGGCCGTCTCCTTCGAACCTTCTTAGGTCGAATATTGCGAAGGGATGGGCTCGATTAGTGGAGGCCTCTAACAACCACCGGGGAAACCCACGAGCTTCTTGTATGCATTCTCGGCAAGTGAGTGGGGAATGCCTTACCAACCAGGCACTCCATGTGTACTAACTTGGGAGTTACGGATGGCCAAGGCATTCTCGACTTGCGGTCGAGAATGTAGAAAGCCAAGCATTCTCGACTTCGCAAATCGAGAATCCCTTAGCCGACCAATTCTCACGTAATGCGTAGCGGTGGCCTCGACCGGTCGAGTCACTCTCCTTGAACCATCTTAAGCCGAATATTGCGAAGGGGAGGGGCTCGGGCTGGGTGGAGGCCTCTACAACTAACCACAGGGGAAACCCCTGAGAGGAAGCCAAGGCTTGCATTCTCTACAAGTCTTGCACTTTCTATTCTCTGTTTTTAGTCCCAAGTGCCTCTAGCACCTGCGAGCCACTCTCCTTGAACCATCTTCCTCGAATATTGCGAAGAGGAGTGGTTGGGACAGTGGTGGAGGCCCCTCCGACTAACTACAAGAGGATGCATTTGAACCGCATCTCACGGGCCTTAGTCCTAGCCGATCTATGTACAACATTCCAAGTAAGCAGTCCATGAAAAAACACACCTAAAAGCGGGCTGTTCTTTACCCCGATCCAATGTTTCCTTGCCGAGCATCTCTCAACCTAGAGAGTAAATCATCTCGAAGCTGAAAAATCTTTGGACAAGGAAAAACTTGAATCCGTCGAGCTTATCGGCAGTTCCATTATTTAAACACATACGGCATGTTCTACAAGCGAAATAACATAGGCATCTCTCGAAACTCACCTCTTCACGCGGTAATTCCTTGGGCCATTTGTATCCACGGATCCCGCAGACCTCACCCGAGTCTTTGCTTCTTACGCCGGTCTCTTCAAGAGTGTATTCGCATCTAATACTTGTATCACTGCGATTCTCGGGCGTATCCCCTTTCCATGGCGCGCAGTGTAGAGTTCCGTGTGTCGGCAGCTCCTCTCGCTTCCTACCTTAGCTCCGTGCTCATCGATCAAATCAAGCGCTTTGCAATAGGGACGCGGTCGGGAAAAACACACATATGCAAAGGCGCATTTTGTTAGCGGCTTACCGCGTTTTGGCGCCATTAGGAAGTCGCTAGCGGTCGATGATCCCCTCCGACCTCGAGTTCCCCAATGCGGGGAAGATAAACTCACGCTCCACTCACTTAGTCCCTTGATGTGATTAAATTTGAAATAGTGTTTGGGCGGGCTAAAGCCGGCCGTCTTTGTACCCTTTTAGCCTTTTTTTTTTTCATAAATGATTGCATGTCCTTAACTTCAAATTAAAGAACACGCTAGATCTTTTTACATGCAGTCCTAAAACTCAACGCGTGGAGGAAACTTAATTTATAGAGGGGTTAGAAGAGGATGAGAGGGCATATAGACATGACTCGGCCCAAGAAGCCGGCGGAGGGGATGCTTCGCCGGTGGCAGCAAGAAGAGGAAAAACACCCGGGTGAGCTCGAGGTTTTCTTTTGTCGGAATACCTTAAGCGATCCATCCTTTCTTCTTAAAGCATTCACCTCGGACTCACTTTGGTGATCAGCGGCGAACTCCATTCTTCGTCATCGAGGGATTTGGAGACGAGCTTCTTGAAACGGTGGCGATTCTTGGTGGTATGTCGAGGTATCGACAAGTGGGAAGGAGAAAGATCCGTTTCTACACCAAAGGGACAAGAAGAGCTCAGGAGACAAGTACAAGAAAATCGGTGTTGTGCTCTCCGATCTCTGCGCTTTGATTCGAAGCATTTAACACTACATGTCGAGGACTGCCAGAAGAGTAAGTTCTATCGCACCAAAAAATTAGCAGTTTCAAATTATTCTCACTCTTCCATGAGCAAGGCTAAGGGCACCGAAAAAAGGCCGGCGCCTTTAAATTGTCAGAACCTTGGGTGGAAGGATCTGGAAGGGATGAAGGAGGTCGGAACCCTAACATCCAGGGAGCTTGGTATGGAGATTTCCAGAGTCAGGGAAAAACTGTTCAATACGGGGAGCTTCACTTCTACTGTGCTGAAGGCTCTACAACACTCTGCAGTGGGGAATGAAGTTGTGGTTCATACACAAAAAAGTCCACCAAAAAACAAAGATGGGGATGATGACACCACACGGGAGGAATCAGATGACGAAGGAGACGAAGATATGGTCGACTCCCCAAACCGCCGCAGCATTTTGACGAGTGGATCAAAAGTTATGGGGGAAAAACAAAAGCAATGAAGTTGTTGGTGCTGCATTAATTGCAGTTTATAGAGGGTAGCCATTCTATTGGAGGATTCTTATGGGGATGAAATGAGATCTCAAATTGCCTCTAATGATTCCAACCTACTGCGGCTCGCAGCCGGATGGAATTGTCCCAACTCATGGCCGAGGGGAACTCCACCCCCAAATATTTGTAAGCGGACACCACTTCAACATTTTGGCCATGATAAGTGAGGGTTGGAGTCTTTGGCTGGCGTGCAAATGATACGAGAACTACCTTGGTCTTGGCTAAGTTGACGCCATGTCCGTCACCTGGAAAAATGTGTCTAGGGCATCGAGATGGCGTTGCATGTCTGCCTGAGTGTGTGCTAGGAGGTCCACATCATCAGTATATATGAGCTGCCTGGTGGTTTGGTGTAGTAGTTGAGCTCCAGTGCCTCCATTATCAGTGAGCAATCTCTTCAGCTGATAAATATACAGGCCAAATAGTGTGGGAGAGAGAGGGCATTCCTGGTGGACCCTGATACTGCTCTCGAATAGTTGACACCGCATTCTGTAGTTCGGCAGGGACGTCTAGCTGCTGCAATTTTTTCCACAGTTTTTCTCGAGGCACAGTGTCAAAAGCCTTGGCGAAGTCTACGAAGCAGCAATACAGATCTTGCCGACGGTTCCTGCTGTTCTCAAGCAGAGTCCGCAGCGTGAAGATATGATCTATGGTGGAGTGTGTCGGCCTAAATCCTGTCTACGTGAGTGCCCGCACTTCTGCTGCCTCTGCCCATCCTGTCAACTGTCGCTCTAGGATCCCCGCGAGGAGCTTTGCAAATACCGAGCGGATCATGATGGTCCGATAATTGGCCGGGCAATGCGGGTCTCCTGCCGTGTAGATTGGGACCACCCTGCTAGTGGTCCATTTGGGGGGGGTTGACCTTCCGCAATGCCTTGTTGAACATGTCGATGAGTACCGGTGCCATGGATGGTCCTGCCCACTTAGGTAAATCCTCCTGCATGCCGTCAAGATCTGGTGCTTTTCCATTGGCTAA
The DNA here is from genome assembly GCA_021234155.1 of Isoetes taiwanensis. NCBI lineage: Eukaryota > Viridiplantae > Streptophyta > Lycopodiopsida > Isoetales > Isoetaceae > Isoetes > Isoetes taiwanensis. The sequence continues at coordinate 16,524,212 of JAJEKV010000027.1, read as the reverse complement.
ACGTTGCAGCCCCTGTGCTACCTCCGCCTCCATGATTTCCAGCACTGGGCCCTGCTGGAGGGTGGTAATGCCGCCCGTGCACCCTTAGGGTTATAGAGCTTCTGTAAGTATTGCCCCCAGTGGTCCGGAGCGGCGCTAGCCTCCTGAGCACTCTTCGCCAGAAAGTCATGAGATGACGTTCCAGGAGGAAGAACATTTCATGTTGATGGGCCGCAATGTATCTGGCCTTTCTAGCCTTCAGGAAAGTGCAGTATTACTTGACTGCATCCGAACGTATAGCAGGATCTGTGACTTGGCAGAGGCAGCATTTGCGTTCTTTGCACTTGGCATCGAACCACTGGTTACGCGAGAAGGTCGTAGCTCTGGAGGTTTTCCAGGGAGCAACAGCCCCGAGCAGCTCTTCTCTCAGCAGCAGCCCCGAGGACGTCAATGAGCCTCTTTGCCTGCTGCTCCAGCATTCAGCACTATGAGATGCTTGCCAGGTCCTCCGTAAGCATCTGGGAGTAAGTATGAGCGCGTTCATAGTCCAGTCTGAGCTGAGGCATACGAGGAAGTGTTGGACAGGCAACTGGAGCAACCTGCCAAGCGAGCTGCAAGTAGAGCGGTAGATGGTTTGAGTCCACCCCCTCATCCTTACCATCTGTTCCCACTCGAAAATGTTTGACGAGATGCATGTCCTGCTCGGCCACCAAAGTATAGTCTACTACACTGGATCCACCTCTCTGGTTCTCATGCCTGCAAGTGTGCTGGCTGGAGGACGGCCACCGTGCCAGTCCTCCAGCAACATGTAGAGCAGCAACAGCTGTCCCTCATAGCGCGAGACCTGAATGTCAGCTAATGCCCGTGGCGAAGCTCCTTCTGAAGTGCTCATTTGCAATACATCATCCGTCAGAGGGTCAAATCTCATCGGCTGTTCTGTGCCAGTGCGGGCATTAAAGTCTCCAACGAGCATGACACTACCCTCTTGCTTGCGTTGTTGTATGTCATCGTATAGATCGACATAAGGCTCCAGCCTATCCACATCCGGATGGGTGTGATAGAATTTGCTCTCGGCATGTGGGAAGAAGCAAGCCATCACAAAGAGAGGGCTACCACTGCAATTCTGCACACGCACTCACATGTACCTGTTATGTTTGTCTGTCTTGCATAGGGAAACTGATTGTGCCAGGACTGTCCGGTAATAGAAGGCGACCTCTCCGCGCCCCCGCTTTCCTGTGCATTCATTGAAGATGGAGTAGCGATGGTATCCTGGCAAGTCATGTAGCTTATGTCAAGCATGCTCCATGTTTCCATGAGGAAGATGAGGTCCATATCGACTGCAACCGAGTTGAGACTGTCTCTTTTCTGCCATGGGAAGCCCTGACAATTCCAAGAGACCATGCTCAAGCACAATCCCTATTTGCTGGCAGTACCTGCAACAGTAGGTGTGATGGTGGCAGCACAAGGGGTGGTGGTGGAGGTGGAGGCAGCATGTGGCATGTTGGCAATAGCAGTGGAGGGTGCAACTGGGGTCGCAGCAGAAGGGCCTCGAGGGTTTGATGTGCCTGCATCATGGCCTGAAGATCTACATCCTTCCCCAGACCAGCCCTGCTGCCCCTCCTTATTTGCGGGCACTCGAGTTTCTCTAACTCATGCCGGCGATCCTCATTGCTGTGCCGGAGTCAGATCCCAGTCCACGTACAAGGGATCCCCTTCAACTCCCTGCCCTGGCACAGGATGGCTGCACGCTCTTGCACGTCCCTGACTATGAAGGTGACTACCTGGGGACGGTCAGGGCGCTGGGCTCCATGACGTGTCGCCCTAACAATTGTGGCTCCTGCGTCTCCGCTCCTGGAACTTGAGGTCGTCGGGCTCGTGCTAGCTGCTGCAGCATACTGCGGTGTGTGGGATGTGGGTGTGGCGGTGGTGGTATGGGGCAGCTTGACGATGCAGCGGTGGGCCGCCCTGGTTGGCGTCTTGCAGGCTGTTGGGTATGTGGATCTGTCATGTCCCGTGTTGTGGCCTCTGCTCTCTGTAGTTGGGAGCTCAGCCGCTGCTCGAATTGCTGTTGCCTTGCTAATTCGTGTGCGCATCGCCGCAATTGTTCATGGGCTTCCACATGAAGGCCCTTGACTTGTTGGGCGACAGTTGCCCGAAACTCCTGCAACTCTTGGTCTCGTATCTCGGCCTTCCTTTTGATGCGCTCTCAACTCCGACTGGCTCGCTTCAAAGGCAGCCTGCACGCTTCGCATAGGGGTGGCGTCCTCCGCGACTTCTGATTGGAGGCGGGAGTGGTTGCCATTGTCTCCTGATCAGCACGCTGCCTATCTTGTGACATGCATGGTCTCTATATGATGGCGGAGAGGGAGTCCACACAAGCTCGCAGGTCAACAAGATCTTGCTTCTGCTGTTATAGTGTGCCAGACAGGTGCAGTCTTCCAGTTGTTGTGTGTGGGTCTCCATTTCTGCAATCCGCTGCCTCTCTGCTGCCAAGTGTTTTCTGAGTACATGGGGCGTCGTGGACTGGATCTCTTATGCCAGGTCTGCAATTCGGGTCCTATTACATGCGATTCCTGCCTCTAATTGTTTCAAGACCGTCGTCTGTGCCTGGTCTGCCATCAGGCATGAACAACAATCAATCTCCTCTCGGGTCGATCTTGCTGATTGGGCTTTCGCCCGTGCCTCCCTCCTCATGGAAGTGGCCTCTCCCTTGTTCTTGCCATCTGGTCAGAGCCGTTTTCGTGGGGGTCCATCTGCTCGATTCTCCTGGAGGGGCTCGTCCTATCTGAGGCCGTCACCTTGGGGGTATGCCTGGGTGTTAGTCGGGGGCTAGGCCTAGGCCTGGGCTTGGGCTGTGGCTTGAGGGATGTCTCCATCCAGGTGGGGGTTTAGATAGGAGGATACACAAATGGCCATTGTTGATTGGAGGAAGGAAGGATGTGTTGCTAGGGAAAATGAGGCTTAGAATTCAATTTGGGGGGCAAAAATGTATAGGGACACACTTAAAATTGACGTGGCAAAAAAAAGAAAAGGATTCATGGGGGGCGAAAAAGCTGGACAGAGGCGGCGGATATGGCAGGGTCCTTTTGTATCAGAGAGGAAGTGGGAATTGTGGCAGGAAACGGAGGCGGGGCTGTGATCAAAAGCTGTTGTGGCAGCAATATAGGGCACGCAGGTGTGTTTGTAGGGTGGATTCAAGGAGGAGCGGCAGACTTTGTAAAAGACTGCAAAGATTCTTTGCTTGTCAGATTTAGGCAGTGTACTACAAATCTCCAGAATTTGATTTGCACACAGCTCCTCCTCACCAAGCTCGAATCTTGAATTGCCTATTTAACCAGCGCTGCAATCTTCTGCATCCTAAATCGGCTGGAATTCGCCTCTCACAGATCCGATCTTCTTCACGTTTTCTTTCTGCCAACAATCCGGCTTCAATCTTGCTTCGATCTCACAGAAGAAGAAACCCTTGGCAGCTTCAATATCGCTTCAGGAATTCGCCTCACACAGATCTGATGTAACGTTCCTACCGACATGCCCTTAACCAACTGGGCAAAACTGTCTAGACGTTTATGAATAGTCACTTCTACCCATTTATGCCGGTATCTCGGGAACGCAACACCAAGATCTACTCGAGCGGTATCCCATGGGTCTGTTACAATCTCTCCCACTAGAACTATGCTCGTCCTCGAGCATCACAAACCAAATCATGACTTACCGTCCCAGTGTTGTCAGGTACGTTTAGTACGGTATGGGTATTATACGTACTTAACGTATTAATACCGTATGCATACCTCTCATTTAAAAAGTACTTTAAATATGTTTTTTGGAATTATAAAATACTTATTAAATACGTACTTTACGTACAGTATGTTAAGTACTTCCTGTAATTTTTGAGAACTATTATTTCTTGTATTGCAGTTGAAATAGTTGCAATAACAACTAGTATGAAGAGCTTCAAGTTTTAAATAATGAACCAGAATATATTACTCTAGAAAATTAAGTATTTCTCAAAGTTTTCAATCCAAAATATGTCTATTTAAGAGTTATATATTCTAGTTTGCAATCTACACCCACAGACAAATAAATTTAAGTAATTTTTGCTCATTTGTTGGCATCCGAAGCTATTAACCGCTGCTGACCTCTGTATTTCTTTCCTGGCATGAATGCAAGCTATTGAAGTATTAAGGAGAAGGTATGCCTCCGGCCATGACAAAACAAGAGGAGAGGTGGGTCTGCATCTCCATCTCCATTCCGATTCGACGGTTTGAAGAAAGAGGAGGAAAATGCAGAGGTTTTCGGTTTTTATTTGCAACAAATTTGATTTTTTTTTTTAGACTACAATTCCATAATTTTCCTAATGTCTAAAATCTCCTAATGTGTTCTTTTACTCATATATTTTTCCCTATAATTTTACCAATTCTATTGGTCTAATGTCATTTTACACTTTTTTTAAGTACGTATATACGTACTGTATGTATTGATATGTTAAGTACGGTATTAATAAAACAAAAGCCCAATTTGACCTTGTCAATTTATAGGTATAGTACGTATAGTACTATGATAGGGCTTTCTATTTTTAAAGCTAGCATGTCATATAGTCATTTTGCTGCTTGTTTGTTTGTCATATAGTTATTTTCCGTTAGATGGCATTGTGCAGGTGCCAGATTGTGCCGCAAACAACATGCTTTGGTGATCTAAATGTGGAAAAGCTTATGAGATATTCATGGTTTTATTGTGCTCCAAAATGAGGTGTATGACCATGCCATTACCAAAAAGCTTGTGTTAAAAACAAGTGTTGAATATTGGCTGATGATTATTGTATTTCATAGTAAGAAAAGATCATTTAAATTTATTATGTTGCATAAACCAACAATGTTAGTTGTAAGAGTAATTATGGGCATCTGTGTTAGTTGTAAGAGTAATTATGGGCATTCTTTTTTACAACCTATCTTGTGCTTAGTTGCAACCTGTTCTACTAGCGTTGGTCCCGTTATTTAGATCTATTCAGGTATGTTGCATTGTTCCTATTATTTAAATTCATTCTAAAAACTGGTGGTTATATCCAATATGTAGCACAATAACAGGGGGTTCCAGGGGGATTTGATATGGATGTAAAAATGTCAATTCCTGAAAACATAGACTATATCCCAAAAACCATTGAGTGGGTTGTTAAAAAAAAAAATATAGATTTAAAATAAAAAATAATCACGTTAGCTTATTGGTTATGTTGGTCAAAATAGTCTTATTAGGATATTGAGTTACTTTGGTAGAGGTTCAAGCCCCCGTATTTCATATTCTAAAACCTTAGGCAAATCCATATAGAAGCTCGATATTCTATCAAAACCTTAGGCAAACTCGTATTTCATACTTTAAATCCATAGATGCCCCCAATCATAAATGATCATAAGCGAAACGAGAGGTGCCAAGAGGCTCCAACATATGATCTGGGCCGTAGGACCGACGGATCCGACGACTATGGTAGTACAGGGTGCACCTCGTTTAGAATATGTAGCACCATATCAGGAAATTGTCAATGGCTCCTCGAGGTAAAGAAGGAAAAATGGTTCAAGAACAAATGTCGAACTTGCAAATGGCTGGATATTTGCAAGGGAAAACAAGGCTTCTATTGCTGGATCCCGATGGTGGATTCTGCTCTATTTTATTCATCACAACAGAAATCAGGTATGCCGGCCCTGTTTACAGCTCCATTTGCAGTTCATTTCAGAGTTTATGCCCATCCATTTAAGTTGCCCTGCAATTCTATAACACCCTATGCAAGGCAAATATCATCCATTTAAGTTGCCTTGCAATTCTATAACACCCTATGCAAGGCAAATATTGGTTGAGAATTGTAGAAATATGATGATCTCACGTTTACCAAATCTTAACTCGATTCACTTGTGGAGATGTTTATTATTCCCCGTATCCAAGATGGCATTTTTTAAATATACGACAACATAGGTGCCATGTCAAAGCACATGGTTTAAGTGCTCTTCATGGCTATATTGTTTTAGGCAAGGCCTTGAAGGGGCCAAAATTTTTTTAATCTAACACAAACCATTACATCAAATGTTTCTAAGTGTGATATAATGTTGTTTGATTTTTGCCCCGAAGGGGCAAAATTTTTTTAAAGTTATAACACAAACCATTACATTACACACCTTAAAATTAAATTCCCCCTTAAACCCCCTTTTGTTTGGGTGCATATTCACACGGGGGGTGACGTAGGGCAGCGAGAGCCCCTATAATTATGTTTTGCACGTACAAAATTAACACTATATAGTATGTTACTTGAAATCTTATAGTATTTTTCAAATTTTGTTATACAGTATCATAATTTCCATACATCCATACCCCACAAACGAGGAATTTTGTGTACGGTGTAGATTAAGGAATAATGGGTGAATATGCCTATCCAACAGCTCTCGTTGCCCGGAGTCACCCCCCGTGTGAATATGCACCCAAACAAAAGGGGGTTTAAGGGGGAATTTAATTTTAAGGTGTGTAATGTAATGGTTTGTGTTATAACTTTAAAAAAATTTTGCCCCTTCGGGGCAAAAATCAAACAACATTATATCACACTTAGAAACATTAGATGTAATGGTTTGTGTTAGATTAAAAAAATTTTGGCCCCTTCAAGGCCTTGCCTAAAACAATATAGCCATGAAGAGCACTTAAACCATGTGCTTTGACATGGCACCTATGTTGTCGTATATTTAAAAAATGCCATCTTGGATACGGGGAATAATAAACATCTCCACAAGTGAATCGAGTTAAGATTTGGTAAACGTGAGATCATCATATTTCTACAATTCTCAACCAATATTTGCCTTGCATAGGGTGTTATAGAATTGCAAGGCAACTTAAATGGATGATATTTGCCTTGCATAGGGTGTTATAGAATTGCGGTGGCAACTTAAATGGATGGGCATAAACTCAAATGAACGCAAATGGAGCTGTAAACAGGGCAAAAGATACCTGATTTGTTGTGATGAATAAAATAGAGCGTAATCCACCATCGGGATCCAAACACACACACACAATCCTACCATGAATTGTGCATACCGTCCGCGTGCAAGGAATGTCACAATTTTGTCATAGGTTCTATTCCATAAGGAGATATCTCTCAAGTATTTGATCTCTGTCTCGCGCCATGCTATCTTACGTTCTAATGCATTTAGTGTCTCTTGTTGTTCAGATTCTTGATCTTCCAAAATCCTGCGTACTGCCTGTTCTAAATCAGCTAGAATTTCAAGTTCTTGGTACAGTTTTGAAGTAGAACCAACGTATCTCTCCATTTTTTTAATTTTGGTCTCCATTTCTTTTGAAGTATACTCAAGAACACCGGCATCAATATTACGCTTCAAGACATCATTGAATACATGTTCAAATCCCGCAAAGCAAACATCGGCATTTTTCCCAAGCCTTGCAACTTGGCAAAAGAGCCGGGGAGGCAAGTTTCTGAAGCTTTTCTCTGCAAGCAAGGCTAAGAAGCACGACCTCACTATCGAAACAAGGTTAAGGACACCTTCGGCCTTGATAGCTCCGGTTCGAAGGCGAATCACCTCGATCATTAAGGGACCGCCATAGTCGCATAGATTTAGACATCACATTTGCAACCTCAAAGGCCAAAATTCCAATTCTATTCTTCTCGATCTATTGCCCCTCTTCTTAGCCTCTCAGTAGTGAGCTTATTTGCGGCAGACCTTTATAGTACTCACACACCGCTTGCCCATATTTGAAGCAAAGATCGACTATTTCCTTGTTAAAAATCGTCAAATTTTTCTACCAGGTTGACCTTATCATCTATTTCCTTGCAGAGGAAGAAAGTGGTCTATGGTTTACGGTCTATCCTCTGCGATATAAGCTTTCATGTTCTTCATTTTAGCTTGAAGGGAAGAAGATTAAGGAACGATTACTTACGGTTTCCATGTTGAAGATCAAAGACTACTATAGCAAATCCAAGCGTGTCCAAATTGCTCATGCATGTAAAAAGGAGGTAGAAGAAGCACGTGAAGAAGAAACAGCCCAAGTGCATTTCTCAAATCCGACACAGGCCGGAGAAGCAGGAAGAGTAAGAGGAAGAGATAGGGAATGGCAAAATCGGCAGTGCCAATTTGGAGACCATAAACTAGAGGAAGAAATCAAGCTCGACGGATTAGAAGTATGGGGTTGTGCTTCTCCTTTTCTTTTGCTTTGTTTTGTGGCCTGATTCCTCTGACAGATCTGCGTAAAGAAGACAAAGAGGTAGCAGAGAGATGATTATCTAAGTTTTTTTTGGGTTTATAAAGAGATTAGAATTTGGAAGAGGGTTTAATCCGGAACTGGGTAAAAGAAAGCTTGAGAAATAAAGACAGATAGAGGCACTGAGAAGGGGCAGGGGTCTTAATGAATCCGAAACAAGGTATATGAAAGCTTGAAAGCTTGAGAAATATCCGATGGGGAAGCAGATCCGATGGGGCTCCTGAAAACCTAGAGTTCCAATGCGCCATCGTTGCATGTCCCCCTTTGTTCTTTTTTTGCTTTCTCTAATATTAACCTAATATTTGAAACTTATAAACTCAAAAAACATGCAACCACACGATTTTCTCTCTTCTTTAAAATCAATGGCTAACAAATGGGTGCACTCTAGAAATACCGTTTAGTACGTGCTTGTGAATACGCCCGTGAAATCATATGAAAACCATGCCAAAAAGCGTATAAAATCACAAAAAAAACCCCCTGTTATAATGCTACATATTGCAAGGGAAAATGAGGCTTCTATTGCTGGAATAAGTAATGCAAAAATATCCAAGGGAAAACGAGGCTTCTATTGCTGGAATAAGTAATGCAAGGGAAAATGAGGCTTCTATTGCTGGAATAAGTAATGCAAATGTTTCGGATGTTGCAAACAACATGGCTGCACATACTCAAGAACTCAATGCTGATATGAGCGGATTGTAGATGCTATAAAAAGTTGGAAGGAGAAATGGTTAGATGACTATGATTGGCTGCGCTTCAACCATGACAATGGTAGAATAGAATAGAATAGAATAGAATAGAATAGAATAGAATAGAATAGAATAGAATAGAATAGAATAGAATAGAATAGAATAGAATAGAATAGAATAGAATGGTAGAGTATGTTGCATTTAGTGCAAGGAGGATAAAAAATGTAAAAGTTCATTTGGATTAGAAGGTGCCATGAATTTAAAGACATCAGCTTTCAAAGAGCACGCTGAAAGTGCACAACATAAACATGCAGTATGGTTAGCTACAAGTGGAAAAGATTCTTTGCATAAAGTGGAGAAGAAGAAAAATGAATCTATGGACAAAGAAGTCCTTACTCTATTTAAATGTGCCGATTTTATAGGCAAGGAATACCTTGCACATAGAAAATTCTATCCGTTGTTACAACTTCTTAGAGAATGTGGATCTACAACGCCAAGTTCGTATAATGATGACAAAGCTTGCAGTTATTTTCTGAAATGCATCAGCAAGTCTATAGTGGAGAATGTGTTGAGAAAATTAGAAACAGCCTTTGGTTTGGCATAATGGTTGATGAATCAATCGATGTTAGCGTGGTGCAACATTTAATCATGTATGGCACTTATTTGGATGCTTTTCAGCATAAAAAATCATTCATAGGTTTGGTGTCATTAGATGCAGGGGATGTAAGTACAATTACCAAAGCCATAGTGGAGAAGCTTGTAGTGCAATGCAAATTAGATTTGACAAAGATGATTGCCTTTGATTCAGATGGTGCTTCAGTCATGGTTGGGTGCTGGACAGGTGTATCAACTAGGCTGAAAGAATATAATCCTTTTATGACATCCATACATTGTGTTGCCCATAGAACTAATATGTGTGTAGAATCAGTAGCCAAACAGCCAAGCTGCAAGCGCATATGTGAGAAGGTTGATAAGCTGATTAATGGGGCATCAAGTTATTATTCCCCGAAGTAGTTTAAGAGGAGGGTTATTGAAGGCACTTGAAGAGGAACTTGCTTATTCTGCTTTGAGGCGTGAATATATTTTAGCAACAAGGTGGTTGAGTAGACACCATGCAATTGACAAGTTATGTGAAGTGTACGAGCCAGTGATGATGGTATTTAAAGAAAATACTGCAACTATTTATGAAGGGATTTTAAGATTGTCTATGTTTTGCATTTTTTGGCTGATATTTTGATGCACTTGACCGTTTCGAGTTGCGATTTTCAAAAAGATTGGGTGGATGTCACTTCAATAGCAGGACTTGTGGGCAATACAAAGCATCATATTAAAGTAGAGTTTTTTATTGAAATATTGGATCTGAATAATGGTCTAAAGGATAGCAAAGGATATCCTATAATTGCTAATTGTGGCCGCCCAAATGGAAAGCTTGCTGCACTTAGAGGGGCTGTGAAGGGAGATATGTATCGTGGAATGCAAATGACAAGGTGTGTTAAAGGTCATGATTTAGCGGAGGCTTTTGAATTTCAAAACGATTTTGCTAAAGCTGTTTTGGCTGCCCTAGAAGAGAGGTTCAAGGATCATGAGCTCTTGTCATGTTTTAGAATATTTGCACCTGCACATGTGCTAAGAGTAACAAAGGAAATGAAAGCATGTGATCGTCACGAGGCTAATGAATTGCTAAAATTTTATAGAGAGCCTCTATTGGTTGGTGGTGTGAAATTTGATAGCTTTATTAATCATGATAACTTTCTCACATAATTTAGAAAGTTTAAGATGCAAGCATGTGCGGAATGGCAAGGGAAGATTTTTTTAGACACTTGGACAATTATCTTATCTCAAAAAATGTTGACGGGGGATAAGTATGCAGAAATGGTAAAGCTTGCGACAATGGGTCTGGTACAATGTTCAAGTACAACAATTTGTGAAAGGGGATTTAGCCAATTGAACCATATTAAAGACTAATAGACAAATACCGTAATATACTAAAAATAGGAGGGGCTGAATTAATGAGAGTTGCAATTGAAGGTCCGCCCATGGAAGCAATTGATGAGTTTGATTTTGTAGAAGCCTTCAAGATTTGAAAATCTGGAGCCAAGTATAGGCACATCTATTCAATCAATTCGAGGTCCAAAGTAACTCGTGCAAATGTGGAAGAGGAAGGATCGGATGAAGATGACGAATAATTTCTTTTGTTATTTTTCTTTTTGCCTTGAAGTTCACATAAGTTGTTATGTGATTTTGATCAGGTTTTTACATCAACCATACCACATGTACTATCATACTATATCTATCACCTGTTATTTTACAAGTTTATAAATTACATGTTTATTTATATCTTGCTGATTTTTATTTTGTAGGAAAATTGCATGTTGGTTCTATTCTTGTAGGAAAGTGCAAGCTGGAAAAAATAGTAGACATGTTGATTCATGAGTTGTAAGAAATTTTCCTAGGACATGTAAAATATTTCCCGAACCAAGATCCATTGTGCCTCTAGAAAAAAATACGAGCAAGAAGACCTAAAAACAACCCGCCTCCAAGCGAACTAACACTGCTGACGGGTTTTCAAGCTTTAAAAAGCGATTACTCGTTGATAGCAACATGGGACAAACTCTAAAAACCCAACAGGTATATTTCATGTATAATTTATGCTAGGCAGAAAGGGCCTACGAAAATTTAGATTTCATCCGGAAAAGTACAAAGAAACCCACGAATTTTGACCGGAAAACTTCCTCGATTTTTTTTTCTCCGTCGGAAATTCTGGATTTCAACAAGTAGGATGCTAGTGTTCCTAGAAACTCGGCACACACTGGTTGATAGTCAATCGCAGCCCGCAATCCATCTTTCTCCCAGAATCTCCACCTTCAAATTCAAATATGCGGGGCATATTCCATTTTCACCCCTCTGTCCCTCGCGCCCCCTGTGTCCCTCTAGGGTTTGGCCGCGGGCAATCCGAAAACCAGATTGTTTTGCACGTTTACATGTGTAAATTTATGGGCTTTAAACCCTAAAAACCTTGACAAATAAACAAGCCCGGAGGAGATGGCAGAGGAATCAGAGTTGAAGAGGAAAAAGAAGAAACATAGAAAGAGGCTCGAAGAAACAACCCATGAGGATACAGCTCCTCAATTTAACAAAAGAAGCAAAGATAATACACTCGAGGCAGATGGAGTTGTTCAGTCCGGGCTAGGCTCTACTGTCAGCATTGCTGTTGCTGCCTCTATCATGAATAATGTGCAATCGCTTGAACTTGCAACAAGGGTTAGCTTAAAAAATATAAATTCAGTTTGATTTATTTCTGTACTAGGAAGATAGGTGTTTTACCTTTCCCATTTACAGCTTGCAGGTCAGATAGCAAGGGCTGCCGCAATATTCAGGATAGACGAGGTATGCACATTACTGTAGCCTGGTGGCTATGATTATATGCATTTGGTTTTTAGTGATGGGTTCTGCTTGATCTTTTTAGGCTACTGGTTTCCTCTTTTGAGCAGATTGTCGTTTTTGACGATGGTGATGACTCTGCAAGTTCCTTCAGTAGAACGTCATGGAGCAAGGAACTTGGTGGAGAATCTGGCGGTCCATTTTTAGTTCGTGTCTTGCAATATCTCGAAGTTCCACAATATCTTCGAAGAGCTCTTATCCCCATTCATAGTAGCCTACGTTTTGTGGTTTGTGCTCCTTTTTTCTTTCTCCTTCACTTTTTCCAAACAATTCTTTTTATTCAGGAAGTGGTATCTGCAGGGTCTCTTACCCCCTCTAGATGTCCCCCATCACCTTCGGAAGCATTCATGGCTGCAATATAGAGAAGGTGAAGTACAGCTAAGAGGTAGAAACATTTTAAGGTGTGAGCTTACCAATATAAGGTTATGATACAGGTGTTGTACTAGCAAAGCCCATTACAGATACTGGTTCATATGTGGATGTTGGCCTCCAGAAGGTAATTCATGTCCATTCTCTAATTCTCTACTCTATACTTTGATTTTACAAGTGAGTGTATGTCTCTCAAGGTTGAGGAATCTTTCCTTGGTGATATATTAGAAGCCAGTTCTTATTAGTTCTTCTTGCAGGAAGTGTTTGTTAAACAGAAATTGGAGCAAGGAACAAGAGTGACAGTAGAAATGGGGCCAAACCGAGAATCTTTGTTAGAGGAAGGTGAGGTTTGGTTGCATTATTTTGTGATGCATTTTGTTAATTCTTGCTGGGTCAGTGCATAACCATCTATAAACAGGAGTGCTAGTGCGTGCTCACTTTTAGACTTTAACAAGTTGGCACAGTGTTAAACTTTAATTCTTTCCTTTGACAAAGACACGATCCAATGCTCAACTGTGTCGTGTTGTTGTCTCTTGCTTTTTATTGATGTGCTGTTCAAGACTTTTATTTCCTGCATTTTGTATCTCGGCCATATTCAGTCCATTTTCCCTTTGTTCAAATTTTAGCAGATTGCTCCAGTATCAGAATCTATGCTTGTATCCTTTTGGCTCTTATTTATCAGAGATCATATGTTGCATGCAGGTAATATATTGAATGTGGTCCCAAAATCTCAACCAAAACAAGAGGGACTGTATTGGGGATATTCTGTTCGATATGCTCGCTGTCTCAGTGCAGTCTTTACAGGAAGCCCTTATAATGTACCCTCGGGTTTCTTTTTGAGCTTCGTCCTTCACCCTTAATCAGGTTAACATAAGGAATTTGACCTAGTTATTGGGACATCTTTAGGAAGGTTATGACTATGCGATTGGCACGTCCGAACACGGAGAAACAATAAAAGCTCGTGACTTGAAGTTACCAAATTTCAGGTTTTTGAAAATGATGCTTTTTTAATGTAATAGCTGGATATATACACAGTTTTTGCATTGAAGTTGACCTGCTTTTGGTAAATATCACAGGCACCTGCTTATTGCCTTTGGGGGTCCTGCTGGTCTGGAGGAGAGTTTTGAGTTGGAACAAACTCAGAAGGTAAAGAATATCTTTTTGAGATTTTTGCACCTGCTTATCAACAAGTGTTTACAATTGTGATCTGGGTGCAGGAAACAAAGGTTTCTAATCTTTTTGATAAGTATCTTAATACATGTCCCAATCAAGGTTCCAGGACAATCAGAACAGAGGTAAACTCGTATTTACCCTATGAACATGTTCTACATGCACCTTTGCACATTTTCTTCTGCTTGATTTACATTCAACTAATACTGATTACTAATATACTTGTTTTCAGGAAGCTATATTAATTTCCTTGCAGTATTTCCAGGAAACTATTTTGCAAGCTTTTGTACAAAGCAGCAGGTGATGTTTTGATAAAATTCATAGAAGGTTCACATATTTGACATTATTAATTTAGACATATTTTAATTTATAATTTCAGCATTCTCAGATAGTCAGAAGCTTGAGTCTACATTTTGCATAATATATCAATCAAAGGCATAGTTATGTGCGACAGGGGCACGATATGGAAAGAAAGCCAAGGAGCCACGATATGGAAAGAAAGCTAAGGAGCCAATGCATCTCTGGCTTCTACCTTAATCCCTTTTATCTGAGGTCCAGTAATATAAGCCAGTATGTTCATACACGTGATCCATAAATAGGTCACATTGGAGCATTTCTATCACATGCGATAAATGCAGACTCCTGAAAATATATCTTAAGGGGGTTGAGGTTCTGGGCAAAATGGGAATTTCCCATGACGAGACAATATGTGTGGAGAAATTTTAAAACTGGGATTAAGCATATCTATGACAAACTCATGATATCTTTTATCCTCTGGATCTTGATCCAAATGGGTGACATGCGGAACTTTTCCTGCCTCTCAAGTTCATTCTAACTAACATGCAAAGAAATTAGCTGGTTTTTGATGGAAAAGTAGAGCATTGTTCAATATTGACTCATGTCAAACTCATGTATGACATCGCTTTGTATGAACCTAGGACAAGCCCCTGTGCTTCACGTTGATAGCCAAACATGGTCGCGAAGACGAGTGGGCTTTTTTGCGGTTGCATCAAAGTCCTTTCCATCCCAAGAACGTCAATCCTTATTAAGATTTGTTGTTGCTGCTCTATTGTTTCGCTTTATTGATTCAAAGTGAAATTCTTAGGGCTTTTCTGGGCATCTTTATTTTGAACTGTTGAGGCGTGGATTTGATGCAACACAATTTTCTCGAGCTATAGAGACTTCTCGAGCTATAGAGACCTGTTTGAGGTATTTTTGGCAAAACCTCCAACCTCAGGTGGTAGAACCTGAAGTGGCGAGAGCCATACTTCAAGGCAATCAGCTTGATAAAGCAAGCAAATTATATTTTTCCTAAACACAAAGCGGCACACTATACAAAAACTATTTCGAATTTTGACATTATTTGAACTTAGGAAGATGCTTTGATATGGAAAGAATCTAACACTAAGTCTAGCTCCACACCATACACAAACTATTTTGAATTTTGACATCATTTTAACTTAGGAAGATGCTTTGATATGGAAAGAATCTAACACTAAATCTAGCTCCACACCATGCACAAACTATTTCAAATTTTGACAGCATTTTAACTTAGAAAGATGCTTTGGTATGGAAAGAATCTAACACTAAGTCTAGCTCCAAGTAACATAACCCGTTCAAATTTAACATCTTGATCAAGTCAGTCAAATGAGTCACTATCCTTGGTAGAATGCAAAATTTTGCAAAAGACTTGAATGCAATCCTTTTCCAAATTTAACATCCTTATCAAGTCAACACACGGTTGCTTCAGATGTGCAATGTCTTTGACTTAGTCATCTGCAATGGTTTGATGCAGTGGCCACTATATGCCAGCTACACTTGCAAACAAGAAAATCAAGGAGGCGGTTCCAATGTCGTGGATTACGTGTTGGTGGTTGAGCGAGATATGCACTTGATGACCCATTTCCCAGTCGACATAAACAACAGAGATGAAGAGGTAGACTCAGATTATCAACCACTTTTTCTCCAAGTGGATTGGCTGTTTGAACTACATGTCCTCTAACCCCTACTAACCCCTACTTGTCTCAGTTGCGTCTGGATTACGACCACGAGGAGACTTATGCCCAGCAGCTCATAGTCGACCTGGACAGAATTTGCATCTTCCCATGCTACATCAACAGAATGAACAGTGATGCTTTGACAGAAGCCACCCATGGAGGGCCTCAGGGACTACAACCTTTCCCCGTAACCAGTTGTTCGGGGCTGAATATAGGGAGCTTAAGTGCTGGCTTCGACAAGTCACTGGACTCTCTTTGCGTCTCTTTGCAATTAGACAGTATCGTCGTTTTATAAAAGGAAAGAAACCTAGATACATTGCAGAGCGTCCTTCTGGACTGGCATCCCAGGACATTCTGGAGAAAAACGTTGAACAAATCTCTGCAGCCTACGGGAAATATCAGTTCTGATCAATGGGTACAATACCTGCACCACCTCTATGATCCTCTTGGGGTCCGAGCAGAGGTACCCTCACGGAGGAGCTCAACATTGGAAATTACAGAGGCAGATGTCTCTCATAGCCTGTAGTGTTTCGCTGATGGCAAGAAGATAGACTTGGGCATCATGTAAGTAGAGCTGCTCAAATGGACAGGGCGATAGTGCCCATCTTGACTGCACTATTCAACATGGCATTACAAGAAGGATTTTCCCAACAATAGATCACTAGCAAGGTAATTCCCATCTATAAGGTAGGTATTATCTTCTTGTCTATCCTGGTTACCAAATGGGAGATTATCATGCGCTTCATGTATATATCAGCTTACAGAGCAAAGAATAAGTTTCTACGCATAAAGGATGAAGATGTTGAGGCTTCTCCTGTAGTAATCCTTTATATGTTTGAAACATTGTACTTCTTATTTTGATAAATATAAAAAACACCCCGTTCTCTCAAAAAAAAAAAAAAAAAAAAAAAATCTATAAGGTAGGAGACTCGCACAACCCAGCCAATTACAAAATAATCATGGACAGTTCACTCTTTGTAAAATTGATGTCCAACATCCTTAAGCAACAATTGACGATATGTGCGGAGGAGACAGAGGTGCGAGCCCTTACATAGGCCGGATTCCGACCTCGGCACTCCACCATTGATCATATTTTCACACTTCGGGCATTGGTTGAGGATAGTCAAAACCACCGATAGGACCTCTACTACTGCTTTGTCAACTTTGCAAAGGCTTTTGACATCGTTCCTCGAGAAAAGTTATGGGAAAGACTAAGATAGTTATGGTATACATGCCATATGAGACATGCTTAGGCCGACTGACACCAATAGGACAACCCATCAACAGTAGTATTGGAGTCCGCTAGGGATGCCCGCTCTTTCCAATGCTTGGCATCTACATTGACCAATTGGAGCGGTGGCTTACTGAATACGGGGGTGACAGAGCTCACTTTGTGTACTAAATTATCAGGCAGCTCATATACATCGATGAAGTGGACCTCTTAGCCCACGTCGCAAAAGCCATGTAGCACCTGCATGCCCTAGATGTTTTTTACCGAGCCACTGGAATACTAGTCAATTTGGCCAAGACTAAGGTCTTGCTTGTCTCATCTTCTGCCAGCCAACGCCCCCTCCTTCACTTATCATAAAAGCTGGTATTAAGATCATGCTTTTTGTGGCCATTTCCATATCCCTAGAAAGAAAACAGAGGCAAGAAAGGGAGAAGAAGGAGGAGAAGGGGCAACAAAATAGAGCTGCTTGATTATGCAATGTGGAAATGATTTGTCGAAGAAACAACGAACGGATGGGTTTTGATACGGCCCATCTGCTTCAGCATTATGCATTTCTTGCCATAGTTGGGAAGGAAGATTTCTGGGGACAAGGTACGTGCCTGTATCGCTCAACTTAAGAGAGAGATGGGAGAAAGGAAACATCCTTTCCTATAGCCTTTGCAAGATCAAAATCTTTGGACAAGAAGACATTAGCACCAAGCTCGACCTCTGGCACCTCCAAATCGGCCATTCAAACAAAAAATGGAGCTCCAGAATGTGCTAGCGCCGCATCGAAAGCTCTTTGGCAGCGCTTCACCGGAAGGAAGCTTGAAGAAAAAAAGGGAAAAAAAAATAGTTATTCCGTGACCCTTTCCATCTCCGTGCTCATTTTTTGCAGATTTTCTAATTTCCCTGGCCTTAGATTTCTAAAAGCAGAGATCTGATGGTGCAAAATAAGCCACATCAGATTTTGATGACATGAAAATTACACATAGGCTAGAATTCGAGAAAAGGCTGTAACCCTGGTAGGGCTGGTGTGCTAAAAAAAAAGATTACCTAATTATTAACTAATTCTCAAATAAGGTAAAGTAGCAAGTGTCACTTGGATCAAATCAATTGGTCCTAATGAACTTGCTAATTGTGGGTCAATCAAATTGGGGCCTCAACTCCAATTTGCCCCAAATCGATGGGGGAAGGAGGAGCACCTAGTTTTAAGCCAGAGTGATGGAGAATTTGAGAGACAACGGATCCAGCCAAAGTACTGGTTAGTAGGCTTAGCTAACTTGAGATTCTAGTTAAGGATTAACCCTTGTTTGCTTAGATGAATGGTTAATCTTATATTGATGCTCTATTTAAAGTTATGGATGGATTTATGAATTGTGTAGTAGTTCTTTTGCTACACCTCTTATGCTTATGGGATAAGGGAAGGTAGAGACCTAAAGGCTAGTAGGAATATAGATGTTTCTAGCTAGAATCCCATAAATCCCAATAATTGCGGCATGTGCACAAGAGCCCACCTGACTGTAGATGTTATGCTGTAATTGAGCACCAGACAATAGACACACTGGTGATATGGAAGTAGGAGTCTTGCTAATCATAAGGCATCCTTAGTATGCTAGGCTTATATTCGGTCACCGCATATAGGCTAAGTATGGGTGTGAAACCCCCTGAGTTGCAGGCACCGTCTTGAAAGGACTTCCTGGGTTGGTACATATGGGTGAGCTCGTCCTATGCATTTTGGGGGGTTAAAGTGGGGTACGGACTTGGGTCCTCTAGCCACCCATGGAACCATTGCATAGAAGACACTTAAATTGACTAAAACCCACAAAAGCCCCATCAGAAGGTGCACAAGATAGATTTTTTTTTTTTCTTCTTCTTCTTCCAAAGTGTTGGGCTTCTATAGATTTAGGCATTTAGATTTCGATTTAAGACTCAAAAAATCCCCGCTGCACAATATAGGATCGCACATATTCTGCCGTATTTTTTTTCTAAATTAAACGCTTTCAAAATTTAGTCTAGAACATTCTTTTTAGCAGGGTTGCCTAACCCCCTCTGCACAAAAGGCTGCAATTCTAGGTATGCCACGTGTCCTGCCACGTCACCCAAAATCAATTTGAGCCGTCTGATTCTCTAATTTCGAATCGTACGTCCAGGGAAATTAGAAAACTCTGAAAATTCTCTGCCGTGCCTTTCGCAACTCGGCTATGGCAGATCCGGATGGCGACGGCCGTGTTTCTCTTTCTTGCTATGGCGGAGGGTAACTTTTTATTTTGTGGAAGCATCGGCAGGACTAAGGCTAGCTTGTGGAAAACCCTGACCGCCTGTAGACGTCTTTTTGTTGTGGCGTGGCCTCTAACCAATTCTTGATGTCACTGTGCGCAAGTTGGCTTATGTGAGCTTAATGACTGATGGATCCAGGTAATTAACTCCATGCTTTTGCTTATAAACCAAGCACGAATGGATCTAAATAATGTAAAATGCACTAAATATCTGTTCATGGTTTTGCATTCTATCTATATCATTTTTGCAATTAGATGCGTGGAGCTGCTCAAGCCACTGGTGACACAAAACTTGAGAAGAAATTTGAGGCCGGAAGTGAAAGCATTTTGCGAGGTATTATGTTTGCGAATTCTTTGTATCTTTAATCTATTTTAAGGAAGCCAGCATATAGCCTTTCGAGCATGAGGTTATCAGGTTTCCAACTCTGTATTGCTATACATGGCAGGCACGTTGCATTTTGGCAGTAGGAGCATGATGGTAACAGATGTAAACTTGCACAACAACAATGCCATTGTTATATCATATCAGTCTTGCGCATGCTGCATTTTATACGCACTGAGGCATTAAGAATATTGCGAAGTCCCAAGTTTTTTTAGTGCTTTTCATCTGTGGATTGTCAGTTCGAACCAGCAATTGGGAGCAGGTCGCTAAATAGAAGACTGGTTGCTGCTGCCATTTATGTCCACACACAGAGAATGCAGCAAGTGATGCCACTTAAATATTCCTTTCCATTTTAGTAGGTTATTAAAGTTTCAGGTGCATGGTGTTTTCAGCCATGAAGTACTTAGAGGAAAAAAACTTCTTTGATTGAACGCCATCCTCAGCTATGGACTGTTGCATTTGTAGTGCCCAGACTTACAAGCACTTTTTGTTTCGAGATTTACGTCTTCATTCTGAGCCAACAGATGATGTTGATGAAAGGACAACTAAAACATGATATGATCAATGGGTTTTAAACAAACGAATTCTAGCCATTGTTGGTGTCTAAGAGGAGAGTCGGCAGAGTTCGCTGTACTTCGAAACTCAGATTCTTTTAGGGACATCACACGCCATTTATGGCTGGACTATGGAACAGCAGACCCTCTAGTGGAACAACCAAGTAAGTTTTGTAATGGAACTGATTCTAGTATTTTTAGCACCATCTTCCTAAACTTGAGTTTTAACACATAGATCAGGATCATTTTACGTCCATATACACAACTTTAAAGTGGGTGGAGCAAAACCACATGGATCTGGGTGGTTCATCCTCATGGATCCCCTAGCAATGGGGTCTTAAGCAACATGTCACAGTAAGTCAGGCTTGGTATTGTGGACTATATAGCTGATCCCAATGTTATATCTGTTTCAAACATTGTAAGTATCCTTCAAAATTGCCGAAGAGCAAGAAATCTACAATATGCTAGGCACTTGCATGCAGAAGTCTGCAGTAATGGGCTGGAGGCATCTGTTGACAATTATATAGTCCCCATCATGTGGAATATGAAAGTGTATTTGGTGCCCATCATGCTTTCAATAGGTTATCTTGTCAAAATGATTGCTTCTGGACCTCTCTTATGCTAGGTTATATCGATTCTAGACAATGTCAAGATGCTTTCAACCTGTATAAGAATATGCAAGACAACTGCATACATTGTAATGGCTATACACTTACAACTTTATTGAAAGCTTGTGCTAGGGAAAACACTACAAAACCAAAGCCCTGTTACGACGTCTATTACGACGCCCGCGTCGCCGCTTATCGCCGATGATCGACGCCAAAACGCCGATAAACGACGCCTATTTCGACGTCGGAGCATCGATAAACGACGTTTATGCGCCGCTATATCGCCGCCGCAATCGGGCGTCTTTAGCGGCGACCGACGCCGTTCAACGCCGCAGGCATACCGCGGGTCGCCCACGCGGGATCGCCGCCCGAGTGACCGCGCGCTGGCCATGGCGTCGGCCGGGCGTGGGCGATGACCTCGGCAACGTCGTTCAACGGCGAAAAAGTACACGCCATCATGTCAAATATGGCGTTGGGCGGTACAGAAAGCCGACGCGTGGTCGTAAGGCGGTGAAACGCGTCGTTCAACGACGTTGCCGGGCGTGGTCGTCACCTCGCCGCTGGTTGCCGCCGTCCCTGCCTGGCGGCTCGGCGCCACGGATTAACGCCGTTCAACGACGCCGCCGACGGGCCACGTTGCATAACGCCGTTCAACGACGATTAAGGAATTTTGATAAAAAAAAATATTTATTTAATATTATTCAATATGATTTAACGGACAGTTAATAGTTAATATTCATATTCAAAATTAACAAATATTTAATATAAATAAATATTTAGTAATATTTATTAATATTAATATTATCAATAATATTAATAGTATTAATAAATATTAAATATGAACAAAATAAATCGAGAATAAATATTTAAAAATTTAAAAATTCGAAAAATAGAAACAAATATTGATTAAATTATATTAATGGTAGATAAGCATTATTGTTTAATATGTAATTAAATGTTTAATAAATCTAAGAATAAAAAAATAGAATCGAGCATAAAATTAACATAACAAAAAAATCACAAATAATAAGAACAAAGCATAAAAAATTTAAATTGAATTCAATTAATATATTTCACAATGTAATTTGCACATTACAAAATATATTAAGTCTTTAGTTGTTGCTCTCTTCTTCTTCTTCTTCATTGGCTTCGTCTTCATTTACCTGCATTATATTGTATCGCAACAATTAGTTCATTGTAGTCACAAATAATTATCTAATGAATGATACACACTTCATCCCCCTTTCACGCCAAGCAGTGGCGCGACGCGATGGTCGCGATGACCGCTTTGTTTGAAGGCCCTTTCGCGTTCATCTTTAGCAGCCGGGCGACCAGCAAATGACGCCTATTGAGAATGAGCACCAAAACTAATGTTAGTGTTCAACTCGAGAACCTACATTATAAACCAAATTTATACTTACAAATAGCTTATCCAGAAAGCCATAACCGCTGGACCAGTCTTTATTGGCACTATGGTCGCCACTTGCTTCGTCGTTACCTGGCGCCCGGTAGCCGCCTTTGTTCTAGCTTCCCCTTTCTTTGATAATATGTTGGCCTTCAAACACTACAATGCAATACAAGGACTTAGTCCACATGGCATCATCTAATTATACGACTCATGGGAGAGATGATGTACTTGAAATGCCTCATTAGTCAACTGGATAGGTCAGGCCACTTCCTCTATCGAGACTCCCTCCTGTAGCTTTGGCAAGAGCTTTTCACCGCTTTTCTTCGATTACCTCGCAAAATATAAATAAAATATGAGTACAATGAGGTTATAATGAAGAACGAAAAGAGCCTAATACCCGGTGGCTTTAACATGTTTACCCCGCTTTGAACAAACCTCCCTCCATGAGATCTCCCGACTTGAGCTCGGGATATTCTCGCTTCTAAAAGCTCCTTGATCCTCTCTTTTTCCTCATCATAGGCTCCCGAAGTTCCATTCACCCTTGTGGACGTTATGGCAAACGCTATTTGTGACACTATTAGCCATCTTCCAAAAATTGTCGCCATCGGCAGTCTTTGCGGGCGCGGCAACTTCTTGCTACTACACTCAACATACGACTAACATATGAATATGTGTTAGTGAACAAAAAGGGCATAATTCAAGATGAACTCACTCATATTGAAAGAGATGCCTTCGTGGAGGTGGTGCAGGTGGTGCACGATCTTTAACGTGAGCTTGAAGAGGAATTCAAGGCGCCCACTCGACGTAAACGACGGCCGGCGCCCGTCGTGGGGTTCATTCTCCTCGTGCTCTGAACGGGCCCAAGATTGAATTCTCAAGGAGTGTATGAGCTATGACGTGGAGGGTCATGGGCGCCGGACCTCCGCCTACTTTGTTCAATGTACGGGCGCCAAGTAATGTCCATTTTCGCGGGCGACATCCCAATTGCAAGGCATTCCACCTATCTTCGTGGTTATCGCCCGTTGATATCTCGGAGTTCCCGCTTCTTCGCCTTCCCCTTTGGATGCGAGGTCCTTTTTCCGCCTCTTCTTCGCGGTGGTGAGAAGAAGATCCGCCCATAACCACGACGGCTAACATTATGCATAGGAAAAGAAGGACGCGAAACCGCATTTACACGCTACATTTAAAAACATTAGAACGTTAAAAATAAATGGTTAACTTACATTTTATCCTAGAAAAAATCCATACCAAATCCACACAATGGTGGAGGTGGCGGTGGTGGCGAGCTAAACCCGAACGACCAACTTCGCCTCTTAAAGGCCTTTGCAGGTTTAGGGCTGTCAATAAGGCTACCAAGCCACGCCGAGAAGTAAAGTTGTGAACAATAGATATGCCATCGCGTCGCGCATCCCATGGTCTTTGGACATGTGCAAAAACTTGCAAGTTATTTATATGGAGTGCGATGAATAACATAGTAGGAAAGCAACAAATGTTAGCAACATGGGAAGTTCATTACAAAACATTGGGATTTGAATAATTAAAAGTGTCTTTATATATTTGGTTATTAGACAATTAAAAAATTTAATACTCTTAAACATGGCAAGATATACAATATTGTATTCATTATTTGAGTTGTGACAACAACAATTTTGACATCTCCAAGGCATCCATGCACTTCATGTGTCGCCTTTGTCTCACAACCATGGTAGAAGATATATTCCAACACTTTGTAAGGCTTCAACAACTTCGTAAGCTTTGGGTCGTGATGAGAATACGCCTTCACGTAGGCACATCATTCTTGTTTTTGCTCCTCCAACTTGTCAAGACGTCGTTGGTACATATGGGTTGGATTAATCCATTGGGCATTGTTGTTATTATTAAACCACTCCATTCGTCGCATAGCTTGCACGAAATCCGAAGCATCTCATAAATATATCCCAATGCATAGACATCATGAATTTCGCGGTCCCCATACACCATCATCATCCTTTGATTTCTCAAACACGGTTTCCTCTAACCATGGATATTTTGCTTGTCCATCCGAAAGTAAGTACCGACACTTCAACAAGGGACTACTCTTTGGCGAAAAAATGAATTGCATTGTCCCAATCACCAATGGCCACCCACACATTTTGGTACTCATCATCAAAATGTAATTTGACTCTCTTGCAATTAAGCTTTGTGTGAGTGAAGTGGCCTTTGTGGATCTAACAACACCTTCGCTAGGGCAAGAGCTATCTCTCGAACATATCGATATACAACTCGTGATTTTGCTCCTAAGTTCAGCCTATGTGTTTGTCGGTTCTTCTTGGCGCTCTAGCAATTGCATTTGACCATCTTCTAAAACGTGACAAGTTATTAGGTAAATAGTCAAACAAGTGTGCAAGTGTCTCTCCATTCATGAAAGGTAGAATCACCATTGGCCCTATGGTATCCCCACTAGAGCTAGCAACTTCATATGCAAGTCCAATGGATGTAGCCAAAGGGTGATGCGGGCTCTTGAAGCGTATGTATCTTTGAGCCATCTCATACGCCTCGCCTCTATCTTTGCCCTTGAAAACCCATCCTTTGTATAGCTCATCATCTTGGAAGTGTTGTGTTCCGTTGATCTTGATTTGATACGCGGCGATGTGTTGGTTTCTCCTCAATAAGGCGTGATCACATCCACGGCCTCTACGGGCATGGGATCAACAAAGATTGATGTGTTCATGTGATTCTCCAAAGAAAAGTGGGCCTTGCTAGGCCCCGCCCACTAGAGCTTCCCCCCTGATGCAAAGCATTTTTAATTACCTCCAACTGACGTGCATTGAGATCCGCAATGATGTTCTTGTGATCTGCACGTCGCTTCTTTGAGGAATTCCATGAAGCTACCCATTCCTTGACACGAGCCTCGGCATTGGGACTTTTAAGTCGCGACCGAATGCTTCAAACATGTCTTCAGTTCATCCATGGGGTTTCCAATCATTGGCTTTACATGTGTGTCAAGGAGAGAAGTCAACATTTCTTCTTGACCTGGCCATTTTGTGCTAACTCAAATTGGCACTTCCTTTTCACATGTCCGACAAAATGGTCGACACGTTGACCGGCTTTGCATCTCCGGTCGGGACTTTTCGTTAGCACATATCTCATTTATGACCATGCGCCTAATCTCACTAATCATTAGTGTCTTCCGCGGTCGGGGCCATACCTACAAACCAATTTAGATTCATTAATCTTGCTTTGTGACTTTTTTTCAAACCTTCATTATGAATCTTTACCTACTTTCTTAAGAGTTAGTTTCCCTTTTAATTTTTTTTTTTTTTAAAACCAACTATTTAAATTTTTTTTCTTGCTCTTAACCACTCCACATCGGTGTTTCTTTGACATCCCTAGCATCTTTAAAAACAACATTCTTAACTAGAAACCCGAAAAATCAATAATGCAATTTTTTTTCAAAAACCCCGCCTTTGTCCAATCAGTAAAGATTTCTATTTATTGATATATTAATAAAAAAATAAACAAGAGTAGGCGGTGAGCTTAGACCCGGAACACCTAGTCTTCTCCACTCAAGGCGGAGCCGACCATGCCCTTGTCCAAGTCTCCCCAATTTTTTCTAAACTAAATACATTAATCAATAAAATTACAAGAGTAAACGGTGAGCTTGGACCCGGAACACCTAGTCTTCTCCACTCAAGGCGGAGCCGACCATGCCCTTGTCCAAGTCTCCCCAATTTTTCTAAACTAAATACATTAATCAATAAAATTACAAGAGTAAACGGTGAGCTTGGACCCGGAACACCTAGTCTTCTCCACTCAAGGCGGAGCCGACCATGCCCTTGTCCAAGTCTCCCCAAGTTTTTTTTTAACCTAAATAAAACATTAAAATTTTATTCTCCTACTCAAACTCAAATTCTTACCTAGAATGTCTTCGAGCTGCGAAAATCGATTTCCAAGAGCGACGCATTTTGTTATTAGTGTACATGCAAAAAAATAAAGGCATTCAATAATTAGAAAACTTACATAAATAAAGAAATAAAAAAAACTAGCAAAAGGCACGCCAGAAGGCTTTGGCAAGGTTGAAGATTATGTCTCATGCCTAGTATGGTCGAATATTATGTCTCACTTGTCTGGCATGACATGGCTTCAAGGACTGTTAGGCCAAAAGATTATTTTATGTTTTGAACATTATACCATATATGACTAATTTATGGCTTTTATTATCTTGTGTAGGTCATATATATCAAGTAATTGTAGATCTTCTTTTTGTATTTGAGTTCTTGTTAAGTAATTCAGGTCTTCTTTTTGTATTTGAGTTTTTGTTATTGGTGTTGTTGGCATTGTCATGAATCCATGGCTCGACGTGTTGCATCTAATGGTACTTTGTATTAGACCTAGATCTAGCATGGGATTGTTTTCGTTTAACAATTGGCAAAAGTAGTAAGGTAGTATGCATGATGGTGACAAAATTGTCAATTAGCATGTTATTAGGTAGCATGTTGTTAGAGGTTATGGGCTTATAAATCAAGATGTTTCTATTTGATTCAAATTCTAGAAATTGAAACATAGATGCTTATGCATATGAACAGATGGTTTAAGGTTACTATTTTCAAGATCGTTATGGCACAAGTACTTGTTTATCTCTCTCATTTTTAAAACCATAGATCCTGTTAGAAAACACCGAGAGAAAACATAAAACCTATCTCTCGGCTTGAGCAAAGTAGACATCGCACAACTTGCTAGCAAATCAAGGAACAAGGAGCCGATCTTTACGATCGACATTGTGCACAAAATTATTTGCCTTTGACAAGGTGTATGTTTCAACAATCCACAAAGATATTCCATGTACTCAACATATTCCATGTACTTAATTGATGGAAAATGTGTCCTTGCATAATGTTGCAGGCTCGCCCTTTTATTTCTATTGTCAAGCTTACGCCCTTTTATCTCTATTGTCACTACTCTTCATACTAGCCGGATAGAACAACATAATAGCAAATGTTTACCCTTCATGGTGCAATAAATAAAGCAACACAAGTAAATAGTAGATTCTTGCATATTCATGATATAAAAGACACAACATTCATGAAATGCACCTCTATCATCACAAATCGTTGAGCCGGTATGAGTTGGAGCACAAACTTTTCCATTTTTCTTGCAATATTGAGACCTTCAGGAGCAGGTGTTGTTGGAGCACAAACTTTTCCATTTTTTCTTGCAATATTGAGACCTTCGGGAACGGTGTTGATGAGGGACAATAATCTTTTCAGCTACTTGCACATTCATACATGTGGATGAAATTGTATTGTGTTCGATTCGATCTGTCAGATTACGCTCCATAGAGCAACCCTTTGTTACGTAGCAACTTGTTTGCAATTTATTAGGAACTTGAAATGTGTCTCCAATCAATTGGATAGAATGTTCTAAGTTCTAAGAGGCCATCACAATGGTTAAGTCTATCTTTGATGCACGACAGGCTCACAGTCCACACCAAATTAGATTAGTAGCATTGGGTCCGATGGATCAGACGGCATAATAATAGAATCCGATGGATCTTTGCAATCCACAACTTTGCACATAATAGAATAGCACGGATATGCATAAAGCGTGGCGGTTTAGAAAAAAAATAACCAAATCATTAGAGGCACATAATAAAGATAAGAAAGTTAGATATTCCTAAAGGGATGGGGTGCAAGCACGGACGCTAGGAATTGCCCCTCATTAAATGGTTATTTGAAAGATCTAAAACTTGTAGAACCATAAATTCTGGTGTGGAAGCGAGGACCATAAATTCTATATTTCCATAAGCTGCTCCATGATGAAGCAAACTAGCCTTATTCTTGTGAAATGCTAAAGTATCAAATAAAGGCCTCAGAGAGGATCTACGGCGTGGTCCTAACAATTTCATAGGCATGCGGATTGCGGTGACAACGGGGTGACCTTATCACAAGCTAACGGCTAATTCTTTCCTGTTATTGACAAAGACGCATATCTGCATTTGCTATTATAAGACTATGGATAACATTTTGACATCCATTTCTAGCAGATCCAATGAAGAGCAAAGTGTCCCCATTTGCATGACGCTTAGACACACAAGCATGCGCCGCAAGCAACCATTCGGCGTTGTTCAGTAAAGGATTTGGTGCTTACCCGAGTAAGTCAAGCAAACAAAGAAGAGATAAAGGAAGAAAAGTTAGTGTTTAGAATGATTAACGACTAGCAATTGAAAGCTTCATAATGAAAAGCGCTATCCACATTACCCACCGCTATCCACGCCTTTATTTCGAGGAGGAAGTAAGCTCATGTGCACGTTTAGCTATCCACATTACCTACTTTGCAAATAGAAAAGCGTGGGCTTTCACATACAAGAAAAGCGTGGGCATTCACATACATTGAGTTGGCATCATATGTTTTCCTCACCTTCACTCTGCAGACTCGATTTTTTGCCATAATTAGAATGGATGGTCCTTTACTACCAAGCAATCTATTGAGACAGTCGTTGATTTTGGTGGTGCTCCCGCATCTTTTGTCGCAGGCGATCCTTTGAAGCAACTTCTACAATTGCATATCTATTGTAAGTAAAATTAGCACAAGACAAAAAAGAAGTATTTAGACATACCCGGGCTTTTCCTCCCGCATTGCTCATCATAGCCATACCCAAGCTTCAAATTCGAATTGCTCACTCTAGGATAGCCACCATAATATACCCGGGACAAATCATTTCACACGACTATGTAATCGTTGTTCGGACAAGGCAACCCAATCCATTGTTGATAATTTCCAAATGCAAAATGGTCTACTTGCATGTTCACGAAAAGCCATCTGCATTAAATAAGAGACTTGCATCACCGCTATTGAATGCCTCTTTTAAATGCCCGTGGTGAAGCAAGAACAATAGAGCTAACAGAGCATGGAAATCTGAAACGAAGTAAAGATAGTAAAAACTGACCTTTCTTTTTGAACTTCTTTGAAGCCCTCTCAGTACACCAATTTAAAAATGCATGTTCTATAACTTAGAGAAGTCGGAGGAAGGCCAAAGGGATTTTCGGTTGGTTGTTTGGACGATGTTAAGGAGTACTCGACAAAAGGTCTGGAGAGCGCCATCGCCGAAGCTTTGGAGCCCCGCCATAGCCGAAGAAAAACCAAAAAGTAAAGTTTATAAAAAAAAAACCAATGGGCACATACATTTACGACGAATGAAATCTCCGCGCAATTTTTGTGGCTTTATCTATTTTTCATAGCCATTGATTTGAAAAACTGGAGATCTAATGGTGTAGAATTAGCCACATTGGATTTTGATGATGTGGAATTGACACGTGGATAGGCTAGAATTGCAAGAAAGGCTGTAGGCCCGGTAGGGCTGGTGTGCTAAAAAAAAAAAACAAAAAGACCATTCACGTTGAAAAGATCATTGACATTAAAACTATTTACATTGTTAATTAAAAAGAACTATATATTGACATGTAAAAAAAAAAATAAAAAAAAAGGAAGAACATAAAAAGAAGGGGCCTCGTCTTTCAACGACGCCCCTTCTTGTAATAAAAATAGAGGAAGAATGGGCCTCGCTCTTTTCAATCCACGCCCTTCTTCCATGGAAAAAAAAATAGAAGAGGAGGAGGAAGGAAGAAGAAGAAGAAGAAGAAGAAGAAGAAGAAGAAGAAGAAGAAGAAGAAGAGGATATTCTCTTTCCTCGGGTCTTCTTTGAGATGATAGAATGGTATAAAGGCAAGCCGATGGAATATAGCTTGGGACTTTGGAAAACAAAGAAGCTTGGTACCTTGGAACCATCATAATGTCGCTTTTCTAAGACTATTGCCATGGAAACATTCATGGGGCATCATGGTTTATTAATGGATAATTTATGGTAGGGGGATTTATGGTTACCTTAGGGGCCAAATTTCTCATAATGAAGAAGAGAATACTCTTTTGATTTTGCAAATCATTGGAAAGAGACCAGATCTCGACATGTCCCAAAACGTAATGTGGGCATGCTTGCATGTAATATTTTATAACACATGGTTTAATAGGATTTTACTATAAAAAGATTATGCATAAGAAAAAGACCAAGATATGGTTTAATAGGATTTTCCTATATACAAAGCTTAGGCATACGAAAAGGACAAAGATACTATGGTTGTATATGGATACACGTGAAAGCAAAGGAGAATTATATTGTTGTTACATGGTTTAACTTTTATGAAAAGGCAAAAAGCTCTTTTAAAGTATTCGGGACTACTTTGAGATAAGCAAAGAAGCCCTTTCAAAATTGGCACTTTGCACTTAACATCGTTTGTGGGGCCGTTAGGTGATATGGCAAAAAGCTTGTGATACAAGGACATAGCAACAATAAAGGAGCCGATGGCATCTTTACTTGGTGTTTAAAACCTTAATAGTGGTAAGCGAATAAAAAGTATTTTAGACTAAAATAATGTATTGTAATTTTTGTGACTGCTAATTGTTGTCTGGCCCGCTTCACTGGAGGCTTGGCGCCTAATGGCCGCCTATATGACTTGCTTCTTTTAGTACTGGGATCAGAACTGCAGATCGATGCCAGATTCCATTTGTTCTTTGCACAAAGATAAGTTTCATGGCTTCAAAAAGCAGATTAAAACCTTACGGCAAAAGATATCCGCCAGAGCTAATTCTCGTGATCCAAACATACATAAATAGTTCCGATTTGTTGTATATAAACAGATTTATGCACGTTGATTCATCCCGATGATGCCGGGCGGATTATATCATGTTTTTGCAATGGTGCTTCCCTATAAATGATTCGTTGATGGTCAGGATCCCTAATATAGCCTCCGGCCGGGTATAAATGTAGATCCGATACATATGAGGGAAGAGCATTCCATCAAAATTTTATTTGCAAGCTTTGTGCTCCAAATGACTAGGTCTCAAAAGCTTTGCTCGCTTATTTGATGTCGATATCTAGAAGAGCTATGACCTAATATGTGGAGCATACACGTAAAATTGCTGATTGCAAGACATGTTGGTTCCCATGCCGTAAGAACAAATCCACTAGGTATGGTCGATTGATGCCTTAAAACAGTTGATGTGATCTTAGTGATATTTTCTTAGTTGTTAAAAATTAGATTTGATGAATGTGGCATATAACAGCCTCTAAGCCCGGCTTCTAACAAGAAATTGACTCAATATCTTTCTAAAGCAAAGACAAAAGCAAATGCTTTGGTTCTCAAGATTGATGAGTAGGCAAAGATCGTAAAATGCATCCCTAATGTTTGAGGTTTCCACCGAGGATGCAAGACAAGTTATTATGGTACCAAGGCTTCTATTCGGGTCTGGGCTAAAATATCTGTTAATCCAATTAGTTCTATGCTCTGTTGAGTGTGCTACATATATGTCCTTTCTTATAGAGGTATTATTTTGTGCTTGATAGCATATTTGATTTTTTTAAAGGCATAAGAGATAGAATTAAAATACACCTTCTTCATGGAGAAATAGTATACTTATTAGGCAGAAGTTGATCCGTGTATTGAAAGGTGATTCCGCTTCATACAAAATCTGTTTGGTTGTTCCATATGCCGGAATATATGCTACAAATAGTGTGTGACATTGGGCTAATGCTTAAAGAAAATCCTACATGCACAAAAACAAACAGATCACCACTTACCTAGTTCTCTAGGATTTGAAAAGGATTATTTGTTCTACTCCTGATAAAAGCACATCTACTTTTCTACAAGCTAAAATGGTCATTCTATTGATGGATTTATGCTCTAAATTGATTATGATATCTTGAGCCTTATGCCAATAGAATTGAAAATCATGGTAACCGCTAGATTTGGGGCCAAGAAATTGGTTCTCTTCTCGATGGTACAACCTTGAGTTCAATTTGAGAAGTTTAAAAATGTTGAGCACGCCATTATTCCAAATGCTTATAATCTTATACTTTATGATACAAAACTTTATGATACTTTTAAATGCTTATAATCTTATACTTTATGATACAAAACTAGAGATTAATTGAGATGTTTATAATGCTAAAAAATATTTGTTATTCCAGTTTTCTTTCTAGTTAATGTTCACTCAGTAAAAAAAAGGATACAATTGGTGATCGGGCCGATGAGTCGAGAGACCCAATGTACCTTTTGTATTCTTGCACATTTACCATTATCATGCTAATTGTGTATTGATTGGTCATGCAGTACGGGTTCTCTCCTCCAATTGTCTCTTATTTGTCGTTAGAGTTGGCTTAACGTGGAGATGGAATTATCGAAGTTTAACTAAAGCTACACTTACTTTGTATCTTTTTTAACTTGACACATAGATGGGAATAATTTACAAGTAATACTTTATGTCTTTATTTTGATCATACAGCGTAACAAAAGCTACACTTACTTTGTACCTTTATTTTTTTACTTGACACATAGATGGGAATAATTTACAGTAATACTTTATGTTTTTATTTGGATCATACATTGGAATAATCTACAAGAATATTTTACGCCTACATTTTATATCTCTACTTTGATCATACATTGTTATAATCTACAGATTAATGCATAGATCTTCTAAAATAATGCTTTGCTACTTTATTGTTCTACCTTCATAACTAATATACGTGTTTGAGGTAATGTGCCTTCCAGTTGTGGCCTGGGTAACGCCAGGATGGATATGTGTTGGGTAATCTTTGCCTTGAACGAATACGGTTTAGTAAAATGTTTTTACTATAACTGCTAGTAGTCTTGGTGAAGATGTATCAAGAAGAAATCGGATTTCCATTTGTCGGAGATATCCGCATGCACAATTGGTTGGCGCTACCTATGTAAGTTTTAGATAGCTCTACTTTTTGATATGTTTACGGGTTATCTCTTCCGATATCTTTATGGAGTTATCTAGCATATGAATCTTTTTTTGTTACCCTAATGGAGTGATCCGCAAACGAACCCTTATACAAACCAAAATTTTGTTTATTAATGCTCTTTTATAAGACTTTAGGTTCCGATAGCAATTGTTATGGTTAATATCAGAACGGGCTATTTATGGCACTTAAGGGCCCACTATGCCCGGGGCAGTGCCTCACCTTCAAAAAATCCCCGATAATTTGTCGTCTTGAACTAGTCCACCGTGGTTAGTTCTCGAATTTATCTCAGCATAATGGATATGGTATTTGGGCAACCGCGACCTTATACTACTTAAATACGATGATAAAATAACTTGTTAATGATTTAAAGATTCTATGAATCTATTTTATTTCGAGTAAGGAAGTAGGACCCCCTTTTATGGGGGGGTCCTACTCTCCTTATAAAAAGAGGTATCCTACATCCCGAGGGAGGGATTGTGGGAGGAAGAAGAAGAAGAAGAAGAAGAAGAAGAAGAAGAAGAAGAGGATATTCTCTTCCTCGGTCCTCTTCTTTGAGATGATAGAATGGTATAAAGGCAAGTCGATGGAATATAGCTTGGGACTTTGGAAAACAAAGAAGCTTGGTACCTTGGAACCATCATAATGTCGCTTTTTCTAAGACTATTGCCATGGAAACATTCATGGGGCATCATGGTTTATTAATGGATAATTTATGGTAGGGGGGATTTATGGTTACCTTAGGGGCCAAATTTCATAATGAAGAAGAGAATACTCTCTTTTGATTTTGCAAATCATTGGAAAGAGACCAGATCTCGACATGTCCCAAAACGTAATGTGGGCATGCTTGCATGTAATATTTTATAACACATGGTTTAATAGGATTTTACTATAAAAAGATTATGCATAAGAAAAAGACCAAGATATGGTTTAATAGGATTTTCCTATATACAAAGCTTAGGCATACGAAAAGGACAAAGATACTATGGTTGTATATGGATACACGTGAAAGCAAAGGAGAATTATATTGTTGTTACATGGTTTAACTTTTATGAAAAGGCAAAAAGCTCTTTTAAAGTATTCGGGACTACTTTGAGATAAGCAAAGAAGCCCTTTCAAAATTGGCACTTTGCACTTAACATCGTTTGTGGGGCCGTTAGCGTATATGGCAAAAGCTTGTGATACAAGGACATAGCAACAATAAAGGAGCCGATGGCATCTTTACTTGGTGTTTAAAACCTTAATAGTGGTAAGCGAATAAAAAGTATTTTAGACTAAAATAATGTATTGTAATTTTTTGTGACTCTGTTAATTGTTGTTGGCAATGAGGCTTGGCTTCTAATGGCCGCTTATATGACTTGCTTTTTTAGTACCGGATCGAATCGCAGATCGATGCCGATTCCATTTGTTCTTTGCACAAAGATAAGTTTCATGGCTTCAAAAAGCAGATTAAAACCTTGGCGGCAAAAGATATCTGCTCGTAGCTAATTCTGGTGATCCAAACATACATAAATAGTTCCGGATTTGTTGTATATAAACAGATTTATGCACAGTGATTCATCCTGGATGATGCCGGCGGATTATATCATGTTTTTTGCAATGGTGCTTCCCTATAAATGATTCGTTGATGGCTGTAGGATCCCTAATATAGCCTCTGGCTGGGTATAACAGAGATCTGATACATATGAGGGAAGAGCATTCCATCAAAATTTTATTTGCAAGCTTTGTGCTCCAAATGATTAGGTCTCAAAAGCTTTGCTCAGTTATTTGATGTCGTATTATCTAGAAGAGCTATGACCGAATATGTGGAGCATACACAGAAATTGCTGATTGCAAGACATGTTGGTTCCCATGCCAGAAGAACAACGACTAGGTATGGCTGATTGATGCCTTAAAACAGTGATGTGATCTTAGTGATATTTTCTTAGTTGTTAAAAATTAGATTTGATGAATGTGGCATATAACAGGCCTCTAAGCCCGGCTTCTAACAAGAAATTGACTCAATATCTTTCTAAAGCAGCACAAAAGCAAATGCTTTGGTTCTCAAGATTGATGAGTAGGCAAAGATCGTAAAATGCATCCCTAATGTTTGAGGTTTCCACCGAGGATGCAAAGACAAGTTATTATGGTACCAAGGCTTCTATTCAGGTCTGGGCTAAAATATCTGTTAATCCAATTAGTTCTATGCTCTGTTGAGTGTGCTACATATATGTCCTTTCTTATAGAGGTATTATTTTGTGCTTGATAGCATATTTGATTTTTTTAAAGGCATAAGAGATAGAATTAAAATACACCTTCTTCATGGAGAAATAGTATACTTATTAGGCAGAAGTTGATCCGTGTATTGAAAGGTGATTCTCGCCATACAAAATGCTGTTTTGGTTGTTCCATATGCCGGAATATATGCTACAAATAGTGTGTGACATTGGGCTATAATGCTTAAAAAGAAAATCCTACATGCACAACAGCAGATCACCACTTACCTAGTTCTCTAGGATTTGAAAAGGATTATTTGTTCTACTCCTGATAAAAGCACATCTACTTTTCTACAAGCTAAAATGGTCATTCTATTGATGGATTTATGCTCTAAATTGATTATGATATCTTGAGCCTTATGCCAATAGAATTGAAAATCATGGTAACCAAGCTAGATTTGGGGCCAAGAAATTGGTTCTCTCGATGGTACAACCTTGAGTTCAATTTGAGAAGTTTAAAAATGTTGAGCACGCCATTATTCCAAATGCTTATAATCTTATACTTTATGATACAAAACTTTATGATACTTTAAATGCTTATAATCTTATACTTTTATGATACAAAACTAGAGATTAATTGAGATGTTTATAATGCTAAAAATATTTGTTATTCCAGCTTTTCTTTTCTAGTTAATGTTACCTCAGTAGCAAAAAAGGATACAATTGGTGATCGGGCCGATGAGTCGAGAGACCCAATGTACCTTTTTGGTTCCTTGCACATTTACCATTATCATGCTAATTGTGTATTGATTGGTCGCAGTAACGGGTTCTCTCCTCCAATTGTCTCTTATTTGTCGTTAGAGTTGGCTTAACGGAGATGGAATTATCGGAAGTTTAACTAAAGCTACACTTACTTTGTATCTTTTTAACTTGACACATAGATGGGAATAATTTACAAGTAATACTTTATGTCTTTATTTTGATCATACAACAGAAAACAAAAGCTACACTTACTTTGTACCTTTTATTTTTTACTTGACACATAGATGGGAATAATTTACGAATACTTTATGTTTTTATTTGGATCATACATTGGAATAATCTATGAATATTTTACGCCTACATTTTATATCTCTACTTTGATCATACATTGTTATAATCTACGATTAATGCATAGATCTTCTAAAAATAATGCTTTGCTACTTTATTGTTCTACCTTCATAACTAATATAACGGTTTGAGGTAATGTGCCTTCCAGCTTGTGGCCCGGGTAACGCCAGATGGATATGTGTTGGGTAATCTTTGCCTTGAATAACACGGTTTAGTAAAATGTTTTTACTATAACTGCTAGTAGTCTTGGTGAAGATGTATCAAGAAGAAATCGGATTTCCATTTGTCGGAGATATCCGCATGCACAATTGGTTAAGCTACTTCATGTAAGTTTTAGATAGCTCTACTTTTTTGATATGTTTACGGTTATCTCTTTCCGATATCTTTATGGAGTTATCTAGCATATGAATCTTTTGTTACCCTAATGGAGTGATCTCGCAACGACTCTTTATACAAACCAAAGTCAGCTTTGTTTATTAATGCTCTTTTTTATAAGACTTTAGGTTCCGATAGCAATTGTTATGGTTAATATCGTAATCGGGCTATTTATGGCACTTAAGGGCCCACTATGCCCCAAGTGCCTCACCTTCAAAAAATCCCCGATAATTTGTCGTCTTGAACTAGTCCACTGTGGTTAGTTCTAATTTATCTCGCTACAATGA
The DNA here is from genome assembly GCA_021234155.1 of Isoetes taiwanensis. NCBI lineage: Eukaryota > Viridiplantae > Streptophyta > Lycopodiopsida > Isoetales > Isoetaceae > Isoetes > Isoetes taiwanensis. The sequence continues at coordinate 16,487,123 of JAJEKV010000027.1, read as the reverse complement.
TATGGTATTTGGGCAACCGCGACCTTTTATACTACTTAAATATGATGATAAAATAACTTGTTAATGATTTAAAGATTCTATGAATCTATTTTGCCTCGAGTAAGGAAGTAGGACCCTCTTTATGGGGGGGGGTCCTACTCTCCTTATAAAAAAGAGGTATCCTACATCCCGAGGGAGGGATTGTGGGAGAAGAAGAAGAAGAAGAAGAAGAAGAAGAAGAAGAAGAGGATATTCTCTTCCGGGTCTTCTTCTTTGAGATGATAGGAATGGTATAAAGGCAAGTCGATGGAATATAGCTTGGGACTTTGGAAAAAACAAAGAAGCTTGGTACCTTGAACCATCATAATGTCGTTTTTTAAGACTATTGCCATGGAAACATTCATGGGGCATCATGGTTTATTAATGGATAATTTATGGTAGGGGATTTATGGTTACCTTAGGGGCCAAATTTCCTCATAATGAAGAAGAGAATACTTTTGATTTTTGGTAAATCATCGTGGAAAGAGACTGTGTGATCTCTACATGTCCCAAAACGTAATGTGGGCATGCTTGCATGTAATATTTTATAACACATGGTTTAATAGGATTTACTATAAAAAAGATTATGCATAAGAAAAAGACCAAGATATGGTTTAATAGATTTTCTCTATATAAAAGCTTAGGCATAAATGTAAAAGGACAAAGATAACCATGGTTGTATATGGATACACGTGAAAGCAAAGGAGAATTATATATTGTTGTTACATGGTTTAACTTTTATGAAAAGGCAAAAGCTCTTTTAAAGTATTCGGGACTACTTTTGAGATAAGCAAAAGAAGCTCCTTTCAAAATCGCACTTTGCACTTAACATCGCTAGGCCGTTAGCGATATGGCAAAAGTCAGGATACAAGGACATAGCAAATAATAAAGGACGGGATGGCATCTTTACTTGGTGTTTAAAACCTTAATAAGCGAATAAAAAGTATTTTAGACTAAAATAATGGCATTGTAATTTTATATGACTCTGCTTTTGGCCCGTCAATTGAGGTTTGGCTTCTAATCGCCTTATATGACCTGTTTTTAGTGACAGGGATGCCGATGCCGTGATTCCATTTGTTCTTTGCACAAAGATAAGTTTCATGGCTTCAAAAGCGAGATTAAAACCTTGGCGGCAAAAGATATCCGCCAGAAGCTAATTCCGCGGATCCAAACATACATAAATAGTTCCTGATTTGTTGTATATAAACGATTTATACGCTGATTCATCCCCGATGATGCCTCTACGGATTATATCATGTTTTTGCAATGGTGCTTCCCTATAAAATGATTCGTTGATGGTACGAGGGATCCTAATATAGCCCTCGGGCCGGGTATAACGTAGATCCGATACATATGAGGGAAGAGCATTCCATCAAAATTTTATTTGCAAGCTTTGTGCTCCAAATGACTAGGTCTCAAAAGCTTTGCTCGCTTATTTGATGTCATTATTATCTAGAAGAGCTATGACCTAATATGTGGAGCATACACGTAAATTGCTGATTGCAAGACATGTTGGTTCCCATGTAAGAACAACCACTAGGTATGGCTGATTGATGCCTTTAAAACAAGTTGATGTGATCTTAGTGATATTTTCTTGGGTTGTTAAAAATTAGATTTGATGAATGTGGCATATAACAGCCTCTAAGCCCCTCAGCTTCTAACAAGAAATTGACTCAATATCTTTCTAAAGCAGCAAAAGCAAAATGCTTTGGTTCTCAAGATTGATGAGTAGGCAAAGACTAAAAATGCATCCCTAATGTTTGGAGGTTTCCACTTGAGGATGCAAAGCATGTTATTATGGTACCAAGGCTTCTAAAATAATGCTTTGCTACTTTTATTGTTCTACCTTCATAACTAATATAATGCGGTTTGAGGTAATGTGCCTTCCATTGTGGCCTCGGGTAACGCTGTGGATGGATATGTGTTGGGTAATCTTTGCCTTGAACGTATCACTTCCGCTTAGTAAAATGTTTCTTTACTATAACTGCTAGTAGTCTTGGTGAAGATGTATCGGCGAAGAAATCTGATTTCCATTTGTCGGAGATATCCGCATGCACAATTATCACAAGCATTTCATGTAAGTTTTTGTGATAGCTCTACTTTTGATATGTTTTACTTGCTATCTCTTTCCGATATCTTTATGGAGTTATCTAGCATATGAATCTTTTGTTACCCTAATGGAGTGATCCGCAACGACTCTTATACAAAACCAAAGTCAGCTTTGTTTATTAATGCTCTTTCTTTATAAGACTCTTAGGTTCCGATAGCAATTGTTATGGTTAATACCGTAATCCGCTATTTATGGCACTTAAGGGCCCACTATGCCCGCAGTGCCTCACCTTCAAAAAATCCTCTCGATAATTTGTCGTGTCTTGAACTAGTCCAATCGTGTTAGTTCTAATTTATTCGCTATGTACGATATGGTATTTGGGCAATCGCGACCTTTTATACTACTTTTAAATGGCTGCATGATAAAATAACTTCATAATGATTTAAAGATTCTGCGAATCTATTTTATTCGATAAGGAAGTAGACCCCTTTTATGGGGGTCCTACTCTCCTTGTAAGTGTAAAAAAGAGGTATCCTACATCCCGAGGGAGGGATTGTGGGAGAAGAAGAAGAAGAAGAAGAAGAAGCAGCTGCTAGTTATGATATTCTCTTCCCGGGTCTTCTTCTTCGAGATGATAGAATGGCAGCGCTGCGTTTCGAGCGGGAATATAGTCAGGGACTTTGGAAAACAACAAAAGAAGCTTGGTACCTTGGAACCATCATAATGTCATGTTTAAGACTATTGCCATGGAAACATTCATGGGGCATCATGGTTTATTAATGGATAATTTATGGTAGGGGATTTATGGTTACCTTAGGGGCCAAATTTCCTCATAATGAAGAAGAGAATACTTTTGATTTTTGGTAAATCATCGTGGAAAGAGACTGTGTGATCTCTACATGTCCCAAAACGTAATGTGGGCATGCTTGCATGTAATATTTTATAACACATGGTTTAATAGGATTTACTATAAAAAAGATTATGCATAAGAAAAAGACCAAGATATGGTTTAATAGATTTTCTCTATATAAAAGCTTAGGCATAAATGTAAAAGGACAAAGATAACCATGGTTGTATATGGATACACGTGAAAGCAAAGGAGAATTATATATTGTTGTTACATGGTTTAACTTTTATGAAAAGGCAAAAGCTCTTTTAAAGTATTCGGGACTACTTTTGAGATAAGCAAAAGAAGCTCCTTTCAAAATCGCACTTTGCACTTAACATCGCTAGGCCGTTAGCGATATGGCAAAAGTCAGGATACAAGGACATAGCAAATAATAAAGGACGGGATGGCATCTTTACTTGGTGTTTAAAACCTTAATAGTGCGGAGGCTTTACTTAATGGCCTTCTTATATATGATTCTGTTTCTTTTAGCACTGGATCGTAACCGCAGACGATGCCGTGATTCCATTTGTTCTTTGCACAAAGATAAGTTTCATGTGGCTTCAAAAGCGAGATTAAAAACCTTACGTAAAAAGAGACCGGCCAGAAGCTAATTCCGTGATCCAAAACATAAATAGTTCCTGATTTGTTGTATATAAACGATTTATGCAATGCTTATTCATCCGATGATGCTCTACGATTATATCATGTTTTTGCAATGGTGCTTCCCTATAAATGATTCGTTGATGGCTGTAGGGATCCCTAATATAGCCTTCCGGCCGGGTATAACAGATCCGATACATATGAGGGAGTATTCCATCGGTAATTTTTATTTGCAAGCTTTGTGCTCCGGGCCGACTAGGTCTCAAAAGCTTTGCTCGCCATTTGATGTCGTATTATCTAGAAGAGCTAAGTGACCTAATATGTGGAGCATACACGTAAATTGTCATTGCAAGACATGTTGGTTCCCATGCCGTAAGAACAATCCACTAGGTATGTATCGATTGATGCCTTTAAAAACAAGTTGATGTGATCTTAGTGGATATTTTCTTAGTTGTTAAAAATTAGATTTGATGAATGTGGCATTAAGTAACAGCCTCTAAGCCCCACAGCTTCTAACAAGAAATTGACTCAATATCTTCTAAAGCAGCCATTGCGCTAAAATGCTTTGGTTCTCAAGATTGATGAGTAGGCAAAGATCTAAAAATGCATCCCTAATGTTTGGAGGTTTCCACTGAGGATGCAAAGTATGCTATTATGGTACCAAGGCTTCTAAAATAATGCTTTGCTACTTTATTGTTCTACTTTCATACTAATATAATGTGTTTGAGGTAATGTGCCTTCCGGGTTGTGGGTTTGGAGAGTAGCAGGGATGGATATGTGTTGGGTAATCTTTGCCTTGAGCGAATACGGTTTAGTAAATTGTCTTTACTATAATGTTAGTAGTCTTGGTGAAGATGTATCAAGAAGAAATCGGGTTCCATTTTCCGGAGATATCGGCATGCACAATTGGTTGGCGTTACCTATGTAAGTTTTGATAGCTCTACTTTTGATATGTTTACGAAGTTATCTCTTCTTACGATATCTTTATGGAGTTATCTAGCATATGAATCTTTTTGATACCTAATGGAGTGATCCGCAACGAATCTCTTACTTATACAAACCAGGCTCGGTTTGTATATTAATGCTCTTTATAAGACTTTAGGTTATGATAGCGTGTTGCGTTAATACTATAATGGGTTGTTTATGGCACTTAAGGGCCCACTATGCCCAGTGTGCCTCACCTTCAAAAATCGATAATTTGTCAGGTCTTGAACTAGTCCACTGTGCTAGTTCTCGATTTATCTGCTACAGCGGATATGGTATTTGGGCAACTGCACCTTATACTACTTAAATACAGATGATAAAATAACTTGTTAATGATTTAAAGATTCTATGAATCTATTTTATTCTGGATTAAGGAAGTAGGACCCCTCTTTTTTTGGGGGTCCTACTCTCATATAAAAAGGTATCCTACATCCCTCGGGGAGGGATTGTGGGAGAAGAAGAAGAAGAAGAAGAAGAAGAAGAAGAAGAAAAGAGGATATTCTCTTTAAATCTTCTCTTCTTTCTAGATGCATATGAATGGTATAAAAGGCAATGTGGAATATGCTAGACTTTGGAAAATAAAGAAGATTGGTAAAATGGAACCATCATATTCCTTGTTTTTCTAATATTGCCATGGAAAAAATTCATGGGGGCATCTGATGGTTTCAATGGATAATTTATTTGGGTTTATGGGGGATGTAACCTTTCTGGCCAAATCTTGCTAAAAATGAAGAAGAGAATATATTTTGAAGATTTTGCAAATAATTGTAAGATATGACTAGATTCCGACATGTCCCATATTCTAATGTGGGCATCCTTGCATGTAATTTTTTATAACATTATGGTTTAATAGGATTTTGCTATTTAAAATGACTTATGCATAAGTGGTGACCAAGATATCGTTTAATTTGGCATGAAATGCAAACTTAGGCATAGAAATGTGACAAAGATACTATGGTTGTATGTGGATAACCCAAAAGGATATCTAATTGTTGAATTACATGGTTTAAGCTATTTTCTCAAAAGCAGATTTTTAAAGCTTGGGACTATTTGAGATAAGCAAATGTTTCAAAATGCACTTTGCACTTAACATCGTTTGTAGGGTGGTATTTATGGCAAAAAAGCTTGGTTATATTAGGACATAATTAATTAATAAAGGACATGGCATCTTTGTGGTGTTAAAACCAATTGTGCTTTTGCATGATCTCATGGAACATGGCCTCCACTTTAAGGTATGGTTTTTGTTGCCTATGGTTGTGATAACCTATGTTCTTTCATAGTACATAAATTACCAAGCCTTGTACGTTTGTATGTAAATTGAAAGGATATGTTCTAAATGGCATTTCAATTGTAAAGAATAGGTTCTAGATGGCCGATTTGCTTTTTGGAGCTATTTCCATGTATGTCTAGTATTTATATTTACTTGGGGCTTTGCTCAAAGCCAGATGTTGCTCCCGTAAGGACATGCATATAGCCTCTCCTTTACTAATTTCCCTATCCGATTCATATTAAGGGAATTTTATTCCATGGAAATTTTATTTGCCATATTTGTGGACTAGAAATCATGGGTCTCAAAAGGCGCATTTCTTGTTTCCCGCTTTTACACAGGCATGGCGGAGCCGGATGGATATTCTACTACAGGTTCTTCTTGCACAAAGAAAGTATCAGACTATCAGAAATACAGTTTCTAGATGCTTATGGGAGCTCTACGGCAATCGATGTAAGTGCAAATATTGATTTTCCTTGTTACCGATCTTGACTTCTCATTCAAGAAGGACTTGCATAAATCTTATATATTGTTTTGAATGAGCCCTTTGCCATAAAAGGCTTTTGTTGGTTCCGGTCTCCAGTATGCTTTGTTCCTCAAGCTCAACGAGTACAGACTGTTATGGTTTTAGATATAAGCCAGTGAGACAATGATAGCATACATGAACAGTTGGCTCCATGCTAGGATCTATGGTGTCTCATACATGAACAGTTGGCTCCATGCTAGGATCTATAGGGTGTTATTTTTGTTTGATAAAATAAGACCGATTAAAAGGCATAAGTGTTAGATCAAAATACAAGATGCTTCATGGAGAAAAACTATTAGGCAACATCCATTGAAGCATTACAAACTGGCAAAATATGGAGGGTTGTTCCATATCAATAAATTACCAATTGTGTGTGACATTGGGCTAATGCTTAAAAGAAAATCCTTTCAAGATAAAATTTCACCACTTAATGTTTTAGGATTTGAAAATTATTTGTTCTGCTTTTAAGATAAAAGCACATATATTTTCTACAAGCTAAAATGGTTATTCTATTGATGGTTCTTAAGATCCCCGCTTAGATTTTATGATGCTAAGACTTTGATTCATTGTTTCATGGTAACCAGGTTAGATTTGGGGCCAAGAAATGGTTCTCTTATGATTCAACCTTGAAAAATTTGAGAAGTTTAAAAATGTTGAGCATAGTATTCCAAATGCTTTCATCTTATACACACATATGATAAAAACTTTATGATCGCTTTAAATGGACAATCTTAAATTTGGAAAAACTAGAGATGTTTGAGATGTTTATAATGCTAAAAATATTTATTCCATTTTTCCTTTCTAGTTAATGTCTACTTTCGGGGGCAAAAGGATACAATTGGTGATCGTTGATAAACCGAGAGACCCAATGTACCTTTGGCCCTGCATCGTTACCATTATCATGCTAATTGTGTGCATGATTGGTAGGCATGCGGGTTCTCTCCTCCAATTGTCTCTTATTTGTTTGTTAGAGTTGGCGTTAACTTGGGAGATGGAATTAAAGAGCGTAACTAAAGCTACACTTACTTTGTACCTCTATTTTTTTAACTTGACACATAGATGGGAATAATTTACAAGTAATACTTTATGTCTTTATTTTGATCATACAGCGTAACAAAAGCTACACTTACTTTGTACCTTTATTTTTTTACTTGACACATAGATGGGAATAATTTACAGTAATACTTTATGTTTTTATTTGGATCATACATTGGAATAATCTACAGTAATATTTTACGTCTACATTTTATATCTCTACTTTGATCATACATTGTTATAATCTACAGATTAATGCATAGATCTTCTAAAATAATGCTTTGCTACTTTATTGTTCTACTTTCATAACTAATATACGTGTTTGAGGTAATGTGCCTTCCAGTTTGTGGCTTTGGTAAACGCTTGAGGATGGATATGTGTTGGGTAATCTTTGCCTTGAACGAATACGGTTTAGTAAAATGTTTTTACTATAATCTGTTAGTAGTCTTGGTGAAGATGTATCGAAGAAGAAATCGGGATTTCCATTTGCTGGAGATATCTGGCATGCACAATTGGTTGGCGTTACCTATGTAAGTTTTAGATAGCTCTACTTTTTGATATGTTTACGAAGTTATCTCTTCTTCTGATATCTTTATGGAGTTATCTAGCATACGAATCTTTTTTGATACCCTAATGGAGTGATCTGGCAAACGAATCTCTTATACAAACAAGGTCAGTTTGTATATTAATGCTCTTTTATAAGACTTTAGGTTATGATAACGTGTTATACTTAATACTATAATGGGTTGTTTATGGCACTTAAGGGCCCACTATGCCCAGTGTGCCTCACAATTATAAAATCCTGATAATTTGTCAGGTCTTGAACTAGTCCACTGTGCTAGTTCTCGATTTATCTGCTACAGCGGATATGGTATTTGGGCAACTGCACCTTATACTACTTAAATACAGATGATAAAATAACTTGTTAATGATTTAAAGATTCTATGAATCTATTTTATGCTGATTAAGGAAGTAGGACCCCTCTTTTTTGGGGGGTCCTACTCTCCTTATAAAAAGAGGTATCCTACATCCCGAGGGGAGGGATTGTGGGAGAAGAAGAAGAAGAAGAAGAAGAAGAAGAAGAAGAAAAGAATATTCTCTTTTTGAAATCTTGGTATAAATTTCAGTGATGGAATATAGCTTGGGACTTTACGATAGGCAAAGAAGCTTGGTACCTAGGCAAACCATCATAATAGACAAAATTTCTGAGAATATTCCTTGAAATGGAATATTGCCTTATTAATGGAAAATGGTAGGGGGATTTAACCTTTCCTTAATGGCATATTGCCTTTGGGTTGATGGGGGATGTAACCATTCTGCCTACTATCTTGCTAAAATTGCATTGGATATATTTTGGGCTTGACCAAATAATGTAAGGCATGCTTGTTCCTATTTTATAACACATGGTTTAATAGGATTTTACTATAAAAATATTATGCATAAGAAAAGACCAAATATTTTAATAGGATTTTCCTATATACAAGCTTAGGCTATATCGGACAAAGATTTATGCATGAATATGGATAACTTGAAGGTTAGACATGTGCATATTGTTGTTAATGGTTTTAACTTTTATGTTGAATAACTCAAATATCTAAGGACTGAATATAGATGTTTCAAAGAATTTTTTCAAAATTGTACTTGCACTTATACTTGGTATGAGGGGCAAATGTGTGATGCATGTGATGGCTACAAACATACCAATAAAGGTGGTATTTTGGCATCTTTACTTGGTGTTTAAATTGGCACAAAAATTAATAATGGTGAACATATGACATGTGGTTTTAGCAATTGTGATTTTGCATGATCTCATGGAACATGGCCTCCATTTTAAGGTAAAGATAAGTTTCATGGTTTCAAAACCTATGTTCTTTCATAGTAAATAAATTACCAAGCCTTGTTACGTTTGTATGTACATAAATGAAAGGATATGTTCTAAATAAACAGATTTCAATTGTAAAGAATAGGTTCATCCCTGATGATTTGCTTTTTATATCATGTTTTTGCAATGGTGTCTCCTATTTATGATTTGCTAGTTTGGGCTTTGCTCAAAGCCTAATATTGCCTCCCGTAAGCTATAACATGGCCAATTCTCCTTTTACTAATTTCCATCAAAATTTTATTTTAAGTATTTGTATCCAAATGACTTGGTCTCAAAAGCTTTGCTCATTATTTTGTGGATCTAGAAATATGACCGCTATGTGGAGCATACATGCATTTTCTTGTTTCCAAGACATGTTGGTTCCCATGCGGGCCGGATGGATATTCTAGGTATGTTCTTCTTGCCTTAAAAACGAAAGTATGTGATCTTAGTGATATTTTTCTTAGTTGTTAAAAAATTAGAATTTGATGAATGTGGCAATATTGATTTTCTCTAAGCCCGAACCGATCTTGAAATCTGATTCAATATCTTTCTAAAAATCTTATAAGCAAATGCTTTGGTTCTCAAGATTGATGAGTAGGCAAAGATGTTGGTTGCATCTCCCATGTTTGTTCCTTCAAGCTCATCACGAGATACAAGTTATTATGGTTTTAAGATTCTATTCCAGTGAGACAAAATATAGCAATCAATTAGTTCTATGCTCCATGCTAGGATACATATATGTCCTTTCTTATAGAGGTATTATTTTTGTGCTTCCATATTTGATTTTTAAAGGCATAAGAGATAGAAAAAATACACCGATTCATGGAAAATAGTATACTTGCTAGTGTTGATCAACACATTGAAGGTGCTTCATTACTTGCATAAGATACAAAATGCATTTGAAGCATTCCACAAACTGGAATATATGGAGTGCGAGTGTGTGACATTGGGCTAAATTAAAGATTTCCTACATGCACATTGGCACTAATCAATATATTTTTCAAGATAAAATTTTGATAATGTTTTATGATGAAAAATTATTTGTTCTACTTTTAAGATAAAAGCACATCTATTTTCTGATCTAAAATGGTCATTCTATTGACTATATCTTAAATTGATTATGATATCTTTTATGATGCTAAGACTTTGATTCATTGTTTCATACTAGATTTACGGGTAAGAAATTGGTTCTATGATTCTTGAAAAATTAGTTCAATTTGAGAATAGTTTAAAATGTTGAGCACGTTTATTCCAAATGTGACAATCTTACATTTTATGATAAAAACTTTGGAATACTTTAAATGCTTATAATGGACAAGTTTAATTTGCAAAAACTAGAGATTAATTGAGATGTTTAAATGCTAAAAATATTTGTTATTCATTTTTCTTTCTTGTTAATGTCTACCTCGAGGCAAAAGGATACAATTGGTGATCGGCGATAAACCGAGAGACCCAATGTACCTTTGGCCCTTACACATTTAACATTATCATGCTAATTGTGTATTGATTGGCTCGCTTGATGCGGGTTCTCTCCTCCAATTGTCTCTTATTTGTTTTATAGAGTTGGCGTTAACTTGGAGATGGAATTCTTCGAAGCGTAACTAAAGCTACACTTACTTTGTATCTTTTTTTTAACTTGACACATAGATGGGAATAATTTACAAGTAATACTTTATGTCTTTATTTTGATCATACAGCTGGTATCAGCGTAACAAAAGCTACACTTACTTTGTACCTTTATTTTTTTACTTGACACATAGATGGGATAATTCTGATGTACTTTTATGTTTTTATTTGGACCATACATTGGAATAATCTACAGTAATATTTTATGTCTACATTTTATATCTCTACTTTGATCATACATTGTTATAATCTACAGATTAATGCATAGATCTTCTAAAATAATGCTTTGCTACTTTATTGTTCTACCTTCATAACTAATATACGTGTTTGAGGTAATGTGCCTTCCAGTTGTGGCCTGGGTAACGCCAGGATGGATATGTGTTGGGTAATCTTTGCCTTGAACGAATACGGTTTAGTAAAATGTTTTTACTATAATCTGTTAGTAGTCTTGGTGAAGATGTATCGAAGAAGAAGAAGAAGAAGAAGAAGAAGAAGAAGAGATAGGAAAGAAAGATTGAATAGAATGAGAAAGTGGTGAAGAAGAAGAAGAAGAAAATGAATAGAAGATTGGAAGAACGGAAGATTAGAAGGAAGAAACCAATGATTGGAAGATCATTGGAAGAAGAAGGAGGAGGATTCGATTCATACTAATAAGAGGCGAAATGGATTGAAGAAAAACAAGGATGGAAAGAAGAGGAGGATAGAAATGGGATGGATTGAAAACAAACAAGAAAAAACAAGAAGCCCTAAATCTATCAAACAACAAGCCTAATTCAAAAATAGAGTTGATTGATCCATTGAAATACCTTTGGATGCTTGCTTGAAGCTTGGAAAGGACCATAAGGATGATCCAGCGCCAAAAATACGCCCACGAAAAACGGCTCCTCCGGCCGCTTAGAACCAAAAAACTAGGCGGGAGGAAAAAGCGGCTCTGTTTTTCGATAAAAGTTACGGGCGTCGTTGAGCGGCGTCGTGGCGTCGATGAACGACGGCGTCTGTTATAGTCGTTAATGAAGCGTCTATAACGACATCTTTGTGTTAAGCGGCGTGCCCTTTTTTTTTATTAAGTTATAATTATAAGTTATTATTATAATTATAATTATTATACAAAAGAAGGATTGTTACCCGATTGGAGGGCTGTCATTTATGCATTAATCTAACTTCGAGGGAAGCTCTTGAGCAGGGATGTTGAAAGTCCGGTTTGCCTCCACCTCCGGACATTTTGTGATAGAAAATGTAGAAATCAAACTCAAATTTTTTATCTTTTCGGCGAACTTAGATGATTAAAAGCGACTTTTCACTTAGATGGATCGGAGCTGCAATATTCGATCTGCATAAACAAAGAGAAAAGAGGTGGGCGTATTTGCGGGAATGGCGCCAATGTGTATTATTATCTGCGTGTGTCTTTTTTTTTTTATTAAGTTACCAACTTAGATCTATTTGTTTTATTACTTATGTTTTTATCTATATTGTGGTGGCACAAGATAGACCCTTCACCTTAATATAACATATCCTACTCACCTTGAATTTCGAGTTGAGATATTCAATTTAAATACCTCCATAATGAGTCCATACGAATGTGACCGCCACGGCAATTAATTTGTTGTCGATGCACGGATTTGGACGGTTAAGCTATACCTATTCTAGAGCCCGCCCTATGCTTTCATTTGGCGGCGTTTTGGTTTATAACGGCGTGTCTTTTTTAATTAAGTTATTATTATTAGCAATCTTTTTTTTTTTTTATCTGACGTCTGCGTAATTTTTACGTTGAGCAGCGTTTATAACGATGTTTAGGTTCCAAGCGAGCGTGTCCTTTTTTTAAGTTAATATTATTAGCAACTTAGATTTGTTTCATTACTTATGTATTTTATCTATCCTTCTTTATCTATCCACTTAGATTTCTCTCCATCCTTGTTTATCTATCCACTTTAATAAACCCGGACTTGTGCACCATTGAGCTTCACTTGCATACTTTCATACTAAATCAAGCTTGCCAATCACTTGATCATGGTATGTAGCGGTTACAAACATATGGCTCACCCGGTTGCTCTTACGCATACAATCTACACAAGGCATGCCCACTCACAGTCCATGCAAAGGCGCAAGAAGAGCTTCTTTGATTTGCCATATTCTCTAGCATGATCACATACAACTTCATATATGGTTGCAGCCTCTTCATAGATTCTTTGCTAAGGGTTTTGGACACGACTTGAGGGGTTCTTGACGTCTCACCTTGAATTTGAGTTCGAGATATTCAATTTCGTTACCTCCATAATGAGTCCATATGAATGTGACCGCCCGCGGCAATTAATTTGTTGTCGATGCCGGATTTGGACAGGTTAAGCTATACCTATTCTAGAGCCCGCCCTATGCTTTCATTTGGCCGATTTTTTGGTTTATATCGGCGTGTCCTTTTTTTAAGTTAATATTATTAGCAACTTCGATTTGTTTCATTACTTATGTATTTTATCTATTCTTGTTTATGTATCCACTTAGATTTCTCTCCATCCTTGTTTATCTATCCACTTTAATAAACCAGGACTTGTGCACTATTGAGCTTCCTTGCATACTTTCATACTAAATCAAGCTTGCCGGCCACTTGGTCGACGCGTTCCGAGTCCATTGGCGAGTCGGTCCTTTGATTCCAGGAGAGAGGTCAGCCGTCCCCCGGGGGCCCTTGGGGAGAGGAAATTTGGGGCAAGCGACCTCGGGAGGATTTTAGGGTCCAGGAGTCAGCTCTGGCGTCAACACCCCAACTCCACTTCAAGACCGGCGCAAGGTCCGGCCGAATCGACAAGGAGAGGGCCTCCCAAGCGTAAACCACGTGGGTTGCCGGGGCTCTAGAAGGGTTTACGTTTGGGGGCGAGAATCTGATCAATTGCACTTACGGGACTGGCCGGCAGCCAATGAGAATCACGGAGCAAAGGGCCCGCGAAAGCGATTTGGGCCTTTCCTCCTCCCGTTGTGGCAAGTAGAAGTGGGGGGCGGCTTTGCCGATGGCAAGACATTAAATAAATTAGCAATTAATGCATTGCACGAAAATAAATTCGGTTTTGCCATTTGGATCCCCTAATTCATCTCCAGCACACGGCCCAATTTTGAATTTTTAGGAGAAGGTCTAGATCAAAGGGTTAGCATTAGAGCGGTCGGGGGCGCCCGTTCGCGAGAACCGAGGCGCACCCTTCCCCAAGTCAAACGAGGCCGGGACCTTGGGGATCCCTCACAAGAGGGGAGAGTCCGACCGAGGAGGCGGGATCCAAAAAAGGTTCCCGAGGCAGCCCTTCACCGTAGCGCCCCGGGCTGCGCTAATGACCACCCTCCGGGCCCGGTTCCCCTATCCGACCCGTTGGATCCTCCGTTCAGGGCCCCTCTTCGGGAAGGTCCAAAAGATTCCGGATCGGTCGGGAGAACTTGTCAAACCCGCGAGGCGTCGATGTCGGCCTTGTAGAAACCGCGCCTTGTTTTGTCGTTAGAACGCGGGATGCTCGGGAATGGCAAATAGACCACAAAATCGTCGGAATGCGCGAAATTACCCTAGGGAGCAAGTTACACGGTCGGTTTTTGCGAAAGAAGGAAACACTCCGCCCTCCACGACCCGTATCCCGCATGCACATCCTAGGCCAATTGACTACGAGTGTGATGGAAGTGAGCTACTTTGGCGCTTCTTGGAGTTGGTGGTCTTACGGCCCACGGAACTTGGTCCCAGGGCAATGTCGGCGTTCGGAGTCCATTGGCAGAGTCGTCCTTGGTCCCGGGAGGGGAGGTCGCCCGTCCGGGTCCCCGGGGCCTTGGGGAGAGGGAAATTTGGGGCAAGCGACCTCAGGGATTTTTAGGGTCAGCGCTCACGGCGTCAACACCCCAACTCCACTTCAAGACACGCGCCAGGTCCCCGAATCGACAAGAGAGGGCCTCGAAGCGTAAACCCCGTGGGTTGCGGGCTCTAGAAGGGTTTACGTTTTGGGGGCCGAGTCTGGTCTGTTGCACTTGGGACGGCGGAAGCAAAGAGTCGAGAATACAGAACAGGAGGCAAACCGGGCAGGAGTTTGGGCCTTTCCTCCTCCGATGTGGCAAGAAGTCGGGTCGGCTTTTCTTGATGGCAAGACATTAAATAAATTAAATTAATGCATTGCGCGAAAATAAATTCGGTTTTTGCCGGTGGATCCCTAATTCATCTCGGCACACGCCCAATTTTGAATTTTTAGGAGAAGGTCTAGGTCAAAGGGTTAGCATTAGAGCGGTCGGGGCAGCCCGATTTGCGGGCAACCGAGGCTGGCACCCTTCCCAAGTCAAGCGAGGCGGGACCTTGCGGGGGATCCCTCACAAGAGGGGAGAGTCCGGACCCCGGCCGGATCCAAAAAGTTCCCGAGGCAGCCCTTCTGGCGGCGCTCCCGGTAGGCTGCGCTAATGACCACCCTCCGGGCCGGTTCCCCTATCCGCCCGTTGGATCCTCCGTTCGGGGGCCCCTCTTGGGGAAGGTCAAAAGATTCCAGATCGGTCCTGAGAACTTGTCAAACCGCTGAAGGCGTCCCGATGTCGACCTTGTAGAAACCGCCTTTGTTTTGTCGTTCGGACGCAGGGATGCTCCGGAATGGCAAATAGACCACTGCCAAATCGTCCGGAATGGCGAAATTACCCTGGGAGCAAGTTACACGTCGGGTTTTGCGAAAGAAGGAACACTCACGCCCTCCACGGCCGGTATCCGCATGCACATCCTAGGCCAATTATTTCTGGTGTGTGATGGAAGTGAGCTACTTTGGCGCTCTTGGAGTTCTGGTGGTCTTACGGCCCACGGAACTTGGTCCCCAGGGGCAATGTCGGCGTTAAAGAGTCCATTGGCGAGAGTCCGTCCCTTGATTCCAGGAGAGGGAGGTAAGCCCGTCCGTCCCGGGGGCCTTGGGGAGAGGGAAATTTGGGGCAAAAGCGGCCTCGGGAGGATTTTAGGGTCAGCTCACGGCGTCAACACCCCAACTCCACTTCAAGACGGCGCAAGGTCGGCCGAATCGACAAGAGAGGGCCTCCGGCGTAAACCTGTGGGTTGCCGGGGCTCTAGAAGGGTTTACGTTTTGGGGCCGAACCCTAGTCCATTGCACTTAGGACCCCCAGGCGGCAACGAGAATACGAACAAGGGGCCCTGCCGGGCGGAGTTTGGGCCTTTCCTCCTCCGATGTGGCAAGTAGAAGTCGGGGCTTTTGCGATGGCAAGACATTAAATAAATTCGCCAATTAATGCATTGCGAAAATAAATTCGGTTTTTGCCATTTGGATCCCTAATTCATCTCCAGCACGGCCCAATTTTCGGAATTTTTGGAGAAGGTCTAGGTCAAAGGGTTAGCATTAGAGCGGTCGGGGCAGCCCGTTGCGGGGCAACCGAGCGGCACCCTTCCCAAGTCAAAGCGAGGCCCGGGGACCTTGCGGGGATCCCTCATAAGAGGGAGAGTCCGGACCCTAGGAGGCGGGGATCCAAAAAGTTCGAGCAGCCCCTTCTGGCGGCGCTCCCGGGGCTGCGCTAATGACCACCCTCCCGCCCGGTTCCCCTATCCGGCCGTTGGATCCTCCATTGAGGCCCCTCTTGGGGAAGGTCAAAAAGATTCGAGATCGGTCCGGAGAACTTGTCAAACCACCGGCGTCTGATGTCGGCCTTGTAGAAACCGCCTTTGTTTTGTCGTTCGGACACAGGGATGCCGAATGGCAAATAGACCCTGCTAAATCGTCCTGAATGGCGAAATTACCCTAGGGGAGCAAGTTACGCGGTCGGTTTTGCGAAGAAGGAAACACTCACGCCCTCCCGCGACGGTATCCCATGCACATCCTAGGCCAATTGACTACGAGTGTGATGGAAGTGAGCTACTTTGGCGCTTCTTGGAGTTCGGGTGGTCTTCTGGCCACAACTTGGTCCCCAGGGCAATGTCGACGTTCTGAGTCCATTGGCAGAGTCAGATCGCGATTCCGGAGAGGGAGGTCGCCCGTCCGTCCCCCGGGGCCTTGGGGAGAGGAAATTTGGGGCAAGCAGCCTCCGGAGGGATTTTAGGGTCCGCGCTCTGGCGTCAACACCCCAACTCCACCTCAAGACACGGCGCAAAGGTCCCGCGAATCCCGACAAGGAGAGGGCCTCCTCCCGTAAACCCCGTGGGTTGCCGGCTCTCTAGAAGGGTTTACGTTTTGGGGCCGAGGAGTCTGATCTTCAGCCCGCGGAACTTGATCCCCGTGACAATGCCTTATTCATCGAGTCCATTGGCAGAGCCAAATCGCGGTTCCGGTGAGGGAGGTTGCCCGGCCCTTCCCGGGGCCTTGGGGAGAGGAAATTCGGGCAGCGGCTTCGGAGGATTTTAGTGTCCCGCCTCGGCCAACACCCCAACTCCACTTCAAGACATGGCGCAAAGTCCCTACCCGAATCGACAAGGAGAGGGCCTCCGGCGTAAACCCCGGCTGGGTTGCCGGGCTCTAGAAGGGTTTACGCTTTGGGGCCGAGTCCCGGTCTTACGGCCCGCGGAACTTGGTTTCGAGCAATGTCAACGTTCTGAGTCCATTGGCGAGCCAAATCGCGTGGTTCCGAGAGGGAGGTTGCCCGTTCTTCCCCCGGCCTTAGGGAGAGGAAATTTGGGAAGAAGCTGACCTCCGGAGGGGATTTTAGGGTCAAGGCCTCAAGGCGTCCACACCCAACTCCACTTCAAGACACATCGCTAGGTCCCGCCGAATCGACAAGGAGGGGCTCCAAACGTAAACCCTATGAGTTGCCGGGCTCTAGAAGGGTTTACGCTTTGGGGCCGGTAGTCCTAGTCTGTTGCTTGAACGGCGTGGCCGAAGCCGCGGCCGAGAACGCGCATAGCAAGGGAACTGACGAACGGAGTTTGGACCTGTCCTCCTCCATGTGGCAATTAGAAGTCGGGGCGCTTTGCGATGGCAACACACGATTAAATTCAAATTAATGCATTGCACGAAAATAAATTCTGATTTTTGCCACCTGATCCCTAATTCATCTCCAGCACACGGCCCAATTTTTCGAATTTTTGGAGAAGGTCTAGGTCAAAGGGTTAGCATTAGAATCATTCGGGGCAGCCTTCTTGAGGCAACCGAGCTGATTTGGAAGATTTGGAAGATGCAGATTGACTTCAAGCCACAAAGAAACATAAATTTAGTGGGTCGCTTCTATCGATCGGGTTGAAGAAAAAAAATCCAAGCCGACCGTCCATCACAAACTTCTAAGAATGTGCATTTGAAAGATTTAGAACATGGAAGTGTCCCATTTGTAAGAGCTACGGGGAGAGTCCAAACCACAAATAATCTCGGAAAATTTGGTTCTACCAAATCCAAGTCGAAATGTCGCGAAACCTCGGGCTCGAAATGGCAAATCGAATCAAGAAGGCGATATCCAAAGAAGAATGCAAAATATCTTCAAGAATCCTTGAGATCATGTTCATGCATATGTATCAATGCTAGATTGTACCCAAGAGAAAATATAACAATGTACAAAACATAGGTTTATTGAACAAAAGATCACTTGAACAATTCAAAGATACTCCTCCCCGAGCTTGGCTTATGGTTTCTATCGTGAAGTCCTCCACTTGTTCATCCCCTTTGAACCATAGCTCCATGTCAAGTATGTCCCAAGCGCCGACCATGTATATGTCGACGCTAGTATCATGTTAATCTTTGTTTTTTCCCGTGGTGCTTCCAAACCCCGACCATCTTTTCAAGAAGCACCCTCATCATGCTAGGCAAACACACCGGTTCCTAGCAATTTGGTCAGTGCCTTCTCACCAATCACATACTTCTTTAACACTTTCATCCGATGGATCGTTGTTTCATAGTCCTCATCTTCGAGTGGAGGAGGGGGTTCACGGAGGATTCCCTTCCTTCTCATGCCCTCGACGGCTCCTACACCAAGCTATAGATTAGAAAATAGATAAAATACAATAAAGTGTATAAACTACAGAGTGTAGCCTTACTTGTGAAGACAGGTTCCATATCTCTCTGCTCTTGAATCCTCATCTCCTCCTTGAATCTGGTTCAAGCGTCGAAGCATACCTTCCATGGCCATGTATCCCAAAAGCAATAAAGAAAAAACTCACAATAACTGCAATGAAAAACTAGGATCCGAGGATCGTTCGCAATACTCAAATCATAAAAGAAATGGGAAAAATGAAAGCCGGCCGATGACTTTTAAAGAACAGAGACGTCGTTTTAAGACGTATAGACGTCGTTTAACGACGTTTAAAGGTCGTTCAACGACGTCTATAACGACGTTCCGCGGTTATAACGACGTCGTCTGAAAAATTTGTTTTGTTTTCGGTATCTTTGAGATGCCATATATATTGCCCTATTAGTCCTCCAGCTTCTCCGCCCCCCCTCAGTCCTCGCCTCCTGGCCCTCCAAATTTCCTCCTCCTCCTCCTTAGTCGGGAGCTCCTCACCTACATCTGCCATGGCCGCTTCTCACGATGCATGCCCGCTTGATGCCGCACTGAGGCCGTCGCGGTGCCTATTTGAGCACCAGGCGCCTCCATCACGAGTGGCTAGAGACGAACCCTAACAAGAAAGGCCGGTTCAAGCAAGCCATGACAAAGCTGCGTGATAGGGGCAAGAAAGACCCTCGCCGCATTGCTGGGGCCGGAACCTTCCCTCAATACGGGCTCGAGTGCACGAAGAAATGCATGGTGAGCTTTCGTTGTGCTTGGCCCTCGTATGCTAGAGGATAGGGGCCTTTGGGAAGGGAAACATTTGCTTGAAGCCCTACTTTCAAAAGTTGCACCTGCACCAACCAGGGGCATGCGGGGAGTGCTGCTGCGTACATGAATTCCTTTTGGGAAATGTGACACCACGGGAGGGCTTGGATTCCATGCCGGGAGGCTTGTTCCGGCGGGGTGGAGGAAATCACCGCCGAGCACCTTCGAGCTCAAGCGAGTGGATCACACCGGATCTTGATATATACCGCTAGATGTGCACTGGCATCCACTTTGTTTTGTGTATTTGAATTGTGTATGGGTTTTTTATATGAATTTTGTATTTTGAAGGGAATACATATATGATTTTTGTATATGAATCTTGCATTTTGAAGGGAATCTTCACATTTTATGATTAATTAAACATAAAGCGTGTACTCAATCAGTATGTAGAACTCGCCTGACGGCCTTGCAAGCCATAGGTCTATACTAGGATGCCAATTAACTTGGCATAAATGTCTATGATAACTTCGAAGTTGCAATACTAATGTTGCCTAATATGGTTTGTAGTATACACAAATTCGCATGCCAAAGTATTTTCTTATTCATATGTGGGAAGAAAATATAATAATCATAATAAAGTAATGAAGGTTCAATCGATGGTAGTCTTCTATCATGACAATAGTCTCAATAGTCTGCCCCCCAACCCCCCAACCTCCCTATTCGACCGCCATCTCTTCTTCACCTTCAAATATGTGGCGGGAGCGAGCCTTACATGGAACTACGAACCACCACTGATCTTGCAAAGGATCTGGAACAAAGGTGACCTACAAAACCTCTATTACATTAGTTCCTTTGTTAATGACATATATAAATTTTATTGCATCCAAGTAAACATACTTGTTCACATTGCTCAACCCTCACGAGTGTGTCTTGACCACGATACCGACGAGTTGAATCTAGTGAATACAGGCCACTCAGATCTTTGCGTATCGTGGCATGAGCACCAGTACACACAAGATCAAACCATTCGGCATCAAACAACATTGTTTTGAATGCACTACCGACATCAACCTCCATGATAGTCTTTATAGTACCAATCCATTCCAACATTGCCTCGATTGGGTTTGGTCCGCGCACTACCCGCCCGCAAACTGTACTAAACTTTGCTGATATACCACAATCATAAGTGCGTTTGCCATGATCCACACTTTGTCGTCGAAAGTGAGCACCAGAAGACCATATTGATGCATATGAATTATACTACAAAGTAAAGGAACAAATGTTCAAAATAACGAACGAAACTCGTGGAATTATATGCTATTAAGTTGCACTTACAAATAGTGACACGCCTTTAGCATATGCAAATTCTTCGCTAGAAACATGTTCGCCACGCTTGCCTTGCCATCTCTAGTTCTTCGAGCAGCCATTTATTGTTTATCTCACTTGGCGGGACCCCTAGATGATCCGGAAGTGGTTGTTTGCGATTCTTTTGTCGATAGCGTCTTCTCTCCTCATCTCTCTTTTTTTTTCTTCCTCGTATTTTTTATCCATTTCTCCATGGGAGTGGAGTTGTAGATGAGAAACTTATTGACTTTTGCTGTTCTTCTAGTGTGAACAATTTCTTCTGTGGTCTTCCTTCGAACTTCTCCAATTATAGTTGGAGTGTTTTCATCGGTCCATAATCGTGGAGCATTGGGGTGTAGATCGGCCAAGAACTTCGGTGACATAGAATAATGACTCTCGTGCTAACCAACCCTCGGCCATGCAACCCTCTGCCTTGCCTTCTCGACGCACGGAAGTCCTTGAGGACCTTCGTAGAAGCCGTTCTATAAAAAAACATCCATCTAGGATTTGTGGTGCCTCGCAAGCTCTACTTCGTCCACTAAATGCACTAGTAAGTGAGTTTGTATGTCCGTAAAACTTGTTGGAAATTCTTTCTCTAGCATACAACATGCCTCAACGACCTTAGTTCGCATGTCCGCAATTTCATTTGTCGGTATCTCCTTCCTTGTAATCCATCTAAATATCATTTAAGAAAGAAAAAAGTTAAGTGAGAGTTCAAAGATCGAAAGTTTTCTAAACCGCATTTAACCTGGAAAACTCTGATAGGAGACATATTGCATGTAGTGGACCGTCGGCGAGACGACCCCTCAGAACAATAGGCATAACAAACTGCAACATCTTATGCCAATCATGAGATTTCAACCCAGTTAACTCCCCTTCGTTAGAGAAACAATTACATAGCGAATGCATATATCCCGGCTTCGAGTCTTTATTGCCTTGATCGCTTCTCGAACGGGTTTCATACATTTTCTAGGCACGATCCAATCCACTTGTGGCCTTATTCCTTCTTCGACATTTAACCATGCTTTAGATTTTGATCCAGCTTCTTGTAGATCTTCTCGTCTGCATCTGTGTCCTTACGTCCAAAGACATGCTTCCAAATAGACGCCGAAACGTTTTTAAAGATGTGCATGGGATCAAGAAGATGATGGATCTTCAATTCTGTCCAATAGGGTAGAAGGAAGAAGGATGCTTTCCACTTCATTCCCTTAACCTTATTTCCTTCAGCGGCATCCCACATGTTACCCCAATCTTTCATTGTCAACCTTTTGGGAGGCTCTTCAGTGCAATGTTTTTCTCTTGGACCTACGTATCGAAGTCGATTTTCCATTGGCGGATATCTCTTGAAGTTTGCATAGACATTTTGTGCAATGCCGCTGACCGGGCGAGAGTTCAACTGTTCAAACCCACACAAGTGACATGCCGCATATCCGGACACTTGGAGTCCGGAGAGTTCATACAAACCAGGCCAATCGCTCGTTGTCCACATTAAGATTGCTCTCAAGGTAAATCTTCGCTTCAAGACGAAGTTCTCTTGAGACATCGTGAAACTTCAATACCTTCACTCCACAATGTCAAAAGCTCATCAATAACTATTTTCGATATGGATCTAGACTTTCCTCTTTCTTCGGTCCTGGAACTAATAGTACTACCATTAAATGGCTAGTCTTCATGAGTAACCACGGTGGTAAATTATAGTTGATCAACACTCACCGCCAAGTTGACCACGCCGGCCGATTGGCGTCCATAAGGATTAACACCATCCGCTGCCAACCCTAATCTGAGATTTCGTGGCTCTCTTCCAAATTCGGCCATGTTTCATCAATATGCTTCCATTGCTTGCGGTCACTAACCACGCGAGTACATTGTCACTTTCGGCGCATTAGCGGCACACCAACCCATGAGCGAAGCTAGAGATTCACATCGAAACAATAGCCTTATCGCGAGGGATCAATGGAAAGTAGCGAACCACCTTCATCGGGGACGGTCTTTCCCTTGGCATCCGCATTGTACCTAGAGGCACCACATTTAGGGCATGTTTACGTGTTCTTGTAGATGTCATCCCGATAATATACCATGCAATCATTTGGACAAGCGTGAATCTTATGGTAGCCTAAACCAATGAGCGCCAATATATTTTTTATTTCAGTGCGACTTTTGGGCATAGTGTTCCCTTGTGGGAGTATTTTCTCTTGCAATAACCTGTATAAAACAGACCTTTACGTATACATTCAACTACAAATTCAATAAGTCAAGTGATTGCAATTGTACTTACTCTAACAAAGCCGTAACACTGGCATTGCTCCATTTGAATTTGGCTTGAAGGTTTAATATCAATAAAGATGTCGTCAATCTAGATATGCTTGCACCTGGATATAATGCTTTATGCGCCTCCTCCAATAAAACGTGATCTTCATGACCATCGTTAGGAGTATTTATATCGTCATCTAGGTCGTTGTCGAAGATTGGGCCAAATGCATCTAACATGTCGGCTATGGGTTCCTCAACTTCCATGAAGTCGTCCATAGGGGCATTGTCATCATCTTCATCATCGTATTCCTGTTCATCTTCATCATTGTACTCTTCGTTATGCGTTGTGCCCATGTTTGTACCATACTGCTCAATGTATTCTAATTCTGCTATCCGCAATGACTTTTGATGTCGCCAATTCAGTACGCTTGGATGTGGTCTTATATCCACTTGCCTACCCTGCACGTCAGATTAAACGAAATATATGCGTGATTGATACATACATTGAGAGCCCGTGTTTGTTAAATTTTAAGCATTTAATAACGAACGAAATATAAAATTTTATGTCATAATCAAAGCATATATTGAAGATATAATACACATTTATCTTCAATATGTGCAATCTCATTCCAAGAGAAGAAGAAGAAGAATTCGAAGAAGAAGAAGAAAAATGGTGCATTCTGACAAAAATTATATGAGTAATTTGAGTACATCATCAAAGGACCTCCGGTATTGGTCTACCGTATTCATATTCAATGAACAATTCATCACCAATACACAAAGTTTTTATAGCATAAACCATGATATATCTCCCGCACTACAAGAGGATGAGGGTTTGGCGTCAGAAAAATCGTCAGGTAAATTGAATGGTTATGTCCTGATGAATATCCTGACGATTATCCTGACGTTTAAATTCCTGACGATATATCGTCAGGTCAAAACGTCAGACAAATCGTCAGAAATTAAACGTCAGAAGTATCGTCAGAAGAATCGTCAAAAAAATCGTCAGAATCTTGCGTCAGGTGTAACGTCAGAATTTTCGTAAAAAAAAACGTCAGATGATGCGTCAGAAGAAACGTCAGGAAAAACGTCAGTTTTTGTTTTTTTTTTGTTTTTTTTTTGTTTTTTTTAAATAAATCATAACAATTGATCCATTGGAAAGCTCTCTTATAGATCTCTTCCGTGGTGTATAATTGACTCAAGTTTGATTAAGTTATATGGTTGAAAAACATAGCCTTTTGGCTAGCTTTAGTTATGGTTTGTTCGGTGTAACCTCCATTTGAAAACCTCTCTGCATTACTTACTTGGTAATTAACCTTTTGGTTTTGTGAACCCTATGGATAAATGTAGGTTCTATAAAATGTAATAATTATGATGGTTGAATCAATAGAAGAGTTGACCACTAGCATTCTAAACCTTCCTCCCATTTAATTGCTTTGTAGAAGCTTTGTTTGGAAGTCACTATGTTGAAGTTTGGAAGACCCCTTGTCATGGTATCTCAAATTTTAGCATCACCTTGCTCCTTTTATTTCCATTTCCTATTCATTCTTGAACTTGCCCCTACATGCCATAATCCCCTAGCCATTATTTCCATCCATACACCCATACCATATTTTTATCCCATGTTCACCATTTTGCCATGAATCCACTCCTTGAATACTTTTGCCAAACCATTTTCTTAATTTCCTATGCATAACCCTTAGAATTATTCCCCTTGCCATATTATTTTTTTATCTCCATGCTTTCATTACCATTTTATACCCTTGTGCCATGCCCCCTACTTTAAATATTTTTGCATGGTCCCACGTTGCATTTGTGGCTCAAGGGCTTCCCTAGAAAAATCTATAAGTTCATTTTTCGTGGTTAAAAACCTTGGGTAGGTGACTTCACTCGAATTTGCCTTGCACCAAATTGTTTCCCATGGTCTTATTGGGTTATTTTAACTCCTCCAGACCATGGTCGAAGACGTCTAAATACCTTAACAAGCGAATACGGCAAAAATACAAAGACAAATAGTCTTGAATACATGCCTTCAATAATAATTAACTTTTAATCCCTTTAACCACTGGGGGAAGGGGCGAGATTCGAAACCAAATTACCCCCTTCCTTTTCCCCGGTTGTTTGACTATGGCGCCAACAGAGATTTGTCTTTGAAGCTTTGGAGAATTCTGCGAACAAACGTGAAGTTAAAGAATTTCTTTGCGAACAAACGAGAATCTCACACTTTGGCATTTTTTTGCACTTGTTTGCTTTTAAATAGCAAAAGGTATCTAGGTCAATAAACTTGTTATTGCACAAGGTGGTCTCTATTGAGCTCTTAAATGCTGGCTCTTATATGTGCTCAATTGACTAAGGCATCTATGCAAAAGCAAGTAAAGAAAAAAAAATAAAAAATTAGATGTAAAAGCAATAAGGTGTTTATGGCAAATACCTCGTTATTTGTACAAGTTGCAAGAGACATGAACTTGCCCAAAGTTCTTCTTTGGTGGTAAATTGTGGCATTAAAAATATGATTTGCTTGGGTCACTTGGGAAAATGATTCTTCGAAAATTTATTATAGTGGAATCGCTTGTTCTCAAACGAGCTCCTCCAAAAGTTATTTTAGTGGATATGCCTTGGTTTTTGGATGTGCACAAGAGATGTATGAAAATATTCATGGTTCGAATATTGCTTTGAAACCCTAATTCGTTTTTGCTTCTAGGGTTTTTGCGGAAGCACAGAAATAGAGCGTATGTTGCCGGATTAGGCATGGCCTAAGTAGCCGACCTGATTCATTTTTCGCTCTTATACTGGTTTGGCGGAGTCTGCTAACAGGTTTGGGCTCTGGCCGAAATGATGCTGCCGCCCAATGTATTGGATCACCCTGGTAACAAGCTAGGTTTTGGCAAAATCTATCTAAAGAAAAATGTTTTCTGTAAGCGACCTTGTTCTCTTAACTTCTGTGCTTGTGCTCATTTAAATTTTCAGGGCATGATCTGATCTGCTTAGAGGCATTCTGTATGAAGCAAAATTTATGTATTCTTAGCCACAAAAGGATCAACTCACCGGCGCAACTCACAGATGTGGAAGGAGCGTCCATAATCAGGTTCTTTATGGCGTTTCAAAATTTCTCATTCAAAAGTTTATCACAATTATTTTTAAAATGTTACAAGATACGCGGATGCAACAGCAAATGGCAGGTAACTTGAGTTTGGCTAGAATTATTTCTCTGTTGCTATGTTCTATCCTGCTTTTAGGGCAAATGTGTTTTTGTGGGTCATTTGATGCATAGTGCCATATATTCTGATTCCGAACTTTAGGAATATGGCCTCCTTATAGACACAATGACCCCCAAGAAACACTGACAGATTTTTCAATCCCATGGCAACTTTAACTTGCTGTTCCTGTAGCTTAGGCTGACCTTATAGCCTATGCTGGTACAACTAATTCGAGTTTATGACTTAAATTGTTTATGCATAAGGCCAAATATTTTTAAACTTTGTTTGCTGAAGCAGTATAAGGACTGTTAGCTGACCTTAAATTAAATTAAATTAAGCAATAACAAAATGGTATTAAAAGCCTTTAATAGCCTGTGCAGGCACCAATATCTGCTGCTGAAGCGTGATTTACAGTTTGATGTGTCAGCATTGATCTTCCAAATCTCCACTAATATCTGCATATGCTCTCCTGTTTAATGCTTATTAGGTTTTTTTGAGATGGTGATTTGAGTGTTATAGATCTCAAGTATTTAGACATAAATCACTTTTGTCCTGTCCTGCACTGCAGATCTGATGTACATATTTTTTCTTCATGGGTCTGCAAGATGTACATGTCTATATCAAAGTTTAAAAGGTAATGGATTGATTTTGTGTTATGGTTGTTTTTTGCTAGTACTGACTGCACTATAGAATCAGGCAAATTACAGGAGGTGTAAAGACAAGTTATTAGAGGAGGTGCAATTTACGATAGAGTTCAGAAAGTGAGTGAAGGCCAAAGATTGTAATGTTGGAAGCAGAGGAAGCGCATTGTTAGCATGGCATTGTAAAGATCGTTATTACATGTAACTGTAACTTGTGACTGGATTTAAATAAAGGAGTTTTTGTTTTACTTATGCTTTTATTTCTTTATAACTTGTAGCCTAAATTCATCTTAGACTTCATCAGCATTACAAGCTGCATTACAAGCTGTGTAATTGAAAATGCAGGCATAGTGCATATCAATAAAAATTTCAATTTGCAAACAAAATGTAAATCCAAACAAAAGGTAAATAGACGAAAACCTGACAAAATTGGTAAAAAAAAATTTGACGATTTTTTCGACATTTTTTCTGACGATTTTTTTGACCTTCTTTCTGACGATTTTTCTGACGTTAATTGTGACGAACCTTGACGATTTTTCTGACGCTTAATCGTCAGAAAGCTGACGATTTTGTTGACGATTTTTCAGACGATTTTTCTGACGCGAAATCGTCAGGTAAAAATCGTCAGATAAATCGTCAGCCAGTAGGGTCCAGGCAGTTGTCTGTTTTGTGAAGACTACTGACGATTTTTCTGACGCAGAACATGCATTCTCTTGTAGTGCCGTCAATTTTACGGCTAAAAAAATCTTCTTGGTCTTTGTTTGCCTCGACAAATTCACAATTGGTAGCTTCAGGATTCTCGATAGAGCTATTAATAAAAGCAGCAAGGTTTCCATGCAACTGAGGACGACCATCAATATATGTGAAGCTTGCGTAGTCACTGGGCTTGGATATTGTTCGTGCATTTGAATTTAGGCCATAGATGAGCATGCGCCACTGATGCTTACTCAATTTATGTCAAGTGTCTGAGTTATATTCAGGACCTACATATGGCATTAAAGGAACAGTCGTACCATCTTTGACTTTCACACTAGTCATAATATATAATCGAGGCCGGACCGGGGGACCCGACTATTTTTAATCATGTATCTTGCCTACCCCAATATGTAAATTGCTCCCCATAAATAATTGGCTTGCCTCTAGGCCATGCATTGAATTTCTTCTGATCTTTATCCGTAAAGGGTTTGGACCAAATGGACTAGTGAAGGTGGAAGATTATTTTCTTCGACATGATCTAGTACATTCCAATTTTGATGAACATTGTCATTCCCTCCAATCTTGGCAACGGCCATTGCACGACGAGTTCTATCACGTAATGGGATACTCTTTGAGGAAGTTGATGGCTTTCTTTTTGTAGGGTTTTCTATGAACGCATTCATAGTATCAACATCATCTACTTCCAATGACAACATAACCCCAAAATCTATATACTGCTTCGAGCTCACTTCATTCTCAATTTCTTCCTAACAAAATACAAAGCAAACTAAGTTAAGACATCGATTCAAGTACATGAGAGTAGTTGATTCGAGTTCATAAGATTCATGTATTATACCTCGTTGGAATACCCCACATGTGCGTCCGAGAAACCTTTGGATTTGTCGGGCATTCACCATATTTCTCAACATGGTCGAGGGGCGGTCTTTCTCATCCGTTTTATTTGTCCTTTGCACATCGAACAATTGCAATATAACCGCTACAAAGCGCAAAAAAAAAGTAACATCAAGATATAAAGTTAACTAATCATTCAAACATGTTTATGGTACATACATCGGTGGCATTCATTTCATGCACACCACCCGACCTCTAGGAAGACTAGGTCCACTTTGGGTCTAATTGGACTATTTGTGGCAATTGTTGGGGTAACATTCTTGCGCAAGTCGCCATGTAACTTTCTCAAAGCTTTACGTCTCACTTTACGTTCAAATTCCTTCCGGCGTTAGGTCCATGTTGTTTTTCTAGTAAACAATACAAATATTAATAAAAACCATGTAATAATATAATAAATATAAATATCCATGTTTTTTCATGATTTTATCAAATGTTTATTCTTAAGATTGATTCATACAACGTTTATGATATTTAGAAAGCATTTGATTGAAGGGTGCCTCGAAGCCCGATACATCTAGTCCTCTCCATTTGAAATGGAGTCGCCGATTACCTTATATTCACGCAACCTTTCAAATCTTTTGTAATCTATGAAGATTGAAACTTACGCTACGAGGTGCATAAACCCGATACATCTAGTCTTCTCCATTCGAGATGGAACCGACCGATTACCTTGATCATGCATCCCTCAAGTTTTTAACATACTTTCAAGATTCAATCTTCTAATCTATTAGCATTTGGAGGTGTTTAACTCTAACACAAAGATTAAAGCGTAGATCTTACCTTATGAAGACCCACGAGCAAAAAATCCAAACAAACGAGTGAAAATAACAAGTAAATAACCCGAAGCGGTAGGGTTCCCGCCATATTTGACGTCGTTTATCGACGTCGTCGTGTGACGTCGTTTACGACGCCAAGGCGGCGACGCCGTCGACACCTAGGCATGCCACATCGCCTTTGCGCCCGTCGATGCCCCCTCATATGCCACGCCGATGATCATAACGCCGTTTAACGACGTCAAATGATCATAACGCCGTTAAACGACCAACCGTGATTGTTTAACATAACGAAACAACATACAATACAAATAACACAAATAAATAAAAATACCGATTGTTCCCATTCATAAAATAAGCTTATACAACGACAACACAAATAGATAAAAAAAACTTATTGTTTCCATTCATAAAAAAGCTTATACATTACTTATGTCCATCCCGGGGCGTGGCGGTTTGATGCAACCATTTGCATCATTATCCGCACCATTAATGTCGTTTTCTCTTTGTTTGGCTCGGTGGCGTCGTTCCCGCATGGAACGCCCGGATGTTAGTGCAATCGAAGCTCATTTTCACTCATCTTTGCCACGATGGTGAAGGGAGGGTTCTCAGCGGGAGAAGCAGGGGGGTTGCTGGAGTTGTCTTCCCTTGGAGGAGGAGGATTACTGCTAGAAGGAACATATCGCGCGAAGGTGGTCTTCAACTGCCGGACCATTATAGCAAGATAGGGAAGAACACTCAAAAAATAAGAATAACAGCAGCTACTGATGGATCCACTTATAACGTGGATGTAGGGTTAGGGTTAGGGTTAGGGTTTTTATTTGGCAAAAAAAAAAAAAAAATCCTCTGTGTCACGTCGTTTAACGACGTTTAAGCCGACGATGTCCGCACGCAGCGGGCGGGCGACTTTGGCACCGGCACCATGCCACGCAGGGCGTGACGGACGTCGCCGTTATTACTGCGTCGTTCAACGGCGGCATATTTGCGGCGTCTTGACACGCAGCGAGCCCTTGGCACCGGCACCATGCCACGCAGCGGGCGTGACGCGTCGGCGTTATTACTAACGTCGTTCAACGGCGGCGCGGGCGCGCGTCTTGACACGCCTTGGTACCCGCCTTTGGCAACGCCTGCCCATTTCCACGCATGACGCGGCGCGACGTCAGCTCTGTGAAACGTCGTTGAACGACGTTTAGCTGACGTGTTTGACACGCAGGCCTGCCAGCTTGGCAGCAGTACCCATGCCACGCAGGCAAATCCGACACGTCAGCCCTGATGACCGTCGTTGAACGACGTCGAAACGACGTTGTCGTCGTTGAACGACGATGTCGTCGATCAACGACGACGATCCGTCGTTCATCGACGACGCGACGTCGTTGGACGTCGACGATCCCTTGTAGTGAAAAAATATCAAAATAGGGTTGCAAATTCTGCTTGAACAGAGGTGAAAATAAAGACGATGATATTACAAAGCTGCCAGCATTTGGAGCGTTTTACTTCATATTCATATACTTAGGCACCTTCATGTGCTACTTCAATTTGAGCTGTCACATAGAAGGAGTTGCCAATTTACATTTTTAGAAGTGCTTTATTATGTTGTCTGGCCAGATGATTTATGTTTGCAGTTCTGGTATTATAAGTTTTTGTTATAAGATTGCTAGAATATTAACTTATAGGTAAATTGAAGTGCTTGAGGGCAGACAAGAAGATCAGGGTATTAGTCACGAGTTTAGGCCTGTGAGAGATGCAATTTTAAAGGTGTCCCTTCTTTACTCCACTATGTACCAAGTTTTGAGAGTAACAGTTCACTATTATCTGATTCCTGGAAACTATAAAGGTCTTCGCAAGGATGGATATTTTCCAGATTGGAGCGGATTCATAGGATGCTACAAGGAAAGAATTATCATTTGTTGTACTTCCTTGTATGTAAATTAATTCTATGATATTATTCTAGGAACTAGAACTAAAAGAGGATCGTGCCATGGAACATGCAGATAAACAGTTTGTACTATGTAACAGTAAAGGTTTATCTCTTATGCTTTCAAGACATTCTATATGAACTCTGAAACTTCTCAGATATATGCGACAATGAAAATTTAGATCATTGTGTATTTAACCTCTAAGCCAATGTTTTATAGACAGGTTCAAGTAGCAAAGAACTTGGAGGAGTATTTGCTTTGACTAAAATGGATCCTTTCAATGGCTGTCTTTTTAGATAATCAAGTACAGCTACAAATCTTACCATTTGTCCAACTTATGCATGACTACTACCTTTCACATTGATAATGTGTTCTCAACATTGTTAACCAGTGCACATGAATGTTTTGATGCATTGTTGACATTTCATTGAGTACTAATGTGATTATTTGGCATTAATGGATGTAGTACAAATATGGAAGCCGAATATAGATTTTGATTTTAAAGGTATTGAAAAGTATTCCATTAATTACAGCATTATACCTATACTAAACCATGCCTTGTCTACCATGTAAGGCTTGCAAGCACAACCTACCTGGACAAATAGGTTTTGCTTTATCATAAGTCCACATGGTTTTTGACAATTGGGTTTTCTTCCACATGGGACATGCCATTTATACCAAACCCCATTTTAGTTATATTATTTGTACCATATTGTACTACTCATGTTCCATTGAGATATGGTAAAAAAAGGTAGTTGTATTTAGGCTCCATGGCCTTCAAGGCCCCCGAGGGCATTAAAACATTATTATTATCATTATTATTATTGTTATTTTGTATCTTACATTTAACCATTGTCTGCAAACTCTATTATATATATGATATATCCATTCTGCATGCCCACAACTGATGCCCGGCATCGCCAAGCACACGTTTCTAGTTCCATTAGGTAAAAGCATAGCTGGGACAATTCTTTACTCCACATGTATGTCCAATGTGGCTCATTGGTTGATTCATAACAAACTTTCAATAATCTACCAATTCAATACATTGTGCCTGCGACGAAAAGGGGAAAATGTTGAAAATGGTATTTGCCACGATGTTCTTAGTCATGCAGAACATGTAATGCATTTTATACTGTTTGTTTGCTCGCGCAAACGCTGGGGCCCCACATCATCGACAGGGAGGAGGCGCTCCGCAGGATCGACCGGAATACCACGGTGCTGTGCACCCACCACCAGGACGTCCGGCACTACAACGCGATGGCCATGATCAAGATGTTCCCCAGCGAACGCGTCCACGAGGTACGAGTGCAGACCAACGCGACGCCAGACGACGGGATGGGCAGCTGGACCGACGACCCGGCCTTCCACCAGATACCCTACGTCGCCGTGGGATGCAGGGTCCTAATCGTCACCAACATCGACGGAACGGCGGGAACAGTCGCGTACGTAGAGACCGACGAGCAGACGGGGGAACCGACAGGCATCACGGTCCACATCGACGACTCCCTCCACCACATGCACGTCAAGCGAACGCTGGTCGAGTACAGGCACCAGGGGCCCAGGACCATCTTCAAGAAGACGTTCCCGCTCGCGCTCGCGTACGCCATGACGGGGCACAAGAGCCAGAGCTCCACGATAGAAGGCAACGCGATCATGGTCATGAGGAGGGCGTTCACGCCGGGGCTGCTGTACGTGATGCTCTCGCGGATCAGGGACAGGAAGCAGCTGTCGATCGTGTCGCCGATCACGACGGCGGACTTCCAGCCGAACAAGACGCTGCAAATGTAGCCGGTTCAAAACGTGACGCAATCAACAAGTCAATGATTTACAGCTTCGCACTGAATTTCTATGTTGTTACGCCATCGAAGCAAAACACATTCGGAAACATAATTCTGCTCCTCTTTGTTTTAATCGCAAAAATTGGATAATTATTGAGCAACTCTATTATTATGTAGCCGGTTCAAAACGTGCCGCAATCAGGCGGACAATAATTCACAGCTTCGCATTGAATATCTAAGGTAAAACACCATCGAAGCACAATACATCTGAAAACAAAACTTTGCTCTTCTTTGTTCCTTCTGTGGACGTACTAGCGCACATTAATATTTTATAATTAGGGGCAAATTTGCAATTTTTTAGAATATTCCAAGTATTATGGGTTTCATTTGTAAGATGGGATGCCGACCGTAGATCTCGAGCATATGCCAGGCATCATACGAAATCAGCGGTCAGCATCTTTTTGGACAAAAAAACACTTGCAACTTCCTAAGGTGTCGATTGACCACAAGAAACCAAAAAAAAAAACAATAGTGCCAATGCAGACTGTGTTGAACGAGCCTGCTGCCGGACCACTCAATCCTCTGCCGGCAAATTCACATAACCAGGGTTGGAGGATTCGAACCTCCAGGCCAAAGCGAAGGCCTCACCAGAACCCTTCGCTTTTCAGAGTAATCACAGAAGCCTCAACATCTTCCACCGGTTCTAGATCTCTAAATCCTGCATTCAAAAAAACAAGAAAAAAACCATGCCTTAGAGCTCCAATCAGATCAAGAGGCCGGAATAGCCTAACAGCTAGCAGCGATGATCCCGAGGCCTTCCGTGTAACAGAAGAGTATTAAAAGAGGGGTTCCCTTTCTGCAATCGGATGAGAGGAGGTTTAGACAAAGAATCGATGAAGGGAAGCAAAAATCTAAGATTGAAGCAGACGGAAGGAGGTGCCTTTATTGGCAAGGCTTCAGGAGTTGGACAACAAGAAGATTGAAAGATCGATTCAGTGGGAGCAGAATAGATCCACGGTCGCCAGATTCACAATCTGCTTTTCGCCTGAAGAGAAGCGGGAACCTTTCACACTGCAAAGGGAAGGGAGATTTCTACAGATTCATAGAAGATAAAATAGAAGATAAAGAGGTCGGCACCAGGGTTGCAGCCCGTTGCTGAGCTTGGGCTGTCGGGAGCCTCATAAGCCTCGTGACTTGCATGCTTGGCTTGCTAGAATACTGCCCGATTTCCAACACAAAACAACAAGGCAGCAGGTCCTTTCTTTGCTTCAACGATGCCTGCGCCTGCTCTGCTCCGCCTGACCCACAGAAACAGAGAACCCAGCCTCGAAAAAGGAAGTGGCGTGAAACTCTATCCACGCCCTACAATTTAGCATCAAGAATAGCCAACAATGAACCTGCAAACACATTGAAATTAGAAACTAGACCACTAAATGCAAACAAGCTGCTCAAACATGCCAAAATATACCCTTTTCTATACAATACGGGATCAAAATCATAGTCCTAACCACTGATTCCCAAATACCAAACCAAAATCGCAGAAGTTTATAGCGCACATTAATATTTTATAATTCTTTCCTTTGCCTCAACCCTGCCATTCTGCTAGTTTCTAGTTGTTTCTTTTCTTCGACCTTCCTTGAGCTCTCTGACCGCTATAGCTGCCGTACATCCACCATAGCCACTGTACTTCTAACCTCCCCTCTAAACCTTTACCATAGTCGGTTGACCTAGTACTTTTCCTTGCACTCACTCTCTTCCTAAACCATTGCTCGTATCAGGCAAACCCAAAGCCTCAGGACTTGTACAGTACCGCAACTTTTTGCTGAGCCAAGGCCAGCCGACGAGCCTCAGAAAATTGATCCCATACTTGACTATCTAGCCTACCATTTTGAGTTTGGGTTCCAGATACATTACCCTATCTTCCACTTGACCACACAACTTTTACATAAGCTCAATGCCTTAGGCGCTAGCTACATTGTGGTAGAGCAACCTGACCAAGTCCTGACTCTCACCAAGTACTATCCCCCTCAGTCAAAGACTGTCAGTACCACTGAACTCACAAGGGAGGAAGATCAACAAATTATGGAGTTGGCGACCGTAGCAGACACTCAAGAAGCAGCAAAGGGCGACCTTAAGGATAGGGGCATCCAGTATCTTTACCTAGATCACGGAAAATGCATCATAGAAGGGGATTGCTTTACCTTATCCCTGTACTCCTATGATGAGATTGCACAGAAGTTTGTGAAGAACATCCCCATATACTTCACACCCGAGCTCCTACAACCCATAGAGCAGGAGATGGCAACCTATCCTGATAGGTATAAAGTAGAGATGGGTACGAGGATCCGCCTCCGTCAAGCAAAAGTAATAGACACCGCCAATGCATTTCCAACCCCGAAACCTTACGAAGATTTCCAAATGCCGACCCCTGAGGAGGAAATGTCACATATGCAGTACATACAAGAGATTAAGGCCCTGCAGGCAGAGAGGGCAAAAGTTGGACAAGATCATAATGTTTAGTTACCTCAGGCACCACCTTAGGCAAAAGAAAAAGGGAAGAAGAGGAGCTGGCGCAGACCCCCCAGCTCGGATTCAACATCGAACAATTCCGATTCTAATTCAGTGTCGTAACAAGAAGTGGAAAGTGAACATGGCCGTCGGGATGGTCGTAACAAGGATAGAGGAGATAAAGAGGCCAACTATCAAAAGAAAGTTGGCTCAACATTAAGCAACATACGGAAAGCGCAGAAGCTCAAGCAATTCTTGGGCAGCAACAAATCGGGTATGAAAGCAACAAAAATGAAACTATTCATTTATAAATTCTAAGCACAAGAAAGTTTAATGAGCTCACATGCAGTATGCCCATGTAAAACTCTCTGTGAACTTGTTCCAATTGTCTCTTGGGAAGTTGAAGTAGAGAAGAAAATGTCATAGGTCAGAATCATAGTAATTATTATCATTTCTTGTTTAAGCACTTATATGAAATTCATTTACCTTCGCATGATACGCTGCTGCTTTGACACCAAACTTTACTTAGAAGTTTGCAATCTCCTCATCCTCTTTTCTTCCTCTTGGCCTTCATCCCCATGCACACTCTTGCTTGAGTCTGCAAAAATTTCATTTTGTGGTACGTGATCTTCAGGAAACTCCCCACATCTAGCTGCACATAACTTAGATTCTAATTCTAGTTTGGGGATGCTAAGAAGTGGATGAGAATGTTGCAGAGCAAATATGGGACAACTACCTTAGAGCAAATACGGGACAGCTACCTTAGTCCTACCTTAGAGCATATGGGACAGCTACGTTAGTCGATTCTGGATTCTAGCTTGGAATGGCGCTACCTTAGTCATTCTAGATTCTAGTTTGTAGTTTGAACATGGAATTATACCATTCAGCAACAATTGTACTATTGGTTATCTTTACTTGAGTTTCTCTTCAAAAAAGGTACATGTCTGACCTGAGGTCTAGTAAAAGGGAAGCACGCTCAAGAACTTTGAGTATTTGACTATTATTTGGTGAAATGAAATGGCAAATTCATTACATTAAAAAAATAGGTATCTCGCACCTACTCTTAACGGTTCCGGTATAATAAAATTTGTTTTAAACAAAAGGATTTTAATGCTTGCAAAGCTCTCTTACTGCATGGACAATTTGTGGAGGTTGCACCACAGTTGCATCTTCTAGAGTACCAGCATAAGGTGTTGGTACATCTTGGGAAGATAAGCAACCAATAGGGCCATCCAAGTAATCAAAGAAATTCTCCATGATAGCAGCTCTCAAACTAGCCCCAATTCCTCCAGTCCTCATGCATTCTTCGACTATCAGTACTTTGTGTGTTTTCTTTACTGAATTTCCTATTGTATAAAGGTCAAAAGGCTTCAATGACCTTATATCAATAATTTCAGGATCATAGCCCTCGCTCACAAGGGTCTTAGCTGCTTGCAGAACATGATGCCTCATCCTGGAGTATGTCAAAATGGTGATGTCATTTCCAGGCCGCACAAGCTCTGCCTCCTCAAGGCAAAGCACATAGTCTTCGTCTGGTATTCTTTCCTTCAAATTATAAAGCAGCACATGCTCAAATAAAATGACAGGGTTCTCGCTCCTTATTGCAGCTTTCATCAGTCCCTTGGCATTATAAGGAGTTGAGCATGCTACCATCTGCAATCCAGGAACAGATTGGAAATACGACTCCAATCGTTGAGAATGCTCTGCCCCAAGCTGCCTGCCTACGCCGCCAGGGCCCCTAATGACACAAGGAATTTTGAACTGTCCACCTGAAGTATAGTGAAGCATGCCACAGTTATTTGAAATCTGGTTGAATGCTAACAGCAGGAAACCCATGTTCATGCCCTCAATGACTGGGCGCAAGCCTGTCATGGCAGCACCAATGGCCATGCCAGTAAACGAATTCTCACAAATAGGAGTATCAAGCAGTCTCAGATCACCAAACTTCTCTGCAAAGCCCTTAGTGACTTTGTAAGAGCCACCATAATGGCCAACGTCCTCTCCAATGACAACTACTTTGGGATCCCTTTCCATTTCCTCTTCCAAACCTTCTCGAAGGGCCTCAAAAAGTAGCACTTCATGCCTGTAAGCATCAAAGGGATGGCATTACATTAAAAAGCAGCAAGTAATGCAGTTAAGATGAAGCAGCAACTAAAGAAGTTAATGCTCTTTTGGGAAAGAGATGGGATACCAACCCAGACTTGGCCGAAGTAGAGCTAGATGCCTCCTTAACCTGCAAAATTGATAAATCATACCCAGTGACAAAATTATCACATAATCTTACCAAACACCCTCCTATTTTTGCCACACATTCTTATCCTAGTCCTTAAAGTTCAAGACATACAACTAAAGAGTTCAAAGTCGCGTGCAACTTACTGCAACAACAGCTTTGGTGCTTGTCTTTGATCTCGAGATGTTCTTTGAAATATTATCCCCCAAAGCTCTATGGATGACACATGCAGCAACTCTTTTATGATCTGCAGATAATGCAGATATGTTATATCTTTGATAGAGGAATCTTTGATAGAGGAATCTATATTCACCATGAGATAGCTAGCATAAAGAGAGGAAGAACCTGATATATTTGGCAGGAAGCTGATATTCATCCTCGAAATATAAGATGAAGATGATGATGAAAGTAGGGAAACTGAATTCGTCCCTGAAGAGGTGCCTACAGTAGCCATGCCTTGGACCAAAGCCATGTTTCGAAGCTCCTACAAATGCATCCCAAAGTATCAATTCTACATTCCACCACATAGGATGCTATACCGTACATATCAAATTATGAAACTTGATAAAAAGCCTAACTTGCATTAGAAACTGCTAACATGCAGATCAGAGGAAAAGTCAAAAGGGCAGGGCAGAGCAATGCAGATAGATTTACATCCTAGAGGCTAATAAAAGCTGCTAACTTACATGGGCAGGAGCTAACTTGCATGAGATCCATGCAAAAGAAAACAGCAACGAAGAGGAGAGCAGAATATGGAACAGATCTAACCTCAAAATTGGATGCCGACTGGAGAAAAAAGGATGCTTACGAAACAGAAGGCGGAAGCGCTACAAACGACCAAGCCCCTTTATGTACAATATAAAAACATCCGGTTTGGATGGAAGGGATGGGCGCAGAGGACGGACTGCATGCTCGTCCGGCAAAGTCTTACTATTGAATCCTAGCTGGCATGCTGACTCAGCGACCCTCTTTGTGTGGTTGGAATGTTTCGGTATTTATGGAAGAACTCTATGTGTGGCTGAAAATGGAATATGCACATGAAGGTTGGGAATGGGAATCCAATAACAATGCACGGTTTATCTTATTAGCTTACAGCAACCCTTTGTGTTTGTTGCACCTGTTCACCAAATTATTTATGAATGTTGATTATGTTCCACTTGCTATGCATCCACATCATTCGTGCCTTATTTTATCCTGTACACTAAAGAACATCATGTGTGCTTCACCTTGCCTTTGGTAGCTACAGTATAAAGATCATTTGTATATCTTCTACGCAACCGCTACACATTTGTGTACTTTTTTAATAAATATACGTACGCATAGACCATTAAAAGACCCTTTGATAAAAAAAACCTTTGAGTATGCTCAGGTGGTCTATGTGCATAACACAAGTGCACCCCCCTTATGTAAGCACGAGATACAAAGTGGTTTTTGTGACAGAATGTGTATCTTTTGTGATCAAGTCTAAAGTCCATCACCTAGTGTTATATTAGTTTAGCGTTGCAAATTTTACCGGCTTCAAATCCAAAAAAGTAGTCGCCGCGGCAAAGTTTCTATTTGACTCATTATTAAGGTTCTGCAATTAGAAATATTGCTGCCATATTCGGCCTGCCTTTTTTGGCCTTTTTCATTGTGATAGTGTGGGAAATTCAACTTATTTATTGTATTTCTTATGACACGCTTTTTAAAATTGAATGTGTCAATTGACACATTTCCAAATTTTTTGTGTCTCATTTGACGCGTTGTGAATACCATTGATACACTTTTTTTTTATGTTATCAAATGAAGAAAATAATTTGAAATTCTACAACAAAAAGATTACAATATGAATTTTCCTATGAAAGATAAATTTATATAAATATAAGGAAAATGGAAAATTCTATTGAATATTAATTCTTTGCATTATTAAGTATACACATACATTAAGCCTTGTACAGATAACTCTTGTGTATTTGGGGCTCTAATTTTTTTTTTACATGCTTAATATTTTTAAGTGTGTCAAATGACACATTTAAAATTTTTTAAAGTCTCTTTTGACGCATTTTATCAAACTATAAATTCTCTTTTGACACATTTTCTCTACGGAAGATGTCTCTTTGACACTTTTTTTTGCTTTTGACACCCTCTGGGGTGTCAAATTCCCACACAATGTGATTTGAATAGTTAGCAAGTCCTATTGTCAGATTATCCTTGCTCCTGGGACAAGTTGGAAAAGAGGGCTTTCAATTTGGCATCTGCCTCGATCATCTGGTCCATCTGGAAGAGACAGAATCTCTTCATCTTCAAAGGACGTGTTTTTCTAGATACTCAAGTGCTCAATGGTGCTCATCGTCGTATTGTCAAAGCTCAAAAGAGCTCTTCCTTAAAAGATGATATCAAGAGTATCATTTGGGGGCGCTATCTTCAGATTCATACTTATTCATAGTTAGTTGTGCTCTTGATGATATTTATTCTCCCCTTTTCTGCGTTATGTATGTGGTAGGTAGTTTTGCTCTAGTGGACATTCTTTCCATTGGATTTTGAGTCCCCCATGTATTCTTTATAATCTTTTGAATAATAAAGGTCCATGTTCATAAAAAACAAAAGGAAAAAAATGAAAGAGATGGCCATCTTCCATAACCTCCTGAAGGTATGATTCCAGCACCCGTACGGAAGCCGTGCTCAATGTCACATGTAGCGGTTGGCCAGGCCTGACCAACTCAGCATAGAGCATCCGGATTTGATCATATGCTGGGCAACTTTAAAGGGTATGAGATTCATCCTCAATGACTCCCATTTGGCAGCATTGACAGAGCCTGTCCTGGCGTGGCTCACCAATCCATCTGCCCGTCTCAATTCGAAGATGGTGTGCTCCTGTGCGAATGGAGGCAATGAGTCTGCGCCTTTTCATGGGCAAGTAGGTACGCAGGTAGCATTGCAGGCCTCGTTCCAATGCGGGATTTATGTGGCGCTGGTAGCGTGCTGTCTTGACCTGTTCAAGGGCACTGGCATCCCAAAGCTTGCTGAGGAAGCAAACGTCAAAATACTGCCTCAAGCTATGGTGATCTGCCTCTGTTTGCACATGTATGCACCTGTGCTCCTGCACATTCCATCTAGCCAACTATTGTGCTCTCTTTTCCTTCCAGCAGGCCTTGAGGCGCTGCGGCCCCATTGCCATGATATAAGCTAGGTTAGGGAGACGAGATTGACCACCTTCTGAAAATAGACAATGTGGCGATCAAGGGCCGCCCGCTGAAGAGGCAAGAATCCCGTCTCCTGCAGTAGAATTTGATATAGGACTGTGGACTTCACCCCTAGTGCTCGTACCAAGAAGGCTTTCTGCACCTGCTTCATTCCAAGTAGAGAGGGATACTACTGGGCCCCATACTTCAACCCCGTATAAAAGGACAGGCTCCACTAGGACTTTGAACAGGTGTGACTGATGGGCCCAATCATACAACTCCGCTCTCCCGGGGGTTTCACCATTGTGTACACGTATGACCCAAGAACGTGACTGGGTAGGGGTTTTTTTTTTGTTCAAACGTCCGTATACGGACGAATCACCCATACGTTTCCACCACCAAGAAGCCGTAGGTGGTCGAGAAGGGGAAGATGGGCGGGAACTAGGAATGCCGTATCATACGTTAGGCATTCCTCTTGAAGAACAGACGCATGATTAGCAAACTTGTTTCCTATTTGCTTGCCATATCTCGATTTGTGGAAGTGGATGGTGTGATCCCGGGGCATATTAGGCATTCCTCTTGAAGATCCGAGACTATGCCGAGTTTGTAAACCTTCTTTCATTTTTTTTTTTGATTGAAGGGTCTTCGACTAAGAAAAACGTCCATTTAATTACATTTTAAAGCCAAGTATTATATCTCTTTTGGCGGAGATCTTGCATATCGGTTGTGACGCGCCCATCATTTGCGGGGAGGTGAAAGAATGGGGCAAACCCGAGAAAAAAATCAGCCGGCATGGAACTACTCTGTTTGTTCTCGAACTTAAAGGTATTCTTTGGTGCATGTTAATCCATATCCCGGGCAAAGACCGAATCTATTTCATTTTTTTGTTGGTTTGATAAGCCATTCTTTCAAAACTTGGGGCATCCGAGCTTGATTTTTGCTTACCGTGTCGGTGTGTAGAGAGCTTCGTACCATCAAGAGATGCTTGCCCTTTTAGTGGGTCGCTCCTATTTATTTTTATCCTTTGCTAGAGACATTTATGAGAGGTAATGTTTTTGAGCATTTCTTTCTTCATTCGGCTTTGATATCATATGGCGATATGTACTATTATTTTCCAAATGGTAACAAAATTATACTCGGTTTGGATAGTGAAGATGCTTGGATGCAAGATGAAGAATTTGGTAAGCAGAGACTTGCGGGGAAAAATCCCTTGTTATCCAATTAATCCGAAAGTAATTTCTCTACTAAAACCTTCATTTGATTATTTGTTCTCATGCTTGAAGTGATTCTCGCATGAATTTCCACCAAGAAGCGACCTCGATCCAAAGACAAATGGGACCACCGAATCATCCATAAGTGTATCACACATTCTTGAACAAATTTGAAGGCTCTACTCTTCAACAGTAGCTTGTGGCAATCAGAAAATTCCTTTCAAAATTTTCATATTTCAACTCTGAAGTCAACTGCAGGCTCTACAAAACAAAAGGCTTCATCCTGGATTATTATGACCTGTTCATGCCCTATATATCAAGGATTAACGAACTGAAACGATCTCAAGGATATGCTTCAAGGACCATATTTTTTCTAGCCAAGGAAGGAACATTAAAACCAGTTGCTATTGAGTTGGGATTACCACCAAAGAAGTTACCAGGGGAGGTCACGAACAGGGTATTTGTTCCTCCCAAGGATGGAAACAGGGACTGGTTGTGGGAACTTGCCAAGGCACATGTTTCCATCAATGATGCAGGATATCATCAGCTAATCTCTCACATGTAAGTGGATCAGACAACAGATAAAAATGAGTAGTTATGTTTACTTATGAAATAAATCGTTTTGTTTCGGCGGCATTTATAGACTCATATCACATGTAGTCATCGAACCCTCATGACAGATGACAGTTGATTTATATCTTTGCAACCCCTAGAAGTTCTCTGGAAATGTTATGTATACTTAGTTACCTTGGATTCGGTTTCTCTGTTAACTGATATATGTCATCAATAGGCATGGGGTATGAATTATCTTCATCATTGCAGGCCCCGTGTATTACATCGTGATTTAAAATCCTCCAACCTTTTGGTGGATAAGGACTGGACAGTAAAGGTACAACTTATGTTACCCTTGGTTGGTTGCAGTTTGCTGAAAGAAATGTTTGCTAAACCTTATGCAGGTAGCTGATTTTGGCTTATCACGAATAAAACATGCCACATAAAACAATCTGGCATGTACACCATGGTGTTGGGCTTTTGCGTTTTGCTTTGTCTCATGTACTTTCTCATTTTCATCAAGGCTTATTTAGAGTGGTCACGTCACATGATAGCTCGTGAATGCAGGTTGTTGGAGCTGTAGAATTTATGAACTGCAGGCTAACGGTTCCAGACTCTGTAGATCCTGCTTCTGCTAGACTGATTGAAGATTGTTGGCACAGGTATCCTACTGTGGTTGAATCCTTTTTGTGTGACATACTATCTTTTCTGAAATTCTTGATTTTGATAGCGACCCCAAGTTGCGACCATCATTTCAGGATATTATTAGCAGAATATAGGAGCTACTTGGATCTGTTCTGAAGACAAAAACATGTGCTGACGAGCTTCCACCCTCTACTTAATGCATGTCACTGTAAGATGTGAAATAAGGCTGTATAAATTTCATTCTACACAAGGCAAATGTACCAGGCCATTGTGTATACCATCCAAGATTTTGGCTTAATTTTATATTATTGTATTCTTTGTGCCAGTCCTGTATATAACTTTTTGTGCTCAAATCAGCGACAATGCAACCAATGGTTTCTCACACATTTATGTTCATGTCTCATGCAAGCAGCTACATGCTCTACATCTTATTGTTAGTCTCTTGCCTAGCCTTGGCAGACAATACATTAAACAAAATTTATATGTTCATTGGTGGACATACGTTAAAAATACCATTTAAAATACATGGATTTACAACTGTTTAATTTATTATACAACTATTGAACACTTTCACAACTGCTTAGTTAAGTTCTATGCACTCGAATGCTTGAAAAACATTGTAACATTTATGATTGAACTTATGCATTTTATAGACTTAGGCTTAGGCTTATAGTCCATATGCTTAATATTACTCGAATCGGCTTGCATTTGTCTTGCTTTGCAAAGGCTCCTTAGAATTACCCTTGTAATGTCGCATGCATGTAAGAACCCCAGGGAAATGTGAGACCGAGATGCGAGAAATGTCAATTAAAAACATTTTGAAATTTTATTTATTCTGTACATAGGGGTAAGGTGCACAAGCACAAACTCAAGTACAAG
The DNA here is from genome assembly GCA_021234155.1 of Isoetes taiwanensis. Taxonomy (NCBI): domain Eukaryota; kingdom Viridiplantae; phylum Streptophyta; class Lycopodiopsida; order Isoetales; family Isoetaceae; genus Isoetes; species Isoetes taiwanensis. Next base: position 16,442,907 of record JAJEKV010000027.1, on the reverse strand, counting down.
ATCGGGTAGGGGTGTGTAAAAATTAGGATAGTCCGAAAGTACATCTACGGAAAGGGGCTTGGAAACTGGCTTTTCCTATTTACGTATGTAGGGGTTTTCCACCTCCAAAAAGTCGTATACATGGGTTTTCTCTGGACCCCTTGCACGCAGATGTGGTATCCCCATATGCCTAGGTGAAACCCCCGGGTCCGCTCTATGACTATTGTTTATCGAGGATGTGCAAACATCATGGTTGTGCTTTGATTCCCAAGGCGTGGAGAAATGTGGTGAGCGTTGTACCGTTATCCAGTTGAACATGTACATGAATTGCTTGTAGAATGAGTGGAATGGATGTTTGCTAATGCCAGATCCATATACAGGATGTTTAAGATTTACCTGCAGATTAGAGGTGCATCCGGGAGGTACGGGATGGGCTTACACCACTCGTTATCCAGGACATGGATGTGCCTCGCCAGGTTGATGCGACCAGTTGCGGCGTTCATGTGGCTTTAACCATGCATTTGTTGGCAAATAGGTTTTTCATCAAGGATTCCCTTGAAGGAGCTTCGTCTAGTGCCGCTCAGGTACATCACAATAAACCTTTTTTTTTTTTTGCATGTGACTTAGAAAATATCCATACCAACCTCATATGGTTTTTTTTTATTGCGTTATTATATGCACTATGGCTATCTCATAACGGTCCAAGGGGTTGATGACTTATGTGTATCGAGACACTTGCTTACGTTTATCAAATACTTAAGTTTGTTCTTTCTTGTTTACATTTATCATTTAGTTAAGTCTGTTTCTTTTTTTCTTTTGATCTCTTGCATGTACGATGCAACAATATTTAACGAGGGAAACTTCGCACGTATGCTTGTTCCTCCCCTTCGCAAAAACAGTTATGCATTTTCACATGATATCTCAACTCTGAGCCTAGTTTGTTTGCCATATATCAAATTGTGTTGTTGAATTCGAACCACTTTTGAAGAGTCGCACGCTACTTTTTACACGCTTGGAGGGGGTTTTTTTGCAGTTCCTCCATTGTGCCCTTTGGCGTCTCAATTCTTAGTTAATCTTACCCCATGAAATTTCTAACTGCATGTGAAAACCCTATCTATTTTCCTCCTTGTGCAGAAACCCTTCCTATTTTCCTCTTCCTGTGGAAACCCTTCCTAATTTCCATCATGCAAGGATATCAGGAAGGGTTTCCACTGAAAATTTGAATTTTGGGGTGACGTGTACTTGATGGACGTGCCGCCTTCATGTCGAGCATCCGTGTCGATAAGCGTGAGCCATAAAGGCTCACGTATGTAAAGTTTTTGAAAAAAATAATAATTTCTTGGAAACCCTTCCTGTTTCTGCGTAAACCCTTCTGATTTTCCAATATGGAAACCCTTCCGAATTTCCGTGGAAACCCTTCCTGTTGAAAAATTGGAAATTCGGAAGGGTTTCCATGGAAAATTGGAGGGGTTTCCAGGGGAGGGCAACCCAAATCGGGTGTACATAAAACCATCAGTCGCGGTTTGTAATTGAAATAAAGGAATAGAGATGTGAGAACTTTTTACACCACTTATTATTTAGACTATTTAAGGATTCATGCATGGGCCTCATTGTTTCGAAGTCCATTCTAAAGGCATAGCAATACAATATACATTTCATTAGTCATTGCAATTTCACCCAAACAACCAAATTCCTAACTCAATACATAGTTGGATGTTAATGCCCCTTGGTCCACAACATTGCACAACATTTGCATGCTGTGTCTATTCACCTGTAGAGTGATCCATGAAAACATGAACTTGGGTGCCTTAAAAATTGCCTCTATGCAGGGCTTTATTTCTAGATAGATCAATGATCGGATTATCATTGACGAAGTTGATTCCTCTCTTGATTGAATGAGTAGCAACTCTGATAACTTTGATATAGGGATCAAGCCACTATGAGAGGTTCGAAAAGCATATCAAATGCTATATATGGCCCTCTCATTTCGAACCTATACATTAGGGGAATTCATAAAGTTGAGGTCTAGCTTTGACCTATATCTGAATAAAGCAACCTATGGTCTTGCACAAGCTCCCAAACTCGTGCCCCAAACAATTAGCATAGAAAACATTATAACTAACATAGAAAAGAATTAATTTGAATGTATCTAATTAATGCCAATAGCTTCTTTTGCAATTGCTTAAACTGGAACAAATTTTGAATGTCCATATATATGTTAGGCCTAAATGACACAAGCCTAAATGACACAATTCAAAGGTGGGAAGAGAAATGCTGGCCGCTGCGATAAATTTCTTGCATGACTTGATGACAGTGAGCAATAAACATCCAATACCATTCACATCTTCTTCTTGTTTTCATCGAACGCATGAATTTGTGGTGGTTTGGTGGCTCATATCTATAGACAAGTCAAATATACAGCATTTTTTCCACTTACAAAATTTATAATGCCTATCCATCACACGGCTCCGGCTACAAACTTAACATAGCAAGACTAAGCATTCATTCTACATCATCGACCACCACACCAACTTTATAAACACCTAATCCACACCCTCACATTTAGTTTACTCCTCTGGCAAACCTCCCCCTCCTACCACGGTAATCATCAGCCCCTCTTTTCCTCTTTGCCATTCGCATCCTTGCAAGACGTTCTCGGCGGATACTGGGATCTGCCCATCCTTGTCCCCATTGACTTGAACAGGAAGCCTTCTTACCCATCTTCATTGCTTCAATCATGTCTGCTGATGGATATATATTTAATGTGCTTCGAGCTTCATGTTGGGTATTGATGCCAGGTGCACTGTTCTTTAGAAAACACAAACCATGAGTTGTAACTTCTGGAAATTGAATAGACGGAACAACTGGCCTCGTTCTCTTTTTAGTCTGTAAACATTAGCTGTTCAATCACATAGCAAGTAACAACTAGTACACAAATCCTATATCTACACTTACCTTACTCCTACATTCTGTAATATATCCATCATCATTTAAGATGCGGGTGAAACCCCTCCACCAAAGCTTATTGTAGCTGGAGCTCTGCTCAATAAGTTTGCTCAGTTGTATTTAGAAGCAGAATATACGCCTAATTGCTTATCATATTTGAAATCAACTATGTTTTTTAATATGAAAATACTACCTAGCAAAGCAATTTGCTTAGCCTATTATTACCCATTCCGTAGCTGCACCTAAGCTATCATCATACAATACACACCTCTTCAAGGAGTCGGAGAACCTTCCGGAATGGCATTGCATTATGATTGTCAGACGAATCAGACTTTACCTACAACATCCAATAAGGTTTCCTTTTGATATACTTAAATTAAAAATCCGCTGCGTGCTCACTACATTCAATCTTAGGAAACCATGCGGAAATACTAATGCAGCTTAACATTTTGGACATATGAGTGAAAGTTTACTTAGTTTCTATTAGAACCACTTGAAGTCCACAGTTCAAGGACACTACAAGGCTGGCAACCAAATCTGCAAGTTCTGCTACAATACTTAAATCATGGGTCCAAAATTATTTTACTTACTTTGGGTTTTGAAAGAGAGTCAAACAGTAATACTGCTTCTTCTGTCAGATCCCACAACTGAGGCAGGCCATGGTTACAAACATCACACCTGCAATAATGCAAACCAAATGGTAAGGACATGCATGCAAATTTTAAAATAAATTATCTGGGGTTATAACAGACATCCTGCAACATGTCATGAAGTCTTCGCCAAAATAGTTTAGTAGCATTTGAACCCTGCATTTACTGGTTGTGATCCCATATCTAACAATGAGGAAACGACCAGATTCAGTAATTCTATTCACCAGTTTACGTAATGATTCAACATCCTTCAAAATGCAAATCAAAAACCTGAAACACTCTGATAACATCAGTAATGCATTTGCAGTCTGCTCTGCATCTCTGTGACTGGGAAATAACGAGGGTAGTATTGTCATATCGCAATACATCCCTGCACCAAGGCAAACAATGATAACCAATGAAAGCTTGCACAATTGCCCAGGCCTATAATGCTAATTGATAGCATCCATTTTTGGCAACTTAGAGCAATAACAGAACTTGAATTTAATATTACTGCAATCAGATGGGAGTCCATCTCTTCCTGCTCGTCCTGCTTCTTGATAATATGCTTCAAGGCTCTGTAGAGACCTAAAATGTGTAAAAATGAACATATGCTCGTTGTCTTATAATACTTATATTTGGAATGTCAAATAGAGTTTGATGTCACAACCTGGGGCCATCCATAATGGATAATGCATCTCACATTAGGTTTATCAATTCCCATCCCAAATGCAATAGTTGCCACAACAACCTTCATAAGCAACACAGTTTGTTAATACAAACAGATGCATTGTTTTAACAAATGAAACTATTCATTTATGAATTCTAAGCACAAGAAAGTTTGATGAGCTCACATGCAGTATGCCCATGTGGAATTCTCTGTGGACTTGTTCCAAGTGTCTTTTGGGAAGCTGAAGTAGAAAAGAAAATGTTGTAGGTCAGAATCAAATCCAATTATTATCATTTCTTGTTTGAGCACTTATAATAAATTGATTTACCTTCGCATGGTATGCTGCTGCTTTGACACCAAACTTTACTAAGAAGTTTGCAATCCCCTCTGCCTCTTTTCTTGTCGGTGTATAAATAATACTAGGACCCTCTTGGCCTTCATCCCCATGCGTACTCTTGCTTGAGTCTGCAAAATTTTCTTCTCGTGGTAACTGATCTTCAGGGAACTCCCCACATCTAACTGCACATAATAAAAGTATCATAAGATGATAACACAGTCTATACCAGCTTATTAGTCTAGAATGATGTGAGCATTTGCAAGGCAAGCATTCTTAAGACAGCTCCAATGTGATTGGTGTAAAAGACCTACTTCACAAGTATGACAAACTCAAGATAGATGAACTGCTTGGGCTGACAAGCCTAATTTAATTTCCACAATTGGAATTACATGGTGCCAAACATTATCTATTTGCAATTTATTGCTCTAGAAGTCCAGGTTGAAAGGATAAGAAAATCCATTTTCCATAATCTGTACAACTACCTGTCTTAACATTTACGCTTCTGGAAAAGGGAGTCATTTGAAAGACTAACTACATTCAACTAATATATCATGAAAATTGGACTAAGTTCTATGTGTTTTAGCATTTGAGCAGTTACAAGGATATCCAACTTTTCATAAAGTACATATTAAGTTACGGTTAGGTAAGACGACCAAAAGAAAGCACAGGATCAGTTGGTTCACATTTGAAACTTTTTATAGGCAAGCTATTAATAAAGGGATAATGATAAAGCCCATGCAGAGAATGCAGCATATATTGCAGCTAGGTTTGCTAGAAGCTTCCCCATCAATCATGACGTGCTGCATGTAAACTCTTACCTTATATATATAATTTAAAAGTGTATACATTACCATCAATGTGTTCAGTTCCTTCATTGAGATCTTCTAGATCACCTGCTACATCATTATCAGAAGCATTGTCACCCTCAATGCTACTGTCAGCTGAATCATTATCAGCCTGATTTGTTAAACAATCCAGTGAATTGTGCAGGACATTCCTGGTGCCCAGCTCTTTTAAATTATATATGCCATGTTGCTTTGTGTAAATAGAAATCAAATTTTGAAAGTCTTTGTGGTAAGATGAAGTCTTTGTAGTCTTGCTATGACAGACCTGTTAACAAAAATTCAACATTATCGGAAAAATAAAAGAAAGAAACCTTCCACAATGATGGTTCTCACCGAAAATCTCAAATTAGGTCTGAAGAACGTTGTCAGTATAAGTTGTGGATTATTCCCATCAATTCCTAATGATTGAAGTATATCTCCACGTACTCGAGTTGTGGCCGTTGCAGTTAGAGCCATAATTGGTATATAGCTACCAGAAAATTTACTTCTCAAAACTGATAAACGCCTATTCAAATTCAAAAGCAAAGAGATTTGAGCAACACAATATTTTATGAACTAAAAAAGGAAACAAATACTGTATTTATCTTTCTCATTGAAAAAGATACCAGCAATAAAGGGAAGTAATGCCCTTTACCTGGTCCAACTAGTTCAGTCGAGAAAGGGGCACACATGAAAGTTTTGAGAAGAATAGAGTGGGCAGCAAAGAAAAGACATATACAATCTTTCGTAAGAGGAAACAAGATTAACATTACCTCATACTTTGAACCAGGGAAAAGACAAAAGTTCCTTGATTTTCTTTCAGTTTGGTTCTTTTTACATTTATGCACATATCTATTAGCAATGGTGCGCCCTTATCTGTACAATGATTGGTCCCGTAGACCCAGCAGTCTTTCGCAGACATTGATATAATCTTTGTTTCTTTCTTTCTTTCTATCTACCTATATACCACCCATCAAAAGGGCCTCAACAGATAATCCATAGAATCAACACATCGTTTGATGAAGCTATATGTGCTGGCCATTCCAAAAGTGTGGTCCTCCAATGTCATATAACCAATTGGTATTTATTTCCTGATCCGGTCGGGCATGTGATGACCAAATTTTAAGAGCTCTTATTGAAGAGGCAAAAGTTTAGATAAGAAGTGGTTTGCTGCTTTGTGGATTAAAGGCATTTGACACAGTTTGCATAGACCCGCGACAGATCGAAGTCATTAGGACCCTTAAACCTGACGTGTAAAGTTTTAGCAAATTTGGATTAGTCCCAAGCTGAGAACCTACAATGGGTTTGGAGCTGGTTATGATTGGACCAGTGGGCCAATCCAAGTTTCCCTGCTAGAAACCATACATCACCTGAGTAGATGCACCACAGGGTCATGCACAAGCTAATTAACACAATAGACTGCACGTTTATCCATAACTTCTTAATTACAGCGAGAGCCTTTAAATTCTGCTTCAACACTATGGGCTGTCCCTATAACATTCATGTGATCCAAATATCCAGAATAATCAATGTCCATGAAATGAGAGATTGAGATCCCTTGCAGGTCTTCTCTGTAGCTTGATGATGGCCCATTGTCTGCATATACCTACTAAGCAAGTTATTAGTGAAAAAGGTCGGCTTGCCTAAGCATCTATACACTGAAGCAGCAAAAGCTTGGCAGTGTGTAACCAGCTTCGTCCGCCAGCTGTGGAAGATGAATAAGGCTTATACTCTATAATATTCAAATTTTCATGAACAGCTTTGAGGTATTGTCTCTGACTGAAAAAGACGTCCTGTGGTTGCTGCCACAAGTACAAATACAAAATAAATATTGCATAATCCTCAAGTCAAAAGCTTTGTTAGAGCTGCATCTTAGGTTCCTTTTATGAAATAACAAAACGCAATTGACCTGATCAACCTGATCAACTAAGTATGAACCAATACATCACGAATTCCAAACAACGCATAACAGCCATTATGTCCATTTGGCAAGCAGAAATTAGATTCCCAGTCTCAAAGGTTTTGATCCAATGCCTTGCAGGTGGAACTGAACACCCTTGTCAACTATGGCATGAAATCCATCCCCCAAATTTATATGTCAAGTGCTTGAACACCTATCATCTGTTTGTTTACACCAGATTAAGAACTGTTTGTTTGAACCACATTAAGAATAGGATTTAACTTCCTGCAAAGAAACATGATACATTGGATCCTTTTGGTCCACTTTTCTGCCCTGGAGTGTTCTCTAATTTGCCCCAAAATTTTCTTTCTTCTCATTTCACCTTGCCTCCTGCTGTCAAAATTTTTGGCAATCTGGTCCTTCTGATAAGAGTAGGACTCCAACATGTCCTTCTGCCATTGCCCTTTCTGCTTGATTCTGCTATCATGTCTGCGCTGCTAAAGTATTTACAACAACGATGCAACATCGACTTCCACATTTCCTGCTTGAGCATCCTTCCATTCTATAACAAATGCACCGATAGAGTTGAACCCACTGCTAGTTCGATCTTACCCTGTTTAACCCCAATTGTGCTGCTCATTTCATCCGAACAATCATACTAGCAGAATCTTCAGCCACTCCTCTGCAAAAGGATGCAGAATTCCAGTTAGTCTCCTTGCATAGAGTGCACCAGCTTGGGTCCTTGCAGCAGGGACAATGACATGGGTAGGGCCAAATGATCTTCCCACCAAGATGCAATTTTACAAAGATCACTTCCTTGAGACCAGTAAAGATGGTTTCATCGAGCGACCAGAATATTCACCTAGCACATAAAGTGAGACATGCTATTGGTCAGCTCAGGGTCTCATCTCATCAGCTTGAGATTGAGGCTGGCCATGCGAGCAGACCCAAGGTGGAGCGCTTGAAGAGGATCTGCAGATCGTGTCAGTTGAATATAATTAAGTCTGAGGAACGTTTCATCTTTACATGTCCAGTCTATTATGAAATATGGGGCAGATTCCATTGCCTGTTTCATGAACCTACCTCCCTACTGATCAGATATGAGGACTCCTCCACCAAGTAATTGTGCATAGAAGAAATCTGTTGAAGGAGCAAGCTGCGGGAAAAGCGGGACAGGAAAATGACCCTACATAAAGGCTGATCACTCTCTTTCTCATTGGAGATGATAATGACCCTACACAAAGGCTGATAACTCTCTTTCTCATTGAAGGTGATAATGATAATAAATGTAAGTCAAGTCCTCTTCCTGGACCGCCTCATCCAATCTCAAAAGGGGTAACCATGAAAGTGTCAAGAAGAAGAAAGCGGACAGTAAAAGAAAAATATAAGCAGTCCTTTAAAAGAGAAGACAAGTCTGACATCAATTTATACTTTGAACCCGTGGCCAACAAGAAAACAAAAGTTTCCTGATTTCATCGTTTTAGTTGTTCTTTATCCATTTTAAGCAATATCTCTAAGAGGCTGCAATCGCGCCCCTAGCTGTACATGATTGGTTCATATTTGGTCTCATAGACCCAAGTGGTCTCTCGTAGTCGTTAATATAATCTTTTCTTCTTTCTTCACAAAAATCAAGAAATTTTCCAAAAAGCAATTAGACATCTAGATCGGGGTTGTTTTTACAGGAGCAAGGTCAAAAAAGAAAATTTAAAGATTTCAGCAAGCAGATCCAAAAAAGATTCAAGCATGCAAAGAATGCCCTTTGATTCAGTGATTCTTTTCGCCTTCTACCTCCAGCAAGACGTTCAGCTTATAGAATGCGCAGCCAAAGATGAGAAGTGCAGCCAATTTATTCTTCATGTTCTGACCATAACACCAATACCGTGACAAAAGATATAGTAATCCCTAGTAGTTCCATCGTATTGTTATAATTTCCCACAATAATGTTTTTCTAGAAACATAAGCATGATACTAGGTATCAAAATACACATTAAACCTCTTCATTACAAACTATCATAGCCGAAAGATATCACCTGTACTCTGGTCGGAAATCATGGCCCCACTTGGATATACAGTGAGCTTCATCAACTGCAAAGAGGGCAATTCCTCCAGCTTTTGCGAGAATTTGAAAACGATTAATTAGTCTGCGACAAAATTAACACAGTTCGGGTATAAGAATCATGAATGACCTCACATTTGGACCTAGGACTTTTAAAGATCATTCTTTCTCTTCTTCTAACCATACCGACAAAGCGTCTCCGGGCAGACATAAACAATTTTGTAAATGCCGTTTAAAGCTTTGTCCTCAATGCTCTTATCATGCTGCCCCGATCCCAAAAAACAGGCAGAGATGCCTCGTTTTGCAAGCTGCATACACTGATCCCGCATTAAACTAATCAAGGGTGAGACTACAACTACCACTTTCCCTGTTATTAGAGCAGGCAGCTGATAACATATTGATTTACCTGCAGAAACATAAGTAGGAGTTTAACATTGATTAACTTGGAGCTTGCCAATAGCGTTTAGGCTCATCCATCATATATTTAAGCAACTTAAACCACATAATCAGTCCTGTCTTCATTAACTATCGAATGGCACTTGAAGATGAAGAAGCTACCTGATCCAGTTGCAGCTAACACAAAACAATCCTTGTTACATGCCCAACTCTGGAGGGCCTCTTTCTGAAAATCTTTAAGCTTGAAACCATTAAAATGCTTCTCCAAAACCTGAGTGGCATGGAACTCCCAATCTGATAGCCTGGAAGCATTACGGAAGCTATTGGATTCTAGCTTTAACTCTTCCTTCGAATCACAAGTTACAGTGCTATTCACTGCAGCTGAACGCTTTGAAACTAATTCGGCACTTTGAGTCCCTGCCAGAAGAAACTCCACTGCATCGGGCAAGGAGGAAGAAGAAATGTTATCAAGAGCTTGAACTGCGTCCGAGGATTCAAAGCCCATGTCTACTAGCTGAGCAAGGAGCTCGTTCCTGTGCTCCACCATGACCAGGAACCGCGAAATTTTCGTAAACCCAAAAGGCGGTGAAATCACCAGGCGCGCCTTATAAGCACTAAAGGGTGGAATCACATACCTTCGGACGGATGAGATTCCCGTTTCTGGTTTTTGGGCAGGGGATCTAGTGGCCGGCCAAGAATGCCACGTCATTTTTTTAAAACACGTCAGGCTATTCCACGTCGTTGTTCGCGCCCTGTTTCTATTCTATAGCTATCGCCATTGCCAAGCTTTAGGTATGTTCTTCAAATTTTACTGGGGTAAAGCCTATAGTAGTTATATCCTTGCAAAATGGATGATGAGCTATCAGTTGTCAGAATAGTTTTTACTAGTTCTCGCATTTCTGTAGCAAATGTAAATCACAGTCGTAGTTGTGGACTGATACACAAAGATCTAGAAAGCAAATACTGAAGTAGAAGTTCCCTTATTATTTATAGGTCTGTATATGGTATGAACCAAAAGACACAGGTAAGTGAAAGGAAGGAAGGAAGGAAGGTATTTTTATCGTCCATGGAGACCAATCGGTCTATGTGACCCAATACAAAAGCGCAGCAAGCGGATTACTACCCGGATTAAAAAACCCCCGCCCCGAAGGGTTTTCGAGGGAAAAACCGTGGCAGCAATCAGCCTGCTGACAAACTGTTCCAATATACGAAATGCAAAAACACACAAATATATACACTCATGTACCGTACCCATAGTGCACGATCGTGGCGGCCCGGTGAGGGGGGCAAGGTGGGCTCGCAGATCGCGATGCCTCCTCGAATGTATACGACCCTAGGGCACGTACTGATGGTGTGTTCATCAGCAAATGTAGGGGCAAGTCCGGCCAGAGCGAGGAGGGGAACTCCACCCCTAGGTACTTGTAGGTGGGCGTGACCTCCACAGGCTGTCCTCGATATGTGAGTCTGCGGGGAGGCGTGGGGTGGCGTGAAGAGGATATGAGAACCACCCCGGTCTTGGCAGTTCACGCATGTATGTATGTAGCCCGGCGAATGTGTCTAGGGCATCCGGATGAGGCTGCGCATAGCTTCGGGGTGTGGGCGGAAGGTCAACATCGTCCCATAAATGAGTGGCGGATGACACGGTGCAAAAGTCGTATGCCATCCCCCATGCTCGGTAAGCCGGGGCTCTAACCGGTCAATGTAGAGGCCAAAAAGTATTGGTGAGAGGGGGCAGCCCTGCCGGACCCGATACTACCGGTGAATGCTTGGCCCGTCGGCTGCATCCCCGCCAAAACAACTCTCATACAACTTGTATATGGCATTACGCACGAGCGTGGCAGCCCCATTCTTGCCATGAGCCTAGCCCACGGCTTTTCGGGGGACCGTATCGAAAACCTTCGAAGTCCACAAAGCGACAATACAAGTCCCGCCGATGGTTTTGGGCGTCTTCAATCGCCCCAGCGATGTAAAGATATGGTCAATTGTTGAGTGGCGGGGTCTAAAGCCCGCTTGTGTGAGGACTTCGCACATCTCTGGCTTTACTGCCAGGTAGTCAACTGCTTTGCTTTCGAGAATGCCCGATAACGGTTTGGCAAATCTTGAATCACCATGATCATCCGGTAATTGGCGGACGGTGTGGGTCGCCCGCCTTTGTGAATGGGGACAACCCCGCTTGTGGTCCATTGTCGGGGAAACCTTCTTGCAATGCTCGTTGAATCGGGGTAGTGAGGATCGGCACCGGTGACCACGCCCATTTGAGTAACTTCGGCACCATGCCGCCGAGGTCACCGCCTTCCCATTAGCCACCGTTCGCGGTGTCCTCCACAACATCCTCCTCCGAGAACCAATGGGGGGCCATCCCGTGGGGGGTATGGGCGTCGCCCCTCGGTGGGTCATAGAGTCGCTACAAGTACCGCCCCCCACCGCCCGGGTGTGATGTCCCCCGGGGCTGGGCTGGCCTTCGAAGCACTCCACGCCAAAGGTTCGAGGATGAGTGTCCAGCCGGGCGAACATCTCCCCTCGGTGCACGGCAAGGTACCGCGCCTTTGTCTCCTTCGGATGGGCGCTGCATCGGTGGTGGTGGCCTTTAGCGGTACACGGATCCGAATGTGACGGAAAAACTTGCTTCTTTACACCGCATCAAACCACCGGTGCGCGGAAAGGTTGCTGCCCCCCGAAGGCTACTGCTGGGGGTCTCCCAAAACACTGTCCCGCCGTGCATCCCGTAATAGCTCGGTCCAACCGATGCAATCTGGCGCTCTAGTGTGGGGTCCGCGAAATTCTTTGGCGGGGCGTCCATGAGCATCTCGACGTAGTCCTCTGCCTGCTCATAATCCAGTCGCAACTTAGGATGGCGAGGGGCTGACATAGTGGGGGTTTTGGCGGCTTGCCAAGCCATGTCCAAATAAAGTGGGAGGTGATCTGAGTCGACTCCTCATCCCGATTGTCGGTGCCCACCCGGAAACGACTGATGAGATGCATATCTTGTGCAACTACGAGCACATAGTCCACCACACTAGACCCTCCCCCCCTGATTGTCCTGTCTGCAGGTGCACTTGTGAGAAGCGGGCCACTGTGACAGGCCATTGCAAATTATCAAGTCAAAAATACCGCATAGCAGGACCAATAGTCTGCCAAAGTGAGTGACCGGGCTGTCATCCGATCCTCGTGGCCAGGTTGCCTCTGCAGGTGCGAATGTAGCAAATCGTGGACTTGAAGTCTAGAATAGAGGCCGCAATGATTTTCTTATCAACCTTGCATGGGGTAGCAGGTGTTCGTGGTGTTCCCCTTGCATTGCATATGGTTCTGCCTCGATATTATGTTCTTTCATAGCCTTTATGAGAGTCGATACTGGGATATTGTCAACTAACACGAAGGCATTGGACCACCTCACCAAATCGTGCAGTTGCGGCATTTCAGCACAAGCTTGACATCTCATAGACGGCTTCTCTGACATAGGGCATATCTTCATCACGGTGGCAGCCAGGAAGTCTTCCCCTAACCTTATGTCGCCAACTGCCTGGTTAGGATCAGTGAAAATGATCACCCTGTGTGCACATGGCATGTAGCAGCAGTCATGGATCATCATGCAGTTCCTCTCCACCAGCTCATCTCTTGAAATGCCTCTATCAGAACAGGTTTGCTTGACGGGACTTTCCTCGTCTTTGACTACCTGCCAGTTATTTTTTTTTTAACTGCGCTGGCGGAGTCGATATGTCACCTTCTGGTGCGAGGGGCGTTATAGAATTAACAGGCCATAGAATGAAACTCCCGAGAGAATCTCCGAGTTTTGAAATCTCCGCTTCTGGATATGGCAAGGGTATGTTGCCATCCAAAATCTTATCCATAGACACTACCACGGTGGCCCCCGTATTTTTGGTAAACAATCGCCTGGGCCTGGTCACTGTGACCTCCTTTGTGAGAAGGTACCCCTTCTCCCGAAGTTAGGGCAAGTTGTGATGTTTACTTTGCCCTCGCCAACTTTGACAACGTTGGATAATATAGATATTGCCTTAGCCGGCGATGATGCGTAGCACTAAATGCTTTTATGAGGGAAGATGTTGAACAGCAAGAAAAACCAGAGCTGTTGAAGATCGCGCCCGCGATCTAACTGAGGACTCCCGGGCTTTTACAAGTAGGATCCAATGCTGAGACACGATTGCTCGAATGCCAAAGCACGTTTGCTAGAATGCTGAGATATGCCTGTTTTTAGCTGATGAAGATCGCTGTTGCGATCTAATTGAGGACCTACAGATCTGTCCACACAACGGACATTAAATGAGTCAGTTTGCTACGATGTGTGAATAAAGACATGTGAAGCAATTTCTGTAGAATTATAGTTTTTGAAAAGCAATTGATGATTTGATTGGTACACCAGGTTGATGTTTATATTCTGAAATTCATTTCAGACTCACTCAAGAAGTACTTAGTATAAAAACGTCTAACTACTACTGCTCTCTAACTCGTTCATTAGATAGAATGACGTTAAAATGATATAAAGAAGTTATATAGATGTTTTAGTAGTATGACTTGCCTGTTTACACTCTTCACATTGTCAAAAACTTTCACAGATGTCGCAGCAGTCGAAACTCAAGCAAAATCTTTATAAATATTCTAGATCGCCTTCCCTCTGAGGTTGAACGCTCAAATCCCAGCAATTTAAAACGATCGGCTTCGAAGAAATATTCAGCGCCTCAACAGCCTCCTCCTCGAGTCCAATTCAAATGAATGGCTAATGTGCCTGTGTAGCTGGGTCAAATGTTTTTGAATTTCAAATGCAGGTAGTTTCGGCGGGGCATTTCAGTTCCGTATTGTTACTCTGATATATTCCTAATTAAACTCGCGTGCCGTGAGTATTATGTTTTCCTGCAAAATGTCCGATGCCGTATTGTGAGTGTCACTATCTCGTTTAAAATGACATGCCTCGACTAGTCATATCTCCCTCCCCTGTCACATGGTACAAAATTTTGAACTCGGTGCTGACGTCCGTATACATAATAAAAGTTTGAAATACGGCCTTTTTAAGAATATTCTCAAACCGCCGCCAGAATTTATTTCGCCGGCTTTATTTAATTCGCCCGCGGAAATTATTGCGACCGCCAGAAATCAATTTTATGGCAGTCATTATGGGGGGCCATTAATGACCCTCATTCTATAAATTAAGGAAAATTCTAGATTACGGCCACTTCGCGAACCGCCGCCATGTCTCGATCAGCCGCCCTAAAAGAAGGTATTTTTCGCGCTTTTCAAGATCACTGCTATCGTTCTAGCACTACCTTGTCCTGTTTTTAGCATTGTATATGCTCGAAAGGATCGCGGCCGCGATCTTCACGAGCAGTATTTCTGTATTTTCACAGTCTTAATGCCCGTGAGAATCGCGGTCGCGATTCCTTTCACCAGTATGTATAGTATAGTCTGGTTGGATTGCTCAAAACTATCGCGGGCACGATCCTATTGGCACTTTTCCCTTTTATCATATGCTGGCTGCTCATAAGGATCGTGGTCCCGTTCCTTGCGACCTCCGTCTGTTAGCAATGTTTTTTTAGAAGCTTGTAAAGATCGCGACCGCGTTCCTTTTGAGTTATCTTTCAAGTCGACTTCTACTGCAGCCCTCGAGCTTTTTCGCGGGCCCAACATCGAACCCATGCGCATTGTAACTCCTGATAGAAGTTGAAAGTGGTGCATGGAAATAGCTCAAGCCAACCCACATGTTGCATGAGATCGACGGAAGGACTTATGTCTGTTCTTGAGGAACAGAAAGGGGCCAGAAGACTTTGAACAGATGGGCATAATAGTTACTATGTGGAAAGGCACCAAAAATAACGTTCAGGATGCAATCATATGCAGCGTGGAGGATACACAACAACTACACTTTGTGGAATATGTTTTGCGCTGGCAAAACTATGATCCATCTATCATGACCGCAAGCAAAGCGAATAAGTCTGCTAGTGGGAAGGGGGTACCTACTAGTGCCAAAGGATATGGCTGGAACTTGCCATCTTATTATTCTTTGAGCCTGTCAGGGATAAAGTGCAACAAGGATATACTTGTTGGCTTCAGCATGTGTAGGAAGGGCCTTTCGGCTGATAAAAAACCTCCTTCCATTGCATTGAAGGCTACAAAGGACAACAAGATGCCTTCCAGAATGGAAACGAACTGGTTGTGGGCAGTTGCCAAGAAAAAACTGTGGTCCCATTGGCTGTTGCAGGTGAGCCATCGACTCCAAAAGAATCCTTAAGGACATCTCCGCCGGAGCAGAATACAAATCCAGGCGGTTCAGCCGTTGTCGACCCGTCTGCACAAAATATGCTTATGCCACTTCCAGTAAGGGATTCCCATACACAAGAGGCACCTCTTCCCAAGATGATAAGTACCTTCAAAATTAAACTTTGAAATTTAAACACTGAAGAGACAGGGCAGCCCTCTACCTCGTCTACTCCCACCTCCTCTACCAATCCTATAGCTACGACTTCCTTGTTAACTTGGCCATCTGCTTCACGTATGCCAGATGAATTAAAATTCAATATGGATGAAGATAAGAAGTCAACTGAACAGACCGCCTCCAAGCTAGAGGAATTTAAAAGATTTTATCCTATGGGAGTGAATTGGTTCCAAAAGATCATCATTTTTTATTGTGAGACAGCCCCTGCTAATCTAACTCATAGGGTTCGATCTAACGACCATGTACAGACACTAATCAGGAGTTTCAAGAGATGCCCAATAGAGGTTCTCACGCCTGCCGATGTTGTGCCATTTGACCCAGTGACAAGGTAAGGTTCATTGCATTTATTCTCTGTTAGGCCGCCTGTTTACAATGCCTATTAATTGATGGGACATCAATGCAGGAAATTGATCACTTGGTCCCGTCCTGAGGAGCTCTTGAACAAAAAATTCTATATTATTTCTGGTAATCGTAGTATTTTTGCTGCACAAATTCTATGCTCTATGATGGGAAATGTCGACAATGGCTTGAATTTGCCAAAGCTTATGCAAAACGAAGAAGCCGGGTTTTAAATGGAAACCTATCCAATAAAGAGTATATTCAATTGTCCATACAGTGCAACGACATCATAACGGATACAGTATATAAGGAGCCACTAATTGAAAAGCTCCAGCAATTAAGGAATCAGCATAAGGCTTATGGATGCCCTCCACAAGGCCCAACAGGCACAGCAGTCTCGTCGGCCTGGAAGGTAAAATCTTATTTTCAGCTATTGACGATCGCCATCGCGATCCTGACCAGCTGTTGTTTGCAGGATTTTGTTGATGTAGCTACAACGACTTTGAAGGTTAAAGAACTCAAGGACGAAAAGCAATTCCACTTCATGCAGGAGGAATCATGGAGTAAGCTTCTTGCTGTTGTTAACAAGTGGGCAGTACGTAAGCTGGCTGATGATCAGGGGGAACTGCCAGATAAGCCATCAAAAGAGTTCTTCAACAAGACATTCCTAAGATACCTTCGAGGAATGAATAATGCCGAGGTCAGCCAACTCATGGATGAAATTCTCGAAGGCAAGGTTTTCTTGAAAGTGCAGTCAGGTTATACAAGGCGGTTTGATTGCCGACAGAGGGCACTGGACATCAAAACGCTATCACTGATGCATCGTGAAGTGTTGTCCTACGTCAACTGTGTTTCAGAAAAGCAATACAGGAGTTTTGAGGAATTAGCTATATCTTTTCCAGAACTTTCTGAACAATGGTTGCTGGATATAACTGACACTGATTTCGATTACGTTAAAGCCAATTACAATAAAGACTCAGTGCAAGGAAATCTTCCCAGTGCTTTTTTGGAAGCCATTATCGCAATCATTAAGCCAAAAGAGGCAAGGGAACAGAAGGACAAGAGGAACACCGTGCACCATGTCACCAAGTTAGGTATTCATGTTTCTTCACCGGTGTGTGAGAATGCAACTATGATTTTTATTGACATGCGTAGTTTTACGACGCTGTGGGAAGTTAAGAAATACACAGATCTATTTAGCAGGATTGCAGGCATGACAAAAGCCAAAGTTTATCATATCGTCGTGTTCCTTAGATCTGCCCATTTTTCGAACTGCATGTACAGCCAAAGTCAGATTCAAGGTAGTTCTCACGTTTCCCTTGGGGCTTATGAGGAACAAGGCTGGCTGAGCAAAAAAATATCAAAGAGTTTCAGTATTACGTGACCCATGTGACGATAAACAGAAGTGAGGCCCGTGTGTTGCCTGTGAAGCCGAAGCTTGAGTTAAGGCTGACTCAGGTGACCAGTGCACCCAAGAGCACGCCCCTTCCCAAATATTCAATAACTGGTGACGAGGAGGTAGATATGGTAAACCCAAGTTCTCTTGGGCAGCAATGGATGGTGACTTCGTCTATAAGAGCCAGACAAAGACTTCCTATGTTTATGCAATGGTAAAGGAGCTGGTTCCAATGGACGGTTGTGTCCTTGATTTTTTTCCGGCCGGCACAGCTTCTAGAGTTGCTCTGATGCAAGGGAAACGTAGTGTTTCATTCGAATATGATGATAAGGTATGTCGTTTCCTTGGATCTTTCTTCGAGACTTTAGAGAAGAGGACACGGCTTGCAAATGAAGAGGAAGAAGAAAATGCAGTGTCGGATAAGCCAAGCAGTTCAGATATGCCAGACATCAAAATCACTCAGGATACAGATCTTAGCAAGATGGATCAAATACTGGATGTTCTGGATCAGAAAAGGTTCGAAGAGAGGTTACAAGAAACCAGGGCACTGTTAGAACAAACAGAAAAAAAACTACTGAGCTCGATCCTCAATTCAAGAAGCTGGAGGCTGTGAACAAAAATTTTGAGAAGATCCTGCCAGTAATAACAGGTTCTGTCGAAAAACCACTTCATAATTTCGAATATATTGGAGCGTCTGGAGGCGCATCTGGAAGTGGAAGACTAGATGGCGATCCTTCACCAAAGAGAAAGAAGTTGGTTCGCCCTATAGAGTACTCAGAGACATTGGCGGAAGAATTGCTGGATACTTCGCAGATCTCACAGCGTGTGCAAGAGATAGCTGTTGCTATGGATGTGGATATCCCGAACACCACAGGATATACCGAAATGGATATATCACAGACCATTGCAGCAGGAAATGAACACGTAAGAAGAATAGCAGCAGAGCTTGGCTTAAATATAGAATCTGTGCCAGAAACTCAGTGAGAATGTCTATCATATGAAAAATTTATTGTACTTACACTTTTCTGAATATACATGAATCTACCAATTTTGCTGAATTTACTTGTCTAAAAGATCGCGACCGCGTTTATTCCGACAAGATTTGCCTTTTATTTAGATAGATATTAGTTAGTTATAAGCAATGAATTTGTTATATTTTGCCTGCTTCCTTGTCCAAACTTTCGCCATGGCGATCTTTGGGAGCATTAGTAATGCTTTTCGAACTTAATAATTAATGTCATCTGACCTCGAGGCCATAAGTGTACAAACGATTTTTGGCGATTATAATTTTTTTGAGCTTATTTTCTAATTTTAAACGCTTCATTCTGCTTGCTTACAACCATTTTCTACTTTGCCCGAGGTGATCGCGACCTATTTCGTGTCAAACGAGAAAATGAAATTTCTCTAATTAATGAAATCTTGCTTAAAGAGACCACGTTAGTGATACCTGCTGCACAAAGATTCGCCGCCGGAAAAAACAAGAGATATATGCATCTGATCATCTGCCCCTGGACCTGTCAATCCGCCTTGCTAGCATCAAGACCCCAGAATTGGCCTTCACGATCTCCGCTGGGATGGCCTATAGAAGGGAGGGCGGCCGCTGCCCTCTAGCCGGCCAAGAACCGCGCCCTGAACGCCAATGACATCTCTCGTTTTATAAGCACAAATACTTTCACCTATTTCTTAAGCCCAAGATACATGGTTATGCATGATACACCAATAATATACAATCAATAATTCACATCAATAATTTTACGACTATAAGAGCAGCTCCATTTGGTGGTAGAAGTCGTTCATTTGCCATGGCCTATTTGCCTACTCGCCCGGATCACATCGAGACTATCAAGTGCTCCATGAGCTACAATGATCTTGTTGGTTGCGTAATAAGGGGTATTCATCTTGATATTTACCTGCAATCCAAAGCTAATGGTCATAAGATCAATTGCCTCGGGCTTCTTCGTCTAGTGATCCATCTTATTTGGCTTCCTGAGCGCGATATCTACGAGCTGAATGGGATCACCTTAGCAGGTGTCGATGAGTGAATCATTGACTATCTGCCATCAATAATGCGTGCACCTATTTAAAATGTAAGGATGTATAAGCACCTATTAAAGATGTATGGATGTATAAGCATAATGAATAGTATTTGATTTATCGAACCTGGATATCTTGTTCAAGTGCTCTCATTGCCTTCAGTTGCCTCTTTAGCCAATAATTCTTGTAGCTGGATCCCCACACTATTAGGGATCACCACTAACAATGGCTTTGTTTCTACAGCCCAACCGTAGTCTATTGTTTTCAAATGTTGATACCATGGCGGGTCATTGGGATTTGGCTTCCACTTCTTACTCCAGCAATCCCTGCACTGCATTGCGTATGAGGTGCTTTTCTTAGCAACTGGCTAAAACCAAGAGACAAACACCTCCTCATAATGGGGAAGATTAGGATCCTGTATTGGGTCCTCCTCGGCATAAGCCATCCACGTTGAGCAGTTATCATGTGGTATGATGAGCAAGACCATACCTTTCTTAACATCTTGATATGGGTTAAAATTTTCGACTGCATTCTTAGGACGACCTGAATATGGCCCTATATAAGGAGTTTCTTCAATGTGTTCATCGACCAACACATCCTCGTATTCTTCCAATGGTTGTTGTCTAGTGCTGGGCCAGAAATCTTGAATGATCTCCATACCGGACTGCACGTCCCCAAGCACACGCAAGAGAGTGGACCAATAGTCAATTACCTCATTCATATATGTGTTGGACCACGAGTTATCGCTGCTCTAGAGATAACTGCCCAGTGCATCATGTACTTGGCAATAGACGATCTCAATGCACCTATATCTTTCAAACTCCCATATGGTTGCACGACCTTGGGTAATCCCTTCAAAATCATAGGCAGACTGTTGGCATCCTCCTTCCACATCCTGATTCCTTTTTCAGGTAGCCACTCCCTATGCCCGGGCCTCATCTTATAGAACATTAATGGCCACCCATCTTTCATTCATAACTTGAAGAGGAGAGCTTCTAAATGACCATATAATCGGTCCTTCTTATCAAGGATGAAACCTTTCACGAATTCCTTCCAGTTAGGGACCTCAGTCACAAGGTAAGGTGAAGGAGATTTGAAACTACACTCCCTGAAGAGTTGCATAATGATCTTTTCATTGCCTACAAAGTGTGCATGTATCCTGCCTACAAAGTGTGCATGTATCATAATGGTCAATGCATCTGATCTTCTCATCAGAGTCGAGTAGTTTCCAAAGAAAGCATCTATGTCATCATGGGTGTGTCCAACCATCATGAATCCAAGTAACCTGATCAAAAACACCCAACCAAACTAGGTAAGACAAGTATGAGAATAAGTACCTATTGTTGTTCTGACCCGAGCAATTATCAAGCTGCAAGTAGAGCCTCATCGGTAGCTTATTTGATTCTTTAAGCCTCTTCGGAGGAGGTGAGAAATCACTTCTGGTGCCATTCGACATCTTTGTCCTCAAAGCCTCGATGTTTAGAACCGATAATGCCCAACCGTCGATTTGTATCTCTCAAATAGCCCCAGCTGTCATTAGATACATCCTGGAAAGTCTTAAAGGCATGATTTAGTGATCCCATATGAAAGTTACTATCGTCGCGCCATAGATCCAAAGAAAAGTGATCCAATGCACCGATGTCGTGTCCATGTATCAATGCTCCCGTTAGGCTGATCTTCAAGCGTTCTCCTCTCCACAAAGACTTTGCTAGCTTTTCTAGACAGGGGACCATGGTCCTATTCTAATGCATTTTATTAATGGTTACGGTGTGCTCTGAAGAGGGGTGAGATAGAGCCCTCTAGGACCAGTAAAGATTTCTACACGAGATCCGAGCTGTCATATGTGCCTCAATCGCAAGCTTTATTCTTTCATTTGGATCTCTTGTCTTAGTTAGCTTCTCCTTTATCACAATACAACTATTGCACTTAGAAAACGCTATTCTCTTGGCAATTCCAACCTCTGAATGGTTCTTTTTTCCATCCATATAGAAAGGATGAAGGAGAGACGTGCTTTCCGTTCATCTCCATGACTGCAATATCGGTCTCTTGGTGTATATCTTTTTTAGTCAATACGGAAGGTAGCCTCTTCACATTTTGTCTGATGCCCTCACTTATAATTTTTGAACGGTGTGGCATTGTCTCTGCATTTTCATCTATATACATCGATAGAACAGCATTACCAGCCAGTGTATGTGACCTCGGCTTCTTAGAGCCACAATTTCTATGTTCTGCAATTCTATGCCCCACCATGAAGAGCTTCCTCCATTTGTAAAAAGTAGACATGGAAATACCATATGCTCTATACCATGCTTTCACACACACCTGTTTGTTATTGAGCATTATATATTTCACTTTACCATTTTCAGAACAGAGGTCTAACATCATCTCGGCTACCTCTTTGGTTGTGAAATTAGCACAACATTTCCTCAGGTAGCACAATGATGACCTGAACTGGAGAATGGCATAAGCAGTTACTGAATTCCGGACGTGCTCTAAGTCTCCGGGTGACCATATTTGTAGGGTCTTTTTGGCGCTATATTCACCTCCTGCTTTAGACTATATGGTTCGATCTCCATATCGTTCTCCTTAACCACTACTACTAGCCAGGACACAGGAACACCCTCAACAAACACTAATGCTATTGGCCATCTAACAAGATCATGTATTTGCGGTATTTCAGCGCATGCTTGACAACGCATTGTAATTCTGGCAGGCAGAGGAAAGAGGGCCACTATAGTAGCTCCTAACCATTCGTCACCCAACCTCACGTTACCTACAACATGATTTGGATCTGCAAAAATAATGACTCCAAATGCATAAGGCAGATTGCAACATTCATGCAATAGAGTACACTGCTTCTCCACAAGCTCATGAGATCGCCTGCATTGTGTTGGCCCCTTGATCTTCAAAGGTACCATTCTCTTAGCATTGACAATTAATCCGTTTAATCTGTGATGGAGGAGTGCAAACGACATTTGTCTCCTCGAATAGACCTTTGATATCTTTCTTGTTCCAGAGAATAAAAGTACCCACATCCTTAGCAAGCGTCCCTATCTCTGTTTCTGGATATGGGATTGGCAACTGCCCATCAAAATAAAGCGAGACGACCACCAGATCCTCTGGCATACGAACATTGTGATGGTGCATGAAGGTGTGTGTTCTTCCTTGTGCTACTTTGATACCTAGCAAGTTCCAATATGTCTTCCATTCTGTAGAGAGAAGTGCTCGTCAAAACGCGGCGGCGATTCTAGCAATCATACTCAAATTCCCTATCATACGTAGTGCTCAACCAACATCGCCACCACGATTTTGTTGAGCACTACATTGCTCAACAAAATTGCGATGGCGATGTTTCCTATGATCACAGCCTCTGCAAGAAGAAGGAATTACAGCCAGTGCCAATCAATATGGAATGCAGAGCAGATGCAAATGCAATGACCTTGCAAAGAAAGCAGGATGTACTGACACAGAGGCAATAGGAGCACTACATTGCAGTGCTCAGCAATATTGCTATGGCGATGTTTCCTAGGATTACAGTCTCTGCAAGAGGAAGGGATTACAGCCAGTGCCAACCATTATGGAGTGCAAAGCAGATGCAAATGCAATAACATTGCAAAGAAAGCAGGATGTACTGACAGAGACATAATAAAATGGTGATTCTTTTGAGTTCAACGACGTCCATCAAGCAAAGCATGGCAGATCCAAACCTAAGCAACATGGTGCAATTAACAGACAACGGGTGTTAATAACAAGAAGACAACAATTATGGAGCAACGGGGACGCAAAAGCGATTACAGGAATCTTAATTATCTTTTCAGGATATAAACTGGAGGTTAGAGACTGGTTTATGGTATAAACGCATGAAATAAATGCATGAAATACATGTATAAAAGCGCTAATATCGAAATTACTTTAATTCAGTGATCAATTGCGTGGCGCTCTGTTTGTCAATGCGGGCGCCTTCGATTTTGGATGAATCTGCCTTCAAATTTTGTGATTCCAATTCGATCACAGTGCATCGGTAGAGCGGCTTGAGAGACTAGACATTTCCATTTTTTTTTTTTTTTTTTTTTTTGAGGGAATGAAGCTTTTTAATCATTAATTATGGAGAATAAGTACAAAAATAGAGTATTGCATGACAAAGAAGTCAGCAATATATAACATAAAGAAGTGTTTTTTTGGTATGCACGTAAAAGTGGTGGAGAACCTGGTATCACGATCTGTCATTGGTTTCTTTACAGGAGGATTCCTGGACCTCCGAAAACTGGAATACTGGCTTTCAGCACACCTGAAGAAATTAGGCCTACCTCAACACGAATCGCTAAAGGCACTGGGAAGTAACTTCTTTCTCATTCTTTTTGATAGCGAAGCAGTGGTAGATAAGATGGTATCCCGCGCAGTAGACTCATTCATGGGAGAGTACATTTTATATCAATATTACTCACCTGGCTTCTCTCCCCATCAAATCTCGGCCATCAAAATTCGGTGTTGGTTAGAGATCGAACACTTACCTCCATACATGTTGGTACCTGAATTCTTAAAGGTCATTGCTAACACAGTAGGAGCATATATCTCACATTCCATCGCCAAAGGACCAAAGATCTGTGTAGCAATACCGGCAACGTCAGGCATACCTAAAGGGGTAGTAGTTAAGAGTGGCAAATGCTCTTTCAAGTTCCCCCTGAAATTGACCAATAGATGGGAAATATACAGAATGTTTCCGGACATAAAGATTGAAGGACTAGAAGAGAACCCCCAAGTCAGGTCTAGAAAAGCTGGGACTCCTCAAACAAGCTCCGACTGGCCTTAATGATCCTCCCACATCCAATGGTGCACCAGTTAGCCATCCCATCACTCAAGTAAGCATCACCCCATGCGCCCCTAGCCAGGGAGGTGAGAATCACTGCTCCAACATCGTGGGAAAGCTAGTTAATGAATTGACAATACAGCCCAGTAATCTCATAAGTTTACCAAAAGCAGACAATCAGTCATGGAAAGTGGTAGGTTCCAAACAGGGATTGGGAGAGATATAGTGGTATATGGGGAATTGGATGAAATAGAGAGAGTCATTCCCCCAAAAAAAAATAAGTGGGCAGATCTAATGGAAGAGGAGGATATGGTGGATCTTATTCCCAGATACTTAAAGGTCCTTACAACTTCCATCCTTTGTCCTCTGTAATAGAAGTCCGGGATATCATGCTGCGCAGACAGGATTGGCAACAGCTTGGTTTTCTGCTGGTTGACGGTCATTCCTGCTATGTCACAGAATCGACTGAGAGCATCCAAATATTCTTGCGTACTCCTAGCTGTATGGGACAATAAGCCCAGATCGTCTGCATAGAGCAACTGTTTTATTGTGTATGCCTCTGGCAACTGCGGGCCACCACCTCCATGTTCTTGCATCCAGATCTCCAACTTGTTAATATAGAGTCCAAAAAGCGTTGGAGATAACAGACATTTCTATTTAACACCTATGGTGCTATTCATCTGGTGATCTGACGCAGGCAAAGTGGCATATATTCCGTCATAGAGCCGGTAGATGGAATTCTGCAAATCCTGTTGGACATGTAGCTCCTGCAGGTCCCGAGGGACCGTATCATATGCTGTTTTACTATCCATGAAACAGCAATACAAGTCATGCATTGCGGCTAGCTTCCATAAGAATTCTGAGAGTAAAAATATGATCACTCGTGGAGTGGTCAGGGCAAAAACCTGCCTGGCCAACTGCACGTACTCCAGCTTCCTCAGCCCATTGCGTTAACTTCTCCTCCAGCACACCTGCTATAAGTTTTGCAAGTAACAGACTCGCCATGATCATACGGTAGTTGGTGGAGAACCTTGCTAACCATCCATTCCTATGGAGGCCCTCTCTGATGGCCTGATTGATTATCACTGTCAAAAGCCCTAGCAAAGCTGGCCCACCCCATTTCAACAGCTCGGCCTGAAGTCCCTGCAAGTCCTTTGCTTTACCATTAGCAAGATGTCTAAGACCCTGGTGGATGTCTTCCTCTGAAAGCTGTAGCATTTCTCCTAGCTGATCTGGTACCTCGGCGATCGCTCCTGGGGGGTCATACAACTCCTCCAACCATTGCCTCCACTAGTCTGAGGTAACATTGCCAGGTGGTTGATGCCTCTTATACAACACTCTACGCCAAAAGGCTTTTGGATCAGTCATCAGTAGATCAAACATGCGTTGCTGATTTTCTGCAATATAGCGATGCTTTTTGGATTTCAAGAATGCCTTATAGTCCCTAATGGCCTGTTGCCGGAGCTGTGGATCTAAGATGGTGCGTAGCTGACTCTTTAGAGCCGTAGATTCGGCGTCAAACCAGGGGTTCTGAGGGAATTGCGCAGTGTCCCTTCGCGGGGGCTTTCTTGCTGCAAAGCATTCACTGGCTGCTGTGAGTAAGGCCTTCACCAACCATTCACATTTATCATGCAATGTATAGAGGGCATCAATCCCCTGTAGCTCACGTTCAAGCGCAACCTCATATCCTGCTTGCTTTCAATAGTTCGGGGTGTATCCCAAACCCCGAAGGCGCCTGTCCCGTGGCCACGCCACTGTGCCCGAGGGCATTATAGATAGAGGTGGCTATGGCAAGGACATGGTCGACTCCACCACGAGTGGGGAGGACCAGCTGTTCGGGCCTTAGTTCACATTTATTGTCAGCTTTAGGTAGAGGTGGCTATGGCAAGGACATGGTTGGCTCCACCATGAGTGGAGGGAACCAGATGTTCGGCCCTGTTGAGGGTATTCCTGGCAATCCCTCAACTGGAATGGTCTAGGACCTCCAGGTTGCTTTAGGCAACCACTCTATGCTCAAAATTTGCAGAAACAACCTTCAAAAAATCTGTTAGAACCAGCTTCCCAAATTGGAAGAAAATGCACAGTGCTAACTTTTAGATTCTGAGCAATATAAGTTGAATTTTTTTTCTGAAATCAATGCAATAATATACTAGACAATTGATGTGATATATGTGCAAAATATATCCTGAAGTCAGATATCATTTGGTACTTTAAAATCACACAACTGACTAGGTCAGAATTTGGTCAATGCCCTCGTGAGAGAGCCCTTTTGCGTAATTCTCTAGGAATATCTTTTTGAATGAAACCACCGGAAAGGTGTTAAAAGGTCTAAAGGGTTACGTGCAAACACTAATACAAACCCAAAAATAAAGATATTTTGGAACTATGGGGTTTTATGAACCCGACAGTCTTTTTGTCTTTGCAACAGAATGCTTTTTCAAATTTTATCGATATTTAAGTAGGAAATCTATGTAAAAGGAACAGTAGAGATATCCTAAATCAACCCTTGCTATTAAAACCACTAGAGCTTCGTGGAGTTCAACTATAGAGTGTGCAATGGTGCGCTTTAAAGTGATGAGAAACGGAATTGCATTATGATGAGCAGAATTTTTTTCTTTATTAACCATAGAACAGTGTTGATTGATATGCATACTAGTTGAAGGAAACAAAATAAGCTATTTTTTGAATTTTCTTTAGTCTTTATGCAATATAGAAGTTATTTCAGAGCTATTTTTTGGAACTTCAACAATTTTCAAAGGGAAAGATATTACCAAATTGGATTTTCATTCACTTGATATATCAAATTGGAGGAATCACATCATTTTCGA
This sequence comes from Isoetes taiwanensis, assembly GCA_021234155.1. Lineage (NCBI taxonomy): Eukaryota > Viridiplantae > Streptophyta > Lycopodiopsida > Isoetales > Isoetaceae > Isoetes > Isoetes taiwanensis. The sequence goes on along the minus strand of JAJEKV010000027.1, from coordinate 16,415,324 downwards.
TGCCCACAGTTAATGAGCAAAGCATATTTCCGAAAAACGGACAGGTTTATGGTCAGCTTTACTGATCAACGATCAATTTGAACAGCAAGGAGGGTCGAATCCGCAGCAGGAGATCGCTTTTGCATGTACTTCACACCAGCAGTCTTCAATTTAGCGTAAAAGCCCCTGGATTTTCGCATAGAGATTTGCCCTCTTTAAAAAGGCCCTGTTCTGTTGCAATTCTTGAATTTACGGCCAGATCCTTTGTCTTTTAGCTTCGATTTGGTTTTCTTGATGTTGCAGAGGTGGATTCGGAAGGTAATGATGCGAATTTGTGGTCGGATACTGCCAAAAATTCCGTTTCTTGGTTGGCAAAAATTTTAAGGGTTCTTGCTTTCTTCAGCGGATATATCCCACAGGCCAAGAGCAAAAAGTTAAACAAGGATATAAATACTGATTCAAGCCGCTTTTTCATCGATTCACGTGGTCTCCTCCCGCCCGGCAAATCGGCTCGTGTTTCGACCTGGCACGCCAGGGGGGACGCCACTTGGCGGAAAATGAGAGGGTAGATAGATGGGGGGGTAGATGTAGGTAGGTTTTGCCATTTTTTCCAAGAAGGCACGTTTCCCAAGAAGTAGCTTAAGGAGGTCCAAATAGACTCAATTTGAAAATTTTTTTGTGCCAGGTGGCATATTTTCACAAGGGCTACCAGGTGGTTTTGTCAAAAGATGATTTGGAGCACTTTGATTTTTTGTCAAAAGAGTGAAGGGGGGTGACTAGGCATGAATTTTGGTGAGGTGGCAAATGTACTGCTGATGTGGTACCATTGGATGACAAAAACTGTGGATGAAAACTGATGTGGTACCATTGGATGAAAATGATGTGGATTGACACGTGTGTAATGAATGGTGATGTGGACTTGTGAGTGATGATGTGGGCATAAAAAATTCCCTTTGCCAACTAGACATAGGTGACAACCTTTTGAATAGCCACCTTTCCTCAACCTAGTGATCATTTTAACCCTAGGTCTTTGAAGTGAGAGAATGTAGGGTAATGCCTCAACATTTTTTTAGTTTCTTTTGGTAAACTTATGAATGTATGGATGGATCATGAGTGTGTGGGTCATTTTGACTAGGGAAAGGTGAATTGACAATCCCAAAGTATGGTATGATGAAATATAGATGTATGGGTAATGATAGTATGAAGTGTAGAGATGACAAGAAATAGGAAGGTGGAATATGAGTCAAATGGCAATTAAAATGGGAAATTGGCTAGGCAAAACTCTTACAACATCAAGAATCCAAACTTCAAATGCTCAAATCATGAAATAGACTTCATACCATGCTCATGTCTTGCAATTCTTCAACAAGTGACTTCAAATCTTGTAGGAGTGATCTCTAGTACCTTGGATGATAATCAAAAACCTTGTCCATCCTCCAATTTTGAGATAACCAAGTGAATGTCCTTCTTTGGTTCTTCTAAACATTTGTCCCTTTTGCTGTTTGACTGAGTCTTCAAGTGCTTCAAAAGCCAATGGTCTTCATATTTCCTCATGCATTCAATGAGCCAAATGTTAGATATGTCTAGGGCTCTTCTATCTTTGCCATGAGTGGCAAAGATCATGCTAAAAAAAAGAGGGAGACCGGGTTTGCGGACCCGATGACTTCAAAGTGCAGAAGATTGCCATGGTGAAAAAAATGAATGGCAATGTGGATATGATGCATATGTTTGAGAAACAGAGTTCTTCATGGAGATCAGGCCAGACATGGAGCAGATGATGATGAATGATATTGAGGGTGAACACGCATACAAGATGTAAAAGCATGTTAGGCGAAAGTGTGCTTCTTTGGGTGGTAAAGATGATGGCGGCCTGCACGATATGAAAGTGAAGAGAATGAATGAGCAAATGGAGCAAATGAGTCAAGGATGAACCTCGCACCGCATACACAAAGATATAACAAACATGTTAGGCTGAGTGTGCTTCTTTGGATGGTGAGGATGATAGCGACACACACATATGTGAGGTGAAGATAATGGATGAGCAGATGAAACGAATGATTCAAGGATGATCATGCTCCTGCATACAGTACATAAAAACATGTTAGATGAGTGTGTTTACTGGGTGGTGAAGATGATAGCAGCACACATATGTGAGGTGAAGGTAATGGAGAGTGAAAAGATGAAATGAATGATGTATGGCCAGTAGGATGTTCCTGCATGGAAACTTAATTAATCATTAGCACCACATACCTGTCCTTCAAGAATCGTCTAGCTCATGGGATAGTTATCTCTGCAAAAGGTTATGACAACAAGGTGCAATCCTACAACTTACTTATCTTAACTTGAAAATTTAACTTCTCATGACATACTTCACACATTCTTTATATTTTTTAAGACTTATAAATAATTCAAGCTCTAACTTACTAATCTTCAGGACAATTTATATCTAATGCAATGCAACTTGTTTTTTGTCTTTTGAAATATTTCATGACTCTGTTTCTACTCTAATAACTCATACTCTAAATATAGCTATTAATTCTTATTCAAACAAACTAAGGGCAACATGTTGTTGCCAGTACCTCTTCAAATGCAGAATATTGATAGGATTTGGTAAGACCCTCCCTTCTGATATGGACCTCAGCCAGTAAGAATCCTGGCCTGCTGTTCCTGCAACCTCAAAAGGACCTTCCCACAACTCTTCAAATTTGCTGGCACAATCCTCTTTTGCTTTATTCCATTTTAAAACCAATTCCCCATCTCTCAATGTACCTTGTAATTTATGTGCAGCCTTGAATGCTGCCAGATCTTTGGCTTTTTTTAATAATATTGCATTCTCAGCTTCATGTCTGTGCTCTTCCAATTGCATAAGTCGTATACATCTTATGTAAGGTGAAGATAATGGATGAGCAGATGAAGCGAATGATTCAAGGATGATCCTGCTCCTGCATACAGTACATAAAAACATGTTAGATGAGTGTGTTTACTGGGTGGTGAAGATGATAGCAGCACACATATGTGAGGTGAAGGTAATGGAGAGTGAAAAGATGAAATGAATGATGTATGGCCAGTAGGATGTTCCTGCATGGAAACTTAATTAATCATTAGCACCACATACCTGTCCTTCAAGAATCGTCTAGCTCATGGGATAGTTATCTCTGCAAAAGGTTATGACAACAAGGTGCAATCCTACAACTTACTTATCTTAACTTGAAAATTTAACTTCTCATGACATACTTCACACATTCTTTATATTTTTTAAGACTTATAAATAATTCAAGCTCTAACTTACTAATCTTCAGGACAATTTATATCTAATGCAATGCAACTTGTTTTTTGTCTTTTGAAATATTTCATGACTCTGTTTCTACTCTAATAACTCATACTCTAAATATAGCTATTAATTCTTATTCAAACAAACTAAGGGCAACATGTTGTTGCCAGTACCTCTTCAAATGCAGAATATTGATAGGATTTGGTAAGACCCTCCCTTCTGATATGGACCTCAGCCAGTAAGAATCCTGGCCTGCTGTTCCTGCAACCTCAAAAGGACCTTCCCACAGCTCTTCAAATTTGCTGGCACAATCCTCTTTTTGCTTTATTCCATTTTAAAACCAATTCCCCATCTCTCAATGTACCTTGTAATTTATGTGCGACCTTGAATCTTTGCCCGGATCTTTGGCTTTTTTTAATAATATTGCATTCTCAGCTTCATGTCTGTGCTCTTCCAATTGCATAAGTCGTATACATCTTTCTTTGAGTGCTTCCTCCATTTCCAAATTTAGTTTCAAAGCCATTCTCAGGGATGGAAGTTCTAATTCTATTGGGACAATAGATTCTACTCCATAAACCAGGCTAAAAGGTGTATGCTTGGTTGAGATTTTGGTGGTAACTCTATAAGCCCATAAAGCATCATGTAACTTCATGTGCCAATCTTTTTTTGAAACACTAATAGTCTTCTTGAGAATAGTCTTGAGCACTTTGTTTGTAGATTCTGCTTGGCCATTACCTTGAGGATAATAAGACGAGCTCTTGGAGTGTCTCACTTTGAGAGTTGCTAGCAATGTGGCTATGACATCGTTTAAAAACTGACTACCTCTATCAGATATGAGTTTGAAAGGTATGCCAAACCTGGCACATATATTCTCATGGATAAATCGGGCGATGGTATATGCATTGGCTTGTCTCGGGGAACGAATTTTCACCCATTTTGTAAAGTAATCAGTGGCAACAAGGATGTACTGATGTTGTGCAGAAGAAGGTGGATCTACAGGTCCTATAAAATCAAGCCCCCAGGTCTGGAAGGGTCCTGGGGAAGTTATGGCAGTTAATGCAGCTGGCTGAAGAATCCTTCTGCCAAAAACCTGACATTTATGACAGTGCTTGATTGTCTCATAACAGTCCTTGAAAAGAGTTGGCCAATAATAACCAGACCTCAAAATCTTCTTTGCTGTGGTATCTGCTGCAAAGTGTCCACCACAAACCCCTTCATGGCACGCTTCTACCACTAATCTAGCTTCTTCTTTGTCAACACACCTTAGAATGATGCCTTCCTTGTCATACCTGCATAACACATTTCCAATTAGTCTATACTTGTTGCATTTTTCTTTGAACCTTCTTTCTTTGCTAGAGTTGAGCCCTTCTGGTATTTCATTCAGCTCCAGAAACCTTCTTATCTCTTCTTGCCAATCTGCCTCCTGCACAAGATTTACATCTGCATCTGCATCTTCTTGAACATCATTAGCCAAACCTTCTTCATCTTCCTGTTCGAACAAGATATTAGTCAAGTATGAACTAGGATCATTAACTAAAGTGATCACTTTGACAACAATATCATAAGCTTGAATTTTGCAAGCCCATCTACATATCTTAGCCTTAGGCTGCTTCTTTGAGAACATCAAGGATAAAGGATTTTGTTTCATGTACACTTGAGTATGGCTCTTTTGAATGAGATGTCCCTGTCTATCAATCAAGAACATAAGGGCTGCTGCACTTTTTTCAAGTCTTGGATATCTCATTTCAGTGTTAGACCAAATTTTGCTGGCAAAAGTTACCACCTCTTCTTCTTGCAGCAGAACTAATCCTACAACTCTTTTGGTTATACTGATATAAGCCTCAAAGGATTTGGATGTATCAGGAGGTTTAAGTAATGCAGAATTGGAGATGGCTTGTATAATATTATCAAAAGCAAGCTGGCATGTCTGAGTCCATTCAACCATAATTAACTTGCTCTCATGTTTGGTATACTTGCCAACCTTGGTGAGATCAGATATAGGAGCCACGCGATATTAGAAAATGTGGGACATACATCCTCGAAAAACTTACCATCCCCAAAAACTTTTTACTTCCCTAACAGTTTTAGGTGGTGCTAGTTTTTCGGGGCATCCACCTTACTTTCATTCACTTGAATCCCTTTGGAAGATACTTCATGGCCTAGCAATCCTCCCTTGGAGCAGAGAAACACGCATTTTTTGGGATTCAAACTCACACCTCCTTTTCTGCACATAACACATATTTTAGTTAGATAGTTAAAATGATCCCTTAAGGCTGATCCCAAGCAAAGATCATCAAGAAAAACCCTGAATGCAGTTGAAGGCATGTCCTTGAATATAGCGTCCATTGTTCTTTGAAAAGTTGTTTGGAGCATTCATCAAACCAAAATGCATTCTTTTCATGGCAAAAGTTCCCCATGGTGTAATGAAAGTCTGTCTTTGGCTGGTCTTCTAGCTTGACAGAGATCCGATTAAACCCCGAGAATCCATCTAAGAAAGAGTAGATCTCCTTCCCCGCAAATCGCATGTAAAACTTCTTCCAAAAAGGCAAAGGATAGCAATCTTTAACAAAGGCTTTATTCAAATCCCTATAGTCAATGCAGATTCTAATAGTTTTGTTTTTTTTTTTCAACAGGCACAATGCATGACAACCATTCTCGGATTTGATATCTCGGTGATCACACCCATCTTTCATTCTAAGTAATTCTTCTCTCGATTAAGTCAAGCAAGGATACATTGATTCTTACGAGTTTTTTGCATCACGGGTTTGATATCCTTCTTAACCTTTATCTCAAACTCACAAATGTTCTTATCAACACCAACTAATTCATCATAGTCCCAAGCAAACACATCCTTCCATTCATTAAAAAATTTAGTTAATGTGCATTTATCTTCTTCTCTAAACATATCTCCAACATACAAGACTCTATTCGACCATTCTTCTCTATTTGGATTTCTCTTACTTGTTTTTCGATTACTAGCATTGATTACCGAATAGGATGAAGTTGTTTGAGTTCCTCTTCTTCAAGCTCTTCTTCTTTAATAGCACCTTCTCGCTAGATGTTCAAGCAAGACACTCTTGCATAAGGCATCTGCCTCCTCATTGAACTCTCTAGTTATATGATGCGACTCCCAAGTTGAAAACCCCGATAATTCTTCTAAAGCTTGATCTCTAAGTATGAGCATATCCTTGTTCTTGGTCCGATAATCTCCTAGGATCTGTCTACACACAAGTTGGGAGTCACCAAACACAATAATGTCGATTACTACCAAGGTGCTTAGCCTCCTGCAATCCTGCAATCAATGCTTTATACTCAGCCATGTTAGAAGTGGAATTCAAATGGATTACGCCTACTTTTTGCCATTAATTTGTTTGGACTTATCTTTGAGAATAGCAAACAGATGATGCTATGCTTAGTTTCTTAGAAACACCACCATCAAACCATAAGTAAGCACTACTAATTTCCTTGAGTGTCTCTCAAGACTTGTCATATGGTCTCTTTGCTATATCAAGGTGAGCCATAATTACTTCATACTCACCAAAGTTGGTTAGACATCAACAAATCTTCTTCAATATAGTTAAAAGATTCAAATTCCCCCAACTTGTTGTAAATAGTGACTGTCCTTTTGCCATCAGTAATGGTACACTCACCTCTTGACCATATAGGCCTAGCATCTACCTGTGGGACACCATCTTCTTCCTAAAAGGAGGTCATAAATATCTGATTTTTCATTCATACCTTCAAAAGCAACCACTACAAAATTAGCAGCCACTACAACCCCTTCAATATCTATAGGTACCTTGCTTACAATCCCTATGGGGTTTATTTTCGAATTGGAGAAGGATTTAAGTACCATTGGGGCTTTTTTGTCAACCTCTAGGCCACATTGTCTCATCACATGATGTGGCATGACGTTTAAAGGTGAACCACCATCTAGTAATACCTTGGACAAGGCTCTTTTACCAATGTTGGCAGCACAAGTGAAGGCACCTGGGTCATGCTCATCTTGTATCAGCATTTGTTCTTCAATGTGGTTTGTAAAAGCAATCTGCTCCTCTTGTGTGAGGTTAACTTGTTCCTCCTGAGTCAAACTAAGCATCTTTTTTCTGTAAGTAGGAGCAATTCTCAACAATGTGAGTAGGTCTACACTGATTTTTGAACTTTTCATAAGAGTCTCGAATTCATCATTGTCTTTATCTTTTCTCGGGAACTTTTGACAAGGCAGAGGAGGTATCAGTTGTTTACCTTCTTCTGCAGGTTTGTTTTTATTCCCTCTACCTTCTAGAGCACTTGTTTCTGTTTCTTCTCGAGTTGCCTCATTGTCTTTCATCATAGCTCTGGTGTGCATGTACCATAATTTCTTCCCGCTCTTGATTCACGCACAAACCTTATAGGATAAGAAGTTTCGACAAATATTTAACGTAAGCGGTGGTTTCAAAGAGTTTTTGCTTTTTCTTGTCTAGCTTAAATACTCTTTAACACTACATCTATCTTCATAGTGTCCTGTGGCTTTGCAGAAAGTACAGACAGGGCACTCTTTACCATAATGGCCTCTCTTATTGCATTTAAGACAAAGCCTGTACCAACAAATCTCAGAAGAATGAGTGTCTCTCATGCAATGTGCACATGGAGGATAAGTTCTTCTTTCTGGTTTTGAAGCCTTCAATTCCTGGAGTTGTTTGGTCACTTCAAGTAGGGCCTCAGCAACCTTGTCAACATCTGTTTTGGTATTAGCAGCAGAGCTATCTGATTCTTCAGTTGTCTTGAATTTATTTTTGTCTTTCTGAACATCATAAACTGGTATGGCATCTGGACCCATATGCTCTTGTTCAAAATTTGGGAAGAAAGGATCATTAGTGGCATAAACATCATCTGGCAAGGAAGAAAGCACATCAGCAATTTCAATAGCCTTGTTAAAAGCCTTGTGAATGGTAGCAAATCCCTCCTGCTTGTAAATCTTAAGCATTTTCCTGTGTACCCTCGGTCTGCCAGTCAAACCTCTTATAAAAGATGCAACAAGATGCAAAGTATGGTGAGGCACTTGATTAGTTTGACATTTGGTGAGATACACATGAAATCTTTCTACATATTGATGAATAGTCTCACCATTTCTAATATAGAAGGTTTGTAATTCAAAAACAAGATCTTGAGGATCATAAACCTTTCCAAACCTTGCTAGGAATCTTTTGATAATCTCATCCCATATGTTAGTTCCATCACTTATCACATATTCCAACCAAGCTCTTACTTCATCATTTTTGAAGCACTTCTTGAATTCAGTGAACTTGGTACCTTTCTTGTGGCCATATTCTTGATAATACTCATCAAAAACCTTGAGAAAATTGTTAGCACTCATAGTAGAGTCAAATGTAGGAACAGGAATGGGAATATTCAGTTCAAAGTCTTGAGCAGGCACAGTGGTGTTTAGATTCACAGATTTGTTGAGATGTACAGACATACCTTGGGGTGTAGCTTGTACCTCTGCATTATCTTGTACCTCAGCATGTTCAGATGTCTCGGCATTTCGTCTAGGAGCCATAGTTCCCAAGAACCAGGGTGGATCTCAGTAGGAGCCTCCAAGATGTTGAGGGTATTCCTGGCAATCCCTCAACTGGAATGGTCTAGGACCTCCAGGTTGCTTTAGGCAACCACTCTATGCTCAAAATTTGCAGAAACAACCTTCAAAAAATCTGTTAGAACCAGCTTCCCAAATTGGAAGAAAATGCACAGTGCTAACTTTTAGATTCTGAGCAATATAAGTTGAATTTTTTTTATGAAATCAATGCAATAATATACTAGACAATTGATGTATATCCTGAAGTCAGATATCATTTGGTACTTTAAAATCACACAACTGACTAGGTGAGAATTTGGTCAATGCCCTCGGCAGAGAGCTCCTTTTTGCAGAATTCTCTAGGAATATCTTTTTTGAATGAAACCACCTGGAAAGGTGTTAAAAGGTCTAAAGGGTTACGTGCAAACACTAATACAGTCCAGAAATAAAGATATTTTGGAACTATGGGGTTTTATGAACTGACAGACTGTGTCTTTTGCAACAGAGAATGCTTTTTTTCAAATTTTATCGATATTTAAGTAGGAAATCTATGTAAAAGGAACAGTAGAGATATCCTAAATCAACCCTTGCTATTAAAACCACTAGAGCTTCAGGAGTTCAACTATAGAGTGTGCAATGGTGCAGTTAAAGTGATGAGAAATGGAATTGCATTATGATGAGCAGAATTTTTTTCTTTATTAACCATAGAACAGTGTTGATTGATATGCATACTAGTTGAAGGAAACAAAATAAGCTATTTTTTTGAATTTTCTTTAGTCTTTATGCAATATAGAAGCTATTTCAGAGCTATTTTTTGGAACTTCAACAATTTTCAAAGGGAAAGATATTACCAAATTGGATTTTCATTCACTTGATATATCAAATTGGAGGAATCACATCATTTTCGATGCCCACAGTTAATGAGCAAAGCATATTTCCGAAAAACGGACAGGTTTATGGTCAGCTTTACTGATCAACGATCAATTTGAACAGCAAGGAGGGTCGAATCCGCAGCAGGAGATCGCTTTTGCATGTACTTCACACCAGCAGTCTTCAATTTAGCGTAAAAGCCCCTGGATTTTCGCATAGAGATTTTCCCTCTTTAAAAAGGCCCTGTTCTATTGCAATTCTTGAATTTACGGCCAGATCCTTTGTCTTTTAGCTTCGATTTGGTTTTCTTGATGTTGCAGAGGTGGATTCGGAAGGTAATGATGCGAATTTGTGGTCGGATACTGCCAAAAATTCCGTTTCTTGGTTGGCAAAAATTTTAAGGGTTCTTGCTTTCTTCAGCGGATATATCCCACAGGCCAAGAGCAAAAAGTTAAACAAGGATATAAATACAGTTCTGAAGCCGTTTTCACTGATTACGTGGTCTCCTCCCACGCCAGCGTCGGCTCGTGTTTCGACCTGGCACGCCAGGGAGGACGCCACTTGGCGAAAAACGAGAGGGTAGATAGATGGGGGGGTAGATGTAGGTAGGTTTTGCCATTTTTTCCAAGAAGGCACGTTTCCCAAGAAGTAGCTTAAGGAGGTCCAAATAGACTCAATTTGAAAATTTTTTTGTGCCAAGTGGCATATTTTCACAAGGGCTACCAGGTGGTTTTGTCAAAAGATGATTTGGAGCACTTTGATTTTTTGTCAAAAGAGTGAAGGGGGGTGACTAGGCATGAATTTTGGTGAGGTGGCAAATGTACTGCTGATGTGGTACCATTGGATGACAAAAACTTTTCCCTAGTCAAAATGTTTTAATGAGGTGGATATGGAATGAAAATGATGTGGATTGACACGTGTGTAATGAATGGTGATGTGGACTTGTGAGTGATGATGTGGGCATAAAAAATTCCCTTTGCCAACTAGACATAGGTGACAACCTTTTGAATAGCCACCTTTCCTCAACCTAGTGATCATTTTAACCCTAGGTCTTTGAAGTGAGAGAATGTAGGGTAATGCCTCAACATTTTTTTAGTTTCTTTTGGTAAACTTATGAATGTATGGATGGATCATGAGTGTGTGGGTCATTTTGGCTAGGGAAAGGTGAATTGACAATCCCAAAGTATGGTATGATGAAATATAGATGTATGGGTAATGATAGTATGAAGTGTAGAGATGACAAGAAATAGGAAGGTGGAATATGAGTCAAATGGCAATTAAAATGGGAAATTGGCTAGGCAAAACTCTTACAACATCAAGAATCCAAACTTCAAATGCTCAAATCATGAAATAGACTTCATACCATGCTCATGTCTTGCAATTCTTCAACAAGTGACTTCAAATCTTGTAGGAGTGATCTCTAGTACCTTGGATGATAATCAAAAACCTTGTCCATCCTCCAATTTTGAGATAACCAAGTGAATGTCCTTCTTTGGTTCTTCTAAACATTTGTTCCTTTTGCTGTTTGACTGAGTCTTCAAGTGCTTCTGAAAGCCAATGGTCTTCATATTTCCTCATGCATTCAATGAGCCAAATGTTAGATATGTCTAGGGCTCTTCTATGCTGCCATGAGTGGCAGCAGGCCCTAGTCCCACATTTCTTGTCATTTTTAGGTAGAGATGTCTAGGGAAAGGGCATGGTCAGCTCCACCATGAGTGGAGAGGATCATGTCATATCCCTCGTTTGTTGCTTTTTTTCTTGCCCCTTTGTTTTACCATCATTTTCTTGCCATATTCTTTTTCTAGCCTTCCCATATTTTGTCATACTTCCCCACACTGCTTTTTTACCACTTGTTATTTTTGACAAACTTTTTGTTTCTTGCTATTTATGGACCACTCACTTCTGTTATGCCTTGGCCATTATACCTTACGCACATCATTGGTAGTTTTGTCTTGCACCGCCAAAATATGAACATTGAATATTAATTTATATTCATCTCTCTTGTCCCTCGAAATATTTTTTATCATTGCCTCATTACATTTAAGCCCTAACCCAAGGCCAAATACTACCATTACTTTTCTAAATATGTCTCGTGGCACATAGCATTATTGTGTCATTACATAGTACAGATGTATGCTTACGAACATAGTTATATTTTGGTGTTGGATTACACCTTAAAAACTCTAAAATTATTATCATTTTTAACAGGGTTGGAGGGTCCGTTGAAACCCCCATTTTCTTGATAAGTTTGGTGGGATGCGTAAAATCCTTAATTAGCTTTTCTTTGTGCCAAAGAAGACTAACTTCTTGTACTGGAAGTATGAAAGTCATGAAGAATGGTAGTCGAGGGGACCGGCCACACCTTTTTGTTTGGGTGTGCTTTTGACCGAATTTTTGGCAAATCCCAGTCAATATAGAAGAATTGCACTCTAAAGGTCTAAACGAGCCTTGGGGGATCAAGGGTCCAGATCCATTTGTGTTTGTTGTTACAATTTAACAGCTTTGATCAAATTGTGTTTATTGTTAAAGATGTAGTCAAAAGTTGTTAAAAAGAAGAAAAAAATCAAAATGGGTAGGATTGATGAGGAGTAAAAATGAAGGGTCTAGATCATGACAAGTGGGTGGTCGAGATTAATGTAAAAATTTATAAATATCTTGAGGGGACTTATTCTCCTTCCTTTTAGGCTCTTGGATTTCCATGGAGAAAGGGTAACTAGTGGCAGGCCCTAGGAAGAGAAGTGAGAGACCCCTTTCCCCCATGTGAAGATTCCTTGAAGCTTTGTATTTATTACCTTGTTCTTGAATAAAGCAGTGCACCCTTTTATTTTCCATATGCAGCATCAAGTTTTGATCTAAATCTTTACCTTTGAGGTCGAATGATGGAGATATGGGGAAATCCGTCATCAAGCTATCACCATTTTTAAGGCTTGGAGCCAGTTCACATGCACAATGGCAACCCTCACCATCACGTAAAAAGGCAAGCCCTTTTACATGCACCATCATCTGCCATCGCCAAAAGCACAGGGCAAAACAGGGCCCCTCTCTGGCGATAGTTGCATGTGAACCCAGCCTTAAGGGACTCCCCACCTCTAACAACTGCAAACTGACTCTGCCATACATGTGTGCGCTTAACTACATTTTAGAACCTACATTTTAGAGGACTGTGACTATGTTTCAAGACTGATATTTCACAACCTATATTTCTATGACTCTAGGATTCTAGGACAGTTGCGCTTGCTATTGCATCAAATTCCGCGTCTGCTAAGCTTAGCTTTTATGGAAGCTTTAACTATCAATGGACTAGTTGTAGCTCTAGCACTTCTATTTGCAAATCCTTTCGTTTGATCCGAGGAAAGAAGCTAAGCTCCTTACCTCTTGTTACTATAATTAATCCCCTTCCCTCTCTATTTAAGGTATTCGTCTCTGCGGGCTGCGCGAGCGGTACCAAATTGAGGCAAACTCCGAATATTAGGTATGACCCCCAATCAAATGGGGTAAGGGGTCAGCCAGTGAGAGGGATAAGCTCCATCATTGAGAGGGGAATATCCAAGACCACTAGCTAAGGCCCCTAAATGACAGCTCAGTGGTAAAGGAGGTGGGAATGCAAAGACAGCCAGGAGGTTTGCCTAGAAGCAGCCACCCCTGAATCATTAAAGGTAATCTCCAGTTTGTTTCTTTGCTTTCAGTTTCTTTGCTCTATCATATAACACCAAAAATGGTAATGGTCAGGTCCAAGAGTCGGAATGAGAAAGAGATGTCCCAGGCTTCTAGTTAAACCAGATGACTCCAAATGTATTTGGATGAGGCCAAACACTCAGGGCGTCTGCTTCTGCAGGTTTTCTTATCAGACAGATTTGCATGCAAAATCCTCATTTGTTCATTTATTATACACCACACATATAGGAGAGAGTTTCCCTCGAAGGCAAAGGTAGACATGCATGTGGCTGCCCCTATTTTTATATTAAGGTTTCTATGTATATTGCTGATTGACCGATGGATAATTTAGGCAGCCAACATTATCAAGCCATCAACATAGACTACCCTTGCAAACCAACTATTGTTGATCAAATCCCTATGGTTATCTCATGTAGATCTCTTCATCAAGAAACCTATTTAAGAAAGCAAGGGTTGCAAGGCTAAATTGAAGTCAATTTTTCCACTAATAAAAATGTCTCATCCAAGTCTATCTCATGCTACTGCAAAGAAATGTTATGCATCATATATATTATGGAACATATGTCATATATGACATATATCATAATCTTATGACATATGAGACATATGTCATATATGTCATCAAATATACTACATGAGATATGAGACATATGTCATCTAGATGACATATAACATAATCTTATGGCATATATATACTACATGGCATATAAGACATATGCCATAAATGTCATATCTCATATGTCATATTCGATATATAAAAAACGGATTAAGTCTAGCGTGTCTGAGATTTTTGGATTTGGACACGACATCCAACTCCTTGCTGTATCCCTCAACTCCCTCCATGTGGCAAATCCATTTCTCGAATAATTTGTCACGTCACACGGATATTCGAAGTCATGACGCAAGGTTTCGAGAATGGTAGAAAGTCTAGAAAAAGAGGAAATTTGTAAAAATAAAAAAAATATGAAAATTTCTAAAAGAATAAATATATAAATACCTTTTCAATTGTTGTGCTCTCTTCCAGAGACCTTAGATCATTTTGTGAGGCCCACACGTCTGTTTCTGAAGCCCATGAGCCTACTTGAATGCTTGGAATGGATAAATCAGACACTGTATTTGGATTAGCATGTTGACACACTTCTTCATTTTCAGCAACAGAAGAGACGATATCCATGAAATTCTCAAACGAATCTACTACCCCATCTACAATAGAGGCTAGAAGGATGCTAGTGATTGGAGAAATTGTATGCTCAAAACATCTCTCTAAATCTAACATAGAGAAACTATTAGTTGGTATCACGGTTTCTAAATACATCACAACATTTCGCTCCTCCCGGTCTGAGCAAGCCCGAAGCTGAAATCCACGTGCCATTGTAGACCTGCTCATCATCACCGCCGCCTAGCGTAAGCCGCCTCTTAAACCTGCTGTTAGAAAAGGGCGGCGCCTAGAGTAAGCCGCCTCTTAAACCTGTTGTTAGAAAAGTTACAGGGGAATGAAATTATCCCGAATAAAATTATCCATGCTGTTAGAAAAGTTACAGGGGAATGAAATTATCCCATAGTCAGTAAACCCACTGATACAAAAGTTACAGCGAAAATTGTAATCCATGTACATCGTAGATATAATGACATATTCAACAAAACTTAGACTTATTCAGATTTAATAGATAACACTTCAAGGACTCCATTATAAGAATATATATATTATTTAATTCTTCTTGATTGTTATAATTTTAATGAGTTTTAATTATAAAAGTTTATTTTTAAGTTAAGACCGTAATGGTTATAAAAATTCTAAATTACTTTTCAGACTAATTTTCACTTGAATTTATTTAGAATTAGACATTTCAAGAATATAAAATTTTAATTTTTAGTGATTATAACAAATTTAAAATTTGGCAATCCTGAAAATTTGCAAATGAAATCCGATGGTCCAATAAGTGATTGACATAAAATTATTATAAAATTTTTGAATTTACAAACTTTTATATTTTTAAAAACACGTTTTAGAAAGTTTTGAGATCAAAATCAATTAAATTGTAAAGTTAATATTTTAATAATAACTATTGAATAATTTATTATTAATGAATGAGGGTATTCCTCTCTCCCATAAAAATGTTGGCTCATCTTGAATTTGATGTTTGGACTTTCACTTTTGATATCAATATTAGATAACTTGTTATAATGATTAATATTTCCTCTTATAGAGCAAAACTTACTCTCTGATATCCTCCAAAAAATCATAATATGAAAGTTCAAAATGATATGAAATCAATGCAAAAACAAGCTCATTAAAGACGCAAAAGACATGTCACAAGAAATCAAGAAATGTTTCTGTACCTGAGCCCATTACTGGTCCATAGGTCTATTTAAAATCAATAACTTTCTTATGTTAATTGATCTCAAGTTGAATTTTGGGATATGAATAGCTTCTGAATTACTTTAGTAATGAAAATATTTGTTGATCATAACCTTGAGATTTGGATTAAACTTTATAACATCAAATTCAAATATGTCTTCTATGTCTATTCTAGATTTATTCCTCGAGACCTTGTTGTAGCCAGGACTATGCGGGTTGAACTTATGAACAAGAAAGGAGGCACATGCCAAGTGTTTTGGCATCTAAAAGGAAAAGAAGGCATATTGCGAGGTACAAAGATCATAGCGATGCCGCAAGGCAATTACCCGCAAACACCTATGTATAACTTGACACTAAAGTACAAAACCTTTAGGATGCAACAACTTATCCCAGTTTTATAATGATTCAATGTGACTGTAAAATAGTGGTCAATGCATTAAATTGTCAATATGAGACTAGAATTATGAAAAGATCTTGAGCGCCATGCATTTGCCATGTTTAAGTTCATAATATGTTACTCCATTGATTTGGAATTGATGAAGTTTGATGTTAAACCTTAGTGGACTGAATAATCGGTCTATACAAATGATTGGACAACTCCCCTTGGGTTGATTTAGGCCCCACATCTCTAGTCCCAATTGAACTGTTTAGGTTTCTTAAATCGTGCATCTATGCAGCCGCTACTACTGTTCTTTTGTTTTTGTAGCATGAAGGGTCCTTACATGGTTGCCCTATACCCCCTTGGATACCATGACCACTTACGTTGAGCTAGCTAAAGGTCAAGTGGGACATGTACCTCATATTTATGGGAACACGAGCATGTAATATTGACCAAATTCTTGCTCATGAACTAACATCTATGTTGCATATATGATCTGCAAACTTTTGTTCGAGTTTTAAAGAGGGGAGACCATATACCAAGTATATATATACCACAAGATTGTCCTACAAAGTTTAGAAAAATCGTACTATTTCAGTACATGGTATTCGACTCCTAGGAAATACGACATACTTATCTCCTCCGGCACACGTCGATGTAGCTAGCAGCAGGGTTTTTCTACCTCATGGCCGGAGCAAAGTGGAAGATTTTCACGCTGTGGCTCTTCTTAAGCCTTGTGTTTAAACTTGCAACAGCACTAGAAGATGAAAGATTTACAGAAGAGCTGCTTCTCAAGCCTCTGCCAGATGGAAAGCTGCTAGCTCATTTCCATTTCACCTCCACACTTCCACCAGAGAAACAGCTCGGAGCCCATCATCATCTTTTTCCCAAAAGCATCGCCCAACTGGTTAGTGGTTTTGACTCCAATAATTAATCTTCTACATCAGATTCGAATTTTTTGTTTATTGAACGTTTGGATCATCAGTTTTGTACTACTTTCTTTGATTGAGACGTGGCTTTTACAGGTAAAGAAGTACCACATTAGAGAAATGGATCTCTCCTTTACTCAAGGAAGATGGGACTATATACGTTGGGGTGGATCTGATCCAGTAGCTCAAGCAGGCGCTAAGCCTGTAGGGGTTGAGCTTACAGCGGCATTTGATGTTCCACAAAACCAGGTGGGATTTATGTGGGGCAATTTGACTCATGCTCTTTCGGGACTGTTTTGTGCTTCAATAAACTTTTTGGAATCACCTATCACGGTGTCTGATCCCATATTTTCTTTTAGGCCAGAGGCTGATTGGCTAGTTAGATCAGAAACGGGAATCAGTCAAATCGATGCGAAGGAAAAATTGAAAGAAGGCAGGCATTCACGTTATGGGGCTTTACCTCGTGAAGCAGTATGTACAGAGAATCTAACACCATGGCTGAAACTCTTACCTTGCAGAGATAAGGCAGGAATTGCTGCCCTTTTAGACAGGCCAAGGATTTACAAAGGTTTTTACCACTCCATGCAGCTGAAAATTACCTCTTGCAATGGCAATGCATGTGGCAAATATGGTGTTAAATTGCAGCAAACACTTACAGTTGTTATAAGTGCAGCTGATAATCCAATCTACAACAGACATTCTACACTAGAAAAAAGAGGCAATCTATTTTCTTGGTCCCTTGAGTCTCTCTTTGGATCTCCACTTGTCAGTAGCTGCCCTCTTGCAAATACAAGCAACGTATACATTGAGCTGCATGGCGACATAATGTCTAAGTTAGAAACCAAGTGCAGGCATATAAAAGCTGAGAGTGGAGATTTGGATGCCTTTAAAGAGATATCTTTGGATACTGGAAACAAGGGCGAAGTTGGAGAAGGTTGCACTATTTTCGAAAATAATTTGTTTTCATTACGATCAGTTCCTGACAGAGTTATGCAGTTAAGAAAGCATGGAATGGCTGGATACCATTCTGCTCTAATTGCTTATGATATAACAAAACATAGTGCTATCCATCCTTTGAATGCGGGAATACTTTGGAAAGAACCCGTCACATGGTCATCCTTTCTGGGACCTCTTCGTGCCACTCGCTTTCTTATAGGTCGTGGGAATGCGAGGGGCTCTATTGCAATTGTCTTAAGGAATAATAACAGTACAACTCTCAGACAAGGAGCTCCATGCAAAAGTACTCATGGTTGTTTTCAGGTCAGAAAGAAGAACATTGATCCGAAGGAGTGCAATGATGATTTGCTTGATGTGATGATCTTTCAAATGATCCCATGGTATGTGCATTTATATGGGCACACGTTACAGCTCACTCTGGATGGCAAGATTGTTGATTTGCGTCGAAGTTCACTACTTACACGGTATGTACCTGCTGAAGATAAGTCGCCCACAATAATGGAAATTGCACTCAGAATACCTGTTAATACTGTGATAGCTACGTTTACAATCGAATTTGATAAGGTAAGCCTCTTCTAATGTTCAAATTAAGTTTACAATATTGTTTTATTACCTTACTTTGCTATTAGACTCTGCTGAAGCATTTGGTAAATATCTCACATCTCTTAATTATAAACAAAATTGCATCTTCCTTGTTAATTTCTTCCCAAGTTGACCTTCCTCCAGACACTTTCCTGCATCAAGTTACAACCGTACTTTGTGTTACTATATATATATAAAATGGAGTTCATGCCTGATTCAAGAGTACTTTGTGTTACTATATACTAAAATGGAATTCATACCTGATCCGAGTGTATAATTTCACTGAAGAGAATGATCTATTGATTCAATGATGTTTGTTCATTAGCTTGAAATTGATTTATTGGGCAGCAAAATTATCAGATCACACCATTTACACAGAGGAGCGTGGAAACCTTTGACCTGGGTCAAAGATGTTGGTTGGCATTGTTGGTTAGGGGAGAGTTGATACTTGCACCTTATCGTGGTTTTCAGATTACGTTTTTGTTACCTCTTATTTTGATATGGAACGTAATTGATCCTAGGAGATATAAATCCTGAGACCATTTGTTGAACGTAACGACCACATCATTTTCCTCAGCAGTATAAATAACTTTGGGGCAAGAACTGAGGGCAATACCTATGTCATTAATATGTATATGGGTCATTCATCAATTATTTCGTTTGTATGTTTGATGAGCACTTTTTCCATATGTCATCTTAGGAATGCTATTGCTTTTGCGTACCAGTTTTATGTTTTGCTTTGTGCTTACACTTTGCTTCTGAATCTATAAAATTTATGCATGCACAATTTATCCATAACTGTCTTGGATCTCTTGTAGGGATTCTTACATATTGACGAGTATCCAGCTGATGCTAATCGTGGATTTGATCTTCCATCTGCTGTCATTTCATTTCCTGGGTGTCAGACAATGGGAAATTACAGTGAAGCAAATGCCACATCACCGTTTATTGAAAGCTTAATGGTATATGCATATCATTCATCATTTACAAGAATAAATATTTCATCTCGCGAATCCAACCCTTGTTTCTTTGTTTGAACAGGGTAAAGAGGCAATGCGAATTTACACTGAGACACTTTTGATGCCACTGCCAACTCCAGATTTCAGTATGCCATACAATGTCATCACTCTGACATGTACATTGCTTGCAGTGTACTTCGGTTCTCTTTTGAATATATTACGGCGTAGGTCAAGTGAGGAGGAACAACGTAATTTGTATGCCCAAGGTTTGTGTTCAACACTACACTAATATGTACATTTTTATTGAAAGCCACTTGCAATAATTGTATGTATGTTTCTCCTTTTTACATTGTTAATTTTTTTCTTTCTCTAATTTTTTTCAGGATTAAGCACACTAAAGGAAAGGCTGAGGAAATTTGCACCAAAGTATGGATTAATAGGAAAAACAAACATTTTTTCCACAAGGTTTTCTAGGATATATAAAGCAGTGCTAGTTGTTGGTGCTGGTATACTTATCCACTATATTCTAAACTCAACATGACAATGTAATGTATACAGTCCTTCTTAACCATGCCCTTGAAGATGGCAATGGATTGAAGCATGAAAATGGCAGCGCAATGATTTTTTGTGGGCATCAATGTCATGCCACATCATCTAGCAAGCATCCTGTTCAGACATATATATGCACATCAGAGGTGACTGCAATGAATTGGGGCAATAGTAAGGGACTTAGAAAGAAGCATGCCTAATACACATGATATTTGGTGTTGCAGTATTAGAGGCAGCCTTAAAAATCAGCCTGAAATTCTTCCTGCTGCTTAGCCAGCCGGAAAACATAAGTTGCTACTTGCAATCCAACTGGTAGGTTGTAGGGGTTTATATTGGTATTAGCTTGACATCTTCAAATTCTGTACGGATTATTGAGAACCTTTCTTCACGAACACTTGGTGCTGCAAATTATCTAAATCTTGTCGCTCTTATTCATTAATAAATACAAGAAATTTATCGCGGCGGCCTTCTTTTGTCCAACTCGCTGCAAAAGAAATCTTGTGCTAGGTTGGATAAATCTCAGTTCTGGACATGCTTGAGATGCGAGAGAACATGCAGAAATATATAAAAAATTATGCCCTACCTCCATTCGGAGGACAGGGTGAGATCCCATGACATGGAATTAAAGAGGCTGAGAGGGTCCCTGTACTACCATAGGGGCCCTCCCTGCCAATTAAACATAAAAAATGGAACTTTCATAAGTGCAAGTCAACAACACACATGTATAATACGAGCAAGCTCTATAGAATTTTAATGATGCTAGGAACTTGGTCCACGTTGCTTGCAATTAACAATTTTTTAGACATCCTTGCTACAAAATACAACATGGATAAGTTTAAGATAACAAATGGATAAGTTTAAGACAAACAAATGAATGAGAACATTATCTTGGTTGGGGTTGAATCCAATCCCAACTCACAAGTGAGCAAATTGTCATGGGAGCAACCCCATTTTTGTGCTTAAAAAAATGGTGGTGGTAGATTCTAATCTTGATTTTTGTATGTAAAAGGAACCAAGTCATGCTGTCATATAAGAGTCAAGTGCCTAGCAAGCAGTAATAGTAGAATTCATGTATTTGATAAAACCAGCATAAGCATTCGATCATGCTTAAGATTACCCTGCAAGAGTACAACAGATACTGCCAACTATGATGCAGAGGGTTAATTACCCGATGAGTAGAGCAATTAAATAATACAACTTAGGATAAAGAGATGAAATGAATGGTTCTCACAGCCCAGTACCAGTTAAACCAAGACACTGAAGTCACAGAATATATAGCCAGTTTTCCCTAGCCTTCTAGAGGCCTAGGCTTATCAGTCCCATGGTCAAGCCATGAGGAGCACGTGAGAACCATGATGGGAGTTAATAAGACAAAGCTTTGAGTAGCCAAACAGTCTAGCAGCTCGATCTGCTGGATAAAAACATAGGAATAGATATGGAAATTCTACAAATAAAGAGTGCCAATTGGTTGAATCAACTTGAGTGAAAAATTATACAGAATCACTAAATGGCAGATCGTATGAAGTTGAGCAGCACTTTAGTAGCCACAACAAAGGCAATAAGATCATTCAGGTCACAATTGGCTTTTATAGTGAAACCGACTGATGCTATAGAGCTCCAGGAATCGATGAAACAAATTTACAACAAACCTTTATGGAAAGTAACATGTTGTGTAACATGCTAACATGCTGCAAGCATGCTGCAATATTTCAGAAGAAACATTATATGTACGCATTCTAGAATAATGCCAAGCTAGCATTAAAGAAGATTTGCATGAATAAAATTAGACCTGAGTTTAATACCTCAAATTTGATGCGTAGTTTAAGCTATTAGTCTATGTGGCAGCAGAGTCCTGTTTTGGATGTAGCAAGGAAGAGCAGAGTCGTGTCCGGCCAAAAGGCCATTGCCATAGCCACACTCCATTTATGGCTTTTCAAGAAGAAACAGTTGGAAACAATTATTTCATACATGGATCATTCGAATTGATTATGGCGGAACCGTCCTCTTCAACAGCGTCGTGAGCCCCTTCATATTCAAGCTCTGAAGTCTCCTCTGCATTTGCGTCGCCTTCTCCATAGTGAATCTCGGTTTTTTTGCACCTAATAGATTCTTAGCACATATAGCAAGATTCCATTTCATGCTAGACGAAAAGAAGGTAGTCATTTTTTGCATATGAGACTGGCGCAAGGAGATAAATCTGGCAAATTTTTACCCCCTATTACCTCGGGGGTAAGACCTAGAGTAATAGTTAGCTCTGTAAGCAAATTAGCTTAACTGCTTTGTTCACAAAACTTACAACTGAATGTAAACTCACAATAAAGGTTCCCAGAAACAACTGTTATAAAGAAAAAACATCACTGCCCTTACTTACCTCTGTTCTGCTGGATCTTGAAAAAGAAAAATCGCCGGAATCAAGCAATGCCGGAGTAATCAACACTCAGATGTTCGTTGATGAAGAAACATCAAATTTTCAAGCTTCTAGAAGGCGGCTGCTGTGCCCAGTATCAACAGACTAAATCTGATAATCAAAGCTATGCCTTATGAAGAGGCAGAATAGCTGGCCGCAGTTGTCCCAAGCTCAGGACGAAGTTGTATCTTAGCTTACAAAACGTGTCATGGCAAAAATGTATAGGACCAGAAACGTGTCAATTTTGCATGATTTTAGATGACGGCGCGAAAAAATTACATGCGACAAAAACAAAAATGAAAAATGCCAAACTGCATCACGTATGTAGTGATTAGAAATTTATGCCACTTGAAAATGTTGGTTAGAAAGCATCCCGGCTTTTTGCCTTATATTGCTGCGCTCCTTCTGGGTCCCATAGGCCGATTGGTCTCAGTGGACGATAAAAAAACTATTCTATTCTATTCTTATATAGTATGCTATATAATGTTATGCATGATGCAGATCACTAAGAGATCGAAAACATGGCTCGAAAAAACCACTTCGAGTATGACTAGCCTAGTGAGACCAAGCCAATGCCCTAGCCAAAGAGGGAAAGGGATGAGCAGATGCATCCATTTAAGCCTACCACTAGTCACTAATAGACGCAGCAAGACCAGTAGACTAGTAGAAGGCATGAAATGCAGTCCCATTTTGACCACAAAATGGGAGAGAAAGAATGCTAGCTTTGCTTTGAAAGGCAATCCATTGCAAAGTGAAATGCATTTAAAAAAAAAAAAAAAAAATAGAATAGAGTAGAAGTTTTAGCGACGACACAATGTGGGACATGAGCAAGAAAAACAAAACCAAAACATGATACAAAGATCCAAAAAATAGATAGTATCATGCACGTGCATACACAGACACGCCCTTGTGCACCACACCCACATTCTTGCCCATGGTATGGCTCCCATGAGTGATTGGTCTTAGTGCACATAGAAATTCATTTTGTTTTACTCTCGTTGCCTATTGTGAGTTTTTGAAGGTGCACCAAGCATTTGGGAATGGACCAAAAAAGTAAAGTAAAGATTATACAACCCACATGACACTATTTTGCCTAGCTTTCTACCTGATACCTATCTTCACATATGACCATATGCTAGATCATGCAAGCTTTGTTAAGGAATATAAGACAAGGAAAACAAGACAAATAAAAATGTAAAAATGTCATATACATCAAGTTATCAAATATAACAATCCAATTGTACATAGGTCCCATGGCCAATTGGTCTTAATGGACATAAGAATTCATTCCTAGGATGGGTCCTATAACACACTTAGTCGGCCAGTGAAGTGGAGTTCTCATTGAGTTTGAAATTGTCGAATACAAGATCCCAATAGGATAAGAAAAAGGGCACAGTCCTCTGCGAATGACAGAATTGGTTTATCACGTAGAGAACAAATTGTCCCTAACTGTGTTTCTAACAACAACATTGTAATAGAAGAATTCGATCCCATACGAGCAATGCCGATGGGATCCTGGTGAAGATTCCACTAGATCCATCGTGAACGATGCCGAAGCCTCAAAGAAAACCTAGCTAATTGGAGCCCAAGTTAGCCCCCAGAACAACCTGCAAAAGAAAGAGAAAGGAATATATTAGGTGGTTAGGTGCCCTTGGCAGGGACAAGATAACATTACTGGTCTTTAGATTTAAAGAAGGAAAGGGGGAGCTCGAAGGTCACAAGGCCACACAGGTTAGAAAACAAGGAAATAAAAACAGTCGACCAGTTGGATGTTCAACAAAGCACAGGAAACATCCAAACAAAATTGCCCCGCAGGCTATAGTGCCATGTTGAGAGGAAAAGAGTATAATTAGCTAAAAATTAAGTATCTCTAGAAGTCACATTCGTTAGAGATGCAAACACAACCATGCCAAAAAATGGCATCATTGGAAATAATACCATGAACAACCCTAGCAAGATGTCCCAAACAATACCACTACCTCTGCCGCCGCCACCACCACCACCACCACCACCACCACTAGTGGACTACTAGTAGTGTACCCCTAGAAGATGACAAACTAGGGCTACCGCTGGGACCAGATGAACTAGTGCCTGTGCAGATAGAAGCTCAGAAGAATGCGATGAAAGGCCAGAGAGAAAAATGAACCTATAAACAGAGAAAAAATGATGAGGGAAGGTGGATAGACGTCCCCATCCAAGAAGGAATGATGGTTCTATTGCATTACACTAAAACCATGGCATTCCTAGAATGGGTCCTACAACACACTTAGTCGGTTGAAAGAAGAGGAACCTGCCTCAAAGACCAAGGGGTGAAAGCATATTAGGGTGTCCCACTTTTGGAACCTGCAAAAGTACCTACACTAGGTACTTCAGAGTTGGGTATTTTTCATTTTTCTTTTCATTAAAATTGATACAAAAATCCAAAATAAAAGGCCAGGACATGTGGATATTAAAAGTTAAGATAAAGATAATGCTATTGAAGACCAAAAAATATATAGATATTCTAAAGCGCATCTTTTAGTCTGAGCCTGGGTTAGATTTTCCCCTTTTGATGTTGTTGATGTTGTATATTGTACTGATCTTGTTATAGTGAGCCACCCTTCGAGGTGGTTATGTTTTATGTGACGCTATGTGCTTATAATAATGCGCTTCCGCAGCTAGGTCGATCCCGGGGGAGACGGGATGAATGACACGGCTATTCCTCTCTGCCGGATGCTTGCTCACAATCAAGAGTTCGATGATAGGTAGAAGGCCTCGTGTCAGCGAGATTATGGTGCTAAGGGGGATGAACTCTAGTTCTAATATGTAGCATTATAACAGGGGTTTTTTTTTGTGATTTTGTACGCTTTTTGGCATGGTTTTCCTATGATTTTAGTGCTGTATTCATTGGGCCATACTAAATAGTATTTCTAGAGTGCGGCTTTTTTGGAGCGTTGATCTTTCTTAGCTTCAACAATCTAACATTTCTTATTTTGGCCTCCTCATTCATATCCATGCAACCATGCAACCAGAAAAGTTCTCTTCTCTCAATGCAACCAGAAAAGTTCTCTTCTCTCAAGAGCTCTTGCATCCGATCATCATATACGAGCAGGGGACGTGACAATGGTATCAGAGCTATGATCTTGGTAGACCAAGATTGAGCACTAGCCATACCCTTGCAGTAACTAACTAGCCTAGATACTCAGTCTTGGAAATAAAGCCCCAAGCAAGAACCTCGAGCATTGAAGAGTTTTTTTTTCCCCATGGGTAGAGCTAGCAGCTAGATAGTAGGTACTTAGTAAACATGTAAGAGACCTTGTAGGTTAAGGAAATTATTCTTAGGAAAAATTGGCAAATTCTAGGTGTATTTGGCCTGACCACTCACAACATGCGCAAATCATATGTTAGATTGCAATGTACTCCCCTATGGCGCATGTTGTGAATGGTCCATCTAATTTGATCATGGATCTAAGTTATACGTGCTCCAAAATGGAAAATAAAGGATCGATTCCCCCTTAAAATGATAAAATAAGCTAGGAAAACATATTAAATCACCTAAAACCATTAAGTTTAAGGCATTTTGGGCCAACCACTCACACCATGCACAAATGGTATATTAGGTCCCAACATGATCCCCTGTAGCGCATGCTATGAGTGGTCCAGTACTAATTTCTCTGAAGGAACATAAGGTATAGAACCACCAGACATAAGTTTCACTAAGAGATAGGTAATTCCATTTTCCCATGCCAAACCCTAAATTTTCCCAACGCTATAAATAGAAAGCTGACGTCTCATTTTTTTAAGGTTTGCTTTGTTTTACCCTACTCAGCCTCTTAGCCGCTTCCTAGGCGCCTTTGAGGCGATCATCGATTCGTCAAATATGGCTCGAGCAAAGCAAACAACTAAGAAGATGACAAAAGTAGAAAGAGCGAGCACCCAAGAACGTGGCATGCAACAGAAGTCAAGAAAGGCCGAAAAGGAGAGAAAGGTGAAGGAGCAAGCAGAGGGCAAAGAGGAGGAGATGCAGAAACAGACAAATAGATGACCAGACGGAGACATCGAAGGTCAAGAAGAAACGTACCCCAGAAGAGAAGGAAGCCCAACGCCTTAAACGTGAAAAAAGAAAAAAGAGGGTTCTGAAGGAAAGAAGAGGGCACGCTGAGTTAAGAGGAAGAGCAGTGGAGCGAGCAGAGAACGAAAAACACGGAGGACAGAGATCCAAAGGGCAAAGGCCTGCTACATCAAGAACCACCAAAGAAGAAGAAGAAAAGACCTATAGGTATCATTATAAGCGAGAGGCCAGAAGGAAACGTCCCACCATCGTCATCTGACGACGACTCAAAATATGCCCATCACCTACTAGACGAGCTCATGGAACAAGCAGAATCTTCTCGGGCAAAGGATCAGCCCTTGCCAGAATTTTCAGGACACCATGAAGGTGAGGGAGAGGACACTGAAACTCCAACTCCCGTCGAACCACCCGACCCCCCACCCTACCCTGAATGGATAGTACCAGACTACAAGAAACTGGGAGGTCGGCCTGCAAGTGAACCGTACACAATAGAGCTGGACCGGAAATACAAGAAGGAACTGGCAGAGTATAAGGTATATAAAAAGATGTACGACGCTTACTGCCAGTACTATGAGGCCAACAAAGTAAGATATGTGGAGGGAGGACACCCGACATGAGATATGAGGAATCTTCAACCTCTCCACGATGCACCAAAACCCCCCAGGAGGCCCATGAAATCCTCACAAGATTCGGTCTTTGTCTGGATGAAAGTGCTACTGGCTTTCTTGTATCTCAACAATAATCTCATCATCTGAATCTATTTCTTCACCAACTTACATAAAAAACAATTACATTAGAATTACGCCTTATGCATAAGAAAAAAATATTGCTGATTGAATTTGCAAACTCACATGTACATGAAGGTTTGCTGCCTGTTGTGACGACTATATGGGCATTATACTCGTGTGTACAAAAGATGGTCATCACAGGGATGCAAAAGGATAGATGCAGAAGGCGAGATTTGAACTCACAACCTTCTGATTGTAAATTGCACACCTTTTTCAAATGCATCACCATTACTAATTAAAAGCATTTTCTTACATCTTCTTCATATAACGAGTTATTTCTAGGAGATTCTAAAATATAATCCAGAACCTACGTGCATGCACGACATTTGGCATGATCTTTTCCAGTGGAATGGTGTGATCCTGACCATTGATCTAGATATATATAGAGGTGCTCCTTCTTGTCGAATCATTCTGGTTCAACACCAATCTTGAGCCTTTTTGTTAGAGTCCTTATATTGTCCTCAAATCTATCAAGTATTTCCAGTATTCCAGTGTATTCTATGTATATTTCTCATGTATGTCTCGTACATTTTCCCTTGTTTTTGCGTGAATTCATGATAGTTCGGGTCGTATCCCTTGCCAACTGTTGCCTGCTCTGAGCCTAAGTATTGCTTTGCTCATATTTGGTGATTTTATCTCTATAAAGAAGGTTTCTGTCTTATTACAACAAGTCCAACAGCTTGTTCAAGTATGTCAACACTTGCAGTTGGATAATAAAGAGCTCAAAGATCGTAGCAGAACTCAAGATCAACTTGCCCAAAAAGGTTTATGGCACTCAGTCCAAGTTTCAGGGATTTTTAAATCAGATTTGGCTTGTGATTCAGTTCCATCCTCAGGAACAAGTTGGATTGTTTGGTTTTCTCCTTACAAAGCTAGCTTTAAGTTGGTTTCACTGCTGAGCTAGAGGCATGTTTTGGGGACACACTGTCAGCGAACAATAGTTACAAACTCAGCAATCTCAGGTAAAGCTCTCACCCAGCCTCAGTTTATACATCCATATTTCGCCAAATTGCAATTGACACTACTTGGAATGATGCTGCTTTTCGTGATTATCGTTGAAGAGGACTTCGTGAGGATAGCTAAGACATTGGACAAAACTATAAAATTTGCAATTCGCTATGACAATCGGCTCTATGAACGTAAGCAAGAAAGATGTAGTCAAGTCTTTCCAGTCCCACGAGTGCTTGGAGTTACATGTTTCTTGGTTCCATATGTAGAGTCTAGCAGGTCCGGGCCTGAGCCTATGCGGATTGATCGTATGTTTTGAGGGCTCTTGTTTGCTACTGAGAAACAACGCTAAAGAGAGGTTAATCTTTGTCTCTACTGTGAAGGAGCTGGCCATATTGCCTATAAATGAAACGTCCAAATCAGTCGAAAAACTCTAGGGCCAGTCCGAGTAGTAGGAGTCTCTCGCCGACTGGTTTCCTTTTCTCAAACTCCTTTTAACTTAATGGAGAGTTTATTCCATTGAATAAGGTTCATAAGGAATTTATTTATCTCAATATCACTAGAGTCAGAGGTTAAGAGCATTGGTGCAACTTGATAGTGGTGCAAATGTTTGCTTTATGGATAGTGCGTTCGCTTATAAACACCCATCTCTAGAAGCAAAATTGAGCATTCCAGTTCTGTTGGGCGATTTATAGATGTGAGATCTCACATCGGATGCAGTTACAGAATGTATTGCATCTTTTTTGGTTCTATTCGAGGGAGCATCTTATAGCATTTCCTTTAATCTCATTGCTAGCCCACATGCGTCAGTAGTCCTGGGTCTTCCCTGGCTCGAGTTGCATAATCCACATATTGATTGGCACTCTAGATCTTTCCTCTTTGCTAGTTCTAGATCTAGTCCCAGTTCATCTGCAGTTCTACTACACTAGCATCTACTCCAGTTCGTGCAATATTCTGCTTTGCTCATGTTCCAGTTCCTATTTCTGCACGATACATCATCAAAATTGATCTTCGAGGCGCCTATAATCTTACTCGGATCAGGAAAGATGACGTGTGAAAGACAACCTTCCGAACTCGATATAGTCATTTTGAATACAATGTCATGCCCTTCGGTCTTACCAATGCTTAGTCTTTCAGCATATTGCTAACGATGTATTTTGGAAGTTTTTCAATCTCTTTGTTATCATCTATTTGGATAATATTCTGAGCGATTCAAAACTCTAAAAGAAACATGCCCAGAAGATTCTTCAGAAGCTGTGAAAACATGGACTTTATGCCAAAATAAAGAAGTGTCAATTCAAGCAGGATAATATCGAGTTTCCTGGCCATTGATCAGTCCTCATGGAGTTTTTATGGATGCCTCAAAGGTCAGCACTATTTTGGAGTGGTAAACACCCTCTTCCGTTCAAAATATTCAGTGTTTTCTGGGATTTGTCAATTTTTATTGGCGTTTTATTTGGGATTATTCAAAGCTTGTCCTTCATTTGAAATGGTTCATGGCAAAGGATGTGCTTTTTGAATGGAGTATAGAAATAGAAATTACTTTCTTTACCTTGAAACATGTCTTTACCACGACACCAATTTTTGCTCATGCAAAATCCTTCGTGCCCATATGCTGGTGAGCGAATGCTTCTGATTTTGCTCTTGGCGGGATCCTGACACATGAGGGGGGTGACCATAAACTGCATCTGATCATCTATCACTCGCAGAAGTTTCAGGCTGCCAAAATCAACTATCTGATTTATGGCAAGGAGCTATTGGCGATAGTTGATTCTTTCAAGGAGTGAAGACAGTTCCTGGAAGAATCTCCTCATAAGGCCACAGTCTATACAGATCATTGAAATCTGGAATATTTCCAATCTACTCGAGTGCTCAATCATAACCAGTCCGGATCGCATATTCAAGTATTATTCTGCATTGATTTCATGATCAAGTACCATCCTCCTTCAAGGGAAGCATGATGCCTTGTCTTGACGCTCCTACCGTGAGCCTAAGTTGGATAATCCTGCATTTGATCAGTAAATACATGTTATTCTAGGACATAATCGGTTCAAGCTTATGGCCATCACTTTGTTCGAGAGGCTCATGATGCATCCGCATTAGAGTCTGTTCAGACGTCTCTCCCATTTGATCTATTGAGTCAAGATGTATGTTCACATCTGGGCGCAACATTATCTTGTCGGCAAATGGGATCACAGACTATGATCAAATTTAAGATTTGAAATGGACTCCTGTTCTGCAATGGACTTTTGTATGTTCTAAATTGTGCTTCTAGGCTTCAGGTTCTCTAAACTTACCATAATTCACCTATGCCTAGATACTTTGTGGTATCCAAGATTGTTGAACTTATTAGTCGAAAATATTGGTGGATTGCGCTCCATCGCTCTGACAAAGTTTTCATCCGATCTTGTAATATCTACTGTTGAGCGAGTTCCAAGACATCTTCCTCATAGTCTTCTTCAGCTACTCCCTGTTCCAGATGGACTTTGTAAGAGTATTTCTGTGGATTTTATGTCGGAGTTGCCACTCTCTCCGGGTCATGACGCTATCCCCGGGGGGTTCACCTCTATATAAGGGGCATATGGCATGTGCGTGCATCAAGTCAGGAGAAACCCCTATGTATACAGCTGACCCTACATAGAAACCCCTATGTATACGGTCCCATACTATCGAAGAATCATACCCGATTCCATACTTTTACACCCAGTCTAAGCACTTCTTGCCCTACCCTTAACCTTATTTTTACGTCCATTATTCATTCATGTATCCTATCCTCTACCGTATATTTACATCCAATCTGCAAATGTTACATCCAGTCAGTATTTAGGGTTCTTCCTGGCGCCATTTTAGTTCAATGGTCACTCCAAAAAATAAGAAAAAGAAATACGACTGGAATACATAGGGAAGTATATATTTTATATATTTTAATTAAATCGATTTTAGGATGACATCATAACGAAATTCATTATTGATTATTGAATAATGACTTTAAATTAATTATTGTTATGGATTTTATTTTCGGGCACGTCTTTTAAGGACGTCATTATGGTGAACTTTGCCATGCAGCTACCGCCAATGGCATAACCCGATCCGAGCTCTTCAGCTCTTCTCATTCCCTCCAACGCCTATTCCTCTCCTTCTCCCGATCCGATACTCCTTCTCCCGATCCTCCTTCTTCGCCTATTCCTCTCCCACATCCGACAATGGCGCGGATTAAGACCACCGTCCGGCTGCCCACTGAAGAATCCGTGGGCTCTGCTCCACCCAAGGAAGAGGCCGCACCCAAGGCCGCGGAAGAGCCCAAGGGCACGAAGCTGAAAGTTGTGGCGAAATTTTCGTGCATGGAAGTGGTGCACATGCAAGATCATGGAGCTCATATCACTGAAAAAGTTCAGCAGTGGGTTGATCGGGTGACTCCTGCAGATGAGCGGCTTTTGGAGATGAAAATCTGTGCAAGAGGGAACAATCTGTATGTGCAGCTTAGGATGCCACCTCCGGGCAGTTGGTGAAGCGCCTCCGTTAGTCTGACCTCCGTTATTCTCATATCCGTTAAGTTATGCCTCCAGGACGTCCATAATAGCTTAGGTTTTTTGATTTGCCAGCTCTTGACAGTAAATACGAAATCTCCCTAACTTGTTTTGTAAAGCTCATGATCTGATCTGTTTATGACTGCTTTGTTTTGTAAATGGCCATGAAAACTGCCATGCGCAGATTCCTTTTTGTAAAGTATCTTATTACAATATGAATATGACACAGTTTCAGACATTGTTCTTGTGTTTTAGTTTGTCTCTTAATATGTTTCTTTTATGTAATGTTCTTAACCGAAATCAGTCTTCAAACAGTTTATGTTTTGTTGTTTTTAAAGTATGATTTTGATTATGTCTTATGTCTTCACGTCATGCCCTTAAAAATAGAGTGTAGGGTAACAACATCTGCTGTTTTGGAAGCATTTTATTATGCTTCTATAAATGCTGCAAAAATGAATCATCGAGTAATGGAATCAGAAAGGAAGAAAGCATATCTAACTAACTAGTTCCACAAGTAACCAGTAGCCACTGTTTATTGCATTCAAAGTAAAGTTTAAACAAGATCACAGTTTCTATATGGAATGCATTAAGTAAAGCAAAGCAAATAGAACATGCTCGAGATTTATACAAAGCAGAAAACTGCTCTTGAACTTAAACTGTTGAAATGGTAGCTTTAATCATGAATGATCATTGACAAAGTACTTGACAAATATCTGCCTGAACCTTATGCACTCCCTAGACCTTCTGCTTTCCCTTGTCACCTACAAAAAAAAATGAAAGAGAAGAGACAGTTAGTAGCAGAATTCAACCATTTGAAGACGTCTAATTTAATATTACCCTACCAATATTCTATTCACAGACAAACTTATTCAGCTGTACTCTGTCATTATCATGCAGATGGTAAATGTTTTTGGCAGGTTCATATCTTAAAGATGCAAGAGATATGATAGACTCGAGGTCTATAAGTCGATTATCGGTCAGATCATAAGTGAACCAAGTGGACTTGCCGTCCTTGCTACAATGTTTCCTGTAATATGCCAGATTTAATTGAACTTCAAAAGACGGGCGTTTAACTAAGTCCACGGACTCTCTACTCTCTCTCCATGCACTGCCAGACTTCCTCCGTGGATTGTCTGGTTTGTGGTGCCACCGTGGATTCCACTGGTTCTTCGAAGTACACTGCACAATCTGTCCCAATGCCGAGCAGAGTTTGTGCATCAACATTACTTTCTTCAATAGAATATACCATAGTCTTAACCCTCGTCAACCTGTCCTTTGATAGCCACGGATTCCCATTCAAATGGCTCACTATAGTTGACTTAAAGATTTTCTTATCTTCCATAACAACATGCCAAGACACATGAGATGGCTTTCTCCTTTCACATTCATCTAACATTTCGTCAAACACATGTCGTAATTCAGACCTGGCCACATCATCCTCACTAACTACCGCGTTCCTTGGATCTTCACCTTCAATCTCCATATTCTCTTCCGTGGCATCGGTCTCGTCTCCCAATGTGGTAGAGCTCAGGTCTACCACATGACTACTATGAAACCAATCTTCGACCTTCCATGGCTCACCAAACCAGCCATCACTCTCCTCAATTGTAATGCCAACGTTTGTACACAATGCTTGTGCAGCAGCAAGCC
Source organism: Isoetes taiwanensis (assembly GCA_021234155.1). Classification (NCBI taxonomy): domain Eukaryota; kingdom Viridiplantae; phylum Streptophyta; class Lycopodiopsida; order Isoetales; family Isoetaceae; genus Isoetes; species Isoetes taiwanensis. Next base: position 16,381,890 of record JAJEKV010000027.1, on the reverse strand, counting down.
CTTCTTTTAAGGCCTCAATAATCTTGTCATCCGTATTTACGCTACTGTAATCTGCAAGGTTACAGGTCAGCACATCCCTATTGGTATCTACCTTCTTTTCTAACTCTTGCCAAATGTGTTCTTGCTTAGCATGTGCTGCAGGAAACAAGAGGGTAGTGGCTGCTTGAAACTCGGAAATATAATTGAGAGCAGAGGCACTCTCTAATAAGTCTGCCCCGTCATAGGCTCTTTCGTTACGAACCATGCCACCGACCTTAGAGAAGAAGTTCTCACATACGTCCGATCCCGTGCACTGTAAGGGCAACTCTAAATGCCAAATTCTGAACTAAAATACTTTATTAGCAGCACAACAAAATGGCATGACAATTGCACGTCTATAAAGGTTTCCCGACTAATGAAATTCTTACTCAACGAATGCGTGCTGTGATTCTTCAACCAGAGCCTCCAAAGCCTGTTATACACCTAAAGTTTTAAAGATCAAACCAAATTGAAAGTAGCAAACAGGATTCCAGCTCACCTAAAGAAGAAGGTCACTGTTGCAGCAGCTTTAATCCGAGCCCTCAAGTCCAAAGTAGGTGAGAGGAAGATGTCAGTATATGATGCCACGACTTCCAAATAAACTTTGGTGCCCAAATTCCGCATCGGTGGGCCTGCAGAACCATTGCTTAGTTCGTCCAAGCATTGCTGAACCTTTCTAGAGGCAAGGCGTTGCGCAGCCCTCCAGTTTTGCCTATCCTGGCGCTTCACGTCTCCAAGTTGCAGCCCATGCTTCCCTTGGCATAACTCAAAGACATGGTGTATGTCATTGAGAGTCACTACCTTCTAGAGGCACTATCCATGGGATTAACAAGCTTCTTAACGTTGTGCACGAAATCTTGGTCATGCAGCCCATAAACATCCTTATTTCTCGAGGCACTTAGTGGCCAACCGTCCCATGAAACCTTGAATGTGCTGTCTTGTGCAGACCTGGATGTATAATCTGCAAACATGCACGCTCTTCTCCTCGAGTCTCCATCCGAGTTGTGGCCGATTAGAGGGCCAACAACCATTCTCAAGTGCACATTCCACATGTCTTGGATTTGCTGCCACTGACATCTAACCTCAAGGTGATCAAATCTGTTACATGTCAGAATAATGGCAAGGACGAGTCTGGGCAGCTTCCTATGCAAGGGATTCACGATAAGAACTCTTGCATAGTGCGAAATGACATTCTCCTCGAAGCATTGATAATTATGTTGTAGCCCTCTTCATCGGAGCCAACTAACACCTCAAGCCCTTCTTTCTTTCCACAAAAGCCGAAAGGTGCAAATATCTCTCTAATCCAACGGACAAAACAGCTTTATGACGGTCTCGTCCTCTCACCACAATTGCTGGAACTCCCCAAATCCAAGTGTTTGGCGTTGCATGTGTCGAGTGTAGACCGAGCAAGATGCTTGAATGTTTCTTCCCTAAGACCGACCTTGTAAAAGAAGCTTTCTCGGTGGGAGCGATAGTGGTGGACATACTCGGACTGCAAAAAAATTGAGAGAAAGAAAATTGTGCATTCTTCTCCCTCCCCATATCTTAATTGTTTCAAACAACGCCTTCGTGGTTTCCCTATATCTTCTTTTATGGCCTGGTCTGATTATGTTTTGAGCTATGTCCCTTAGAAAATCCCAAAGAGCTGGTTTTCCACTAAATTTACTTGCCGATGTGCCTCCACTATGTCCTGGCAGAATCTGCTGACATCTTTCCTGTTCATTGACTCCTCCAGACTCCCTCTTAGCGACCTTTCTTTCATGGACAATGCAGTAACTCTCATTTTGGAAAACATTAATTCCTTATGTAACTTCCTTATCTCATGAACTGCAGACCTGACCATTTTCTTCATCTCAATTGCATTCAGGTAATCTGATCTAATACATAACTTTGTGGTTCTAAATCCCCTTGCTACCTTGTCATCGGTCTGTCTATGCACTCTCATGTAAAAATCCCTCTCTTTCGGAATAGAAGCACATAAAGAACATTGATAATTTTCAAAGGGTTCACCTATAAGGCTGACCCTCTTGCATTTCTTATGCCTAAACGAGCCACTAATCTGTACTAAACCCTGCCCGACTACAAATGTATGCTACAATGCAGGTTCATAATACCAATGTGTCCCTTCTTTCAGCTCATGCAGAAAGGGTCTTAAATCCTTAACTTTATCTCCATACTTATATTTGTTCTGCCAAAAGCCCCAACATAGTAGAGCCAAGGACGTTTCTGTTACCGAAAATACGACAATGAAACCCCAAATACCCTACAAACTTAAAATACAAACCACTTATAAAGCCACTAAGAGTACTCACGTGAACTGTTACTTGATGAAGCTTGGCTGCTCGAGCTTGGAGGGCACGGAGTGTTTGCTGCTCATGTCAAAATCAGTCCAAATCAGTCCAAATCAGCTAAGATTATTCAACATTATAGCAGGTAATATGTGAACACTACTTCTAACAAATAAAATAGAGGTTACCTCTTGCAAAAAAAGAATGCAAATTTCCTTGTTGCGGGTTTGCTTCAGCCCATTTCTTCGGCCTGCCACCTTTTGCTGCTTGGTCATTTGACTCCTTATCTGTATTCATGACAGCATGCACGTGTCTCTTAGATAGAATATGATCTTTCATGTGGCCATTAAGACTTCCAGATCTTGGAAACAGTTCAAGAAGCCTTTCACACATGGCACAAATAACACGAATGTCATCAAGTTTAGCATATCCACCAACGCTGCTCTCATAAAGCTTGAACACAACATCAAAAATTCTAGTTTCTTCTTGAAACTTTGCAATGGCAGCAGCTAATGTACTTTCTACTAGAGTTTGATTCTCCTTGCAAATGTCCAGCTCCTCCTCAACATTGCAGGGCTGATCCTCCTTCTCCACAACCTACTCTCCCTTCTCGTGACACTTGAGGTTACACTCGTAATTATCGGCATGACCCTTGGACTTCAAGTGGCTGCGTTCAAAGTTACACAAAGTATCATCTCCACCTTTACCATATCGTTTCTCACATTCAAGACACCAAATAGCAAATACTGGTTTACCATGGGCATCATAAGAACACAATTCAAACATGTCCTTTCGATTATTTCGCTGCAGCTTTGAACTCAACTTCCTCAAAGCAACTTGCCATTTGGCAACATCAAACTTTGTTGCTAACTTTGATAGCAACCTATTCTTTGAAAAATTCAAATCTGATACATCATCTAAAAAGGCGGTATCTTCAATGAGAACAAGTTCATCATCATTATTTACCTCTTCATTAGTCTGCTCCTCGGCTATGACAGTCTGGTCTACCATCTCAAATTGGAGATTTTGAGATGAAAAGCTCTCAACAACAATCCTCTGCCTTTTTTGTGCAGGCTCTCTAACCACCTTGATAGTAACCTCGTCACCACAAACCTTAAATCTTACCTCATGCCTTGACGTGAAGGCCACTTCCCTATCTCCAAGAAATACAAATTCCTTCTCATCCTCCAGTAGCCCATCCCGTCTTATTTCATTGCGGACATCCACGTAAGTGCATTCTTGGGACACCATCACGAGGCCAAGGCCAGCCACGATTCCACAACCTTCATTCACCTTAACAACTAGTGTCCTTTCCATTTTCTTCAGCCTGACACAAGCAAAGAAACAGCAAATAATATTAGAGAGATGCTTGTGAATGTGTAGCGTTACCGCCACGCATGCACAAAACTGATCTTAACAGACGTTACCTAGATGCAAAAACCCTCTAGAAACCAGATTTCGACCACGGATCTCAAAGAATGGAGGCCGAAATGGAGAAAGGGGAAGCTTGGCCTGCAAAAAAAGAGCAACTGTAACTGCTGTAGGAAACAAATGGACTTTAAAATCAAATGTCGAACAATGGTTTATGCTGCTCGTCTAACTACTTCCTAATCCGTTCATGACTAAACTCTGTGGTAGATTTTTATGTGGCAGGGACGAAAAAACTTCAAAACATTACCTCCGAAACACCAAATCCTAAAACGTTTTTCTGGCAGCAAGCTTCGGATTCAAGGCCCTAAAACGTACTCTTACGCCTTAGCAGCTCCAAGAAATCCATCCCCGGACCGTGGAAAATGCATACATCTGGGTGCCAAAACGTATGAGCGACTGCAGGTATACGTACTATTTTTTTTCGAAAAAACCCCTTCTCCGTCCACGCACATGTATTCTACGGAATACATGTGTGAACCCCCCGGGACGCTATCATGGTCGTTGTTGATGATTTCTCTAAGATGGCTTATTTTATTCCTCGCAACATCACCATCACTAGCAAGAGAACAACAAATCTTCATATTTGTGAAGTATTCACCTCAGTTCGTCACATGTTTTTGAAATGGCTTTTAGAGTTATTATATATTAATCGCTCACTGACCTCCATTCATCATCCAAAAAGTAATGGGCAAGCAAAGTGCACTAATCAAACTAATATTAAGGTGCATTATCAATTACCAATAGAATGATTGGTTCAATTATCTTCCATTAGCTGAATTTATTTATAATAACTTATTACATTCTTCCACCGGCCAGACTCTATTCTTTTCGAACTCCGGCCAGCATCCTTATTAGTCCCTTAGCACTAGAGTTGTCCCATGATGGACCAAAAATGGTCCGTATAAAATCAACGGCACAAAATCTATTCGGACCATTCCTAGGAGTTCATATATGGCAGTCATGCTCTACTAGAAAAATATCTAAAAATATATACACCTCCATTCTTGTAAGTTATGCTCTAACAAACTCAGGGGGATCAAGTACCAAAAGGTTCATGTTTAGATAAAGTCAAACTGCTTCGATAAAACGATTTTTTCAAATTTTTTGATTACCATGATATTTTTTCACACGAGATAGAGAAAAAGATACAAAAAACCACATGTCAATCTGAAGTCTGTGAAGAAAGATAGGGCTATTCAAACATCACAGGGTCAAAACTACTTTCTGCCTCCTCAGAACCAATTATGGTTCCCAGAAGGCAGTTGTGGTTTAAACACAACAACTTTTACAAGGAAATGCATTTTGAGCTTATATTTGATATATAAGCAATTGATAAGTTCCTCCATCCCATAAAAATATTGGCTGGCCTTGAATTTGATATTTGGGCTTTCATTTTTTATCTCAATTTTAGAAAACTTGTAATAATGATTAATATTTCTGCATATAGAGCAAAAATTACTCTATTATGTCCTCCAAAAAATCATAGTATGAAAGTTCAAAATGATATGAAACCAATGCAAAAACAAGCTCATTAAAAACGCAAAAGACATGGTCACAAGAAATCAAGAAATGTTTTTGTATCTGAGCCCATTACTGGTTCATAGGTCCATTTAAAATAAATTAACTTCCGTATGTTAATCCATCTCAAGTTGAATTTTGGGATATGAATAGCTTCTAATTTACTTGAGTAATTGAAAATATTTGTTGAGCATAATCTTGAGATTTGGATTTATCTTTACAACATTAACTTCAAATATGTCTTCTATGTTTATTCTAGATTTATGCCTCGAGATGTGACTTTGAAAAGGCACACTCTCAAAATGTCCCATGTTATAAAATCAATGCAAAAAAGTTCAAGGGAAAATGTAAAAGTTTATGACCATAAAAAGTCAAGTTAGACTGCTATGTGCAGTTTCGATGCAGACCATTATTGGTGCACAGGACTGAAAGTTTAAAAATTAATAGAGGCAACATCTTAATCAATTTTGATCCCAACTTTGGAATAAAGATTATGCGTACAGTTCTCTATAGGATAAAATTGGTTGGTTAGACGAGCTTGCATAATTTGAGGGCAATGTTTAAGCACAAACAACTGTGTTTTTATGGGGTACTTATTCACCAATTGAATCTACATGGACTTCCACTCACACCTTTCAAAAATTATATTAGTAAATGTAAGAAACTATGGTATTATTATAGGGACAAAATGATAGGGCTAGAGAGAGATATATGCTCTATACCGAATCATAAATGGTCCATGCTTAATTATATGCGCATCTTTTAAATATTATGCTATTTCAATATGAAAATTGAGAGTTATATTGCAAAGGAAGGCCCGCTTCCATAAAAAATATAGTGTACATGAAAGATGACCTACATGTAACATTATTCTACCAAAACTCCAATGCTTTGTAGCAGCAATAGATATACCAGTTTTATACTAGTAACAAATAACTATGTTTCTCCGTATTTTTTTGTAAGAAGGCCACACAACCTACATAGTGGATCGTGCGAAACTACCCAGAAAAGTACCCAGCACTGGGTACTGAGAACTTGCATAAATGCTGCAATAAATAATAAGTTTGAGAGTTAATCCATTTATATTAGTCTCTAATAGTATTGTTATCCTCTAATACTATAGATTGACATGTTATTGACCTTCAATTCAAAAAATTTCGATTGATTTTAATGGAAAGAAAAAACAGAAAGTACCAGTTTTAAAAGTACCCAGTGTAGGTACTTTTGAGGGTTCCAAAAGTGGTACAACGTAGCATGCTTTTATCCATCTATATATATGTACCTTGTCATATTATTGAACCATTTGGAAGGCTTATTTGGAGAAATGTAGTGTGTTCTCTACAAAGCTGAGAAAGATGCATCAAAAGTCATGTGGTCTAATTATTGATTCTCATAGTTAAACTTCAAGATCTTCACTTTCGTTCATCAATAAACATCACTAACTATGTAAATGCTTAGTCTTCAACCTATAATTTTGGAATTAACTCAAAATTTTAACCTCTAATGTGTTAATCTGTGGCTGTACATCATCTTTAAATCTAGTTAATTGCATGGTTAAACCCTAATTACATTATGTACAAAATGATAGAGTAATTTTTTATGTAGATATAAGTAGAATGCATCATTCATTACCCTCATGATACTTATAGATGGTGATTTAGGAGGATTTTAACATATAATTTTGGCCAAAATTCTTGTATAAGAAATTCTTTATTAAATTTGGAAGTTAATATAACTTATGAACACTCCAAAAAAACATGAAACTGTACTTCATATAGTTAGCAACTCATGGCCACAAGAATTAAGCCAAAACAAGAATTAAGAGAGAAATAATTCCTAAACCGTAAGCAGCATTCTTTAACAAAATGGGGTTTGGCGGCTTCCATAGATGTTAGATGATAGCAACCAAAGCTGAAAACATACACATAAATGTGTCCTATCATAGATAGGCAAGCACTTCCAATTTTAACAAGGTTTAGGTCTGCTTATGGTAGGAAAACTCAAGATTGCAGTTCTGGACTGTTGCAGAAATTGCCAAATTCTCTAAAATTTGGACAATCACCACAACATATAGGTGAGTTCGTTGATCGTGAGATTCTCCAAGATCATTAAGAATCAAGTAAAGATTGATATGGCGGTGATATATTGTGAAATTGAAACTTCTATCCTCATATATAATGGTTTAAGTGGCAGTGGGTCAACTGGATCAATTCTGGTCCATGGATCAGGAATGATCCCCGGGACAACTCTAGTATTAGTGTTGTTAGAGTTGACTCTGTCAATCTTAGTTTCGAGTCTCGACTTTTCAATCAAATCTTCAACATCATTTTCTCTTGGCACAGGAACGCTATTTGCATTATGCTGATTTACATCGATAAGAAGCCCCTATATTCCATGTTGGTGATACTGTCTAGCTTTTACGTAGGGGTCTTTCTACCTCATGTACCTGCAACAAGCTAGCGTACGGGTCACGGCTCAGATCAGTGATATGGCATTCCAGCTCGAGCTATCCCGAACTCTGCATCCGAAATTTTATATTTCTCTAGTGGAGCCCTACACGCGTAACCCCTTCCCCGACCGTGTTCCTCCGCCACCTCCACTAGTAAAAATTGATGATCATGAGGAGTTCGAGGTTCGAGAGATTTGGACTCTAAGTTTCTGCGCCCGCGGTTATATTACTTTATCGATTAGGAATGATACTCTCCTATTGACCGGACTTGGGAAACCCTATCGAGAATCTAGCTAATGCTTCTGATAAGATTGCAAAGTTCCACCTACATTATCCGGACAAGCTAACTCCGGCTCCAACGTTCAAGATTACAAAGTTCCACTGATATTATCCAGACGAGCCAAGTCCAGCTCCAGCCTTGAAGACTCGGAGCCGTCGTAGGAGAGGGATGGTGATGAATATACGGGTATTTGTAACACACGAGCATTACACTCATATATACAAAAGATGATCATCACACGGATGCAAAAGAGTAATTGCACAAGGTAAAGTTTGAACTCCCAAATCTTCTAATTGCGAATTACATACCTTTACCAAATGCACTACCAATACTTGTTAAAAATCATTCCCATGCATCTTCTTCATATACAGGACTGTTTCTAGGAGGTTCTAAATATTTCCAGAACCTACATGCATGTGCGACATGCACTTGGCACTATCTCGTCCATTTCAGTGGCGCAACCTGACTATTGGCCTAGATATATATAGAGACGTCTCTTTCTTGTCGTACCATTCCTGTTCAATGCCAGTCTTGAGCCTTCTTGCTCGAGTCCTTGTATTTTGTTATGTTCTATGTATTTCCAGTGTTCCAGCATATTCTTTATGCAATTCTCGTGTATTTCTTGCGTATTTTCCCGTGTTTTCACATAGGTTTGTGACATCTGTGCATTCATAACTATTTCCTTTGCGTTTATAGCTGTTTTTTGGACAAACTAATTGAGCAAAAGTCAGAGCCATTTTTTTAGCACACCAGCCTAACCAAGCCTACACCCTTTTCTGCAATTCTAGCCTATCCACATAGCACCTCCACGTCATCAACATCTTAAGTGGCATAGCCTACACCGTTAGATGTTTATTTTTAAAAATCTATGGCAGACAAAACTAAAAAATCCCTAAAAATTGATACGGAGATAAGATAGGACGCGATCTTCTTCCTTTGGACTCTCGACTCTCCATGACCACTCCGTTGCTTCGATTTCTTACTCGCCTTTCAATACTTCTGCTTTTTTATTTATCTTAATTTTGCTAAGACGTCGAGTTTCAATTTTTTCTAGCATTTTTGCTGCTAGTTACTGTGGCTAGTGTTGCCTCTGCGGCATGGTGAAAGAGCCCTCGAACATTTCACGTTTTTCCTGTTTGGTTTTTTTAAACGATGTTCAATGCTTGACATTGAACGGGGAAGGAATGGGCATGCCACAACTCTGCATTTAATCTTGTAACTAAAATATGGTTATTATCATTGGGCACGGAGGCCGGAGGCATTGAATGCGTTCAACTCATTTCGAATGCTTTCAACTCATTTCCTATTTGGCAAGGTCATTTTTCATTGCCACTGCCAAGGTACTATTGTTCTCTCTCTCACATTCGCCTAGTCTGATAGCATCAGGATTTGCTCCTTTGAGCTTAGCGTTATGTATTCCTTTGGCCCATTATGTTGCAGGTCTATTGTTTCTCAGTGAGATTGGCTGCAAAGCGATGTTGGTTTCTTGCTGCTATCTCCTCTTAGTCACTGGGTGCGTTATGGCCCTTCTTTCCTATAATCCATTACCTTCTTTTGGGATAGTCTGAACTTCATTATGGATGGGCTGAACATGATATGAACATTTATGAATCTTTTTTCTAACTAGTACTAGCAGGCATTATACGGACCACGAGGATATGCTGGATGATGTACTTGATCTTGGATAGAGAGCCGGAAATCTTGATCAGGAGCTTGGGAATGTTGAAACTCCAGTTATAACATGGAGTGTTAATACATCCTTTTCAACAGTGGATTCACTTTTGCCACTTCATCTGGCCATTGTCAACAGTATACTTTCTGTAGGTAACCATTTTTGGCATCCTTTTTCAAGTTAGATTGGTCTTGAATATACCTTGTTTTTGGTTGGTTAAATAGAATTAGAATTCTTGAAATGTTCCTTTTAGTCAACAAAATTAGATTTTCACTTATTGTTCTCTATCTCACATTCGCCTAGTCTGATAGCATCAGGATTTGCTCCTTTGAGCTTAGCGTTATATATTCCTCTGGCCCATTATATTGCAGGTCTGCTGTTTCTCAGTGAGATTGGCTGCGTGCTTTCGATCCAAAAATATGGAAATGGACAGATTTCGGCTTTGCCAGGCTTTTATACTGAAGGTTTTGTCGATTCTTAGATCTAAGCCCCTGTTTCTTCCTGTTTTGCATCAAATCACTATTCAAAATGTCACCTATTATATAGAAACGATGTTTCTGACGAAGTAACATGTGGCACTAGTTTTAAAGCCGATGAAGAACTCACTTTACAGTGGTGGGATTATTTGACGCATCCACTTTTACCAGCTCGGGATGTGGCCTGATAAGCCAGCTTGTTATAGGTAACTATATTTGTTACATTCATAAATTTTCATTTGCTTCTATTTTTCTGTTGATCAACTGCTGTTACAATTCTGTACACTTAGGTTTTATGCCTTATTTTCTTTTTCTTCTCGATCAACCATTATTATAAAATATACCGAGAGAATCCTGGCTAAGCTCTTCTGTGTAATCTACTGGCTGCAATGTCTGAGAACCTAGGTCTATACTGGCTGCAATGTCTGAGAACCTAGGTCTAGATTCATATTACTTGGCCAATATTTTTGGCAAGGGTGCCTTATTGAAACCGGTTGTCAATTATTATTTTCCTTGTCCAAACCCAGACCTTACAATTGGATTCAAGAGCCCTGTAGATGCATCTGGTTTCACCATACTTCACCAAAATATGGTGCCATAGTCTGAGGTCTGGTGAGAAGTTGTTTTCATAAGGACTCAGGACTTTGAAGGTGCTCGGAAAGCATTGCAAAGCTAACTAAGAGGTATGTCTAACCAGACCACCTCTAAAATGTTTATGCAGATGTGGTGTCATGAGCTTTCAATATCTATGCCCATGACAGTTTATTGAAATATGTGCTTATCTAGCCTATGTTATTATCTTGGGCAATGTTGTATTTATACCTACCCATGACTGTGTTGTATTTCTAGACATGATTGAAATGCATGGCAAACAAACAATTATGTAATGCAGAAAAGAATGGCATCAAACATGGCACATTGTACTTTTGTCACAATTTTAGGTCTCAGACAATAACCAGCCTTGGTGATTTCTAACTACTTATCCAATTATATGAAAGTGAGATAGCTGCATTCGATTCCTACGTTAGAAGGATCGCATGTATGAGTCATGTCTAATATTATTTTCAATATGATGTGTTGACATTTTGTAAACTCAATTTGCCTTATACTCCTTTTAACAGCCATTGCCATTGGATCTTAACGTCCTCGAATAACTTATGGTATGCATTTCTGAACTTATTTCTTCTTGCAGAAAGTTATTTATTTATAGCTAATAAGGTACTTGATGATTCCTTAGTTTTCCAGGAGAGAAGTATGATACCAACGAATTTTCTCATATTCATAATGTTTCAAGGCCTACTTTTCTGCTTTGTTTAGTAACAGTGTAATGCTTGATGCAGAAACAAAAACTCCATGAATTTATACTACAGCAGATTGCAGCATGATTATATATATACAAGAGATTAAATTATGTTGAACAAGCAACCATTGACATCTGTATTAAACTTATGCAAATAAAAAAAAATGCCCAACAATGCTTCATTACAAACTTGCGTTCCATTGCGTTGCGGTTTTTGTCAATACAGTACGTTTTTGCTGAAACTGTTCACCAGTAGCAGGATAACATCGGATCATTTCTTATTAGCAATGTGCTAAAAACATCTCTTTCAAATCTTGTTTCTTTGCCTTAAGGACTGATTTTGCACTACATGTCCATCCGCACACCAAATGATATCTATCAAAAATGTTTGGAAAGAAATTTGGAAAAATAAGTCATTGTGAAGGCTCGCAAGGCACCACACTTTTTCCTTTTTGTATGCTATGATTTAATGATGGAAATTTTAAGCAAAAAATATGCAGTTGTTTTAGTTCAATTCAAATAAGATAGGAAAAAATGACATAACAAACAGGGAAAAAAATAGTAGAATCATTTCCACCAACGGAGCTCTTTGCTCTACCGATAGGCATTCTTCCAGTCTCATTAGCAAAGGTATGACTGTTTCTTGTTTCTGAGATTATTGAGCTTGAAAATCTTGGTATGAGCAGGAACGTGTGGAAACTTCTTGAATTGCTGTTTAGGCTATGCATCAATTTACATGAGTTTGCTTATCAAACGAAGATTTGGACACAACATGTTCTTGCATGCAAACTTGGACTCACATTTTTGAAGAACAGCCCGATATGTGAACTGCATTTCTTCATATCTAAGTTTTAGCTCCTCTGTAAGTTTGACCACAATTGTTAATTCTTTTGCCCTCAAATGATGTACTATATGTCATAATCCTTTTGTAAATACAGACGTGCTCTTTTAGAACTATTTTGTATAATCATGCCTGACATCTTTTTTTTTTTTTCCAAAAAATTTGTTCATTGCGTGGTATAGGAATCTTCTGACCACTGCAGGTATGTGCATTCACAAATCCCCTTCATTTTATGCTCTAATAAAAATCTATCCGTTGAGAAAAATAGTTCTGAGCTTTTCACCATTAAACGAGCTTTTTTTATTTGAAAATACCAACTCATTCATGCAGAAATGTAAATAAATATGGGTAATAACAAATTTAGGAGTTTAGGTCTATAGCAACATAAATCGAGCCATTTTATATATTATGATGCACTCGCAATGGTATGTGTACCAGACCTTAATAAAAATCTAACAAGTCTTACCTTGCTAAAGCCTTCTGGTGTGCTTCTTGCTAGTGTTTTTTTTTTTTTTTTTTACCATTTTAAGTATGTTCTATCGTGAAGCAAATCCGGGTACCTTGTTCTTGTTTTTGTGGGCACTTCTTATAATAGCACTTAATTTAGCAAATGAAGCCGAGACAAAAAAGGAAAAGTAGATAATAAAGACATATCAATTGTTCACCAGAGATAATGGATATGGATATTTATAAGAAAATCGACTGACTGATTGGCGCCAAAAAAGAAACTATTCAATAGAAATCCAGATCTCTTTGTCTAAATCTGGCAGATGGTTTCTAGGGAAAATTTTAAGCACCTTATAATTTTGTCTAAGTGAAGTGAATTGGCCATTTGCTATATAATTTGGATGTTGAAGTGAAGCCTAAAATGGCCATTTTTGCTATTTTTACTAATGCAAGTCTAATCCAAATGGCGATTCCTTCTTCAACTTTTTAGCACTCGAAGTGGCTAAATTTAGACAAACAACAAATTTAGATGGCAATCTATCAATAATCTGATTCAAACACCCTAAATAATATGCTCAGATAAATCTAACAACTGTTGATAGACCCAAAGGAGCTGATTCTTTTGCCATCAGAGTCAAAAAATTTGTGTTTACCAAAAACCATCATCATTTATGATAGATTACTATCAATATATTATGTAAGTAAGCATAGGCTCTGAGAAAAATTTTCAAGGATATGCCAACTTGCTGCTACGAAATGGCAAATCTGCACCTACTACATAGTTAACTCATTCTATTCAGGCTGGCGAGGGGATTTTGCTATAATAAGTGATTCGAAGCCAAACAACCCGTTTGGGCCACTAAACTTTTCGCTGCATTTCGCGGGTTTCCTTGGCCACCTGGTTCACAGTGAGTGGAACATGGCATAACATGAGAATATATGACATGTGAATTTGACAAAGATTAAACATTCAACTTTAAAATACTGTAACCGAATCTCACCCTGAGATTCATACAGGCAAGGCTCTTAGACTCTGTTGGCATAACCTGCAGCTTACCATTTCTTCAAGAACAGGCCGGTGGAAGAAGATGCAAGAGTCTGGTGCACACTCATCTCACCGGCAGCAGCCTGGCCAAGTTCGCCCGGAAGGGTAGCCCCCTCGTCTGGAAGCCCAGGACGATTCCTGGGCCATATAGGCACCGAGGTGGGGTCAGACATAGCATGAAAAACGGTTTTGATGTTCCTTGGTTTCCAAGTGGAGATTGTTTTTGAGCTAAGATGCCTTGACTTGGGCGCACGTGATTGGGCGAGGTCAGGTGCAGAAGAGTCTCATGGAAATGCACCCTAACTAAGTGCGCAGCCAATGGACATGTGCATAACATAACACCTTGGAACGCGAGGCAAGATACATGCCTGGTAGGCCAAGGCATACGAGTATCAATACGACTATCAACCAACCGACGTCACTAGAAATCAACCCATGAAATCATTTTTTATGCAACTGAAATCATTTTTTATTTATGCAAGTGCATGGGAAATCACGTGGAGAGATCAAATATCGACACGAATATGCAAGGGCACATAAGATCTCGTTCCCAAGAACAGACCCTCTTATTTTTCAACGATCTACCGAACACAGCAAATCAGCGATGGCGGAAGGTAAAATGGAAAGGCCTGTAACTTTTGGGGATGTCTTTAACGTGCCGGCGTCCATCTCCTCCGAGCCCATAACCCAGGAAGACGCAGGTTTGATGCAGAGCGCAGAGTCTGCCGCATTAGGGCATACCCAGAAAGGGGGCGCTGCTTCTGTTATGCAAACTGCCGCAGATTATAATGTCAGAATCGGCGCTGTTGATCCTCACCAACAGTCTTTTGTTGCAGAAAAAGGATTCACCGTTTCTGAGCTTAGAATGCCCGGTAGGGCTATTGATACTGAATATGTGGCTGGCGTTCCTGTTGCTGGCACTGTTAGACCTACTCCTACTACGCCAGAGATTGCTGCTGGTTCTGCTATTACAATTGGAGAGGTATGTTTGTTTAGTTATATGACAAAATCTCTCGTTCAAAAATTATATTTTGAATTCAATTTTTGGTCTGACAAAAGGTCTGGTTCAAAACTCATATGTTCAATTCAATTTTTTTGCTTTATATTTTTATATTTTCTTCATAACAAAAATTTCAGTTAGTTTTCTTTTTTTGCCTACTTGGTAATGACTTACTGTACCTTCATATATTGATTTCCTTTAGTATATGTTGACCTTTGTTTTTAACGGCTGTCTTATACGTAACATATTCATACAGCAGGCCAATTTGATTTGGTTCCATCAATTTCTTGGTCTTCCAGTTTTTGGATCGTTTTTGTATTTATCATACATCGTGCATAAAAATTCTTGCCATTTGATGCTAGGTGTAGAGCATGTAGTAATGAAATCATGTACTATATTTGACCATCTAAATGAATCATATTGTAATGAAAGTGCATGTCAAAATTGACCATCGAAAATGAGTGTATATTGTATTTCAAAATTTTCAATGTAATTTCAATTCATTGCAGGCTCTTGAAGCTGCATCCATGGGGGCTCGGGATCAGGCGATTGAAGAAGCTGATGCACGGGCAATCCAGAGTGCAGAAGTCAGAGCTACTGGTGCTCCTCTCACTGCAAAGTATGGTATTGCTGCTGTAGCACAGTCTGCTGCTGAATTAAATCCTAGAGTTGATGACTATGCCAAGACTACTCTGGGAGACGTGCTATCAGTAAGCTACTAATCTTGGTATCACTTTCCTTCATTATCATGTATATGTATATTTTTTGTTTTGCAGACAATTTCTTCTTTGCTCTTTTCAAGAAGATGGAATGTTCTATGTCTTTCGTTTTTTCTTGGCTAGATGAATCAATTTATTGTTATAAAATGCAGGATGCAACCTATGTTCTTCCTTCTGATAAGGTAGTTACTGAAGAGGATGCAGCAAAGGTTGAGGAAGCAGAAATGAGGGCAGCAGGCCACATTCGACCCGGCGGAGTTGCTGCGGCCATGAAAATTGCAGCTGACTTAAATGTCCAGGCTGGGTTGGTAGCCTCTCCTGATGAGGCTGGCCTTGTTAGGGCTTCGGACCAAGCATATGTTCATCAACTGACTCACACCTCTGAGAAGGAATCTTCCCCACAGCAGGATCGCCCCTCGGCTCCTGTGGCTGGTTGATATAGAATGTGCCCAGTTAAAAGTGAAGATCTGGTGTATGTATATATTATGGAATGCTTCAAAATAGGCCCAATGTTGTATAGGCCCAATGTTGTTCGCCTTGCCTTTTTGTCTGTTTTTTATTGTCTAAAACGTGAGGAATATTTTCGAAGAACGGAATGCCATATCCAACTATCCCTCGGGTCGTTTGAGGATATTGTGTGTTTAGCAAAATATTGTGGCTGTCCGGTGGCTTTTTATTTTGCCTATGGTTTGACCTTTTATTTTGCCTATGGTTTGTAATTGGTCGGTTGTAGATCTAGCTTATTCTTTCTCCCTACTGGAGGTGGCGTTTTCAAGGGCCTTTCATTTGGGAGCGTCGTTTTTTTATTCCAGGTAATCAAGGCCAAAAATTCGTGGTTAGCTCAGTCGTGCATGGAATCAGCGTGCTTCCCATTGCAGCTCATGTATCCACGATCTCGGATGGCAGTATGCTCTGAGGCATGCATCAGAATCCCCATCGATGGATGTGGCTTAAGGATAAGGACTGCTGGCTAGATTGTTTTTTGTGCCACCGCACTCGCTTCTGCAATGGCATGGCACCCGAAGTATCATTTCATCGATGGATGGGGCTTAAGGATAAGGACTGCCGGCTAGATTGTTTTTTGTGACTCGCTTCTGCAATGGCAACTGCAATGGCATGGCACCCGAAGTATCATTTTGCACGTGAAGTATTTTAGCGGTGGGGATGGTCTTCAACAATCGTCATCCCATTTGTGTGGCCATTATGGCATTTGTTACTTATATCTATCTATATTTCTCGTGGAAAAGAAAATATTGTTTTCTACTATTGTTTTGCACGATTTTATGATTGTTTTTGGCACGTTTGCACAAATGCAAGTGGACATTTTGAAGCAATTCTAGAGTGTCCACGTTGCTGCCAGGTGGGATTTTTGTGCAGGTGGAAGCTATTTCAACCGTTTGATTTCATCTACGGTGAAGAAAATACATGGAAATTCCAGCGTGTTTAAGGGCGTTGGAAGTTATGCTGGCGTTTCTATCTCTATTTTCTTCCTTCTTACGCCAATGTCTCTCTGGAATCTACACAAAGATGTCATTTGGAGGTCATTTGAATCTATCTGGGAGAGATTGCTTGCCTTTGGAGGAGTGTCTTTGCTTCTTTGCTTTTTTGTCGTCGTGTAGAAACCCTAATTCATTATCAAACATGACGACAATCCCTCTCAATAATTTCGTAAGGGTGATGAATCCAACCCTCTCGGATCAGCAAAGAGAGACGAGTTCTCCCCATCTCGAATGAACCAACAAAATTATACTTTTTCTCGCCTGACCCATGAGCAAGCCGGTTGCGTATGGCAAGGATCATGGCATCCGACCATGATTGTTAGAGGACCGCATATATACCGTAAGACCACATTCTCGATTTACGTCTTTTTTTTTTTTTTTTCCAAATGAACTTGTATTCATATGAGGTGATAAACATCGACAAACTCGAAGATACCTTCGTGACAAAATGTTTTGGCTCGGTTGTCGATGAGGTAAAAATTTATATATCGCTGTCTTTTTCTTTAATGTAATTCTCCTTGCTTGGTAGGTTGAGGCTGTTTTGGTCTTCGTGTCTTTGCCAAATCAAAACTTAGACGATGCACTCGGATGTGTGGCAAAGGGTTATGGGACAAAGGGGCATACCCATGCCTAGAAAACATGTTTATTTTTCATTGCAAGGCTTTGGAACACAACAAGATCCGGATCTTTGTAGGAGATTGCAGTCCTTGGTGGGTCACAGTGGAGGGGAATCGGTGGCCATTTTGAATGACCATCCGATTCGCCCGGTTTGCCTCTTTGTGGGAGCTTGATGGAATCGAATGAAGCATTTAGCAAGGTTCCCAAACCAAGTCGTTTTTACCGAGTGCAATTTTAGGAGCCCATGTCCTTTCTCGGTACACATGAGACAGCTTTTACACTTATTTGAGAGAATGGTAATGTCGTGTGAAGAGTGACAAACATGTCTATCTTGCTTTGGTTTGAAAGCATGTATTGGCTCCTTAGATGTGAACCAAGGAAGATGCATCCATAATGAAATCATGAAGAAGATGCATCCATAATGAAATCATGAAGCATGGTCTTCACCGGATGAATTCGCCGGAAGTACTCTAATTGACATGTATTCCAAATGTGGCGGCTTGGATGAGGCACGTAAAGTGTTTGATACTTTGCAAAAGGACAATGTTGTCTTATGGAATGCTATGATATCTGGATATGTAATGTGGGAACATGGACGAGGCATGCAATCTTTTCAACATACTTGCCAAATCGAGATTTGGTTTCATGGACAGCTATATGGTTGTAGGTTATATCCGAATAATGAACCCTTTTCTACGCTTTTGAATGCTTTGAAAAAATGCAAAATGCGGCATGAAGTCGATATAGAGTCACATTCTCAAGTGCATTGAAAGCATGTGGCAGCATTGGGGCTATTGATCAAGGCGGGGCTCATCCATAAGCGATTGTTGCCCTAGGATTCACTCAGATGCCATCATTGGAAGTGCCCTGATGGATATGTATGCAAAATGTGGAAGCTTGAATGAGGCATGCAGTGTTTTTGAGAAAGTGTTAGACAAAGATTGCATTATATGGAGCTCAATGATTGCAAGCTATGCACAGTGTGGCAACTTTGAACTTGCCATTCAGTGATTTAAAAACATGTGTCGAGAAGGCGTCAAGCCAAATGACGTGACATTTACCACTGTTCTTTCTGCATGTGGTCAAGCAGGCCTTGTTGATGAGGGTCGGAATTACTTTTTGTCCATGAGGGAGCACCATAACATTATCCCAGATGCTCGCTACTACCATTGCATGGTGGATTTGCTTGGCCGTGCAGGACATTTAAATGAAGCAGAGAACTTTCTCCAAATAATTGAACCGGATATTATTGCATGGACATAATGCTTTGATCAGGTTACCCAGTTAGATCCCCAGTGTGGGGGCGGACATGTTCTTATGGCAGGCATATATTCTGATGCCGGCATGTCGAAGGATGCTGCAAACATAGAAGACCTTAGGCAACACAGTCTATTATCCTTCAATTAAGCCGCCCCCTGATCTACAGTAGTGTCTGCGTGCAACATGCTCAGACTATAATAAGAAGAGGGAAGATGGAGAATATAATAAATATGAATTAAGCAACCAGATGGTAGAAGCAGTCATGGTTTGGAGTTGAAGAGTTTACTTATATCGCTTTCCAAAATAAGTAGTCATGGATAGGGTGCTTCTTGTTATATGTTACAAGAAATTTATCGCGGCGGCCTTGCGGGCGCCGCGAACATTTCTCTTCTCCAACTCGCTGCAAAAGAAGTTTTGTGCTAAGTTGAATAGATCTCAATTCTGGACATCCTTGCGATGCGAAGATATTTAAAAATTATGACATCAAAGATCTAAAATTTGAGGCTAGCTACAAAATATATCGTTTGGGACTGAATTCCCCAAGACTCCCCTAGATCCTCTTAAGTTTCCCTAAGATTCCCTTCAGATTTCCCATACTTTATCAAAATTCTCCTAGATTCCTCCAAATTCTTCAAGTGGTTTGTTATTGCAAGATTTATCGAGATTCTATCAAGATTTCGTTAGTCTTCCAACGGTTCATCGAGTTTCTAATTCGACCTTGGAATTTGAGAAATTTAACAAGGTGCTGCGCACGAGGGGTTGCCCTTCAATGCCCAGAGAATTATATTTTATGGTTTCTGTTTTGTTGTTTTGCGCTAGCTGTTTCTTGAATTGTGTGAAGCCATGTAAATACTATGAACATAGGGTGTCGTTTTCTTAATGCCAGGTCTGTAGCAAACTGTCTTGCGATCTTTGAAGCATGTGTTGTTAGACGAAGAGGTATTTTTAGCAAAAATAATAGGAAATGCAAGCTTAAAATCTTTGTACATTGTCACTACAAATGTATGTTTCTTTGTCTACCAATATGAGACTGAAGTAGCCATTAGATCTATAAGTAAAGGTGTAATACTTGCGAATAGAAAGTAGGTAGCTTATGCAAATATGACAACAATAGTCTCAGCGAAGTACTGAACCTTCAATAGTAACTAAACTCATCAAGGTCTGCAAAATATCCTAATAGGATTATACGACTCTAGGAACGTATCTGCCACTGCCGGCTTCGTTGTAATATACATTTACGCGTCCAAGCTACAGATCAGATGTTCCATGATATGTTCCAGTGTGATCAATTTCATGCTCATCACATACAACTTCCCAAAACTTGGCACTGTAGAATTTCTTTCATGATTTTGAGCTTAATCCCAAAACCTAATCCGATTGAGGAAGCAGAGGTTCTCTTCTTCAACATTCAACGTGGTTCCTCTGAAATTGACAAGAGGAGAATGCCGAAATTCAATGACCAGTTAAGAGTTGTTTGGGACAGATGTTAAGGACGCTCCATTGGTGACTAGCTTTGTACATGCTTTAATTGAAGAATGCTTTCTTGCAGATGATCAGGCCTTGGCAAGGGTGTCGATACATATCTGTTGCAAATATTTTTGGACAAGATGTGACCATGCATAGGGCAAGAATAAGCTGGATATAAGGCCATAGAACAAGAAGAATTGGAGAAAGACGCATTAGCTGTGTCTAAGCGAGTGGAATGAGGCAAGAAAAGCAAATGGCAGAGGGTGCTTGCACAAAAAACTGTTGTGAAGATACAGAACGGTAGTAAAGAATGAAAGGAAATTTAACTTGCTTGTAACCAACAAAATAACAAGGCATGAAGACATTCATACTCCCTAAAACCATATGCCCTTTCTTATCATGTTCAGAGGGGGCTTTGTAAATCTGGTTAAACTGCAGAGAAATCCAATTGCATTAGATTTAAACTCAGCTATGTTATTTAGATCATATTATGCCTATAAGTGGCATATCCCTAGCTGCATATGATTGCACGAGCCACCTTACTCTTTAATTCATCACCAAGCTAATGCAAATATTACCATCTACAACACATTAGGGCATTCACTTCCTGGCTACATAAAACTTTCAATAGTGTCATACGCCTAAGCTACAAGATCCACAAGTGAATATGCCTAGTAGCAAATTTAGCATTCATTTTTAGATTAGTTCTAGCAACATGCAAATTAAAATATGCCATGTGCCCATATGGCGGTCATTAATCACTATGGGCTCATAAGAATATTATCACCTATTAGCAGGGAGCTATTTAAGGGCACATCTAGCTAAAGAGCACAAGCACAATGACTGACTGTTATCAGCCAGCTTTGCCAAAATACTAACTGTAGTCCCCATCTCTAATGCTTTTAATAAAAATGCATTCAATTGCATATGACAGAAACAATTATCTATGCTTTCACAACATATATAAGGCACCTTCCTTTTTTGTTTGATTGTAATATTTCCGTCCCAAGAAAATATATGAGCATGACACGTGTATTAAAAATAACTAAAACTTAAAAAAAAAAAAAAAAAGTAAAATCTATGATTTGTTGCTCTGCAAGCAAATTTCTTGGAGTAAAATCTATGATTTCTTGCTCTGCAAGCAAATTTCTTGGATGCTTCATACTTTTAAGCTTGGGTGTAAAAGAAGGCGTGGTCAGTTGAGCGGCTTCCGCAGACTGCCCAGATGACTGGCTGCGCAGATGACTATGGGCGATTTTGTTAAGAAAGCTGCTTTGGAAAATTTTGGCAGCACAGTGTTTATCCTGGAACGCAGGTACAGATTCAAGAGATTTTTTTTGCTGAGAAATCTGCAACTAGTGGTTGAATAACAGGGTAAATGTACCACGCCATAGTTGTGATGAGAATTGCCGGAATTCTTCCTATTGTCAGCACTGCCAGAACAAGAGAAAGAATGCCTCAAATTGGCATTCCAGTATAAGCACTTTTCCGCAGAAGACTTTGCTCTTGTTTAATCTGCCTCTGCTTTTCATCTGCCGATCTTTTAATCTCTGAAATGCCCTGGTTATTTGAAATTCTTGGAGAAATTGCATGAGAAACAGAGAAATTTGTCATCTTGATAAATGTTAGCAGAAAAAAGAGCGGGATTAAAGAAATCAACGCGGAGTAAACCGCCGGCCATAGCCATATGAGCCCTATTTCGGCGCCAGATAGAAGCAGAGTTGCCGTAACAATGGTAATCGACGAATTATCACCTAAAGAAGAATCAGAAAGAGGGATTGATGCACGTTCAGTGGCATATTGGCCCTCTTTTTCAGCTTTTCTCGTAAGCAGGGCTTTCGTCAAAGAAAGACAAGAAAAATCAGCGTTTATAGCCTTACTCGGTTAAGAATTAGGATTTGAAGCAGTTATTACAACCGGAATTAAGTTTTTACTGCCTCTCCTGCTTGGAACTTGATTTCTTTAGGCGATTTGCCTATTCTAGCAGCAATGAATTTTCTTTTAGCATCTAATTCAGCAAGAACCAAGGCAAATTGCTCCCTGCCACGATCTTTGTAGGTATTTGGACTGGGCTTTTTCCGCATTTGATCTCTACAGAACGTCATAAAATGGATCGATTATCTATCAAATCCAATTTATCTGTAAAATGGCCTGATTTCCTGTGAAGTACAGAGAAGCTTCTTGGTTATTGAATTGACTTCAAAATCGATTGTGTTTGTCCAATGATAAAAATCATTCGAGTTCAATCGGATTGTTTCAAATGCGGCTAGGCTATTTCGTATGCATCAACTTACAAAACTATTCCACAAACATTCATTCCATCCATGTAGGAATCGTTCCATCGATGCACCAATTAAACTTCCAACAGTTTATCAATGTGTTATAGGTGCCACAACACCTGTATTTTTTAGTATTTGCCAAGATGCCCTGTATTCACAACTATATAAGGCCATACCCCTTCTACTATGGATTTTCATACTAGGGCCTTTCAGACCTGATTTATGAGGGTTAATGTTGATCCCGCTCCTCCAAAAAACCAATTGATCTCTGCACCAACGCAAAACAGCTGGGCTCTAGGCAGTAAGCAACTCGACGAATTGAGTCTGCAAAGTTGGGCTTTTGGGATTTAAGCCCAGCGCTATGATTTTTTGTCTAAGTCTACCCTTGCGAAGAGGCTATCGTGAAGACTAAGCTTTGTGAATGGGAACTCCAGTTGCAGGGTATCAGCCATAGTTTTTCTAGAGAAATCGAGATGTATTAGCCATCGTTACTCTGTTCATCTGTATGTTGTATAGCTGTTTGATTCTAAGTTTCACTGTTTTTCTAGTCCCTTGGATCACCAACATTGCATATACTTGCAGAGTATATTGCCAGGTTTCCTAAGTGATTGGTATTTTTTTTTTTTGGAAATTAAGATCCGGAGAAGCAAGAGGAAAGGTTCAGTATTCATGCTAATCTAAAATATCTAAAGCTATTATGTTGATGGTGATATAAGCTTGTGTTTTCTCTGGATCACAATCTGCAATCCTTTACTTCCCCTTTGTTTGATTGAGGCACTTCTTCTGCTCTGCTGTTCTATTATGTCTATAGAGCTCCAAGGCTAGATTTGTAAAAAAACTTTGCCATGTATCTCTGGAGCCTTTCCTGCTTATGCTCTGCTTAGCTTAATCCATGATATGATGCATTCCCTCTTTGCTGAAACTGCCCCAAAGCAAATAGGAAGAAAGAGGCTTCCCTTTTGCATCTGCTTATCTCTACCTTGCCTTAATCGATTTAAGAGATTGCACATATAACATTTCTTTTGAGTTGCAGTTTGCTTTTGAACTATTCCTTTGCTGCTCTATCTGTCTTAAACAACTAACCTAATTTAGCACGGAGCATTCTCTTTTTTTTTTTTTCCCTTAATACTTTGTGGGGTACTTTAAGGTTTGCAAATTTGTGACCTGGCACCATGGCACCTTGACCTGCACATGTGGTATGGTCTTGGCCTCAAGAAGCCCCTGTTAAAATTGGGCTTTTTGTTTAGCACCGACTATTCTTTTGTAGAAGAAGACCTTATCTTGATTGCTACGTTCTGATATAGATCCTTTTGAAAAGAAGAGTTATTTAATCCAACTGTAAAGAATCAGAAGCACCAAATTCATCTTGTGGCATACTTTGAAAAGAAAGGTTAAGAAGTTATGCCACAGAAAAATATGATCAAACTTGGTGCATAAACAATAGCAAAAGCACGAAACGCATTTCTAGCGCATGAAAGCAATGCATAATTTGTGCTGGATTTCTATTGGTACATAGATGATGTCTTTTTTGACATCTCTCTTTCCTATGATGCAAAGGTTGGATTACCTCCAATTTCATGATGTTGAACGTTTTTCATTCATATGCTACTGATGTTTAGACTACTGCATTTGTTTCCCATTTCTATAGTTGACTTTTGATGTGTTATGAATTGTCCATAAATTGAATATTCAAAAGTATGAGGAACATATTATAAATGACCAACTTTCTTCAAAGACTATACCTTCTTGACAATGTTTGAACTCTACATAGAACGATCCAAATATATAGAGTCGATGAAGAGAAATGTTCGCGGCGGCCTCCGCGATAAATTTCTTGTAGAGCTAAAGAATGCATCCCCTCACCCATATGCAATAACAAACCTGATTGGTGGCACATTTGTAGTTTCATGGCAGTGCACATACAAACTAAACCATAAGGCAATCTAATCCTAATGATTATTCAGGATCTGCACATGTTTTAAGCATCTAAATGCAAAAACTAATCCCTACATAGAAATGCCATAGCCGCAGAGTTGAAGCACAGAAAGAGAGAAGGGAAAATGGTAAAAAAAGCATTTTATATGGCCACCTCAGTCGGACACGTCAGCTGCCACGTCTTGAAGCTTCAAATCTTTAGTTACAACAAAGCAAGAGCGTTGCTGCAGATGATGGCAAAAAATTGACCTGGAAAAAAAAAACATTGTCACAAAAAAATTAATGGCTATTGCAACGATTTTGAAAGAAAAGAAACCAAACTTTCTTCTAACGCATGTTTTATGACGCAATGGCCTGATCATTTCTGATATAGCCGGTTTGTCGCATGTTTCTTTCTGCCCAGCCTGTTTATCAGGGGACTTACAGTTAATAACCGTGCTAAATCTAACGGCCAAGATCTAAGATGACCAAGGACCTGCCGGTTAAGAAGGGGATAATTTGGTGCAATCACCCCCTCTGGATTATTTTATACAAGAATTAATAATGCATTGTAACTCTACTTGGATGCTCATGTTAAAACCAGCCTTAAATCTGCCGTGTATTTTCTTTTTCATGTTTGATGTGGTTTTAACATGACAGGACATGCCCATGGTTTAAACATGAACGCATCCCGTTCATGGTACTCAGCTGGAATGGGCCAGTAAAGTAGCAACACAACTGTGTTTGCAGTACCTGTCATACTAAAAAGCTTTGGATACAGCTTAACGATTGATATGTGACCTCAGCAACTGTAATCGTTTCTGGATGATGAGGCATGGCTGGATTTAAGAGAAGTAAAAAAAAATGACAGGAAGCACAGACACAATACACATGAGAATTCTCAAATTTGATATTCAGCCCCTCCTTTGTCTCAACAGCAAAGTGCTTGCGGACTCTCAGAGTAAGAGAGGAAATTTAATTGGTTAATACTTTCTTCGAAGAAATGCTCAAATTGGAGCCATGATTGTAGTAAGGCGTCACCACCGTTAAGTGCGCACTCAGCGTGTTCATCTATTTCCTCACTATGACCAAGAACAAGATGGAGACTATATGGACGTATTGCTTGTGAATCCCACTTAACTTTCTAGCCATATTTAGTAGCTCATAGGGCACTAATCCTCATATTTCCTGCTCCTGCTCCTCCTGCTCCTGCTCATTCTAGAAATGAAGAGTCATGAAGAGTCTATACTGATTATCTTATGTGCCAATCATGTCTGTTATGCATCTTGAACTGTTGAAAATTCAGAAAACATACACGAAGCAATTTGCAGAATATATAACGTAAGAAAAACAACAGGAAAACACTGAATGTTAGGAGTAAACGTACCAAAAACATTGAGATTGAAGTTCGACTGTTACACAGTCAGCAATGAAGTCCGCGGGGAACAGGATAGCATGCAGCATTCTTTGTTGGCTATGCTCACGATCCAAAGATTGATTTAGAATACTATGGCCCTGCACTGAATTTTCCCATTTCATCAACAATTGCAAAATCGAATGGCTTGGGCCTGAGATGGACAAGTCTCTGACCATTAACTATGCATAGCAAAGTTTCTTTACCTTTACCACTTTACGCACACTCCCATGTAAACTTCAAAGGCCAGTATAGACTGTGTAATATATAATGTAATATAGAACAAAATATTAGCAAATATTCTATGCATCTTATAGAAACATCTTATTTCCTAGACTCTAGAGAATATCTGTAGTGCCAATTTTGGATCTACATACATGTGAACGAAATTCCACATTTTTATCTTCTGACCTTTAAAAGCACATCAATTTAA
Organism: Isoetes taiwanensis; assembly: GCA_021234155.1. NCBI lineage: Eukaryota > Viridiplantae > Streptophyta > Lycopodiopsida > Isoetales > Isoetaceae > Isoetes > Isoetes taiwanensis. The sequence continues at coordinate 16,355,522 of JAJEKV010000027.1, read as the reverse complement.
TCTGCTCAAATTTCTTGCAACTCAGCTTCCATCATCTCCATCTACTTCATTCATTCTTCTTCCCTTTCGTTTTAAATATAACTTGCTCCTTGATTCCCAATAAGAATTGCAGAGAAAGTATCAAAGCTTAAAACATGCTTTTGTAACAGCACAAAATGTCTTAAGGCCCTCTTAAATCCCAATAGTATCAGATGTTCTCAATAAGATCTTTTAGCAATAAAACCTACTTCTAGACATCTGAAAATCCTTCACATCGAGTAGCAAGTTTTGTTCAAAAGGGGATTTACCTTACATACAGAAATATGTTGTAAAAGCAGCCAACATGACTGCAACATCCAAAAAATTAAAAGAAGCAAATTTAGGGAGTGCACCTGCAGAAACTTTAAAGAACCGGATTCCCATTCTTCTCTCAAATACATCAAAGGTGGTGCTGTACATCCTATGCTTGGCACTCTGGGTGGTGTCTAGAAAAGAAATAATAATTGAGGGAAAGAAAATGGTTTGAGGAAGGAAGGTCAGTTGGTCGTCAAAAATATCTGATCCAAGTAACTATTAACTGTTGGAGTTCACATGAGAGAGCTCAATTTAAGATGCAACACACATCAAAAAACTTGGATCTTTGATATTGGAGATCCTTGTAGAAAAATGGACACGATTTTGAACTAATCAAGCAGGTAGACCAAGCCAATAACAAGGGCCCATCTCCTGTAACATTAAGAGTGCACTACAATGTCTGTTGACTCCTGAGAACCAATAACCTTCTGTCTAAGGATCTCCCTAACATATGGCAATCTGAACCATTTAACAAACTGTGCACCTCGGCACCAAAAGCTTGCAAGCTCATCATCCTGACATTGAATAGAATACGAAGAAAATCATTAACAATATATTCTTTTAAGCATACTTGTCGGTGTCAGAAAGTCGAGAGAGCATTTTTTTTAAAATAGCCTCTGGAACGGATGGTTTGAAGAACCGGAAGGGATATTTTTGGGAAATCAAAGATGGGCCGAACTACGGATCAATGGGCTGAAAAGAAATAGAATTTATGCAAAAAGAAGTAGAGAGAGGGAATTTGAAGAAGTCATCTGGGAACATCATCACAAAGCCAACCATTTTTTCCATCGTTGCAACCTCTTCCGGAGTAAGCTTAGCGGCGAATCCCTGAAAAATACAGTCATATACATGGATCAATCCCCTCTCTTCATAATGCTGCTGTCACATGACCACCCGACCTCGAACTGCGGCGAGAGTGGAGGCATACCAAGGCTCGTGGCTATCAAAATGAGAACATGGACAATGTAGCTTCTGTCGGCATCATTAGTATGGACTGCAAGCAAAAAGAAGAGCAACACGGCGACCGGCATAGCCATAGCTGAAGCTGGAGTCCTGAAGGGGTTCCGGCGGCAACAGAGCTGACCGAGAGTTTACTGGCAACAGCCAGTTTGGAGCAGTCACCAGCATATTCTAAGCATATGCCGGCATATGCTTGGATATGCCATAAACCCACATAAACAAGGGTTTGCCCCCTTAGGGGCAACCCAAAAATCAAGATATTAAGTTCTAAAGTTGAGGCTAGCCTAAGGTTTGAGACTAAAATCTCCATGATTGTTGTCATATTCCCCTCACAGCACCTTTGCATTGCGTTAGCTTATTAAAGATTTTATTATGAAGATTCAAGATTTCAATTCCCCTTGGGGTTCCTCAAGATTTTCCTAGATAAAGTCAAGCCGTAAATAGGTTTAACATATGAAATGTACAACTTAGACATATGAAATCTAGAACTTAGACATATGAAATCTAGAACTTCGACGGTACATTAATATTCCACAACATTTATTAACACTTTTTGAAATATGCAATTTGTATACTGTGCCATATGTGCAGATCATTCTAAGGCATTAGAAATGATGAAATTTATAGTGCAATTGATCGTACATTAACTTCATCTTTGATTTGTGCATAAACAATGGACATTGACAGTTTAAGTTGTCAAGGTTTAACTTCAACTATTGCAATGTGAAAGTGCAGAGTTGGGGCATATGGGAATATAGAAATAGTAAACAGATGTTTCAAAATAGAAACTCGAAATTGTGAAAGTGTTCTGCTCTGTAATTTTCATCTAGCTAAGAAACCCTTTGCTGACCATTTTGGGATCCCCCAATAAGTTACTGCAGTATGTGTAGCAACATGTCAGCTCATTCTCCATCAATTTGGGTAGAATAAGTGCCAATACATGGTTATTATGAACATTTTCTACCTAGTACATATGAGCACTTATTTGCATTATGTACCAGTATTTGCGCAAAGGATTTGATGACCCTTGTCTTGGCATATATACCCGAGAGTTTAACAGAAGAATCACAAGCATTCATATAAGGCATGCTCCATATTCTGAAAATATGTTACACCAAGCATTACTCATAGTCTTGACTAAAAGAGTTTTATGTTATCGGATACAACACACATGACCTTATACTTACAAAAGCAAATAGATCTGACAACCCACGAGCAGGATAAAAGCAATGATCATTTTGAAAAATCTGAGCTGCAAGAAGACGGATTATGTAAGAGCGCTTTAAAACAACGCTCTTAAGCCAGCCTACCAAACTTTCTCAATGCTTCTCTTGGCCTGCCATTAGTAGATGATAAATAAATAGTCGTAGCATTCCGTAGGTCTTTCATTCATGCAGAATTTAACATATGCAGTTTAGTTAACCTGCAATGTGTAAGATAATATACAGGGAGGACCAATTCTTACTTGCATGATACAAATGACTAATTCTTACTTGCATGATGCAAATGATTTATTCTGGAACACAACATCCTATTTTATAAAATTCATGATATGATGCACAGAATAGACATCTATAAGTAACAAATGGCATGACAGAGAGCAAAATAGCATGCAGAAAAATATCAATAGCAAATATTTTATGTGTCTTAACTCAAGCCAATATGATTCCACCATCACTCACATAACGTTTGATAGATACCTATGAGAATAAAACTTTCAGGATCAAATCCAATCATTCCCTTTCCATTGGCATCTTGACATACGGCAAGACCTGCAAGACAACAAAGAGTGCATTATTCATAGCATGTAGAGAACGAATTTAAATACCTGTCCCTGTGCTTAGGGGCATAAAAGCAATGCATGAACTTTAGAGAACTAAAACAGTAAAGCTACTTATAAAACAGAACATTTGAGATGAATGCAAATTTATATGAGGCACCTCTAGAAAATGTTCATTCGCATAACAATGCTCTATATGTTGTTGCAGATCCTAACCTGGCCAACCTCATCCATAGCCATTATCAACATAGCCAGGCTTCTGAGACTTCTGAAATTCACTGTAAGGAACTAAAGAACAAAAGAACATGAGCTATTTGTTACCTGGAAAAGCAAGCGGTTTGCAGTCGCCCAGATCTGTGGCAAATAGCAGAGCTTTTATTTATATAGTACCCAGGGCAAAATCCGATTCAGCTGGGTGTGCACAGCCCCCAAGTTCCAGCCAGAACCTTTCCAAAAGCTTTTAGAGTTTTGCAGACGGCTACTACCAAAGGTTGAGTTGCTCAAATCACGCTCAGCATGCATTATCTCCTTCGGCTAAAACACACCTCGGTTTTTCAAGTAGTCAAGATATGCATTTGATAAAAGACATCCCGAACCTACAACCGTAACTCCAATTACACAGAATCAAAGAAATTGAAGTCTTCTGTATGAATAACTTAGCAGAAAGAGAAACCACAATAGACAGACATACCTTCTTCGCCCTTGAATCCTACCCGGTAGTTAAAGGAAGCTATTTATGCATGTCACAACCCATTCCGAAGCTGCCAACTATTGCACAGATGTCTCCGCAGCAGACACAGATATCTGCTTCAACCTTATCCGTTATCCGGTTTGCCTGTCGATAATTCCGTGGTCGCGGTTTACCTGTCGCTAATTCCGTGGTCGTGACGAAGAAGCAGGCCCCTAGCTTTTGCGGGACCAAAGATTCCTCCTGCTAATATATATAATAATTATATATGTTAAGATATAGTGAGTTCCACCACACTTGGAAAATAGCCTACAAACTGTGTCACTATTATTATTATACAAGAATTTGTCGTCGAGGCCTTCGTCGCCGCTGTGTTGTGCTTTTTAGGTTGTATTTTGCAAAAGATAAATGGAGTATGACGTTGACAATATAAGGAAAAAAAGGGTTAGTTTTGCTTATTATGGTATACGCAAAAAAATTGTGGTCTATCTTAACTTCATATATACATGTGTTGCACTCACAGTACTGGAGTTGCCGACCTTGGGTACAACACCAACCATTACTCGGAATAATTCTCAAAGAATACACCAGCTAGCCACGTCTAGCTAAGTTTATGTGTCCTAGATATTGTCAAACAACTAGAATTCATTTTTTTTTTCAACATGGCATGTTTCCATGCCAGAAATGTTGCATCATCAAAGGTTAAAATACTTGGAGCTATAGAATTAGAGGTAAAAGCTTCAAAATCAGATGCAAAAACTTTGGAATGAGAGGTGGATGAGTCAGAATGCAAAGTATATCTAAGAATTAGAGGGAAAACAATTCGTCGAAAATGCGAGATAAATCCGTTGGAATGAGAGGTAAATCCGTAACTGTTGAACTCTAGTAGGAATTCAGGAAAAGAAATTGCGCCAAATGACATTTGGATTCTTTTGTCGCATGATCCTGTAGAAAGGGAAAGCTATAAGATAAAAAATTTAGTGGCAAATAGCTAAATGATTTGCAGATCTCGGGCTAGTTGTGTTGATCCACTTCAAGCAAAGGACTTGTTTCCGATCTCTTGCATTTTAATTGTTTGCACTTGAGTAATATCGATTCTTGCTATCATAGCACAATCATTAGATGTGTCACAAAGTTCCCAACTTGCTTGCACTTGCAACATATTTCTCCTAAAAGTTATTCATGATGGAAAGCCAAAGGATCTACTGCTAGAGATTTTAATATCTTTTTCTAGAATCCTTGTGCGCCCAAAGAAGGTCTTGCTATTTATTTGCTTTTCTCCGCTATGCAGCCACCTGAGGCCCTTGCAGTTTGCTATCATGTTCTTTTTGTTGCTTCGGATGTTAGAGGATGGGAATTTCAAATGATCTATTGCAAAGTGTTGTTGCCTTGCACTAGAGAGTACATGTTTGAGAAGATTCCTATGTCTTTGCCAAGCATTTGGAAGACAGAAATTATATTTTTTAGATTAGCCCTGCTTTTGATGCTTTTGATGACATTGATATAGGGAACTTCATATTACAAACTATAGAGACAAAAGAACATTATCAAAACATGTAATTTCTGTAAAAAGTAATCAAACGTGCTTTTGACTAGTTTTAGTAATGTGCTCCATTTTGAAGATACATGCCAATCTAGCAAGTTTTTAGCATGCTGATCTCTTTTGCTGACGCCTCTCAACTTATCAAGTTTTTTAGCAAAATTAGTAAGTATTGTCATTGGATAATCCTAACAGTAACTATGTCACATAATCACCCTAACCTAATGTCATATACTTGCATAGAAGTTAACCTTAGAGAAATGACCCCTCGTTTTAGTTATTGTGGACAAGCTTGTTGGCAACTTGGTGGTTAACCACGGAAGTTGCATGTCTAGGTTTACCATTGGACTTGCATGTCGAGGTTTATCATGTCTAGGTTTATCATGTCTAGGTTTACCATTGGACTTGCATGTCCAAGCTTACCAGTAGACTTGGTTGTTCAGGCTAACCATTGGACTTGCATGTCCAGGTTTACCATGGGACATACAAGTGTAATGGTAAACCTAGCTATGTAAATCATAATGGTTAGCCTGGACCACCATGTCTAGTGGTAAACCTAGACAACTAAGTCTAGTGGTAAACTTGGACATGTGGACATGTAGGTGTAATAGTTAGCCTGGACAACTATGTATAATGGTAAACCTAGACATGTATAGTGGTACTAGACATGTATAGTGGTAAACCTAGACATGCCTAGTGGTAAACCTAGACATGTCCAGTGGTAAACCTGGACATGCCTAGTGGTAAACCTATGCATGTCTAGTGGTAAACCTGGACATGCAAGTGTAATGGTAAACCTGGACATGTAGGTGTAATGGTTAGCCTGGACAACCATGTATAGTGGTAAACCTACACGACCCAGTCTAGTGGTAAATCTGGACATACAAGTGTAATGGTAAACTTAGACATGTAAGTGTAATGGTAAACCTAGACATGTAGGTCTAATGATTAGCCTAGACAACCACGTGTAGTGGTAAATCTAGATAACTAAGTCTAGTGGTAAACGTGGACATGTAAGCGTAATGGTAAACCTAGACATGTAAGTGTAATGGTTAGCCTAGACATGTAAGTGTAATGGATAGCTTGGACATGCAATTGTAATGGTTAGCCTGGACATGCAAGTGTAATAGTAAACCTGGACATGCGGGTGACTTAGACATATAAGTGTAATGGTAAACTTGGACATGTAAGTGTAATGGTTAGCCTGGACATGTAGGTGTAATAGTTAGCCTGGATAACCATGTATAGTGGTAAACCTAGACAACTAAGTCTAGTGGTAAACCTGGACATGTAAGTGTAATGGTAAACCTGGACATGTAAGTGTAATAATTAGCCTGGACATGTAAGTGTAATGGTAAACCTGGACATGTAAGTGTAATGGTTAGCCTGGACATGCAAGTGTAATGGTAAACCTAGACATGCAGGTGTAATGGTAAACCTGGACATGTAAGTGTAATGGTTAGCCTGGACAACCATGTCTAGTGGTAAATCTAGACATGCCTAGTGGTAAACCTAGACATGTCTAGTGGTAAACCTGGACATGCAAGTGTAATGGTAAACCTGGACATGTAAGTGTAATGGTTAGCCTGGACAACCATTTATAGTGGTAAACCTAGACAACCAAGTCTAGTGGTAAACCTGGATATGCAAGTGTAATGGTAAACCTAGACATGTAAGTGTAATGATTAGTCTGGAGATGCAAGTGCAATTGTAAACCTGGACATGCAAGTGTAATAGTAAACCTGGACATGCAAGTATAATGGTTGGCCTGGACATGCAAGTGTAATGGTAAACCTGGACATGTAAGTATAATGGTTAGCCTGGACAACCATGTGTAGTGGTAAACCTGGATATGCAAGTGTAATGGTTAGCTGGACATGTAAGTGTAATGGTGAGCCTGGACATGCAAGTGTAATAGTAAACCTGGACATGCAAGTGTAATGGTAAACTTGGACATGTAAGTGTAATGGTTAGTCTGGACAACCATGTGTAGTGGTAAGCCTGGACATGCAAGTGTAAAGGTAAACCTGGACATGTAAGTGTAATGGTTAGCCTGGACATGTAAGTGGAATAGTAAACCTGCACATGCAATTGTAATGTAAACCTGGACATGTAAGTGTAATGGTTAGCCTGGACAACCATGTCTAGTGGTAAACCTCGACATGCAAGTGTAATGGTAAGCCTGGACATGTAGGTGTATGGTCACCTGGACATGTCTAGTGGTAAACCTAGACAAATAAGGACAAGTGTAATGGTAAACATGGACATGTCTAGTGGTAAACCTAGACAATTCGTTAATGCTAGGCAAATAATTAGGAAGCTTGGTAGAAAATGTTGCATCAACAAAAGTGGACCAGTGCCATGCAACTCAGATAATTGCCCTGCATTGCCTGCAACCTAGGGCCTATGGCTGCTAGCCACCTAGAATGCCACGATTCTATTGCAATAGCAATAGAATCGACATTCCTTGGATGGGGACGCCCTACCTTGCTCTCCTATTTATACCGCCTCCTTCCCCATTTCTAGCCATCGGCGTTCTCTTGAGCTTCTTTCTTTTCTGCTCATTTTTGGCTCCACAAGTTTGTCCTTCAGAGTCTTCCTCGTCCATCAGATTTCCTACCTTCCAGAATAATATTGCAGAATAATATTGCGTAATCTTGTCTTTGAATGATATTGCATAATCTTCTCTGGATTCGTGAATGGAAGGATTTCTTTGTGAGCTCTCCAACAGCCAGACTTGGGCCTCCAGCGGTTCTACAATCGGCAGCGTTTTCGGTGCTTTCAAGGACACCGTCTTTTTGTGGTTATTAGGTTTTTGCGTTTGACGGTGCCCCTCTCTTTAGGCGGTTTACTCAAGGCTTTCAAGGCTTTCTAGTTTTTCTGGATTGGTCTACCTTTCAAACTTGGTCTGTTCCGCCCGATTCTTAGGTTTTTCTTGAGTTTG